>JASDDO010000006.1:216910188-219310188 GCA_030015575.1 Agapanthus africanus
ACTGTACTGAGCGTGCTTCGAGCTTGTCCGCATGCTGCTTTTTGACAAAAGCTGGACATCCCCATGTCTTAATGTGATTAAGATAGGGTCTCTTCCCACACCACATCTCATATGGTGTAGTAGGCACAGTCTTAGTTGGAACTCGGTTCAAAAGGTATGCAGCTGATTCTAGTGCATATCCCCAGAATGATCGCGGTAACTCAGCGTTACTCATCATGGACCGTACCATATCCAATAGGGTTCGGTTCTGTCTCTCCGATACACCGTTATGTTGCGGAGTGTATGGAGGAGTAAGCTGAGAGAGAATTCCGTTCTCTTTTAAATAATCCAGGAACTCGGCACTCAAGTATTCACCACCTCGATCCGATCTTAGAATCTTGATACTTTTGCCGGTTTGTTTTTCTACTTCATTCTTATATTCCTGGAATTTTCCAAAGGCTTCGGACTTATGTTTCATTAAGAAGACATAACCGTACCTTGAAAAGTCATCCGTAAAAGTAATGAAGTAAGAATAACCGCTTCGCGCATGTGTAGACATTGGACCGCACACGTCGCTGTGTACGAGTCCCAAGAACTCGCTCGCTCTTACTCCGTGTCCAGTGAACGGAGTCTTTGTCATCTTTCCTTTGAGACAGGATTGACAAGTGGCATACGATTGATATTCGAACGGATTCAAATATCCTTCTGTATGTAACTTCATCAACCTTCTCTCATTGATGTGACCCAGTCTACAATGCCATAAGAAAGTCTGATTTATTTCCGGAGACTTTCTTTTGTGTGTATTCTGGACATTGAAAATCTGTGGTTGGTTTAATACGTATATACCATTGCTTAATGTACCTGACCCAATCAAAACTTGATTAAGGTGAATGTTTACAACATTACTTACAAACGCAAATTCATAACCTTCTTTAGAAACCAAAGATACAGAAATGATATTACAAGTTGCGTTGGGTACAAAAAAAGCAATTACGCAAAACCAAAACGTGTCCATCTGACAAACCCAGGTGATAGTCCCCCATGGCCTTAGCATCCATGCTAGCTCCGTTTGCAACTTTGAGGGTCATGTCACCTGCCTTCAAAACCCTACGGTTTCTCAACGCCTGCAAAGAATTATAGATATGAGATCCTGATCCGTTATCCAATACCCAGGAAGTAGAGTTTATTGATAGACAGTTTTCAATAACATACACACCTGAAGCTGAAGCCGCAACTTGCTTTAGTTCCTGTGTCCTGGCTTTCCAAGCCCTGCAATCTTTCTTCCAGTGACAACTCTTATGACAGAAAAAGCACTCTTCCTTCCCTATAAGCTTCCTCGCTATCTTTGTTGCTTTTGCTTTTCCCTTCGTATCCACTTTACTAACACCGCCCCTTGGTTTGGCGGAGTCTTTCTTCTTCTTTCCCTTGGCTTTCGCCTTGGACCTAGAAGATGAAGATCCTCCTACAAACAAAGTGGATGTTTCCCTACCTTTCTGTAGGGTGCCCTATGCACTCCTCAGCATGTTGAGGAGTTCTGAAAGTTCAACTTCTTTTTCTTGTAAGTTGAAGTTCAGGATAAACTGGGCGTAAGTGGAAGGAAGGGACTGGAGAATCAAGTCCGTATAGAGCTCGTTCTCTAACGTCGTCCCAAGTTCCGCGAGCTTCTCAATGAAGCCAATCATCTTAAGCACGTGTTCCGCTACCGATGATCCGATGGCCAACCTTACCGAAAATAACTTCTTCGACACTTCGTATCTTGCGATACGAGATTGCTCTCCATACAGTTCTTTTGTATGGAGAAATATGGATTCGAGGTCCATATTCTCGTGCGTCCTCTGATGTTCGTTGTCCATAGAGGCAAGTACGAGGCACTTGGCCTTCGCGCTATCAATCTCCCAAGTCTTACGGATTTCCTTATCCGCGACGCTGGAGGTGGGACTTGGGACAGGGGGAGCTTTGGTGGTAAGGAGATACCCCAACTTGTCATAAGTGATTGCCATTTTGACATTCCTGAGCCAATCTTTGTAGTTTGGCCCTGTCAGTATGTTTTTATCTAGAAGTAACATAAGTCCAGTCATGTCGATTGGTCGCTGCAATTAGGAGAGAGAGAAGAAACACTCAGCATGATACTCTTGCAAGTTTAGAGTGGTTTTTAATTTGTCTAAACAGGATGGCTCCCACTGTCTCTCGAATCCCTCCTCAAACCAGAAAGGAAGAATTAGTCAGGATCAATCTCACCGTACAATACTTGCTTAACCGTTCGGCCAGGCTGGTGTTGGTACTTCGAGGGAGGTTTTCCAACGCTTTCGCGAAGTTCCTTAATTTAAGAACCTCTTTTCCCTGGGGGCGTAGCCCCGCTAACACCTTTCTAGACACCTACTTGGTTTATAGCATTGATCGTTAAGTGAGAAATTTCCCGAGGAGTAGCATATACTCACAGCAGGATCGGGATCCAAATATCATCGCGTGACGAAACTGAAGGAATCCTACCAGAATCATCACACTCCAAATGGTATGCAACACTAGCAAGTTTCAGTTCTTTTGAAACTCCCGATGTGGATTTTTGCCCCATGCTCTTATGACCTTGACTTTGGCCAACAAATCATAAGTCACATGTCAAGTTCTACCCGTCATTCTCCAGGTTAATTTGAGCCCACCAGCACATACCCTTGACTTTGGCCAACAAGGTAGAACGACTGCCCCAAACCAACACATCTATCTATGCTGCACATGAATACCCAATAGCTACCAATCACTATGCCTTGACTTTGGCCAACAAACATAGCTTGAATACTATTGACCATCCATGTGAAATGACGGAGGGCTATGAATGGTTTTGGCGAAACCGTGAACGTAGTGAACTTGATATAATCGATGGAACGAGATAGCTTTCAAAAGGAGTGGTTCATACTCCGCATTTAAAAGTTTGGTTTTGAAAAGAACCGAGTGGTTTTTCAAAGTGTTCCAACGACTTTTACTTGGTTTATTTTTCTTGCATTAGTTCTTTTAATGCGTGTTTTTCTTGCATTAGTTCTTTTAATGCATCCTATCATTTAATCCTACCATTGCAGAAAACAACCAAAATATGATGTACGCTTATGCCATTCGCATTCGCCACGGGGCCCCGTCATTACCCGTTAGGTTAGTTAACTAACGACAGAGCGGGGGCTGGGCTAGCGCGGCTACAAAACATAAGCAACGCCTAAATAATATCATATATAGATATATTGCAATGATAGCCATTTCAGATCACAGATGAACACATTGGATATACAAGGAACCCGCAATTCGTACGAGCCTGTAACGAAAAGCAGATTACACGGTCGCGGTGAATAGCCAATACCCCACCCAAGACCCCTACGGGTGCGGCAAACTACCCGCCAAGTACCCGAAGCGAAGCAACCTCCCTCAACTCCATGAGTAGGCCACTTGGCACTTCGGGATACCCGGTAGTTTGTGCACCCCCTTCCATGGGTCTATCCTTGGAGAAAAAACAGTAAAAAGAAATTATACAATGACGGCTATATCCCCCACCCGGTTGTGCGGCCATACAAATAATTATTATATCAATTTACAAATTTACATGAATTGAAAGAAAAGAAATCTCTCGTCTCACAACCCCCCGGCTATTCACCCGCGATAATCCAATGAATTCATATACACATTCCAATGACATTACAGATCACAGATTTGTATAACTCCCACTAATCGACATATAGCGATTAGCAGACGTTCAATACAAATATCACATCACAGATAAAAACCCGTCAGCTTAAGTCTTTAGAAGTTCGATCAAAAATACGGATTTGTAGGCCCCAAACACAAAATTTTCGTTCTGGAAAATCTGGGCTGAAAAGACATATTCCAAAAATCCCAAAACAACCCCAGAAATACACTGCACAAAATTTGGACCTCGGTCGAGTCAACTCGGCCGCGGAACCACGCTCCCGCCGCGTTTCCGCGGCGCTTTGATCGGTTCGTGGGACCAAATTTTGTGGTTATTTAATAAAAAGCCTGAGCCGATTTTTAAGATGAAATTTATCATTTTTTGAACAGAAAAAAAATCGGCAGAAACTTGACATATCGGGTTCGTTTCGTGACTTTTTCTTTGATCGATCTTCTAGTTACTTTGCTAACATGTTAGATAGAGTTTAACTAGGCTCTGATACTACTGTAAGTCCATGCTACCTCTCCCGGTACTTTCGGGCATGCGGAATTTGGTGAAAAACGATTTTCTAGAGGCGGTAACATGGACTCAAAACCGGATCTTTGTTAAACTACTAACTAACAACCTAACAAGAGTTTACCTACTCGGTTAGGGGGCTATACCTTTCTTGAACTCCTTCGTCTTCGACTCCTCCCGGTGTACGGATCGGCCTCACCTCGTCGTCTCCTTGCGCCGAAAATGGATCCACCCGAAAGCTTCTACCTTTGGCTTCTTCTTCGACCTTTGAAGAAACTATATCACTTGGCTTGCTAGGCCTTGTGAACTAGAATGAGTAGAGGAATGTTTTGGTGTCTTTTTATCTCTAAGGCAATGAGTCTCAACACATGAGAATGGCTTGCCTTGAGGTAGAGAGAGCAAGAGGAAGAGGGAGAGCTTGAGAATGAGAGAGCTCAAGAGAGAGAAAGCAAATGATAGAATCAACCATACTCTTCTCATTCTCATCTCTCATAATCCAAAAGCCATCATCACAAAAATAGTAATCAAGTATTGTGTAAATGGTTTAAGTCAAAATGGCTATATCATTTCATGCACTCATTTTGCATAAATAAACAAGCAAGCAAAAGTCTTTGCCATGGAATGATAGCCATTGTCATGATGATGGTCAACTCGTCCAACCTAGTCAACCGGTCAACAAAGTCAACAAGTCAACAATGTCAACCCCTCAACAACCATGTCACTATAATACTTAATTAATATTAATGTTAATCATATATCTTATTCTCATTAGGGTTAAGTAAAAGTCAATGGTCAACAGTCAACTGTTAACAGTCAACAGTCAACAACCCCAATGAGAATACTCTGCCTCTGTCTCTCTGTCAACTGTGCATACACACCTACATCCGCGTTCCGAGGAACACGAATACATACGAGATAAAACCAACCCCAAAACGTACACTAGGATCTGGCTTAAACCAAAGCCCGCTAGTGTTAACTGTCCGGACACTGTACGTGCACAAGTGCACGGATGTGACCGAACCCTGTCGCAAAACCATGCGACCTGTCGCAAAACCATGCGACTACTCTTTTGCCTAAAGGCGAATAGCTTTCTGTGTGGGGCTCTAAATACTCGACACTACGCTGGCAGTGGGTTTAACCACAGACCGCAAGCGGCACTAGCTGTGCGTAACGGTCCCCAGGTAGATACCGACAAGAAGACTGACGAGGTGAAACCTATCTGAACTCCTACTGAGTCTGACTGTGACAATCTCCATACAGTCCGGTCTATTCGTCTGATACATCGCATGGCGGGCCTAGGGGGCGGTAAACGTCGGTCCCCCAATAGCGGTACAAGTCGTGTCGGAGTGAAGCCCAGAACACCCTGAGATAACATTGGAAACCTACCAGTATATCTCGCTTTCCCTGGCCAGGGACTACTCGTGTAATGGCTCTCCTAGAGCGCGATGTCAACCCCCAATACCGGGAGAGACGAATCCTGTCTAACCGTCACTGCCTCCAAGTGCTTCGGGACTGCACCCAAAAACTACCTATTTGCACGACTCCTTTGAGCCGTGGTAGGGTAGTAATCAAACCGGAGTGGGAACACACTCGAGGCGAAGTGACAGTGTCAAGTCAGCGGACTAAGCTGTACTCATGTCACCTGGGAACTGATAACTGACGATAGGTATAGTACCAACCAACAGTTCCCGACGAGTCCTGTCCAGTGTACTCGTAACCCAACGAGCACCCGCATACTATCTCCAGTACGACGTACTGATGGCTGTGGGACAGACCATCTCCCACACTGGGATGAGAAGCGCATACGCTAGTCTACTCCGGAATATCGATGCCCTGTCTCGATAGTCCTGCGACTAGGGACCTGCATAAGGATGTGCTTGTAGATTACCCAGCCCCCACTAGTGTGACTGCCATCACAACGCTGGTAATCAAGCAAAGATCCTAAGGGCTCCACTAATGTGTATAGGTGATATACTAAAATAAACACACGTACACATTGAAGTAGAAACAAACCAAGTAGCATACTACTATATTGAGCAAGATTGTTTATACAACTGTGAATATCCCAAGCTTCCATTAAGTAATATACAAACTAGTATGATACAGTAATGGCCTCTAGGGCATATACACTAACAGCACTCGCAACCTGAGAGAAGGTAAAAGAAAAAGAGAACTGAATAGTCCTATTCGTTTTCTCCAGAACCAGAAACCATCCTCAAATCTGGAACAAGTTCCTTCGAGTTCGTATATAACCATACGATGGTTTTATCCAATGGAAGTGGATGTTCGTAGTAATACGGGGTGTTCTGGAGAAAAGGGTAAAAGTAGGAGTGGCAATGAGGTATGTAACTCTGACAATCCAAAAGCCAATGTTTTAAGAAGGTTCGGTTAACTTGGTCACTGAGTCGTAGTCAAGGGTCGGGCCATGGTCGCTGCCAAAGAGAGAGAGAAAAGAAACACTCATCGTGCACTCTAACCTAGATCAGAATGGTTACCAATTTATCTGATCAGGAAACCTCCCACTGTATCGTCAAATTCTCCTCCAAACCTGAAAGAAGAATTAGTCGGGATCACCCGAGGAGTAAACCAACTCATCAGTGGGAATCGGGATCCAACTATCATCGCGTGATAATGTGATGGAATCCACTCACGTTATCACACTCCAGAAAGTATGCGTATGCCTGGCAAGTTTCAGTTTCTTTAGAAACTCCCGATGTTTGTTTTTACCCCTAGGACCCAAGTGACCTTGACACAGTCAACAAATCAAAGAGTCTTAGTCAAGTTCAACCCGTCATTATCCTGGATTGCATTAAACCCACCCGTACGAGCCCTTGACACAGTCAACAAGGCCGCACGACTTTTCTAACCAATCGCATTAATATGCCACAAACAAACACTACTTAGCTACCGCACACTACGCCTTGACACAATCAACAAACGCAGCACGAATACTAAGTAATACTTGTAAGAAATGTCGGAGGGCTATGGCTGGTTTTTGGCGAAAAACCTTTAACGTAATGAACTTGATATCGTTGAAAGAACTGCATAGCTTTTATAAATATATAGTGGCGAAAACCTTTGCTAAAGAGGTCACTCCCGGTGAAGGGATCTCGGCTTTTTCCCCGTAGAATGAGGTGCAGGATATTCCAACTGAATACCGTGATGCAAAGCAAAACGTAATCGACTATAGTGAAGTTATTACCCTGACGCAAACTTCTGTCCAAGGGGTCACTCCCGGTGAAGGGATCTCGGCCCTTGCCTCGTCGACTGAGGTGCTGGATATTCATAACCAAATACCACTGTGCAAAACAAAAGAGAACGTCCTTGCAATAACAGCTTTTTGAAAAATGTTCCAACAACATTAAAATAGGTTTGTTTAGCTTGCATTGATTCGAATCAATGCAGTCCCATCAATTAATCACACCACAAAAGAACAAAAATACGATGTATGTATATGCCATCCGCATTCGCCACTGGGTCCCGTCATCACCCGTTAGGTTACTTAACTAACGACAGAGCGGGGACTGGACTAGCGCGGGTGTAAAACATATACAACATCTACTAGTATATATATCAATATATAATATTCGCTCAAGGCGTGATAAAATGCAACATCACAGAATTGTAATAAGCATCACAGAACAATACAGATAATCTGGGATCCCCGGGTTTCATAGAGCCGCTACTGAAACCCGACATTCCCCTGGTCGTGTGGATAGCCTGTGCAATGAAATCCTAGACCCCTACGGGCGCGGCAAGTTACCCGCCAAAACCTGAAGCGAGGCAGACCCTTTTAACAAAGTGAATGGACTACCCCAGCATTTCACGGAATCCGGTAACTTGAGCACCCCTCCTTGGGTCAACCTATACCCCCTACGAGTGCGGTGAATAACCCGCCAATTCTAGAGTGAAGCCCCCTCCGTTTCAAAGCCATGAGATGCGGGCCCGTTGCCCTCTAGAACCCGGCTATCCGTGCACCCCACCTTGGGGTAATGCTAGTACAGAAAGTAAAATATACAACGGGTACATCGACCTCAGCCCGGTCGTGCCCCAAAAGAATAATATACAAACAGGCAGTGACGGCAGTCCACATGTCGGACGCTCGCCCCGCAATATCAAATATACAAATACAACCAAACTGTACTACCATTGCATCCAGGCTATCCACCACGACAAATCCGCAACATCACAGCAAAACACAGAACATCAACGTGAATGTCACGTTCGCAAATCCGTCTAAAAGAGCTATAGCAATTAGACAAGATTTACCGATCAAATGACATTCACGATCGCAGATATAATGTAAGTACTGTAAACTAACATATTTAAAATTTTCGATCGACAAAATTTCCCGAAGTGGGCCCCAATCATAAATCCAGCACTCAAACAAAATCTGGGCCCAAAAAAAATATACCAGAAACCCCAATTCCATGTCAGAGACCACTGTAGGAAATTTGGTGCATTGTTGCTACAGTGGTGGGGCGGAACCGCGGCCAAAACAAGGGTAATGCCGCGGTTCCGCGGCGCTATGGTGACATCATGCTACGAAATTTCTGCAGTGGTCTTAGAAATGCCTGCCTGATTTTCCGACGTACTCAAAAAAAAATTTAGACCACAAAAAAATTTCGACAGAAACTGCAGAATTGGAAATGCGGTTTTGGAAAATTTTGTTCGATCGAAGTTCTAAACACGTTAGATCAAGCTAGTAAAGGTTAATGGCGTGGCTCTGATACCATGTAAGTCTATGGTAGCGCCCCGGCCGTCTGTCCGAGGCCAAAATGCGGAAACGAAAACTTTTTCAAAACTTGAAACCGGCGCTATCGCGGACTTTAATCCCGAATCGAACCATTAACCTATAACTAGCAAACAAGAGAAAGGTTAGAAAAGCTATACCGATCGATCCGTGTCCTTCGGTCTTTGGCCACCAACCCAACCTCCTCGCGGCATCTCCGATCTCCGGTCTTCTCGTCGGAAGGGCACAACATCAATGAGTCTTTTTACAGGCTCCCGCTTCGTCCGAAGCAACTCGGACACGAAGTTTGCTAGCCGACGTGTCCAAGGTGATGTAGAGAATGTGTGTGATCACTTTGTCTCAAGCATCCATTGATTCTCATCACATGAGAGTGTATGGATGGAGGTTGAAGGCGAAGCCATCAATGGAGATTGTGAGCTAGAGGAAGAAGAAGAGGAGGAGAATTTCTTTCTTATGTTGTGTATGATAAAATGAGAAAGTGAGAGTGAAAAATACAAGACCAAACACCCCCTATTGGCTGCCCTCTCTCTCTCTCTCCTCATCATATCAACACAAAATCAATCAAATAATGTGACACATGCACAAAGAAAGAGACCATGAGCCACCATTTGTGCATGTGTCACAATTAATGCTGCTAATCATGATTTCTAGCTCATTATTTCCATTTGTAAACATTTTGTTTACAACAATAAAAAGATACGGCAACATCTAAAGTAAACTCGTGACGGATCACAAGGATACCCCTCACCTGTATATACATACCTGCACCCGCATTCCGACTGAATGCGAATGCGATGAGACTAAAGTAATCCAACAAATCTAATACTAGGATCCGGTTTAAACCAAAGCCCACTAGTATGATCCGCCCGATCATGATCCGTGCACTACTGCACGTATATGATCGAACCCTTCCATATATCATACGACCTCTACAACGTTTCTCCCGAAACTTGAGAAACTGTCTGTGGGGGACTCTAAAGACTCGTCAATACTTTGGCTATGGATTTAACCACTAACACGTTAGAGGTACTAGCCGTACGTGACGGGCTACCAGGTATTGACCAAAAGGGAGGTCGATGAGTGAACTCATCCTGAAACCCTACTGAGCCTGTCAGTGACAATATTCGTACAGTCCGGTCCGTTCGTCTATGAGCATCGCATGGCAGGCCTAGGGGGTTGGTAAAAGTCAGACCCCCAAAAGCGGTACAAGTCATGTCGGAGTGTAGCCCAGAACACCCTGAGATACTACTGGAATACGTACTAGTAAATCTCCTGCCTTGTCCAAGGACTTCGTGTAATGGCTCTCCTAGACACAGCGCGATCTCACCCCCAATACCGGGAGAGACGAAACCCCTGCCGATCCGCTCACTGCCTCCATGTGGCTTGGGACTGTACCCAACTAAAACCTGTTTATACGACTCCTTTGAGCCGTGGTAGGGTAGTAATCAAAGAACAGTGGGAACTCACACGAGACAAATGACGATCTCAGGTCGATGAACTAACCTGTACATATGTCACCAGGGAACTGCTATCTGATGTCAGGTATAATACCAACTAGCATGTTCCCGGCGAGTCATGTCCGGTGTACTCATAACCCAATGAGCACCTGTATACATCTTAGGTGATCCAACTGACACCAATGGCTTGTGAGACCGGCCACCGCCCCTCGTTGGGGTCTCGACTGTATACACTAGTCTACTAATGGAGTATCGATGCCCAGTCTCGAAACTCCCAAGACTAGGGACCACTTTAAGGATGTGCTTATAGACCCCAGCTCCCACATATATGATCGCCATCATACTGTTGGTAGTCAAGCAAGAATCCTAAGGGCTCTATCAATGTGTAATAGCGATCTGTAAGGTCACCTAAAGCAGTACACGATGATAAAGATAAACCAGATAGCATACTATCATCTTGAGTAAGACTGTCCTACCGGCATAGGTCCTTCCTCAATCATTGCAATCACGTGCCTGTGATCCAATAATTGACTCTGAGGGCACTATATCCAACATCGCTCACTGCCTCCATGAGGCTTGGGACTGAACCCAACCAAAACCTGTTTGCACGACTCAGTAGAGCCGTGGTAGGGTAGTGATCAAAGTTCAGTGGGAACACACAAGACAAATGCCGATCTCGGGTCCAAAGACTAACCTGTACACATGTCACCTGAGAACTTCCATCTGAAGATAGGTATAGTACCACCTGGAAGTTCTCGGCGAATCCGTCCAGTGTACTCACACCCAGTGAGCACCTGTATACGATCTTAGGTGCATCAGACCAATGGTTGCGGGACCAACCATCCCCCGACGGGGCTAGAAACGTACACACCAGTCTACTCTGGAGTATCAGTGCCCAGTCTCGATACTCACGCGACTAGGGACCATTTAAGGATGTGCTTATGGAGTACCCTGCACCCACAAGTATGATCGCCATCACAACGCAGGTAGTCAAGCAAGATCCTAGGGGCTTTATCAACATGTAACCGCAATATATAATAACGAGTATGACATATGCCATGTTAAGATAAAGACAAACCACAATAGTATACTACCGTATCAAGTCTTTATCAATATGTGCAAACCAGATATAACAACAATAGAAATAAATACACATATCCCGATAAAGACAAGTCAAATAATACTATAAAACTGAGCAAGATTGTTCTGTACATATATATCCCTAGTATCCATATGTATACAATACTAGCCTATAGGGCATATACATCCAACAACTACCATGACTATGATGGAGATCATAATAGTGGGACCAGGGTAGTCTATAAGTTCATCCTTTAATTGTTCCAAGTCGAGGGTGTATCGAGACAGGGCATCGATATTCCAGAGTAGACTAGCGTATACGTTTCTTGACCTATATGATGGGCGATGGATGATGCCACATCCATTGGTGTTTGACATCAAAGATGTATACGGGTGCTCAGTGGAGACTGGGTACACTGAACAGGACTCGCCGAGAACTCCTAGATGGTATTATACCTAGCGTCAGATAGCAGTTCTCTGGTGACACTGGTACAGGTTACTCTGTAGACCCGAGATCGTCATAGAGTCTTGTGTGATTCCCACCGTGCTTTTATTTCCACCTCACCACGTTCAAGAGAACGTGCAAAACGGTGGTTTTTGGGTCAGTCCCGAGTCACATGGAGGCAATAATCGATAGGATGGGTTTCGCCTCTCCCGGTATTGGGGGTTGATGTTGCGCGGTGCTCGATTGGCTATAACAGGAAGTCCCTGGCCAGGGCTGATATGGAGATTTACTGGTAAGTGTTATCAGTAGTTTCTCGACCCGTTATGAGCCTTACATCGATATAACTTATCAAGTTACTGGGGTCTGACGTTTACCACCCTTAGACTAGATATGCAACATATCAGATGAAGAGACCGGACCGTACGGTAGTGTTACTGATAGGCTTTGCGGGAGTTTGGACAAGCTTGCTTGTTGATCTTCTGATCGCTCAATACCCGGGTAGCCGTTATGTCCAGCTAGTACGGCTGACGGCTTGTGGTTGACTGATATGATTATCACCTACTGCCGACGTATTAATGAGTCTTTAGAATCCTACACAGAGGTTTCCTGGCTCAGGCGAAACGAAGTAGGAGCACATATGTGATATGTGCGGAACCGAAATTAATACGTGTATGTGATACCGTATTCTATTCTCGCGATATGTGATATTGGTCGGTTATATGGGATATAGCCGGGTTATCGAATCAAGTGTTGATTCGATAAGTTGATACAACTGATATTAGTCGGTTATATGTGATATAGCCGGATTATTAAATCAAGTGTTGATTTAATAATTTAATGTATAATTATATATTTGATATATTAATTTACATTAACTAATACTATCTCACTTAAGCATTTCTTTTTCTCACTTGTGTACACTTAATATATATGTGATATATATTATTGTGTCATGCTAGTTGCTACATGCTACATGGGTGTATGAGACTCACACCATGCTTATGATAATGTAGGGTTTATTTATTTAAAGTAAATCAAAAATTAGTTAGAAATTAGCACATGGTTTCAAGCTTGTAGAAGCTTGTGGAACCATTGACTTAGTCCACTAATTTTGTCTTACCTTAGATATTTATTAACCCAATCATTATCTAAAGCTATGGTTAAGTCTCTACATGAGTTATATGAGATATTTCTCACCCATGGTTGCCATAACATTATTGACTTCATCTTCTTCTTCATTAAGAGAAAGCTCTCTAAGTTTTCAAGAGGTGAAGAAAATTAGTGAGAAAAATAATTCTACAATGAGCAAAAATCCTACTTCATCAACCGACACTAGATTAGCCATTTAGTTTAGGTTGTTTGCTTCACTAAGCCCTAATTAGTGAAGAGGTAGCTTGAGTTAGTGTATCCTCGATGTAGATCATCTTCGGCCTCGAAGACTTCAAGCAAGCTTGATCATTTCACCTTGAGGAGTCTTACTAGAGTTCGGGAGATCACTACTTGGAGCGAAGGGACTACTACACGGAGCTTTTGAAGTGAAGGACCGGTCTACAAAGGTTGCATTCCTTGTTCACTTTGTATGTAAAGTTGTTTACATGCTTGTTTACCCTAGTTATCTAGTTAAGATCTTGTGTTAGGGTTCTTTAGCACGCTAAATTTTTGAAAACGGCATGGAAGATGCCTCCCGAAACCTTGCTGTCATGCTAGAGAACCCTATAGTGGTATCAGAGCCAAAATAAAGAATTAGATGATGTTAGTAGAATTACGAAACCGAAACAACTCCGAAACCTCGAAACAAAACCATAATTTCTGTCGAATTTTAAAAGTCCTCTAAAATTTTTTAAGCAAGTACAGAATGTTACATGAGATGTAACATGAGTACCAGACAAAAATTAACCCTTTTCACCGGGTTTGACCCGGCGAAAGCTTGCTAAATTCTGACCTGGCCGGTCTTAGATGTGTAAGTCGACGTTACACACCCTACGGGTTTGCGGGGAGGCGGAACGGATAAAAAACGATTTTTACAAACAAAGTAACATCGACTTGAATTCCAAGATCTTAGCTAAACCATAACTAACAAAACTAACTAGAAGTTTTATCTACTATGTAAGAATATTATACTTAAAGTTCCAAGTCCTTCTTGTCTTCCCGCTGTCCTCCTTCACTTTGCGAGCTCCTTGGAGTGGAAATGGATAGCACCTCCTCGTCGGCTTCTCGAAGTAGTAGAAGATCCACCCGAGAGTTCCAACCTTGAGCTAAACCTCCAAGTTGAGGAAACTAGATCACTTGGTGTGCTAAACTAAGTAACCTAGAGTGTGTAGAGTGTGATTTAGAGTAGCTAAGTCTCACTAACCCTTGATTATCAACACATGATACACTAGGGTTTGAGAGGAAGAAGGAGAGAGCAAGCTTGAGGAAAGAGAATGTATTTGTGATAATATGGTAATTCATAAATGGAATGGCTCCTTGATATGGTAATAAGCATGGCATGTAAATAATATTTTAACAAAAATATCTAGGTCTCAAAATATCTCACCAAAAATATCTAGAGTCAAAAAGTCAATCCAAGTCAAATTGTCAACCCAAGTAGCCATGCCACAAAATTATCATTTACCAAAAATAACAAATACTTTTCTCCACCTCATATTTATTTTGACCAAGTCAATGGTCAAAACCCTAATGAGGTGTCTCCTTCTTTAACCCCTCTCATCCGTATATACATACCCGCATCTGTGTTCCGAGAAACATGAATACAATGAAACGAAGCTAATCCAATAATCAAATACTAGGATCTGGCTTAAACCAAAGCTCACTAGTATTGTCCGCTCGAACACCACACGCGCACAACTACACATATGTGATCGAATCCTGTCGTAAAACCATATAACCTCTACATCGTTTCGGCCGAAGCTGAGAAACCCTCTGTGTGGGACTCTAAAGACTCGAAAATACTATGGCCGTGGGTTTAACCACAAGCACGTCAGCGGCACTAGCTGTACGCAACGGCTACCCAGGTATCTGTCGATAAGAAGGCCGACGAGCAAGCTCATCCAAACTCCTACTGAGCCTGTCTATGGCAATCTCCGTACAATCCGGTCTGTTCGTCTAAGAGTATCGCATATCGGGCCTAGGGGGATGGTAAACGTCAGACCCCTAATAGCGTTATAAGTCGTGTTGGAGTATAATCCAAAACACCCTGAGAAACTACTGGAGTACCTACCAGAAAATCTCGCTTGCCCTGGCCAGGGACTTTGTGTAATGGCGTTCCGAACACAGCGCGACATCAACCCCCAATACCGGGAGAGACGAATCCTATCTAACCGCCACTGCCTCCAAGTGCTTCGGGACTGCAACCAACTACTACCTGTTTGCACGACCCAATAGAGCCGTGGTAGGGTAGCAATCTAAGAACAGTGGGAACACACTTGAGGCGAAGTAGCATTGTCAAGTCAACGGACTAAGTTGTACTCATGTCACCTGGGAACTGCTACCTAACGATAGGTATAGTACCAACTGGCAGTATCCAACGAGTCCGTCCAGTGTAACTCATAACCCAATGAATACCTGCATACTATCTCCAGTACGACGTACTGATGGCTATGGGACAGACCATCTCCCCTGCTGGGATGAGAAGCGTATACACTAGTCTACTCTGGAGTATCGATGCCCTGTCTCGATAATCCTACGACTAGGGACCTGTATAAGGATGTTCTTATAGACTACCCATCCCCTACTAGTGTGACTGCTATCACAACGCTGGTAGTCAAGCAAAGATCCTAAGGGCTCTATCAATATGTATTAGCGATACGTTAAAAGAAACATATACACATATTAAGATAGATACAAATCAAGTAGCATACTACCATATCGAGCAAGACTGTTATAAATCCGTGTATATATCCCAAGCTTCCAAAATGTAATATACAAACTAGTACTATACAATAATGTCCTCTAGGGCATATTACACTAACAGGATGTGTATTTGGACCTCGTTTTTGTCTGGTGCTCTGGTCTCTGGGGTTTAGTGTTTCAGGTGTTGTTTGTTTTTACTAAGATTGCATGTGATGTTATCTTTCTGTAAAGGCAATTCGGAGTGTTTCGTAGTCGTAATTTTAACATTGTTTCGGGTAATTTAGACGACATTAAAAAGTTCGAACGAATATCAATAAACCATTTTCTCCCTCGCTGGAAATTTTCCGAAAGTTGGATTTTTCCAAGTTTAAAATCTTCAGAAAATAATGCAAGTAATTCTATGGACCCTCTAGAAGAACGATACCCAAACTCGACTTTTTCACCACGGAACCGCGGCCAAACTCTATGGTTTGCAGCAGTTCCACGGCGCTATGAGTGAGGTATGGGTCGGCCCTTCTACGGTTGGTCCATAGGTACTGTGGCATGTTCTGAGTAATTTTAAACCGTGCTGAAGTGTTGAGCTTTTTGGGAAATTTTGGGTGTTTGTTGTTTCGATCGAAATGTTTAACATCGTCTAGCTATCTGTGATGTGATACAATATTTGGAATCTACACTAATTAGTTTTGTGAAAATTGATTAGATGCTTGTAAATTTAACATTTCGGTCTTTGAAGGAATCAGGAATCTTGTTGAATTACCCGATTTCTTTTGAAAAGGTATTTCCATGAGTGAGACCCAAATGTAAGATTTACAATGTTAGGCATGAAATCCGAAATATGAGATATTCCGGGTTTATGATGTCTAAGGGCTGTTGTCGATTCCAAATGTTGTAGTTTGACATTTTCTTTTTTTGCGACCGTAAGTGTAATATGTGGTGTATCGCCGGTTTCGTTGCTATATATCAACGACAATTGGGATACGCATATTTACTTACATTGATGATATGTGATGTTATGTGTTGTTGGGATATGTTTTATTGGATCGTCGTGTTTTTGAATAGCCGGAGGTTTTGCGTGAGATGAGAGTTTTTTTTCATTTTCATTCATGTAAAAACTTGTATGTAATATTCTTTTATTGGGGCACTTCCGGGTTGAGGATGATGTCACCATTGTTGTATATTATTTACTTTTCCGCATTAGGATAGACCCAAGGTGGGGAGCACAAGTAACCGAGTTCTAGAGTCCAGTGGGAGACCATCTCGAGGAGTCGAGTCCGGCTCTCCTAACTCTAGAATTGGTGGGGTTGTTTGCCGCTCTCATAGGGGTTTAGGGATGTGGGTTTGGCTAATCATCACGACCGTGGAATCCATGTTTTTTACTGGCTTAATATAAAACACGGACCGCCTAGTATATCCAATATTTCATATGATGACTTCTGCTGCTGATATTCTGTGATGTGATCACTTTATATATGTGAGACGAATGCTTTGTTATTATATATATAATATATAATAAACGTTGATTATGTTTTGCACCCGCGCTAGTCCCGCCTCACTATGCCGTTAGTTAAGTAACCTAACGGTGCATAACGGGATACTGTGGCGAATGCGGATAGCATAAGCGTACGTTGTATTTTCGTTTCTTCTGTGATGCTTAGGAAGCATAAATGGCGGGACTTCATTAATAAGATTAATGAAAGGAAAGAAACCTAAAGATGTTATAGAATCAAATTTTCAGAAAGGTAGCTTTAGTTCTTGTTTTGCATAGCGGTATTCCTTGATGAATATCCAGCACCTCATTCGATGAGGAAAGAGCCGAGATCCCTTCACCGGGAATGATCTCTTTAGAAAAAGCTAGCAGATGCTACACCCACTCGGTTTATTTTGAAAAACACATGATTTTAAAAGCGGAGCTTAAACCACTTCTTTTTAAATCACACGATTCTACAACGATATCAAGTTCGTTACGCAAATGGTTTTCTTAAAAACCTGTCGTAGCCCTCCGTCATTTCAGATAAGTGCTACTTAGTATTCGTGCTACGTTTGTTGACTATGTTAAGGCGTAGTGTGCGGTAGTTAATTAGTGCTTGTCTGCTAAAGCATGTGATGCGATTGGATTAGGGTAGTCGTACGACTTTGTTGACTATGTAAAGGGTCGTACGGGTGGGTTTAATTCAATCAGGAAATGACGGGTTGGACTTGGCTAGCGCTTATGATTTGTTGACTATGTTAAGGTCATAAGTTGCTAGGGGCAAAATATTATTGGGAATTTCAAGTGTTGAAATTTGCAAATGAGATTGCATACCTTCTATGAGATAGTTGAATCC
This sequence comes from Agapanthus africanus, assembly GCA_030015575.1. NCBI lineage: Eukaryota > Viridiplantae > Streptophyta > Magnoliopsida > Asparagales > Amaryllidaceae > Agapanthus > Agapanthus africanus. The sequence continues at coordinate 216,928,262 of JASDDO010000006.1, forward strand.
TGATACCCACTGCAAGTAAAAGTTACTCCTGGGAGAGTTTTGCACATTACAATTAGCCGATCAAGTAGGTGTCTAGAAAGGTGTTAACAGGGTTACGCCTCTGGGAAAACGAGGTTTATTTTAATTAGGTCCGTACGAAAGCAAGGGGAACCTCCCTCAAAGTACCAACACTGGCCTGGCCGAAAGATTGGCCTATTTGTAGGGTGAAATTAATCCCGGCTAGTCTTACCTTTTACGGGTTGAAGGAAGATTTGATAAAAACAGTGGGAGCCATCCTTATTAGATAAGATAATAACCAATCTAATCTTGCAAGAGCATATGCTAAGTGTTTTCTTCTCTCTCTCTCTCTCTCTCTCTCCAGGTAGCGACCATGTCAGGCCTTAATCAAGATAATAATATGGATGTATTGACCGAACCCACTTGTTATACTGAGCTGGGGAACGTTGGCTCCGCACCAACTTATAATTGTTATAAGTCCGAGCAGGAAATAGGGGAATGCCAGGATTCCCGTGCCACCCAAACGAAGAATGAGCATGCTGATGCATCTTCTTCAGGTGTGTTAGTTATAGAGAACTGTTTCTCAGTACACTCTACGTCCTGGGTATTAGATACCGTATCGGGATCCCACATATGTAATATGTTACATGGGATGAAGAAAGGTAGAGAATTGGGAATGGGTGATCATTCTGTAATGTTAGATATGTATATGCCCTAGAGTCCATTATTGTACACATGATGTATATTATAATGGATGCTTGGATATATATAGAGAGGACTTTCTTGCTCGATATGATAGTATGCTATCTGGTTGCTCTCTGTCTTAACATGTTGACTTGTATTGTGTTACTGTCTTGCTCTCACATGTTGATAAAGCCCTAAGGATATGTACTTGACTACTAGGACTATGATAGAGATCATACAAGTGGGGCCAGGGTAGTCTAAAAGTACATCCTATAATTGTTCCTAGTCGAGGGTGTATCGAGACAAGGCATCGATACTCCAGAGTAGACTAGCGTATACGCTTCTTGACCCATATGATGGGCGATGGATGATCCCGCATCCATTGGTGTTTGACATCAAAGATGGTATACGTGTGCTCAGTGGAGACTGGGTACACTGAACGGACTCGCCGAGAACTCCTAGATGGTATTATACCTATCGTTAGATAGCAGTTCTTTGGTGACACTGGTACAGGTTAGTCTGTAGACCCGAGATCGTCATAGAGTCTTGTGTGATTCCAACTGTGCTTTGATTTCCACCTTACCACGTTCATGAGAACGTGCAAACCGGTGGCTTTTGGGTGCAGTCCCGAATCACATGGAGGCAATGAGCGATAGGAGGGGTTTCGTCTCTCCCGGTATCAGGGGTTGATGTTGCGCTGTGTTCGATTGGCTATAATTGGATGTCCCTGGCCAGGGCTGATATGGAGATCTACTGGTAAGTGTTATCAGTAGTTTCTCGACCTGTTATGAGCCTCACATCGACACGACTTATCGGTTACTGGGGTCTGACGTTTACCACCCCTAGACTCGAAATGCGACATATCATACAAAGAGACCGGACTGTACGGTAGTGTTACTGATTGGATTCACAGGAGTGTGAGCATGCTTTATTGTTGATCTTCTAATCGCTCAATACCTGGGTGGCTGTTACGTTTAGCTGACCGCTTGCAGCTTGTAGGTGTTTGATGTGATCATCACCTACTGCCGGCGTATTGACGAGTCTTTAGAGTCCTACACAGAGGTTTCCTGGCTCAGGCGAAACAGAATAGGAGCACATATGTGATATGTGCGGGACCGAGATTAATGCGCGTATGTGATACCGCATTCTATTCTCGCGACTTGTGACATTGGTCGGTTATATGTGATATAGCCGCGTTATCGGATCAAGTGTAGATTCGATAAATTGTTGCACTTGTTATTAATCGGTTATATGTGATATAGCCGGATTATTAAATCAAGTGTTGATTTAATAATTTAATGTAGAATTATATATTTGATATATTAAATTACATTAACTAATATTAGCTCACTTAAGCATTATTTTTTCTCACTTGATGATACATTGATATATATGTGATATATGTTAATTGTATTATTTTTCTTTTGTTCACAAATAATATATATATGATATATATCATTGTGACATGTTAGGTTACACATGCAACATGTATGTATGAGACTCACACCATGCTTGGTTAATGTTAGGGTTTTATATTTATTATTAAGGAAATTCAAAATTGTTGGATAATTACTCATAGTTAAGAGCTTGGATGAAGCTTGTAGAACTTTGACTAAGTCCAACTCTTTTGTTTTCTCTTAAGATATTTATTAACCTAACATTTAACCCTAGCTCATGGTTTATTCTCTACATGGGTTAGCCATGACATAAACTAACCCTTGGTTGCATTTATAACCTCATCTAATGTAGCGTCTTGAAAAGTCGTTTTGGTGTTTTCCTGAAAATCGGTGAAAATTCGGTATTTTTTCGAAAACCGTCTTTCTCGTTATTTTGCAGTTTAGGACTAATTATACCTAAAATGGATAGCTAATTGCTTGTTTTTAGTAGCTAATGAGTTAGTTATGAAATTTTGGTCATTTAAAAAATTTTCCCTTTTTTCAATTTTTAATATTATTTTAAGCCGGTAAGAAAATACATTAAATTAGCGATAAATACAAATTTAAATGGGCTAAAATTAATCTTTAAAATCATGTTAATTAAAATCTAATTGTAATATAAATTTTATTAATTTATTTTAAGTTTTAACTAATTTTTGTTATAGAAAACGAAATTTATTGAATTTAAGCTTAAACTTGCAATTTTTGACTTGTAGGGGTCTTTTTGCATAAAATTTCTTTTTGTATTCACTCCCACTCACCCCCACTCCCCAAGGCCGGCCCCACCACTGCTGAAGCAGCCCCCATCCCTCTCTTTTTTTGACCTTAAGTCTTGTGAATGAATGGTTTTGAATAGGATTTAAATATAGTATTTAGGTGGGGGTATTATGGTATTTTTGGGGGGTTTTGACTAAGACTTTTTGCACCATCCTCTCACATCCCCCATCCCCCTCTCTCTCCACAGAATTCCTGCAGTTGCAGCAGCCCCTCCCCCATTTCCATTATTTTCCTTCTTTTTTTCTCTCATTTTCTTCAAAAAATTGCATCAAAATTCAATAAAAATCAACAAATCCTTCACTTTTTCAACACAAAACCTTATTCCCTCTCTTCTCAAACCCAAATTGGTTCAAATCTTGGAGAAAGATGGCATCTTGGGAGGTTTTAGCAACATAGGGATTGATCTTTTGAGGTATAATTTCTAATCAAATGGTTAAATTGTAGTTTAAAGTATGCTAATTGAACTTTGAAAATTGTTTTAGTGTTAATTTTGGTGTTAATTGCATACTAGTTTTTTTTAAAGTTTGTGGTTTGAAATTAATTTAGGGTTTAGATCACCATTAAGAGATTAATTAAGCTATTTTGTTATCTAGTTATTTTGTTAGCTTAATCTAAATGGTTAAATTGCTAATTGGGCTAAAATCTAGTGTTAATTTAGTGTTAGATTCTAATCTAGTTTTTAAAGGTTTATGGTTAGAGTTAAACTAGGGTTTTTAGGAACCATTATTTAGTTAATTAAAGCTAATTAGATATCTAGTTAATTACTAAACCAATCTTTAAGGTTACTTTGCTTAAGTGGCTTCTTATTAAGCTAATCTATGTTAAACTTGTGTGAAATTTTCATTAAGTTTGCAAATTACCAAAATCAAGAAGAGGTTTGTGTATGGAATGTGGGTTTTGTAGCATGGTAAATAAGTTAAAATTGTGTTTTTGGTGGCTAACTAGTTGTGTGTATTGGATGGTTGTGTTGGACCGTGATAACTTTGTCGCTATTGTCGATGTTGCACCAAATTGCTTTTCTAGCTTACTAGTTTTTACTAAAATGTTGTGATGAATTAATTGCGATGTCTTGATGACATTTTTAGCGTATCCTATGACTTTTAGGATGTGTGAGTACGGATTTTTGAGTGTTCGGGTTTTAGTTTTTCCGGACGACCAAATCGACGATTCTTGTTAGTTTTGCGATTTTCGCGTGCGTTCCGCGCACCTGTGCACGTTGTACCTAGCTTGTGAACGTTAGTAGTTTCGTTGGGGTTTTGCGTCGTTCTTGATATGTAACCTTATGTTTGGTATTGATGTAAATTCCAGGTTCGGTCGCGGAGACGTCAGACGCGGCGCGAAAGGGGAAAGCGGTGATTGGACACAGCTAGCCAGGGATTCCGGTGAGTAGATGTAACATCTACGGGGGACTATCGTTGGATGGCGCAAGCCGCCCGATAGTTTTAGTAACTTACAAGATTCTTAGTGATGTTAGTAATTAGGGGTGAAATACGTATATGATTATTTGCTGCATCCATGCATTATATTGACATACCTATGCGAAACCATTTTATAGGACACCTGCACCATTGCCAGGTTTTTATATGCAGCACGAGCACTATTCATGCTTACACACACACCCTGGTAATTGCCATGCCACCACACTAGATAACCTTTAATTTAAACCTTTTACTAATTGATACTTAAACTTGTGCTATTGCCTTTAATTCCTTAAAATGAAACCGTAGGATTGCTATTCATGTGCATGTACTTCATCATATTAATTGTTCATGCTTAATCTATTAATCACACATCGCAACTTGATTATTGATACCATATGCATTCATTATCATTGATATATGCACTTATGAGGATTTCTTGAGATTTTATGATATTGCTGGATTTCGGGGGAAAGCCGCAAAATTTCTAAACTTATTATAGTTTTAAAATATGTAAATTGCGGTTTTCTAGTGATGTAAGTGTCGTCCACCATGAGTTTGCTGTGGTTTTGGAAATCTGTGTCGAGGAGTGGAGGAACCGGCACGGGTACATGGTGGACCCGGTAAGGTACCCCGGGGAAAGAGGAATGTGGTGTTGACGTTGAGCCTGGCAGGGGACGGATTACCTACCGGTGACTGTTTGGGACGGCGGATATCCAGAGGATACCGACCGTGGCCGCTAGATGATGAGATATTGATATTTGAGATGGGTCAGCCGGACGGCTGAGGCCAGAGATACATTGATATGAGATTTGAGACAGTTTTGAGGTGTCGATGCTGGACACAGGTTCTTGTTGATTCTATTGGTATTGTGATGGTATTTCAAAAGACATTCTTAAAGGGAAAAACATGATTTCTTATACTTACACATTCAGATCACGAGTTGATTCGCATTGCATTCATACCTGCTAGTATATCCATATTGCATACATACTTGCCATTATGTCCTGCCTTACCTGTATTTAGATGCTAGGATGCTTGTGTGCATGCATTCGATAGCCTGTGTAGATGTTATTTATTACTCACGAGTTGGAAACTCACCCCCGTTGTGCCATAGCCTTTTGCAGGTCCGTTCCGTCAGTACAGTAGCGGCGGGTGCGCTTGCTTCTTTTGCCTCTTTTGCCTGGACTCGAGATTTTGCTCATAGGTGGGTTATGTTATTATTTTTGTACCACCTTGTATATTCTTTGTATCTAGTGTACTCCATCTACAGTTTCTACCAGTATTATTGTATATTGACCTAGAGATGAGACTGTGAGGTTTGTGGACTTTTATGCTGTATTTTGGGGTCGAGCTCACTTGAGTCGACATGATGTTTTCCTATGCTTCATTATGATTATTTCGCATGTTGTTGCTTTAAATTGCGTGGGATTTGTGACCGCCTTGTGGTGAAGAGCTAGCTCCCGCTTAGGGATGCCTTATTTGTTGGATTTATATATATTTTTGTTGTACCCAGTTTGGGGGCCAGTATTTACAAAGGAGACTCTGCCGAAATTTTTCTGAAAAATTGGTATTGTTTTTAAAAAGTGTTTTACATGACTTATTTGATAAACTCGCATTCAACTGATTGGGTTTTCTTCACTCTTTTGCTTAATTGGTTTTGTTTTCTGGGCTTTGGCTTACTTACTTTACGGACGTCCTTAGACGTTTCGTAAACTTAAGTGCCAGTCACGTTCCGTACCCTGCGGGTCGTGACAAAGTTGGTATCAGAGCGATAGGTTTTACCTTTTGAGTGTAGGATGACCCTTGGTAGATGGAGTAAGTGACTTAAGCAGGGTAACGTAGCGTGCGTATGTCCGCGGCATACTTGCGATACGGTACTCCGCCTAAGTGACTTTAGGGTATACTTGCTTGAAAATTCCTTCTTCAATTCCGTGTATCCTATGATCCTATTGCACTGTTTTTACTATCCGTTTTCCTGTAACAGCCACTATGCCACCGAAGGCTACGAGGGCACAGAGGGCTGCCGCCAGAGACGAGATTCGAGCCGGCTCGTCCGAGACTAGGACTGAGCAGGGTGGTATGCCTACGCCGCAGGGACAGACCGATCCACCTTCCCCAGGCCGTATGGATAGGCTCGAGACCAGTATGGAGGAGTTGCGACAGATGATGGGAGGCATGCAGGAACTACGTCAGATGGTAGGATCCCTAGTTGCAGCCAGTCGTACACCGAGGCCGGATGACGTACCTACTACATCACAGACGACCATGATACCTGCTCCTACTACTACCACCGTGACCATTCCGGTTTCGCTACAGGATTTCATGAGGCTGAGACCTCCAGTATTCACCGGCACCGAGGCAGCGGAGGACCCACAGACGTTCCTTGACAGTTTAGCCAGGATCTGCAGTTCGCTGAGATGTTCGGATGATCGATGGGTGGAGCTTGCGAGTTTCTGACTAGAGGGTCTCGCGCAGACATGGTGGGAGTCAGTCTTGAGAGGTCGAGCTGCAGGTCTACCGCCTATGACTTGGGTCGAGTTTACAGCGGTCTTTCTAGCCCGTTTCCTCCCAGAGAGTGTTCGTGACGCCAGAGCTCGTAGCTTCGAGGCCTTAGTCAAGACACCTGGGATGACGGTGTCTGAGTATGACATCCAGTTTACACAGTTATCCTGATATGCTCAGTATTTGGTGGATACCGAGGAGAAGATGATGAAGAGGTTCGTACAGGGACTTGATGCCCAGCTATATCTTGCCATTGGCGCCCAGCACTACGACACTTATTCAGCTGCTATGGATACGGCATTGCGGATGGAGGCACGCATATCACAGACTTCGGCCGTTTCTGGGCCGAAGAGGATTCGCACCGATGTACCGTCTCAGAGGCAGCGCGCCAGATTCTTTTCGAGAGATAGGCCTGGCAGAGGATTTGGACGGGGACAGTTATATGGTTCTTATCCCCAGGGGCAGCAGCCGTCGCCAGGGTGTTTTGGGTGCGGGAGTTTGCACCATCTTGTTAGAGACTGTCCGGCGAGACGACAGGGAGCAGCGACAGTTCCGCATGTGACCCTGCCACCATCACCACCCCCGCCTCAGAGAGCCCTACTTCCTACCACCGGCGATGCTCCACGCTAGTTAGGTGCACCGAGAGGCCGTGGACGCGGCGGTCCTGTTCAGAGAGGACGAGGAGGCAGAGGCCGAGGTCGAGGTCAGCCCGCTATCGGTGGAGGACAGGCCCGAGTTTTTGCTTTGACACCGCAGGATGCGCAGGCATCCAATGCCGTTGTGACAGGTACCTTGCCAGTTTGTTCTTTCGACGCACGGGTATTATTCGACCCAGGTTCCACACATTCGTACGTATCTATACACTTTGCACCGATGTTGGGCCGTGAGTCGTCGTCGTTAGATCATCCGCTTGTTGTTAGTACTCCGGTAGGCGAGTCGTTTGTCGCTCGTTTTGTTTTTCGATTGTGTTCCGTTCGTATCGGGGAGAGGGATTCATCGGTTGATTTGATTCTCCTCGATATGTTGGACTTTGATGTGCTTCTGGGCATGGATTGGTTAGCCACTTGTTATGCTTCGGTGGACTGCCGTGAGAAGGCAGTCATATTTAGCTTTCCGGGAGAGCCAGTCCTTGTTATTCAGGGAGACCGCAGTGTCACCCTTCCCAGCTTAATTTCGTCTCTTCGCGCTGGTCAGCTCTTGCGGAAGGGATGTCAGGGATTCTTAGCATGTATTTGTGATACTCGAGCTGCAGAGGCTCCGTTAGACCGGGTCTCGGTAGTTTGTGAGTTCCCTGATGTTTTCCCTGATGAGCTACCTGGGCTACCGCCTGAGCGCGATGTTGAGTTCTGCATTGATTTGATTCCCGGCTCGGGGCCTATTTCTATATCGCCTTATCGGATGGCCCCGGCAGGGCTTCGAGAGCTGAAGGATCAGTTGCAGGATTTGTTAGATAAGGGGCTTATACGACCTAGTGTTTCTCCGTGGGGTGCTCCGGTCCTGTTTGTCAAGAAGAAGGATGGAAGTTTGCGCTTGTGTATCGACTACCGCCAGCTGAACAAAGTTACCGTTCGGAACAGATATCCGTTGCCACGCATTGATGATTTGTTCGACCAGCTCCAGGGCGCGGGTTATTTTTCGAGGATCGACTTGCGATCAGGATACCATCAGCTGCGAGTTCGACAGGAGGATATACCGAGGACAGCTTTCCGCACGCGCTACGGCCGCTACGAGTTTTTGGTGATGTCGTTCGGACTCACCAACGCCCCAGCAGCATTTATGGATTTGATGAACCGTACATTCAGGCCGTATCTTGACTTGTTCATCATCATGTTTATCGACGATATCTTGGTGTACTCCCGGAGCAGAGAGGAGCACGAGCAGCACTTGCGGATTACGTTACAGACTCTGAGGGAGCACCAGCTGTTCGCGAAGTTCTCCAAGTGTGCTTTCTGGCTGGACAGCATCGGATTCTTGGGTCACGTGGTTACGAGAGACGGCATTTGTGTGGACCCGAAGAAGATTGAGGCTGTTCAGCAGTGGCCCCGACCTACATCTGTTACTGAGATCCGTAGTTTTCTAGGCCTGGCGGGCTACTACAGGCGTTTTGTTCAGGACTTCTCCCGTATAGCAGCACCGTTGACCGGTTTGACCCGGAAGGGAGTTCCTTTCGTCTGGACAGAGGAGTGCGAGCGCAGTTTTCAGCAGCTACAGACTTGTTTGACTACGGCGCCGGTATTATCTTTGCCTTCGGGATCAGGCGGATTTGTTGTCTACTGTGATGCTTCGCGAGTGGGATTAGGATGCGTATTGATGCAGCATGGCCGGGTGATCGCTTATGCTTCTCGGCAGTTGAAGAAGCATGAACAGAACTACCCCACTCATGATTTGGAGATGGCTGCAGTGGTCTTTGCACTGAAGATTTGGCAACATTACCTGTACGGCGAGTCGTGTCAGATATTCACCGATCACAAGAGCTTAAAGTACATATTTCAGCAGCGAGACCTGAACCTCAGACAGCGTCATTGGATGGAGTTGGTGAAAGACTACGACTGCGAGATCTTATATCACCCCGGCAAGGCGAATGTGGTGGCAGATGCGTTGAGTAGGAGGCCCGGGGGTAGTCTATCCTTTTTGCGCGCAGTGCAGAGGCAGTCGTCAGCAGATTGGCAGATGTTATGCGACAGCCGAGTTGAGTTCGAGTTCACTCAGACAGGGGGACAGCTCGCGCATGTTCGTGCACGCCCACAGTTGCTTGACCGTATATATGAGGCACAGCGCAGTGACGACCGTTGCTCAGAGATCATGGCACAGATGGGACAGGGCAGATTTTCCGAGTTCGTGGTTGACGATCAGGGGATTTTACGATATGGATCTAGACTGTGCGTACCAGATGCTGATGGATTACGGCGCGACATTCTTGATGAGGCACACCGATCAGTGTATAGTGTCCACCCCGGTTCCACCAAGATGTACCATGATATGAGAGAGACCTACTGGTGGGACGGGATGAAGAGGGACATTGCGGAGTTCGTTTTGAGATGCCTGACTTGTCAGCAAGTCAAGGCTGAGCACCAGAGGCCCGCAGGAGAGCTACAGCCGTTACCCATTCCAGAGTGGAAATGGGAGCAGATTTCGATGGACTTCGTTGTGGGTCTACCCAGGACCAGTCGAGGGTACGACTCCATCTGGGTGATCGTGGATAGATTGACGAAAGCGGCTCACTTCTTACCGGTGAAGACCACTTTCAGCTTCGCTCAGTATGCTCAGCTCTATATTGACGAGATCGTGCGACTACATGGCGTACCGACTTGTATCGTGTTAGATCGAGGCACTCAGTTCACCAGCCGACTTTGGCAGAGACTTCAGGAGGCTTTGGGCACTCGTTTGAGCTTCAGCACAGCGTTTCATCCGCAGACCGACGGACAGTCAGAGCGGACCATTCAGACTCTCGAGGACATGCTCAGAGCGTGCGTTTTAGACTTTGGTGGTAGCTGGGATCGTCATTTACCTCTAGTGGAGTTCTCCTACAACAACAGCTTCCAGGATACTATTCAGATGGCACCTTTCGAGGCATTGTATGGGAGGAGATGCAGATCGCCCGTCTGTTGGACAGAGCTCAGCGAGAGCAGCATTTTGGGGCCGCAGCTTGTTGAGGAGACGACAGCGAAGATACAGTTGATCCGAGACCGGATGAGAGCGGCTCAGAGCAGGCAGAAATCGTATGCGGACAGGCGCCGTCGCAGATTAGAGTTCGCGGTTGGCGGCCATGTTTTTCTGAAAGTCTCTCCGATGAAGGGCGTGATGCGTTTTGGGCGAAAGGGGAAGCTTAGCCCTAGATTCGTAGGTCCCTTCGAGATCCTCGAGCGTGTTGGCGCTGTTTCATATCGTTTGGCTCTTCCTCCCAGCTTTCCCGATGTTCACCCCGTCTTCCATGTTTCGATGCTCCGTAAGTACCTTCACGACCCTTCGCATGCGATTCAGCACCCGACAGTCCAGCTAGAGCGCGACCTTTCTTTTGCAGAGCAGCCGGTGGCCATCTTGGATCGGCAGGTGAAGAAGTTGAGGTCGAAGATTATACCAACCGTCAAGGTCCTTTGGCGTAGCCCGAGCAGCGAGGAGGTTACCTGGGAGACCGAGGGCGAGATGAGGAAGAAATATCCCCATCTCTTTGAAGGTACGCGTAGCTATATTTTTAAATTCAGGGACCGAATTTCTTTTAGGGGGGAAGATTGTAGTGTCTTGAAAAGTCGTTTTGGTGTTTTCCTGAAAATCGGTGAAAATTCGGTATTTTTCCGAAAACCGTCTTTCTCGTTATTTTGCAGTTTAGGACTAATTATACCTAAAATGGATAGCTAATTGCTTGTTTTTAGTAGCTAATGAGTTAGTTATGAAATTTTGGTCATTTAAAAAATTTTCCCTTTTTTTCAATTTTTAATATTATTTTAAGCCGGTAAGAAAATACATTAAATTAGCGATAAATACAAATTTAAATGGGCTAAAATTAATCTTTAAAATCATGTTAATTAAAATCTAATTGTAATATAAATTTTTAGTAATTTATTTTAAGTTTTAACTAATTTTTGTTATGGAAAACAAAATTTATTGAATTTAAGCTTAAACTTGCAATTTTTGACTTGTAGGGGGTCTTTTTGCATAAAATTTCTTTTTGTATTCACTCCCACTCACCCCCACTCCCCAAGGCCGGCCCCACCACTGCTGAAGCAGCCCCCATCCCTCTCTTTTTTTGACCTTAAGTCTTGTGAATGAATGGTTTTGAATAGGATTTAAATATAGTATTTAGGTGGGGGTATTATGGTATTTTTGGGGGGGTTTTGACTAAGACTTTTTGCACCATCCTCTCACATCCCCCATCCCCCTCTCTCTCCACAGAATTCCTGCAGTTGCAGCAGCCCCTCCCCCATTTCCATTATTTTCCTTCTTTTTTTCTCTCATTTTCTTCAAAAAATTGCATCAAAATTCAATAAAAATCAACAAATCCTTCACTTTTTCAACACAAAACCTTATTCCCTCTCTTCTCAAACCCAAATTGGTTCAAATCTTGGAGAAAGATGGCATCTTGGGAGGTTTTAGCAACATAGGGATTGATCTTTTGAGGTATAATTTCTAATCAAATGGTTAAATTGTAGTTTAAAGTGTGCTAATTGTACTTTGAAAATTGTTTTAGTGTTAATTTTGGTGTTAATTGCATACTAGTTTTTTTTAAAGTTTGTGGTTTGAAATTAATTTAGGGTTTAGATCACCATTAAGAGATTAATTAAGCTATTTTGTTATCTAGTTATTTTGTTAGCTTAATCTAAATGGTTAAATTGCTAATTGGGCTAAAATCTAGTGTTAATTTAGTGTTAGATTCTAATCTAGTTTTTAAAGGTTTATGGTTAGAGTTAAACTAGGGTTTTTAGGAACCATTATTTAGTTAATTAAAGCTAATTAGATATCTAGTTAATTACTAAACCAATCTTTAAGGTTACTTTGCTTAAGTGGCTTCTTATTAAGCTAATCTATGTTAAACTTGTGTGAAATTTTCATTAAGTTTGCAAATTACCAAAATCAAGAAGAGGTTTGTGTATGGAATGTGGATTTTGTAGCAGGGTAAATAAGTTAAAATTGTGTTTTTGGTGGCTAACTAGTTGTGTGTATTGGATGGTTGTGTTGGACCGTGATAACTTTGTCGCTATTGTCGATGTTGCACCAAATTGCTTTTCTAGCTTACTAGTTTTTACTAAAATGTTGTGATGAATTAATTGCGATGTCTTGATGACATTTTTAGCGTATCCTATGACTTTTAGGATGTGTGAGTACGGATTTTTGAGGGTTCGGGTTTTAGTTTTTCCGGACGACCAAATCGACGATTCTTGTTAGTTTTGCGATTTTCGCGTGCGTTCCGCGCACCTGTGCACGTTGTACCTAGCTTGTGAACGTTAGTAGTTTCGTTGGGGTTTTGTGTCGTTCTTGATATGTAATCTTATGTTTGGTATTGATGTAAATTCCAGGTTCGGTCGCGGAGACGTCAGACGCGGCGCGAAAGGGGAAAGCGGTGATTGGACACAGCTAGCCAGGGATTCCGGTGAGTAGATGTAACATCTACGGGGGACTATCGTTGGATGGCGCAAGCCGCCCGATAGTTTTAGTAACTTACAAGATTCTTAGTGATGTTAGTAATTAGGGGTGAAATACGTATATGATTATTTGCTGCATCCATGCATTATATTGACATACCTATGCGAAACCATTTTATAGGACGCCTGCACCATTGCCAGGTTTTTATATGCAGCACGAGCACTATTCATGCTTACACACACACCCTGGTAATTGCCATGCCACCACACTAGATAACCTTTAAATTTAAACCTTTTACTAATTGATACTTAAACTTGTGCTATTGCCTTTAATTCCTTAAAATGAAACCGTAGGATTGCTATTCATGTGCATGTACTTCATCATATTAATTGTTCATGCTTAATCTATTAATCACACTTCGCAACTTGATTATTGATACCATATGCATTCATTATCATTGATATATGCACTTATGAGGATTTCTTGAGATTTTATGATATTGCTGGATTTCGGGGGAAAGCCGCAAAATTTCTAAACTTATTATAGTTTTAAAATATGTAAATTGCGGTTTTCTAGTGATGTAAGTGTCGTCCACCATGAGTTTGCTGTGGTTTTGGAAATCCGTGTCGAGGAGTGGAGGAACCGGCACGGGTACATGGTGGACCCGGTAAGGTACCCCGGGGCAAGAGGAATGTGGTGTTGACGTTGAGCCTGGCAGGGGACGGATTACCTACCGGTGACTGTTTGGGACGGCGGATATCCAGAGGATACCGACCGTGGCCGCTAGATGATGAGATATTGATATTTGAGATGGGTCAGCCGGACGGCTGAGGCCAGAGATACATTGATATGAGATTTGAGACAGTTTTGAGGTGTCGATGCTGGACACAGGTTCTTGTTGATTCTATTGGTATTGTGATGGTATTTCAAAAGACATTCTTAAAGGGAAAAACATGATTTCTTATACTTACACATTCAGATCACGAGTTGATTCGCATTGCATTCATACCTGCTAGTATATCCATATTGCATACATACTTGCCATTATGTCCTGCCTTACCTGTATTTAGATGCTAGGATGCTTGTGTGCATGCATTCGATAGCCTGTGTAGATGTTATTTATTACTCACGAGTTGGCAACTCACCCCCGTTGTGCCATAACCTTTTGCAGGTCCGCTCCGTCAGTACAGTAGCGGCGGGTGCGCTTGCTTCTTTTGCCTCTTTTGCCTGGACTCGAGATTTTGCTCATAGGTGGGTTATGTTATTATTTTTGTACCACCTTGTATATTCTTTGTATCTAGTGTACTCCATCTACAGTTTCTACCAGTATTATTGTATATTGACCTAGAGATGAGACTGTGAGGTTTGTGGACTTTTATGCTGTATTTTGGGGTCGAGCTCACTTGAGTCGACATGATGTTTTCCTATGCTTCATTATGATTATTTCGCATGTTGTTGCTTTAAATTGCGTGGGATTTGTGACCGCCTTGTGGCGAAGAGCTAGCTCCCGCTTGGGGATGCCTTATTTGTTGGATTTATATATATTTTTGTTGTACCCAGTTTGGGGGCCAGTATTTACAAAGGAGACTCTGCCGAAATTTTCGGAAAAATTGGTATTGTTTTTAAAAAGTGTTTTACATGACTTATTTGATAAACTCGCATTCAACTGATTGGGTTTTCTTCACTCTTTTGCTTAATTGGTTTTGTTTTCTGGGCTTTGGCTTACTTACTTTACGGACGTCCTTAGACGTTTCGTAAACTTAAGTGCCAGTCACGTTCCGTACCCTGCGGGTCGTGACATCTAATTCATTCATCACTTGTTCATCTTATTCTTCCTCACAAAAGCTTTCTAGCTTTTTCCCATGTGATAAAACAAAGTGAGAAAAAGAAAACTAAAGAGAGCCCACTTCCTACTTCATCATCCTCTTCTATACTAGCCATATAGTTTAGTGTGTTAGCTTCACTAGTTTTATATTAGTGAAAAGTTAGCTTGAGTTTGTGTTTCCTCAAAGTAGATCATCTTGGATTGTGAAGTCTTCAAGCAAGGATGCATCATACACCGTGTGGAGCCTTTCAAGAGTCCGGGAGCACGATGATTGTAGCGAAGGGACCACAACTTGGAGCTATAGAAGTGAAGGAACGGACTACAAAGATTGTATTCTCTAATCACTTAGAAGTAAAGTTGTTTGCTTTATCGATTCCGTATGATCCTTTAGTTATGAACCTAGAGTTAGGGTTAGCTAGAATGGTAAAAATTTGAAATTGGCATGGACGATGCCTCCCGAAACCTTGCTGCCGTGCTATACAACCGTACATGTAAGAGTAGGAAATGGTGCAAATGTTGCAGCCAAAGCAGTTGGCGAATATTGTTGGGATTCCCTTGCACTTAGTCTAGGGTTTGGTAGCATCACTCATGCCACTTTAAAAAATTAGAGAGGTGCAAAGCAAATAACCATGAATCATTAGTAGAATTATTAGGGTAACAAGTTTGTATCATATAGAGTTTAGGATTACAACCTTTGTAGTCCGTTCCTTCGCTTCATAAGCTACGTGTTGAGGTCCCTTCGCTGCGATCATCAAGAACTCCGACTCTCGAGGGGCTCCATGAGGTAAATGATGCATCTTGCTTTAACTCTTCTTGATCTAAGATGATCTACCTTGAAGAATCTCTAACCCAAGCTTACACTTCACTAATGAAGAAATTAGAGAAGTGAACACCCTAATCTAAGTGGCTAGAATAGATAAGGATGATGAACTAGGAATTTTGCTCTCTTTTGTTTTTAATTTCTCATACTTAATCATCACAAATCAAAAAGCTAGTGAAGCTTTTTCAAGAGCAAGAAGAAGATGAAAGCTTTTGTGATGAATAGTGAATTGTTGTGTGGTTAGAATTGCAACCATGGGTTAAAGATGATATCCTTAACCCTTGTAGAGACTTAACCACTTGCTATGGTTAGAGTTAGGTCAACAAATATCTTAAGGAAGACAAGAATGGTGGACAAAGTCAAAGAAGCCTACAAGCTTCCATCATAATAACAACCATGACTAATTGCACCATTATTTGTATTTCCTTAATAATAATTATGAACCCTAATCTAACCCTAGCGTGGTTCAAGTCTCATAAACCCTAGTTGCAATTGTAACCTAGCATGTTACAATATTATATATCACATATATAACATATAATGTAACAAAAGAAAATAATACAATTAAAATATATCGCATATACATCAATGTATTATCCAAGTGAGAAAAAGAATAAATAAAGCGAGCTTATATTAGTTAATGTAACGTAATATATCTCATATATAATTATACATTAAATTATCGAATCAACACTTGATCCGATAACCCGGCTATAAGACATATAACCGACTAATATAACAAGTACCGTGTCATCGAATCAACACTTGATCCGATGACCCGGCTATATCACATATACCCGGCCGATATCACATATCGTAAGAATCGAATACGGTATCTTATATCGTATTAGTTTCGGTCCCGCACATATCACATATGTGCTCCTACTCTGTTTTGCCTGAGCCAGGAACCTCTGTGTAGGACTCTAAAGAATCGTCAATACGCCGGCAGTAGGTGATGATCATATCAAACTCCTACAAGCTGCAAGCGGTCAGCTAAACGTAACAGCCAACCAGGTATTGAGCGATCAGAAGATTAACAAGCAAGCCTGTACATTCTCCGGTGAATCCAATCAGTAACACTCCCGTACAGTCCGGTGTCTTCATCTGATATGTCGCATATTTGGTCTAGGGGTGGTAAACGTCAGACCCCAGTAATCGATAAGTCATGTCGATGTGAGGCTCAAAACAGGTCGAGAAACTACTGATAACACTTACCAGTAAATCTCCATTACAGCCCTGGCTAGGGACTTCCAGTTATAGCCAATCGAACACAGCGCAACATCAACTCCCAATACCGGGAGAGAAGAAACCCCTCTTATCGCTCATTGCCTCCATGTGATTTGGGACTGTACCCAAAAGCCACCGTTTTGCATGCCCTCTTGGACGTGGTAAGGTGGAAATCAAAGGACAGTGGGAATCACACAAGACTCTATGAAGATCTCGGGTCTACAGACTAACCTGTACCAGTGTCACCGGAGAACTGCTATCTGACGATAGGTATAATACCATCTAGGAGTTCTCGGCGAGTCCGTTCAGTGTATCCAGTCTCCACTGAGCACCCGTACACCATCTTTGATTTCAAACACCGATGGATATGGGATCATCCATCGCCCATCATATGGGTCAAGATGCATATACGCTAATCTACTCTGGTGTATCGATGGCCTGTCTCGATACACCCTCGACTAGGAACAGTTATAGGATGTACTCGTTGACTACCATGGTGATTGAAAGAATTAAAGTTAACCGCAATCAAGACGGTGTCGCTATGCAGCTAGCCGGTTGAGCACGGGTCGATCCACAGGGAGACGGTTGTATGTCCTTTCTTGTCTTAGACGAGTCAATAAAGAATTTGTATGAGTTTGTTCAAACTAACCTATGTGTTTTATATGCAAGTATGAAGTTGTTAAGAAAAAGATACGAAATTGTAAGCTAAAGAAATCCGTACTCAAAACCTTTGAGCCGAGTCTTGACCAATTGAAGCTAGAGCAATCGGCAACAACGTGGATTAGGGGATTTAAGCACGGTATTCGTGGAATACGGCTTATTTACCCTTGTCCTTCCGTTCTTGTCTCTTGCTTTCGCCTCCGGCCAAACCGAACACAACCGGTCGCGGTTAGGAATCACCGTTACCTTATTAGGGTAGGGTGCCTAACGGAGCGCTTGCGTATGGTTTGGGCGGAGTTCAATGGAAAATAACGGGAAAAGGAAATGAGAAAAGAAAGTCTTAACTTACAATACCGTATTTATTCTTAACAATGATAATTACAACCATTCACAAAACAAATCAAAAAGAGCAAAAGAAAAGAAAAGATTACAAGTAATTAAGTGCATGAATATAAATTGCAAGAAAGTAAAGCAAGGTAATAAAAAGCAAGTAATAAATAAGCAATAAAAAGAACAAGAAAGTAATTACAAGAACATAGAACTCAAGACAAGCATGGGATCAATAGCCAACCCTTAAACTTGCAAGCTCAATCAAGAGGTTGCAAGATCAAGAGAAGGGTAAAGAACGCATGTGAAATGAAGCACTAATTCCATAAGAAAATACGACCCTTGAGATCAATAACAAACTCTTAACCTTTCAAGCTCAATGAAGAGGTTGAAAGATCAAGAGAAAGCAAGAATCTCAAGGGGAAGTTAAACAAAAGAGAATGATACAAAAGCCCTCATCTTCATTGATCTTCCACTCAAAAAGCTCTCACTACAATTTTCATGGAGAAAAGATGAAGAAGAAGAAGAAAAAGACTAAATCCTAACAAAAAGAAGAACAAAGAATGAACACCAAAAGCTTGGCAAGTTCTGGGGTATTTATAGGAGGTGAACTGAAAACCTAGGGCAACAATCTGCCTCAATATGAAGTACCCAAACTACCCCCAAAATACGACAGAGAGAGGACCCCACATGGCCGCGGATCCGCGGCCGTATAGGGGAGTTGGGTTGTGTGCTTTTGTTGGTTTCCCTGGTTTGTAGTTCTCTTCAGTGTGGTATAGTACTTTTCTCAGAAACTCTTCACAATTATTCCAGAATTTTAGTAGAACAAAAGGTGATGTGATGTGGATCTTTTGCCATGATTTCCTCGAGCTCCGCGTAGATTTCTTGGATCTTGTGTTGACATTGAGCTTTGTGCATGACATGACAATCGATTTGCCATCATGTCCCTTAAACTGGTATGTGGCAACACACGGATAGAGAGCGGAGACCCGTGTTTTATCTGTTGTTGGCAGTAATCCGGAATTTGTCATACTTTTCCATGATATTCACGGTTCAGAGCCGAGAACCTGTATTCTGCAATTATGTAGCAAACACTGATCAAAAGCACCTACCTATAAACACACGAGCGTAAGAATGGGTGGTATAAAATGCAATATTCTGATATGAACACATGGCCCCACTAGTATGATCTCATCATAGTCCTCATAGTCAAGTACATATCCTAAGGGCTTTATCAACATGTGAGAGCAAGACAGTAATCAATACAAGTCAACATGTTAAGACAAAGTAAAACCAAATAGCATACTATCATGTTGAGCAAGAAAGTCCTCTCTATATATATCCAAGCATCCACTATAATATACATCATATGTACAAAAATGGCCTATAGGGCATATATATAACTAACAAATATCACCTTGTATTACCAAATGGTAATACATTGATTCTGAACGAATGCTATTACATACCGAACCTGATATGCAATATTATATCAGTTTCTTTATTAAGTAAAGAGGGATATAATTTTGTATTGCAGGATAATATTATGAACATTTTTCTGAATCAAAAGTTGATTGGATCAGGCTCATTAAGTAATGGCATATACATTCTAAATCAAACCACAGTTCTTAACATACAGAACACACAAAAGAGGAAGAGTTCAGAAATGAATGAATCCTTCTTGTGGCATTGTAGACTACGTCATATCAATGCGACACGACTAGCTAAGTTTCATAAGGATGGATATTTGAATCCGTTCAAATTTTCATCTTATGAAACTTACCAGTCATGTCTCAAAGGAAAAATGACCAAAACTCTGTTTACTGGACACGGAGAAAGAGTTACGGAACTCTTGGGACTGATACATAGTGATGTATGCGGTCCCATGTCTACACATGCCAGGAATGGTTCCTCGTACTTCATTACATTCACTGACGATCTCTCAATATACGGACATGTGTTCCTGTTGAAACACAAGTCTGAAGCTTTTGAGAAATTCAAAGAATATAAGAATGAAGTCGAGAACCAGACGGGTAAAAGTATTAAAATCCTACGATCTGATCGGGGAGGAAAATAGTTGAGCACGGAATTCCATGACTATCTAAAAGAGAATGGGATTCTCTCTCAGCTTACTCCTCCGTATACACCACAGCACAACAGTGTATCGGAGCTGAGGAATTGCACCCTTTTGGATATGGTGCGCTTTATGATGAGCACTGCTGAGTTACCTATTTCCTTTTGGGGTTATGCGCTTGAGACAACAGCATACCTATTGAATCAAGTTCCATCTAAATCAGTGCCTACAATGCCATATGAGATATGAAGTGGAAAGAGACCAAATCTTAAACGGGTTAAGATATGGGGTTGTCCGGCCTATGTCAAAAGGAAAAATCCGGACAAACTCGTGGCACGATTAGTTCTTTGCAAGTTTGTGGGATATCCAAAGAATTCACAAGGATATATTTTCTATCACGTTGAGGAACAAATGGTGTTTGTTTCTCAATACGCCACCTTTTTAGAAAAGGAATTCTTGCAAAAGAAATTAGTGGCAAAGAGGTAGAGCTGGAAGAAGTTCCAGCAGCACAAACTACAACTGATGATTTATTGGAACCAGAGGATTCAGTAGTCTCCGACGAACCTCGGCCTCTCCGCCGATCTAGTAGAGTTCCTCATCCACCTGAGAGATACTACGGTTTTCTCATTGATGGTGGGAGCGAGGATTGCATCATGGAAGATGATGACCCAACTAGCTTCGAGCAGGCCATCACGAGTGGGGACTCTGTGAAATGGCTGGATGCAATGCGATCTGAGATAGAATCCATGTACACCAACAAAGTATGGACTTTGGAAGTTGCTCCCGAAGGGGTAAAACCTATTGGGAACAAATGGACCTTTAAGAAGAAACTTTGTGTAGATGGAAAAGTTGAGACTTTCAAAGCTAGACTTGTTGCAAAAGGTTTTCGTCAACGACCCGGTGTGGATTATGATGAAACCTTTTCTCCAGTGGCTATGCTTAAGTTCATCCGGATCCTACTTTCCATCGCTGCATACCATGACTACGAAATCTGGCAGATGGATGTTAAGATCGCCTTTCTAAATGGTGATTTAGAAGAGAGCGTGTACATGACTCAGCCAGAGGGCTTCGTGGACAGTAGGAGCAGGGGAAAGGAGTGCAAGCTGCTTAAATCAATCTATGGGTTGAAGCAGGCATCGCGGAGTTGGAACATCTGTTTTGATGTGGTAGTCAAAGAGTTTGACTTCGTCAAAAATGTAGATGAACCTTGTATATTCAAGAATGTGGAAGAGAGTAAGGTCGTCTTCCTCGTATTGTACGTGGATGACATACTCTTTATAGGAAATGATGTTCCTATGCTGCACTCAGTCAAGGTCTTCTTATCACAAAGATTCTCCATGAAGGATCTGGATGATGCCTCCTACATCCTGGGGATTAAAATCTATAGAGATAGATCTAAACGGATACTGGGATTGTCCCAATCCAGGTACATTGACACCATACTAAAGAGGTTTAGTACGGAGGATTCCAAGCGTGGGGATTTACCTACGATCTCAGGAATCACTCTCTCCAAAGAGATGTCTCCCAAGACTGATTTGGAGAGAGATCACATGCAAGGGATACCTTATGCTTCGGCAGTAGGCTCTATCATGTACGCGATGTTATGTACCAGACCCGATGTAGCATACTCACTAAGTGTAGTGAGTAGGTATCAATCAGATCCTGGAGAGAATCACTGGATAGCTGTGAAGAACATTCTTAAGTACTTGAGAAGGACTTAAGAAATGTTCTTGGTGTATGGTAACGGTGAACTCCATGTGGAGTCCTTTACCGACTCGAGCTTCCATAGTGATAAGGACGACTCTAAGTCGGACTCGGGTTGTGTCTTCACCCTCAATGGAGGGACGGTTTGTTGTAAGAGTTCCAAGCAAGAAACCGTGGCAGACTCGACGATGGAGGCTGAATACATCACTGCCAACGATGCTGCCAAAGAGGCTGTCTGGATGAAGAAGTTCATAAACAAACTTGGTGTGGTTCCGTTCATCGAGCATTCGATACTTTTGTATTGTGATAACAATGGAGCAGTGGATTTGGCCAAAGAACCCAGGTCCCATCAGCGATCCGGGCGTATTTTGAGGCGGTATCACCTGATCAAGTAGATAGTTGATCGCCGGGAGATCGAGGTCAGGAGAGTTGACACGAAGAATAACACGGCGGATCCACCACTAAGGCCATACCCTAGATACAATTTGAGAGACTCTTCGAGATGTTGGGTATGGGATACTACAACAACTGGCCTTAGTGCAAGTGGGAGATTTTTAGTTATATGTATGCCCTAGAGTCCATTATTGTACATGATTGTATATTATAGTGGATGCTTGGACATATATAGAGAGGACTTTCTTGCTCGACATGATAGTATGCTATCTGGTTGCTTTTTGTCTTAACATGTAGACTTGTATTGTGATACTGTCTTGCTCTCACATGTTGATAAAGCCCTTAGGATGTGTACTTGACTACCGGGACTATGATGGAGATCATACTAGTGGGGACAGGGTAGTCCATAAGTTCATCCTTTAATTGTTCCTAGTCGAGGGTGTATCGAGACAGGGCATCGATATTCCAGAGTAGACTAGCGTATACGCTTCTTGACCTATATGATGGGCGATGGACGATCCTACATCCATTGGTGTTTGATATCAAAGATGGTATACGGGTAATCAGTGGAGACTGTGTAAACTGAACAGGACTCGCCGAGAACTCCTAGATGGTATTATACCTAGCGTCAGATAGCAGTTCTCTGGTGACACTGGTAAAGGTTAGTCTGTAGACTCGAGATCGTCATAGTGTCTTGTGTGATTCACACCGTGCTTTGATTTCCACCTTACCACGTTCAAGAGAACGTGCAAAACGGTAGTTTTTGGGTACAGTCCCGAGTCTTTTGGAGGCAATGAGCGATAGGAGGGGTTTCGTCTCTCCCGGTATTGAGGGTTGATTTTGTGCAGTGCTCGATTGGCTATAACAGGAAGTCCCTGGCCAGGGCTGATATGGAGATTTACTGGTAAGTGTTATCAGTAGTTTCTCGACCCGTTATGAGCCTTACATCGGCACGACTTATCAAGTTACTGGGGTCTGGCGTTTACCACCCTTAGACTAGATATGCAACATATCAGATGAAGAGACCGGACCGTACGGTAGTGTTACTGATAGGCTTTGCGGGAGTTTGGACAAGCTTGCTTGTTAATCTTCTGGTCGCTCAATACCCGGTAGCCATTACGTCCAGCTAGTACCGCTGACGACTTGTGGGTGACTGATATGATCATCACCTACTACCGGCGTATTAATGAGCCTTTAGAGTCCTACACAGAGGTTTCCTGGCTCAGGCGAAACGAAGTAGGAGCACATATGTGATATGTGCGGGACCGAGATTAATACATGTATGTGATACCGTATTCTATTCTCGCGATATGTGATATCATTCGGTTATATAGGATATAGTTGGGTTATCGAATCAAGTGTTGATTCGATAAGTTGATACAAATGATATTAGTAGGTTATATGTGATATAGCCGAATTATTAAATTAAGTGTTGATTTAATAATTTAATGTATAATTATATATTTGATATATTAATTTACATTAACTAATATTAGCTCACTTAAGCATTTCTTTTTCTCACTTATGTACACTTAATATATATGTGATATATGTTATATATGTTATTGTGTCATGTTAGTTGCTACATGCTACATTGGTGTATGAGACTCACACCATGCTTATGATAATGTAGGGTTTATTTATTAAAAGTAAATCAAAAATTAGTTGGAAATTAGCACATGGCTTCAAGCTTATAGAAGCTTGTGGAACCATTGACTTAGTCCACTAATTTTGTCTTACCTTAGATATTTACTAACCTAACCATTATCTAAAGCTATGGTTAAGTCTCTACATGGGTTATATGAGATATTTCTCACCCATGGTTTCCATAACATTATTGACTTCATCATCTTCTTCATTAAGAGAGTGCTCTCAAGGTTTTCAAGAGGTGAAGAAAATTAGTGAGAAAAATAATTCTAATATGAGCAAAAATCCTACTTCATCAACCTACACTAGATTAGCCATTTAGTTTATGTTGTTTGCTTCACTAAGCCCTAATTAGTGAAGAGGTAGCTTGAGTTAGTGTCTCCTCGACGTAGATCATCTTCGGCCTCAAAGACTTCAAGCAAGCTTGATCATTTCACCTTGAGGAGCCTTACTAGAGTCCGGGAGATCACTACTTAGAGCGAAAGGACTACTACACAAAGCTTTTGAAGTGAATGACCGGTCTATAAAGGTTATACTCTTTGTTCACTTTGTACGGAAAGTTGTTTGCATGCTTGTTTACCCTAGTTCTCTAGTTAAGATCTTGTGTTAGGGTTCTTTAGCACGCTAAATTTTTGAAAACGGCATGGAAGATGCCTCCCGAAACCTTGCTGTCGTGCTAGGGAACCCTACAGTCATGCCGATATGAGGCTCATAACGGGTCGAGAAACTACTGATAACACTTACCAATAAATCTCATAATCATCCCTGGCTAGGGACTTCCTGTTATAGCCAATCGAGCACAGCGCAACATCAACCCCCAATACCGGGAGAGACGAAACCCCTCCTATCGTTCATTGCCTCAATGTGACTCGGGACTGTACCCAAAAACCACCTGTTTGCACGTTCTCTTGAACGTGGTAGGGTGGAAATCAAAGCACAATGGGAATCACACAAGTCTCTATGATGATCTCGGGTCTACAGACTAACCTGTATCAGTGTCCCTAGAGAACTGCTATCTGACGATAGGTATAATACCATCTAGGAGTTCTCGGCGAGTCCTGTTCGGTGTATCCAGTCTCCACTGAGCACCTGTATACAATCTTTGATGTCAAACACCAATGGATGTGGGATCATCCATCGCCCATCATATGGGTCAAGAAACGTATACGCTAGTCTACTCCGGAGTATCGATGCCCCGTCTCGATACACCCACGACTAGGAACAATTAAAGGATGAACTTGTGGACTACCCTGGCCCCACTAGTATGATCTGCATCATAATCCTGATAGTCAAGTATACATCCTAAGGGCTTTATCAACATGTGAGAGAAAGACAGTATCATAATACAAGTCTATATGTTAAGATAAAGAGCAACCAGATAGCATACTATCATGTCGAGTAAGAAAGTCCTCTCTATATATGTCCAAGCATCCACTATAATATACAATCATGTACAATAATAGCCTCTAGGGCATACATACAACTAACAATTGGGACACTTCCGGGTTGAGGATGATGTCACAATTGATGTATATTATTTACTTTTCCGCATTAGGATAGACCCAAGACGGGGAGCACAAGTAACCGGGTTCTAGAGTCCAGTGAGAGACCATATCGAGGAGTTGAGACTGGGTATCCTAACTCTAGAATTGGTAGGGTTGCTTGCCGCTCTCGTAGGGGAATAGGGATGTGGGTTTGGCTATTCATCACGACCGTGGAATTTGTGTTTTTCTTTATTGGCTTAATTTAAAACACGGACCTCCTAGTATGTCCAATGTTTCATATGTTGACTTCTGCTGCTTGGTTCTGTGATGTAATCATATAATTGCGTGAGACGAATGCTATATATATATGATATATATAATAAACGTTGCTTATGTTTTGCACCCGCGCTAGTCTATCCCCCGCTCTGCCATTAGTTAAGTAACCTAACGGTGCATGACGGGGCCCCGTGGCGAATGCGGATGGCATAAGCGTACGTTCTATTTTCGTTTCTCTTTCTGTGATGTTTAGGGAAACATAAATGATGTGACTTCATTAATGAGATTAATGAAAAGAAAAGAAACCTAAAGATGTTGTATAATCGAAATTTTTAAAAAAAAGGTAGCTCTAGTTCTTGCTTTGCATAGTGGTATTCCTTGATGAATATCCAGCACCTCATTCGATGAGGAAAGAGCCGAGATTCCTTCACCGAGAGTGACCTCTTTAGCAAAACTAGCAAATGCTACAACCCACTCGGTTTTGTTTTAATAGCTTCTCTAGTTCTTGTTTTGCATAGTGGTATTCCTTGATGAATATCCAGCACCTCATTCGATGAGGAAAGAGCCAAGATCCCTTCACCGGGAGTGACCTCTTTAGCAAAACTAGCAAAAGCTACAAAAAACACTCCTTTTCAAATCACTAGATTCTATAACGATATCAAGTTCATTACGTTAAAGGTTTTCTTCAAAACCAGTCGTAGCCCTCCGTCATTTCAGATAAGTACTATTTAGTATTCGTGCTACGTTTGTTGGCCTCTGTCAAGGCGTAGTGTGTGGTAGCTGATTAGTGCTTATCTGCAGTATGTGATGCGATTGGATTAGGGTAGTCATGCGACTTTGTTGGCCTCCGTCAAGGGTCGTGCGGGTGGGTTTAATTCAATCAAGAAATGAACGGGTTAAACTTGACTAGCGGCCTATGATTTGTTGGCCTCCGTCAAGGTCATAGGAAGCTAGGGGAAAAACAATATTGGGAATTTCAAGTGTTGAAATTTGCAATGAGATTGCATACCCTCTATATGATAGATGGATCCCGATACCCACTACGAGTAAGAGTTACTCCTGGGAGAGTTTTCCACTTTACAATTAGCTGATCAAGTAGGTGTCTAAGAAAGGTGTTAACGGGGTTATGCCCTTGCGGAAACGAGGTTATTTAATTAGTTCTATGCGAAAGCATGGGGAGACTCCCTCGGAGTACTAATACCTGCCTGGCCGAACGATTGTCGAACTTGTAGGGTGTAATTAATCCCGGCTAATCTTACCTTTTAGGGTTTGAAGAAAGATTTGATAAAAACAGTGGGAGCCATCCTTATTAGATAAGATAATAACTAATCTAATCTTGCAAGAGCGCACGCTAAAGTGTTTCCTTTTCTCTCTCTCCAGGCAGCAACCAATGACACGCCTTAATCAAGATAATAATATGGATGTATTGACCGAACCCGCTTATTATACTGAGCTGGGGAACGTTGGTTCCGCTCTATCTTATGATTGTCATAAGTCCGAGCAAGGAAAGTAGAATATCATGATTCCCACGCCACCCGAGCGAAGAAAGAGCATGATGATGAATCTTCTTCGGGTGTGTTCATTACCGAGAACTGTTTCTCAGTATGCTGGATATTGGATACCGGATCAGGATCCCACGTATGTAATTTGTTACATGGGCTAAAGAGAGGTAGAGAACTGGGAAAGGGTGATAAATCTCTAACAGTAGGGAATGGTGCAATTGTTGTAGCCAAAGCAGTTGGCGAATATCATCTTGTATTACCAAGTGGTAATACAATGATTCTAAATAACTGTTATTACATACCGAAGATGATGTGCAATATTATATCAGTCTCTTTATTACATAAAGAAGGATATAATTTTGTACTGGAGGATAATGTTATGAACATTTTCCTAAATCAAGTGTTGATTGGGTTTGGTACGTTGTGTAACGGTATATACGTTCTGAATCAAACTACAGTTCTAAATATACTGAACACACACAAAAGGAAAAGTTCAGAAATGAACGAAGCCTTCTTGTGGCATTGTAGACTAGGTCATATCAATGCGACACGACTAGCTAAGTTGCATAATGATGGATTTTTGAATCAGTTCGAATTTACATCTTATGAAACTTTCCAGTTATGTCTCAAAAGCAAGATGACCAAGACTTCGTTTGCTGGACATGGAGAAAGAGCTACCGAACTCTTGGGACTGATACATAGTGATGTATGCGGTCCTATGTCTATGCATGGCAGAAATGGTTCCTTGTACTTTATTACATTCACCGATGATTTCTCAAGATTCGGATATGTGTTCTTGTTGAAACACAAATCTGAAGCTTTTGAAAAATTCAAGGAATATAAGTGCGAAGTAGAGAACCAGACGGGTAAAAGTATTAAAATCATTCGATCTGACCGGGGAGGAGAATACTTAAGCATGGAGTTCCTGGATTATTTAAAAGAGATTGGGATTCTCTCTCAGCTTACTCCTCCGTATACACTACAACACAACGGTGTATCGGAGCGGAGAAATCGCACCCTATTAGATATGGTGCGCTCTATGATGAGTAATGCTGAGTTACCTGTTTCTTTTTGGGGTTATGCACTTGAGACAGCTGCATACCTATTGAATAGGGTTCCGACCAAATCAGTGCCTACCACTCCATATGAGATATGAGAGGGGAAGAGACCATGTATTAATTTCATTAAGATTTGGGGTTGTCCGGCTTATGTTAAAAAGCAAAATCTAGACAAGCTCGAGGTAAGGTCTGTTCTATGTAAGTTTGTTGGATATCCTAAACATTCACGAGGGTATATCTTCTACCACACCGAGGAACAAAAGGTGTTTGTTTCTCGGAATGCCACCTTTTTAGAAAATGAATTTCTTGTGAGAGAAATTAGTGGTAATGAGGTAGAACTGGAAGAAGTTCCAGCTGCACAAACTAGAACTGATGATTTGGTGGAACCGGAGGATCCAATAGTGCCGAACGAACCCCAGCCACTCCGCGGATCTAGTAGGGTTCCTCATCCACCTGAGAGATACTACGGTTTTCTCATAGACAGTGGGAGCGAGGATTGCATTATGGAAGTGAAAGGTTATGCTAACGCCCTGGCCATCACTCGTATTCGTTTGCGGAACAAAAATTTCAAACGATTTAAAAACGGCGCTAGAATAACCCAATGCCGGATCGATGCTAAACCCTAACTAGAAAACATGCAAGAGGTTAACTACTCGGAAAGAAGTTTTACCTCATGAAAACATGTCCTTCGGGTCTTCTTTTCGCTGTCTTCCTCGTCGTCATAGGCTCCATGGATCGTTCGAATCGGGCCTCCTCGTCGGTCCTTTCATGTCGAAGAGGATCCACCCGAGAACCTGTACATCGAGCTCCCACCTCAACGGATGTAACTAGGGCACCTAGTTCGCTACACTAGATGTCATAGACGATGTAGAGAATGTAGATGGAATGCTTTGTTTCTCATAGCCATAGGATTCTCAACTCACGAGACAAAAATAGCTTGAGGTAAGTAGAAGAAGAACACTTAAGGAAAATACTAGTGAGAAAATTTGCATAAGAAAAGAGAATGAACTCTCTTAGCTCCAATCTGAACCATACCCTTTTCCTAATGAATAAATCATATTAGAAAATGAAAATATGGTTCATAATTAACTCGGTGAGTCATGGGATGAAAACCCCACAAGTGTCACCAAAAGCTATGCTTTAATTTATGCAAAATACACCTCATTTCTTCCACTCATAAAATGAATAATCATTTAAACTAAAATGATAAATACAATTATGCGGTGTCTCTTCTAGAAGAATCTTTGAACAATTTAAAAAAATGCCCCTCGTCCGTATATACATACCCGTATCCGTATTCCAAAAAATACGAATACAAAAGAGATGAAAACAATCCATCAGTATAATACTAGGATCCGGATTAAACCAAAGCCCACTAGTATTATCTGTCCGAATCGTCATCCGTGCACAAGTACACGTACGCGATCGAACCCTGTCGTAAAGCTATACGACTTCTACATCTTTTGCTCGATGTAGGAAAACCCTCTGTGTGGGACTCTAAAGACTCGACACTACGCTGGCAGTGGGTTTAACCACAAGCCGCAAGCGGTACTAGCTGTACGTAACGGCTACCCAGTATATGTCGATAAGAAGGCCTATGAGAATAACTCATCCAAGCTCCTATTGATCCTGTCTTTGACAATCTCCGTACAGTCCGGTCTGTTCGTCTAAGAGTATCGCATATCGGGCCTAGGGTGGCGGTAATCGTCAGACCCCTAATAGCGCAATAAGTCATGCCGGAGTGTAGCTCAAAACACTCTCAGAAACTACTGGAATACCTACCAGTAAATCTCACCTTCCCTGGCCAGGGACTTTGTGTAATGGCTCTCCGAACACAGCGCGATATCAACCTCTAATACCGGGAGAGACGAATCCTATCTAACCGGCACTGCCTCCAAGTGCTTCGGAACTGTACCCAACAACTACCTGTTTGCATGACTCTTTTGAGCCGTGGTAGGGTAGTAATCAAAGTACTGTGGGAACACACTCGAGGCGAAGTAGCAGTGTCAAGTCGACGGACTAAGCTGTACTCATGTCACCTGGGAACTGCTACCCGACTATGGGTATAATGCCCACCAGCAGTTCCCGACGAGTCCTGTCCAGTGTACTCATAACCTAATGAGTACCTGCATACTATCTCCAGTACGACATACTAATAGCTGTGGGACAGACCATCTCCCCTGCTGGGATGAGAAGCGCATACACTAGTCTACTCTGGAGTATCGATGCCCCGTCTCGATAATCCTACGACTAGGGACCTGTATAGGATGTGCTTATAGACTACCCAACCCCCACTAGTGTGACTGCCATTATAACGCTGGTAACAAGCAAGGATCCTAAGGGCTCTACCAATATGTATAAGCGATATGCTAAGAAATCCATGCACATGTTGTGGTAGAAACAAACCAGGTAGTATACTACCATTTTGAGAAAGACTGTTGCTATATCCATGTATATCCCAAATTACCATTAAGTAATATACAATCCAGTTATGATACAATAATGGCCTATGGGCAAATATCACTAACAATCTCCCACTTGCTCTAAGTCCATATATTAGCGTATCGCAGACCAATGATCTCGAATAGCCTCTCGAACAGTGTCTGAGAGATGGCTTTTGTGAGTGGATCTCCAGTGTTGTTCTCCGAATCTACTCTCCTCACCTCGATCTCCTGGCGATCAATGATCTCCCTGATCCGGTGGTACCGCCTCAAGATTTGTCTGGATCTCTGATGGGACCTGGGTTCCTTCCCTAAAGCTATAGCGCCGTTTGTTGTCAATACTGAAGTATTGGATCAACAATGGAAGGAACCACCAGAAGTTCAATTAAGAACTTCCTTATCTAGACTGCCTCTTTTGCGGTGTCTCATGCAGCGAAATACTCCATTTCCATCGTTGAGTCTGCAACGGTGTTCTTCTTTGAGCTCTTCCAACAGACCGCCTCTCTATTGAGGGTAAAGACATGACCCGACATGGACTTGGAGTCATCCTTATCACTCTGGAACCTGGAGTCAGCAAAGGCCTCGATCTAGAGGTCTTATCTTCCATACACTAAGAACATCTCCTTAGTCCTTCTCAGGTACTTGAGAATGTTCAATACTGCTTTCCAGTGCTTCTCCCCTGGGTTTGACTGATACAGGCTTACTACGCGGAGTGCGTAAGCAAAATCTGGTCTGGTACTGTCACGACCCAAGTTTGCATGTGACAGGCACTTAGATAGTATCATATCTAAAGATATGCACTAGTCTAAGTAAGCCAAAAACCAAGATCAAAATACCTTATTGCGGAATTATTTATGAAAATTTAGTTTTTAAGTAAAAATCTCAAGTTATGAAGTTAATTCATTAAACAATAATAAAGATTAAGTTTAGTTGCATTCCGAGTTGGAACCAACAATATCAACACTGAATGATGAATATAAACATATAGAACATCACTGAATCTCATAAAGAAAGAAGCTATGATACTGATCAACAGATCTCAACTGTACATATATATACCATCTCTCTTTTCTAAGTCAAAATACAGGTTTGATGGAGACTTCTAGACACAAAATACAACTCAAAAAGGAAGGTTGCTACACATGTAACCTACCTAACAAAAGGTGGAATACAACTGCAAAAGTATCTCTGCCTCGCAGCTACCCGTCCACTCTATCCCTGCAAGGAACTGTGGCACAACGGGGATGAGTTGCCAACTCAGTGAATACGACTAACATATAACGGCGAATAAAGTAAATATGACAATCATGCTAATGAATATGAATCAATATGATATATGAGTATATGTGAAACCCAACAATAAATCTCATTATACTTCTGAAATCACAACTCAATTAAATCATTTCTCGGTGTCCATCAACGACACAAAACTTTCATTTCTTATAGGCATCATTCCCCGAATGATCCTATACCCATAATATTGGTCGTTATCCTCTAGATACACGCCGTATTTCTATAACCAACTCCGGTATCGAGTAACCTCGCTAGGCTCCCCCGTCTCAATACGGCTATCCTGCCCCTCGGTCTCGACCGGGTCCACCATGTATCCAACTGTATATCTCCCCCACTCAGTATGGATAACGTAAATCCGCGACCGTATATCTCCCCCACTCGGTCCGGAATAAAACCAAAACAGAAATCATCTCATGGTGGACCTGACACATCAATCATGAAAATACTGGATTTATGTAATAGTATTCAAAACTCAAAACCATAAATCCTCAATTCTGTATTTATCTCATATATAGCACAAAATAGGCATAAAGTAACATGATGTCAATGATGCAATCTACCACTATATCAGATATGTAAAATATGATATAATTCCATTTTAACAAGTATGATATTTAAGTGTAAGTGACATGGCAATATCGACGAGGTGTGTGTAACATATACATGTGCACGTGGCATGACTCGTCGATAATTGTGAAGTGTTCTAATCATCTACTCAATTTATGTGTATGTATAATGAATGCACATGATTAATTTAGCATAACAATATAAGTATCAAATTAAGCATAACTACGGGCGAAACACGCCATCTTTACAAAATTCCCCGGTAGATGTTTAGTCTACTCACCGGAAAAGTCGAATCTACTCCGGAATCGCTAATCCTTTCCCTTTCCTCGCGGCTTCCGTACTTCTCGTATTCGAGTCTAATATGCAAATTAACGTATATATGCAAAACGGCTATTTCGATATAACGGAAATAGAAACACGTTATCCCACTTACATGTTACCTATTATCTGATTATATTAAGTTATTAAACACAAAATCTTGCTGGATTTTAACCCTAATCTGTACTGGTTCAGAAATTAAAACGCGACGTGATTTAGTCGTGTCGTATTTAGTGTTTTACGATACCCTTTCCGATATATCATCCCAGATTTTAACTACAGTAAAACTAATTTAAATAAACAGTACCAAAATATCCTAAATTGTATACTGTAGACTACCCAAAAAACCAAACCCACATAGCTCCTCACATGGCCGGCGACGCCGGCCATACCCTTGTTGTCGCCGGCCCAAAACCAGCCCCCTCGTGTCGTTTTCTTGTGGTTTGCTCTAATTGATTCCTACATCATTTTGACTCCATTTAATTTATTTAGTTATCTTCCAGATCAAAGCAGATTTTAACAGACTTTAAGTTTAGCTAAAATACGATATTATGCGACATGTTCAATCGATTTTAAATAATCTACAGAGCCTAATTTACCTACTGTGATTAAGAATTTACCCTTCAATTTAGTTGTAGGAATGACCCTCCAAAGATTGATAAGCTCCTCCTAGCTTGATGATGATCCAAACTCAAGAACAAGCCCCTTCTTCTTCTTCTTCTTCTTGTTCTTTCTTTTTCTCTCTAATTTTTCCTTTTCTTTTAAATTCCTTTGAGTTTTAATTTCAGAACTGAACTGGAAAAGGGCTATTTAAGTGAATGAATGAAGAGATAAGGAAAGGTGGTGGTGTCATGAGCTAGGGTGTGCATGTTTCATGCAAGAAGGAGGTGGAGATGAGAGGGTGCAAGAAAGCATGAGGTGGTTTTGCATTATCTTTAAATCTTTTTGTTTTAATTTTGAATATAAATTCTGAACATAAAGGAAATTCCACTCACTTTCACTTATACCCTCCACAATATCCTATTTTGCATAAAACCTAAACTTTTACAATTTAACCCCTCACAACTTAACTTATTATAAAACACATTTATTATTAAAATGAAGCTAAATTTATCATTAAAACCCTTATAACTTATTTAAATTACATTCAAAAATTCTAATTTAATTTGTATTACCTATAACTTATGAAGATTGACATATTTGATTTTAACCATTTTGTGATTTATCACTTTATTCTTAATTTAATTAATTTTATTTATTTCTAACTTTTCCTAAATGTTACAATATTCCCCCCTTAAGAAAATTCGGTCCCCGAATTTAAAATAATTACTAAACATACCTATGAAAAGATGTGGAAATTTCTTTCGCATTGCGTCCTCCGTCTCCCAAGTAATCTCCTCGCGATCCTTTCCTTGCCAGAGAACCTTTACAGATGGCAGTATCCTCGATCGTAGTTGCTTTGCCTGCCTGTCCAGAATAGCGACTGGCTGCACTGTGTAGGATAGATCTGGCTCAAGCTGTAGAGTCTGATGTTGGATCGCATGAGATGGATCGTGAAGATATATGCGAAGCATCGAAACATGGAACACTGGATGTACGTCGGGAAAATTAGGTGGAAGTGCTAACCGATAAGCCACAGCGCCCACTCTCTCTAAAATCTCGTATGGTCCAACATATCTGGGGCTGAGCTTCCCTTTCTTCCCGAAGCGCATCACACCCTTCATTGGAGATACGCGAAGGAACACATGATCTCCCACATCAAACTCAAGTTTACGTCGTCGTCGACCTGCGTATGACTTCTGTCTGCATTGGGCCGCTTTCATTCTATCTCGTATCAATTTAATCTTCTCTGTAGTTTCCTGTACTATCTGCGGTCCCAATATACAACTCTCACTAAGTTCCGTCCAGCAAACAGGTGATCTACATTTCCTTCCATACACGTCTTCAAAAGGT
Organism: Agapanthus africanus; assembly: GCA_030015575.1. Classification (NCBI taxonomy): domain Eukaryota; kingdom Viridiplantae; phylum Streptophyta; class Magnoliopsida; order Asparagales; family Amaryllidaceae; genus Agapanthus; species Agapanthus africanus. The sequence continues at coordinate 216,962,726 of JASDDO010000006.1, forward strand.
GCCATCTGGATCGTCTCTTGAAAACTGTTGTTATACGAGAATTCCACCAAAGGTAGGTGACGATCCCAACTACCACCGAAATCTAGGCTACAAGCCTGAAGCATATCCTCTAGTATCTGAATGGTCCGCTCCGACTGACCGTCTGTCTGTGGGTGGAAAGCTGTACTAAAACTCAGTCGTGTACCAAGAGCGTCCTGATGTTTCTGCCATAGCCTGCTCGTGAACTGGGTACCTCGATCTGATACTATGCATGTCGACACTCCATGTAGACGTACAATCTCATCGTTATAAACCTGTGCATACTGAGCAAATCCATATGGCGTCTTCACTGGAAGAAAATGAGCGGCCTTCGTCAGCCTGTCTACAATCACCCAAATGGAATCATACCCTCTGCTAGTCCTGGGTAGACCCACCACAAAATCCATGGAAATCTGTTCCCATTTCCACTCTGGAATGGGTAAGGGTTGCAGTTCTCCGGCTGGCCTCTGGTGTTCTGCTTTGACTTGCTGACAAGTCAAGCATCGTGAAACATACTCCGTAACATCCTTCTTCATTCCTTCCCACCAATAATTATCCTTTAAATCACGATACATTTTGGTGGAGCCAGGATGAATACTGTATACTGATCTGTGGGCATCCTCCAAAATCTCACGCCTCAATCCGTCAGAATCTGGCACACAGAGACGAGTCCTAAAACGTAACACTCCAAGATCATCAATCACGAACTCCGTCTCTTTGCCCTGCCTAACATGATCCATAATCTCCATCATGCGAGTATCTGTAAGCTGCGCATCTCGAATACGATCCAATAGCTGAGGTCTGGTACGAACATGTGCTAACTGACTTCCTGCCGATGTGAACTCAAACTGTATACGACTATCACATAAGATCTGCCAGTCTGTAGAAGACTGTCTCTGCAAAATACTCAAATGAGATAAATTACCTCCAGGCCTCCGACTCAAGGCATCTGCTACCACATTTGCTTTGCCTGGGTGGTACAAGATCTCACAGTCGTAATCTTTCACTAATTCCATCCATCTACGTTGCCTGAGGTTTAGATCTTTCTGCTGAAAAATATACTTTAAACTTTTATGATCTGTGAAGATTTGACACGTTTCTCCATACAAGTAATGTCTCCAAATCTTCAATGCGAATATTACAGCAGCCATCTCTAGATCATGAGTGGGGTAGTTTTGTTCATGCCTCTTTAACTGTCGAGAAGCATATGCTATTACTTTGCCGTGTTGCATCAACACACAGCCTAAGCCCACTCTAGAAGCATCGCAATACACCACGAAACCCCTGACCCGGAAGGTAAAGATAATACAGGTGCAGTTGTCAAACGCGTCTTCAACTGTTGGAAACTCTGCTCACACGCATCTGTCCATCGAAATGGAACTTCCTTCCTAGTCAATCCTGTCAAAGGTGCCGCTATTCGTGAGAAATCCTGTACGAAGCGTCTGTAATAACCTGCCAGACCTAAGAAACTCCGAACCTCCGTAACTGACATAGGCCTGGGCCAGTGTTGTACCGCTTCAATCTTCTTTGGGTCTACGCATATACCTTCTCTCGTAACTATGTGACCCAAGAACTCCACACTATCGAGCCAAAAAGCACACTTAGAAAATTTTGCATACAGCTGATGCTCCTTCAAGATCTGCAATGTGATACGTAAATGCTGCTCGTGCTCCGTCTGACTCCGAGAATATACAAGAATATCATCTATGAATACTATAATAAACCGATCGATAAATGGTCTAAAGATACGGTTCATCATATCCATAAAAGCTGCTGGAGCATTGGTGAGTCCGAACGACATCACCAGAAATTCATAATGCCCATATCTCGTACGAAATGCCGTCTTCGGAATATCGTCCTTCCGAACCCTCAACTGATGATACCCTGACCTCAAGTCAATCTTTGAGAAAAACCCAGCTCCTTGCAACTGATCGAACAAGTCATCTATACGTGGTAATGGATACCTGTTTCGCACAGTGACGCGATTCAGCTGTCGGTAGTCGATGCACATTCTCATACTACCGTCCTTCTTCTTTACAAATAAGACAGGAGCCCCCCACGGTGAAACACTGGGACGAACAAGTCCTCTATCTAACAACTCTTGCAACTGGCCCTTGAGTTCTTTCAATTCCGTCGGTGCCATTCGATAGGGTGGTATAGAAATAGGCCCTGCACCCGGAATCAAGTCGATGCAAAATTCAATATCTCGATCAGGTGGCAATCCTGGTAACTCAGCAGGAAATACCTCAGGAAATTCTCGTACGATCGGGATTTGGTCCAATGGAACTTCAGCGACCCCTTTGTCCTGAATAAAGGCCAAGAACCCATGACAACCCTTCTTCAAGAGCCGCCTCGCACAAAAAGAAGAAATCATGTTGACAGGGGTTAACTTGCAATCCCCCTGCACAACAAACACCGGTTCACCTGGAAAACAAAATCTAACCGCTTTTCCTCTGCAATCTACATAAGCATGACAAGCGGCTAACCAATCCATCCCAAGAAGTATGTCAAAATCCAACATATCTAGGAGAATTAGATCAACTATCGAATCTCTACCACCAATACGCACCGAACACGATCTGAATACGTGCCGAGCTATAAAGGAATCTCCAACTGGAGTAATCACTACCAAAGGTAACTCTAATAATGACGACTCCTTTCCCAGCAAAAGTGCGAATCGTGAAGATACATAAGAATGTGTAGAACCGGGATCAAATAAAACATGTGCCTCTAATGAGCATACTGTAAGAGTACCTGTCACGACTGCATTTGATGCCTGGGCATCCTGTGGAGTCAGCGCAAAAACCCGTGCCTAGCCCCTACCTGCATCCTGTCGTCCTCTACCTCTATCTCCTCTACCTCTCTGAGCACGTCCGGCATAGCCTCGACCTCGTGGTGCAACTGCCTGGCGTGTAGCGCCAACTGGGGGAGGAAGTAAAGCCATCTGTGTAGGAGGTGGAAGGGTTAAAGCAACCTGTGGAGCAACAGTCCCTCCCTGAGATCTACAATCCCGCGCAAAGTGTCCAGGAAGTCCACAACTATAACAGGTAGATGGTGGTCTCTGATCATCAGGATAAGAACTGAACATCTGGCCCGGTGTCCAACCTCGTCCAACACTGCGGCCTGGAGTATATCTGTTGCGCCACGGCAGCGTCCCGGCCGTCTATCCGAGGCCAAATTGCGGAATCAAAATTTTTCCTTACTTGGAAACCGGCGCTACCGCGGACAATGAAAACCCGGATCGTTAACCATTAACCTATTGCTAGCAAACAAGAGATGGGAAGAAAAGTATACCAAGTGATCCGAGTCCTCCGGTCTTCTCTTCATCGTCCCGATCTCCCGCGGAAAGTCTTGGCTCCACATCGTCGCCTCCTCGCCGGAAGGGCATCACATCGCCTGCGTCTTTTACGGGCTCCCGCCTCAATACCGAGGCAACTCGGGCATGAAGCCGGCAACTCGACATGCTCAAGATATGCTGTAGAATGTGTAGTGTAGAGGCTATGTCTCATTTGGGGTTTGTTGCCATGGTGATGGAGGAATCAAGAATAGAAAAATGGTGCTTGCATTTTTTTAGCAAGAAAATGAGATCAAGAATGAAACTCTCAAGATGAAGCTCTCATCTTCTTCTTTCTCTCAACCATTTTCATCTAAGAATGGTGGAGAAAAGAATATATCAAACAAGAGGGAGGTGAGTGTAGGAGAGCATGAAGGGTGACCATATCCTAAACCTCATCATCACAACCTCACATCAACTCTAATCCTTTCTCATCAACTTTCAACTCACTTCTAATCTTAATAAAGCATGAAAAGATGAAGGAAAAGAATGGTATCTAAAGATGCTAACATAATAAATCATCTTACAAATAAAACCTCCACAAAATGTAATTTGCAAAACTGCAAATTACCCCCTCCATCAGAAAAGTCCGGCCGGGAAAGAACAAAGGAAAACCGGCCGGAACGGAATGCAAACTGGAAACACCAGAAAACTGGTCCCGTAATAAATTACAGGAAAACCCCGATACTGTGCATACACACCCGCATCTGTATTCTGACCGGATACAAATGCAATGAGACAAAATCTACACTGTACTAAACTAGGACCGGCTTAAACCAAAGCCGGCTAGTAATATCCGTCCGATCCTGATCCGTGCAATACCGCACGTATCAGATCGAACCCTGCCATATAACTATACGGCCACTAGTACAAAACTGTCCGATCCTGATCCGTGCAATACCGCACGTATCTGATCGGACCCTGCCACATCTCCATACGGCCTCTACAGAGTTTCGCCCGAAAGCTTGAGTAACTGTAAGTGTGGTGGACTCTAAAGACTCGTCAATACTATGGCTGTGGATTTAACCACTAGCACGTCAGAGGTATAAGCCAATACGTGACGGGCCACCAGCTATTGACCAAAAGGGACGTCGATGAGCGAACTCATCCTGACACCCTACTGAGCCTGTCAGTGACAATATCCGTACAGTCCGGTCCGTTCGTCTATGAGCATCGCATGTCGGGCCTAGGGGTTGGTAAAAGTCAGACCCCCAAAAGCGGTACAAGTCGTGTCGGAGTGTAGCCCAGAACGCCCTGAGATACTACTGGAATACCTACCAGTAAATCTCCTGCCTCGGCCGAGGGCTTTGCGTAATGGCTCTCCTAGACACAGCGCGACCTCACCCCCAATACCGGGAGAGACGAACCCCTGAAGATCCGCTCACTGCCTCCATGTGGCTCGGGACTGTACCCAACTAAAACCTGTTTGCACGACTCCTTTGAGCCGTGGTAGGGTAGTAATCAAAGTACAGTGGGAACTCACACGAGATAAATGACGATCCCCATGTCAATGAACTAACCTGTACACATGTCACCAGGGAACTGCTATCTGACGTCTGGTATAATCCCAACTGGCAGGTTCCCGGCGAGTCCTGTCCGGTGTACTCATAACCCAATGAGCACCTGTATACATCTTAGGTGAACCAACTGACACCAGTGGCTTGTGAGACCGGCCACCGCCCCTCGTCGGGGTCTCGACTGTATACACTAGTCTACTAATGAAGTATCGATGCCCTGTCTCGAAACTCCTACGACTAGGGACCTTTTAAGGATGTGCTTATAGACTACCAGCTCCCACGTATATGATCGCCATCATACTGCTGGTAGTCAAGCAAGAATCCTAGGGGCTCTATCAACGTGTAATAGCGACATGCCAGGTCACCTAAAGCAGTACACGATGATAAAGATAAACCAGATAGCATACTATCATCTCGAGTAAGACTGTCCTACCGGGATAGGTCCTCCCTCAATCATTGCAATCACGTGCCTGTGATCCAATAATTGACTCTGAGGGCACTATCTCCAACAATATCTGCCTGGATAGGACCCTCTACCTCGGCCAAACTGTCTATTTGTCGGCACGACTGGTCTATTCCTCTTTGGCTCTGGAACGACCCCTGACTCGCTCAAACGCTCCTCTACTCGTATCGCCGCATCCATGGCCTGTGCATATGTATCAAAATGCTGGGAGCCTATCGCCAGATACAACTGTGTGTCCAAACTCCTTAGGAACCTTTTCACCCGAAGCTCCTCTATAGGTACTAAGTATGGGGCATATCGCGATAGCTGGGTGAATCGTAAGTCATAATCTGCTACTGACATACTTGCTGATTTCCTCAACGCTTCGAAACTGCTAGCTCTAGCGTCCCTCACACTTTGGGGAAGAAATCTGGCAAGAAAGACTGTAGAAAACTCGGTCCATGTCATCGGAGGAAGATTCGTAGCTCGCCCTCTCTCCATCGACTCACACCACTCCTGTGCAAGTCCCTCCAAACGAAAGCTAGTCAGCTCAACTGACCTCGCATCAGAACATCGCAATGATCTGCCAATCCTCGCCATTCTATCAAGAAAAGACTGAGGATCTTCCGCCACATCGGTCCCTGTAAATACCGGGGCTCTCAATCTCATAAACTCCGCAAGTGATACCTCCATCACTCTCGTATCTACTGGCGCTACCATCTGTGTAGGCTGTACCTCGGACTCTGCTACGGTCGGTGCTGGATCTGATCTCAAAGCTCGAGTGGTCTCAGCTAACTGTCCTACCACTCGCTGTAATCCCAACATACCCTCCTCAATCCTAGTCATGCGATCTGGAGGAGGAGGATCAACATGCTCATGCACCGCCGGCACGTCCGGTATACCAGTCGTCGTCACAGGCGGACTCGCCCTAGCTGCATTCCTGGCTGCGGCTCGCCTAGCCCGCGTAGCCATAGCAACTGGAACAAGAAACGAGAGTTGATAAGGTGTGGGAACAGAAGCAATCAATAACGGAGAATCAACGGAAGAATAGATCAAGATAAACATCCTAAGGTTAGTTAGGCTGAATACGATAACGTAAATATGCCGCGGAACATACGTACGGTACTACATTCGTCCTAATTCACCTACTCCATCAAACCAAAGGTCATCCTAACTCTCAGACTTACATCAACCTAAAGAAATCCCTTACTGAATTCCGTAAGGTTACTCCTAAGCTCTGATACCAACTTTGTCACGACCCAAGTTTGGATGTGACAGGCACTTAGATAGTATCATATCTAAAGATATGCACTAGTCTAAGTAAGCCAAAAACCAAGATCAAAATACCTTATTGCGGAATTATTTATGAAAATTTAGTTTTTAAGTAAAAATCTCAAGTTATGAAGTTAATTCATTAAACAATAATAAAGATTAAGTTTAGTTGCATTCCGAGTTGGAACCAACAATATCAACACTGAATGATGAATATAAACATATAGAACATCACTGAATCTCATAAAGAAAGAAGCTATGATACTGATCAACAGATCTCAACTGTACATATATATACCATCTCTCTTTTCTAAGTCAAAATACAGGTTTGATGGAGACTTCTAGATACAAAATACAACTCAAAAAGGAAGGTTGCTACACATGTAACCTACCTAACAAAAGGTGGAATACAACTGCAAAAGTATCTCTGCCTCGCAGCTACCCGTCCACTCTATCCCTGCAAGGAACTGTGGCACAACGGGGATGAGTTGCCAACTCAGTGAATACGACTAACATATAACGGCGAATAAAGTAAATATGACAATCATGCTAATGAATATGAATCAATATGATATATGAGTATATGTGAAACCCAACAATAAATCTCATTATACTTCTGAAATCACAACTCAAGTAAATCATTTCTCGGTGTCCATCAACGACACAAAACTTTCAATTTTCTTATAGGCATCATTCCCCGAATGATCCTATACCCATAATATCGGTCGTTATCCTCTAGATACACGCCGTATTTCTATAACCAACTCCAGTATCGAGTAACCTCGCTAGGCTCCCCCGTCTCAATACGGCTATCCTGCCCCTCGGTCTCGACCGGGTCCACCATGTATCCAACTGTATATCTCCCCCACTCAGTATGGATAACGTAAATCCGCGACCGTATATCTCCCCCACTCGGTCCGGAATAAAACCAAAACAGAAATCATCTCATGGTGGACCTGACACATCAATCATGAAAATACTGGATTTATGTAATAGTATTCAAAACTCAAAACCATAAATCCTCAATTCTGTATTTATCTCATATATAGCACAAAATAGGCATAAAGTAACATGATGTCAATGATGCAATCTACCACTATATCAGATATGTAAAATATGATATAATTCCATTTTAACAAGTATGATATTTAAGTGTAAGTGACATGGCAATATCGACGAGGTGTGTGTAACATATACATGTGCACGTGGCATGAATCGTCGATAATTGTGAAGTGTTCTAATCATCTACTCAATTTATGTGTATGTATAATGAATGCACATGATTAATTTAGCATAACAATATAAGTATCAAATTAAGCATAACTACGGGCGAAACACGCCATCTTTACAAAATTCCCCGGTAGATGTTTAGTCTACTCACCGGAAAAGTCGAATCTACTCCGGAATCGCTAATCCTTTCCCTTTCCTCGCGGCTTCCGTACTTCTCGTATTCGAGTCTAATATGCAAATTAACGTATATAAGCAAAACGGCTATTTCGATATAACGGAAATAGAAACACGTTATCCCACTTAAATGTTACCTATTATCTGATTATATTAAGTTATTAAACACAAAATCTTGCTGGATTTTAACCCTAATCTGTACTGCTTCAGAAATTAAAACGCGACGTGATTTAGTCGTGTCGTATTTAGTGTTTTACGATACCCTTTCCGATATATCATCCCAGATTTTAACTACAGTAAAACTAATTTAAATAAACAGTACCAAAATATCCTAAATTGTATACTGTAGACTACCCAAAAAACCAAACCCACGTAGCTCCTCACATGGCCGGCGACGCCGGCCATACCCTTGTTGTCGCCGGCCCAAAACCGGCCCCCTCGTGTCGTTTTCTTGTGGTTTGCTCTAATTGATTCCTACATCATTTTGACTCCATTTAATTTATTTAGTTATCTTCCAGATCAAAGCAGATTTTAACAGACTTTAAGTTTAGCTAAAATACGATATTATGCGACATGTTCAATCGATTTTAAATAATCTACAGAGCCTAATTTACCTACTGTGATTAAGAATTTACCCTTCAATTTAGTTGTAGGAATGACCCTCCAAAGATTGATAAGCTCCTCCTAGCTTGATGATGATCCAAACTCAAGAACAAGCCCCTTCTTCTTCTTCTTCTTGTTCTTTCTTTTTCTCTCTAATTTTTCCTTTTCTTTTAAATTCCTTTGAGTTTTAATTTCAGAACTGAACTGGAAAAGGGCTATTTAAGTGAATGAATGAAGAGATAAGGAAAGGTGGTGGTGTCATGAGCTAGGGTGTGCATGTTTCATGCAAGAAGGAGGTGGAGATGAGAGGGTGCAAGAAAGCATGAGGTGGTTTTGCATTATCTTTAAATCTTTTTGTTTTAATTTTGAATATAAATTCTGAACATAAAGGAAATTCCACTCACTTTCACTTATACCCTCCACAATATCCTATTTTGCATAAAACCTAAACTTTTACAATTTAACCCCTCACAACTTAACTTATTATAAAACACACTTATTATTAAAATGAAGCTAAATTTATCATTAAAACCCTTATAACTTATTTAAATTACATTCAAAAATTCTAATTTAATTTGTATTACCTATAACTTATGAAGATTGACATATTTGATTTTAACCATTTTGTGATTTATCACTTTATTCATAATTTAATTAATTTTATTTATTTCTAACTTTTCCTAAATGTTACAGGTACACAACATCGCATACATTATAGAGCCTACCGCAGAAGCGTAGAGTATAATCGACAAGAGAGCCCTGTAGGGTTACGCTAGCGCCCCGGCCAACTTCCGTGGCCAAATGCGGAACAAAAATTTTACAACGATATAAAACTTGGCGCTAGAATAAATCTAAACCGGATCATTACCATAAACCTAACTAGCATATATTGGTTCTAACTACTATGATAGAATGTATATCAAGAGGCTCAAGTCCTTCGGGTCTTCACTCTACTCCTTTGGTATGCTCCTTGTAGTGTCCATGATCAAGCTTGAACTTCGGCCTCCTCGTGTCAATGATGATCCACCCGAGAGTTCCTTCCAAGAGCTCCTACCTCCTAATTGAGGTAACTAGAATACTTAGCTTGCTAATCTAAGTAGACTAGAGTGTGTAGAGAATGATTATGGATTAGTTAGTCTCGTAGACCCTTGGATTCTCAACTCATGAGACACTTAAGGGTAAGAGGAAGAAGATGAGAGCTTGGAGGTGTTAGTGTATATGCCCTAGAGGCCATTACTGTATCATACTAGTGTGTATATTACTTAATGGAAGCTTGGGATATTCACAGTTGTATAGACAATCTTGCTCAAAATGGTAGTATGCTACTTGGTTTGTTTCTACTTCAATATGTGCGTATGTTTCTTTTAGCATATAGCTTATACATATTAGTGGATCCCTTAGGATCTTTTCTTGATTACCAGCGTTGTGATGGCAGTCACACTAGTGGGGGCTGGGTAATCTACAAGCACATCCTTATACAGGTCCCTAGTCGTAGGATTATCGAGACAGGGCATCGATACTCCGGAGTAGACTAGCGTATGCGCTTCTCATCCCAGCAGGGAAGATGGTCTGTCCCACAGCCATTAGTACGTCGTACTTAAGATAGTATGCGGATGCTCATTAGGTTACGAGTACACTGGACAGGACTCGTCGGGAACTGTTGGTTGGTACTATACCTATTGTCAGTTATCAGTTCCCAGGTGACATGAGTACAGCATAGTCCGTTGACTTGACACTGTCACTTCGCCTCGAGTGTGTTCCTACTGTTTTTAGATTACTACCCTACCACGGCTCAAATGAGTCGAGCAAACAGGTAGTAGTTGGGTGCAGTCCCGAAGCACTTGGAGGCAGTGACGGTTAGACAGGGTTCGTCTCTCCCGGTATTGGGGGTTGATATCGCGCTGTGTCTAGGAGAGCCATTACACAATGTCCCTGGCCAGGGAAAGCGAGATATACTGGTAGCGTTTCCAGTGTTATCTCAGGGTGCTCTGGGCTACACTCCGACACGACTTGTACCGCTATTAGGGGACTGACGTTTACCGCCCCCTAGGCCCGACATGCGATACTCTTAGACGAACAGACCGGAGAACAGGCTCAGTAGGAGTTCGGATGGGTTCGCCTCATCAGTCTTCTTATCGGCATCTACCTGGGGATCGTTACGTACAGCTAGTACCGCTTGTGGCCTATGGTTAAACCCACTGCCAGCGTAGTGTCGAGTCTTTAGAGTCCCACACAGAGGGCTATTCGCCTTTGGGCAAAACAGAGTAGAGGTCGCATGGTTTTGCGACGGGGTTCGTTCACATCCGCGCACTTGTGCACGTTTGGTGGTCGGGCAGTTATTACTAGCGGGCTTTGGTTTAAGCCAGATCCTAGTATTTGTTTTGGGATTGGTTTTATCTCATTGTATTCGTGTTCCTCGGAACACGGATGCGGGTGTGTATGCACAGTTGACAGAGGCAGAGGCAGAGGATTCTCATTACGGTTGTTGACCGTTGACTTTTTCCAAACCCTAATGAAAATGAGAAATATGATTAATGATATTAATTAAAGATAATTGTGCCATGGTTAGGTTGACCATTTGACTTATGTTGACATTTTGACTTTGGTTGACCGGTTGATTTATGTTGACAATTTGACCATCATCATTTCACATGGAAGATGCTTCTTGATTCTTGCAAAATTCATTTAATGTGAAATGATAATGGTCATTCCAAATGAACCATCACAATTTCTTTTTAATTGTTATTATTAATTCATTATTCTCTCATATGAGAGTATGGTTGCAAAAAGTAGCTCATTCTTCCTTGCTCTTTCTCTCTCATATGTTTAGCTCATCCTCTTCCTCTCTCTCAAAGCTCTCATCTCTCATGTGTTGAGAACCATGAGCTCTTGAGATAAAACCACCAAAATTCATCTCTACTCATTCTAGGGTTCTAGGTTTAGCAAGCCAAGCACTTTAGTTACCTCTAGGTTGAGGTAGGAGCTCAAGGTAGAGGCCTTCGGGTGGATCCTACTTCGGCAAAAAGAAGACGACGAGGAAGAGCCGTTCAAACCACTCCAAGGAGCAAGAAGAGAAGGAGTTCAAGACCTAGGTATAACCTTCTAACCGAGTAGCTAAACTTGTAGTTAGTTTGCTAGGTTTTTGTTTAGCAAAGATCCTCCATTTCTAGTCCATGTTACCTTGCGTTAAAAATCGTTTTTTACCTATTCCGCCTCCCCGTAAGAACCGGGGTGGGTAACGTGGACTTACAGGAAGAAAGAGAATGTGTGAGATAATAATCAAATGAAAAATGGAAACCCTAGATAATTATGAAGCATAGAATAATATAAAATCAAGCATGCTTCAATAGTTATCATATGAGTCACTAAGTGAGTCATGTAGTGGCCATGCTTCATTTAATGTAAATGAACAACTCATCCTCCACCTCATTTCTTCATTTAATCAAAAAGAATAAATAAGAAATGAGGTGTCATCTTCTAGAAGAACTCTTGCCAAAATTACAAGAATACCCCTCGTCCGTATATACATACCTGTATCCGTATTCTGAAAAATACGAATACCCGGAGACTAAATAATCCGATAATCTAATACTAGGATCTGGCTTAAACTAAATCCCGCTAGTATTATCCGCCCGAACATCATACGTGCACAAGTGTACGTATGTGATCGAACCCTGTCGTAAAACCATACGGCCTCTACTACGTTTCGCCCGAAGCAGGGAAACCCTCTGTGTGGGACTCTAAAGAATCAACATTACGCTGGCAGTGGGTTTAACCACAAGCACGTCAGCGGCACTAGCTGTACGTAACGGCTACCCAAGTACCTGTCGAAAAGGAAGGCCGACGAGCAAACTCGTCCGAACTCCTACTGAGCCTATCCGTGGCAGTATCCATACAGTCCGGTCTCTTCGTCAAAGAGTATCGCATACCAGGTCTAGGGGGTGGTAAATGTCAGATCCTAATAACCCGATAAGTCGTGTTGATGTGGCTCAGGACCAAACCGGGAAACTCCTGATCAACCTATCAGTAAATCCCAATTGCCTTGGCCAAGGTCTTATGGTCCTGACCAATCGATCACTGTGCGATATCAACTCCCAATACCGCGAGAGGCGAATCCCCAAGAATCGCTCACTGCCTCCATGTGGCTCGGGACTGTACCCAACTAAAACATGTTTGCACGACTCAGTAGAGCCGTGGTAGGGTAGTGATCAAGGCTCAGTGGGAACTCAAACGAGACAAATGCCGATCTCAGGTCTGAAGACTAACCTGTACACATGTCACCTGAGAACTTCCATCTGACGATAGGTATGGTACTATCTGGATGTTCTCGGCGAGTCCGTCCAGTGTACTCACACCCAGTGAGCACCTGTATACGATCTTAGGTGCATCAGACCAATGGCTGCGGGACCAACCATCCCCCGACATGGCTAGAAACGTATACACTAGTCTACTCTGGAGTATCAATGCCCAGTCTCGATACTCACGCGACTAGGGACCATTTAAGGATGTGCTTATGGACCACCCAGCTCCCACAAGTATGATCGCCATCAAACCGCAGGTAGTCAAGCAAGATCCTACGGGATTTATCAACATGTAACCGCAATAAGTAATATCGAGTATGACATATTCCATGTTAATATAAAGACAAACCATAATAGTATACTACCGTATCAAGTCTTTATCAATATGTGCAAGCTAGATATAACAACAATAGAAATAAATACACATATCCTGACAAAGACAAGTCAAATAATATACTATAAAACTGAGCAAGGTTGTCCTGTACATACATATCGCTAGCATCCATATGTATACATATACAATACTGGCCTCTAGGACATATATATCCAACAATCTCCCACTTGCACTAAAGGCCAGTAATTGGCGTACCGAATACCCAACGTCTGCACTAAGGCCAGCTGCTGGCGTACCGCATACCCAACGTCTCAAAAAGTCGCTCGAATTGCGCTTGAGGGAGGGCCTTTGTAAATGGATCCGCCGTGTTCTCTTTTGTATCCACTCTCCGGACCTCGATCTCTTGGCGATCTACGATCTCCCTGATCAGGTGATACCGCCTTAAGATGTGCCTGGATTTCTGATGGGACCGTGGTTCCTTTGCTAAAGCTATAGCCCTATTGTTATCACAATACACAGGTATAGGATCAACAATGGACGGAACTACCTGAATTTCATCTATGAACTTCTTTATCCAGACCGCTTCTTTTTCGGCATTGCTTGCAGCAATGTATTCAGCCTCCATCGTCGAGACTGCAACGGTATCCTGCTTGGAGCTCTTCCAACACACCGCCCCTCCGTTGAGGGTAAATACAAAACCCGAGACAGACTTGTTGTCATCCTTGTCACTCTAGAAGCTTGAATCGGTAAAGGACTCGACGTTTAGGTTTCCATTACCGTAAACCAAGAACACCTCCTTTGTCCTTCTTAGGTATTTGAGAATGTTCTTTACTGCTGTCCAGTAGTCCTCACCTGGGTTCGACTGATACCGGCTCACCACGCTTAGCGCATAAGCTACATCTGGCCTTGTACATAGCATCGCATACATTATAGATCCTACCGCCGAAGCGTAGGGTATAGTGCTCATCCAAACCCTCTCCTCGTTAGTCTTGGGTGACATCTTCTTGGAGAGGGCGATTCCGTGCAATGCGGGTATGTTACCGCGCTTGGAATCTTCCATACTGAATCTCTTTAGTACGGTCTCTATGTACCTGGACTGTGAAAGTCCCAGTAATCTCTTGGATCTATCTCTGTAGATCTTAATCCCCGGAATGTACGAGGTATCACCCAGGTCCTTCATGGAGAACTTTTATGATAAGAATAGCTTGACCGATTGTAACATAGGAATTCATTTCCTATCAAAAGTATGTCGTCCACGTACAAGACTAGGAACACGGCAGTTCGTCCTACAATCTTCTTATAAATACAAGGCTCATCCTCGTTCTTGATGAAGTCAAAATCCTTGGTTGTTTCATCAAAATAGATGTTCCAGCACCGCGATGCCTGCTTTAATCCATAAATGGATTTAAGCAACTTGCACACCTTCCCGCTGCTCCCACTGTCTACGAAACCTTCCTGCTGATCTATATAAACGGACTCTTCAAAACTTCTATTCAGAAAAGCCGTTTTTACGTCCATCTGCCAGATCTCATAGTCATGAAAGGCAGCAATGGCAAGTAGGATCCTAATGGATTTGAGCATAGCCACTGTAGAAAAGGTTTCATCATAGTCCACACCTGGTCTTTGACGTAAACCTTTTGCAACGAGTCTAGCCTTATAGGTTTCCACTTGCCCATCTACACCAAGTTTCCTTTTGTAGATCCATTTGCATCCAACGGGTTTTACCCCAGGTGGAGCAATATCCAAGGTCCACACTTTATTGGTGTACATGGACTCCATTTCGGATCGCATAGTATCCAGCCACTTATCAAAGTCCCTACTGATAATGGCCAGCCTGAAACTGGTAGGGTCATCTTCTTCCAAGATGCAATCCTCTCGATCCCCGTCTATGAGAAAACCATAGTATCTCTCGGGCGGATGAGAAATTGTACCAGATCTGCGGAGTGGCTGAGGCTAGTCTGGGATTACTGAATCTAGCTGTTCCTCCAAACCTTCAGTTTCATTTTGTGGTTCATGGATTTCTCCCAGTTCCACCGTACTCCCACTAGTTTCTTTTGCAAGAAACTCCCTTTCCAAAAAGGTAGCATGGCGAGATACAAACACCTTCTGTTCCTCGGTGTGGTAGAACAGATATCCCAGTGAATTCTTAGGATATCCCACAAATTTATATAGAACTGACCATGCCTCTAGCTTGTCCGGTTTCTTTGTTTTCACATAGGCCAAACAACCCCATATCTTAAATCGCTTAAGATATGGATTTCGTCCACTCCATACTTCATATGGAGTCTTAGGCACTGATTTGGATGGAACGCAGTTCAGTAAGTATGCAGCTGTTTGAAGCGCATATTCCCAAAATGAAAGAGGCAACTCAGTGTCACTCATCAAGGAGCGAACCATGTCCAATAGGGTACGGTTCCTCCTTTCCGATACACCGTTGTGCTGTGGTGTATATGGAGGAGTAAGCTGAGAGAGAATTCCATTCTCTTTTAGATAATCTAGGAATTTCGTGCTTAAGTCCTCCCTTCCTCTATCAGATCGTAGGATCTTGATACTTTTTCCAATCTGGTTCTCTACTTCGTTTTTGAATTCTTTGAATTTCTCAAAAGCTTCAGATTTGTGTTTCATGAGATACACATATCTGAACCTAGAGAGATCGTCAGTGAATGTGATGAAGTATGAGAACCCTCCCCTTGCATGTATAGACATTAGACCATATACATCACTGTGTATGAGTCCTAAGAGCTCTGCTACTCTTTCTCTGTGTCTGGTGAACGGAGATTTGGTCATCTTTCCTTCGAGACAAGATTGACAAGTTTCATAAGATGAAAATTCAAACGTATCTAAAAATCCATCTTTATGCAACTTACTCAGTCTTTTCTCTCCGATATGACCAAGTATACAATGCCACAAGTAGGATTCGTTCATATCTGAACTCTTTCTCTTGTGCGTGTTTTGTATACTGAGAACTGTGTTTTGATTAAGAACATAGATACCATTACACAGTGTACCTTCTGCAACCAATACCTGATTAAGGTAAATGTTCATGATATTTCTACCAAGAACAAACTTATATCCATCTTTATCAAGTAAAGAAACTGATACGATGTTGCAAACCATGGAAGGTATATAGTAGCAGTTGTTCAAAATCATAGTATTGCCATTTGGCAATGCTAGGTGATATTCACCGACGGCAGAAGCAACAACCTGTGCTCCGTTCCCTACTCTGAGGGACATATCACCAGGTCCAACCATCCTACTTTTTCTCAGTCCCCATAATAAATTACAGATATGAGATCCCGATCCGGTATCGAGTACCAAGGAGGTAGGATTGACCGAAAAACAGTTCTCAATAACAAGAACACCTGAAGAAGACACAATAGTATGTTTCTTCTTCGATGGGGTCATTAAGGAATTCAAACAATCGTCTTTCCTTTGCTCACATTTATGACTATTGTCATAAGTCAAAGCCGAACCGACGTTACCCAGCCCCGAATAAGAATTCGGATCGGCCAAGCGATACATTTTATTATCTTGATTAGGGCGTGAAATGGTTGCTACCTAAAGAGAGAGAAAAGAAACACTCAGCGTGCGCTCTTGTAAGATTTAGATTGGTTATTAATTTATCTAATCAGGATGGTTCCCACCGTTTCCTCGAATTCTTCTTCAAACCTTAAAAGACGAATTAGTTGGAATTAATCGCACGTCACAATACTTGCTTAACCTTTCTGCCAGGCTTGTGTCGGTACTTCGAGGGATGTTTTCCAACGCTTTCACGAAGTTCCTTAATTACATAACCTCTTTTCCCTGGAGGCGTAGCCCCGCTAACACCGTTCTAGACACCTACTTAGTTTATAGCATTGATTGTTAAGTGAAAATAATTTCCCAAGAGTAATCCTACCCATCAGTGGGATCGGGATCCAACTATCATTGTGTGATGCACTAGATGGAATCCACTCTAGTCACCACACTCCAGAAGGTATGCTGAATCTGCAAGTTTTCTATATGTTTGAAACTCCCGATGTGGTTTTTACCCCTGGGACCCTAGTGACCTTGACGGAGTCAATAAATCAAAGAGTCATAGTCAAGTTCAACCCGTCATTATCTGGATTGCATCAAACCCACCCACATAACCCTTGACGGAGTCAACAAGATTATACGACTGTCCTAACCAATCGCATCTAGTGCTACAAACAAGCACCACTCAGCTATCGTACACTATGCCTTGACGAAGTCAACAAACGCAGCACGAATACTAAGTGTTACTTGTAGGAAATGACGGAGGGCTACGACTGAGTTTTTGGCGAAAAAACCCGTTAACGTAATGAACTTGATATCGTTGAAGGAACCTGTCACGACCCGAAATAGCCCGTGACTGGCACTTGAATCATATGAAGTCTATAGGACCCCATCTAATCCAAGTAAGCCAAAACGCCCAGAAATCTAAAACCATTTTTAAGTAATAAATAAAGGAAATAGTTTTAAGAAGTGAAGAAAACAAGTTTCTAAAACAAGGGTTTTAAAATAGGTAAGCCGAATATGCATTTTAAATCCTCCATATCTTTTCTAAAAATTTCGGCAGAGTTTCCTTTGTAAATACTGGCCCCGAACGGGGTACAACAAGAATAATATAATCACAATGATAAAAGGCATCCCCAAGCGGGAGCTAGCTCTTCGTCAATCGACGGTCACAACCACGCAAGCAATATAATATACAACGCCAAAGGGCAAGGATCAAAACTCAAAGGAAAACTCCAAATCAACATGAAAACCATAATACTACAACGCGCGACTCTAAGGTCGAAATAATACATAACTGGTATTCTAAGTCTGAAACAATATACAACTTTTGGTTGATGGAATCTTTAGATACAACTGAATAATACATATACAATGGTGGTTCTGATGCAAAAGAATCCACCTACCAAAGCAAGAATCCTATGGGCTCTATCAACATGCAATAGTGAACTAAAGCATGTATACGATGATAAAGACAAACCAGATAGCATACTATCATACATATACAAGTTTCAAGATGTACGCATGTTGGATATAGTGCCCTCAAAGTCAATTATTGGATCGCAGGTACGTGATTGCAATGATTGAGGCAGGACCTATACCGATATGACAGTCTTGCTCGAGATGATAGTATGCTATCTGGTTTGTCTTTATCATCGTATACATGCTTTAGTTCACTATTGCATGTTGATAGATCCCAAAGGATTCTTGCTTGACTACCAGCAGTATGATAGCGATCATATACGTAGGAGCTCGGGTTTGTAAGCACATCCTTAAAGTGTCCCTAGTCGTGGGAGTTTCGAGACAGGGCATCGATACTCCAGAGTAGACTAGTGTATACAGTCGAGACCCCGACGAGGGGCGGTGGCCGGTCTCACAAGCCACTGGTGTCAGTTGGATCACCTAAGATGTATACAGATGCTCATTGGGTTATGAGTACACCGGACAGGACTCGCCGGGAACATGCTAGTTGGTATTATGCATATCGTCATATAGCAGTTCCCTGGTGACATGTGTACAGGTTAGTTTGTCGACCTGAGATCGTCATTTGTCTCGTATGAGTTCCCACTGTGCTTTGATTTCTACCCTACCACGGCTCAAAGGAGTCGTGCAAACAGGTATTTTTTGGGTACAATCCCGAGCCACATGGAGGCAGTGAGCGGATCGTCGGGAATTCGTCTCTCCCGGTATTAGGGGTTGATGTCGCGCAGTGCACGGGTGGCCATCACTAGAAATCCTCGGCCGAGGTAGTGGAGAATTACTGATTTGGATCAGTAGATTCTCAGATGGTGATGGGCTTCATGCCGACACGATTTATCGCGTTATTAGGGGTCTGACTTTATCCACCCCACTAGACTCGATATGCGATACTCTTTAGACGAACGGACCGGACTGTACGGATATTGTCACTGTTAGACTCAGTAGGGTTTATGGATGAGTTCGCTCGTCAGCTTCCCTTCCTATCAATACATAGGCAACCGTTACGTACAGCTTATACCTCTGACGTGCTAGTGGTTATACCCAGTGCCAGTGTGTTGATGAGTCATTAGAGTTCCCCACAGACCGTTTCCCAAGTTCAGACGAAACGTTGTAGAGGCCGTATGGTTTTATGGCAGGGTTCGGAAAATGCATGTGTGTTTTCGCACGTGTCATTTTTCGGGCAGATAATACTGGTAGGCTTTGGTTTAAGCCGGATCCCGGTATTATACTGTGTAGATATAATATCTTTGTCTCTGTTGCATTTGTATTCGGTCATAATACAAATGCGGGTATGTATATACTGATACGGGTTTATCCTGAAATTCGTTTCAGGATCACTTTTGGAAGTTGCCAGTTTCCAGTTTTCTATCGCCCGTCTTTGACATTCGGTTAAAGACAGATTTATCTTTTCTTGATGAGTGTGGAAGGTTCTAGAAGCTTCTTGATTGGTGACAAGGATTGTGACTCATTTACTTGCATTAATTGAATGGATGACTAGATTAATGACTCATTCTTGCATTTAATGTTATGCAAGTTGTCATTAGTGATTCATCTTTCCTTTAATGAAGTGATAAGGATTCATGCTTGTGGTCACCCTCTCTCTTCCTCCTACACTCACCTCCCTCATCCTTTAAATTGGCCGTCCCCTCTCTCTTGAGTTTGGCCAAGTTTGTTTTGGGAAAAGATTATGATAGATTTGTGTATGGAAATTTCATATAGCTCAAATTCTTATCACCCGATTCCAAAAAAGGAAACTTCTTTAACCGTTCGTCCATAGCTTTGGACGTAACGAGACAAAGTGTTCTACTCATTCTCTATATGAATCTTGGTCATCTCTTTTAGCAAACTTGATGATCAAGTTGCCTCGGTTCAGAGGCGGGAGCCCGTTTAAAGATCCGTCGACGTGGTGCCACCTGGACGAGAAGATTGGAGATTCAGGAGATCGGAGCAGCCGCAACAAAGCGTGGGATGATGGTTGAAGACCGAAGGACTCGGATCGTTCGGTATAACATTTCTACCCACTTTGTAGTTTGTTAGTTTAGCTTTAATGGCAGATCCGGGTTATAGTACGCGATAGCGCCAGTTGTAAAAGTTTTTGTTCCGCGTTTGGCGTCTGTTAGACGGCCGGGGCGCTACCGTGTACTTACAGTGGTATCAGAGCCTCACCATTAAGCTTTACTAACTTGTGCTAACACGTTTAAAACATCGATCGAACGGTTTTTCGAAAACTACATTTTTTCAGTTCACAGTTTCTGTCTATTTTAAATCAGGTCCAAAAATTATTTTGCATATCACAGAAAGTTGTACAGGGTTTTTTAAGCTAACTGTAGAAATTTGGTCACGTGACCCCACAAGACCACCGCGAATCCGCGGTCAAACCTAGGGTTTGACCGCGCATCCGCGGCCAATCTGTGGGACCAGTGGTCCAAATTTCTACAATGGCTTCTTCAGTGGAAATTGTGGTTTTTGGAATATTTCTTTTGGGCCCAGATTTTATTACTGTACAGTAGATGTG
Organism: Agapanthus africanus; assembly: GCA_030015575.1. NCBI lineage: Eukaryota > Viridiplantae > Streptophyta > Magnoliopsida > Asparagales > Amaryllidaceae > Agapanthus > Agapanthus africanus. Next base: position 216,983,461 of record JASDDO010000006.1, read on the forward strand.
CGTGGGGCCCACTTCGGGAAATTTTGTCGATCGATATTTTAAACTTGTTAGTATGCAGTACTTATTTTATATCTCCGACCGGGAATGTCATTTGATCGGTAAACCGCGTCTAATTGCTATAGTTCTTTTAGACGGGTTTGCGAACGTGACATTCGTGTTGATGTTCTGTGTTGTGCTGTGATGTTGCGGATTTGTCGTGGTGGATAGCAGGGTGCAATGATAGTGCAGTTTGGATTTATTTGTACATTTGATATTGCGGGGCGAGCGTCCAACATGTGGACTGCCGTCACTGCCTGTTGTATAATATTCTTTTGGGGCACGACCGGGTTGAGGTCGATGTACCCGTTGTACATATTTTATTTTCTGTACTAGGTTTACCCCGCGACGGGGTGCACGGATAGCCGGGTTCTGGAAGGCAACGGGTTCGTATCTCATGGCTTTGAGAGGCAGAGGGGCCTCACTCTAGAATTGGCAGACTATTCGCCACACTCGTAGGGGGTACAGGTTGACCCAAGGAGGGGTGCTCAAGTTACCGGATTCCGTGAAGTGTCGGGTGGTCCATTCATTTTGCTGTAGGGGGCTGCCTCGCTTCAGGTTTTGGCCGGTAACTTGCCGCACCCGTAGGGGTCTAGGTTTCATTGCACAGGCTATCCACACGACCAGGGGAACGTCGGGTTTCAGCAGCGGCTCTGTGAAACCCGGGGATCCCAGATTATCTGTATTGTTCTGTGATGCTTATTACTTTTCTGTAATGTTGCATATTATCACGCCTGGAGCGATTATTGTATATTGGTATATATACTATTAGATGGTGTATATGTTTTACACCCGCGCTAGTCCAGTCCCCGCTCTGTCGTTAGTTAAGTAACCTAACGGGTGATGACGGGACCCTGTGGCGAATGCGGATGGCATATACGTACATTATATTTTCGTTCTTTTCTGATGTGATTGATTGATGGGACTGCATTGATTCTTATCAATGCAAGAGTAAAACAAACCTATATTTGATGTTGTTGGAACAAATTTTAAAAAGTGTTATTACAAAGATGTTTCCATTTGTTTTGCATAGCGATATTCAGTTAGAATATCCTGCACCTCATTCGACGAGGCAAGGGCCGAGATCCCTTCACCGGGAATGACCCCTTGGGCAGAAGTTTACATCAGGGTAATAACTTCAATATAGTCGATTACAAGTTGCTTTGCATAGCGGTATTCAGTTAGAATATCCTGTACCTCATTCCATGAGGAAAGAGCCGAGATCCCTTCACCGGGAGTGACCTCTTTAGCAAAAGGTTTTCGCTACTATATTTTTATAAAAAGCTATCGGGTTCCTTCAACGAGATCAAGTTCATTACGTTAAAGGTTTTTCACCAAAAACCAGTCGTAGCCCTCCGTCGTATCTTATGGATGGTCGGTAGTATTCAAGCTATGTTTGTTGAAGTCAAGGCATAGTGTTTGGTAGTTGCTGGGTATTCATCTGTTGCATAGATAGATGCGTTGGTTTGGGACAGTCGTATTACCTTGTTGACTAAAGTCAAGGGTATGTACGGGTGGGTTCAAATCAACCTGGATAATGACGGGTAGAACTTGACATGTGACTTATGATTTGTTGACTAAAGTCAAGGTCATAAGAGCATGAGGCAAAAATCACATCGGGAGTTTCAAACACACTGAAACTTGCCAGACATGCGCATACCTTCTGGAGTGTGATAACATGAGTGGATTCCATCACGTTATCATGCGATGATAGTTGGATCCCGATTCTCACTGATGAGTTGGTTTACTCTTCGGGTGATCCCGACTAATTCTTCTTTCAGGTTTGGAGGAGAATTTGAGATTACAGTGGGAGGTTTCCTGATTAGATAAAGTGATAACCATTCTGATCTAGGTTAGAGTGCACGCAGAGTGTTTCTTTTCTCTCTCTCTCTTTGGCAGCGACCTTTGACCGACCCTAGACTATGACTCAGTGACCAAGTTGACCGAACCTTCTTAAAATACTGGCTTTTGGATTGTCTATAGTTGCATAAGTCATTGCCGCTCCTTCTTTTACCCTTTGTATTTCTCAGAACACCCCGTATTACTACGGATATCCACTTCCATTGGATAGATCCATCGTATGGTTATATACGAACTCGAAAGGACTTCTTCGAGGATGGATCCAGGTTCAGGAGAAATAGAATTGGTTTATTCAGTTGTCTTTTATTATCACCTTCTCTCAGGTTGCGAGGGCTCCTTGGTTTAGGAGAGTACACCTATTACGCTTATTGGATAGTCTAAATTCCAAACCATAGGCTGGTGCCGAAAGGTAGGGAATGAAGAAAACTAATTAGCCTAAGTAGGGTGTACAGAAGGTAATATGTAAAGACAAAAATAAAGGGATTAGAAAGAGGGCAAAGTAAATTGCGACTGCTATAATTCACGACCAAACCACGTACTTCATCGACACTCCTATTTCACCGTGTGATCTTAGCCACCGGGGACCGGCCTCATGAACGCATTCGCTAAAGGCACTACTGGCCAACGATAGCCCTTTATGTTCCTGGCTATAACCGAAGAAAACACAAGGAGCAGACCGAGGAGCGTTTGCCCAATACAGCCACTCACAAGGAGGAAGAAGAACAAAGCAAGTGCAACCAAAAACACGAAGATGAGAGTAGGATGGTGGTCTGGAGATCTGGCGCTGAAATAGGGTGAGACCTACAAGTACCGAGGAGGGCATGCGGTTAATGAGAAATACCGCAGTGTGAACTGCCTCGGCCCAAAACTCAGTCGGAACAGAGCCCTTCGTTTGAGGTTTCCATTCCGTAAAGTATTTGCTTTTTTCCCAGTTCGGGAGAAATAGAATAAGGTATTATTCAGTTGTCTTTAATCATCACCTTCTTTCAAGTTGCGAGTACTCCTAGGATTAGGAGAGTACACCTATTATGCTTACTGGATAGTCTTCTTCCAAACCATAGGCTGGTGCCGAACGGTAGGGAAGAAAGAAAACCATTTAGCCTAATGATGGTGTACAGAAGGTAACGACTAAAGACAAATAAATGGATTTGGAGATAAAGCAAAGAAATATACGGTTAAAGTCATGAATTGGATTATGGAAGAGGCGTTACTAAGAATACCAGGATACCCCTACGAAATATTTTCATGTTTTAGTTTCACTGTGCATTGTTAAAAGGAAAACTGATTTCCCGATTAGATACTTACTCCAAGGGTATGTATTTACCAGGTTTCATTCTCATATCTGTATGGTTTTACAGATGATGAGTGGGAGTAAGTTATTGGGAATTAGGTAATTATCCTCATTATATAGGAATTCGTTGTAATTGGTGATATTTGAGGAAATCACCTGGGTACTGTTTTCAACCTACGTTGCATAAGTTTTGAGTTATTCAACTCAGCGGACTTATACAGAGTATTGTATATTGTCCAGTGTCCGTCAGGACAAAGGGGTAGGTCCTCGTACTATGTTCTGTTTACTTATGAATTCTCTAATTGTAGACAAGTGTTTCGTAGAAATACAAAGTCTAAGTTTCGAGAAGTTGTGGGTATAAGAATAAAGTAGAGAACCAGGTGTCGCAAGTATCGGGATTCTTCATAGAGATTGAAGATGAAGATTCTTGTGACTGGTATTCAGTTGATAGTAATGGTTTTTGAGAAACTTGTTTCTCTTTCAGATTACTCATAATTGGATGGATTCCTAAGTTGAGTAATACTGATTAGCCTCTCTCAATTAAATTGATATGCACTGGAGACAGTTGCATGGTTTGAATCTGGTTCCAGTTATATTAGTGCCTCTATTTCTATATTGTATATAGAATGGTTTATATCTTAACGATGTTAAGATAACGGGGAGTTGTCCGGCTTATGCTTAAAACCAGACACTGGATAACTCAAGGCACGTTTCTGTAATGGCAGTTTGTGGGTTGACCCTAGCTTTGACGAGGGTTGATTTTCTACCATCTGGAAGATCAATAGTGATATTGTTCTTGACTCGCCACAGTTTTAGTAAAATTGATTTTTTCAGAAAACAGAAGTGGGAGTATGGTAGAACTGGAAGAGATTCCAGAACCGCAAACGATTACGGAAAATTTAATAGGACCTATATATTCAATCAGGTTTGACATTCCATTAGCTACTCCGCAGACATGATGGGTAACCTCAGACACCCGAGAGGTACTCAGGTAGCCTCAAGGACGGTGACAGGGAGGTTCTTGTTTACCTAGACTTGACACTACTGTTGTTCCAGACTATGAGACCCGGCAAGAGGATAAGTATAACGTCGTTCTAAACTAGCTTTAGAAGTGTACGTAGATATTATTCTGCCAGAGGGTTATCGTAGTCAGTGGGAGCAGCGGAAGCATAGTGGGCAAGTAGCTTATGTCTATTTATAGGCTTGAGTAGATATAGCGGAGATAAGATCATCCATTTTTGATGTGAAAGTCATGGGTTTGACTTCATCAGAATAGGGGATGGATCTGTTAAGAAGGTAGTAGGGTGTGATGTCCTGGTATTTGGATGACATACACAGAGTAGGAAGTAAAATTCCTATACTACGATCGGTTGTACTGTGGTCGTCACACAGTTGTTTCTCCACAAGGATATGGATATAATATCAGACATTCTAGTTACTAGATCTATCGTTTTAGATCTAGATTTGGGTAGTTTCCCAATATGGGTACTTTGACAATATTCTAATGGTATTCTAGAATAGATGACTCCTGGCATGGTGGTGTACCTGCAGGTGATAGAGTCACCCTCTCTAATGGTGTCTTAGAGACTAAAGGAGAGAGGGATGTGCATGATTGGCAGATCACTTGCTTAGGCAATTGAGTCAATCATGAGATGTCAAGTACCACACCAGATGTTGTTTTTGCACTAGATGCAATAAGTTTATATTAATCCAATCCTGGAGAAACATAAGGAAGAAGTTTTAGAACATAAGTGCATGTTCTACGGATTTGATAATGGCAGCCTCTTTCGGAAGACGGTTATCATTCCAGGCTTCAAAGGTGACATGGATGACAGAGTGATTGTCAGAGTTATAGTTTTCCATCTGACGAGGGACAGTATTATAGACAGGTGGTCCAAGAGGATACTGTGGGGGGCATGGTACTGGATACTGATTAGGTTCAGTTATTGATACAGTCTAAGAAGTTTGGATTTGGAGTTCATTTATGAAATAGGTCTCATCAGATATCCAGACATATTCTAAGACAGGTATTACTCGATTCGGGAGATGGCTTTCTCCGCGAACTTGAGATTAAGAGAGACATAAAAAGAAACATCAGGACGGATCCACTCACTGAGGCTATTTTTCGAACACAAGAGTTTTACAAACTAGTTTTGTGAAACTGATTAGTAGAGGAGTTGGGTGTTCGGTATCACACGGGCTGTGAGTATGCGACATCGCAATAATTAGCTTTAAGTGCAAGTGGGAGATTGTTGGATACAGTGCCATCAAAGTCAATTATTGGATTGCAGGTACGTGATTGCAATGATTGAGGCAGGACCTATACCGATATGACAGTCTTGCTCGAGATGATAGTATGCTATCTGGTTTGTCTTTATCATCGTATACATGCTTTAGTTCACTATTGCATGTTGATAGAGCCCATAGGATTCTTGCTTGACTACCAGCAGTATGATGGAAATCATATACGTGGGAGCTGGGGTTTGTAAGCACATCCTTAAAGTGTCCCTAGTCGTGGGAGTTTCGAGACAGGTCATCGATACTCCAGAGTAGACTAGTGTATACAGTCGAGACCCCGACGAGGGGCGGTGGCCAGTCTCAAAAGCCACTGGTGTAAGTTGGATCACCTAAGATGTATACAGGAGATCATTGGGTTATGAGTACACAGGACAGGACTCGCCGGGAACATGCTAGTTGGTATTATACATATCATCAGATAGCAGTTCCCTGGTGACATGTGTACGGGTTAGTTTGTCGACCTGAGATCGTCATTTGTCTCGTGTGAGTTCCCACTGTGCTTTGATTTCTACCCTACCACGGCTCAAAGGAGTCGTGCAAACAGGTATTTTTTGGGTACAGTCCCAAGCCATATGGAGGCAGTGAGCGGATCGTCGGGGATTCGTCTCTCCCGGTATTGGGGGTTGATGTCTCGCAGTGCACGGGTGGCCATCACTAGAAATCCTCGGCCGAGGTTGTGGAGAATTACTGATTTGGATCAGTAGATTATCAGATGGTGATGGGCTTCATGCCGACACGATTTATCGCGTTATTAGGGGTCTGACTTTATCCACCCCCATAGACTCGATATGCGATACTCTTTAGACGAACGGACCGGACTGTACGGATATTGTCACTGTTAGGCTCAGTAGGGTTTATGGATGAGTTCGCTCGTCAGCTTCCCTTCCTATCAATACATAGGCAACCGTTACGTACAGCTTGTACCTCTGACGTGCTAGTGGTTATACCCAGTGCCAGTGTGTTGATGAGTCATTAGAGTTCCCCACAGACCGTTTCCCAGGTTCGGGCGAAACGTTGTAGAGGCCGTATGGTTTTATGGCAGGGTTCGGAAAATGCATGTGCGTTTTCGCACGTGTCATTTTTCGGGCAGATAATACTGGTAGGCTTTGGTTTAAGCCGGATCCCGGTATTATACTGTGTAGATATAATATCTTTGTCTCAGTTGCATTTGTATTCGGTCATAATACAAATGCGGGTATGTATATACTGATACGGGTTTATCCTGAAATTCGTTTCAGGATCACTTTTGGAAGTTGCCAGTTTCCAGTTTTCTATCGCCCGTCTTTGACATTCGGTTAAAGACAGATTTATCTTTTCTTGATGAGTGTGGAAGGTTCTAGAAGCTTCTTGATTGGTGACAAGGATTGTGACTCATTTACTTGCATTAATTGAATGGATGACTAGATTAATGACTCATTCTTGCATTTAATGTTATGCAAGTTGTCATTAGTGATTCATCTTTCCTTTAATGAAGTGATAAGGATTCATGCTTGTGGTCACCCTCTCTCTTCCTCCTACACTCACCTCCCTCATCCTTTAAATTGGCCTTCCCCTCTCTCTTGAGTTTGGCCAAGTTTGTTTTGGGAAAAGATTATGATAGATTTGTGTATGGAAATTTCATATAGCTCAAATTCTTATCACCCGATTCCAAAAAAGGCAACTTCTTTAACCGTTCGTCCATAGCTTTGGACGTAACGAGACAAAGTGTTCTACTTATTCTCTACATCAATCTTGGTCATCTCTTTTAGCAAACTTGATGATCGAGTTGCCTCGGTTTAGAGGCGGGAGCCTGTTTAAATATCCGTCGACGTGGTGCCACCTGGACGAGAAGATTGGAGATTTAGGAGATCGGAGCAGCCGCAATAAAGCGTGGGATGATGGTTGAAGACCGAAGGACTCAGATCGTTCGGTATAACATTTCTACCCACTTTGTAGTTTGTTAGTTTAGTTTTAATGGCAGATCCGGGTTATAGTACGCGATAGTGCCAGTTATAAAAGTTTTTGTTCCGCATTTGGCGTCTGTTAGACGGTCGGGGCGCTACCGTGTACTTACAGCGCAAGTGCGTATAGTAGGGTATCAACGTTCAAATGTTTGGACTCAAGAATAGGGACTATTTTCAGACTTATTTTTATCCTCAGATTAGTGATTCCCTTCATCTTACTAACCCTTGGGACAACAGCTCATAACTACTTATTACTAGCTTCGTTTAAGAAATCATCTAATTATCTTGCTTTTCTCAAACTATTCCTATCTTTCATATGTAAATTTTCACTTTCTAACTTTCATTATCAATAAAAAAATTTATTTTGTGCTTTTATAAAGTATAATGCAAAATGATGCGTGAATAAGCACAACCCCCCCCCCCCAAAACCTGTTTGCAGCAGTGTCCTCACTGATGTCATCTTTTAATCTCAAAAAACCTGTAGACTTGGGAGGAAAAATTATTAAAGGGGAAAAGAATTAATGACAGTAAAAATCCTCCCCCAAACTTATTTTTGGCTCACAGTTTGTAAAAATTTTATTTCAAGAGCCAAAATACCCCCCCCCCCCCAAACTTGAGTAAAATAGTATTAAGCATTAAAATTATGAGGGGGAATTAAAGCTATTGGTCTATGCAAAGTTTTACAAAAACCAAAAGTCAACACCAACCATTCAAAGATTTTATCAATGTAACAATATAGTTAGTGGAAGATCGGAGATTTGAAGAAGTGAGGAGATAGGAAGCGGAATCGATAAGGTTTATAGTTAGCGAATCGTATAATATTGGTGAAATTTATTATTTTATTTATTTAAATTCCAAAATAATATTTTCTATTTTCTGAAATGTTACACTACCCTACAACAGCTCATAGGAGTCGTGCAAATAGGTTTTTGTTGGGTATAGTTCCGAAGCACGTAGAGGCAGTGAGGGGTCGAGGGGATTCGTCTTTCCTGGTATAGGGAGTTGATGTCGCGCTGTGCAGGACATAACTACAACCACAAGTCGGTGGCCACCGTACGGGAGATAAACTGATAAGTTTTATCAGTTGTATCTCCGGATGGTTATAAGTCCTCTGTCGCACGACTTATCGAGTTATTGGGGTCTGACAGATTCCAAACCCTAGATCTGATATGTGATACTCTTAGACGAAGAGACCGGACTGTACGGTGATGTCACTGATAGACTTTGCAGGGTTTAGATGAGCTTTCTCGTTGACCTTCTTTCGATCAATAACTGGGTAGCCATTACGTGCAGCCAATACCGCTGACGTGCTTGTGGGCTATGGATATGGTCCTAGCCTACTGCCAGCATATTGTTGAGTCTTTAGAGTCCCACACAGAGGTTTCCCAGCACAGGCAAAACGATGTAGTGCACATATGAGGATACTTTAAATAGTTCGATTTAGCACGTGTATGTGATACACGTATATTAATCGGGTGTTTAATGATATTAGCCAGTATATATATGATATAACCGAATTATTAAAGCGAGTGTTGATTTAATAATTAAATGTATATTTATATATTGATATATTTATATATCAATATATTTATATATTAACTAATATCTTTTTCACTTTACTATTTTCTTCCCTTTATTAATATTTATATTTGATATAAATATTATGACATGTATGTTGATACATTTGAGATGGGTGTATGAGACTTATATGGTTTAGATGAGAACGTTCTTATTATTTTATTAATTGAAAAAAGGGTATGAGTCATGGAAAATAAGATGCTTGTTGAAGGCTTTGGGTTTTTCTTTGATGAATCATTTTTTGGATGGTTTCATTCTCATCTTGAGCCTTATCATCTTACTCTCATCTTCATTGCTATCTTCTTGAGTTTTTTCTCAAGAAAGGAAAGGAATGAAGAGAAAAGAGAAGAAAATTAGTGAGCTAATTATTCTACATCTTCTACAAATCATCCTTAGTAAGTTTAATTAGTGGGTTGCTTCAATTTGAAGCTAAAGCGTGTGTTGGATCATCTTCAGTAAGGAGATCACCGAGTAAGCTTGTTACGGGCTTCGTGGAGACTAGCCAGACTCCAAGGAGAGGTGGCTAACGCGCTACAAAGGTTGTAGTCCCAATTTGCTCTCTTGTTTACTTGTTTAGCAATTGTAGTGGATGAAACTGTAGGGTTACTAGGCACTCTCACAAGGGTCTATAAGGCATCAACCATACCCGATTTAAAATTTAGACGTGCCGAACAACCCTAACCAAGATCTTTAAACAAGAGATTAGGCGAAACAAAGCATGTTAAACACTTTAACAACTAAGAGTTTGGGATTACAACCTTTGTAGTCCGGTCCTTCACTTCATAAGCTCCGTGTTGTGGTCCCTTCGCTGCGATCATCAAGTTCCGGACTCTCGAGAGGCTCCACGAAGAGAAAGATGCAAGCTTGCTTCCGATCTTCGATAACTAAGATGGTCTACCTTGAAGTTTCTATAACACAAGCTCTCACTCACTAAATGAAGTGAACACCCTACTCTAATTGGCAAGAATAGATTAGGATGATGAAGTAGGATTTTTGCTCTCATTTGTTTTCTTTAACTCACTCATTTTCATCACTAATGAAAAAGCTAGAAAGCTTTTCCATCAAGAACTCAAGGAAGAAGAAGAAGAATCCTTTTGTGATGAATAATGAAACTCTAGTGTGGTTAGAATTGCAACCATGAGTTAAGTATGAAGACTTAACCCGTGTAGAGATTTAACTAGGGTAAAGGGTTGGGTTGGGTTAAGGAAATATCTATGCAAAATATCCAAGTCAAAGTCAAAGCTTCAAGAAGCTTCTTGAAAGCTTCATGAAGACTTAACCCTAATCCAAACCCTAACCTCAATTAAACTCCACAAAACATGTTGCATTTATAACCATAACATGTTACAATATTATATATCACATATATAACATTTATTGTAACAAAATAAAATAATACTATTAACATATATCACATATATATCAATGTATTACCCGAGTGAGAAAAAGAATCTTTAAGTGAGCTTATATTAGTTAATGTAATTTAATATATCAAATATATAATTATACATTAAATTATCGAATCAACACTTGATCCGATAATCCGGCTATTTTACAAATAACCGACTAATATAATCTGTATCAGTTCATCGAATCAACACTTGATCCGATGACCCGGCTATATCGCATATACCCGGCCGATATCTCATATCGTGAGAATCTAATACGGTATCACATACACGTATTGTTCTCGGTCCCACACATATCACATATGTGCTCCTACTCCGTTTTTCCTGAGCCAAGAAACCTCTGTGTAGGACTCTAAAGAACCGTCGATACGCCGGCAGTAGGTGATGATCATATCAAACACCTACAAGCTGCAAGCGGTCAGCTAAACGTAACAGCCACCCAGGTATTGAGCGATCAAAACATCAACAAGCAAGCATGTACTTTCTCCTGCGAATCCTATCAGTAACACTCCCGTACAGTCCGGTCTCTTCGTCTGATATGTCGCATATCTCGCCTAGGGGTGGTAAACGTCAGACCCCAGTAGCTTGATAAGTCGTGTCGATATGCGGTCTATAACAGTTCGAGAAACTACTGATAACTCTTACCAGTAAATATCAGCAACCCTGGCCAGGGATTTCCAGTTATAGCCAATCGAACACAGCGCAACATCAACTCCCTATACCAGGAGAGACGAATCCCCTCCTATCGCTCATTGCCTCCATGTGATTCGGGACTGTACCCAAAAGCCACCTTTTTGCACATCCACTTGGACGTGGTATGATGGAAATCAAAGCACAGTGGGAATCACACAAGACTCTATGACGATCTCGGGTCTACAGACTAACCTGTACCAATGTCACCAGAGAACTGCCATCTGACGTGAGGTATAATACCATCTGGGAGTTCTCGGCGAGTCCGTCCAGTGTACCCAGTCTCCACTGAGCACCCGTATACCTTCTCTGATGTCAAACACCAATGGATATGAGATCATCCATCGCCCATCATATGGGTCAAGAAGCGCATACACTAGTCTACACTGGAGTATCGATGCCCTGTCTCGGTACTCCCACGACTAGGAACATTTGAAGGATGTACTTGGCGACTACACTGTCCCCACTAGTATTATCTGCATCATAGTCCTGGTAGTCAAGTACTCATCCTAAGGGTTTTATCAACATGTAACATAGAGACAATCAAAGTACATGTTAAGATAAAGAGTTACCAGATAGCGTACTATCAAGTCGAGCAAGAAAGTCATCCCTATATATGTCCAAGCATCCACTACAATATACATCGTATGTACAGTAATGGCCTCTAGAGTATACATATAACTAACAATCTCCCACTTGCACTAGGGCCATCTGTTGTGGTATCGCATACCCAACAATTAGCTATGGTTGAAGTATCTCATACTCAACCATCCCATAAAAGTCTCTACTGGGAAAAAGGCCTTTGTGAGTGGATCCGCGTTGTTGTCCTCTGTGTCTACTCTCCTAACCTCGATCTCCCTGGAGATCAACCATCTCCATGATCAGGTGATACTTCCTAAGAATTATATCTGGATTTCTGATGGGACGGGGGTTCCTTGGCATAAGCCACAACTCCATTGTCACACAATGGTAGGAACGAAGTTCATCTCATGAACTTATATATATCCAGACTGCCTCTTTGGTAGCATCCTTGGTATCGATGTATCTTGCCTTTAATCGTCTAGTAAGTTACGGTATCTAGCTTGGAACTCTTCCAACATACCGTCCCTCCACTGAGGGTAAAAGACAAAGCCTGCGACTGACATTCAGTCGTCCTTATCACCCTGGAACCTTTCCAGTGATTCTCCCCAGGATCGTTTGATACCATCTCACTACAACTAGTGAGATTTCTAACATCCAATTAGATCTATCTCATAGATCCATAACCCAGGATTTAGGAGGTATCACCTTGATCCTATTTGGAGAATCATTGTGATAAGAGGAGATTGACCGAGCGTAGCATAGGAAACTCCTTCCCTATCAAGAGTATGTCATCCACGTACTCTACGAGGATCACCACCATACTCCCTACTACCTTTTTGTATATACAAGGTTCATCTACCATTTTGATGAAGTCAAACTCTTTGACTACCACATCAAAACAGATGTTCCAACTCCGCGATGCCTGATTTATCACATAAAACATCTTGCACACGTTTCCGCTGCTCCCACTGTTTACGAAGCCCTCTGGCTGTGTACTTATAGACGCTCTCTTCCAAATCATCATTTAGAAAAGCAGTCATGACACCGAACCGCCAGATATCGTAGTCATGGTATGTAGCCATGGCAAGTAGGATCTGGATGGACTTTAAGCATAGCTTTGAAAGTCTCAACTTTTCCATGTACACCAAGTAATCTTCTCAAGATATACTTGCTCCTGATGGGGATTTAACCCTTCAGATAAAGCAACCAAAGTCCATACTTTGTTGGTGTATAAGGATTCCATCTCAGATCACTAAGCATCCAGCCATTCTTACAGAGTCCCACTCCTCATGGACTGCTCGAAATAAGTTGGGTCATCATCTCATGATGCAATTCTCGCTCCCACTGTCATAGAGAAACCGAAGTACCTCTCAGGTGGGTGAGGAACCCTTCTAGATCGGCGGAGAGGCTGAGGTTCGTTGGAAACTATTGAATCCTTTGGTTCTACCAAATCATCAGCTGCAGTTCGTATAGCTGGAACTTTTTCCAGTTCTACCTCATTACCACTAATTTCTTCACAAGAAATTCCCATTCACAAAGGTGGCATGCTGAGAAACAAAAACACTTTTTGTTCCCCAGTTTGGTAGAAGATATTCCCTTGCGAATGCTTGGGATATCCAACAAACTTCCACAGAACTGACTTTGCCTCTAGCTTGTCCAGATTATACTTTTAGACATAGGCTGGACAACCCTAAATCTTAACATACTTAAGATATAGGCTCTTCCCATTCCATATCGCATATGAAGTGGTAGGAAACTGATTTGATTTGAACCCTATTCAATAGGTATGCAACTTCTCAAGTGCATAACCCCAAATGAAAATAGGAAACTCAGTAGTACTCATCATAGAGCGCACCATATCACATAGGGTGTGATTGCTCCGCCCCGATACACCGTGATGCTGTGGTGTATACGGAGGAGTAATGCTGAGAGAGAATCTCATACTCCTTTAGAATAGTCCATGAATTCCGTTGCTCAAGTATTCTCCTCCTTGATCTCATCAAACGACATAATACTTTAACCCGGTTTTTGGTTCTCTACTTCTAACTTATATTCTGTGATTATCTCAAAAGTTTTGGACTTGTGTTTTAACAGGAACATATGTCTGAATCTTGAGAGATCATCAGTGAATGTAATGAAGTACAAAGAACCGGTCCTGGCATGTGTAGACGGGGGACCTTCATACATCAGCATGTATCAATCCCAAGAGTTCACTAACTCTTTCTTTGTTTCCAATAAACGGAGCTGTGGTCATCTTATCTCTGTGACATGACCGGCAAGTTTCACAAGATGTAAATTCAAACTAATTTAAATATGCATCTATATGTAACTTCAGCTAGTCGGGTCGCATTGATATGACCTAGTCTACAATGCCTCAAGAAGGATTCGTTCATTTCTGAACTCTTCCTCTTATGTGTGTTCTGTACGTTAAGAACTATGGTTTGATTTAGAACGTCTATGCTTTTAGATAACGTGTCTGAACCGATCAACTCTTGATATAGGAAATGTTCAAAACATTATCCAACAATACAAAATTATATCCTTCTTTACTAATAAAGAGACTGATATGATGTTGTATATCAGGTTCGATATCTAATAACATTCGTTCAGAATCAATGTATTCTGATAATACAGGGTGATAACTACCAACAGACTTGGATGCAACACTTGCACCGTTCTATCTCATGAAATTTATCACCCATTCTCAGTTCTCTACCTATCTGTAGCCCATGTAACAAATTACATATGCGGGATCCTGATCCGGTATCAAATACCCAGGACGTAAAGGATATTGAGAAACAGTTATGTATAATGAACACACCCGAAGAAGATGCATCAACATGCACTTTCTTCGTTTGGGCGGCACGGGAATTCTGGTAATCCCCTATTTCCTGCTCTGTCTTATAACAATTATAAGTTGGAGCGGGACCAACGTCCCCTAGCGCAGTATAACAAGCGGGTTCGGTCAATACATCTGTATTATTATCTTGATTAAAGCGTGACATAGTCGCAACCAGGAGAGAGAGAGAAGAAAACACTCAGCGTGCGCTTTTACAAGATTAGATTGGTTATCAATTTATCTAATCAGGATGTCTCCCACTGTTTTAGTCAAATCTTCCTTCAAACCCTAAAAGGAAAGACTAGCCGGGATTAATTACACTCTACAAGTTCGCCAATCTTTCAGCCAGGCCAGTGCCGATACTTTGAGGGAGGTTCCCCGTGCTTTCGCACGGACATAATTAAAATAAACCTCGTTTTCCCAGGGACGTAACCCCGTTAACACCTTTCTAGACACCTACTTGATCGGCTAATTGTAATGTGTAAAACTCTCCCAGGAGTAACTCTTACTCGCAGCGGGTATCGGGATCCAACTATCTCATAGAAGGTATGCAAACTCATTGCAAATTTCAACACTTGAAATTCCCAATAATATTTTTACCCCTAGCGTCCTATGACCTTGACAGAGGTCAACAAACCATAGGCTGCTAGTCAAGTTCAACCCATCATTTCCTGATTGAAGTAAACCCACCCGCACGACCCTTGACAGAGGTCAACAAGGTCGTACGACTACCCTAAATCAATCACATCATATGTTTATACAGATAAGCACTAATCATCTACCGCACACTACGCCTTGACAGAGGTCAACAAACGCAGCACGAATACTAAATACTACTTATCTGAAATGACGGAGGGCTACGACAGGTTTTTAAGAAAACCCTTTGCGTAATGAACTTAATATCGTTGTAGAATCGAGTGATTTTAAATGGAATGTTTTTGAGGCCTTTTCTAGTTTTGCTAAAGAGGTCACTCCCGGTGAAGGGATCGTCGGCTCTTTCCTCATCGAATAAGGTGCAGGATATTTCACAAATATCACTATGCAAAGCAAAAACTATAAAAACAATCAAAAGACAAATCGAGTTTGTAGCATATGCTAGTTTCTCTAAAGAGGTCACTCCCGGTGAAGGGATCTTGGCTCTTTCCTTATCGAATAAGGTGCTAGATGTTCTATAAGGAACACCGCTATGCAAAGAAATAACTAGAGCTACCAGTTTTTAAACAAGTTTCTACAACATCTTTAGGTTTCTTTTAGTTTCATTAATCTCATTAATGAATTCCCATTTTATTATGCTTCACAAGCATCACATTTGAAACGAAATCTGCAATATAATATATATCTCATATATATAATATAAACATTCGTCTCAGGCAGTAATATGATCTCATCACAGAACATTGGAGCAGAAGAACATATATGAAATATTGGATATACTAGGAGGTCCGTGTTTTAATACGAGCTTGTATAAAACACGGATTCCACGGTCGCGATGAATAGCCAAACCCACATCCCTAGACCCCTACGAGAGCGGCAAGCAACACTGCCAATTCTAGGGTTAGGAGACCCGGTCTTGACTCCTCGAGATGGTCTCCCACTGGACCCTAGAACCCGTTTACTTGTGCTCCCCGCCTTGGGTCTACCTAATGCGGAAAAGTAAATAATATACAATGGTGACATCATCCTCAGCCCGGAAGTGCCCCAATAAAAGAATATTACATACAAATGAATTTTACATGAATGAAAAAGAAAAACTCTCATCTCACATAAAACCCTCGGCTATTCAGAACACGACGATCCAATATAACATATCACAGCAACACATAATATCTCATATCATCAACGTAAGCAAGTATGCGTATCCCGATTGTCGTTGATGTATAGCAACGAAACCGGCGATACACCATATACTACGCTTACGGTCACAGAAAAGAAAGTGAAAAACTACAACAGTTGGAATCCACAACCTCCTTAGACATCGCATGCCTAACCAAATGAATTCCTTAGACATCGCATGCCTAACTATTATAAACCCCGCATTTTAGTCTCATTATCGAAAACACTTTTCAATATCAAGTCGGGCAATTCAACAAGATTTCCGACATCCTGATCGAATGCTCGTCGCAAACTTTACTAGACGGCCGCACCCCCGGATGCCGTCGACGAAGTGCACGAAGGCGGAACACCGCTGCCGCGAGCACCCGAACGGATGCTTTTGGCGATGGGGTTCTCCTACAGTCACTTGGTCGGGGCTATGGGGCGTGGCTATCTATTAAGTTTACCCGGCGAGTATCCGCGTACGCTACGTGATTGCGACGGACTTTTGATCGCATCAAAATCCCGTGGCAACCGATCAAATGAGACTAAACTGCTAGATTTATAACATTCAAATTAGTTATCTCATAACTACTTGTGGATTCCAAATATTGTATCACATTCCAGATAAATAGACAGTGTTAAAGTTTCCGATCGAATAAACAAACACCCAAGATTTCCCAAATAGCTCAACACTTGAGCGGAGTTTAAAAGCATCTATCACATGCCACAGTACCAATGGTCCAGCCGTAGAAGGGTCAAGCCAACGCCTCACATGTGGCAACGCCGTACTGCCACAAACCCCAAGGTTTAGAGGCGGTTCAAATGGTCACATAATCGAGTTAAGCTTTGTTATCTTCTAAAGGGTCCACCGCGTTACTTGCATGATTTTCCGGAAGTTTCAAACTCGAGAAAAAATCCAACATTTGAAAAAATTTCCGACAGGGGAAAAAGTGAGTTATTGATATCCGTTCGAACTTTTTAACACGTTCTAAAATTATCCGAAAAAAACTTAAACGAAGTTAAATCATCCGATCGAATCAACGAGTCCCCAATACAACCCAGAAAACTCAACACTTGAGTAAATTAAAAATTCCTAGAAACATCAGTAAGTACCTACGGATGTTACTGTGCAAACAGAAAACCCTAATTCTCCTATACGGCCGCGGAACTGCCGCGCAAGCCATGGTACGGCCGCGGTTCCACGGCGCTTTAGTGGGATTAGTGTCTCGTTTTGCACAGTAATTACTAAAATACCCTGCTGATTTTTTTGAGTATTTTTAATATGAAAAAATCAACATTTCTGAAAAATTCCCAGAAACTAGGGTTTTACGGGTATTCGGAGTTCGATCGGACTTTAAACTTCGCCTAGACTTCGCCTAAAGCTCTATCCTGGCTCTGATACCACTATAGGGTTACTAGGCACTCTCACAAGGGTCTATAAGGCATCAACCATGCCCGATTTAAAATTTAGACGTGCCGAACAACCCTAACCAAGATCTTTAAACTAGAGATTAGGCGAAACAAAGCATGTTAAACACTTTAACAACTAAGAGTTTGGGATTACAACCTTTGTAGTCCGGTCCTTCACTTCATAAGCTCCGTGTTGTGGTCCCTTCGCTGCGATCATCAAGTTCCGGACTCTCGAGAGGATCCACGAAGAGAAAGATGCAAGCTTGCTTCCGATCTTCGATAACTAAGATGATCTACCTTGAAGTTTCTATAACACAAGCTCTCACTCACTAAATGAAGTTAACACCCTAATCTAATTGGCAAGAATAGATTAGGATGATGAAGTAGGATTTTTGCTCTCATTTTTTTCTTTAACTCATTCATTTTCATCACTAATGAAAAAGCTAGAAAGCTTTTCCATCAAGAACTCAAGGAAGAAGAAGAAGAATCCTTTTGTGATGAATAATGAAACTCTAGTGTGGTTAGAATTGCAACCATGGGTTAAGTATGAAGACTTAACCCGTGTAGAGATTTAACTAGGGTAAAGGGTTGGGTTGGGTTAAGGAAATATCTATGCAAAATATCCAAGTCAAAGTCAAAGCTTCAAGAAGCTTCTTGAAAGCTTCATGAAGACTTAACCCTAATCCAAACCCTAACCTCAATTAAACTCCACAAAACATGTTGCATTTATAACCATAACATGTTACAATATTATATATCACATATATAACATTTATTGTAACAAAATAAAATAATACTATTAACATATATCACATATATATCAATGTATTACCCGAGTGAGAAAAAGAATCTTTAAGTGAGCTTATATTAGTTAATGTAATTTAATATATCAAATATATAATTATACATTAAATTATCGAATCAACACTTGATCCGATAATCCGGCTATTTTACAAATAACCGACTAATATAATCTGTATCAGTTCATCGAATCAACACTTGATCCGATGACCCGGCTATATCGCATATACCCGGCCGATATCTCATATCGTGAGAATCTAATACGGTATCACATACACGTATTGTTCTCGGTCCCGCACATATCACATATGTGCTCCTACTCCGTTTTGCCTGAGCCAAGAAACCTCTGTGTAGGACTCTAAAGAACCGTCGATACGCCGGCAGTAGGTGATGATCATATCAAACACCTACAAGCTGCAAGCGGTCAGCTAAACGTAACAGCCACCCAGGTATTGAGCGATCAAAACATCAACAAGCAAGCATGTACTTTCTCCTGCGAATCCTATCAGTAACACTCCCGTACAGTCCGGTCTCTTCGTCTGATATGTCGCATATCTCGCCTAGGGGTGGTAAACGTCAGACCCCAGTAGCTTGATAAGTCGTGTCGATATGAGGTCTATAACAGTTCGAGAAACTACTGATAACTCTTACCAGTAAATATCAGCAACCCTGGCCAGGGATTTCCAGTTATAGCCAATCGAACACAGCGCAACATCAACTCCCTATACCAGGAGAGACGAATCCCCTCCTATCGCTCATTGCCTCCATGTGATTCGGGACTGTACCCAAAAGCCACCTTTTTGCACATCCACTTGGACGTGGTATGATGGAAATCAAAGCACAGTGGGAATCACACAAGACTCTATGACGATCTCGGGTCTACAGACTAACCTGTACCAGTGTCACCAGAGAACTGCCATCATGTCGAGCAAGAAAGTCCTCCCTATATATGTCCAAGCATCCACTACAATATACATCGTATGTACAGTAATGGCCTCTAGGGCATACATATAACTAACAGAAACGACCTTGTTGTGGTTAATTGATGCTAACTAAGCTCTCATAAAATTTAGAATCTATGATTCCGTCGTGGTCACAATTGTTGAGACCCTAGCCTCGATGAACCAATGGTGGTATCAGAGCCAATCATGCACTAAAAATTGCTTTATGTGGCCATTGAAATCGACAAACCATTTCCTTTAAAAAAACGGTTTTTAAATAGTCCCAAACCAGCGTCGTTTCTTGCTTGTTTTCATGCCCCAGGGCCTCTCGGTTCGAACTATAAGATCCGTGAACCACTACGCCAAAGCCCACCCTTGTCCCCGATGGCCCAGGGCTATTTTGAGCCCCTTACAGGCTCATTTGTTCGCTGAACCAGAGCTAATACCGTGAGACCCGTGAACCACTCTGCCAAAGCCCACCCTTGTCCCCGATGGCTCGGGGCTATTTTGAGCCCTTTACAGGCTCATATGTTCGCTGAACCAGAGCCGATTTTGGCTCTGGTTCAGATCTGAACCAGAACCAAAATCAGCTTTGGTTCGAGGCTGTTCCTGAGCCCAAGTTGGGCATGAGGCGGATCCTGAGTTGCCTTCGATCTAGGTTTTTTGGTGGTGGGATTCATCCATGCGTTTTTAGGTCGTTCGCGATTCGTTTTAAGCAAGAAATGCGATGTTTTTTAGCGCCGGATTGGACATCAATTTCAGTTTTTGAGAAATTGATGTTTGGGACTCTGTCGGTTGTTAAATTCATTGGCCATGGGTCCGAAATAACACGATTAAAGCGTTTAATAAAGTTAGTTTGGATACATGTGTGATATGCAGTGTTTAACATCGAAGGATTGATTCGATCAATTCGATGGGGTTGCACGTATATATTGTGATATATTGTGTTGTTTGTGATATGTTGATATCTTGTGATGATTGTATGTTTTGTGTTGGAATGTCACAAATTGAATAGCCCCGTGCGGGATTGTGATGTGATGTGTTTAAATTTTCATTTCATGTCAAGCCTATGTATATTCATTTGTCTGGGATGAGCTCCAATATGTGGCCGCTGTTTCCACTAAATGTATATTCTTTTTCAGGACTTAGTTGTTTACATGTGGCCATAGTCGCCTCTTTATGTATTATTATTTGTCGGGACTCGACTTGGTTACAGTCGATGTCTCCGTTATATTAATATAGGTTTAGGCTTACCCCGCGGAGAAACGCACAAGCGACCGGATCCTAAGTTGCAGCGGGTGGCCATCTCAAGACGTTGAGACCGGCTCACTCAATTCTAGGATTGGTGGGTTGCTTGCCTCGCTTATAGGGGTTATAAGATAGACCCGCGGAGGAGTACTCAAGTCACCAGATTCGAGAAAGTGCTGGGTAATCCCCTCATGATGATGATGTTGGGTTGCGTCGTTTTTTAGATTGGCGGGTGACTTGCCGCACTTATAGGGGTCATCTTTTGGCCGCGCACGGGCTATTCACGCCACCGGGGAATCCCGATTTTCGTTTGTGGCTCGAATGAAATGCCGGATTCCTAGATAATCCAACCATTCCTATTATGTGATGTTCATTGCATGCATGTAATATGTTTACCTACCTGTGATGATATTTATCGCTTGCCTGTAATACCGATTATCTACCTGCGATGATATATATAGTGATATATAAATAAATTTTATATACGTTTTGCACCCGCTCCAGCCTTGCCCCCGCCCTGTCGTAAGTTAAATAACCTTACGGTGATGACCCGGGGCCCCATGGCTAATGCGGATGGCATACGTGTGCATTCTATTTTCTTTTCATGCTTTTCTGTGATTATATGAGAAGATGCTAGGTAATGTGATTAACTTTATGATAGGATTGCGTTAATAGGATTAACGCAAGGTTAAATAAACCTAAAACACATTGTAGAAACCAAATATTAGATATTGGTGTTATAGTCGATTCTTTTGCTTTGCATCAAGGTATTTGGTTCGTAATATCCTGCACCTTATTCGATGAGAAAAGAGCCTAGATCCCTTCACAGGGAGTGACCTCTTTGAAAAAAGATTGTGTTACTATAAGTTTGCAAATTGAATAGCTGTATTCCTTTGCCACTACTACAAATAGGGGTTTCCCCTACGGATTTATCCGTAGGAGCAAACCACTGCCCCTACGGATATATCCATAGGGGCAATAAAATACCCTGTAGGTGCAAACGCCGTAGGTGCAAGTCTTAGCCTCGAACATGCCCCTACGGTCAAAAACTTGCCCCTACGGCGTAATGTGTAGGTCCAGTTGTCCCTACGGATTAGGCTGTAGGGACAAAAAACTTATTTAATTTATCGGTTTATAAAATCAATTAGGTGGCCCTACGGTCTTATCCGTAGGGCCAAATAGTTGCCCCTACGGATACGTGCGTAGGTCCTGATGTGTAGGGACAAAATATCAGGTATCCTGATATTTTGTCCCTACGGATACCTGTGTAGGGGCATTTTTTTGCCCCTACGGATATATCCGTAGGGACAAGTACAACCCCTATTACTGAGATTATAGGGGCAAAATATCAGGTATCCTGATATTTTGCCCCTACGGATAAATCAGTAGAGGCCAAAAAGGTCCCTACGGATTAATCTTTAGGGGCAATGTTGGGCCCTACGGATTAATCCGTAGGTACATATTATCAGGGTTTTTTTTAAAAAGGGCTGCCTATTTTTTTCTCTCCCTGTGCACAATAATATATACAACATATATAAAATTAATCAACACGCAGAAATTATATCGCAGTATTCATAATCACATCTCACGCATAATATAGAAAAGAAATCAACAAGCACAATATGATATCAATATAAACACGCAAACACCACCAATATCAATATCGTCCAAAATATATACAATATGTATCATATAAATAAATACATGTTTAAAATATAAGAATAAAAAAGCTACCCTAGCTCGGTCCAGCTCCACCTCTGATAAGCGTCGTAATCTGGCGCGCCTGCTCCTCGGATATACCCTGAGTCAATAAATCATGCAATGCAGAGTGTGTGGGAGTCTGAGCGGGCTGTGGAGCTGTAGGAGTGGTCTGCACAACCGCCGACGAGGTAGTGGCTTGCAGAGCCGCAGCTGCGGGAGTCTGAGCGGGCAGTGGAGCTATAGGAGCTGTCTGCGGAACCGCAGCCGAGGTAGTGGCTTGCAGACCCGCAGCCGAAGGAGATGCATGTGGAGGCTCGGCCGATGTACCCTGTCGCGTCTGGAACTACGTGTGTAATAAACGAGTAAGAACTGTGTATTAGTCGAATTCGTATCATTATCAAGTTATTGTGAAACCCCAATCTATGTATACTTAGGGACTTAGGCCTCGTTTGGATATCTAGTTTAGAAAACCGTAGTTTATTTTAATTAGATATGTATGTATGATAAATCAAAGCTAAGTCTACAACCAAATAAGCTCAGGCTACGTACTAATATTGGATATGTTGCTATCTATAATATGACATAATATTTTACTATTAAATAGTATACATACCAACATCTCCTTCAACTCCTGAACGGTGGACTTCAAGCTGTCCAGTTCTTGCTGGAAACGTCGCTCACTGGAGACGGAGGAAGTTACCGCCGGAGTGGAGTCCAACCTCATATGGGCCCTGCTAGGGCCCAATCCCCGGCCTCTCTCCCAACCTCCGTGGTGCCCTCCGTGTGCGGCGTCCAGGACTGGGGTCAGCAGCATCGGATCGTTCTGTCCGGTAAAATCGATCCCCGATGCCTTGGCCTGCTCAACCACCCGCTCCTACACCCACATTAACCAGTAAAATATAAGTATATCATTTAAATTTGAACCTTTGAAAACTAAAATTTCAAATAGAGGTTGAATAAATAATAACACTTACGCAATACTCCTGGGTAGCGGCGTCGGGGTATCGAAGCTCGCCCGTGGCGGGATCTGTCGAGGTGCCGTGGACGGCAAGATACGCGTACAGCACGCTCGGTGTACCATCCTGCACCAGGGTCTGAGCTCTCTGCAATATTAGAAAATAACTCTTAATATTAGATATATTAGAAAATAACTCTTAATATTACGTTATATCACAAAGGTCGGTCTATTGTAATTTACCGATAACTCCATGGCACGAGTAATATTCCTCGAGTCACCTGTATAAGTGGGGCGACCCCTCTTCGCCGACTTCCTATTCTCTTTATTTTGATCGGCCTGTTTCTGCACAACACATTCAGATTTAGTTTTCTAATTAAGCAACACAAAAAATAAATTATATACTAAACAATGAATTACATTTAAAATACATACCTGTTTGCGATGAGAGTCGAAATATTGGCACAATAGAGGTCATGTATCTACATCGACTCTCGCAAAGGCCGGAGTAGATAGGAGGCCCGCTCTCTCTGCCTTGGGGGCCCTCCATCCATAGGGAATAGCAATCCATCTTCAGCTCATTCCTGTTGTATCGGACCTTCGTCTGCATGTTCTTCATCAGGCCATTGTACAAAGCGTGAAGATCGAGCACCCTCCCAGGGTGATCAGGGTCGGGTACATGCTGAAAATCGTAATCCAACTGAAAATACAAAAAAACACATTGTTATTAGATTGCAAGTGTTAATAATAAATATATTGGATAAATCAAATGAAAATATATATTAGTACCCGAGCCTGATCCCAGAAGAAGGCGAATGAGCGCCG
Organism: Agapanthus africanus; assembly: GCA_030015575.1. Taxonomy (NCBI): domain Eukaryota; kingdom Viridiplantae; phylum Streptophyta; class Magnoliopsida; order Asparagales; family Amaryllidaceae; genus Agapanthus; species Agapanthus africanus. The sequence goes on from JASDDO010000006.1 coordinate 217,007,683, forward strand.
GTGCTGGTCGCCCACTCAACGTGAAGTGGATAGTTCTTCACGAGCCGGCTCTCATCCCCTATATACCGGCCGAACCTCTCGGCATGATCGCCGGTATAGCGATAATCAGGGGTAAAAAATAGGGGAAATGCTGCCTCCCCCTAGCTCTGTCGAGCCTCAACCTGTGGGACTGATTCGGGCCTCGAGTCCCCCTCTCAGGATGGGGAGACCCTGCGTCTGCAAGAAATATCAAGACAATCAATATTAAGACAAAGTTGTATTAGGAAATCAAGGTTTAACAAAAATTGAAGTGTGATATATACCTCCGGTGACTAAAGCACGAGCCTGGGCCCGGGCAGCAGCACGAGCGGGACGGTAGTTCCTCCGGTGAGGAACAGCCGGTGACCCGGACATGGACGCATCTCCAACTAGAAAATAAACATCGATAAAATTACATGGAGTTCATGTTTATTCTTAAAGGATATGTAAAATGAATAAATATTTTATATTTATTCATACAAACCTGCAGACTGAGCGGAGGGAATGGAAGTGACGGGAGTGGCCCCTGCACCAGTCGAGGACGCACCACCTATAATTAGACAATCAAGTATCAGCTATATAAGTAATTGCAAAAAGAATGCGTATATCAATAATATAAAATTCTAAATCAACATGTATACATTATAGGATATATAAACATACCCGCAGGTATATGATATATAAACATACCTGGAGGTGCGGGTGTGGCCTCTGTCCCTGATGTAAGTACGTAAGAGCAAAAAGAATGTATGTATATTTATGATATAACATTCTAAATCAATATACATGCACTATATGATATATAAACATGCCTGGAGGTGCGGGAGTGGCCTCTGTCCCTGATGTGGACGCATCACCAACAGCTAGACAATCAAACATTGATAATATAAGTAATTTTGACATGAACATGCATGTATATCTATAATATTACATTCAAAATGAATATGCGTACAATATACCTGGAGGTGTGGCAAAGTCCACACGGAAGGAGGCATCCGAAGGGGTCTCCGATCGGGGTGCAAGACCGGCCCTCTGAAGCTCCCTACGCAGCTCTCCGGGCGGCAGAACCGCTCTGCCTCTGCCGGTGCCGCGGCTGGAGCTCCTGCCGCCCCTCGTTGCTCCCGTCATCGTCATCAAATCTAGATAAATGGTTCGTGGACGCATTAGACAATCATTACAATTATTGACTATATTTGTATAGATCGTAAATTGTGAAGTAATAATATAACATTACTGATAACCTTTTTCGTTTCGTGGGCGCATTAGACATATCTACTTGGATTTCATCATCGATATCATTTCTAACCCACGTAACTTCATGATCAGCCGAAAACAACCCGTCTTTCGAAACAGACGGTCGGAGCACTCTAAGTCTTCTTTCTTCTTCATTATTATCGCTGTCCTCGAATTCTGGGACATCGTAGACATCCCTGGGTTTCCAACGGCATACGATACTCCATCCCGGATGCTTCAAACACTGTGAGTAGTATACTTGGAACGCTTGGTTCGGAAAGATAAACGGATCTTCCTGACCGTAAAATCGAAGTGTATTCCCTCTGGTCAATCCATATTCATCTTTCCAAGTCCCAAGATTGCTTCTCCACTTATCTGTATCGGTTCGCGTATCGTACCAAGTACACTGGAATATATAAAAGGGTTCTGATCGTCCGGGATAGTGGATGCCGAGTATACAATTTAAATATCCGTAATAAATCACACCATCCGATCCTACCATCGCAATCCCACTATTCTGAATGGTTCTAGATATTTCTATATCCTTAACTTCGAATTTGTATCCAAGGACACCGAATCCTTTATAATATACAACCTCCATACTAAGAAATTGAGTTAAACATCTTGAATCACTCTCAAATGATGCAGACAAGTTCGGATCGTGGATCTAACAAAACAAATTTTATGACAAATACATAACGATATAAGTTTAGATTAAAACTGATAGCAATAACATGTTATTCGAATAACTTACATGATCTGCAACCCAATCGCAAAAATTATCCTGATGATATTTTTCCAATCGTTCATCGTTCCAATCAGGATGCCCCTCACGTACCTCGTTAAAATGAATTCTGTCTCGACAATAAATTATGACATTAATATTATATCATTTCATACACACACAAACTCAAATATAACAATTAATCAAAAAAAACTTACTCTCTAATTTTTTCAAAACATGCGCAGTTAAGCAAGATAAACCGGTATATCTTGTTGATAAACATAGTGTCTACCCTCTTATAATCGGCTTTACCATATGGCCCGTCTTGAATTCTTCGAGGCCGGTTAAGTCTCGTCTCAATGTTCTCGTCCAGATAGCGGGAACAAAATGTGGTTGCTTTATCAAGAAGATAACCTTGCATGATAGAACCCTCTGGTCGATTTCTATTGCGTATATACTTTTTAAGAGTGTAGAGGTACCTAAAGAAAATATGTTGAATAAATAAATACGGGCATACAGGACAAAAATAATTTTAAAAATTGCGCGAAACGAAAAATTCCACGTACCTCTCGACGGGATACATCCATCGATATTGTACCGGTCCGGCTAACTTAGCCTCAGTTGCAAGATGAACCGTCAGGTGTATTATGATATCGAAGAATGACGGTGGGAAAATACGCTCAAACTTGCAAAGTATCAACGCAATAGAATTTTCTAGTTTATCCAGCGTCACAACATCCAGTGTTTTAGCACACAACTCTCTGAAAAAACAACATAGGTCGTTAATTACTAGACCGACCGATTCAGGGAGAGAAGTCCTGAGGGCTAATGGAAGAAGGAGCTCCACAATAACATGGTGATCATGACTTTTCAGCCCATCGATCTTGTCTTTCACAATTTTTATCTTCTTACTGAATGATCCTGAGAAACCTGTGGGAACTTTCAAATCATGCAACACCTGCAGGAATCTTTTCTTCTCCGGTTGTGACATATGATAAGCGGCATTGGGAAGTACAAACTTGCCTGGTTTACCCGCTACCGATTTAGGGTGCAATTCACTTCTTATTTTCCAGTCCTGTAGATCCATCCGAGCATTCAGGTTGTCTTTCGATTTTCCGTCTTTACAAAGAAGCAAGTTGAGTATGTGCTCTGATACTCCCTTCTCTATATGCATGACGTCCAGAAAATGACGCACTAAATTTATTGACCAGTACGGAAGCTCGAAGAAAATGCTTAACTTGTTCCAAAATGGTGGTTTGACCTGTTTTGTCGGATCCATCTCGAAGGTCACATTATTGTAACCATCCCACTGAGCAGTCACGTCCTCTGTAGAAAATGGGGCTGGAGGTCAAAGAAGCTCCTGATGACCATCAAAGTGAACAGCGTCTAACCTGTAAGGGTGGTCTAGAGGCATGAAACGTCGATGGCCGCAATAACAAACCTTCCTGCTAAAATTCAAGAATTTCGATGTTGTGTGTTGATGGCAATGAGGACATGCTTTATGACCATGTACGGACCAACCTGATAGCATTCCATACGCAGGAAAGTCATTAATTGTCCACATTAAAGCCGCACGCAGTATGAAGGTTGTATTTGTGTTTGCATCATAAGTTTCTACACCATCAATGAACAAAGATTTTAACTCCTCGATCAGAGGTCAGAGATAGACGTCGATATTGTTTCCCGGTGAGTTTGGTCCGTCGATAAGAAGAGGCATCATAAAGTATGATTGGTCCATAGCCAACCAAGGCGACAGATTATAAATTATCATTACAACGGGCCATGTGCTGTGACTTCCAGCCATATAGTTGGATGGGCAGAAGTCATCATTAGCCAGTCCGAGCCTGACATTGCGAGGGCAAAGTAAATTGCGACTGCTATTCATGACCAAACCAAGTATTTCATCGCCACTCCTACTTCACCTTTGTATTTCTCCTGAACACCCTGTATTACTACGAAGATCTACAGTTTATTGGATACTCCATCGTATAGTTATATACGAACTCGAAGGAACTTGTTCCAGTTCGGGGATGGACTCTGGTTCAGGAGAAATATGAATAAGGTTTTATTCAGTTGTCTTTTATCTTTACCTTCTCTCGGGTTGCGAGTGCTCCTAGGATTAGGACAGTACACCTATTACACTTATTGGATAGTCTTCTTCCAAACCATAGGCTGGTGCCGAACGGTAGGGAAGGAAGAAAACCATTTAGCCTAAGAGGGTGTACAGAAGGTAATGACTAAAGACATATAAAAGGATTTGGAGAGATGGCAAAGAAATATACGGTTACAATTGTGAATCTGATAATGGAAGAGGCATTACTAAGGAATACCCGGATACCCCTTCAAAACATTTACATGTTTTAGTTTCACTGTGTATTGTTAAAAGAAAACTGATTTCCCAATTAGTCCTTGCTCCAGGGTATGTATTTACCAGGTTTGATTCTCACATATGTAGGGTTTTACAGATGATGAGTAGGAGTAAGTTATTGGGAATTGGGTGATCATCCTCATTATATCGGGATTCGTTGTAATTGGTGATATTTGAGGAAATCTCCTGGGTTGTTTACAGGACGGCAAATATTTGGTTTTGAATATCCGTCGTTATCCACCAATTTCAAATTGATATATCTGTACGTTTATTTTTATAAAGTGAGATATAACTTTTTGAAATTATGTCTATGACATTTACCTATATCAGTGGATAGTTAGGTAAGGAGCATTAAACAGCGGTGTAATTCTTCTTAACCATAAGTACAGTTTTCAACCTACGACACACAGGGAATGAGTTATTAGACTCAGGGGACTTATACAGAGTATTGTATGTTGTCCAGTGTCCATTAGGACAGAGGGGTTGGTACTCGTACTATATTCTGTTTACTTGTGACTTCTCTAGTTCTTAGACATGTGTTTCTTAGAAATGCAAGGTCTAAGTTTTGAGAAGTTATAGGTATAAGAGTAAAGTAGAGAAACACGTGTTGCAAGTATCAGGATTCTTCAAGGTGATCGAAGATGTAGATACTTGTGTATGGTATTCAGTTAATAGTAATGATTAAGAGAACTTGCTTCTCTTTCAGGTTACTCATAATTGGAAGCACTCCTAAGTTGAGTAATGCTGATCGGCCTCTCTCCATTTAGTTGACATGCACTGGAGACAGCTGCATGATTTGAATCTGGTTCCAATTAAATCAGTGCCTCTGTTTCTATATTGGATATAGAATAGTTCATATCTTAACAATGTTAAGCTACGGGGAGTTGTCCGGCTTATGCTTAAAACCAGACTCTGGATAACTCAAGGCACGTTTCTGTAATGGCTGTTTGTGGGTTGACCCGGGCTATGACGAGAGTTGATTTTCTACCATCTGGAAGATCAATAGTGATATTGTTCTTAACTCGCCACAGTTTTAGTAAAAATGGATTTTTTCAAAAAACAGTAGTGGGAGTATAGTAGAACTGGAAGTGATTCCAGAACCGTAAACGATTACTGAAAATTTAATAGGACCTAAAGATTCAATCTGGTTTGACATTCCATTAGCCACTCCGCAGATATGGTGGGTAACCTCAGGCACTTGAGAGGTACTTCGGTATGCGCAAGGACGGTGACAGGGAGGTTCTTGTTTATCCAAACTTGCCATTGCTGTTGTTCCAGACTGTGAGACCCGGCAGGAGGATGAGTATAGCGTCGTTCTAAACTAGCTTTAGAAGTATACGTGTATATGACTCTGCCAGAGGGTTGTCGCAGTCAGTTGGAGCAGCGGAAGCATAGTGGACAAGTAGCTTATGTCTATTTATGGACTAAAGTGGATATAGCGGAGATAGATCATCTATTTCTGATGTGACAGTCATAGGTTTTACTTCATCAGAAAAGGGGGTGGATCTGTTAAGAAAGTGGTAGGGTGTGATGTCCTCGTATTTGGATGACATACACAGGGTAGGAAGTGATATTCCTATACTACGATCGGTTATACTTTGGTTTTCACACAGTGGTTTCTCCACATAAGAATTGGATTATATCAGACATTCTGGTTACTAGATCTATGGTTTTAGATCTAAATTTGGGTAGTTTCCCAATCTGGATACTTAGACAGCATTCTAAAGGTGTTTTAGAATGGACGACTCCTGGCAGCGGGAAAGTATGCAAGTTGCTTAAGTCCATTTATGGACTAAAGTAGGCATCGCAGAGTTGGAACATCTGTTTTGATGAAACAGTCAACGAATATGACTTTATCAAAAATCCAGATGAACCATGCATATATAGTAAAGTTGTAGCACGAACTGTCGTATTCCTCGTCTTGTACGTGGATGACATTCTATTGATAGGAAATGGCATTCCTATACTACAATCTGTCAAAGGATTCTTGTCACACAGGTTCTCCATGAAAGACCTGGGTGATGCCTCTTACATTCTGGGGATCCGGATCTATCGTGATAGATCCAAGAGGATGTTGGGACTTTCGCAGTCCAGGTATATCGACATTGTACTGAAAAGATTCAGTATGGAAGATTCTAAGCGCGGTAATCTACCGGATTGTCACGGAATCACCATATCCAAAGAGATGTCTCCCAAGACATATTTGGAAAGGGAACGCATGTCTATTATACCCTACGCTTCTGCGGTAGGCTCTATAATGTATGCGATGTTGTGCACCAGACCAGATGTAGCTTACGCACTGAGCGTGGTAAGCCGGTATCAGTCAGACCCAGGGGAGAAGCACTGAATAGCAGTAAAGAACATTCTCAAGTACCTGAGGAGGACTTAGGAGATGTTCTTGGTTTACGGCGGAAAAGACCTCAGGATGGAGGCCTTTGCTGATTCCGGCTTCCAGAGTAATAAGGACGATTCCAAGTCCATGTCAGGTTATGTCTTTACCCTCAATGGAGGGGCGGTGTGCTGGAAGAGCTCCAAGCAGGACACCGTTGCTGACTCGACGATGGAAGCGGAGTATATTGCTGCTTGCGATGCCGCAAAAGAAGCGGTCTGGATGAAGAAGTTCCTAATAGAACTTCAGGTGGTTCCAACCATTGTTGATCCAATACCTCTGTATTGCGACAACAACGGAGCTATAGCTTTAGCGAAGGAACCAAGGTCCCATCAGAAGTCCAGACACATCTTAAGGCGGTATCACCTGATCAGGGAGATCATTGATCGTCGGGAGATCGAGGTTCGGAGAGTTGCTACTGAAGAGAACATTGCTAATCCATTCACGAAGGCCCTACCTCAGATTCAGTTCGAGAGGCTACTCGAGATCATCGGTCTTCGATATGCCAGTACATGGCCCTAGTGCAAGTGGGAGATTGTTAGCGTATATGCCCTAGGGGCCATTATTGTATCATACTAGTTTGTATATTACTTAATGGAAGCTTGGGATATTCACATGTATATAACAGTCTTGCTAAACATGGTAGTATACTACTTGGTTTTTCTATCTTAATATGTGAGTATATGTATTGATAGAGCTCTTAGGATCTTGCTTGACTACCAGCGTTGTGATGGCAGTCACACTAGTGGGGGTTGGATAGTCTACAAGCACATTCTTATTCAGGTCCCTAGTCGTAGGATTATCGAGACAGGGCATCGATACTCCGGAGTAGACTAGTGTGTACGCTTCTCATCCCAGTTGGGGAGATGGTATGTCCCACAGCCGTCAGTACGTCGTACTGGAGATAGTATGCAGGTGCTCGTTAGGTTACGGGTACACCGGACAGGACTCACAGGGAACTGTTGGTTGGTTTTATACCAGTCGTCAGTTAACAGTTCCCAGGTGACATGAGTACAGCATAGTCCGCAGACTTGACATTGCTACTTCGCCTCGAGTGTGTCCCACTGTTCTTAGATTTCTACCCTACCACGGCTCAAAGGAGTCGTGCAAACAGGTAGCAGTTGGGTGCAGTCCCGAGCACTTGGAGGCAGTGGCGGTTAGACAGGATTCGTCTCTCCCGGTATTGGGGGTTGATATCACGCTGTGTCAGAGAGCCATTATGCAAAGTCCCTGACCAGGGCAAGCGAGATTTGCTGGTAGGTTCCAGTAGTTTCTCAGGGTGTAATGGGCTTCACTCCGACACGACTTATACCGCTATTAGGGGACTGACGCTTGCCCCCCCTAGGCCCGATATGCGATAGTCTTAGACGAACAGACCGGACTGTACGGAGATTGTCACATCAGACTCAGTAGGAGCTCGGATGGGTTTCCTCATCGGCCTTCTTATCGACATCTACCTGGGGACCGTTACGTACAGCTAGTGCCGCTTGCGGTCTGTGGTTAAACCCACTGCCAGCGTAGTAGTCGAGTCTCTAGAGTCCCACACAGAGAGTTTCCCTACTCCAGGCGAAACGATATAGAGGTCGTATGGTTTTACGACAAGGGTTCGGACGCATACGTGTGTTTACGCACGTACGACATCCAGACAGTTTTTACTAGCCGGCTTTGGTTTAAGCCAGTTTCTAGTATCCGGTTATTGGATTTATACAGTCTAAAGTTTTTCCGTGTTTTCACAGATAGGAGGGGCGTTCTCGTAATTATACGAGAAGCTTCTAGAAGATGGTGACTTTGGGGTTAAGGTGGCATATGCATTAAATGAGATTAGTGAGTCATTTGAGTGATTCATCCATGTCATTAATGCATCATAAATGCTTAATGACTCATGGAGATGAATCACCTTTTTGTATTTATGAAGCATGGTTCCTTTATTTTCTTTTATTGGATAAATAATAATGCTTCATATATATTATGATAGATCATTATCTCATCTCATTCTCTTGCTCACTTTCTCTCTCCTCTAGCTCTCTCTCTTCAAACCCTAATCCTCCCCTCTCATGTGTTGAGACTAAGGATTAGAATAGACTACTTAATCCTTAACTATTCTCTATATCACCTAGGTTACTTAGATTAGCGATTTAAGAAACCTAGTTACCTCAAGTTAGAGGTGAAGCTTGTAGTAAAGCTCTCGGGTGGATCATCTACTACATAGAGAAGGCCGGAGAGGATGTGGAGAACGAAAAGACGAAGGACACGGTTCTTTAGGTATAATCACTTATCATAGTAGTTAACACTTCTATGGTTTCTTGTTAGTTATTGTTTTAACAAAGATTCTCGGTTAGTCGATGTTTACGCATAAAACAAGATCGTTTTTCATTATTCCGCCTCCCCGCAAGTCGTGGGGTGTTGTACATCGACTTACAATTTATCGGAACAATCCATAGGAATGCAAGATCTCCCACTGCGAAGTCAATCCTGCGACCACCATGGTCGGCATAAGACCTCTGTCCGCACAGGACTGTCATCATCCTGACCTGAACTAACCGGATCATATCTGAAGTCTCTAGACTAGCTGGGGTCTAAAAATCCTACTCACGCAGAGTCAGAAAAACAGATTGGTGATCGACACAACCTACAACTAACCTAAAGGTTGCCAATTGGAGTGTTTCCTGATAACAGCTATCGAAGGAGAACTCTAACACTGGCGAGTGACGATACCAACTGCCGACAACAACAAGTACGTACGCACAAGTATAACAAAGAACAACTGAGCAAACTGAGAATAACCGGACAACAAACACCCGAATGGAGTTACACCCTTACTAAATATGGGTAGACACCACAACGAAATTCGTGGAGATCTGCTCCCATTCCTACTTCGGAACGGTTACAGGTTGCGACTCTCCAGCCGGTCTCAGATGCTCAACCAATACAGAAAGAAAGAACCGGTGCAGTTGTCAACCGAATCTCCAACTGCCGAAAACTCCGCATGCATGCCTCAGTCCAAAGAAAAGAACCTCCTTTCAGGTCAGTCCAGTCAACGGTGCAGCACTACACTAGTAATCCTGCACGAAACGGAGGAAAAAACATGCTAAGCCCAAAAATCAACGGACCTCCGTCTGTACACAAGTCTGGGCCAAAGCTGTACGGTCTCGATCTCTCTCGGAACCATACGAAACTGTCTCCCGTAACTACAAGACCTAGGACTCAACACAAACAAGCCTGAAGGAACACTCCGAGAATCTAGCAAACTGCTGGCACTCTCCCAATGTCTGCAAAACAAATCCTCAAGTGCTGCTCCTGTTCCTCATGATATAAGGAAAAGACCAGAAAGTCGTCAATAACACAACAATAACTGGTCGAGGAACGGCCTGAAGAAATCTGGTTCATCATTTCTACGAATGCTGCTGGGGCATTGGCGAGTCCAACGACACCACCATAACACAAACTGCCCGTAGCACGCACAAAAACAGTATTCGGAATGCCATCACTCCGAACCCGCAACAATGATGACCTGATCCCAAACAAACTTAGAAAATAACTCACTATGGAGCTGATCGAAGAAATCGTCAATGCGAGGTAAAGGATACCTATCCGCACCGTAAGCCGGTTCAATTGACGATTCATCAATACACCACCTCAAACTGTCGTCTTTCTCCTTGATGAACAGAAATAGGAGCTCCTCAAGACGAAAAACCAGACGCACTAGCCCCCCAACAGACAACTCTGCAGCAGATCCTTAAGCTCCCTAAGCTTCGCTGGCTCATCTGGAACAACGTCGGAAAACTCTCGCACGAAAGGAAACCGGTCCAACAAAACCCGCTGTGACTCCGGTATCACGAATGAACACCAAGAATCCACGACATCCTCTCCTCAAATGTCGACTAGCGAAAAAGGCTGAATTCAAGCTGTGAGAGGCGTCACCACTGTCCCCCTGCACAACAAGAACTGACTTGCCGGGAAAACAGACCTGATTGTTTTCTCGCGGTAGTCCACAGACGCCTATCACGTAGCTACCCAATCCGCGCTCAGGAGAACGTCAAATCCAACATCTCTAGAGGGATCAAGTGACGAATGAATCTCCTAACCGATTGGCACACGACTGTAATACGTGTTGCGCAACAAAAGAATCGCTGACAGAAATTAACACAACAAGCGGCTGATCTAGCTAACACGACTCTCCTCGTCCCAAACCACGGTACAAAGTGTACAAAACAACAAGTACATCAAGGAACATGTGAATTAAGAGTACCTGCAAACTCAGTATTGGACGCCCGCGCGTCCCGATGAGTAGAAGCAAACTCCCGAGTCTGTCTTCTACCCGAAACAGGCTGAAATCCTCCACTCTGCGGTATAACTGCCTCGTGACTACATGGCTCGGTACAAACTCGAACTCGATGGTCCAAACTCCCGCACCGATAACATCCGGAAGAAAACTGCTGACCATCCTGGGGATAAGAGCTAGACGACTGTCCTCGCCTCAAGCCTCTTGTACTCCCATGACGTGCACGAAACCTGTCACGACGACTGAACCTCTGTCTATGGGCTGGCACACCTGCATGAGCCCTCCTCTGATCCGAAACTCCTAAAGTCTCCGGAAGACGTGTCTCGTCAACTGGGGCTGCATCCATAGGTGCTATGTAGGTAACGGAATGCTGTGTGCTGACCGCAAGGAACAACTGGGTAACAGGGGTGACAACCTCCTGTCGCTGCGCTCGAATGGCCTCTACCAATGAACTCATCGTCTGGCGCAAGTCCTGCATCTCTGCCACAAGCCTAACGATACTATCAGTCGAAGGCGAAACCGTCTGCACCTGTGCAACGAGCGTGCCATCCTGGTCAGTCCTCATATCACCCGAGTCTACTCTGACCTCGGCCCTCACTGCACCTCTCTGAGTCCCCATAGTCATCGGTAGCAAAGGCTATAAATAGAATATAAGATTCGATAAGAACACGGAAATCGAATCACAAGAATATGTATCATCAAGGAAGGAATTTCAAGCAATTTGTACTTAGGTCACTTTAGGCGGAGTACTGCATCGTGAGTATGCTGCAGACATACACACACTACGTTACTCTGCTTAAGCTACCTACTCCATCATACCAAGGTAATACTACACTCCGTAAGGTAAAAACCTAGAGCTCTGATACCAACTTTGTCACGACCCGAAATTGGCACGTGACGGCCCTAATACTACGCAACGTCTACAGGCGTAACGTAGTAAAAGAAAGCCAAAACCCAGAAATCTAAACCATCAAAAATAATAAGAAAGTGATAATAGTATTTTCAAAACCTTTGAAATCACAACCCAAATTCTTTAAAGTCTCACTTTTATTCCTTAAATTTTTGGCAGCACCCCCTTTGTAAAACAAGCCCCCCAAAAATGGGTACAACATAAATATAAAGTAAAGCATCCCAAACGGGAGCAAAATCCATGCCCAACGGTGGAAAATAATCACCACAACAGATATACGACGCCGTAGCGAAGAAAGAGACGATATAAATAAAACTACATAAAAGCTTCCAAGTCACAAAATAATATACAATATCGTCCTCACACCAAGTCACTAAGTCATACATAATACTGGTAGATGGAGAGTACAAGGATACAACGAATATACAATACAACATCGGATAACCACAAAACCCACCTGGGCAAAACTGCACACTGTCAGGCGAAGTGGTATCCGCAGCCAAAAGATGATACGAAGGATGGAAATAGTCTGCCTCTGACTATCCTGAGGAACACCTGCAAACACTGTGGCACAACGGGGGTGAGTTGCCGACTCGTGAATAGTAAATAACATATGCAGGTAATCGCGAGTATGCACGTACAGCGCGAATCTAACATAAGCATTTAATATCAATGAATGGTCATATGTAGTGCAAAAATCATGAAAAGTACACTAGCAGGTACAATTAATACATGAAGCAATAATATGACGATATGTATGCAATAATCATGCAATAATGATATGAAGATGTATATATGCAACAGTCATGAAAGGTACTCCAACAGGTACTACTAATACATGAAACAGTGTATAAACAATAAATGTGGAGTATGGAATGAAATATGTTATTTCCACGGAATCCTGACATCGTGGTAGGATCACAATCCATCAAGACAATCCAAATCTCAATTCCTCCAATCAGCCCCCAATTTGGCTATCATATCAAGTAAGTCTCACATATCCTAAATGTACAACATCAAGTAGATCTCACGTATCTCGTATGTACAATATCAAGTATATCTCGTATACCCCGAATGTACAACATCAAGTAGATCTCATATATATCCTGTAATCAATATCAAATGAATTCTCAAATGTCCTAAATCCAATGTCAATGAGTCCTTTACCTTCTAGATATATTTGCATGAATAAATATGATGATGTATATAATTAATGTCAATACACATATATTAGCGTCTCATTCCACTAATATTGGTGTGAGGGCATATATAACAGCGGCCTAATCCCATGTTATATATACAAAGGAGTAAAAAGAATATCATGAAACCAATGTGTCAAGTATCGACACAGAAATGCTGATCTATCAGGTGCTGTCACCAAGACTGGCACCCTGATAGGTACGTATCACACGCTATCCGAAAAGCACGAGTGCCTAGCTCTGACCCCCATCTTTCCACGTATCCATACGTACATGACTCCCAACGGTATCCCCATGATAACCGACGAGTCATTAGTAATGTCAACGGATGGTATGGTTCCCCTGCCAGGCTCAACGGCATGGACCTTCGATCTTCTTGCCCCGGGGTACCTCCGGGCCCCACCATGTACCCTCATACGGCCCACGACGCCTCCTCGCATGGATATATATATCAGAACCGATAAATTTCTTGGTGGATGCCGAAATGTCATATCAAGGGAAATCGGGTTTGTCAAATAATGCATAATTTCATGAACTCCCACGGTCCCCAAATCCAGAAAACATCATGAAAAATCCATATCTCAATGCGAAAATCCATGAATATAATATACGCATCATAAATCTGAAATGCGAGCATATAAAGGAAAAGCAGCAATTAACTATAACAAGTTAATATAATATCATGTGGTTCCTAATTCTCCAATTCTAAAATAACATCAAGTAAAGGTAAACATGTAGCTATAACCAGATATATGTATCTACCTATAAGTAATGATGTAGTATACCCCCTGGGTATAAGTGAAGTATGTGAGCAAGGTATACCTGTAGGTATGACATAAAGTGTGTATGTACCTATTGCTAATGGTACGGTACCCTATAGGTATACAGGGATCTAGCACGTAAGCATGTCAAAGCATATGTGTAAGCATGTAAATATACAGGTATGCTAAATGTCATGAGATAAGAAATATGAATTATTGTCTCAATGTTCCTAACCAAACAATAGCATTTTTATATGTGGGTTGTGCGTGACATGGCAATTATTGACGGTGTGTGTAGCATACAATCAGTGCTCATGCAACATGAATCGTCAATAATATGTGCAGTGTCCTGCGGTACTAGTCCAAGCATAACAATAACTAAGCAGTAGGGTGAATGCGCAATTCTAAATATGACATAGAATATGCGACAGAAATAACATTTCTAGCCCAGACGCATAACGCCATGCGGGCGATTCCCCTGTAGATGTTAAATCTACTCACCAACACTCCTGGCTAAGTGTAGCCAACCACTTGTTTTCCCTTTGTAGCTGTGTCCGTAGTCCCCGCCTGCGAACCTACAATATTAAGACAATAAAACAAGTGTATATTAATAATAACCCTAAAGCACGTACACACTACTTTAGACCGACGCAACAACACAAAACCTACTCTCAAGTGTTCGTATTGTGGCTAACGTACGTAGCGACACGATGAAAACAACTTAAGAGCAAAACCACCCAAAGTGCACGATCCGTGTCGTATGACGTATCACGCGAACACAAAACACTACAACCTACCTAAGTGATCCCAGATTTTGCATACAGAGAAAACTAAACAAACAAACAAACCCAAATACACCCAAACCCCAGCATAGACCTACCCTCAAAAACCCACACCCCAACTCCCTGAAGGAGCCGAGGTCGCCGGATTCCTCTTCAGATGTCCCCGGCCCTGGCCAGTGGGATGGGTCTCGTGTCCACGGTGGTGCTCCAGGGTCACTAGTACATCATTACAATTTTGTTTAATTTTTCTGTACGAAATCCAGGTCATAGCAGGTCAGATATCACAAACCGACACTAAAATACGATATTACACACAAATCCTAACCATACCTTATCTAAACTGAAACTAACTAGCTACAAAGCATAAAAACTAAATAAAGAACAGATAGGGACCATTACCTATCCTCGAGAACACAAAGATCCAAGCTTTCCTAGCTCCAAGAGGCAAAAGTGATCAAAGATATGATTTTTGTGATATATTTTGGGATTTTGGGGATTTATTGATCTAGAATGATGCATGAATGGAAAGGAATGATCAAGGGCAGTAGGGGAGGAAGGGATCTCGGCCAAGTGAGGTGAATGGAGAGTTGTGGAGTGTTCTAGCTCATTTTTGTGATTAATGCTCATAAATGCATTCACACTCTCATGCATGCATCTCATCAATTTCTTTTCTTTTCTTTTAAATTTAAATCAAAACCCATACAAATATCTAGATGCTATGTGAAGGGTTTATTAACTCAAACTTAATTTTTGAAAAGAAGACTTAAGAGAAAATTCCCAAAATGTGAATACCGCATTAAAATAATATTAAAATTGGGAAAACTTCAAATTGAACCAAAACGTCCCATATACCCCCAAAGCTTGCGCACTAGCTTTATTTTAGCTAAACTATGTGCTGGCAAGTCTATATGGCCGTTTGATCACAGTCGGGTTAAAACAGAAAATACCGACAATTTTACCCAAAAACGGAAAAATTCACATAACAATTTCTAAAACGTTACAAAGTGGATGTTCTAGGGATATGATAACGACAGCCTCTTTCGGGGGACGGTTATCATTCCAGGCTTCCAAGGTGACCTGGATGACAGAGTGACTGTCAGAGTTATAGTTTTCCCTCTGACGAGGGGCAGTATTTTGGACAGGTGGTCCAAGCGGATACTGAGGGAGGCATAGCACAGGATACTGATTAATTTCAGTTGACGATTTAGTCTAAGAAGTTTGGATTTGGAGTTCATTTATGAACTAGGTCCCATCAGATATCCAGACATATTCTAAGACAGGTATTGCTCATTTCGGGAGATGGCATTCTCCTCAAACTTGAGATAAAGAGAGACATAGAAAGAAACATCAGGGCGGATCCACTCACTGAGGCTATTCCTCGAACGCAATAGTTTCGCAAATGGGCTTTGTGAGACTGATCAGTAGAGGAGTTGGGTGTTCGGTATCACACGGGCTGTGAGTATGCGACATCGCAATAATTAGCCTTGAGTGCAAGTGGGAGATTGTTGGATATAGTGCCCTCAAAGTCAATTATTGGATCACAGGCAAGTGATTTCAATGATTGAGGGATGACCTATACCGGTTGGACAGCCTTACTCAAGATGATAGTATGCTATCTGGTTTATCTTTATCATCGTGTACTGCTTTAGGTGACCTTATATATCGCTATTACACATTGATAGAGCCCTTAGGATTCTTGCTTGACTACCAGCAGTATGATGGCGATCATATACGTGAGAGTTGGGTAGTCTATATGCACATCCTTAAATGGTCCCTAGTCGTGGGAGTTTCGAGACTCGGCATCGATACTCCATTAGTAGACTAGTGTATACAGTCGAGACCCCGACGAGGGGCGGTGGCCGGTCTCACAAGCCATTGGTGTCAGTTGGATCACCTAAGATGTATACAGGTGCTCATTGGGTTATGAGTATACAGGACAGGACTCGCCGGGAACATGCTAGTTGGTATTATACCTGACGTCAGATAGCAGTTCCCTGGTGACATGTGTACAGGTTAGTTCATCGATCTGAGATCGTCATTTGTCTCGTGTGAGTTCCCACTCTCCTTTGATTACTACCCTACCATGGCTTAAAGGAGTCGTGCAAACAGGTTTTAGTTGGGTACAGTCCCGAGCCACATAGAGGCGGTGAGCGGATCGGCAGGGGATTCGTCTCTCCCGGTATTGGGGGTGAGATCGCGCTGTGTCTAGGAGAGACATTACACGAAGTCCTTGGCCAAGGCAGGAGATTTACTGGTAGGTATTCCAGTAGTATCTCAGGGTGTTCTGGGCTACACTCCGACACGACTTGTACCGCTTTTGAGGGTCTGACTTTTACCAACCCCCTAGGCCCGCCATGCGATGCTCATTGACGAACGGACCGGACTGTACGGATATTGTCACTGACAGGCTCATTAGGGTGTCAGGATGAGTTCGCTCATCGACCTCCCTTTTGGTCAATACCTGGTAGCCCGTTACGTACAGCTAGTACCACTGATGTGCTAGTGGTTAAATCCACAGCCAAAGTATTGACGAGTCTTTAGAGTCCCCCACAGACAGTTTCTCAAGTTTCGTGCGAAACGTTGTAGAGGCCGTATGATATATGGCAGGGTTCGATCATATACGTGCAGTAGTGCACGGATCATGATTGGACGGATCATACTAGTGGGCTTTGGTTTAAGCCGGATCCTAGTATTAGATTTGTTGGATTACTTTATTCTCATCGCATTCGCATTCAGTCGGAATGCGGATGCAGGTATGTATATACAGGTGAGGGGTATCCTTGTGATTCGTCACGAGTTTACTTTAGATGTTGCCGTATCTTTTTTATTGTTGTAAACATTTGGATTAATGTTTACAAATGGAAATTGTGAGCTTAAGTCATCATTAGAAGCCTTAATTGTGACACATGCACAAGTGATGACTCGTGGTCTCTTTCTTTGTGCATGTGTCACATTATTTGATGGATTTGAGTCTTGATATGATAAGAAGAGAGAGAGGGGCTGCCATCATATGTTTTTTGGTCTTGTATTTTTTCACTAAACACTCTCTCATTCTTATCATAACAACACAAAAAGAAAAAGGCTTTGGCTTCTTCTTCTTCTTGCTCTAGCTCACAACCTCCATTGATGGCTTCATCTTCAACCTCCATCCATGCTATGGATGCAAGAGACAAAGTTGTCATACACATTCTCTACTTCGCCTTGGACACGTCGGCTAGCGAACTTCGTGCCCGAGTTGCTTCAGATGAAGCGGGAGCCCGTAAAAAGAATCGAAGATGTGGTGCCCTTTCCGACGAGGAGATCGAGACCGGAAGATGCCGCGAGGAGCTTGGGATGGTGGCCAAAGACCGAAGGACACGGATCGATCGGTATAGCTTTCCAACCCTTTCTCTAGTTGCTAGTTGTAGGTTAATGGTTCGATCCGGGTTTATAGTATACGTTAGCGCCAGTTTCATGTTTATAAAAAAGTTTTGTTTCTGCATTTTGGCCTCGGACAGACGGTCGGGGCGCTACCGTAGACTTACATATAGTACCATCTAGAAGTTCTCGGCGAGTCCGCCCAGTGTACTCGCCCCCAGTGAGCACATGTATACGATCTTAAGTGCCAAAGACCAATGGCAGTAGGACCAACCATCACCCCTCATCGGGGTCTAGAAACGTATACACCAGTCTACTCCGAAATATCGATGCCCAATCTAGATACTCCTACGACTAAGGACATTTAAGGATGTGCTTATTGACTACCCAGTCTCCATATGTATGATCTCCATCATAACGCTGGTAGTCAAGTAATAATCCTACGGGCTTTATCAACATATATTAACGATACATAATAACGAGAAAAACATATACACATGTTAAGAGAAAAACAAAGCAAATAGTATACTATCATATCGAGCAAGATTGTCCTGTACATACATATCTCCAAGCATCCACTATATTTACATATAGAATAATGGACTCTAGGGTATACATATCCAACAATCTACTACTTGCACTAAGACCATATATTGGCGTATTGACTAGGGCCAATTGTTGGCGTATCACATACCCAATATCTCAAATAGTCTCTCGATCTGTGCTTGAGGAGGGGCCTTGGTGAATAGATCCGTCGTGTTCTCTTTTTTGTTTACTCTCCACAGCTCGATCTCCCGGCGATCTACGATCTCCATGATCTGGTGATACCGCCTCAAGATATGTCTGGATTTTTGATGGGACCGTGTTTTTTTTGCTAAAGCCATAGCCCCATTGTTGTCATAATACAAAGGTATTAGATCAACAATGGACATAACCACCTCAAGTTCAGTAATGAACTTCATTATCCAGACTGCTTCTTTTACGGCATCGTTGGTAGCAATGTATTCAGCTTCCATCATCGAGTCTGCGACGGTGTCCTGTTTAGAGCTCTTCTAACAGACTGCCTCTCCGTTGAAGGTAAACACAAAACCCGAGATAGACTTTCTATCATCCTTATCACTTTGGAAGCTCGAGTCGGTAAAAGACTCCACCTGGAGGTCTCCATTACCGTACACCAAGAACAATTCCTTAGTCCTTCTCAGGTACGTAAGAATATTCTTTACTGCTGTCCAGTAGTTCTCCCCTGGGTTTGACTGATACCGGCTCACCACGCTAATCGAGTAAGCTACATTTGGTCTGGTACATAGTATCGCATACATTATAGATCCTACCGCCGAAGCATAGAGTATAATGCTCATGCAAGCCCTCTCCTCATCAGTCTTAGGAGACATCTCTTTGGAAAGGGTGATTTCCTGCAAAATGGGTATATTACCATGCTTGAAATCTTCCATACTAAATCTCTTTAGTATGTCCTCTATGTACCTGAACTGTGAAATTCCCAACAATCTCTTAGATCTATCTCTGTAGATCTTAATCCTTAGAATATATGAGGCATCACCCAGGTCTTTCATGGAGAACCTTTGTGATAAGAACAGCTTGACCGATTGTAGCATAGGAATGTCATTTCCTATCAAGAGAATGTCATCCACATACAAGACTAGGAATACGAAAGTTCTTCCTACAATCTTCTTATAGATACAAGGCTCATCCTCATTTTTTATGAAGTCAAATTCCTTGACTGTCTCATCAAAACAGATGTTCCAGCTCCACGATACCTTCTTTAATCCATAAATGGATTTAAGCAATTTGCACACCTTCCCACTGCTCCTACTGTCTATGAATCCCTCCGGCTGATCCATATAAACGCACTCTTCCAAACATCCGTTCAGAAAAACCATTTTTACGTCCATCTTCCAGATTTCATAGTCATGGAAGACAGCAATGGCAAGTAAGATCTGAATGGATTTCAGCATAGCCACTGGAGAAAATGTTTCGTCATAGTCTACACCGGGTCTTTGACGAAACCATTTACAACAAGTCTAGCCTTATAGGTCTCCACCTGTCCATCTACACCAATCTTCTTTTTTAAGATCCATTTTCATCCAACGGGTTTTACCCCAAGAGGAGCAATATCCAAGGTCCAAACTTTATTGGTGTACATGGACTCCATTTCAGATCGCATAGCATCCAGCCATTTATCAAAGTCCCTACTGGAAATGGCCTGCTTGAAACTAGTAGGATCATCTACTTCCAAGATGCGATCCTTTCGATCACTATCTATGAGAAAACTGTAGTATCTCTCGGGCGGATGAGAAATCCTACTAGATCTGCGGAGTTGCTGAGCTTCGTTCGGGACTATTGAATCCTCTGGTTCTATCAAATTTTCTGTTTCAGTTTGTGGTTTCTGAATTTCTTCCAGTTCTACTGTGCTCCCACTAATTTCTTTTGCAAGAAATTTCTTCTCTAAAAAGACAGCATGGCGAGCAACAAACACCTTCTGTTCCTCGGTGTGGTAGAACAGATATCCTGGTGAATACTTTGGATATCCCACAAACTTACATAGAACTGATTGTGCCTGATACTTGTCCGGTTTTTGTGTTTTTACATAGGCCGGACAACCTCATATCTTAATACATTTAAGATATAGTCTTTTACCATTCCACATTTCAAATGGTGTCTTAGGCACGGATTTGGATAGAACATCATTCAATAGATATGCTGCTGTCTGGAGCTGTCACGACCCGAAAGTACGGAACATGACCGGCACTTAGATTACGAACGTCTCAAGGAGTACGTATGCTAAGTAAGCCGAAACCCAGAAATCCAAACCAAGAGAAGTAGTAGAGAATAGGAAGAACCATATCAAATCAACCTGTATGCAACATAATATACAACGCCTAAAGACGAGGATCACAACAGAAATGGAACTCAACCAGCAAGAAACTCAAGAAATATAACATGCTACTCTATGGTCGAAAGAATAACATTACTGGTCTCTATCTCAAAAAATACAAGTTTGGTTGATGGAACTTCTAGATACAACTGAAATATAATATACAAGGTATAATGATGGGTAAGATACAATAAACCCACCTACTAGCAAGTCACCCGAAAAGAAACCGTGCCCGCAAAGCCGTAATGAAATCCGTACGGCAACACCTGCAAGAAACTGGGGCACAACGGGGGTGAGTTGCCAACTCGTGAGTAGAAAAAGATCCACGAACAGAAAATCGCATGAATAACGCAACCTAGGCCAATGATCATAATATATCCTCAAATATATGAATAACATGCAGCCTATAACAATGGCTAGGGTAATATCTAACCCGAGTGTGATCTCATGTGCCCGTGTCAGTGCTTCAGGTAGCAATATATCATATGAATGAGGTATGAATGCA
Organism: Agapanthus africanus; assembly: GCA_030015575.1. Taxonomy (NCBI): domain Eukaryota; kingdom Viridiplantae; phylum Streptophyta; class Magnoliopsida; order Asparagales; family Amaryllidaceae; genus Agapanthus; species Agapanthus africanus. Next base: position 217,029,104 of record JASDDO010000006.1, read on the forward strand.
TGAAAACAGAATACATGTAAATGAAGAAACTGTTTTCATAAATTAGTGAGATTTCCTTTGTATTTTTAAAATGAGGTATCATAAATGAAATCAGCATCAACGGTGTCTAGCATCGACACAAAACATAAATCTCAATGTCTCAAAACCCCAGGCTCCGGCCATCCGGACTGGCCTGTATCATCAAATCTCAGTACCTCAATATCTCGAAATCTCAATGTCTCAATCTCAATATCTAGGGCGCCGTCAGTCCAGACCGGCCCCTACCATCCATCTCAAGACCACGACGGTATCCTCCGGATATCCGACGCGTCGGGTAAAATCACCGGTAGGTAGTCTCCCCCTGCCAGGCTCATCGTCATCTCCACGAGCTTCTTGCCCCGGGGTACCTTACCGGGTCCACCATGTACCCGAAACGGTTCATCCAACTCCTCGAATCGGGTCTCCAAATCTATCAGCAAACTCATGGTGGACGACTCATACATCATGGGAAAAACCGCGCTTTTTATTTAAAAAGAGAAAGAAGAAGTTTGTATATGTTTTGCGGTTTTCCCCAAATCCAGAAAATCTCATGGAAATCCAAATCCAAAACCTCAATAGCACGTAAAAAATGAATATATGCATGAGAATCCATGAATGCGGCATAACAATGAATAACAGTATGCATGAGGTAGCAGGTAATAACTATAATGTCTAAACTAACATATAAGGCAAGTACACTAATATCATGTCTAAACTATTAGCTAACAGGCTATGTCAAGCAATAATATTTTCTAAGGTGTACGTGACATGGCAATTACCGATGAAGATGTGTGTGAGCCGGCAAGTAAGTGTACGTGGTACATACGCATCATCGGTAATGGTGCTGGTGTCCTAACCACAAGATATCAACAGTAGAATATGAAGCATAATATAAGCATGTGATGCGGAGCAAACAACAATAATGAGCGGGAGCTGAATACTAGACGCAACGATAATTAATCTGTTTTAACCTAATATAAGTCCTACAATGGTGCCTTTTGAAATAACACGAATCGTGGGGTTTTGAAAATAGGGGCTACGGTGTTTTTAAGAAAAGATACGTTTTTGAAATATCCGTAGGATCCCTTAGGCTGTCTTTAAAAATACGCACGATTCGTAAGCTTTGAAATAGGTAGGAACCGAATCTAATCTAACAACTAACTAAACTAAAGGGCTACGCTATAAGCTAGACTACAGGTAAGGAAACCGCCTAACATCTGAGTCGATACATATACATACCTGTATATATATTAGTCGGTGATCCCGCCTCAATAATATCATATCCGATACCATATCTATAATCAGACATCCCAAGTCAAGAGTGCGGATCAATCATCAAGATATAGCTCATACGTAAATCCGTCGTACGGCATCCCCAAATCTGGGTACGGGTCAATATCATATTCCTCACACTATTCCTCTGGTATACTCTTTATCCAAGATCATAGTCTAGGGTACTGACCTATGTCTAGTACAATACTAATATTCTCAATATACTCATGATCTGACTACTGATCGACTATCTCGTACAAACCGATATCGTCAGCACATATCATCATCAAGGGGTATACATCGCCCGATACGGCCTAATATCAATATCCTAGCATATTATGCCTCAGATCACGATCACATGTCGACCATTTATTTATAACACTATTCATCCGTATCGCCGCCGCAAGATCCGCTATAACACCAGGACGTACCTTAAGTACGAATCCTGCCATATCACCGAGATCACAACCACAAACAAATCTCATCGACTCAGCTCAATCCCAAGTATCCTCCTCAAATCCGTATGTGAACACATAGTCCCATACCCATGTGAACATATAAATATATTCCCATACACGCACATATGAAATAAGAAATGTATGCAAGTATGTATATGTGTGTATGTGTAAGTGTAGTGCACCCACTACCTAAGGTTTCGTAACCATGCACCAATCCAACACCAATATCCATCTAAAATCATCAATAATAAATCCTAACAACATATCATAAATTGTTGGTGTGTATACGCATCCGTATACATCACCACGGACTGCGGGGGTGCTATACGCCATCCACCCGACTTCTCCCCGTAGATATAAATCTACTCACCTGGTCCTCGCTAGCCGGTACTGACGTCGCCACGCGCTTGCTTGTCGTCTCGAAGTCCACATGGGGGTACCTACATATCATAACGCACCATATCGCATTAAAACTAAATTCGAAATCGAAACGGCATACGAAAATCAAATCGGCACGCGTATCACGCATAGGTCCAAACCTATCGCCTACGCATGCAAGAATAGTCAAACCAACCCTCGATGTCGATGTACAAACGTCAAACCATCGAGAAAAATCCAATCACACTCATTTGCACATTCACGAACACTAATTTTAATATAAACTAGGTTAAAACTCACAAAAACCTCAATTTTGCTTAAAAAGTCATTTTTCCGAAAATCTAGCAAGCACAATTAGCCGTTTTTGTACAAAACAGGATGTTTAAATGAATGTAGCGGCCAATATATTTATTAAATATCTTAAATAAGTCGTATAAACAATTTCCGGAATTTAATCTCATTAAATTCCAAAAATCCTAATATTCTAGTTTACCAAAAATACCCTTTTTAACAATTTCAAAGCAAAATGCACAAACTACAATCTAGCTTAGAATTGCATGATCCAAAGCATTAAACCACACTTAATAAAGTTAATGAAGCCAAGAAAAACCTAATCACATTTTTAATCCCAAGCATTTAACAAATTTCAAAAACCTAGTAAGCAAATTAGCAAAATAACAAAATTTTTAAAGCTAGCCATTAGCACTAGCTACTAAACTTGTATTAACATGACAACAAAGCCTAATTATAACACACAACCATACACCAATTTTATAAACCCTAACTTGCATTCAATTTCACAACTTGAATTCCAAAACTTGCAATTAAACTCACATATCCAAATAACACTTAATTAAATTAGCTTAAGGAATTAGTAACAATTTAAGCAACAAAAGTTTTAGAATTATACCCAAAAATATATGAAGGTCCACAAGACTCCATGGCCTCCCAAAATGCTCTCTTTTCACAAGGATCCATGCTAAACGGGCTAAGCTAAAATGGGTAGGACTTTGATTTTGATTTTGTGGGATTTTTGGTGGATTTTTGATGCAATTTTTCATGAAGTTTTGAGGGGAAAAGAGAGGGGAAAATGGAGGGGGGGCTGCTGTGGGGAGAAGGAATTTTCGGCCAGAAAAGTGGGTGGGGGAGAGAGAGGGAGGTGAGGAAAATGGGGAGGGACAAGGTCAAGGTCAAACAAAGTCAAAAGTCTAACTACTTCACTCATTTTCTTTTCTTTTCTTTTCTTTCATTTCTTTTTCCTTGAAAATCAAGTGGGGAAAAATATGGTGGGTGCTGAATTCAGCCATGGGGAGGAGTAAGTGGGTGTGTGTGGGTATGGGCACGGGTGTGGGGTGATGAAAAATGATAAATACAATACCCCAAACATCCATTTACGCTAAAAAAAAGCCTTTTTCTTCAATAATTCCTAAACCATTTTGGCAAATGATTTCGTTCCAAAAACCACATGATAAATTTTTATTTAATGTTTTATGATGCACAAAATTTGTTTCAACTCATTCCAATTTGTAATTTTCCCTAATTAAATGTATTGGTGACGGCTTAAAATAATAATAAAATAATATTTTTTTCAGAAAATTTGAAATTTCACCAGCGGCTCAATAAACACCAAATAATAGCAATTACATAGCTAGAATATGTATATTTAATTTTTATAATAAGATATTTGTATTTTGACTTTTTTACAGAAACCCCCCCTCATTTTACCGATTTTCCGAAATTTCACCGAAACGATTTTCAAAACGCTACAGGAGCGCATGTCCCCAGAATGAAAGAGGCAACTCAGTATTGCTCATCATAGAGCGAACCATATCCAATAGAGTAAGATTCCTCCACTCCGATACACCTTTGTGCTGTGGTGTATACGAAGGAGTAAGCTGAGAGAGAATGGATAGGTCATATCAATGCGACATGATTAGCTAAGTTACATAAGGATGGATATTTGAATCCGTTTGAATTTACATCTTATAAAACTTGACGGTCATGTTCAAAGGAAAGATGACCAAAACTCCGTTTACTGGACACGGAGAAAGAGCTAATGAACTCTTGGGACTGATACATAGTGATGTATGCGGTCCCATGTCTACACATGCCAGGAATGGTTCCTCATACTTTATTAGATTCACTGACGATCTCTCAAGATTCGGACATGTGTTCCTGTTGAAACACAAATCTGAAGCTTTTGAGAAATTCAAAGAATATAAGTGCGAAGTAGAGAACCAAACGGGTAAAAGTATTAAAATCCTTCGATCTGATCGAGGAGGAGAATACTTGAGCACGGAGTTCCAGGATTATTTAAAAGAGAATGGGATTCTCTCTCAGCTTACTCCTCCATATACACCACAGCACAACGGTGTATCGGAGCGGAGGAATCGCACCCTATTAGATATGGTGCGCTCTATGATGAGTAACGCTGAGTTACATGTTTCCTTTTAGGGTTATACGCTTGAAACAGCCGTATATCTATTGAATAGAGTTCCAACCAAATCCGTGCCTACCACTCCTTATGAGATATGGGAGGGAGAGAGACCATGCCTTAATTTCATTAAGATATGGAGTTGTCCGGCATATGTGAAAACACAAAATCCGGACAAACTCGAGGCAAGGTCTATTCTGTAAGTTTATTGGATATCCCAAACATTCGCGAGGGTATATCTTCTACCACACCGAGGAACAAAGGTGTTTGTTTCTCAGCATGCCACCTTTTTAGAAAAGGAATTTCTTGAAAAAGAAATTAGTGGCAAAGAGGTAGAACTGGAAGAAGTTCCAGCTACACAAACTACAACAGAAGATTTGGTGGAACCAAAGGATTCGATAGTTCCCAACGAACCTCAACCTCTCCGCCGATCTAGTAGGGTTCCTCATCCACCTGAGAGATACTACGGTTTTCTCATTGACGGTGGGAGCAAAGATTGCATGATGGAAGATGATGACCCAACTAGTTTCGAGCAGGCCATCACGAGTGGGGACTCTGTGAAATGGCTGGATGCAATACGATCTGAGATGGAATCCATGTACACCAACAAAGTATGGACTTTGCATATTGCACCTGAAGGGGTAAAACCCATTGGGAGCAAGTGGATCTTGAGAAGATTCTTGGTGTAGATGGAAAAGTTGAGACTTTCAAAGCTAGACTTGTAGCAAAAGGTTTTCGTCAATGACCAAGTATGGATTTTGATGAAACCTTTTCTCCAGTGGCTATGCTTAAGTCCATCCGGATCCTACTTGCCATCGATGCATACCATGACTACGAAATCTGGCAGATGGATATCAAAACCGCTTTTCTAAATGGTGATTTAGAAGAGAGCGTGTACATGACACTGCCAGAGGGCTTCGTAGATAGTGGGAGCAGCGGAAAGGTATGCAAGCTGCTTAAATCAATCTATGGATTGAAGCAGGCATCGCGGAGTTGGAACATCTGTTTTGATGTGGCAGTCAAAGAGTTTGACTTCATCAAAAACATAGATGAACCTTGTATATACAAAAAGGTTGCATAGAGTAAGGTTGTCTTCCTCGTATTGTACATAGATGACATACACTTGATAGGAAATGATGTTCCTATGCTGCACTCGGTCAAGCTCTTATCACTAAGCTTCTCCATGAAGGATCTGGGTGATGCCTAATACATCTTGGGAGAATCACGGACAGCTGTGAAGAACATTCTTAAGTACTTGAGAAGGACTAAAGAAATGTTCTTGGTGTATGGTAACGGTGAACTCCAGATGGAGTCCTTTACCGATTCGAGCTTCTAGAGTGATAAGGTCAACTGTAAGACAGTCTCGGGTTTTGTCTTTACCCTCAGTGGAGGGACGGTATGTTGGAAAAGTTCTAAGCTAGATACCATAGCAGACTCGACGATAAAGGCTGAATACATCGCTACCAACGATGCTGCCAAAGAGGCTGTCTGGATGAAGAAGTTCATGAGATGAACTTGGTGAGGTTCCTACCATTGTGATGACAATGGAGCTGTGGCTTTGGCCTAGGAACCCCGGTCCATCAGTGATCTAGACATATTCTTAGGTAGTATCACCTGATCAGGGAGATGGTTGATCTCCGGGCGATCGAGGTCAGGAGAGTTGACACGAAGAATAAAACGGCGGATCCACTCACGAAAGCCATTCTCATAATACAATTTAAGAGACTCTTCGGGATGTTGGGTATGAGATACTACAACAACTGGCCTTAGTGCAAGTGGGAGATTGTTAGTTGTATGTATGCCCTAGAGGCTATTATTGTATCACGTCAAGCAAGAAAGTCCTCTCTATATATGCCCTAGAGGCCATTATTGTACATGATTGTATATTATAATGGATGCTTGGATATATAGAGAGAGGACTTTCTTGCTCGACGTGATAGTATGCTATCTGAATGCTCTTTATCTTAACATGTAGACTAGTATTGTGATACTGTCTTGCTCTCACATGTTGGTAAAGCCCTTAGGATGTGTACTTGACTACCAGGATTATGATGCAGATCATACTAGTGGGGCCAGGGTAGTCTACAAGTTCATCCTTTAATTGTTCCTAGTCATGGGTGTATCGAGACGGGGCATCGATACTCCAGAGTAAACTAGCGTATACGTTTCTTGACCCATTTGATGGGCGATGGTTGATCCCACAACCATTGGTGTGTGACATCAAAGATTGTACACAGATGCTCATTGGAGAATGGGTACACCGAACAGGACTTGCCGATGAATCCTATGTGGTAGTATACCTATCGTCAGATAGCAGTCCTCTGGTGACACTGGTACAGGTTAGTCTATAGACCCGAGATCGTCATAGAGTCTTGTGTGATTCCCACTATGCTTTGATTTCCACCCTACCACGTTCAAGAGAGCGTGCAAACAGGTGGTTTTTAGGTACAGTCCCGAGTCATATGGAGGCAATGAGCGATAGGAGGGGTTTCGTCTCTCCCGATATTGGGGGTTGATGTTGCACTGTGCTCGATTGGCCATAACAGGAAGTCCCTGGCCAGGGCTGATGATGAGATTTACTGGTAAGTGTTATCAGTAGTTTCTTAACCCATTATGAGTCTCACATCAACATGACTTATCAAGTTATTGGGGTCTGACGTTTACCACCCCCAGACTCGATATGCGACATATCAGACGAAGAGACCGGACTGTACGATAGTGTAACTTATTGGATTCACGAGAGTATGAACAAGCTTTCTTGTTGATCTTCTGAGCGCTCAATACCTGGGTAGCCGTTACGTCCAGCCAGTACCGCTGACGGCTTGTAGGTGCCTGATATGATCATCACCTACCGCTGGCGTATTGACGAGTCTTTAGAGTCCTACACAGAGGTTTCCTGGCTCAAGCGAAACGAAGTAGGGCACATATGTGATATGTGCGAGACTGAGATTGATATGTGTATATGATACAGTATTCTAATCTCGCGATATAGGTTATACGTGATATAACCGGATTATTGGATCAAGTGTTGATTCAATAATTTGTTATATGATATTAGTCGGTTGTATGTGATATAGCCGGATTATTAAATCAAGTGTTGATTTAATAATTTAATATATAATTATATATTTGATATATTGATATATATTAACTAATATTAGCACACTTAAGAAATTGTTTTCTCTAAATACATTTAAATATATATATGATATATATTAATGTATTTATTTATGTGTCATGCTAGATGATACATTGGACTTGGGTGTATGAGACTCATACCAAAGTGAAGATAAATTGGGTGTTTAAATATTAACGGAAAAATCAAAATTATGTGGAAAATGACATGGTTTAAGATGCTTGTGGAAGCATGTAGAAACCTTGACTTAGTCCACTAATTTTGTTTTACTCTAGATATTTATTAACCTAACCATTATCTTTAGCCATGGTTAAGTCTCTACAAGAGATTATATGAGATATTTTCTCACCCATGGTTCATGACTTGATTCATTCATCTTCTTCTTCATCTTCTTTGCTTTCTAGCTCTTGAGTGAGAAGAAAAAGAAAAAGAGAAAAATAATTCTAAAGTGAGCAAAATTCCTACTTCATTAATCTATATCAAACTAGCCATTTAGTATAGCTTGTTTGCTTCACTAATCCATCAATTAGTGAAGAGGTAGCTTGAGTTAGAGATTCTTCGACGTAGATCATCTTCGGCCTCGAAGATCCTTGAGCAAGCTCGTTCCTTTCGCCTGGTGGAGCCTAAGAAGAGTCCGGGACACCACTACTTGGAGCAAAGGGACTACTACACGGGGCTTTAGAAGTGAAGGACCGGTCTACAAAGGTTGTATTCCTATATCACTTAGTGTAAAGTTGTTTACATGTTTTAAAAACCCTAATTATCTAGTTAGATCCTTGGTTCGGGCTCACTCGGCACCCTAGATTTTTTGAAATAGCATACTTGATGCGTGCCGAAACATGTCGGGGGTGCTAAGCGAACCCAGCACTTTATCATTATGTATTAGCGATACATGATAACGAGTAAAATGTATACACATGAATGATAAAGACAAACCAGATAGCATACTATCATCTCGAGAAAGATTGTTCTCTGTATAGGTTCTCCTTCAATTATAATAATTGCCTTGAGGAAACCTATATCCAACAGGGTATACTAAGATATACAAGAAAATATGACAGCATTTCTGGTGGGAAGGCATAAAGAGAGAGAGAGAGAGAGATCGCTCATTTTGTGTCAAGGTGTGTTGTATGTCAGCAAGTGAAGGCTGAACACCAAAGAGTTGCTGGTTTGTTGCAACTACTTTCGATTCCTCAGTGAATGTGGGAGCATATCACCATGGATTTCGTGACAGATTTACCATGGAGTCCAAAGGGCAATAATGTTATATGGGTGATCATTAATCGTCTGACCAAGGCGGCTCACTTTATACCATTTTGAGTTAGTCAGTCGATAGAAGCGCTAGCAGAGAGGTATATGCAAGAGATTGCGAGATTGCATGGAGTACCAGTTAGTATTGTGTCGGATTAGAACACACGTTTCCTCTCGCATTTCTGGAGGGTTTGCAGGAGAGCTTGGGAACTCGACTAAAGTTTAGTACGGTATATCATCCACAGACAAATGGACAGTTCGATCATACTATCCAAATTCTTGAAAACATGTTGAGAGCGTGTATGTTAGACTTCAAGGGTTTGTGGGAAGACCATTTGCACTTGGTGGAGTTCTCGTATAACAATAGTTTCCAGGAGAGTATACAGATGGCTCCATTCGAAGCGTTGTACGGTCGTAAATATTATTCGCCGGTATGTTAGGACGTCGTTGGAGAAAGAAAAATTATTGGGATTGGAATTGATTGTGCAAACCGTAGATAAGGACCGTTTGATTCGAGATCATATGAAAGTGGCTCAAGATCGACAGAAGAGTTAGGCCAATACTGGAAGGAGATCGTTAAAGTTCACAGTTGGTGATCACGTGTTCTTGAAGATATCACCTTCGAGAGGAGTGATCAAGTTTGGTAGTCGAGACTTGCTTAGTCCTCGATTCGTTTGGCTATTCGATATTATTGAACGGGTTGGAGAAGTGGCGTATCGATTGGCTATACCACCATCCTTGGCAGGTGTACATGACGTGTTTTACGTATCTCAATTTCGTAAATATGTTCGAGATGAAACACATGTCTTGGATCACTCGGAATTGATGTTGGGAAACAATTTATCATATGAGGAGCGACCGACGGCTCTATTAGATCGACGAGAGAAGGTGTTAAAGAACAAAGTGATTCCGTTGGTTCTCGTTTCATAGGGAGGTCATTCTCATGGAGAGTCTACGTGGGAACGTGAAGAGGAATGCGACAGAAATTCCCGAATTTGTTTCTTTGATTATGAGAATGCTTGTTCTTGCTCTTTCAGATATTCTTGTTCTTGCTCCTGTTCTTTTCGTTCTTTGTGAATTTCGAGAACGAAATTCTTTTTGTAGTTGGGTATAATGTAACACCCTAGAATGATCGTACGGTATTTGGTTTAATAAATTCGAGTAAATTAATATACTGACTATATTGAATATTGTTCTAAATAGTTTGTGAGCCGGCTCAAGCTTGGGTTGAGCCGTCTCTTGTACCTTGAGAGGTTTATTGGTGGAAAAGACTCGTGAGCCGGCTCAAGCATATATAGAGCCGTCTCAAACTGATATTCGACCTGATATTTTTACTTGACGTGTTTATGACGTGTTATTTCATTGGGTTTAATATTTGGTAAGTGGAGATATATTAGTTTGGCATACGAATAATATTTTGGCTTATCTTTAGTCCCTATCCTATTTAATATAGGATTTCATGTGATTACCCGGTCCATTGATTGGTATCCTATTTAAACGTTTATATTTTTCATGCAAACCAATACTTTCATATTTTTCCTCATCAAGAAACCTTAGCCTCCATCTCTCATAACCGAACCCTAACCCTAGCCCCCCTAGCATCAGTTCGTGGCCATCATCATCATCATCAGTCTTGTGGTCGTCATCGTCAACTGCGATCATCTCGTCATCATCTTCCACACAGCTACACCTTTCAAGTTGAGGTTTTGTGTAGGATTTCCATATCAGGTTTTCATCATTGTTATCGTGAGATCGTCATTGAGGCAAGTATCCAATACTTGCTTATATGCTATAGAAGGATCAGATCTTACTTAATATTATAATAGAATAGACTTATGGGATTTCAATACGTATGCATGTTTACGGTCAAAATGTGATCTTTATTTAATTCTTGTAGTTGTTGTTTATCGTATGCATGTTTGACATGATTGAGATCTTGCTGGACATCGTTTTAATCTTGCGTTATTGATATAGATCAATTTTGAAAACCTAAGTTCTAAACTTGAGTAATGATGTGTCGAGATCGGAATTACGACATATCTATAAATCTATATTGGATTTGATTTGTATCACCAAACCCTAAAAGATACGATCATTATAAATATAATAAATTTGTAGAATTAGATAATTCATGTTGCTTGTATTACCCGTATTAAATTTAAATAATTAGAACTTAAATAATCTGATCGTCTCAGAAATATATCCACGAGCCGACTCAATATTACCTGAGTTGTCTCATACACCCAGAGAGCAAAATATAACTTTCCAGACGATTTTTGAGCCGTCTTAAAAATAAATCGAGCCGTCTCAAGACAGGCTATGAGCCGGCTCAAGACCATCATGAGTCGTCTCATGTAACCAAAGATGAAATATTAATTCTGAATCACTTCTGAGACGTCTCAAACACTTGTGAGCCGTCTCAACTCCATTTTGAGCCGTCTCAAACTGATCTGAACCTGACATTTAAATCAGATATGAACGTGACATGTTAAATCGATTCATGAATACACGATGCATTGCCTGGACATGTTACCTGACCCGATTATGTTATTTTATATAATTGATTGCCTATGTTGTTCGTGTTAATGCGAGTAACTTGATCATGTACCTGATACGATTAAGATATTCCTGAATATGTCATGTTATTGATTGTTCACATATAATTATGCTTGATTGTTTATTGTTTTAATTCAACCTTGCTGTTAACGTGATGTTTACATAGATTCCAACAATTACATGATATCTCTTGACTTGACCTGTTGTCTTGATAGACATGACTTATACATGCTTGTTCCTATGTTGGCATTAGGTAATACACTATTGATATTTGACATGAACTTGAAAAATTAGGGAAAGGGAAAATCAAGAATGTAACCTGAAATGTAACTCAAGAGTTTATCTCTTGCTAAAAACTGATCAGTCGCCACGAGCTCTTGTGCTCCAGAATGATGATGCTGACATCATTCGTCCACGCTTGACCTTGTTTTACTGCCTAGCGGCACGTCTCGGATTCAACCCTGAGAGTCATGACACCATGGTCCCAAGCATGTACGAGATACTTTTGAGTTATAAGAAGGATTGCATTGGTTGGTTTTAAATACCTGTAGGATAGATAACTTAGAGACATAGACATCTAGGATTCATATGATATGATTGCTTTGATTATATCCTGATTGTTATATCACTTTTATTGCTCATGTTATTGATGCTCACATGACATCGATTTCCTGTAAATGATATGTTCTATCCCATTCTGGTTATATCCTTATTATATTACATATGACGCTCTGACGTCTGGGTTTTGCATGGCCCAGATAACTTTGCTTTAGAACAGCAGAACAAAGAGTATTTCGAGAAGATTGCTGAGCAGTGAGGAGTTTCCCGTTATTAGTATTTATGGTCTAGTTTATTTTCCAGTTTTGAACTATTTCCTTGGATTTCTATTGTGAGCCCATAAAGGGACAATATTGTTATTGTTTCGTATTTATTCTCTTGGATCATTAAGACTTATTATTCTAGTTATTGCTTCCTCTTTTGATTCTAATATTGTTTTATCGTGGCGGGGGACATGCTTAGTATTATATATATATATATATATATATATATATATATATATATATATATATTGTGCTTGATTATTGCATGACAGCATTAATGCGAATATGGAAGGATGATTCTTTACCGTATGTAGCATGACTGGCCGAGCCGCATTCCGCATTTTTGTGTATTTTGGGAAGCGAGGCGTGACACAACTTATGTCTAATACCCATGCATCTCTCATAGTTTTTCCAATGTGGGACTATGTTATTCACATATCTCAACACCTTTGATTCATTATTAATGTACTCGATATCTTTTATTTTTTAAGTCACTAAATTACAGATGATAAATTTGTTATAATTGTTGAGTTTTTGTTAACCATAATATTTTTTAGAAATAATTTTTGTTTAAAACTAGTTTTAAGGCTTTTATAGCCATCGACTCCATGGGATTTTCTTAACAAAAAAGTTGATGATGTGGGTGGCCTTATGTCATGACCCATAATTTAACACGTGACCAGCACTTAAATCACGTAACGTCTAAAGGTGTAACGTAATTCAAGTAAGCAGAAGCCCAGAAAATCTAAACCTCTTTGCGGAAAATAGTGGGGGTGCAGTTTGAAATAAAGGTATAATGAAATCAAGTTTTTCTTTAAATGCATAGATAATGAAACATGAAAATGCAAGTGGATTTTACTAGTTGAAAACATGTTTCGTCTTTTTAAAAATTTGGACAGCACCTCCCTTGTATATTTTGATCCAAAACCATACACACAACAATATATAGGCATCCCCTAGCAGGAGTTAGCTCTTCGCCAACTGGCGGAATCATAACTACGAAACAACATATATACGACGCCCAACGACGAAAATCAACCCAGAAAGAACAATAAATAAGCAAGACATCAAAATTCAAGAAAACGAACATAAACCCATCGCTCTAAGTCTCGCACAATACCCAAGTCTGACTAGGTCTACCAATATACAATTTCTAGTTTCTGATTTGATGGAGTTTATCTAGATACAACGGAATATAAAGTACGAGAGTGGGCACGATCCAACATGTGTCCCACCTACCAAAGCAAAACACCCTGGAAGAAGCTGTGTGCCAGCGATCCCGCAACTAATCCCAAGCGGTCAAACCTGCAAGAACTGTGGCACAACGGGGGTGACTTGCCAACTCGTGAGTAGAAAATATCAGCAGGTAGAAATCGAATAAAACAACAATTTCCTAGGTCACTATATCCTGAAGGTAATGCTATGATATGTAGGGTGACCATGTATGCATATATGTCAACAATCGAGTCAATGTAACGACATATATAAATAAACATTTGACATCATATGCCTATATGCATGTGGATATCATCCACGTGTCCGTCAACGACACAATCAATATTATGGAACCTGAGTGTCCAACATCGACACTCGAATCATCATGAAAACATATGCCTGTATGTATGAAGATATCAACCATGTGTGTCCATCAATGACACATCAAAATCATGGAACCTGAGTGTCCAACATCGACACTCGAAACATCATGAAAACCCGTGTCCAGCATCGATACGTAAATCCTCATATCTCAGGCGCCGCATGTTAGTGTATATGCCCTAGAGGCCATTACTGTATCATACTAGTTTGTATATTACTTAATGGAAGCTTGGGATATTCACCTTATATAAACAATCTTGCTCAATATAGTAGTATGCTACTTGGTTTGTTTCTACTTCAATGTGTACTTGTGTTTATTTTAGTATATCACCTATACACATTAGTGGAGCCCTTAGGATCTTTGCTTGATTACCAGCGTTGTGATGGCAGTCACACTAGTGGGGGCTGGGTAATCTATAAGCACATCCTTATACAGGTCCCTAGTCGCAGGACTATCGAGACAGGGCATCGATACTCCGGAGTAGACTAGCGTATGCGCTTCTCATCCCAGTATGGGAGATGGTCTGTCCCACAGCCATCAGTACGTCGTACTGGAGATAGTATACGGGTGCTCGTTAGGTTACGAGTACACTGGACAGGACTCGTCGGGAACTGACAGGTTGGTATTATACCTATCGTCGGTTATCAGTTCCCAGGTGACATGAGTACAGCTTAGTCCGCTGACTTGACACTGCCACTTCGCCTCAAGTGTGTTCCCACTGCACTTTGATCACTACCCTACCACGGCTCAAAGGAGTCGTGCAAACAGGTGGTGGTTGGGTGCAGTCCCGAAGCACTTGGAGGCAGTGACGGTTAGACAGGATTCGTCTCTCCCGGTATTGGGGGTTGACATCGCGCTGTGTCTAGGAGAGCCATTACACGAGTAGTCCCTGGCCAGGGCAAGCGAGATATACTGGTAGGCTTCCAGTGTTATCTCAGGGTGTTTTGGGCTTCACTCCGACACGACTTTTACCGCTATTAGGGGACTGACGTTTTACCGCCCCCTAGGCCCGACATGCGATGTATTAGACGAACAGACCGGACTGTACGGAGACTGTCACATTCAGACTCAGTAGGAGTTCAGATGGGGTTTCACCTCGTCAGCCTTCTTGTCGGCATCTACCTGGGGACCGTTACGCACAGCTAGTGCCGCTTGCGGTCTGTGGTTAAACCCACTGCCAGCGTAGTGTCGAGTCTTTAGAGTCCCACACAGAGGGTATTCGCCTCTGGGCAAAACAGAGTAGAGGTCGCATGGTTTTGCGACAGGGTTCGTTCTCATCCGTGCACCTGTGCACGTTTGGAGTCCGGACGGATATTACTGGCTGGCTCTGGTTTGAGTCAGATACTGGTATATGTTTTGGGGTTGCTTTCATCTCTCAGTATTCATGTTCCTCGGAACAAGAATGCAGGTGTGTATGCACAGTTATTTGAGGAGGAGGAAGAGGACTTTCATTAGAGTTTCGGAACGGGTGCGTATGCACAGTTGACAGTCGTCTTTTTCCAAACCCTAATGGATTTATGTTATATCAATTAATAATATTAATAAAATGAAATTGTGTCATGGTTGGTTTTTGTTGACCATGGTTGACTTGTTGACCATGGTTGAAGATTTGACCATCATCATTACAAAAGCAAGATGCTTTTTGATTCTTGCAAAACCATTTAATGTTTGAAATGATAATGGTCATTCCTAAACCTTCCATCAACTATTTCATTTTCATTATTATTATTAATTTGATAATTCTTTTTCTTTTGTCATATGGTTGCAAGAAAGAAAAAGATAGCTCATTTTCTATCATTTAGCTTCTCTCTCCTCACTTCATCTTCTTTTTCCTCTAGCAAAAGGAGAATCCTTCTCATGTGTTGAGAATCCCTCTCCTTAAAAGAAAAGCACCCCTTAGACACTCTCTACTCACTCTAGGATCAAAGGTTTAGCAAGCCGAAAATTCTAGTTCTCTCCAAGTACGAGAAAGAGCCCGAAGGTTGAACCCTCAAGTGGATCCATCTTCGACGGAAGAAGGCGACGAGAAGAGAACCATCAACCTCTACTAGGTTTCAAGAAGAAGGAGTTCAAGTTAGGTATAACCACTTTGCCGAGTAGTTAACTCTCCTTTGCATGTTTGCTAGTTTAGTTTAGACACGATCCCGACCTTGTTTAGTCCATGTTGCCCCTTGCTATAAAAATTTGTTTTTTATACCGTTTCCGCCTCCCCGTAAGAACCGGGGGTCGTAACGTGGACTTACAGTGGTATCAGAGCCTTACTAAACTTAAACTAGCTTTGTAGAAAAGTGTATGGAAGTTCGAAACCGAAAAATCGCAAAACCGGGAAAAACAAAAACCCTAAGTTTCTGTTGAAATTTTTTATGCTCTAAATGAAAAACTTTATACTCCTAAAATCGGCTCAGGGTTTTGTGAGAACACCCACCAAAAATGATCCCATGATTCTTTCAAACCGCCGCGGATCCGCGGCCTCAGCTATTCATGTCGCCGCGGATCCGCCGCCATTTGGCCTCTTCATGCGATCGTGTTTTGTGCAGTGTTCTTCTGGTAGGGTTTTAGGATTTTTCAAATATGTTATATGTGCCCAGATTTTCCAGAACTGAAATTTGCTTTTGGGGTCCTATAAATCCGTATTTTTTTTCGAACTTCGCTACATTTTGTCTATATTGGTTATATCTGTGGTGTTTGAATGTATTGAACGTCGGCTAATCGCTATAAGTCGATTAGTCGGGCTTATACATCTATGTGATCTGTGTTTGATATTGGAATGTGTATATGAATGTGTTGGACTGTCGCGGGTGAATAGCCGGGATGGATGTGAGATGAGCTTTTGTTTTTCTTTCATTCATTGTAAATGTAAATTGATGTAATATTATTATTTGTTTGGCCGCACAACCGGGTCGGGGTTGTAGCCGTCATTGTATAATTCTTTTTACTGTTTTTGCTCCTAGGATAGACCCATGGAGGGGTGCACAAACTGCCGAGTACTTGGCGGGTAGTTTGCCGCACCCGTAGGGATCTTGGGTGGGGTATTGGCTATTCACCGCGACCGTGTAATCCGCTTTTCGTTGCAGGCTCGAACGGATTGTGGATTCCTAGTATATCCAATGTATTCATCTGTGATCTGAAATGTCTATCATTGCTATATCTATAACTATTTAGGCGTTGCTTATGTTTTACAGCCGCGCTAGCCCAGCCCCCGCTCTGTCGTTAGTTAAGTAACCTAACGGGTGATGACGGGGCCCCGTGGCGAATGCGAATGGCATAAGCGTACGTCATATTTTGGTTGTTTTCTGCAATGGTAGGATTAAATGATGGGACGCATTAAAAGAACTAATGCAAGAATATCACGCATTAAAAGAACTAATGCAAGATAATAAACCAAGTTAAAGTCGTTGGAACACTTTCGAAAAACCACTCGGTTCTTTTCAAAACTAACTTTTAAATGCGGAGATTGAGCCACTCCTTCTAAAAGCTATCTCGTTCCATCGATTATATCAAGTTCACTACGTTCACGGTTTCGCCAAAACCATTCGTAGCCCTCCGTCGTTTCGTATGGATATTCAATAGTATTCAAGCTATGTTTGTTGACCTTCGTCAAGGCATAGAGATTGGTAGCTGTTGGGTGTTCATATGTAGCATAGATAGATGCGTTGGTTTGGGACAATCGTATTGCCTTATTGACCTTCGTCAAGGGTATATACGGGTGGGTTCAAATTAACCTGGAAAATGACGGGCAGAACTTGACATGTGACTTATGATTTGTTGACCTTCGTCAAGGTCATAAGAGCATGGGGCAAAAATCCACATCGGGAGTTTCATAAGTACTGAAACTTGCTAGATTTGCATACCATTTGGAGTGTGGTGATTCTGGTAGGATTCCTTCAGTTTCGTCACGCGATGATATTTGGATCCCGATCCTACTGTGAGTATATGCTACTCCTCGGGAAATTTCTCACTAAACGATCAATGCTATAAACCTAGTAGGTGCCTAGAAAGGTGTTAGCGGGGCTACGCCCCCAGGGAAAAGAGGTTATTTAATTAAGGAACTTCGCGAAAGCGTTGGAAAACCTCCCTCGAAGTACCGACACTGGCCTGGCTGAACGGTTAAGCAAGTATTGTGCGGTGGGATTGATCCCGACTAATTCTTCCTTTATGGTTTGAGGAGGGATTCGAGAGACAGTGGGAGCCATCCTGTTTAGACAAATTAAAAACCACTCTAAACTTGCAAGAGCATCATGCTAAAGTGTTTCTTCTCTCTCTCCTAATTGCAGTGACCAATCAACATGACTGGACTTAAGTTACTTCTAGATAAAAATATACTGACAGGGCCAAACTACAAAGATTGGCTCAGGAATGTCAAAATGGCAATCACTTACGACAAGCTAGGGTATCTTCTTACCACCAAAGCTCCCCCCGTCCCAGGTCCCACCTCCAGCGTCGCGGATAAGGAAATCCGTAAGACTTGGGAGATTGATTGCGCGAAGGCCAGGTGCCTCGTGCTTGCCTCTATGGACAACGAACATCAGAGGAGGCACGAGAATATGGATTTGGAATCCATATTTCTTCATACAAAAGAACTGTATGGAGAGCAGTCTCGTATCGCAAGATACGAAGTGTCGAAGAAGTTATTTTCGGCAAAGTTGGCCATCGGATCATCGGTAGCGGACCACGTGCTTAAGATGATTGGCTACATTGAGGAGCTCGCGGAACTTGGGACCACGTTGGAAAGTGAACTCTATACGGATTTAATTCTCCAGTCCCTTCCATCCACTTACGCCCAGTTTATACTGAACTTCAACTTATAAGAAAAAGAAGTTGAACTTTCAGAACTCCTCAACATGCTGAGGAGCGCAGAGGGCACCCTACAGAAAGGTAGGGAAACACCCGCTTTGTTTGTAGGAGGATCTTCTTCCTCTAGGTCCAAGGCGAAAGCCAAGGGAAAGAGAAAGAAAGCCCCCGCCAAACCAAGAGGCGGTGTTAGTAAAGTGGGTACGAAGGGAAAAGAAATGGCAACAAAGATAGCGGGGAAGCTTATAGGGAAAGAGGAATGCTTCTATTGTCATAAAAGTGGACACTGGAAGAAAGATTGCAGGGCTTGGAAAGCCAGGACACAGGAACTGAAGCAGGTTGCGGCTTCAGCTTCAGGTGTGTATGTTATTGAATACTGTCTTTCGATAAACTCTACTTCCTGGGTATTGGATACCGGATCAGGATCTCATATCTGTAATTCATTGCAGGCGTTGAGAAACCGTAGGTTTTTGAAGGCAGGTGACATGACCCTCAGAGTTGCGAACGGAGCTAGCATGGATGCTAAAGCCGTGGGGGACTATCACCTGGGAATGTCAGATGGGCATGTTTTGGTTTTGCGTAATTATTTTTTTGTACCCAACGCAACTTGTAATATCATTTCTGTATCTTTGGTTTCTAAAGAAGGTTATGAATTTGCGTTTGTAAGTAATGTTGTAAACATTCACCTTAATCAAGTTCTGATTGGGTCAGGTACACTGAGCAATGGTATATACGTGTTAAACCAACCACAGATTTTCAATGTCCAGAATACACACAAAAGAAAGTCTCCTGATATCAATCAGGCTTTCTTATGGCATTGTAGACTGGGTCATATCAATGAGACACGGTTGACTAAGTTACATAAAGAAGGATACTTGGATCCGTTCGAGTATCAATCTTATGCCACTTGTGAATCTTGTCTCATGGGAAAGATGACAAAGACTCCGTTCACTGGACACGGAGTAAGAGCGAGCGAGCTCTTGGGACTTATACACAGTGACGTGTGTGGTCCAATGTCTACACATGGGCAAAGCGGTTATTCATACTTCATTACTTTCACAGACGATTTCTCTAGGTATGGACATGTCTTCTTAATGAAGCACAAATCCGAGGCCTTTGAGAAATTTCGGGATTACAAGAATGAAGTTGAAAACCAAACAGGCAAAAGTATTAAGATTCTAAGATCGGATCGAGGTGGTGAATACTTGAGTGCCGAGTTCCTGGACTATTTAAAAGAGAATGGAATTCTCTCTCGGCGTACTCCTCCATACACTCCGCAACATAACGGTGTATCGGAAAGGAGGAATCGAACCCTATTGGATATGGTTCGTTCCATGATGAGTAAGGCTGAGTTACCGCGATCTTTCTGGGGCTATGCACTAGAAGCAGCTGCATATCTCTTGAACAAGGCTCCCACCAAGACTGTGCCTACCACTCCATATCAGATGTGGAGTGGGAAGAAACCCTGTCTTAAGTACCTTAAGATATGGGGATGTCCAGCTTTTGTAAAAAAGCAGCATGCGGACAAGCTCGAGGCACGTTCAGTACAGTGTAAGTTTGTGGGATACCCAAAGAACTCCAGGGGGTATCTGTTCTATTCCGCAGAGGAACAAAAAGTTCTTGTTTCTCAACATGCCCGCTTCTTGGAAACTGAGTTTTTGGAAACCCAGATAAGTGGGAACGTAATAGAACTAGAAGAAATTCCAGAACCACAAGCTATTACTGAGAGCTTGGAAGAGCCAGTAAGTTCAAAAGAACAGGACATTCCTATGCCGCTCCGCAGAAGTAGTAGGCAGTCTCATCCGCCCGAGAGATTCTACGGTTTTCTCATAGACGGGGATAGAGAGGATTGCATCATAGATTATGATGAGCCTACAAGCTTCCAGCAGGCCGTTCAGAGCGTTGACTCGGTAAAATGGCTGGATGCAATGCGGACCGAAATGGAGTCCATGTACACCAACAAAGTATGGACGTTGGACATTGCTCCATACGGGGTAAAACCCGTAGGATGCAAGTGGATCTTCAAAAGGAAGATTGGTGTAGATGGACAGGTTGAGACCTATAAAGCTAGACTTGTAGCAAAGGGTTTCCGTCAAAGACCTGGTTTGGACAATGACGAAACCTTTTCTCCAGTGGCTATGCTGAAATCCATTCGGATCCTTCTTGCCATTGCTGCCTTCCACGATTATGAGATTTGGCAGATGGACGTAAAGACCGCTTTTCTAAATGGAAATTTAGAGGAGTGTGTCTATATGGATCAGCCAGAGGGTTTCATTCAGAGTGGGAGCAGCGGAAAGGTGTGCAAGTTGCTTAAGTCCATCTATGGACTAAAGCAGGCATCACGGAGTTGGAACATCTGTTTTGATGAGACGGTCAAGGAATTTGGCTTTATCAAAAATCCAGATGAACCATGCATCTATAGTAGATTTGTAGCGAGAACTGTAGTATTCCTCATTTTATACGTGGATGACATTCTCTTAATAGGAAATGACATTCCTATGCTACAATCTGTCAAGGGGTTCTTGTCGCACAGGTTCTCCATGAAAGACCTGGGTGATGCCTCATACATCCTGGGGATCCGGATCCATCGTGATAGATCCAAGAGGATATTAGGACTTTCTCAGTCCAGGTACATCGACACCATAGTGAAAAGATTCAGTATGGAAGATTCCAAGCGCGGTAACCTACCGGCTTGTCACGGGATCACCCTCTCTAAAGAGATGTCTCCCAAGACTGATTTGGAGAGGGATCGCATGTCTATTATACCCTACGCTTCTGCGGTAGGCTCTATAATGTATGCGATGTTGTGTACCAGACCGGATGTAGCTTATGCACTGAGTGTGGTAAGCCGGTATCATTCAAACCCTGGGGAGAAACACTGGATAGCGGTAAAGAACATTCTCAAGTACCTGAGAAGGACTAAAGAGATGCTCTTGGTGTATGACGGAAAAGACCTCCAGATCGAGGCCTTTGCTGACTCCAGCTTCCAGAGTGACAAGGATGATTCCAAGTCCATGTCGGGTTTCTTCTTTACCCTCAATGGAGGGGCAGTGTGTTGGAAGAGCTCCAAACAGGAAACCGTTGCAGACTCGACTATGGAAGCGGAATACATCGCTGCATCTGATGCCGCAAAAGAAGCTGTCTGGATGAGGAAGTTCTTGAAAGAACTTCAGGTGGTTCCGTCCATTGTTGACCCAATACCTCTGTATTGCGACAACAACGGGGCTATAGCTTTAGCGAAGGAACCCAGGTCCCATCAGAGATCCAGGCACATCTTAAGGCGGTATCACCTGATCAGGGAGATCGTGGATCGCAAGGAGATCGAGGTTCGGAGGGTTGCTTCAGAAAAGAACACTGCAGATCCATTCACCAAGGCCTTGCCCCAGACTCAGTTCGAGCGGCTGATCGAGATGATAGGTCTTCGATACGCCAGTACATGGCCTTAGTGCAAGTGGGAGATTGTTAGTGTATATGCCCTAGAGGCCATTACGGTATCATACTAGTTTGTATATTACTTAATGGAAGCTTGGGATATTCACCTTGTATAAACAATCTTGCTCAATATAGTAGTATGCTACTTGGTTTGTTTCTACTTCAATGTGTACTTGTGTTTATTTTAGTATATCACCTATACACATTAATGGAGCCCTTAGGATCTTTGCTTGATTACCAGCGTTGTGATGGCAGTCACACTAGTGGGGGCTGGGTAATCTATAAGCACATCCTTATACAGGTCCCTAGTCGCAGGACTATCGAGACAGGGCATCGATACTCCGGAGTAGACTAGCGTATGCGCTTCTCATCCCAGTATGGGAGATGGTCTGTCCCACAGCCATCAGTACGTCGTACTGGAGATAGTATACGGGTGCTCGTTAGGTTACGAGTACACTGGACAGGACTCGTCGGGAACTGACAGGTTGGTATTATACCTATCGTCAGTTATCAGTTCCCAGGTGACATGAGTACAGCTTAGTCCGCTGACTTGACACTGCCACTTCGCCTCAAGTGTGTTCCCACTGCACTTTGATCACTACCCTACCACGGCTCAAAGGAGTCGTGCAAACAGGTGGTGGTTGGGTGCAGTCCCGAAGCACTTGGAGGCAGTGACGGTTAGACAGGATTCGTCTCTCCCGGTATTGGGGGTTGACATCGCGCTGTGTCTAGGAGAGCCATTACACGAGTAGTCCCTGGCCAGGGAAAGCGAGATATACTGGTAGGCTTCCAGTGTTATCTCAGGGTGTTTTGGGCTTCATTCTGACACGACTTGTACCGCTATTAGGGGACTGACGTTTTACCGCCCCCTAGGCCCGACATGCGATGTATTAGACGAACAGACCGGACTGTACGGAGACTGTCACATTCAGACTCAGTAGGAGTTCAGATGGGGTTTCACCTCGTCAGCCTTCTTGTCGGCATCTACCTGGGGACCGTTACGCACAGCTAGTGCCGCTTGCGGTCTGTGGTTAAACCCACTGCCAGCGTAGTGTCGAGTCTTTAGAGTCCCAAACAGAGGGTATTCTCCTCTGGGCAAAACAGAGTAGAGGTCGCATGGTTTTGCGACAGGGTTCGTTCTCATCCGTGCACCTGTGCACGTTTGGAGTCCGGACGGATATTACTGGCTGGCTCTGGTTTGAGTCAGATACTGGTATATGTTTTGGGGTTGCTTTCATCTCTTAGTATTCATGTTCCTCGGAACAAGAATGCAGGTGTGTATGCACAGTTATTTGAGGAGGAGGAAGAGGACTTTCATTAGGGTTTCGGAACGGGTGCGTATGCACAGTTGACAGTCGTCTTTTTCCAAACCCTAATGGATTTATGTTATATCAATTAATAATATTAATAAAATGAAATTGTGTCATGGTTGGTTTTTGTTGACCATGGTTGACTTGTTGACCATGGTTGAAGATTTGACCATCATCATTACAAAAGCAATATGCTTTTTGATTCTTGCAAAACCATTTAATGTTTGAAATGATAATGGTCATTCCTAAACCTTCCATCAACTATTTCATTTTCATTATTATTATTAATTTGATAATTCTTTTTCTTTTGTCATATGGTTGCAAGAAAGAAAAAGATAGCTCATTTTCTATCATTTAGCTTCTCTCTCCTCACTTCATCTTCTTTTTCCTCTAGCAAAAGGAGAATCCTTCTCATGTGTTGAGAATCCCTCTCCTTAAAAGAAAAGCACCCCTTAGACACTCTCTACTCACTCTAGGATCAAAGGTTTAGCAAGCCGAAGATTCTAGTTCTCTCCAAGTACGAGAAAGAGCCCGAAGCTTGAACCCTCAAGTGGATCCATCTTCGACGGAAGAAGGCGACGAGAAGAGAACCATCAACCTCTACTAGGTTTCAAGAAGAAGGAGTTCAAGTTAGGTATAATCACTTTGCCGAGTAGTTAACTCTCCTTTGCATGTTTGCTAGTTTAGTTTAGACACGATCCCGACCTTGTTTAGTCCATGTTGCCCCTTGCGATAAAAATTTGTTTTTTATACCGTTTCCGCCTCCCCGTAAGAACCGGGGGTCGCAACGTGGACTTACACCGCATACTCAGATCGGCCCTCATATCTATCTCATCTCAGGCACCGCATACTCAGATCGGCCCTCATATCCATCTCACGACTCCGGTCGGTATCCTCCGGATAACCACCAGGTCCAAAAATATCACCGGTAGGTGGTAGTCTCTCTGCCAGGCTCATCGACTACTGCACAACATTCCTTTCTTGCCCCGGGGTACCATACCGGGTCCACCATGTATCCGCAGACGGCTCATTCAGCTTCTCAAATCGGGTATCACATAGCTCAGAACCGAGAAAACTCATAGTGGACGCCTCGAAATATCATATCAAGAGAAACCGTGTTTTTAAAGCAATACATAATTCCCTTTGAAATATAACTGCGGTTCTCAAATCTAGAGATCTCATGAAAACAGCATCTCAAGCATATAACCATAAAGTACGTTGTATGCAACATAGAGTAGTAATATGAGCATATCGAGTATATCATGTAAGCATGTCAAATGATAGTACTGAACAATGAATGTACTTTCACGTTTAAGATTAATCTCATGATATGGCAGTTCTACTGTGTAAGTGGTATGGCAATTACCGATGATGAATGTGTGTGAGCCAGCAAATCTGTGTCAGTGTAACATGCGCATCAACGGTAATTGTGCAGGTGTACTAGCAAATGATATCATATAGCATTAAATACCGGAACGTGGTATGTACATCACGATGGGTAATATCCTACACAACATGGACAATCAATGGGTATATCTATCTACACATGAACCATACAGTCACTTTTCAAAGATACGAATCGTCGTTTTGAAAATAGGTATGGTTCAGGTGGCAATCTTTATATCGGAGATTCCGCCTCATAACATCCGATATGGCAATATCCTCGATCATCATCCTCAAATCACTAGTGCGGATCATTCATCCGATAACACATCGCATACGGTAATCCATCGTACGGTGATATCAAACAGAATAGGGATTCTATCGTCCTATTCATCAATAAGGGTACGGATCTAAAATCTCGTACGGCATATCACTCTTTATCCGCATAAATAAATATATACACATATATCTCAAATTACATTTGTATCAATCTCATATCAAGTCACATTTATATATATACATCATATCTTATTAATCTCAAGTCGTATCGATCTCGATCTCATATCATACCATTATCAACTCATACTTGTCCTCTTTCAATTTATACTTATCATGATTCCCTTTCCCATTTCATATTCTCAAGCCAATATATCCATTAGTGTCAACTTTTATCCCATCATCTCTTACTAAAACCTTTAATCATGTCCGTAAGTTCGTAGTATATCCTTTATCAAAATTATAATTTATATAACGATCTTTCCATATCAACGGTTGCGGGGGTGCTATACGCCATCCACCCGACTTCCCCCGTAGATATAAATCTACTCACCTGCAATTTTCCTCGCGTAGTCCAAGTCGATGTGATTCATCGTCTCGGAAGTCCATGCAAAGGTACCTACAATCAATACACAATCGTAATTCTATTAAAACCAATATCCAAAAATCGATACAGCACACGAATTGCTCATAGGTTAGAACATATAGCTTACGCATGCAAAAACAACCAAAC
This sequence comes from Agapanthus africanus, assembly GCA_030015575.1. Lineage (NCBI taxonomy): Eukaryota > Viridiplantae > Streptophyta > Magnoliopsida > Asparagales > Amaryllidaceae > Agapanthus > Agapanthus africanus. Next base: position 217,054,950 of record JASDDO010000006.1, read on the forward strand.
AACCCTCGTTGTTGACGTACAAACGTCCAACAACCAAATCAAATCTCAAATATAAAAACCAAGAATTCAAATTTCGTAAAAACATAGCCAAAACACTCTCAAGTAGCTCCCAGATTTTGGCTCAGGTCAATTAGGACTAAACAACCAAGTACAGGGGATAGGTTATAGGGTAAGTGAGGTACAGGCAAAACCAGAACTCCAAAGCAAATAGGGGGCCCGGCGAAATCATTTAAAAATCTAGCGCCGCTGGTCTGGGTAGGGTCAAATAGGTTCGTATTTTGGTGGTGGTCTTCTAGTGGTTAGTCTAATTCAATGGACTTGTTTGATTATCTCAGAAATGACCCAAGTTGCTCCAGATACCCTGTAGTCCTCTAGGTTTCACAAAACCGACACGGGAAAATTCTAAATTCGTGTATCGGGTTCTATTCTCTTTTTCTGGTCCATAAAAGCAATCTCTAAGGTCTTGCAACACTCACTACACCTCTATTGCATCTTAACAAGTCCACAAATCACTAATTATAATCTTGGAAATTTCCAAGATCTCAAAACCTAACTAATACGAATTCTAAACTAAATTAGAATACACTAACACAAAAACTTAACTAAAGGAAAGGAAATATACCTTATTTGGCAACTTAGGAAAATTCTTGAGTTGCCCAAAATCTTCAAAATCCAAACTTGAATGGTTCAAAGGGTTTAGGATGAGGTTGTGCATCTATTTAATGAAGGTGGCATGGGGTTTTGGAAAAGAATTGGAGATGATACATGGAGGTAGAGGAGGATGAAGGAGATGAAGGAATTTGTGAAGAAATGAAGAAGGAAAAAGAATAATAAAGAAGTCAAGGGGTGCTCTCTCTCTCTTAATCTCACTCTCTCTCTCTCTTATGATCACTCTCTCTAAAATATCTATTTTTTTTTCTCTCAAAATATCTCATGGCATCTCATTTCTTTTCTTTTTAAATAAAACCAAATGAAATGAACAAACATGTAACAAAAATGCACATGACATGGTGCACTAATCATGGAAAAATGTAAAAATACGGATTTGGCCTAATCGTGATTAGTAGTGCACTAATCCAGTTTAACTTAAACTTGCATATAATTAATTATAAAAATGCCAAAATCCGATAAATATCATTATAATAAATAAATCATTTTAATCTCCACTTATATTCCAAATATTGGTATATACTTATACTATTTTACGAAAAACTCCTATTCGCAAATCGAATAGTTTTCGCGAAATATATTATTTTAATATTTAAATTCCAAAAATAATATTTATATTTCTGAAATGTTACACCTTAAAATTAAGGATTTTTCTCATTTTTTAAAATATCAAATCTCAAAAAATATGATAGCGCCGCATGCCCCCTCCCTTCTCTTAGTATTATAATAGCAGAAAAGAGATGATATAATAATAAAGAAGAGAAAGTAGAGATAATCCTTTTTAATTCCTGCTAAAAAATACCTTTTTTTAGGATGGGGGATACGAGGAGAGTGGAGTGGAATGGGTTATATTAACTTAAATGTTTTGAGTGAAACATATGCAAATATGACGAAGGTGACATAGAAAAGCTCATGGTATTATATTGCAATTATGAAAGCATATCCTAAATATTTATGACTTTTAACTGAAATTTAGCAAAAAATAATTCAACTTATTTTACCAAAACTGATATATGATTTACTGGACTTGTTCTGATATTAGCTTCTGTTGAACATCACCAATGACCGTTAGTTCTTATACTTTTTCAGGCTCTTTTATCTACCAATTTTTTACCAAAGGCAAGGGTAAAAAGCCCAAATTTTTATATATTAAAATAAAATATAGTTACAAAAGAAAATTGAGTATAAGAAACCAAGATCAAAACTATCACAGACCAATAGCTCAAGATCGTACTTTTACAAAGGAAGGCAATACACTCCAATTTCGAGCACTACCTAAATCCTTAGAATCAAAAAAACTTAACTATCCTAAATGAAGTATCGGTGATCACATCCCGAATAACAATTTCTTTAGGCCTACTGTAACATTTCATAAATTTAAAATATTATTTTTGGAATTTAAATAATAAAATAATAAAATTCACGGAAACTATACGAGTATGGATTTGAGTTCCGTAAAATGGTATAATTATATACCTATATATTTTAGGAAATATTTGGATGTTAAAATGAGTTATAAATTATGAAGGCATTTATTGGATTTGGACATTTTATAAATAGTTAGACAATTATTTACATACATGTTATGTTAAACTTGATTAGTGCACTACTAATTATGCATTAAACCAAATCCATATTTGGTTAACCATGACACGTTGTATTTTGTTGCATGTTTGGTTTTATTTTTATTTGTTGTTATTTGGGTTTTAAAAAGAAAAGAGAAAAGAAAAAGAGAAAAAGGAAAAAGAGAAAAGAAAAAGAAAATGGGAAAAGAGAGGGAGACATAGATGTGATGGTAATTATGAAGAGAGAGAATGAGAGAGAGAGTGTGTGTGTGTGAGGGAGAGACATGGTTGTATTAACCATGGTTGGCTTCACCCTCATCTTATTTCTTCACCTCCTTCATCTTCTTCATCTCCTCATTCTCCACCTCACTACCACCACAAATCGTCCTAAAAACCTTATCAATACCCCCACACCACCTTCACAAAAAAATGACCACAAGCTCATCCTATACTCCATAGTGAGATCAAGTTAAGGTTTTGAGTACCTTAGACCACTAAAGAACTTTCTTGAGTTGTTTCCATGAGGTAAAACCTTCACCTTCCTTCAAGCTATCAAGTTTCCTAACCTCCTGCATGTGTTTAGAACTCAAAAGTGCAAGATTAGTGAACTTGGAAAATTCTAGGATGATATTTAGTGGATGTTTTGAATTGTGGAGATGCAATTGAGGGTTAGTTAGTGACCACAAATCTGTTAGTGATGCAATTCTAGACAAACTTGAGATTAGAAGTCCATAACACAAACTTAGATTTTTCTGACATCGGTTTTTGTTACAAATGTGATGATCAAATGGAATCTGCTATGACTCGAGAACACTAAAAATTAAGTTGCAAACAGAGAGAGATGTGCAGGCTACTAGGAATATACCCCAGAAACCCGAGCCCCCATCTCCCTTTCCAGGACATAATTTTAATAGATATGGCCGCAAATTGCGGCCACATTGTTGAGTCTTGAGTTGGTTTTTCGTCCATAGCTCTATTACCTGATATCTAGTCCTACTCTATGTGCAAAATATCCTAATTTCACCCGAGTCAAAATCTGTGAGTGTTTTTATAAGTTTTAGATTTCGGTTTAAGACTTTTGAAAACTTGGTTTTGGTATTTGAGATTTGACACGGTCATTGGACGTTCGTACGTCAACACCGGGGGTTGTTTGGTTGTTCTTGTATGCGTGGGCCATAGGTTCTAACCTATGCGCACTTCGCGTGCCGTATTGATTCTCGGATTTGATTTTGATCTCGTTACGATGTGTATTGATTTGTAGGTACCTTTGCGTGGACTTCCGAAATGACGAAAGAGAACAAGACATTCATCGACTTCGGCTAGAGCAAGGATAGCAGGTGAGTAGATGTATATCTACGGGGGAAGTCGGGTGGATGGCGTATAGCACCTCCGCAACCATAGTACTAAGAGATCAGAGATGCAATATATATATATAGAAATATATGTTTATGTACTTACAGATATAATCATAAGGATAAGTACGAGATGATATGATGAGATGAGGACATGATGAAACGATATGACATGAATCGATATGTTTGACATGAAGTTGCAAGGCGATATACATACATATATATATATACATATATACATATATATACACACACATATTGTAGGGTTGCTATGCACGTGCACAAGGGTCTACGAGGCATCAACCATGCCCGATTAAAAAATTAGCCGTGCCGAACAACCCGAAGCCGGATCTTTAAACTAGAGATTAGGCAAAAACAAACATGCTAAACACTTTAACACTAAGTGAGAGGGATTACAACCTTTGTAGATCCGGTCCTTCACTTCATATGCTCCGTGTTGTGGTCCCTTCGCTGCGATCATCGGGTTCCGGACTCTTGAGAGGTTCCACGAAAAGAAAGATGCAACCTTTGCTTCCGATTTCGATACAAAGATGATCTACCTTGAAGTTTCGTTAACACAAGCTAACACTCATGAAATGATGTGAACACCCTCATCTAAATGGCAAGGGAAGATGAGGATGATGAAGTAGGATTTTTGCTCTCTTTATTTATCTTTTTCTCACATATTTTCATCACAAATATCAAAGCAAGAAAGCTTTGTAAGCAAAGAAGAAGAAGGAAGAAGATGATGAATAATAGAATTATGATAGAAAATCCTTTTGTGATGAATAATGCAAAGGAGATAATGATGAATAATGCAACCATGGTTGACTAAACCTTTGTAGAGAATTAACCAAGGTTAGGGTTTGGGTTAGGTTAAGAATGAGTCACTTGAAAATATCTTTCACAAAACAAAACCAAAACCTTCTAGAATCATCTAGAAAGCTTAACCCTAATCCAAACCCTAATCATGTTTAAACTCCACTAAACATGTTGCATTAGTTATCATATCATGTTACAATATTATATATCACATATATAATATTTATTGTAACCAAATAAAATAATACATTTAACATATATCGCATATATATCAATGTATTACCCGAGTGAGAAAAAGAATCTTTTAGTGAGCTAATATTAGTTAATGTAATTTAATATATCATATATATTATTATACATTAAATTATCGAATCAACACTTGATCCGAAAATCCGGCTATATCGCATATAACCGACTAATATTTATCCGTACCGATTCATCGAATCAACACTTGATCCGATGACCCGGCTGATATCAAATATCGCGAGAATACAATACGGTATCACATATCGCATTATCCTCGGTCCCGCACATATCACATATGTGCTCCTACTCCGTTTTGCCTGAGCCAAGAAACCTCTGTGTAGGACTCTAAAGAATCGTCAATACGCCGGCAGTAGGTGATGATTATATCAAACACCCACAAGCTGCAAGCGGTCAGCTAAACGTAACAGCTACCCAGGTATTGAGCGCTCAAAAGATCAACAAGCAAGCCTGTACATTCTCCTGTGAATCCAAACAGTAACACTCCCGTACAGTCCGGGCTCGTCGTCTGATATGTTGCATATCTCACCTAGGGGTGGTAAACGTCAGACCCCAGTAGCTCGATAAGTCGTGTCGATTTGAGGTCTATAACAGTTCGAGAAACTACTGATAACACTTACCAGTAAATCTCAGCAACCCTGGCCAGGGATTTCCGGTTATAGCCAATCGAACACAGCACAACATCAACTCCCTATACCGGGAGAGACGAATCCCCTCCTATCGCTCATTGCCTCCATGTGATTCGGGACTGTACCCAAAAGCCACCTTTTTGCACGCCCTCTTGGACGTGGTATGATGGAAATCAAAGCACAGTGGGAATCACACAAGACTCTATGACGATCTCGGGTCAACAGACTACTCTGTACCAGTGTCACCGGAGAACTGCCATCTGACGTGAGGTATAATACCATCTGGGAGTTCTCGGCGAGTCCGTCCAGTGTACCCAGTCTACACTGAGCACCCGTACACCATCCTTGATGTCAAACACCGATGGATATGGGATCATCCATCGCCCATCATATGGGTCAAGATGCGTATACGCTAGTCTACTCTGGTGTATCGATGCCCTGTCTCGATACACCCTCGACTAGGAACAGTTATAGGATGTACTCGTCAACTACCGTGGCCCCACTAGTATGATCTCATCATAGTCCTAGTAGTCGAGTAAATATCCTAAGGGCTTTATCAACATGTAACATAGAGACAATCAGAGTACATGTTAAGATAAAGTACAACCAGAAAGCATACTATCATGTCGAGCAAGAAAGTCCTCCCTATATATGTCCTAGCACCCACTACAATATACATCATATGTACAGTAATGGCCTCTAGGGCATACATATAACTAACAATCTCCCACTTGCACTAGGGCCAACTGTTGTGGTATCGCATACCCAACAATTAGCTGCGGTTGAAGTATCTCATACTCAACCATCCCATAAAAGTCTCTATTGGGAAAAAGGCCTTTGTGAGTGGATCCGCACTGTTGTCCTCTGTGTCTACTCTCCTAACCTCGATCTCCCTGGAGATCAACCATCTCCATGATCAGGTGATACTGCCTAAGAATTATATCTGGATTTTTTATGGGACGGGGGTTCCTTGGCTAAAGCCACAACTCCATTGTCACACAATGGTAGGAACTAAGTTCATCTTATGAACTTATATCTATCCAGACTGCCTCTTTGGTACCATCCTTGGTAACGATGTATCTTGCCTTTAATCGTCTAGTAAGTCACGGTATCTAGCTTGGAACTCTTCCAACATACCGTCCCTCCACTGAGGGTAAAGACAATGCCTGCGACTGACATTCAGTCGTTCTTATCACCCTGGAACCTTTCCAGTGATTCTCCCTAGGATCGATTGATACCATCTCACTACAACTAGTGAGTATCCTAACATCCAATTAGATCTATCTCATAGATCAAAACACAGGATTTAGGAGGTATCGCTTTGATCCTATATGGAGAATCATTGTGATAAGCGGAGATTGACCGAGCGTAGCATAGGAAACTCCTTCCCTATCAAGAGTATGTCATCCACCTACTCTACGAGGATCACCACCATACTCCCTACTACCTTTTTGTATATACAAGGTTCATCTACCATTTTGATGAAGTCAAACTCTTTGACTACCACATCAAAACAGACGTTCCAACTCCGTGATGCCTGTTTTATCATATAAAACATCTTGCACACGTTTCCGCTGCTCCCACTGTCTACGAAGCCCTCTGGCTGTGTACTTATAGACGCTCTTTTCTAAAACATCATTTTAGAAAAGCAGTCATGACACCCAACCGCCAGATATCATAGTCATGGTATGTAGCCGTGGCAAGCAGGATCAGGATGGACTTTAAGCATAGCTTTGAAAGTCTCAACTTTTCCATGTACACCAAGTAATCTTCTCAAGATATACTCGCTCCTGATGGGGATTTAACCCTTCAGATAAAGCAACCAAAGTCCATACTTTGTTGGTGTATAAGGATTCCATCTCAGATCGATAAGCATCCAGCCATTCTTACAGAGCCTCACTCCTGATGGCCAGCTCGAAACTAGTTGGGTCATCATCTCATGATGCAATCCTCACTCCCACTGTCATAGAGAAACTGAAGTATCTCTCAGGTGGGTGAGGAACCCTACTAGATCGGCGGAGAGGCTGAGGTTCGTTGGAAACTATTGAATCCTTTGGTTCTACCAAATCATCAGCTGCAGTTTGTATAGCTGGAACATTTCCAGTTCTACATAACAGACCTTGCCTCGAGCTTGTCCGGATTTTGCTTTTAGACATAGGCCGGACAACCCCAAATCTTAACAAACTTAAGATATAGGCTCTTCCCTTTCCATATCAAATATGAAATGGTAGGCAACAGATTTGATTTGAACCCTATTCAATAAGTATGCAGCTTCACAAGTGCATAACTCCCTAAAGGAAATAGGAAACTCAGTAGTACTCATCATAGAGCACACCATATCACATAAGGTGCTATTGCTCCACCCCGATACACCGACGTGCTGTGGCGTATTCGAAGGAGTAATGCTGATAGAGAATCTCATTCTCCTTTAGAATAGTCCAGGAATTCCGTGCTCAAGTATTCTCCTCCTTGATCTCATCAAAGGACATAATACTTATACCCGTATTTTTTGGTTCTCTACTTCTAACTCATATTCTGTGAATATCTCAAAAGGTTCTGACTTGTGTTTCAACAGAAACATATGTCTGAATCTTGAAAGATTATCAAAGAATGTAATGAAGTACAAAAAACCGGTCTTGGCATGTGTAGACAGGGGACTTTCATACATCATTATGTATCAATCCCAAGAGTTCATTAACTCTTTCTCTGTTTCCAATAAACAGAGCTATGGTCATCTTATCTTTGTGACATGACTGGCAAGTTTCACAAGATGTAAATTCAAACAGATTTAAATGTGCATCTCAATGTAACTTAGCTAGTCGGGTCGCATTGACATGACCTAGTCTACAATACCTCAAGAAGGATTCGTTCATTTCTGAACACTTCCTCTTGTGTGTGTTCTATATACTAAGAACTGTAGTTTGATTTAGAACGTCAATGCTTTTAGATAACGTGCCTGAACCGATCAACTCTTGATATAGGAAATGTTCAAAACATTATCCAACAATACAAAATTATATCACTTCTTTACTAATAAAGAAACTGATATGATGTTGTATATCAGGTTCGGTATCTAATAACATTCGTTCAGAATCAATGTATTCAGGTAATACAGGGTGATAGTGACCAACAGACTTGGCTGCAACACTTGCACCGTTTTCTGTCTCATGAAACTTATCACCCGTTCTCAGTTCTCTACCTATCTGTAGCCCATGTAACAGATTACATATGCGGGATCCTGATCCGGTATCACATACCCAGGACGTAAAGGATACTGAGAAACAGTTCTATGTAATGAACACACCCGAAGATGATGCATCAGCATGCACTTTCTTCGTTTGGGCGGCACGGGAAATCTGGTATTCCCCAATTTCCTGCTCTGTCTTGTAACAATTATAAGTTGAAGCGGGACCAACGTTCCCCAGCTCAGTATAACAAGCGGGTTCGATCAATACATCCGTATTATTATCTTGATTAAGGCGTGATATGGTCGCTACCTGGAGAGAGAGAGAAGAAAACACTCAGCGTATGCTCTTGCAAGATTAGATTGGTTATCTAATATATCTAATCAGGATGTCTCCCACTGTTTTAATCAAATCTTCCTTCAAACCCTAAAAGGAAAGACTAGCCGGGATTAATTACATGCTACAAGTTCGCCAATCTTTCAGCCAGGCCAGTGTCGGTACTTTGAGGGAAGTCCCCCGTGCTTTCGCACGAACCTAATTAAAGTAAATCTCGTTTTCCCATAGGCGTAACCCCGTTAACACCTTTCTAGACACCTACTTGATCGGCTAATTGTAATGTGTAAAACTCTCCCAGGAGTAACTCTTACTCGCAGCGGGTATCGGGATCCTACTATCTCATAGAAGGTATGCAATCTCATTGCAAATTTCAACACTTGAAATTCCCAATAATATTTTACCCCTAGTGACTTATGACCTTAACTATGGTCAACAAATCATAAGCACTAGTCAAGTTCTACCCGTCATTTCTTGATTAATTAGACCCACCCACTGTTGGAGATAGTGCCCTCAGAGTCAATTATTACATCACAGGCACGTGATTGCAATGATTGAGGGAGGACCTATTCCGGGAGGACAGTCTTACTCGAGATGATAGTATGCTATCTGGTTTACCTTTATCATCGTGCACTGCTTTAAGTGACCTGACATGTCGCTATTGCACGTTGATAGAGCCCCTAGGATTCTTGCTTGAGTACCGGCAGTATGAGGGCGATCATATACGTGGGAGCTGGTAGTCTATAAGCACATCCTTAAAAGGTCCCTAGTCGTAGGAGTTTCGAAACAGGGCATCGATACTCCAGAGTAGACTAGTGTATACAGTCGAGACCCCGACGAGGGGCGGTGGCCGGTCTCACAAGCCATTGGTGTCAGTTGGATCACCTAAGATGTATACAGGTGCTCATTGGGTTATGAGTACACCGGACAGGACTCGCCGGGAACATGCTAGTTGGTCTTATACCTGACGTCAGATAGCAGTTCCCTGGTGACATGTGTACAGGTTAGTTCATCGACCTGGGGATCGTCATTTGTCTCGTGTGAGTTCCCACTGTGCTTTGATTACTACCCTACCACGGCTCAAAGGAGTCGTGCAAACAGGTTTTAGTTGGGTACAGTCCCGAGCCACATGGAGGCAGTGAGCGGATCTTCAGGGGTTCGTCTCTCCCGGTATTGGGGGTGAGGTCGTGCTGTGTCTAGGAGAGCCAAAACATGAAAAGTCCTTGGCCAAGGCAGGAGATTTGCTGGTAGGTATTCCAGTAGTATCTCAGGGTGTTCTGGGCTGCACTCCGACACGACTTGTACCGCTTTTGGGGGTCTGACTTTTACCAACCCCCTAGGCCCGACATGCAATGCTCATAGACGAACGAACCGGACTGTACGGATATTGTCACTGACAGGCTCAGTAGGGTGTCAGGATGAGTTCGCTCATCGACGTCCCTTTTAGTCAATAGCTGGTGGCCCGTCACGTATTGGCTTATACCTCTGACGTGCTAGTGGTTAAATCCACAGCCATAGTATTGACGAGTCTTTAGAGTCCACCACACTTTCAGTTACTCAAGTTTCGGGCGAAACGCTGTAGAGGCCGTATGGAGATATGGCAGGGTCCGATCAGATACGTGCGGTATTGCACGGATCAGGATCGGACAGTTTTGTACTAGTGGCCGTATAGTTATATGGCAGGGTTCGATCAGATACGTGCGGTATTGCACGGATCAGGATCGGACGGATATTACTAGCCGGCTTTGGTTTAAGCCGGATCCTAGTATAGTACAGTGTAGATTTTGTCTCATTGCATTTGTATCCGGTCGGAATACAGATGCGGGTGTGTATGCACAGTATCGGGGTTTTCCTGTAATTTATTACGGGACCAGTTTTCTGGAGTTGCCAGTTTGCATTCCGTTCCGGCCGGTTTTCCTTTGTTCTTTCCCGGCCGGACTTTTCCGATGGAGGGGGTTATTTGCAGTTTTGCAAATAACACTTTGTGGAGGACTTATTTGCATAAGGTTTGATATGATAAGCATCTTTGCTTTTCATGTATTTATGAGATTGGATTCGATTTGAAATGGATTTGATTTGGATGTGAAATTGTGATCATTATGTTTTAGGATGTGGTCACCTCTTTTCACTTCCTACTCTCACCTCCCTCTTGCTTTGATATTCTTTTTCCTCCACCATTTTTATTCTCTCTTGAGGTAAGAAGCTCTTTCATGGTTGAGAGAAAGAAAATGAGAGAGTTTCATTTTTGAGAGAGATTCATTTCTTGATCTCATTTCATGTTAAGAAAAATGCAAGCACCATTTTTCTTATCTTGTTTCCTCCATCCACAAATGGCAACAAAACCCCAAGTGAGACATGCACTCTACACTACATTCTACAGCAAATCTTGGACGCGTCGGATAGCCTACTTCGCGCCCGAGTTGCCTCGGTATTGAGGCGGGAGCCCGTAAAAGATGCAGACGATGTGGTGCCCTTCCGGCGAGGAGGCGACGACCGGAGATCCCGCGAGGAGATCGGAGTGGAGATGAAGACCGGAGGACTCGGATCAGTCGGTATATCTCTAACCCATCCTCTTGTTAGCTTAGACTAGTTTAATGGCACGATCCGGGGTTTAGTGCGCGGTGGTGCCGGTTTGCTAAGTCCGCAAAAATTAAAGTTTATCACCGTTTCCGCATTTGGCCGTCGGATTGACGGCCGGGGCGCCGCCGTGCACTTACAGTGGTATCAGAGCCTCGCCATTAACTTCGTCTAGCTTTCGTTTGATGTGTTTTGCACTTCCGATCGACCAAAATTCCAAAAACCTAATATTACCTCACATCAGTTTTCTGTTGAATTTTTTCTTGCTCCAAAAATTTTTCTGGTGGTCTCAGAATGATGTGCAGGGATTTCTAAGAATACTGGGAAAATTCGACACAGTAATTCCACTACCTGAGCGCGGAACCGCGGCCAAATCCCCCATTGGGCCGCGGTTCCGCCGCAGTTTGGTGACTTCACTGTATCGTTTATTTCCAGTGGGCTTCTGGGCTTATTTTGGGGGTTTTGGAATATTAAAATTGGGCCAATTATTTCTGTGACTGCTGCAGTATTGGTTTGGGGCCCACTTGTTAATTTTTGGTCAATCGGAAAATTTTAAACACATTTTTCACAGTATTTACATTATATCTGCGACCGTGAATGTCACACGATCGGTAAATCCGGTCTAACTGCTATAGCCCGGTTAGACGGATTTGCGAACGTGACTTTCACGTTGATGTTCTATGTTTATGCTGTGATGTTGCGGATCGGTCGTGGGGATAGCCTGGATGCAATGCTAGTACCGTTGTGGTTGTATCATGTACATTTGATATTGCGGGGCGAGCGTCCGACATGTGGACTGCCGTCACTGCCTGTTTGTATTATTATTTTGGGGCACGACCTGGTTGCGGTCGATGTACCCGGTGTATGTATATTTTACATTCTGTACTAGGATTACCCCGCGGAGGAGTGCACGGATAGCCGGGTTCTGGAAGGCAACAAGCCCGCATCTCATGGCATTGAGACGGAGGGGGCTTCACTCTGGGATTGGCGGGCTATTCGCCGCACTCGTAGGGGGTACAGGTTGACCGAGGAGGGGTGCCCAAGTTGCCGGATTCCGTGGAGTGCTGGGTGGTCCATTCACGGAGCTGAAGGGGGCTGCCTCGCTTCAGGTTTTGGCGGGTGACTTGCCGCGCCCGTAGGGGTCTAGGATTTCATTGCACAGGCTATCCACACGACCAGGGGAACGTCGGGTTTCAGTAGTGGCTCTGTGAAACCCGGGGATCCCAGATATCTGTATTCTTCTGTGATGCTGTACATTTCTGTGATGTTGCATTTCTTTTCACGCCTTGAGAGAAATATAATATATTGGTATATATATTAGTAGATGTTGTATATGTTTTTCATCCGCGCTAGTCCAGTCCCCGCTCTGCCGTTAGTTAGCTAACCTAACGGGTGATGACGGGACCCAGTGGCGAATGCGGATGGCATATACGTACGTCAGTATATTTTCTTTCTTTGTGGTGTGATCAATTGATGGGACTGCGTTGATTCGGATCAATGCAAGTTAAACAAACCTAATCTGATGTTGTTGGAACACTTTTCAAAAAGTTGTTATTGCAAGGACGTTCACTTTTGTTTTGCATCGTGGTATTCATTTGGAATATCCTGCTCCTCAGTCGACGAGGCAAGGGCCGAGATCCCTTCACCGGGAGTGACCCCTTGGACAGAAGTTTGCGTCAGGGCATTAACTTCACTATAGCCGATTACTTTTGCTTTGCATCGTGGTATTCATTTGGAATATCCTGCACCCCATTCTACGGGGAAAGAGCCGAGATCCCTTCACCGGGAGTGACCTCTTTAGTAAAGGTTTTCGTCACTATATTTTCTAAAAAGCTATCAGTTCCTTCAACGATATCAATTTCACTACGTTAAAGGTTTTCGCCAGAAACCATTCGTAGCCCTCCGTCGTTTCATATGGGTAGTCAATAGTATTCAAGCTGTGTTTGTTGGCCTTAGTCAAGGCACAGTGTTTGGTTGCTATTGGGTATTCACATGCTGCATAGATAGATGTGTTGGTTTGGGACAGTCGTATAGCCTTGTTGGCCTTAGTCAAGGGCTTGTACGGGTGGGTTCAAATCAACCTGGACAATGACGGGTAGAACTTGACATGTGACTTATGATTTGTTGGCCTTAGTCAAGGTCATAAGAGCATGGGGCAAAAATCACATCGGGAGTTTCAAAAGAACTGAAACTTGCCAGATATGCGCATACCTTCTGGAGTGTGATACCGTGAGCGGATTCCGTCACGTTGTCGTGCGATGATAGTTGGATCCCGATTCCCACTGATGAATTGGTTTATTCCTCGGGTGACCCCGACTAATTCTTCTTTCAGGTTTGGAGGAGAATTTGAGGTACAGTGGGAGGTTTCCTGATTAGAAAAAGTGATAACCATTCTGATCTAGGTTAGAGTGCACGCTGAGTGTTTCTTTTCTCTCTCTCTCTGGCAGCGACCATTGACCCGACCCTAAGACTATGACTCAGTGACCAAGTTGACCGAACCTTCTTAACACTGGCTTTTGGATTGTCAGAGTTGCGAACCTCATTGCCACTCCTACTTTTACCCTTTTCTCCGGGACACCCCGTATTACTACGAACGTCCACTTCCATTGGACAAAACCATCGTATGGTTAGATACGAACTCGAAGGAATTCGAGGATGGTTTCTGGTTCTGGAGAAAACGGATAGGATTATTCAGTTGTCTTTTCTTTTCACCTTCTCTCAGGTTGCGAGTACTCCTTGGTTTAGGAGTAGTACACCTATTACGCAAATTGGATAGTCTTCTTCCAAACCATAGGCTGGTGCCGACCGGTAGGGAATGAAGAAAACTAATTAGCCTAAACGGTGTACAGAAGGTATTAAGTTCAGACAAAGCAAGGGATTAGTAAGAGGGCAAAGTAAATTGCGACTGCTATTCACGACCAAACCAAGTATTTCTTCGCCAATCCTAAATCACCTTTGTATTTCTCCAGGACACTCCGTATCACTACGAAGATCCCATTTTATTGGATAATCCATCGTATGGTTATATACGAACTCGAAAGGAACTTGTTCCAGTTCGGGGATGGATCCTGGTTCAGGAGAAATAGGAATAAAGTACATTCAGGTGTCTTTTGTCTTCACCTTCTCTCGCGTTGCGAGTGCTCCTAGGATTAGGACAGTACACCCTTTATGCTTTTTGGATAGTCTTCTTCCAAACCATAGGCTGGTGCCGAACGGTAGGGAAGGAAGAAAACCATTTGGCCTAAAGGGGTGTACAGAAGGTAATGACTAAAGACATATAAAGGGATTTGGAGAGGTGGCAAAGAATTATACGGTTATAGTTGTGAATCTGGATAATGGAAGAGGCATTGCTAGGAATACCAAGATACCCCATCGAAACATTTCAATGTTTCAGTTTCACTGTGTACTGTTAATGGAAAACTGATTTCCCGATTAGACACTTACTCCAGGGTATGTATTTACCAGGTATGATTCTCACATCTGTATGGTTTTACAGATGATGAGTGGGAGTAAGTTATTGGGAATTAGGTGATCATCCTCATTATATCGGGATTCGTTGTAATTGGTGATATTTGAGGATGCCACCTGGATTGTTTGCCGGTCGGCAAATATTTGGTTTTGAATATCCGCTGTTGTGCACCAATTTCAAATTGATATATCTGTACGTCTATTTTCATAGAGTGAGATATACCTTTTGATATTATGTCGATGACATTTACCTATATCAGTGGATGGTTAGGTAAGGAGCATTAAACAGCGGTGTAATTCTTCTTAACCATAAGTACAGTTTTCAACCTACGACACACAGTGAATGAGTTATCAGACTCAAGGGACTTATACAGAGTATTGTATATTGTCCAGGGTCCATCAGGACAGAGGGGTTGGTTCTCGTACTATATTCGGTTTACTTATGACTTCTCTAGTTTTTAGACAAGTGTTTCGTGGAAACACAGGGTCTGAATTTTGAGAAGTTATAGGTATTTGAATAAAGTAGATAACCAGGTGTTGCAAGTATCGGGATTCTTCAAAGTGATCGAAGATGTAGATACTTGTGTATGGTATTCAGTTGATAGTAATGATTAAGAGAACTTGCTTCTCTTTCGGGTTACTCATAATTGGAAGTATTCCTAAGTTGAGTAACGCTGATCGGCCTCTCTCCATTTAGTTGACATGCACTGGAGACAGCTGCATGATTTGAATCTGGTTCAATTAAATCAGTGCCTCTGGTTCTATATTGGATATAGAACAGTTCATATCTTAACGTTGTTAAGGTACGGGGAGTTGTCTGGCTTATGATTAAAACCAGACTCTGGATAACTCAAGGCACGTTTCTGTAATGGCTGTTTGTGGGTTGACCCAGGCTATGACGAGGGTTGACTTTCTACCATCTGGAAGATCAATAGTGATATTGTTCTTCACTCGCCACAGTTTTATTAAAAATGGATTTTTTCAAAAACAGCAGTGGGAGTATGGTAGAACTGGAAGTGATTCCAGAACCGCAAACGATTACTGAAGATTTGATAAGGAACCTAAAGATTCAATCTGATTTGACATTCCATTGGCCACTCCGCAGATAAGGTGGGTAACTTCAGGCACCCGAGAGGTACTTCGGTAGCCTCAAGGACGGTGACAGGGAAGTTCTTGTTTACCCACACTTGCCATTGTTGTTGTTCCAGGCTGCGAGACCCGGCAGGAGGATGAGTATAGCGTCTTTCTAAACTAGTTTTAGAAGTGCACGTCTATATGACTCTGGCAGAGGGTTGTCGTAGTCAGTGGGAGCAGCGGAAGCATTGGTGGACATCGGGCTTATGTCTATTTATAGACTAAAGCAGATGTAGCGGAGATAGATCATCCATTTCTGATGTGACAGTCATAGGTTTGACGTCATCAGAATAGGGGATGGATCTGTTGAGAAGGTAGTAGGAAGTGATGTTCCTATACTACGATCGGTTATACTTTGGTTGTCACACAGTGTTTTCTCCACAAAGGACTTGGACATTATATCAGACATACTGGTTACTAGATCTATGGTTTTAGATCTAGATTTGGGTGGTTTCCTAATCTGGGTACCTTGACAGCATTCTATGAGTATTTAGAATGGACGACTCCTGGCACGGTAGTATACCTGCAGGTGATGGAGTCACCCTCTCTAAAGGTGTCTTACAGACTAAGTGGAGAGGGATACGCATGATTGGCAGATCACTTGCTTAGGCAATTGAGTCAATCATGAGATGTCAAGTACCATACCAGATGTTGTTCTTGCACTAGATGCAATAAGTTGATATTGATCCAATCCTGGAGAAGCAATCGGAAGCAGTTTTAGAACATAAGTGGATGTTCTAGGGATATGATAACGACAGCCTCATTCGAGAAACAGTTATCATTCCAGGCTTCCAAGGTGACATGGACAACAAGGAGGTTGTCAGAGTTATAGTTTTCCTTCTGACGAAGGGCAGTATTTTGGGACAGGTGGTCCAAGGTAATACTGAGGGTGGCATGGCGCAGGATACTGATTAAGTTCAGTTGACGATACAGTCTAAGAAGTTTGGATTTGGAGTTCATTTATGAGCTAGGTCCCATCAGACATCCAGACATTCTAAGACAGGTATTGCTCATTTCGGGAGATGGCTTTCTCCGCGAACTTGAGATATAGAGAGACATAGAAAGAAACACCAGAGCGGATCCACTCACTGAGGCTATTCCTCGAACGCAATAGTTTCGCAAACGAGATTTGTGAGACTGACAAGTAGAGGAGTTAGGTGTTCGGTATCACACGGGCTGTGAGTATGCGACATCGCAATAATTAGCCTCGAGTGCAAGTGGGAGATTGTTGGAGATAGTGCCCTCAGAGTCAATTATTACATCACAGGCACGTGATTGCAATGATTGAGGGAGGACCTATCCCGGGAGGACAGTCTTACTCGAGATGATAGTATGCTATCTGGTTTACCTTTATCATCGTGCACTGCTTTAAGTGACCTGACATGTCGCTATTGCACGTTGATAGAGCCCCTAGGATTCTTGCTTGAGTACCGGCAGTATGAGGGCGATCATATACGTGGGAGCTGGTAGTCTATAAGCACATCCTTAAAAGGTCCCTAGTCGTAGGAGTTTCGAGACAGGGCATCGATACTCCAGAGTAGACTAGTGTATACAGTCGAGACCCCGACGAGGGGCGGTGGCCGGTCTCACAAGCTATTGGTGTCAGTTGGATCACCTAAGATGTATACAGGTGCTCATTGGGTTATGAGTACACCGGACAGGACTCGCCGGGAACATGCTAGTTGGTCTTATACCTGACGTCAGATAGCAGTTCCCTGGTGACATGTGTACAGGTTAGTTCATCGACCTGGGGATCGTCATTTGTCTCGTGTGAGTTCCCACTGTGCTTTGATTACTACCCTACCACGGCTCAAAGGAGTCGTGCAAACAGGTTTTAGTTGGGTACAGTCCCGAGCCACATGGAGGCAGTGAGCGGATCTTCAGGGGTTCGTCTCTCCCGGTATTGGGGGTGAGGTCGTGCTGTGTCTAGGAGAGCCAGAACATGAAAAGTCCTTGGCCAAGGCAGGAGATTTGCTGGTAGGTATTCCAGTAGTATCTCAGGGTGTTCTGGGCTGCACTCCGACACGACTTGTACCGCTTTTGGGGGTCTGACTTTTACCAACCCCCTAGGCCCGACATGCGATGCTCATAGACGAACGGACTGGAGTGTACGGATATTGACACTGACAGGCTCAGTAGGGTGTCAGGATGAGTTCGCTCATCGACGTCCCTTTTAGTCAATAGCTGGTGGCCCGTCACGTATTGGCTTATACCTCTGACGTGCAAGTGGTTAAATCCACAGCCATAGTATTGACGAGTCTTTAGAGTCCACCACACTTTCAGTTACTCAAGTTTCGGGCGAAACGCTGTAGAGGCCGTATGGAGACATGGCAGGGTCCGATCAGATACGTGCGGTATTGCACGGATCAGGATCGGACAGTTTTGTACTAGTGGCCGTATAGTTATATGGCAGGGTTCGATCAGATACGTGCGGTATTGCACGGATCAGGATCGGACGGATATTACTAGCCGGCTTTGGTTTAAGCCGGATCCTAGTATAGTACAGTGTAGATTTTGTCTCATTGCATTTGTATCCGGTCGGAATACAGATGCGGGTGTGTATGCACTGTATCGGGGTTTTCCTGTAATTTATTACGGGACCAGTTTTCTGGAGTTGCCAGTTTGCATTCCGTTCCGGCCGGTTTTCCTTTGTTCTTTCCCGGCCGGACTTTTCCGATGGAGGGGGTTATTTGCAGTTTTGCAAATAACACTTTGTGGAGGACTTATTTGCATAAGGTTTGATATGATAAGCATCTTTGCTTTTCATGTATTTATGAGATTGGATTAGATTTCAAATGGATTTGATTTGGATTTGAAATTTTGATCATTATGTTTTAGGATGTGGTCACCTCTTTTCACTTCCTACTCTCACCTCCCTCTTGCTTTGATATTCTTTTTCCTCCACCATTTTTATTCTCTCTTGAGGTAAGAAGGTCTTTCATGGTTGAGAGAAAGAAAATGAGAGAGTTTCATTTTTGAGAGAGATTCATTTCTTGATCTCATTTCATGTTAAGAAAAATGCAAGCACCATTTTTCTTATCTTGTTTCCTCCATCCACAAATGGCAACAAAACCCCAAGTGAGACATGCACTCTACACTACATTCTACAGCAAATCTTGGACGCGTCGGATAGCCTACTTCGCGCCCGAGTTGCCTCGGTATTGAGGCGGGAGCCCGTAAAAGATGCAGACGATGTGGTGCCCTTCCGGCGAGGAGGCGACGACCGGAGATCCCGCGAGGAGATCGGAGTGGAGATGAAGACCGGAGGACTCGGATCAGTCGGTATATCTCTAACCCATCCTCTTGTTAGCTTAGACTAGTTTAATGGCACGATCCGGGGTTTAGTGCGCGGTGGTGCCGGTTTGCTAAGTCCGCAAAAATTAAAGTTTATCACCGTTTCCGCATTTGGCCGTCGGATTGACGGCCGGGGCGCCGCCGTGCACTTACACCCACATGACCCTTAACTAAGGTCAACAAAGTCATATGACTGTCCTAACTAATCGCATCATATGCTATATAGGAAGACATCACTTAGCTACCGTACACTGTGCCTTAACTATGGTCAACAAACACAGCACGAATACTAAGTACTCTACTTCCTAAAATGACGGAGGGTTACGACAGGTTTTTAAGAAAACCTATTGCGTAATGAACTTGATATCGTCGTAGAATCGAGTGATTTTAAATGGAGTGTTTTTTAGGCTTTTCTAGTTTTGCTAAAGGGGTCACTCCCGGTGAAGGGATCGTCGGCCCTTTCCTCATCGAATAAGGTGCAGGATATTTCACAAATATCACTATGCAAAGCAAGAACTATAGAAACAATCAAAAGACAGACCGAGTTTGTAGCATCTGCCAGTTATTGCTAAAGGAGTCACTCCCGGTGAAGGGATCTCGGTCCTTTCCTTATCGAATAAGGTGCTGGATGTTCTACAAGGAACACCGCTATGCAAAGCAAGAACTAGAGCTACCGGTTTTTATAAACAAGTTTCTACAACATCTTAGGTTTCTTTTAGTTTCATTAATCTCATTAATGAAGTCCCATTTTATTATTCTTCACAAGCATCTCTTTTGAAACGAAATCTGCAATATAACATATATCTCATATATATAATATAAACATTCATCTCAGGCAGTAATATGATCTCATCACAGAACATTGCAGCAGAAGAACATATATGAAATATTGGATATACTAGGACGTCCGTGTTTTAGTACGAGCCTGTATAAAACACGGATTCCACGGTCGCGATGAATAGCCAAACCCATATCCCTAGACCCCTACGAGAGCGGCAAGCAACACTGCCAATTCTAGGGTTAGGAGACCCGGTCTCGACTCCTCGAGATGGTCTCCCACTGGACCCTAGAACCCGGTTACTTGTGCTCCCCGCCTTGGGTCTACCTAATGCGGAAAAGTAAATAATATACATCAACGGTGACATCTTCCGCAACCTGGAAGTGCCCCAATAAAAGAATATTACATACAAATGAATTTTACATGAATGAAAAATAAAAAAACTCTCATCTCACATAAAACCCCCGGCTATTCAAAAGGCGACGATCCAATATAACACATCACGGCAACACATAATATCACATATCATCAACGTAAGCAAGTATGCGTATCCCGATTGTCATTGATGTATAGCAACGAAGCCGGCGATACACCACATACTACGCTTACGGTCACAGAAAAGAAAGTGTAAAACTACAACAGTTGGAATCCGCAACCTCCTTAGGTATCGCATGCCTAACCAAATGAATTCCTTAGACATCTCATGCCTAACAATTATAAACCCCGCATTTTAGTCTCATTATCGAAAACTCTTTTCAATATCAAGTCGGGCAATTCAATAAGATTCCCGACGTCCTGATCGAATGCTCGTCGCAAACTTTAGTAGACGGCCGCACCCCCGGATGCCGTCGACGAAGTGCACTAAGGAGGAACACCGCTGCCGCGAGCACCCGAACGGATGCTTTTGGCGACGGGGTTCTCCTACAGTCACTTGGTCGGGGCTATGGGACATGGCTGTCTGTTAAGTTTACCCGGCGAGTATCCGCGTACGCTACGTGATTGTGACGGACTTTTGATCACATCAAAATTCCGTGGCAACCGATCATCTGAGACTAAAGTGCTAGATTTATAACATTCAAATTAGTTATCTCATAACTACCTGTGGATTCCAAATATTGTATCATATTCCAGATAAATAGACAATGTTAAACTTTCCGATCGAATAATCAAACACCCAAGATTTCCCCGATATATCTCAACACTTGAAATCAGTTTAAAAACATCCATCACATGCCACAGTACCAATGGTCCAGCCGTAGAAGGGTCAAGACAACGCCTCACATGTGGCACGCCGTACTGCCACAAACCCTAAGGTTCAGAAGCAGTTTAAGACGGTCACATAATCGAGTTAAGGTTTGTTGTCTTCTAGAGGGTCCACCGCGTTACTTGCACGACTTAGAACGTTCTTAAACACGAGAAAAAATCCAACTTTTGAAAAAATTTCCGACAAGGGAAAAAGTGAGTTATTGATATCCGCCCGAACTTTTTAACAGTTTCTAAAATTATCCGGACAAACTAAACAAAGTTAAATTATCCGATCGAATCAACGATTCCCCAATACAACCCTTGAAAACTCAACACTTGAGTGGAATTAAAATATTCCCAGAAACAAATAACAATAAAGGGCCTAAACATAATTACATGAAATTTCAGGGACTAAGTCCAAATTTTGACCGCGAAACCGCCGCAAAACCCATGGTTTGGCCGCGGTTCCGCGCTCGAATTTTTGAATTAGAGGTCCATACTTCACAGTAATTCTTAGTTTTTCCTGCTTGTTTTTCTGAGCATTTTTAATCCAGAAAAAATCAACTTTTTGAAAATTGTCCAGAGAGGGTTCCGTATCGGGGTTTCGGCGTTCGATCGGACTTTAAACTTCGTCTAGACTTCGCCTAAAGCTCTAGCTTGGCTCTGATACCACTGTAGGGTTGCTATGCACGCGCACAAGGGTCTATGAGGCATCAACCATGCCTGATTAAAAAATTAGCCGTGCCGAACAACCCGAAGCCGGATCTTTAAACTAGAGATTAGGCGAAAACAAACATGCTAAACACTTTAACACTAAGTGAGAGGGATTACAACCTTTGTAGATCTGGTCCTTCACTTCATATGCTCCGTGTTGTGGTCCCTTCCCTGCAATCATCGGGTTCCGGACTCTCGAGAGGTTCCACGAAGAGAAAGATGCAACCTTTGCTTCCGATCTTCGATACAAAGATGATCTACCTTGAAGTTTCGTTAACACAAGCTAACACTAATGAAATAATGTGAACACCCTCATCTAAATGGCAAGGGAAGATGAGGATGATGAAGTAGGATTTTTGCTCTCTTTATTTATCTTTTTCTCACATATTTTCATCACAAATATCAAAGCAAGAAAGCTTTGTAAGCAAAGAAGAAGAAGGAAGAAGATGATGAATAATAGAATTATGATAGAAAATCCTTTTGTGATGAATAATGCAAAGGAGATAATGATGAATAATGCAACCATGGTTGACTAAACCTTTGTAGAGAATTAACCAAGGCTAGGGTTTGGGTTAGGTTAAGAATAAGTCACTTGAAAATATCTTTCACAAAACAAAACCAAAATCTTCTAGAATCATCTAGAAAGCTTAACCCTAATCCAAACCCTAATCATGTTTAAACTCCACTAAACATGTTGCATTAGTTATCATATCATGTTACAATATTATATATCACATATATAATATTTATTGTAACCAAATAAAATAATACATTTAACATATATCGCATATATATCAATGTATTACCCGAGTGAGAAAAAGAATCTTTTAGTGAGCTAATATTAGTTAATGTAATATAATATATCATATATATTATTATACATTAAATTATCGAATCAACACTTGATCCGAAAATCCGGCTATATCGCATATAACCGACTAATATTTATCCGTACCGATTCATCGAATCAACACTTGATCCGATGACCCGGCTGATATCAAATATCGCGAGAATACAATACAGTATCACATATCGCATTATCCTCGGTCCCGCACATATCACATATGTGCTCCTACTCCGTTTTGCCTGAGCCAAGAAACCTCTATGTAGGACTCTAAAGAATCGTCAATACGCCGGCAGTAGGTGATGATTATATCAAACACCCACAAGCTGCAAGCGGTCAGCTAAACGTAACAGCTACCCAGGTATTGAGCGCTCAGAAGATCAACAAGCAAGCCTGTACATTCTCCTGTGAATCCAAACAGTAACACTCCCGTACAGTTCGGTCTCGTCGTCTGATATGTTGCATATCTCACCTAGGGGTGGTAAACGTCAGACCCCAGTAGCTCGATAAGTCGTGTCGATTTGAGGTCTATAACAGTTCGAGAAACTACTGATAACACTTACCAGTAAATCTCAGCAACCCTGGCCAGGGATTTCCGGTTATAGCCAATCGAACACAGCACAACATCAACTCCCTATACCGGGAGAGACGAATCCCCTCCTATCGCTCATTGCCTCCATGTGATTCGGGACTGTACCCAAAAGCCACCTTTTTGCACGCCCTCTTGGACGTGGTATGATGGAAATCAAAGCACAGTGGGAATCACACAAGACTCTATGACGATCTCGGGTAGACAGACTACTCTGTACCAGTGTTACCGGAGAACTGCCATCTAACGTGAGGTATAATACCATCTGGGAGTTCTCGGCAAGTCCGTCCAGTGTACCCAGTCTACACTGAGCACCCGTACACCATCCTTGATGTCAAACACCGATGGATATGGGATCATCCATCGCCCATCATATGGGTCAAGATGCGTATACGCTAGTCTACTCTGGTGTATCGATGCCCTGTCTCGATACACCCTCGACTAGGAACAGTTATAGGATGTACTCGTCAACTACCGTGGCCCCACTAGTATGATCTCATCATAGTCCCAGTAGTCGAGTACATATCCTAAGGGCTTTATCAACATGTAACATAGAGACAATCAGAGTACATGTTAAGATAAAGTACAACCAGATAGCATACTATCATGTCGAGCAAGAAAGTCCTCCCTATATATGTCCTAGCATCCACTACAATATACATCATATGTACAGTAATGGCCTCTTGGGCATACATATAACTAACACATATGCTAAGATATGATATGATATGATATATATATGAGAATATGAGATGATAGAATGTACGTGACCATAGATCCTTACCCTTGATTTATGATACATCTGATGACTTATCCGCATTCTTAACTCGAAGACACTGTACGATGGATTATACCATACGCGATATAATGTACAGGACAATAGATCCGTACTTCGATTGATGATACCGTACGATGGATTAAACCGTACGTGATATGATATACCGGATGATTGATCCACACTCTTGACTCGAGGATGACGTACGATGGACTATACCACATCTGTGCAGGGTTCCATAGGGTCGCCGCTGGGTTTCGGGAGGCATCGACCATGCCATATTCAAAAATTTGGCGCACTAAAGAACCCTAACCTAGAATCTTAACTAGATAATTAGACAAAACTAGAATGTAAACATCTTTACATCTAAGTGAACAAGCAATACAACCTTTGTAGACTGGTCCTTCACTTCAATAGCTCTGTGTAGTAGTCCTTTCGCTCCAAGTAGTGAACTCCCGGACTCCAGAAAGGCTCCACAAGATGAACGGAACAAGCTTGCTTGAAGTCTTCGAGGCCAAAGATGATCTACGTCGAGGAGACACCGACTCAAGCTACCTCTTCACTAATGTGGAATTAGTGAAGCTAACACCTCAAAATGAATGGCTAATCTAGTAGAAGATGATGAAGTAGGATTTTTGCTCACTTTAGAAATATTTTTCTCACTCATTTTCTTCACCTCCCATGAAGCTAGAAAGCTTGAGGAAGGAGATGAAGAAAGCAACCATGGAATGAAGCAAGTGAAGAATGAATCAAGTGGTGAGAATAGCAACCATGGGTGAGATAATATCATATACTAACTCTTGTAGAGACTAAACCATGGCTAAAAAATAATGGTTAGGTTAATAAATATCTTCAAGTAAAACAAAATTAGTGGACTTGGTCAATGGTTCCACAACCTTCAACCATGTGACTAATTTCCAACTAATTTGATTTACTTTAAATAAACAAAACCTTACATTATTATAAGCATGGTGTGAGTCTCATACACCCATGTAGCATGTGGCATCAAGCATGACACAAAAGAATGTACATTAATATATATCACATATATACTAAGTGTACATAAGTGAGAAAAAGAAATCTTAAGTGAGCTAATATTAGTTAATGTAAGTTAATATATCAAATATATAATTATACATTAAATTATTAAATGAACACTTGATTTAATAATCCGGCTATATCACATACAACCGACTAATATTAAATGTATCAACTTATCGAATCAACACTTGATTCGACATCCCGGCTATATCACATATAACCGACTGATATCACATATCGCGAGAATAGAATACAGTATCACATACACGTATTAATCTCGATCATGCACATATCACATATGTGCTCCTACTTCGTTTCGCTTGAGCCAGAAAACCTCTGTGTAGGACTCTAAAGACTTGTCAATACGCTGGCAGTAGGTGGCGATCAAATAAGCCACCCATAAGCCGCAAGCGGTCTGCTAAACGTAATGGCCACCCGGGTATTGAGCGATCAGAAGATCAACAAGCAAGCCTGCTCATACTCCTGCGAATCCAATCAGTAACACTACCGTACAGTCCGGTCTCTTCGTTTGATATATTGCATCTCAGAGCCTGGGGGTGGTAAACGTCAGACCCCAATAGCCTGATAAGTCATGCCGATGTGAGGCCCATAAAGGTTCGAGAAACTACTGATAACACTTACCAGTAGATCTCAGTAACCCTGGCCAGGGACTTCCTGTTTTGGCCAATCGAGCACAGCGCAACATCAACCCCCAATACCGGGAGAGACGAATCCCCTCCTATCGCTCATTGCCTCCATGTGATTCGGGACTGTACCCAAAAGCCACCGTTTTGCACGTTCTCTTGAACGTGGTAAGGTGGGAATCAAAGTACGGTGGGAATCACACAAGACTCTATGACGATCTCGGGTCGACAGACTAACCTGTACCAGTGTCACCAGAGAACTGCTATCTGACGTTAGGTATAATATCATCTAGGAATTCTCGGCGAGTCCGTTCAGTGTACCCAGTCTCCACTGAGCACCCGTATACCAATTCTGATGTCAAACACCAATGGATATGGGATCATCCATTACCCATCATATGGGTCGAGAAGCATATACGCTAGTCTACTCTGGAATATCGATGCCCCGTCTCGATACTCCCACGACTAGGAACAATTGAAGGATGTACTTACCGACTACCCTTGCCCCACTAGTATGATCTGCATCATAATCGTGGTAGTCAAGTACTCATCCTAAGGGCTTTATCAACATGTAATAGAGAGACAATAAGTGTACATGTTAAGATAAAGAGCAACCAGATAGCATACTATCATGTCGAGCAAGAAAGTACTCCCTATATATGTCCAAGCATCCATATAATATACATCACATGTATAATAATGGCCTCTAGGGCATACATATAACTAACAATCTCCCACTTGCACTAAGGACATTTGTTGTAGTATCTCATACCCAACGTCCCATAAAAGTCTCTCTAGGGAAATGCCTTTGTGAGTGGATCTGCTGTGTTATCCTTCACGTCAACTCTCCTTACCTCGATCCCTTAGAGATCAACCATCTCCCTGATCAGGTGATACTGTCCTCAGAATATGTCTGGATCGCTGATGGGACCGGCATTCCTAGGCCAAAGCCACAACTCCATTGTTGTCACAATAACAGTTATTGGACGCTCAATGGTAGGAACCATGTTCATCTCATGAACAAGATTATCCAGACATCCACTTTGGTAACATCGTTGGTAGCGATGTATTCAGCCTTTATCGTCTAGATTGCCACGGTATCTAACTTGGAACTCTTCCAACATACCGTCCCTCCAATGAGGGTAAAGACAAAGCCCGAGACTAACTTTCAGTCGACCTTATCACTCTGGGAGCTCGAATTGGTAAAGGACTCCCACTGGAGTTTACCGTTACCAAACACCAAGAACATTTCTTCAGTGCTTCTCAAGTACTTAAGAATGTCCTTCGCAGCTTTCCAGTGATTCTCCAAAGATTCTACTGATTCCTGATCACTACACCTAGTGAGTCAGCTACATCTGGTCTGGTACATAACATCGCATACATGATAGAGTCTACTGCTGAAGCATAGGGTATCCCTTGCACGCGGGCTCTCTCCAAATCAGTCTCGGGAGACATCGTTTTAGAGAGAGTGATTCATGAGTAAGTGGGCGGACCACCATGTTTAGAATCTTCCATACTAAACCCCTTTAGTACGGTGTTAATGTACCTGGATTTGGGACACTCCCAACATCCACTTAGATCTATCACCATAGATCATAATCCACAAGATGTAGTAGATATCATCCAAATCATCCATGGAGAACCCTCGTGATAAAAGGAGCTTGACCCAGTGTAGCATAGGAAACCATTTCCTATCAAGAGTATGTCATCTACGTACAATACGTGGAAGACAACCTTACTCTCTACAACCTTCTTGTATATACAAGGTTCATCTACCTTTTTTATGAAGTCAAACTCTTTGACTGCCACATCAAAACAGATGTTCTAACTCCGTGATGTGTGCTTTAATCCTGATGGACTTAAGCATATCAACTGGAGAAAAGGTTTCATCATAAACCACATCTGGTTATTGACGAAAACCTTTTACTAGAAGTCTAGCTTTGAAAGTCTCAACTTTTCCATCTACACCAAGAATCTTATCAAGATCCTTTTGCTCCCAATGGGTTTTACCCCTTCAGGTGCAACATTCAAAGCCATACTTTGTTGGTGTACATGGATTCCATCTCTGATTGCATAGCATCCAGCCATTTTACAGAGTCCCCACTCGTGATGGCCTGCCTGAACCTAGTTGGGTCATCATCTACTATGATGCAACCTTCGCTCCCACCGTCACTGAGGAAACCATAGTATCTCTTAGGTGGATGAGGAATCCTACCAGATTCGCGGAGAGGCTGAGGCTCGTTAGAGACTATTGAATCCTTTGGTTTCACAAAATCATCAGCTGTTAGTTTGTCCAGCTGGAACTCCTTCCAGTTCTACCTCATGACCATTAATTTCTTCACAAGAAATTCCTTTTCTAAAAAGGTGTCATGCTGAGAAACAAAACACATTTTGCTCCTCAGTGTGGTAGAAGATATTCCCTCGCAAATGTTTGGGATATCCAACAAACTTACAGAACTGACCTTGCCTCGAGTTTGTCCGGATTTTGCTTTTCAACATAGGCCGGACAACCTCATATCTTAACTCGTTTAAGACATGGTCTCTTCCCATTCCATATCTCATATGTAGTGGTAGGCAATGATTTGGATGGAACCCCATTCAATAGGTATGTATCTTCTCAATTGCATAACCCCCAAAAGGAAACATGTGACTCAGCAGTACTCATCATAGAGCGCACTATATCTCATAGGGTGCGATACATCCGCCCCGATACACCGTTGTGCTGTGGTGTATACGAAGGAGTAAGCTGAAAGAGAATCCCATTCTCCTTTTAGAAACTCCAGGAACTCCATACACAAGTATTCTCCTCCTCGATCACATCGAAGGACTTAATACTTCTACCCATCTGGTTCTTAACTTCAAGCTTATATTCCTTGAATTTCTCAAAAGTTTCAGACTCGTGTTTCAACAGGAACACATGTCCGAATCTTGAGAGATCGTCGATGAATGTAATGAAGTACAAAGAACCAATCCTGGCATTTCTAGACATAGGACCGTATACATCATCATATATCTGTCCCAAGAGTTCAGTAACTCTTTCTCTGTTTTCAGAAAACGGAGTATTGGTCATTTTACCTTTGAGACAAGACTGGCAAGTATCATAAGATGAAAATTCGAACTAGTTGTGTCGCATTGATATGACCTAGTCTACAATGCCACAAGAAGGATTCGTTCATTTCTGAACTACTCCTCTTGTGTGTGTTCTACATATTTTGAACTGTGGTTTGATTTAGAACTTATATGCCATTATACATAACGTGCCTGATCCAATCAACTCTTGATTCAGGAAAATATTCACAACATTATCCTCCAATAAAGAATTATATCCTTCTTTAACTTAATAAAGAATCTGATGTAATGTTGTATATCAGGTTCGGTATGTAATAACATTCTTTCAGAATCAATGTATTTACCATTTGGTAAAACAAGGTGATATTTGCCAACTGATTTGGCTGCAACAATTGCACCATTCTCTAACACTTATAGAGATATCACCCAATCCCAGTTCTCTACCAGTGTGCAGCCCATGTAACAGATTACATATGTGGGATTCTAATCCAGTATCTCATGCCTTAGAACGTAGAGGATGCTGAGAAAAAATTCTTGGTAATGAACACACCCGAAGAATATGCATCAACATGCTCATTCCTAGATTGGGTCATGTGGAAATCCGGATATTCCCCTATTTCCTGCTCGGATGTAACATTTCAAAATAATAAAATATTTTTTTTGGGAAATTTATAATTTAATATTATTTTATTGAATATTTTAATAATTCGGTATAATTAAATACAAATAAATGGGGGGAAATTTTGGAAAATTATGGAAAATTCTAAAATAGGTTATTTTATGGAATTATGCCATTTTTAAGTTTTTATGGTTAGTTATATGCTAATTTAGTTCTAATCGCGATTAAAAATCGCTAATCGGTTTTTTTTAGCATTTTTGTGCAAAACATGCACATATCATTTTTCTTACACTTGTGCATTTTTCCACCATGTTTCTTTTGGGGTTACTATTCTAGTGAGAAGGGTTTAGAGAAGAAAGAAAAGGAAAAGAAATGGAAAAGGATTTTTATATTGAGGTATGGTGAGAGAGAGAGAGGTATGGTTTCCTTTGACCTTGGACTTAACCATCTCTTCATTCTTCCTCTCATTTTCTCTCTCCCTCTTCCTCCATCTCCTGCTGCAGCTGCTGCCCCTCTTCATCCTCCCCTCTTCAAGCCCCAAATCATCTCACAAACATCACCAAAACCCTACCCCCATTTCATTAAAAGTGTGCATAAGCTCAAGATCTACACATTGGACCAAGAAAGCAAGGATTTTGGCCACTAGGGGCAACTCAAGAAAATTATTGAGTTGCCAAATGAGGTAATTACTGAACCATTTGCTTAGTTTTAGCGTTACTTATACCCCCATGTTGTGATAGAATCGATATTGTGGGCTTTGTGGACTAAAGGAAAACCTAGTTAGGGTTTGAGGGAAATTTGAGTTATGATGTGAAATTGAGCTCAGTAGAGGTTATGTAAACACCTTAGTGCTAGTATGGAGACCCAAACCTGAGACTTAAGACCCGGAATACGGATTTAGAAACCGATAACGGAAAATTTATGGAATCTGTAAAGGTTTTATGGGATCTGCTATCAACCCGAGACTCTGAAAATTTATTTGGTTGGACAGTGACATGTGCAGGCACCCAGAAAGCTATCACCAAGACCCCAGCCCCTAACTCATTTTCCCGGCCGCAGATTTATCCCGTTTGGCCGCAATTTGCGGCCAGACCTGCCCCATTTTGGCTCGTTTTGGTTTTGGTGTCCCCTTATCTGTAGATTAGGCCCCTGGCATGTGTAGATTTGTCTAGTTTGACCTAGGGTGAAATCTGGAGCCTATTTCCTTAGTTGCTGTTTTGGATTCGTGTTTCCGTATTTCGTATTTATTTTATTCTGCAATTGTGTATTGTGTTTTACCTCGACCATTTGGCGTTTATACGACGATATCGAGGATTGATTGATGGTTTTGAAGACGTGCCCATAGGTTCTGACCTATAGGCCCCTTATCGTATCGTTTTGGGTTTCGTGTGCCGTTTTAGATTTGATTTGGTTTTAATGCGCATTACGATACTTTGACATGTAGGTACCCCATGAAGACTTCAGGACGACAAGTAAGCGCGTGGCGACATCGACAAATGAAGACGCAAGGTGAGTAGATTATATCTACAGGGGGAAGTCGGGTGGATGGCGTGTAGCACCCCCGCAGTCCGTAGTTGATATACTATATATTATATTTGATAGTTATAGTGTGTCATGTATATGGTGTTAGGTGTATTATGGATAGCTTAGGGTTAGAAGTAAATTAGTATAGTTCATAGTCGCGAAACCTAGAATAGGTTTACACCCACACGCGCACCCTTGCATATTAACTATACTTACACTGTGTTGATGATGATATTGGATGACATTGGAGATGAGTCGATGATTTTGGGCATTGTGCCGTGAGATCGGTGATGTGATGTGATTTGTACTTGCGATATGACATGTGATCTTAGCGGGCCGTTGGGCATGTGTTTTACCCCCGCTTTCATACTTATATAGATGGTATTGATTTGTACTAGACTTAGATCTGTACCCCAGATTATGTGATATGATGATAATGATACCTGATATTTGATGAGAGGAATGTGATACTGACCGTACCCAGCTATTGGGATGACGTACGACGATTTACCGTACGAGCTTTATATTGATGATAGATCCGCACTCATGACTTGAGGATGTCATATGATATACTGTATCGTACGCGATGCTATTGAGGCGGGATCACCGACTATTATATCTATATATCGACTCAGATTTAGGTGGTTTCCATACCCCTCCCGATTGACTTGATACTTAGATCTGTAGTTTGCATAGTAGATGTTAGACTAGACCCGAGTCATACCTATTTCAAAACTATGAATCAGGAATATCTTAAGGACAAGTAAAGGGATTCTACGGGTATTTCCAAAAGACGTATCTTTCTTAAAAACACCGTAGCCCTTACTTTTGGTAAAAATCCTGATTCGTCTTATTTCAAATGGCATAACTGCATGACATATACATACGGGTGTAGATTCTTTACTGTTGCGTTGATTATTCGATTTCCGCATATTCATGCTATTCACATTGCTTTGCATATGTTTATTGCTATATTACTATCATTTTGCTAGGGCACCAGCACCATTATCGATGATGCGTATGTTCCACGTACACTTGCTTGCCGGCTCACACACTTCATCATCGATAATTGCCATGTCACTACACAGTAGTATTATTGCATCAGGATATGACCTTGTATGTGCATACTATTATTTCCATGTTGCGTGATATACTGTTATACTTGCATTTCATTTATATGTCACATACATCATACTTTATGATTATGCGCATTGAGATATTCGTTTTCATGATATTTCTTGATTTGGGGACCGTGGATATTTCAAGGAGAATATGTAATTGTTTTAAAAACCCGGTTCCCATGCTATGATATTTAAGTGCGTCCACCATGTGTTTTCTCGATGCTGAGAGCGACATATGAAC
The DNA here is from genome assembly GCA_030015575.1 of Agapanthus africanus. Taxonomy (NCBI): domain Eukaryota; kingdom Viridiplantae; phylum Streptophyta; class Magnoliopsida; order Asparagales; family Amaryllidaceae; genus Agapanthus; species Agapanthus africanus. The sequence goes on from JASDDO010000006.1 coordinate 217,087,446, forward strand.
CCGAGTCGAGGAGGGGACGAGGCCGATTACGGGTACATGGTAGACCCGGTATGGTACCCCGGGGCGAGAACAGTTTTGCTGTGTAGTAGACGGTGAGCCTGGCAGTGGGACCACTACCTACCGGTGATTGGTTGGACCTGGCGGTTATCCGGAGGATACTGACCAGAGTCGATAGATGGATATGGGAGTACTCCCGGGGCCGAGGGCCGATTCCGCAGACAGAGCCCGTGGGCTGATCCAGACTGACGGAGCCCGATAGATGAGGATTTACGTGTCGATGCTAGGCACGGGTTTCATGATGATCTCCATGATTTAGATTATATCCTCATATTTGCATGCATGATGCTTATTGACATTGGGTGACAGGTGGACGGGATCCACATATATACAGACATTGATTACATACAGACTTTGACTACATTGATCATATTTCATTTGTATATATAACAGGGTATGAGGGCGCTGTTATATATATACCCTTACACTAATATTAGTGGAATGGGACGCTAATATATGTATATTGATATCCATTTGATACTTCATCATGTTTACTTCATGCAGACATACCTTACATTTATGACATGTTATTATCTGAGGCGCTGGCACGAGTACTTGGCACTACCTACATGATTAGTTGTTACTTTGCCACATTTTCATGCTTCAGACTTACTCTTGAGGGTTATATTATATACTGATCGTATTGACCTAGGATTATGTCTTGCATTCGATTTCTGCTTGTAGATATTTTCTATTCACGAGTTGGCAACTCACCCCCGTTGTGCCACAGTTCTTGCAGGGTTTTGCCGTACGGGTTCCGTAGCGGCATTTCTGGCACACTGCTTCCATATGGGGGACTTGCTTGGGTAGGTGGGTTCTTTTGTATCAGGACCACCCTTATTGATGTATTATTCTTTTGTCTCTAGAAATTCCATCAACCAAAACTTGTATATTGTTTCAGACTCAGACACCAGTGATGTGTTATTTCGACCTTAGAGTCGCGCCTAGTAGTGTTACGGTTTTCATGCTTATCTGAGTTTCTTTTGAATTTTGATCCTCGCCATTCGGCGTTGTATAGTATATTGCTTGTATGTTTATTTATCCTTAAAATGGTTTTAGATTTCTGGGCTTTTGGCTTACTTGGATCAGATGGAGTCCTATAGACTTCATATGGTTCAAGGGCCAGTCACATGCTCTTTCGGGTCGTGACAAAGTTGGTATCAGAGCGCTAGGTTAACCTTGGTTCGAGTCTAAGTTTGACTATGTAGAGCCTAGGGTGTCTATGTAAGTGTATATACCCTAGAGGCCATTAATGTATCATACTAGCTTGTATATTACTTGATGGAAGCTTGGGATATTCACAGTTGTATAGACAATCTTGCTCAAAATGGTAGTATGCTACTTGGTTTGTCTCTACTTTAATATGTGCATGTGTTTCTTTTAGCATATCGCTTATATACATATTAGTAGAGCCCTTAGGATATTTGCTTGATTACCAGCGTTGTGATGGCGCTCACACTCGTGGGGGCTGGGTGATCCATAAGCACATCCTTATACAGGTCCCTAGTCGTAGGACTATCGAGACAGGGCATCGATACTCCGGAGTAGACTAGCGTATGCGCTTCTCATCCCAGCGGGGAAGACGGTCTGTCCCACAGCCGTCAGTACGTCGTACTTGAGATAGTATGCGGGTGCTCGTTAGGTTACGAGTACACTGGACATGACTCGTCGGGAACTGATGGTTGGTATTATACCTATCGTCAGTTATCAGTTCCCAGGTGACATGAGTACAGCTTAGTCCGCAGACTTGCCACTGTCACTTCGCCTCGAGTGTGTTCCCACTGTACTTAGATTACTATCCTACCACGACTCAAAGGAGTCGTGCAAACAGGTAGTAGTTGGGTGCAGTCCCGAAGCACTTGGAGGCAGTGACGGTTAGACAGGATTCGTCTCTCCCAGTATTGGGGGTTGACATCGCGCTGTGTCTAGGAGAGCCATTACACAAGTAGTCCCTGGCCAGGGCAAGCGAGATATACTGGTAGGTTTCCAGTGTTATCTCAGGGTGTTCTGAGCTTCACTCCGACACGACTTGTACCGCTATTAGGGGACTGACGTTTACCGCCCCCCTAGGCCCGCCATGCGATGTATCAGACGAACAGACCGGACTGTACGGAGATTGTCACATACAGGCTCAGTAGGAGTCCGGATGGGTTTACCTCATCGGCCTTCTTATCGACATCTACCTGGGGACCGTTACGTACAGCTAGTGCCGCTTGCGGTTTGTGGTTAAACCCACTGTCGGCGTAGTGTTGAGTCTTTAGAGTCCCACACAGAGAGTTTTCCTGCATTGAGCGAAACGTGTAGAGGCCATATGGTTTTACGGCAGGGCTGCGATCACTTGCGTACACTTGTGTGCGTATGGTGTTCGGGCAGGCAATACTAGTGGGCTTTGGTTTGAGCCGGATTCTAGTATTGCACAGATGGATTTGTTTTGTTTTCTGTGCATTCGCATTCTACGGAATGCGGATGCAGGTGTGTATGCATGGCTTTGTGGAGTGGAGAAGGAGGAGGTGCCTCATTAGGGTTTTGACAAGTTGGTTCGGTCAAAACCATTATGAGCCGGAAACATTATTTACTAATCCTTTTATTGATAATTATGTTATGGCTAATTACATTGACCATTTGACCATCTTGACTTTGTTGACCGTTTGACCAAAGTTGACTAGGATCTTCTTGAAAGGTCTAAAGTATTCTTTGGTTTTCTTTTTCATTTTTGTTATGATAATGGTCATGTCATTTGTAGCCATCAACTTTATCTTGATGGGATTAGTAATGATAGTGTTTTTACATTATTGCAACCATGGTTGTGTTTTCTCTTGGTTAAGTTTTTTTTCATTTGTTCATTTTGATTCTCTCTCTTGAAATGAGAAGCTCCATGGTTGCTAACCTTTCTCCTTCTTCCTCCTCCTCTTGATCTCTTCTTTTGATCTCATGTGTTGAGAGAAAAAGATCCCACAAAGACAAATACATCCATACATCTCCTCTATACATTCTAGGGCTTCTTGACTACCAATCACTTTGCCCTAGTTGCCTCGGCTTGAGGCGGAGCTTAGTGTACATCTCTCGGGTGGATCGTCTTCGACTCAAGAAGGCCGCGGAGGTGCCTAAGGTCCGGATCGACGCTTGGAGCTTGGATGGACGAGTGGGACAGCGGAATGAAGACCCGAAGGACCGGTTCCGTGAGGTATATTTTCTACAAGCATAGTAGTTATAGCCTCTTGTAGTTTACTAGTTTCTAGTTTAGCAAAGATCCGTGCTCTAAGTCCATGTCGCCTTGCGCCAAATTATTGTTTTTCGCCGTTTCCGCCTCCCCGTAAGAACCGGGGTGAGCAACGTGGACTTACAGTAGTATCAGAGCCTAGCTAAACATAAACTATTAAGTTAGCAAAGTGTTTAGAACATCGATCGGAAAAAAGGTCGCAAAACACATCCACAAAACCTCAAGTTTCTGTCGATTTTTATACTGCTCAAAATGTGATTTAAAATATATGAAAAATCGTCTCAGGGTTTTGTGAAAACACTGCAGAAAAACGAGCCAGTGAATCGATCAAACGGCCGCGGTTCCGCTACAATGACATGCTCATTGCCGCGGTTCCGCCGCGGTTTTGACTCGTCACTGGATCGGGTTTTGTGCAGTGTTTTAGTTTGGCTGTTTTGGGATTTTTAATGCATGTTTTTTCCACCCAGATTTTCCAGAGAGCAAATTGACTTTTGGGGTGGTTAAAAATCCGTATTTTGATCGATATTCTGTAGACTTTGGCTAATGCATATTTTCTGTGATGTGATATATGTATTGAACGTCCGCAAATCGCTATACGACGATTAGTGGGGGTTATACATATCTGTGATCTGTAATGTTGATGGTTTGTGTATATGAACTCGGTGGATTGTCGCGGATGAATAGCCGGGAATGGGTGTGAGATGAGAGTTTCTTTTTCTTTCATTCATTGTAAAATTTGTAAATTGATGTAATATTATTTGTTTGGCCGCACAACCGGGTCGGGGTTGTAGCCGTCATTGTATTATTTCTTTTTACTGTTTTTGCTTCTAGGATAGACCCAAGGTGGGGTGCACAAACTACCGGGTATCTCGAAGTGTCGAGTGGCCTACTCACGGTGTTGAGGGAGGTTGCTACGCTTCGAGTACTTGGCGGGTAGTTTGCCGCACCCGTAGGGGTCTAGGGTGGGGTTTGGCTATTCATCGCGACCGTGTAATCCGTTTTTCGTTGAAGGGTCGAACGAATCGCGGATTCCTAGTATATCTAAAGTGTTCATCTGTGATCTGTAATGTCTATCATTGCTATATATATTAACTATTTAGGTGCTGCTTATGTTTTGCATCCGCGCTAGTCCAGCCCTCGCTCTGTCGTTAGTTAAGTAACCTAACGGGTGATGACGGGGCCCCGTGGCGAATGCGGATGGCATAAGCGCACACCATATTTTGGTTGTTTTCTGCAATGGTAGGTTTAAATGATGGGACGCATTAAAAGAACTAATGCAAGAAAATAAACCAAGTAAAAGTCGTTGGAACACTTTGAAAACCACTCGGTTCTTTTCAAAAACCAGCATTTTAAACGCGGAGCTTGAACCACTCCTTTTAAAAGCTATCTCATTCCATCGACTATATCAAGTTCACTACGTTCACGGTTTCGCCAAAACCATTCGTAGCCCTCCGTCATTTCGTATGGATATTCAATAGTATTCAAGCTATGTTTGTTGACCTTCGTCAAGGCATAGTGATTGGTAGCTGTTGGGTGTTTATATGTAGCATAGATAGATGCGTTGGTTTGGGACAGTCGTATTACCTTGTTGACCTTCGTCAAGGGTATGTACGGGTGGGTTCAAATTAACCTGGGTAATGACGGGTAGAACTTGACATGTGACTTATGATTTGTTGACCTTCGTCAAGGTCATAAGAGCATGGGGCAAAAATCCACATCGGGAGTTTCATAAGCACTGAAACTTGCTAGCGCTGCATACCATTTGGAGTGTGATGATTCTGGTAGGATTCCTTCGTTTTTATCACGCGATGATATTTGGATCCCGATCCTACTGTGAGTATATGCTACTCCTCGGGAAACCTCTCACTTAACGATCAATGCTATAAACCAAGTAGGTGTCTAGAAAGGTGTTAGCGGGGCTTCGCCCACAGGGAAAAGAGGTTACTTAATTAAGGAACTTCGCGAAAGCGTTGGAAAACCTCCCTCGAAGTACCGACACTGGCCTGGCTGAACGGTTAAGCAAGTATTGTACGGTGAGATTGATCCTGACTAATTCTTCCTTTTATGGTTTGAGGAGGGATTCGAGAGACAGTGGGAGCCATCCTTTTTAGATAAAATAAAAACCAATCTAAACTTGCAAGAGCATCATGCTGAGTGTTTTCTTCTCTCTCTCTTAATTGCAGCGACCCAGTGACCGCACCTAGGTTACATCTAGATAATAAAATGACTGAATCTGACTGTTATGACTGGCAAAGGTCTGTCCAGATGTCCATTGCCCATGACAAGCTGGGACACCTCTTGACTGATCCAACCCCTGCCGTCTCAGGTCCAGTTTCCCCTGTCACGGATATTTATATCCGCGAGACATCGGAAAGGAACTCTGCGAAAGCCAAGTGCCTCGTGTTAGCCTCAGTTGATGCACTAGTAAAATAGGGGTTTGCCCCTACGGATAGTGTAATCCGTAGGGGCAAAAATAACTTGGACCTACGGATATATCCGTAGGTCTAAATGGTTGCCCCTACGGGCAAAGACGTCCAAGAATAAAAATATTAATTCTTAATTAGGTGTTTGCCCCTACGGATCCGCAAACAAAGGACCTACGGATATATCCGTAGGGGCAAGTAAATATCGATTTAATAAAATCCCAGATCGATCGCCTACGCTCATTTCCCTCTCTCTCTCGATCGGGCGCGAAAATAAGGTTAGGGTTTCGTCGCCACTGGAGTTCGATCGCCTACCCCAATGCGCCACGCCGTCGCCGCCAAGGTTGTTCTCCTAGTGGCCATCGCCGGTTTCGTCGCCACTGGAGTTCTCGTCGCCACCGCGGTTAAGGTCGTCGCCACCGCCGTTCAGATCGTCGCCCCTGCCCCAGCAGCCGTTCAGGTGAGTAAATCTCGAGGTAAGTTAAAGAATTTATTGGATTATTTTGGGCTTAAGGTTCATGGCGCGCGAGTTGGCCTGGGTTGGGCTGGGGTCGCGGTCGCAGTCGCGGTCGGGTTAGGGTTGGGGCAGGGGCTGGGCTGCGGGGTCGGGTTCGGGGTCGGGGTCGGGGAAGGGGAAGGGGAAGGGGAAGGGGAAGGGTTAGGGTCGGGGTCGGGGTCGGGGTAGGGTTAGGGTCGCAGTCGGGGTAGGGTTAGGGTCGGGGTCGGGGTCGGGGTCGGGGCTGGGTAGAATTTATCAAATTTTTTATTGGGGGTGCGGCTGGGGCTACGGGCTGGGGCTAGGGCTGGGGAAGGGGAAGGTCAATTTATCAAATTTTTAACAAGATTTGTATTAGTTTGCAAGAACACTTAAGTTTATCACAAAATATTGTTTGGGTTTTCGATTTATATCTTGAGAATAATGGAGGAAAGATGCCATAGTAGGGAATTCCCTCCTATGGCGTCGAAAAAATACCCCTTTCATGGTTTTTTCCGACGATCGGCACCCAACATCTTCATTGTCATCATCTAAGATGTGGGTATACCAAATTTCAAGTGATTCTACAACTTTTTCACCGTTGATTTAGCAATGTAAAAAGTTCTATTGTCGGCAAACCGTTAATTTTGAACCCACTAAATCAACGGTGAAAAAGTTGTAAAATCACATGAAATTTGGTGTACCCACATCTTAGATGATGACGATGAAGATGGTGGGTGCCGATCGGCGGAAAAAATTAGGGAGAGGGTATTTTTTCGACGCCATAGGAGGGAATCCCCTCCTATGGCCTCTTCCCTCCATTAATCTCTTATATCTTTTAGCGGTATGTATCCGTTGTCCCAAATTTTGAATTATCTTATACTAGTATTTATGCATGTGCAGATCTTCTTTATCCTGACAAAAGATCCATATCCATTATCTTAACTTAAAATCCTTTAGAGGGTGCTAATCCTAAATAACAACAAAATGATGTTAAATATTTCATCCGATTTTCACAAGATCATACTTGAAAAAAATGCAACTACTTTCACAATTTCACAATCCTAACCAACTCCCAATTTATTATGGTATTCGATCATAACTTGAGAACAAATTCTCTTTTCTATTGCCATCCCATATCAAACCCTAGAATCGTGGGCCATTTCAAATTACACCAAATTGAGGCAAGAATTGGATGAAACCAACATAACCAACAATAAAGAGCTTTATTTGGTAATATATATTGATGAACAATGGTTGCTGTGTTAAATCCAACCCTCACATCACATGCATATCAATAAAGGAGAGGACTGACCAAAATGTTGAATTTTAACAATTGTGAAAGTTCTTCGGTCAGGATGTAACAGAAATAAGGAAAAAAAACCTAAAATATTTTTCACAAAAAAGAAAAAGCAAGCTTCTCTCCCATATCATTAACAAAGCTTATCACTTTTGATTCTCGAAATTATTTTACATTATATTTTCATTCAAAACGTTTTGCTAGTTTGCTCACCAGCTGTTTGATAAAATTCCTAAACTATTTTTACTTTCCTTGCTCACAATTGCTCTTGACTACGTACAAATCTTGAAAACCCATTAACGCTCTTGCAATAATATGCAAAATCACATGAGGATTCACATTCATCACCACCACCTAAGGCTAGGGTTTGGGCTGGGGCTGCGGCTAGGGTTGTGCGTCCTCAAGAGGGCGATCATAGGATCGGTGAAGTGAGGTGGCTGGATATGAGATACGATGGATTTCCATGTGTTCAATGGAATGCTGAGGGTCAGAGTCGGTTATTTATATATCTCCCAAAAAAGAATGAGTTTGTTATCAAAGGTGTATTGATTTCTACATCAAGGAATATCAGTTATATGTCATTCAGTGACTAAGTCTGTTTCTGGCCCAACCATATTTATGAATCCTTTCTTCTTTTTCCTTCTTACGTATATTTACTAGTTCAGACTGTATGCACCTCTGCAATCAACGCCGAGAACTTATACATTATAGGTTAATAGACATATGCTATGAAATCACGGTGCATATCGAATTCATGATATGTTATAGTCCCTCATTATTTTTACTGTGGTGAGAAAGCAGTCGCTGGTGGCCACAAGCCATAGAATTGGCAGTTGTCCTACCTAAAATAACAACTTTTATACTAAAAAATTATGTATGCCATTAGTTAGTAGTTTATGTTTTTTAGACGCAAAAGCCATTTGAGAAATACTTTTCCAACCCACTATTAATCCATATTCTCAATATAGTCATTGAATTTGCACGCGCACATAATAAGAAGGAGAAGACAATAATGTGGCAGAAGAAGAAGAAGAAGACAGTAATGTGGCAGAAGAAGAAAAAAATGACATTCCTCGTTCTCTGTTTCAGCATCAATCTTCTGATATGAACTAATGATGGCTTTCACATAGGCTTTTCCCTTTAGAGACTTCTTAGTGTCAAATGGAAAGCATAAATCAGATTTTTGCAGGTCGGGTTCTTCTATGACTTTCAAGAGTCTCAACTGATTCTGTTAATTATACTCTAGTTGGGTGGTACTTTTACAACTTCTCACTGCAGGTGCGCTCTCTAATATCCATTTTGAATGTAATATTATCGATATTCAAAATGGATATTAGAGAGCGCACCTGCAGTGAGAAGTGGTAAAAGTATCACCCAACTAGGGTGTAATTTACAGAATCAGTTGAGACTCTTAAAAGTCATAGAAGAACCCGACCTGCACAAATCTGATGTATGCTTTCCATTTGACACTAAGAAGTCTCTAAAGGGAAAAGCCTATGTGAAAGCCATCATTAGTTCATATCAGAGGATTGATGCTGAAACAGAGAACGAGAAATGTCATTTTTTTCTTCTTCCGCCACATTACTGTCTTCTCCTTCTGCCACATTACTGTCTTCTCCTTCTTATTATGTTCGCGTGCAAATTCAATGACTATATTGAGAATATGGATTAATAGTGGGTAGGAAAAGTATTTCTCAAATGGCTTTGGCGTCTTAAAACCATAAACTACTAAGTAATGACATACGCATATATATAATAGCTTAAATTTAGTCCTCATGATATGATTGCATCACCTAAGAAAATATCTCTACCCAAGCTTTTTAAAAGTTTTAATTACTTTATACGAATAATACTTTCCATGTTATGAAATATTTGTCCATGTTGCCTGACGCATTCGCACGCGCACCACGTGTGTAGAAATAAATATCTCTGGATTGCCATCGTAACTATGAAGTTTCGATGTATCGGTATGCTATATATCTGTATTTTAGCTTTCGTTCTTATGCTACTCTTTTAATGATTCACAGCCGGTTCCGAATAAATTTACCAAGCTGATTAGAAAGATGGTTAATAGAAGAGAAAATTCTAACCTAGTGAGTCACAATGGATAATTTGTCATTATTAATCCATCTTCCTGAAAACGGTTTATACGGAGCAAGTATATTTCATGGTACTTGAGAAAAATATATGTTGAAGTCAAAAGCTAATAAGATTTAAATGCTCGCTTATAGTCTTCCAAGATATTTTATATTCCAAGGCAAGGTGACAATAAGTGCATGCTTTTGCATGATTTGGTATGTAGATTCAAGGTTATGCATGGCTACGACCCTTTCTTATGATTTCTTATCATAATTTTCTGCACACTTATAGTTGATAGATGCAGTTAGATCATATCTCTATAAGGGAAAACTTAAAATAACAACCTTTATACTAAAAAAATTATGTATGTCATTACTTAGTAGTTTATGGTTTTAAGACGCAAAAGCCATTTGAGAAATACTTTTCCTACCCACTATTAATCCATATTCTCAATATAGTCATTGAATTTGCACGCGAACATAATAAGAAGGAGAAGACAGTAATGTGGCAGAAGGAGAAGACAGTAATGTGGCGGAAGAAGAAAAAAATGACATTTCTCGTTCTCTGTTTCAGCATCAATCCTCTGATATGAACTAATGATGGCTTTTCCCTTTAGAGACTTCTTAGTGTCCAATGGAAAGCATACATCAGATTTTTGCAGGTCGGGTTCTTCTATGACTTTTAAGAGTCTCAACTGATTCTGTAAATTACACCCTAGTTGGGTGGTACTTTTGCCACTTCTCACTGCAGGTGCGCCCTCTAATATCCATTTTGAATGTAATATTATAGATATCCATGCCTGTTTATGTCAAAATTACTTATATTGTCAATGTTTGATTGTCTAGTTGTTGGTGATGCGTCCATATCAGGGACAGAGGCCACTCCCGTTCCTCCAGGTATGTTTATATGTTATATAGGGCATGTATATTGATTTAGAATGCTATATCATAAATATACACACATTTCTTTTGCTCTTAGTCGTCCAACTCATTATCATGGGCTGCTTGATGAGATTAGATTTGCGCCTGATGATCTACAAGAGCTCCTTCACTCCCTGTCATATGTGTAAGCAGCGCTATATGCGAGTTTACCTTGTTAGTATGTATGTACTGAAATTAATTAATATTATTCAAATTTTGATACATGCAGATACCAGAGGAGCACATCTTCTATCTCTGTAGGTAAGGCTTTGAATTTGTTGATTTTGGTGTTTCTTGTCAATTTTATAGACCCGTATGTGCTTAATATAATGTTCTGACAGTTGCTAGGGGAAGGCAACATTCGAGGCTGCTGACCCCAGTCCTGGACGCCGCACACGGACGGCACCACGTAGGTTCCCAGAGGCTGAGGACTAGGCTCTAGCAGGGCCCATATGAGGTTGGACTCCACCCCGGTGGTTACTTCCTCCGTCTCCAGTGAGCGACGTATCCATCATGAACTGGATAGCTTGAGGGCCAGTGTTCAGGAGTTGAAGGAGATGCTGGTATGTATACTACTTTATAGTAAAATATCATTTCATATTATATACATATCAACATATCCATAATTAGTACGTAGCTTGAGCTTATTTGGTTTTAGACTTAAGTTTGATTAATCATACATACATATGTAATTGAAATAAACAACGCTTTTCCAAACTAGATATCCAAACAGGGTTTCGAAATAACTTAATAATGATACGAATTCGAATAATAAACAGTTCTTACACGCTCATGTAGCACACGTTATATCCAGACGCGACAAGGTAGATCGGCCGAGCCTCCACACGCAACTCCTTCGGCTGCGGCTCCGCAAGCCACTACATCGGCTGCGGTTCCGCAGACAGCTCATGTAGCTCCACCGCCCACTCAGACTCCCGCAGCCGCGGCTCCGCAAGCGACTACCTCGACGGCGGCTGCGCAGACCACATGCCGCTCAGACTCCCGCTACCGACAAATTGCATAGTTTATTGACCGAGGAGCAGGCGCGCGTTATTCTATCGTTATTCAGAGGTGGAGCTGGACCGAGCTAGGGTAGATTTTTGGTTCTTTTTTTTGAAACATGTATTTATTTATATCATACACATTGTACTACATTTTGAAACGACATTGATATTGGTTTGTATTTATATCATATTCAGTTTTTGGGTTTCTTTTGTATATTATATATATGCGTGAGATGTGATTATGAATACTGCAATATATGATTTGATTGATGTATATATTATTGTGCACAGGGCGGGAAAAATCAAACAGCCCACTTTTAAAAAAAAAATTCAGATAATATGTACCTACGGATTAATCCGTAGGCCAACATGTTACCCCTACGGATATAGCCGTAGGGGCAAAATATCAGCAGTAACTGATATTTCCCCCAGATCTCAGTACCGGGGGGGTTGGGAAAGCCCCTACGGATATATCCGTAGGAGCCACTGACTATCCCCTACGGCTTTAGCCGTAGGGGCTACATATCAGGAATCCTGAATTTATACCCCTACGAAATCGTACCTACGCATATATCCGTAGGGGATAGTACATGCCCCGACGGTTATATCCGTAGGGTAAAGTAATTTATTAAAATAAACCGTAAATAATATAAAATCTTATACCCTACGGCTTAAGCCGTAGGGGCACATGGACCTACACATATATCCGTAGGGGCAAGAATTTGCCCGTAGGGGCAAGTTCAGGGCCTCAACTTGCACCTGCGGCCTTTGCACCTACGGGGTATTTTTTCGCCCCTACGTATATATCCGTAGGGGCAGTGGGTTGCCCCTACGGATAAATCCGTAGGGGCAACCCTTCTTTGTAGTAGTGATGGTTTATACCAGAGGCAGCACGAGAAGATGGACTCAGCTTCTATCTTTCTCCATAACAAAGTTTTATATGGAGAGCAATCTCGTATCGCAAGATATGAGACCTCGAACGAATTGCTTCCAGCGAGGTTGGCTATCGGGTCATCTGTAGGGGGCAAGGTCCTTACAGAGACCAGCTCTTTTGAGCTCTCGGACCTGAAGACCACGTTGAAGAACGAGTCAGATGCTGATTTAGTTCAACAGTCTCTACCTACTACCCTGAAGGAAACCAGGGAAGTAGAAAGAAAGAGAAGGGCAGAAGTTTCGGGAATGGATGCAGTAAAAGAGGGATGTTCCTATTGTTACAGGAATGAACATGGACAGAAGGATTGCAGGGCTTGCAAAGCCAGTAGCCAGAATTCGAAGCATGTTGTGGCTTCGGCTTCGGGTGTGTTTGTAATAGAGAACTGTATGTCAGTTAATCCTACTTCCTGGGTATTGGATACCGGATCAGGATCTCATATCTGTAATTCGTTACAGGCTCTGAGAAACCGTAGGGTTATCAGGAAAGGTGATATGACTCTCAGGGTTGCTAACGGAATGAGCATGTATGCTGAATCCGTAGGGGAATATCATCTAGGACTGACAACTGGGCAGATATTGATTCTGCGTAACTGTTTTGATGTACCAGGTGCGACTTGTAATATCATATCTGTATCCTTGATTTCCAAGGAAGGATATGATTTTACTTTTGTAAGCGATGTAGTAAACATCCACCTAAATCAAGTCCTGATTGGGTCAGGTACATTACAAAACGGAATATACGTATTGAATCAAGCTCAGATCTTCAGTGTCCAGAACACACTTAAAAGAAAGTCTCCGGAAACAAATCAGGCTTTCTTATGGCATTGTAGACTGGGTCACATTAATGAGACACGGTTAACAAAGTTACATAAAGAGGGATACTTGAATCCGTTTGAGTATCGGTCTTATGCCACTTGTGAATCTTGTCTCATGGGAAAGATGACAAAGACTCCGTTCACTGGACACGGAGAAAGAGCAAGCGAGCTCTTGGGACTCATACACAGTGATGTGTGTGGTCCAATGTCTACACATGCGCGAAGTGGATATTCATACTTCATTACTTTCACAGATGATTTCTCTAGGTAAGGGCATGTCTTCTTGATGAAGCACAAATCCGAAGCCTTTGAGAAATTTCAGGAATACAAGAATGAAGTTGAAAACAAACAGGCAAAAGTATCAAGACACTAAGATCTGATCGAGGTGGTGAATACTTGAGTGCCGAGTTTCTGGGCTACTTAAAAGAGAATGGAATTCTCTCTCAACTTACTCATCCATACACACCACAACACAACGGTGTATCGGAAAGGCGGAATCGAACCCTATTGGATATGGTTCGTTCCATGATGAGTAAGGCTGAGTTACCGCGATCCTTCTAGGGTTATGCGCTAAAAACAGCAGCATATCTCTTGAACAAGGCTCCAACCAAGACTGTGCCTACCACCCCATATCAGATGTGGAGTGGGAAGAAACTCTGTCTTAAGTATCTTAAGACATGGGGATGTCCAGCTTTTGTAAAAAAGCAGCATGCGGACAAGCTCGAGGCACACTCAGTACTGTGTAAGTTTGTGGGATACCCAAAGAACTCCAGGGGGTATCTTTTCTATTCCGCAGAGGAACAAAAGGTTTTTGTTTCTCAGCATGCCTACTTCTTGGAAACTGAATTTTTAGAAAATCAGATAAGTGGGAGCACAATAGAACTGGAAGAAATTCCAGAACCACAAGCTGTTACTGAAACCTTGGTAGAACCAGAAGGTTCAGGAGAACCGGACATTCCAGCGCCACTCCGCAGGAGTAGTAGGCAGTCTCATCCGCCCGAGAGATACTACGGTTTTCTCATAGACGGGGATAGAGAGGATTGCACCATGGATTATGGTGAGCCTACTAGCTTCCAGCAAGCCATTCAGAGCGGTGACTCGGTAAAATGACTGGATGCAATGCGGGCCGAGATGGAGTCTATGTACACCAACAAAGTTTGGACTTTGGACTTTGCTCCAGAAGGGGTAAAACCCGTAGGCTGCAAATGGATCTTCAGAAAGAAGATTGGTGTAGATGGGCAGGTTGAGACCTATAAAGCTAGACTTGTTGCAAAGGGTTTTCGTCAAAGACCTGGTTTGGACTATGACGAGACCTTTTCTGTAACCCTTCGAAAATCGTTTAGGCAGTTCTTCGGTAATCGGCTTATTTTTCGGCTTTTTCCGTAAAAAGTCAAAAGTGATATTTTTCATGGTAGACCTAATTATACAAAATTTAAATAAGATATTACTATAATTTTGTCACTAAAATGTCATTTATAATTTTCTAGTTAAATAAAAAAAAAATCGTAATTAATTAATTTTTTATTATTTTAAGCCTTTTTAAATACATTTAATTAGGGATAAATACAAATTTAATTAGGTAAATTTGTTAATTAGGAGTCTTTATAAACTAAAATAGAGTGTTAATAAATTGTATCATAACCTTATAAGATTTTGGTGTTATGGTTGGAAAATTAATGAAAAAAATGGCTTAAAATGGGTTTTTTTGTGAAAAGTTTTGATGTGAAAGCTTCTTTTGACCTTAGATGATAATTTCTTCATGGAATCTTCTACACATTCTCTCATTTTCCTCTTCCATTTGCCCAGGCCGAGCCCCCCTCCCACAGCAGCACTTCATTTTCCCAATTCCTTTGCTTCAAAATTCACTCCAAAAATCCCCCGAAATCAATATATTTCTTCACAAATCCAAACCCCATCCTTAATCTACCTCCTTCCAAACCCTAAATTGTTTAAAATAAGGTGAAAGGAGGCATCTTTCAAGGTCAAGTGCAACCTAGGTTTCAACTTGTAAGGTATAACTCTTATCTAATGTTCAATTGGTAGTTTTAGTATGTTAAATTAGATATTGAAAGTGTGGAAATTGATTTAATTTGTTTGCTCTTGTTCTTCAAGTGAGGTGTTGTTGCTCTAATTAGGGTTTGTAGCATGGTGTATGGGTTAAAGTTAGTGTTTTGGCTACCAAGTTGGTTAGAATGGTTAATTGTGCGATGTTGCGCTCGCTAGATCGATAATTTGCGATATTTGCGTAGAATCGCTATGCTATTTGCTTACTAGTTTTTCTAAAATTTTAGGAGGTGATCTAATTGTGTTATTTAGGCGATATAATTAACATCTTATACGACTATTAGGGTGTGTGAATGCGGAGTTTTGTTTAGTCGGGTTTTAGTTTTGACAATTGCCCCGAAACGGCGATTTTAGTTAAGGTTTTAGCGATTTTCGTGTATTTTCCGCGTGCCGAGTGCACGTTGTGATTAATTTGTGAGCGTCGATATTTATATAATGTGACTTGCATCGTTTAGGGTTTTGTAATCTTATACTTGGTGTTGTGCAAATTTAGGATCGGTCGGGGAAACTTCGGATACGGCGCGAAAAGGCAAAGCGGTGGCCGGATCAGATTAGCGGAGATTTCTGGTGAGTAGATATATTCATCTATGGGGGAATCGTCTGGATGGCGTGAGGCCCCCTCCCTAGTTAGGATTACTCTACTTTATGCAATAATTATATTGTTAGCTAGCTTATCATTTATGTACATTGCATGCCCTTACAGCTAACCCTATACTAGATTGCATGGACATTCATATGACATTCATATATACATATGCGATATCATTTCGTAGGACACGAACACCTTACCATTGGCATCTATTGCACGCGCACTATTCATGTGACACACACGCCTTTGGTATTTGCCATGCCACGTGCACTATAAAAACCTGTTTAGCTTAGTAACGCCATTGCATTCATGCATGATATTTGAGATTTTATCGCACGCATATACCTCGCATTGCTATCATATTCACATAGATTTCTAGCCAAACTCTCACATCATATACATTGATATCATAGACACTTATCATATATAACATGTGGGCATTATGATTTTCTTGAGGATTTCAGTTTTGCTGCGATTTTCTGGATTTTTGGGGAAAACCGCAAGAATTTAACAAAACCTTATATTTATCCTTTTCAAAACAAAAGTTGCGGTTTTCTCGTGATGTATGTGTCGTCCACCATGAGTTTTCATGTTTTCTGTTGGATTTCGAGACCCGATTCGAGGAGTGGATGAACCGTCTCGGGTACATGGTGGGCCCGGTATGGTACCCCGGGGCAAGAAGATCGAGTTGTAGACGATGAGCCTGGCAGGGGAGAACTACCTACCGGTGATGTCTGGCGCGGCGGATATCCGGAGGATACCGACCGTTGTCGTGAGATTTATGATATGGGCCGATCCGGACTGACGGAGCCCGATATTGAGACAGATATGATTCTTTCTTTTTGGTGTCGATGCTTGACACAGGTTTTCAGATGATTTCTTGATGATATTTAGCTACTATACAGATGTTCATGTTTTAAAGTTAGGAATTCAATAACCTTAGCATTAAAACCCTTAAAGACTTAAAAATGACATTTGCATACCTGTGCATGCATACTAGAGATATTATAGCACATATGGACATACATGTTGTTCCGCATTGCGTGCATTCTTACGATTGCCTTAGTAGATGTTATATTTACTCACGAGCTGGCAACTCACCCCCGTTGTGCCACAGTGTCTTGCAGGTCGGACCCGTCAGTCTTGTAGCGGCGGGCTATCTTGTCATCAGTTCCTTTTTGCTCAGACTCGCGACATCGCCCGTAGGTGGGTGGCGAGTATACTTATTTCTTTTTGCTTTATCATTGTATCTAGTATTCTCCATCTACCACTTGTATTGTATATGCGACCTAGTGATGAGACTGAGAGATTTGTATATTTGTGGTTTCTTTTGGGTCGAGCTCACTTGAGCCGACGTGTGTTTTCTGGTATTTGCATCTCTTTTATGCTCTTTTTCTTGATATTACTATTATATTGCATGTGGTTGTGATCCGCCTTGGGCGAAGAGCTAGCTCCCGCTTGGGGATGCCATTTGTATGATTTCATATGTATTATCTTGTTGTACCCATTTTTGGGGATAGAAAATACAGGGGAGACTCTGCCGAAATTTTCAGAAATTTTTGATGTTTTAAAAAAGGATTCTTTGCAACTTAATTGATTTGAAAATCGTCTTTATTAAAGGTTTTTCCTTCACTCTCTTTTGATTTTGGGTTAGATTTCTGGGCTTTGGCTGACTTAGGTTACGGTACGCCTTTAGACGTCTCGTAATCTAAGTGCCAGTCACGTTCGGTACTTTCGGGTCGTGACAAAGTTGGTATCAGAGCGTAGGTTTTACCTTTCTGAGCGTAGGACGACCTTGGTAGATGGAGTAGGTGACTTAAGCAGAGTGGCGTAGCGTGGGTATGATCCGCGGCATACTTACGATACGGTACTCCGCCTAACTAACCTTAGGACATAATTGCTTGTATTTCCTTTCTTGATTCCTTGCATTCCTTGATTCAATTGCAATGATCTTATCAGTCCTGTTCCTTATTCCAGCTTCGATGCCGCCAAAGACTACGAGAGCTCAGCGCGCTGCCGCTAGGGATGAGATTCGAGCGGGCTCGTCTGAGGCGAGGATCGAGCGGGAGGATACGCCTACCCCTCAGGGTCCTACTGATCCGCCTTATCCTGACCGTATTGCCAGATTAGAGGCCGGCATGCAAGAGTTGCGGCAGATGATGGGATCTTTAGTTGAGTCCAGCCGGGCACAGAGATCCGAGGACGTTCCTTCCACCCCACAGACCACGATCGTACCTGCTGCACAGATGGTCACTCCTGCTGCTACTACGGAGACTATTCCTGTTTCACTATAGGAGTTCATGAGATTGAGACCCCCAGCTTTTACCGGTACAGATGCGACAGAGGACCCACAGACATTTCTCGATAGGATGGCACGGATTGGCCGTTCGTTGAGGTGTTCTGAGGATAGATTGGTGGAGTTTACGAGTTTTCGTCTGGAGGGTCTTGCCCAGACATGGTACGACTCAGTAGAGAGAGGCCGAGCTGCAGGTCTGCCTTCTATGACCTGGGATGAGTTTACATCTGCATTTCTTGCCCGTTTTCTTCCGGAGAGTGTCCGAGATGCTCGAGCCCGTAGTTTTGAGTCTTTGCGCAAGACTCCTGGGATGACGGTGTCGGAGTATGATATACAGTTTACCCAGTTGTCTCGATATGCTCGACTTTGACGTTCTTCTTGGTATGGACTGGCTAGCCACCTGTTATGCATCCGTGGACTGCCGTGAAAAGGCAGTCAGATTCAGTTTTCCTGGTGAGCCAGTTCTTATTATTCAGGGAGATCGTAGTGCTACCCTTCCCAGCTTGATTTCTTCTCTTCGCGCTGGTCAGCTCTTAAGGAAAGGGTGTCAGGGATTCTTAGCCTATGTTTGTGATACTAGCTCCACAGAGGTTCCGTTGGACTAGGTCCCTGTTGTGAGAGAGTTTCCTGATGTATTCCCTGACGAGCTGCCTTGTCTGCCACCAGAGCGCGAGATTGAGTTCTGTATTGACTTGATCCCTGGCACGGGGCCTATTTCTATACCTCCTTATCGGATGGCCCCGGCAGAGCTGAGAGAGCTAAAGGATCAGTTACAGGACTTGCTGGACAAAGGGCTTATCCGACCGAGTGTGTCACCTTGGGGTGCTCCCGTCCTGTTTGTTAAGAAGAAGGACGGAAGTATGCGTTTATGCATTGATTATCGTCAGCTGAACCGGGTTACTGTGCGGAACAGGTATCCCCTACCCCGCATTGATGACTTGTTCGATCAGCTCCAGGGTGCAGGGTACTTCTCGAAGGTTGATTTACGATCAGGTTATCACCAGTTGCGGGTTCGGAAGGAGGATATTCCGAAGACAGCTTTCCGTACTCGATATGGTCATTATGAGTTCTTGGTGATGTCGTTCGGGTTCACCAATGCCCCGGCAGCTTTTATGGATTTGATGAACCGCGTATTCAGGCCGTATCTCGATCAGTTCATCATTGTGTTCATTGACGACATCTTGGTTTATTCTCGGAGCCGGGAGGAGCATGAGCAGCACTTACGTATCACATTGCAGACTTTGAGGGAGCATCAGCTGTTTGCCAAATTTTCTAAGTGCGCATTCTGGTTAGCCAGTGTCGACTTCTTGGGTCATGTGGTGACGAGAGATGGTATTTGCGTGGACCCGAAGAAGATCGAGACAGTTCAGCGTTGGCCTAGACCGGTATCAGTCACAGAGGTTCGTAGTTTTCTAGGTCTGGCCGGCTATTATCGACGTTTCGTCCAGGATTTCTCCCGCATTGCTGCACCGTTGACCGGGTTGACCCGGAAGGGGGTTCCTTTTGATTGGACCCAGGCATGTGAGGATAGCTTCCAGCAGTTGAAGACTCGTCTGACTACTGCACCAGTGTTAGCATTGCCTTCAGGATCAGGCGGGTTCGTGGTATATTGTGATGCTTCTAGAGTGGGGCTGGGATGTGTATTGATGCAGCACGACAGAGTTATCGCGTATGCTTCTCGGCAGCTGAGGAAACACGAGCAGAACTACCCCACCCATGATTTAGAGATGGCTGCAGTGGTGTTTGCACTCAAGATCTGGAGACATTACCTATACGGTGAGTCGTGCCAGATATTCACTGACCACAAGAGTTTGAAGTATATCTTCCAGCAGCGAGATCTGAACCTGAGACAGCGCCGTTGGATGGAGTTGGTGAAGGATTATGACTGCGAGATTTTATACCATCCGGGCAAGGCGAATGTGGTGGCAGATGCTTTGAGTAGGAGGCCCGGAGGTAGCCTATCTTGTTTGAGCGCAGTACAGATGCAGTCGACGGCGGATTGGCAGGTGTTATGTGATAGCAGAGTGCAGTTCGAGTTTACTCCTACAGGGGGACAGCTGGCCCATTTCAGAGCACGCCCACAGTTACTTGACCGTATCCGCGAGGCACAGTCCGGCGATGCCCGTATCTTAGAGATTATTGAGCAGATTCGGCAGGGCAGAGTTTCTGAGTTCGTGATTGATGATCAGGGGATACTTCGATTTGGGACTCGACTGTGCGTGCCAGATTCAGAGGGACTGAGGCGTGATATTCTCGAGGAGGCACATAGATCAGTATACAGTGTTCACCCAGGTTCCTCCAAGATGTACCGTGATTTGAGAGAGGTTTACTGGTGGGACGGGATGAAGAAGGATATTACAGATTTTGTGTCGAGATGCCTGACTTGTCAGCAAGTCAAGGCCGAGCACCAGAGGCCAGCCGGCGAGTTACAGCCTTTGCTCATCCCTGAGTGGAAGTGGGAGCAGGTCTCCATGGACTTCATTGTGGGTCTACCCAGGACCAGTCGAGGGTACGACTCTATTTGGGTGATTGTTGATCGACTGACGAAAGCGGCTCACTTTCTGCCAGTGAAGACCACTTTTGGATTTTCTCAGTACGCCCAGGTTTACATTGATGAGATAGTGCGACTGCATGGTGTTCCGACTTGCATCGTGTCCGACCGTGGCACCCAGTTTACCAGCCGATTGTGGCAGAAACTCCAGGAAGCCTTGGGCACCCGATTGAGTTTTAGCACAGCCTTCCATCCTCAGACTGACGGTCAGTCGGAGCGTACGATTCAGACTCTTGAGGACATGCTCAGAGCTTGTGTTTTGGATTTCGGTGGTAGCTGGGATCGTCATTTGCCTTTGATCGAGTTTTCCTACAATAATAGCTTCCAGGAGACGATTCAGATGGCACCTTTCGAGGCTTTATATGGGAGGAGATGTCGATCGCCTGTATGCTGGACAGAGCTTAGGGAGAGCAGTATTTTGGGGCCACAGATTGTACAAGAGACGACCGAGAAGATACAGCTGATTCGGGACAGGATGAGAGCGGCACAGAGCAGGCAGAAATCTTATGCTGACAGGCGCCGTCGCCGACTCGAGTTCGCTGTTGGCGATCATGTTTTCCTGAAGGTCTCTCCGATGAAAGGTGTGATGAGATTTGGGCGGAAAGGGAAACTGAGTCCTAGGTATGTTGGTCCTTTCGAGATCCTAGAGCGTGTTGGTCCGGTCGCTTATCGGTTAGCTCTTCCGCCCAGCTTCCCCGATGTTCACCCCGTATTCCATGTCTCGATGCTCCGCAAGTACCTTCATGATCCTTCCCAGGCGATTCAGCACCAGACGATCCAGCTAGAGCGTGACCTTTCTTTCACCGAGCAGCCGGTCGTCATTTTGGATCGGCAGGTGAAGAAATTGAGGTCGAAGGTCATACCGTCTGTCAAAGTCCTTTGGCGTGGCCCGAACAGCGAGGAGGTCACCTGGGAGACCGAGGTCGAGATGAGGAAGAGATATCCCCATCTTTTTGAAGGTACGCGTAGTTAAATTCTAAATTCGTGGACCGAATTTCTTTAAGGGGGGAAGATTGTAACCCTTCGAAAATCGTTTAGGCAGTTCTTCGGTAATCGGCTTATTTTTCGGCTTTTTCCGTAAAAAGTCAAAAGTGATATTTTTCATGGTAGACCTAATTATACAAAATTTAAATAAGATATTACTATAATTTTGTCACTAAAATGTCATTTATAATTTTCTAGTTAAATAAAAAAAATTTCGTAATTAATTAATTTTTTATTATTTTAAGCCTTTTTAAATACATTTAATTAGGGATAAATACAAATTTAATTAGGTAAATTTGTTAATTAGGAGTCTTTATAAACTAAAATAGAGTGTTAATAAATTGTATCATAACCTTATAAGATTTTGGTGTTATGGTTGGAAAATTAATGAAAAAAATGGCTTAAAATGGGTTTTTTTGTGAAAAGTTTTGATGTGAAAGCTTCTTTTGACCTTAGATGATAATTTCTTCATGGAATCTTCTACACATTCTCTCATTTTCCTCTTCCATTTGCCCAGGCCGAGCCCCCCTCCCACAGCAGCACTTCATTTTCCCAATTCCTTTGCTTCAAAATTCACTCCAAAAATCCCCCGAAATCAATATATTTCTTCACAAATCCAAACCCCATCCTTAATCTACCTCCTTCCAAATCCTAAATTGTTTAAAATAAGGTGAAAGGAGGCATCTTTCAAGGTCAAGTGCAACCTAGGTTTCAACTTGTAAGGTATAACTCTTATCTAATGTTCAATTGGTAGTTTTAGTATGTTAAATTAGATATTGAAAGTGTGGAAATTGATTTAATTTGTTTGCTCTTGTTCTTCAAGTGAGGTGTTGTTGCCCTAATTAGGGTTTGTAGCATGGTGTATGGGTTAAAGTTAGTGTTTTGGCTACCAAGTTGGTTAGAATGGTTAATTGTGCGATGTTGCGCTCGCTAGATCGATAATTTGCGATATTTGCGTAGAATCGCTATGCTATTTGCTTACTAGTTTTTCTAAAATTTTAGGAGGTGATCTAATTGTGTTATTTAGGCGATATAATTAACATCTTATACGACTATTAGGGTGTGTGAATGCGGAGTTTTGTTTAGTCGGGTTTTAGTTTTGACAATTGCCCCGAAACGGCGATTTTAGTTAAGGTTTTAGCGATTTTCGTGTATTTTCCGCGTGCCGAGTGCACGTTGTGATTAATTTGTGAGCGTCGATATTTATATAATGTGACTTGCATCGTTTAGGGTTTTGTAATCTTATACTTGGTGTTGTGCAAATTTAGGATCGGTCGAGGAAACTTCGGATACGGCGCGAAAAGGCAAAGCGATGGCCGGATCAGATTAGCGGAGATTTCTGGTGAGTAGATATATTCATCTATGGGGGAATCGTCTGGATGGCGTGAGGCCCCCTCCCTAGTTAGGATTACTCTACTTTATGCAATAATTATATTGTTAGCTAGCTTATCATTTATGTACATTGCATGCCCTTACAGCTAACCCTATACTAGATTGCATGGACATTCATATGACATTCATATATACATATGCGATATCATTTCGTAGGACACGAACACCTTACCATTGGCATCTATTGCACGCGCACTATTCATGTGACACACACGCCTTTGGTATTTGCCATGCCACGTGCACTATAAAAACCTGTTTAGCTTAGTAACGCCATTGCATTCATGCATGATATTTGAGATTTTATCGCACGCATATACCTCGCATTGCTATCATATTCACATAGATTTCTAGCCAAACTCTCACATCATATACATTGATATCATAGACACTTATCATATATAACATGTGGGCATTATGATTTTCTTGAGGATTTCAGTTTTGCTGCGATTTTCTGGATTTTTGGGGAAAACCGCAAGAATTTAACAAAACCTTATATTTATCCTTTTCAAAACAAAAGTTGCGGTTTTCTCGTGATGTATGTGTCGTCCACCATGAGTTTTCATGTTTTCTGTTGGATTTCGAGACCCGATTCGAGGAGTGGATGAACCGTCTCGGGTACATGGTGGGCCCGGTATGGTACCCCGGGGCAAGAAGATCGAGTTGTAGACGATGAGCCTGGCAGGGGAGAACTACCTACCGGTGATGTCTGGCGCGGCGGATATCCGGAGGATACCGACCGTTGTCGTGAGATTTATGATATGGGCCGATCCGGACTGACGGAGCCCGATATTGAGACAGATATGATTCTTTCTTTTTGGTGTCGATGCTTGACACAGGTTTTCAGATGATTTCTTGATGATATTTAGCTACTATACAGATGTTCATGTTTTAAAGTTAGGAATTCAATAACCTTAGCATTAAAACCCTTAAAGACTTAAAAATGACATTTGCATACCTGTGCATGCATACTAGAGATATTATAGCACATATGGACATACATGTTGTTCCGCATTGCGTGCATTCTTACGATTGCCTTAGTAGATGTTATATTTACTCACGAGCTGGCAACTCACCCCCGTTGTGCCACAGTGTCTTGCAGGTCGGACCCGTCAGTCTTGTAGCGGCGGGCTATCTTGTCATCAGTTCCTTTTTGCTCAGACTCGCGACATCGCCCGTAGGTGGGTGGCGAGTATACTTATTTCTTTTTGCTTTATCATTGTATCTAGTATTCTCCATCTACCACTTGTATTGTATATGCGACCTAGTGATGAGACTGAGAGATTTGTATATTTGTGGTTTCTTTTGGGTCGAGCTCACTTGAGCCGACGTGTGTTTTCTGGTATTTGCATCTCTTTTATGCTCTTTTTCTTGATATTACTATTATATTGCATGTGGTTGTGATCCGCCTTGGGCGAAGAGCTAGCTCCCGCTTGGGGATGCCATTTTTATGATTTCATATGTATTATCTTGTTGTACCCATTTTTGGGGATAGAAAATACAGGGGAGACTCTGCCGAAATTTTCAGAAATTTTTGATGTTTTAAAAAAGGATTCTTTGCAACTTAATTGATTTGAAAATCGTCTTTATTAAAGGTTTTTCCTTCACTCTCTTTTGATTTTGGGTTAGATTTCTGGGCTTTGGCTGACTTAGGTTACGGTACGCCTTTAGACGTCTCGTAATCTAAGTGCCAGTCACGTTCCGTACTTTCGGGTCGTGACATTTTCTCCAGTGGCTATGCTGAAATCCATTCGGATCCTTCTTGCCATTGCTGCCTTCCACGATTATGAAATCTGGCAGATGGACGTAAAGACGGCTTTCCTAAATGGAAATTTGGAAGAGTGCGTCTATATGGATCAGCCGGAGGGATTCATTCAGAGTGGGAGCAGCGGTAGAGTGTGCAAGTTGCTAAAGTCCATCTATGGACTTAAACAGGAATCGCGGAGTTGGAACATCTGCTTTGATGATACTGTCAAAGAATTCGACTTTATCAAAAACCCAGATGAACCATGCATTTACAGTAAGAATGTAGGGAGAACTGTAGTATTCCTCGTCTTGTACGTGGATGACATTCTCCTAATAGGAAATGATATTCCTATGCTACAGTCAGTCAAAGGATTCTTGTCGCAGAGGTTCTCCATGAAGGACCTGGGCGATGCCAACTACATTCTGGGGATCCAGATCTATCGTGATAGATCTAAGAGGATGTTGGGACTTTTACAGTCAAGGTACATCGACACCATACTGAAAAGATTCAGTATGGAAGATTCCAAGCGCGGTAATTTACCGGCTTGTCACGGGATCACCCTCTCCAAAGAGATGTCTCCCAAGACTGATTTGGAAAGGGATCACATGTATATTATACCCTACGCTTCTGCGGTAGGCTCTATAATGTATGCGATGTTATGTACCAGACCAGATGTAGCATACGCATTGAGCGTTGTAAGCCGGTATTAGTCGAACCCAGGGGAGAAACACTGGAAAGCGGTAAAGAACATTCTCAAGTACCTGAGAAGGACTAAGGAGATGTTCTTGGTGTATGGCGGAAAAGACCTCCAACTCGAGGCCTTTGCTGACTCCAGCTTCCAGAGTGACAAGGATGACTCCAAGTCCATGTCGGGTTATGTCTTTACCCTCAATGAAGGGGCGGTTTGCTGGAAGAGTTCCAAGCAGGAGACCGTTGCAGACTCTACTATGGAAGCGGAGTACATAGCTGCTTGCGATGCCCCAAAAGGAAGCTGTCTGGATGAAGAAGTTCCTCACGGAGCTTCAGGTGGTTCCTACCATTGTTGATCCAATACCGCTGTATTGCGACAACAACGGAGGTATAGCTTTAGCGAAGGAACCCAGGTCACATCAGAAGTCCAGGCACATTTTGAGGCGGTACCACCTGATCAGGGAGATCGTAGATCGCCGAGAGATCGAGGTGCAGAGAGTAAATACAGAGAACAACACTGCAGATCCACTCACGAAGGCCCTACCCCAGACTCAGTTCGAGCGGCTGATCGAGATGATAGGTCTTCGATACGCCAGTACATGGCCTTAGTGCAAGTGGGAGATTGTAAGTGTATATGCCCTAGAGGCCATTAATGTATCATACTAGCTTGTATATTACTTGATGGAAGCTTGGGATATTCACAGTTGTATAGACAATCTTGCTCAAAATGGTAGTATGCTACTTGGTTTGTCTCTACTTTAATATGTGCATGTGTTTCTTTTAGCATATCGCTTATATACATATTAGTAGAGCCCTTAGGATATTTGCTTGATTACCAGCGTTGTGATGGCGCTCACACTCGTGGGGGCTGGGTGATCCATAAGCACATCCTTATACAGGTCCCTAGTCGTAGGACTATCGAGACAGGGCATCGATACTCCGGAGTAGACTAGCGTATGCGCTTCTCATCTCAGCGGGGGAGACGGTCTGTCCCACAGCCGTCAGTACGTCGTACTTGAGATAGTATGCGGATGCTCGTTAGGTTACGAGTACACTAGACAGGACTCGTCGGGAACTGATGGTTGGTATTATACCTATCATCAGTTATCAGTTCCCAGGTGACATGAGTACAGCTTAGTCCGCAGACTTGACACTGTCACTTCG
This sequence comes from Agapanthus africanus, assembly GCA_030015575.1. Lineage (NCBI taxonomy): Eukaryota > Viridiplantae > Streptophyta > Magnoliopsida > Asparagales > Amaryllidaceae > Agapanthus > Agapanthus africanus. Next base: position 217,114,146 of record JASDDO010000006.1, read on the forward strand.
CCTCGAGTGTGTTCCCACTGTACTTAGATTACTACCCTACCACGGCTCAAAGGAGTCGTGCAAAACAGGTAGTAGTTGGGTGCAGTCCCGAAGCACTTGGAGGCAGTGACGGTTAGACAGGATTCGTCTCTCCCGGTATTGGGGGTTGACATCGCGCTGTGTCTAGGAGAGCCATTACACAAGTAGTCCCTGGCCAGGGCAAGCGAGATATACTGGTAGGTTTCCAGTGTTATCTCAGGGTGTTCTGGGCTTCACTCCAACACGACTTGTACCGCTATTAGGGGACTGACGTTTACCGCCCCCCTAGGCCCGCCATGCGATGTATCAGACGAACAGACCGGACTGTACGGAGATTGTCACATACAGGCTCAGTAGGAGTCCGGATGGGTTTACCTCATCGGCCTTCTTATCGACATCTACCTGGGGACCGTTACATACAGCTAGTGCCGCTTGCGGTCTGTGGTTAAACCCACTGCCGGCGTAGTGTCGAGTCTTTATAGTCCCACACAGAGAGTTTCCCTGCATTGAGCGAAACGTGTAGAGGCCGTATGGTTTTACGGTAGGGCTGCGATCACTTGCGTACACTTGTATGCGTATGGTGTTCGGGCAGGCAATACTAGCGGGCTTTGGTTTGAGCCGGATTCTAGTATTGCACAGATGGATTTGTTTTGTCTTCTGTGCATTCGCATTCTACGGAATGCGGATGCAGGTGTGTATGCACAGCTTTGTGGAGTGGAGAAGGAGGAGGTGCCTCATTAGGGTTTTGACAAGTTGGTTCGGTCAAAACCATTATGAGCCGGAAACATTATTTACTAATCCTTTTATTGATAATTATGTTATGGCTAATTACATTGACCATTTGACCATCTTGACTTTGTTGACCGTTTGACCAAAGTTGACTAGGATCTTCTTGAAAGGTCTAAAGTATTCTTTGGTTTTCTTTTTCATTTTTGTTATGATAATGGTCATGTCATTTGTAGCCATCAACTTTATCTTGATGGGATTAGTAATGATAGTGTTTTTACATTATTGCAACCATGGTTGTGTTTTCTCTTGGTTAAGTTTTTTTTCATTTGTTCATTTTGATTCTCTCTCTTGAAATGAGAAGCTCCATGGTTGCTAACCTTTCTCCTTCTTCCTCCTCCTCTTGATCTCATCTTTTGATCTCATGTGTTGAGAGAAAAAGATCCCACAAAGACAAATACATCCATACATCTCCTCTATACATTCTAGGGCTTCTTGACTAGCAATCACTTTGCCCTAGTTGCCTCGGCTTGAGGCGGAGCTTAGTGTACATCTCTCGGGTGGATCGTCTTCGACTCAAGAAGGCCACGGAGGTGCCCAAGGTCCGGATCGACGCTTAGAGCTTGGATGGACGAGTGGGACAGCGGAATGAAGACCCGAAGGACCGGTTCCGTGAGGTATATTTTCTACAAGCATAGTAGTTATAGCCTCTTGTAGTTTACTAGTTTCTAGTTTAGCAAAGATCCATGCTCTAAGTCCATGTCGCCTTGCGCCAAATTATTGTTTTTCGCCGTTTCCGCCTCCCCGTAAGAACCGGGGTGAGCAACGTGGACTTACAGTCTATATATACGGAACTTAGGCTTGTCCTTACGGAACTTAGACTTAGTCGAGGGGGTATTAGACCCGAAATTTCATCGCGTAGGATGACCTTTGGTTGATGGAATAGGTGACTTCAGTAGAGTGACGTACCGTGTGTATGTTCCGCGGCATACTTACGACACGCCACTCCGCTTAAGGAGCCTTAGGATGTACATTTTCTTGCACAGTATTATATTCATTCCTGATCTATCTTCATCGATACTAGTTGTGTTTTTGCTGCCACGATTGCACGGGCAGAGTGGGCTACGGCTCGAGTTGCGTCAGCATGGACTCGTCGTGGACGAGGACTGACCAGGGCGTGATTCCAGAGACTTACGATTTCATTGAGAGGCTTCGTTTTATTGTTTTTTCGCGCCATGAGCGTTTGATGGATCACTTTCACGAGATTTCTCGGATGTGCCGATTGGTACCAGAGGATCGGGCTACTGCTAGAGGCCAGCCAGATATGATGACCATTGATATATCGCTTATTCATGGTGATTGAGGCATTGTTCAGCGTACAGACGAATGAGCCAGTTGTTGCTGCAAATGACGAGATGCCGCCCAGATGATTGGAGTTACTGCAGCATGAGTATATACTTAGAGATATGATGGAAGGTCGCTAGTCACCGAGGATGAATGACTAGGACATGTGATTCGTTCGCTTACCCAGATGAGAGGTCATCATATAAATTGATTCCAGTTAGAGACGACTTCACGCAGATTCGTTGAGAGTCGATAAAGACGATCGAATGTCAGGAGCCCATTTTCCAAGTTTAAAGTATTCGGAAAGACATGCAAGCGATTCTATAGACCCTCTAGAAGAATGAAACCCTAACTCGACTTAATGACCATGTGAAAGCCTTTGAACCCTAGGGTTTGCGGCAGTTCCGCGGCGCCATTAGTGAGGCTTGGGTTTGCCCTTCTACGGCTGGACCCCTGATGCTATGGTATGTACTCGATACTATTAAACTGTATTTAAGATGTTGATCTCTTGGGGGATTATGAGGTTCTGACGAGTCGATCGGATGGTTCGACATCATTCGGATATCATGTGATGGGACACATTGCTTGGGAGACTCCAGATACGAGCATAGCCGTTGGAGCGCAGTCCATGCAACCACGATGAGACGAGTTCGAAGCAGTCGACATTGAAGCAGAGTGAAGTAAAGAGTTCGCAAGAGATTTCTACGAGATGACGTTCCACTCCGCTGACATCAGAGATGCGATACGCACGCAAAGGCATTGTATATGGATATACCTTCCAGAAGAAGTTGCGACGAGTATGCAGCCGTTCCGGAATAAGAATTAGCTTCAGCAATGGACGATGACTTCCGAGCAATTCGGCAGGAATGAGATTAGAGAGAGAGACCTTGACAGGACCTTTCTAGAATACGATACGAGAAGACCTAGACCCAGGAGTGGTCATATTGCGCACACCCAGCAGGCCAGAGTTCGGCATCGTCGACGAGATAGTTGACCAGGTTCGGATAAAGGACCTTACCCAGATACGTTGTGAGTTGATCGAGGACGGACGAGTATTGAGTATTCTTCCGATGGTTGGGACGCATTCCCGAGGACCTGTTCGGCCACACATCTTCTACCGAATGATGAAGCTACAGAGTACGCGATTTCGAGTCCGTGTGAGAGACTTCGGATTGACCGTGGCCGAGAACAGTGCAGTGCGTAGATGGCATGGCGTGACGTCATAGTGGACGACGATAGAGACAAGTGGATCCAGAGGTTCGTGCGAGACACTGACGAGCTGTCGTTACTTTCTGTCAAGGCTAGAGACCTGATATGCTTACAGAGGCGTTGGGATGTGACCAATTTTCGAGAAAATGTTGTGCTGAGGACACAGATGTCCATCAAGTGAGAAGAGATTATCCAAGAGAGCCAGCCTCCATACAGTTCGGCATAGGCAAGATCGGAAGAGACCTTGAGAAGGATTCCTTCCAGGACACTGCTGCAATGATATTTACACCCAGGATCAGATGTGTCACGGGCATTCAGAGAGCCAGAGGCCGACGCCAGTGACATGCTGCTTTACGAGTGGTCGTGAGGATTGACCGAGAGATGACCAGAGAAGTGCCAGAACAGAATCGTCCCCGTTAGCACACCTGACAGGGCTAATGAGCCGATCGATTGTGAAATTGGTAATCCACAGAGAAGATAAGGACTCAGAGATATAGGACGCCAGACCGTGAGCAAGAGGCAAGCAGATACCTTGCGCTGCTAGCATTGGATGCACCGACACCTTCTCGACTTTGAAGGAGGGACTACCGACGACGGTATTTACGATTTGTGATTTTGTGATTCGATTATCACGTATCCGACAACTTGGATTTTTACTGAAATGTTTTAATAGTTGGGGGTTTAAATTTAAATTCGGGGACCGAATTTATTTAAGGGGGGTAGATTGTAACATTTCAAAATAATAAAATATTATTTTTGGGAAATTTATAATTTAATATTATTTTATTGAATATTTTAATAATTCGGTATAATTAAATACAAATAAATGGGGGGAAATTTTGGAAAATTATGGAAAATTCTAAAATAGGTTATTTTATGGAATTATGCCATTTTTAAGTTTTTATGGTTAGTTATATGCTAATTTAGTGCTAATCGCGATTAAAAATCGCTAATCGGTTTTTTTAGCATTTTTGTGCAAAACATGCACATATCATTTTTCTTACACTTGTGCATTTTTCCACCATGTTTCTTTTGGGGTTACTATTCTAGTGAGAAGGGTTTAGAGAAGAAAGAAAAGGAAAAGAAAAAGAAATGGAAAAGAATTTTTATATTGAGGTATGGTGAGAGAGAGAGGTATGGTTCCCTTTGACCTTGGACTTAGCCATCTCTTCATTCTTCCTCTCATTTTCTCTCTCCCTCTTCCTCCATCTCCTGCTGCAGCTGCTGCCCCTCTTCATCCTCCCCTCTTCAAGCCCCAAATCATCTCACAAACATCACCAAAACCCTACCCCCATTTCATTAAAAGTGTGCATAAGCTCAAGATCTACACATTGGACCAAGGAAGCAAGGATTTTGGCCACTAGGGGCAACTCAAGAAAATTCTTGAGCTGCCAAATGAGGTAATTACTGAACCATTTGCTTAGTTTTAGCGTTACTTATACTCCCATGTTGTGATATAACCGATATTGTGTTCTTTGTGGACTAAAGGAAAACCTAGTTAGGGTTTGAGGGAAATTTGAGTTATGATGTGAAATTGAGCTCAGTAGAGGTTACGTAAACACCTTAGTGCTAGTATGGAAACCCAAACCTGAGACTTAAGACCCGGAATAAGGATTTAGAAACCGATATCGGAAAATTTGTGGAATCTGTAAAGGTTTTATGGGATGTGCTATCAACCCGAGACTCTGAAAATTTATTTGGTTGGACAGTGACATGTGCAGGCACCCAGAAAGCTATCACCAAGACCCCGGCCCCTAACTCATTTTCCCGGCCGCAGATTTATCCCGTTTGGCCGCAATTTGCGGCCAGACCTTCCCCATTTTGGCTCGTTTTGGTTTTAGTGTCCCCTTATCTTTAGATTAGGCCCCTGGCATGTGTAGATTTGTCTAGTTTGACCTAGGGTGAAATCTAGAGCCTATTTCCTTAGTTGCTGTTTTGGATTCGTGTTTCCGTATTCCGTATTTATTTTATTCTGCAATTGTGTATTGTGTTTTACCTCGACCATTTGGCGTTTATACGACGATATCGAGGATTGATTGATGGTTTTGAAGGCGTGCCCATAGGTTCTGACCTATAGGCCCCTTATCGTATCGTTTTGGGTTTCGTGTGCCGTTTTAGATTTGATTTGGTTTTAATGCGCATTACGATACTTTGACATGTAGGTATCCCATGAAGACTTCAGGACGACAAGTAAGCGCGTGGCGACATCGACAAATGAAGACGCAGGGTGAATAGATTATATCTACAGGGGGAAGTCGGGTGGATGGCGTATAGCACCCCCGCAGTCCATATTTGATATACTATATATTATATTTGATAGTTATAGTGTGTCATGGATATGGTGTTAGGTGTATTATGGATAGCTTAGGGTTAGAAGTAAATTAGTATAGTTCATAGTCGCGAACCCTAGAATAGGTTTACACCCACACGCGCACCCTTGCATATTCACTATACTTACACTGTGTTGATGATGATATTGGATGACATTGGAGATGAGTCGATGATTTTGGGCATTGTGCCGTGAGATCGGTGATGTGATGTGATTTGTACTTACGATACGACATGTGATCTTAGCAGGCCGTTGGGCATGTGTTTTACCCCCGCTTTCATACTTATATAGATGGTATTGATTTGTACTAGACTTAGATCTGTACCCCAGATTATGTGATATGATGATAATGATACCTGATATTTGATGAGAGGAATGTGATACTGACCATACCCAGCTATTGGGATGACGTACGACGATTTACCGTACGAGCTTTATATTGATGATAGATCCGCACTCATGACTTGAGGATGTCATATGATATACTGTATCGTACGCGATACTATTGAGGCGGGATCACCGACTATTATATCTATATATCGACTCAGATTTAGGTGGTTTCCATACCCCTCCCGATTGACTTGATACTTAGATCTGTAGTTTGCATAGTAGATGTTAGACTAGACCCGAGTCATACCTATTTCAAAACTACGAATCAGGAATATCTGAAGGACAAGTAAAGGGATTTTACGGGTATTTCCAAAAGGCGTATCTTTCTTAAAAACACCGTAGCCCTTACTTTTGGTAAAAATCCTGATTCGTCTTATTTCAAATGGCATAACTGCATGACATATACATACGGGTGTAGATTCTTTACTGTTGCGTTGATTATTCGATTTCCGCATATTCATGCTATTTACATTGCTTTGCATATGTTTATTGCTATATTAATATCATGTTGCTAGGGCACCAGCACCATTATCGATGATGCGTATGTTCCACGTACACTTGCTTGCCGGCTCACACACTTTATCATCGATAATTGCCATGTCACTACACAGTAGTATTATTGCATCAGGATATGACCTTGTATGTGCATACTATTATTTCCATGTTGCGTGATATACTGTTATACTTGCATTTCATTTATATGTCACATACATCATACTTTATGATTATGCGCATTGAGATATTCGTTTTCATGATATTTCTAAATTTGGGGACTGTGGATATTTCAAGGAGAATATGTAATTGTTTTAAAAACCCGGTTCCCTTGCTATGATATTTCAGTGCGTCCACCATGTGTTTTCTCGGTGCTGAGAGCGACATATGAACCCGAGTCGAGGAGGGGACGAGGCCGATTACGGGTACATGGTGGACCCGGTATGGTACCCCGGGGCGAGAACTGTTTCGCTGTGTAGTAGACGGTGAGTCTGGCAGTGGGACCACTACCTACCGGTGATTGGTTGGACCTGGCGGTTATCCGGAGGATACTAACCAGAGTCGATAGATGGATATGGGCGTACTGCCGGGGCCGAGGGCCGATTCCGCAGACAGAGCCCGTGGGCTGATCCGGGCTGACGGAGCCCGATAGATGAGGATTTACGTGTCGATGCTAGGCACAGGTTTCATGATGATCTCCATGATTTAGATTATATCCTCATATTTACATGCATGATGCTTATTGACATTGGGTGACAGGTGGACGGGATCCACATATATACAGACATTGATTACATACAGACTTTGACTACATTGATCATATTTCATTTGTATATATAACAGGGTATGAGGGCGCTGTTATATATATACCCTTACACCAATATTAGTGGAATGGGACGCTAATATATGTGTATTGATATCCATTTGATACTTCATCATGTTTACTTCATGCAGACATACCTTACATTTATGACATGTTATTATCTGAGGCACTGGCACGAGTACTTGGCACTAACTACATGATTAGATGTTACTTTGCCACATTTTCATGCTTCAAACTTACTCTTGAGGGTTATATTATATATTGATCGTATTGACATAGGATTATGTCTTGCATTCGATTTCTGCTTGTAGATATTTTCTATTCACGAGTTGGCAACTCACCCCCGTTGTGCCACAGTTCTTGCAGGGTTTTGCCGTACAGGTTCCGTAGCGGCATTTCTGGCACACTGCTTCCATATGGGAGACTTGCTTGGGTAGGTGGGTTCTTTTGTATCAGGACCACCCTTGTTGATGTATTATTCTTTTGTATCTAGAAATTCCATCAACCAAAACTTGTATATTATTTCAGACTCAGACACTAGTGATGTATTATTTCGACCTTAGAGTCGCGCTTAGTAGTATTACGGTTTTCATGCTTATCTGAGTTTCTTTTGAATTTTGATCCTCGCCATTCGGCGTTGTATAGTATATTGCTTGTATGTTTATTTATCCTTAAAATGGTTTTAGATTTCTGGGCTTTTGGCTTACTTGGATCAGATGGAGTCCTATAGACTTCATATGGTTCAAGGGCCAGTCGTGTGCTCTTTCGGGTCGTGACATCGGACTTATAACAATTATAAGATGGAGCGGAACCAACATTCCCCAGCTCAGTATAATAAGCGGGTTCGGTCAATATATCCATATTATTATCTTGATTAAGGCATGTTAAGGTCGCTACCAGGAGAGAGAGAGAGAGAAGAAAAACACTCTGCGTGCTCTTGCAAGATTAGATTGGTTATTTATTTTATCTAATCAGGATGGATCCTACTGTTTTTATCAAATCTTCCTTCAAACCCTAAAAGGCAAGACTAGCCGGGATTAATTACACCCTACAAGTTCGCCAATCTTTCGGCCAGGCCAGTATCGGTACTTTGAGGGAGGTTCCCCGTGCTTTCGCACAGACCTAATTAAAATAAAGCTCGTTTTCCCAGGGGCGTAACCCCGTTAACACCTTTCTAGACACCTACTTTGATCGGCTAATTGTAATGTGCAAAACTCTCCCAGAAGTAACTCTTACTCGCAGTGGGTATCGGGATCCAACTATCTCATAGAAGGTATGCAATCTCATTGCAAATTTCAACACTTGAAATTCCCGATAATATTTTGCCCCTAGCAACTTATGACCTTAGCTATAGTCAACAAATCAAAAGCGCAAGCCAAGTTCAACCCGTCATTTCATGATTGAATTAAACTCACCCATACGACCCTTGACTAAGGTCAACAAAGTCGCACGACTACCCTAACTCAATCGCATCATATGCTGCAGATAAGCACTAATTAGCTACCGCACACTACGCCTTGGCTAAGGTCAACAAACGCAGCACGAATACTAAAAAGTACTTATCTGAAATGACGGAGGGCTACGACAGGTTTTTAAGAAAACCTTTTGCGTAATGAACTTGATATCGTTGTAGAATCGAGTGATTTTGAAAATGAGTGTGTTTGAGGCTTTTACTAGTTTTGCTAAAGAAGTCACTCCCGGTGAAGGGATCTCGGCTCTTTCCTCATCGAATGAGGTGCTGGATATTTCACAAATACCACTATGCAAAGCATGAACTAAAAAAGCAATCAAAAACAAAACCGAGTAGGTTGTAGCATCTGCCAGCTTCGCTAAAGAGGTCACTCCCGGTGAAGGGATCTTGGCTCTTTCCTTATCGAATAAGGTGCTGGATATTCTACAAGGAATGCCACTATGCAAAGCAAGAACTAGAGCTACAAGTTTTTAAAACAAGATTCTGCAACATCATTAGGTTTCTTTTATTTCATTAATCTCATTAATGAAGTCCCATCAATTATGCTTCCTAAGCATCACAGAAGAAACGAAAGCAGCAATATTTATTATATATCATATATATAATATAAGCACTCGTCTCAGAATATCAAGTGATCACATCACAGAATATCAGCAGCAGAAGAACACATATAAAATATTGGATATACTAGGAATTTCGTGTTTTAATTAAGCCAGTAAAAACCGCGAATTCCACGGTCGTGATGAATAGCCAAACCCACATCCCTAGACCCCTACGAGAGCGGCAAGCAACCCTACCAATTCTAGAGTTAGGAGACCCGGTCTTGACTCCTCGAGATGGTCTCGCACTGGACCCTAGAACCCGGTTACTTGTGCTCTCCTCCTTAGGTCTATCCTAAAGCGGAAAAGTAAATAATATACATCAATGGTGACATCATCCTCAACCCGGAAGTTCCCCAATAAAAGAATATTACATACAGGTTTTTACATGAATGAAAATGAAAACTCTCATCTCACATTAAAAAAACCCGGCTATTCAAAACACGACGATCCAATATAACATATCACAGCAACACATAACATCGCATGTCATCAACGTAAGTAAATATGGGTATCCCAATTGTCGTTGACATATAGCAACGAAATCGGTGATACACCACAAATTACACTTACGGTCGCAGAAAAGAAAGTGAAAAACTACAACAATTGGAATCTGCAACCACCTTAGACATCATAAACCCAATGTATCACATACTTTGGATTTCATGCCTAACCAAATGAATTCCTTAGACATCGCATGCCTAACAATTATAAACCCCGCATTTTAGTCTCGATATTGAAAACACTTTTCAATAACCAGTCAAGTAATTCAACAAGATTCTCGACAACCTGATCGAATACTCGTCGGAAACTTTAGCAGACGGCCGCACCCCCGATGCCGTCGACGAAGTGCACTTAGGCGGAACACCACGGCCGCGAGCACCCGAACGGATGCTTTTGGCGACGGGGTTCTCCTACAGTCACTTGGTCGGGGCTATGGGGCGTGGCTATCTAGTAAGGTTACCCGGCGAGTATCCGCGTACGCTACGTGATTGCGACGGACTTTTGATCCACATCAAAATCCCGTGGAAACTGATCAAATGAGACTGAATTGCTAGATTTATAAAATTCAAATTAGTTTTCACAAAACTAAATATTGTGGATTCCAAGTATTGTATCACAATCACAGATAGCCAGACGATGTTAAACTTTTCGATCGAATCAACAAACACCCAAAATTTCCCAAAGAGCTCAACACTTGAGCGCCGTTTAAAAATACCCAGAACATGCCACAGCACCTATAGACCAACCGTAGAAGGGTCAACCCTTGCCTCACCTATGGCGCCGCGGAACTACCACAAACCCTATGGTTTGGTGGCGGTTCCGACGGTCACAGAATCGAGTTAGGGTTTCGTTCTTCTAGAGGGTTGATTGATCATCTTTTTGTGTGTTTGGTAAATGTTTCACAACCAAAGAAATTTATACTGCAATCAATTAACGGTGTCGATGTAGCACGTTAATGAATATGGATCGTCCACTGAGATGTGTGTTTTGATCGATCTTGTTTTAGATGAGTTGAAAATTAAAGGATAAAAGAAAATGATTCAAGATTCGTGAATTTTCATTTCAAGAAACATAAAGAAAGTAAAGGTCTAGAATCAAGAATTGTCCTAATCAACTTAGTTATCAAGATTATGAAGAATAGATTGTAGGATCAGATTGAGTTAATAGCTAATGATGAATCTAATAATTCCTAATCTTATCTATTGATAATTTGTAACTAGATTATGTAAGTCTACGGTAGCGCCCCGGCCGTCTACAGACGCCAAATACGGAACAAAAACTTTTTAACTGGCGCTATCGTATACTTTAACCCGGATCTGCCATTATTGCTAAACTAACAAACTGTAAAGAGAGTAGAAAGGTTATACCGAACGATCCGAGTCCTTCGTTCTTTAACCATCATCCCACGCTCCGTTGCGGCTGCTCCGATCTCTTCGATCTCCGATCTGCTCGTCCAGGTGGCACAACGTCGACGATTCTTTAAACGGGCTCCCGCCTCTGACTTGAGGCAACTCGGTCGTCAAGTTTGCTAAAAGAGACGACCAAGAATGATGTAGAGAATGAGTAGAAGACTTTGTCTCGTTCCGTCCAAAGCTATAGACGAACGGTTAATGAAGTTGCCAATAAGTCGGGTGATGGAATGAAATGAGCAATGAAATTTCCATACACCCCAAAATCTATCATAATCTTTTAAAACCATCAAGTGAGTGTGTGAGAGAGAGAGGGGAGGGGCCGGCCACTATATAGGAGTGGGGGGTGAGTGTAGGAGAGGGGGAGGTAACCAGAAGAGAAAAGATCAAGGGAAAATATCCTAAGCAAGAACAAAATGCATTAATGAAAAGGATGACACATCTAAACCTAGTCATCAATTTATTAAATGCAAAGATGAGTCACCCACCACCTCATCACCCTAGTCACCATTTCTAGAACCTTCTAGAAGCATGACTCACCCTCATCCAAGAAAAGATAAATCCGTCTTTAACCGAATGTTAAAAGACGGCTGATAGAAAACTGGAAAATGGCAACTTCCAAAAACGATCCTGAAACGACTTTCAGGATAACCCCGTAACTGTATAAATATACCCGCATTTGTATTACGTCCGAATACAAATGCAACTGAGACAAAGATATTATATCTACTCAATATAATACTCGGATCCGGCTTAAACCAAAGCCGACCAGTATCATCTGCCCGAAAAATAACACGTGCGTAAACGCACGTGTATTTTCCGAACCCTGCCATAAAACCATACGGCCTCTACAACGTTTCGCCCGAACTTGGGAAACTGTCTGTCGGGGACTCTAATGACTCGTCAGTACCCTGGCAGTGGGTTTAACCACAAACCGTCAGCGGCACTAGCTATGCGCAACGGCTGCCCATGGACTGACCTCAAGGGAGGCCGATGAGCGAACTCATCCGGAAACCCTACTGAGCCTAACAGTGACAATGTATATGCAGTCTGGTCCGTTCGTCAATGAGTATCGCATATCTGCCTAGGGGGCTAGTAACGTCAGACCCCCAATAGCAGTATAAGTCGTGTCGGAGTGTAGCCCAATAACACCCTGAGATACTACTGGAGTACCTACCAGTAAATCTCCTGCCACGGCCGTGGGCTTTGTGTAATGGCTCTCCTAGACACAGCACGATCTCGCCCCCAATACCGGGAGAGACGAATCCCCTGCCGATCCGCTCACGTGCCTCCATGTGGCTCGGGACTGTACCCAAAAACTACCTGTTTGCACGACTCCTTTGAGCCGTGGTAGGGTAGAAATCAAAGCACAGTGGGAACTCACACGAGACAAATGACGACCTCAGGTCGATGAACTAACCTGTACACATGTCACCAGGGAACTGCTATCTGACGATATGTATAATACCAACTAGCAGGTTCCCGGCGAGTCCTGTCCGGTGTACTCATAACCCAATGAGCACCTGTATACATCTTAGGTGATCCAACTGACACCAGTGGCTTGTGAGATCGGCCACCGCCCCTCGTCGGGGTCTCGACTGTACACACTAGTCTACTCCGGAGTATCGATGCCCTGTCTCGAAACTCCCACGACTAGGGACCACTATTAAGGATATGCGTATAAACTACCCAACTCTCACGTATATGATCTCCATCATACTGTTGGTAGTAAAGAAAGATCCTAAGGGCTCTATCAAAGTGTAACATGTAATCAGTCACCTGAACATGTACACGACTGATAAAGGCAAACCAGATAGCATACTATCATCTCGAGTAAGACTGTTCTACCGGTATAGGTCCTCCGCAATCATTGTAATCACGTACCTGCGATCCAATAATTGACTCTGAGGGCACTATCTCCAACAATCTCCCACTTGCACTTAAGGCTAATATTGCGATGTCGACTACTCACAGCCCGTGTGAAACCGAACATCCAACTCCTCTACTAATCAGTTTCACAAAGCCCGTTTGTAAAACTATTGTGTTCGAGAAATAGCCTCAGTGAGTGGATCCGCCTAGATGTTTCTTTCTATATCTCTCTTATTCTCAAGTTCGCGGAGAAAACCATCTCCCGAATTGAGTAATACCTGTCTTAGAATATGTCTGGATATCTGATGGGACCTAGTTCATAAATGAACTCCAAATCCAAACTTCTTAGACTGTATCGATCACTGAACCTAATCAGTATCGTGCACCAAACCTCCCACAGTATCCTCTTGGACCACCTGTCCACAATACTGTCCCTCATCAGAAGGAAAACTATAACTCTGACAATCTCTCTGTCAACCATGTCACCTTTGAAGCCTGGAATGATAATCGTCTCCCAAAGGAGGCTGCCGTCATCAAATCCGTAGAACATGTACTTATGTTCCAAAACTGCTTCCTTATGTTTCTCCAGGATTGGATTAATACAAACTTATTGCATCTAGTACAAAAACAACATTTGGTGTGGTACTTGACATCTCATGATTGACTCAATTGCCTAAGCAAGTGATCTGCCAATCATGCACATCCCTCTCCCCTTCTGTCTGTAAGACATCTTTAGAGAGGGTGACTCCATCACCTGCAGGTACACCACCATGCTAGGAGTCATCTATTCTAAAAACCATTAGAATACTATCAAAGTACCCACATTGGGAAACTACCCAAATCCAGATCTAAAACCATAAATCCAGAAACCAGAATGTTAAATATTATATCCATATCCTGTCTGGAGAAACAACTGTGTGACGACCACAGTACAACCGATCGTAGTATAGGAATTTTACTTCATATTCTGTGTATGACATCCAGATACCATGACATCACACCCTACTACCTTCTTAACAGATCCATCCCCTATTCTGATGAAGTCAAACCTATGACTATCACATCAAAATTAGATGATCTATCTCCGCTATAACTGCTCAAGTCTATAAATAGACATAAGCTACTTGCCCACTATGCTTCTGCTGCTCCCACTGACTACGACAACCCTCCTACCGGGTCTCATAGCTTGGAACAACAGTAGTGTCAAGTCTGGGTAGATAAGAACCTCCCTGTCACCGTCCTTGAGGCTACCGGAGTAACTCTCGGGTGTCTGAGGTTACCCACCATATCTGCGGAGTGGCTAATGGAATGTCAAACCTGATTGAATATATAGGTCCTATTAAATTTTCCGTAATCGTTCGCGGTTCTGGAATCACTTCCAGTTCTACCATACTCCCACTACTGTTTTCTGAAAAAGATCCATTTTACTAAAACTGTGGCGAGTCAAGAACAATATCACTATTGATCTTCCAAATGGTAGAAAATCAACCCTCGTCATAGCCAGGGTCAACCCACAAACAGCCATTACAGAAACGTGCCCTGAGTTATCCAGAGTCTGGTTTTAAGCATAAGCTGGACAACTCCCCGTACCTTAACATCTTTTAAAGTATGATCCATTCTATATCCAATATAGAAACTTTGGCACTTATTTAATTGGAACCAGATTCAAATCATGCAGCTGTCTCCAGTGCATATCAACTTAATGGAAAGAGGCTAATCAGCATTACTCAACCTAGGAATCCATCCAATTATGAGCAACCTGAAAGAGAAACAAGTTTCTCAAAAAACATTACTATCATCTGAATACCAATCACAAGAATCTACATCTTCGATCTCTTTGAAGAATCCCGATACTTGTGACACCTGGTTCTCTACTTTATTCTTATACCCACAACTTCTCAAAACTTAGATCTTGTATTTCTACGAAACACTTGTCTAAAAACTAGAGAAGTCATAAGTAAACAGAACATAGTACGAGGACCTACCCCTTTGTCCTGATGGACACTTGGACAACATACAATACTCTGTATAAGTCCGCCGAGTTTAAACAACTCAAAACCTGTGCGTCGTAGGTTGAAAACTGTACCCTAGATATTTCCTCAAATATCACCAATTACAACGAATTCCGATATAATGAGGATAATTACCTAATTCCCAATAACTTACTCCTACTCATCATCTGTAAAACCATACAGATATGAGAATGAAACCTGGTAAATACATACCCTTGGAGTAAGTATCTAATCGGGAAAACAGTTTTCCTTTAACAATGCACTGAAACACGAAAATGTTTCGTAGGGGTATCCTGGTATTCCTAGTAATGCCTCTTCCATAATCCAATTCATGACTTCAACCGTATATTTTACTGCCATCTCTCCAAATCCCTTTATTTGTCTTTAGTCGTTACCTTCTGTACACCGTCGTTAGGCTAAATGGTTTTCTTCCTTCCCTACCGTTCGGCACCAGCCTATGGTTTGGAAGAAGACTATCCAGTAAGCATAATAGGTGTACCCTCCTAAACCAAGGAGTACTCATATCTTGAGAGAAGGTGATGATAAAAGACAACTGAATAATACCTTATTCCTTTAAAGGTGAAATAGGAGTGGCGATGAAGTACGCGGTTTTGGTCGTGAATGATATCAGTCGCAATTTACTTTGCCCTCTTTCTAATCCCTTTATTTTGTCTTTACATATTACCTTCTGCACACCCTACTTAGGCTAATTGGTTTTCTTCATTCCCTACCTTTCGGCACCAGCCTATGGTTTGGAATAAGACTATCCAATAAGCGTAATAGGTGTACTCTCCTAAACCAAGGAGCTCTCGCAACCTGAGAGAAGGTGATAATAAAAGACAACTGAATAAACCAATTCTATTTCTCCTGAACCTGGATCCATCCTCGAAGAAGTCCCTTCGAGTTCGTATATAACCATACGATGGATCTATCCAATGGAAGTGGATGTCCATAGTAAAACGGGTGTTCTGAGAAATGCAAAGGGTAAAAGAAGGAGTGGCAATGACTTATGCAACATAGACAATCCAAAAGCTAGTATTTTAAGAAGGTTCGGTTAACTTGGTCACTGAGTCATAGTCTAGGGTCGGTCAAAGGTCGCTGCCAAAGAGAGAGAGAAAAGAAAACACTCTGCGTGCACTCTAACCTAGATCAGAATGGTTATCACTTTATCTAATCCGGAAACCTCCCACTGTCCTGTCAAATTCTCCTCCAAACCTGAAAGAAGAATCAATCGGGATCACCCGAAGAGCAAACCAACTCATCAGTGGGAATCGGGATCCAACTCTCATCGCATGATAACGTGATGGAATGCATCCACGTTACTCATACTCCAGAAGGTATGCGCATACTTGGCAAGTTTCAGTTTCTTTAGAAACTCCCGATATGATTTTTGCCCCATGCTCTTATAACCTTGGCGTTAGGTCAAAATTTCATAAGTCACATGCCAAGTTCTACCCGTCACTATCTTGTTAATTTGAACCCACCCGCACATGCCCTTGGCGTTAGGTCAAAATGGCAGAACGGCTGTCCCAAACCAACCCATCTATCTATGCAACAAATGAATACCCAGCAGCTACCAAACACTATGCCTTGGTGTTAGGTCAAAATACATAGCTTGAATACTACTAAATACCCAAAAGAAGTGACGGAGGGCTACGACTGGTTTTTGGCGAAAAACCTTTAACGTAGTGAACTTGATATCGCTGAAGAAACCTGATAGCTTTTTTAAAATATAGTGGCGAAAACCTTTTGCCAAAGAGGTCATTCCCGGTGAAGGGATCTCGGCTCTTTTCTCGTGGAATGAGGTGCAGGATATTCCACTGAATACCGCGATGCAAAGCAACTTGTAATCGACTATAGTGAAGTTATTACCCTGACGAAAACTTCTGCCCAAGGGGTCAGTCCCAGTGAAGGGATATCGTCCCTTGCCCCGTCGAATGAGGTGCAGGATATTCTACTGAATACCGCTATGCAAAAGGAAACGTCTTTGCAATAACACTTTTTAAATTTGTTCCAACAACTGCAAACAGGTTTGCTTTCCTTTGCATTGATCAGAATCAACGCAGTCCCATCAATCAATCACACCAGAAAAGAACGAAAATAAAATGTACGTATATGCCATCCGCATTCGTCACTGGGTCCCGTCATCACCCGTTAGGTTACTTAACTAACGACAGAGCGGGGACTGGACTAGCGCGGGTGTAAAACATATACAACATCTAATAGTATATAAACCAATATACAATAATCGCTCCAGGCGTGATAATATGCAACATTACAGAAAAGTAATAAGCATCACAGAACAATACAGATAATCTGGGATCCCCGAGTTTCACAGAGCCGCTGCTGAAACCCGACGTTCCCCTGTCGTGTGGATAGCCTGTGCAATGAAACCTAGACCCCTACGGGTGCGGCAAGTTACCCGCCAAAACCTGAAGCGAGGCAGCCCCCTACAGCAAAGTGAATGGACCACCCTGCACTTCACGGAATCCGGTAATCTTGGGCACCCCTCCTCGGGTCAACCTGTACCCCCTACGAGTGCGGCGAATAGTCTGCCAATTCTAGAGTGAGGCCCCTCTGCCTCTCAAAGCTATGAGATGCGGACTCGTTGCCCTCCAGAACCCGGCTATCCATGCACTCCGTCGCGGGGTAAAACCTAGTACAGTAATGAAAAATAGTACAACAGGTACATCGACCGCAACCTGGTCGTGCCCCAAAAGAATATTATACAACAGGCAGAGACGGCTGTCCACATGTTGGACGCTCGCCCCGCAATATCAAATGTACAAATAAATCCAAACTGCACTATCATTACACACTGCTATCCACCACGACAAATCCGCAACATCACAGCACAACACAGAACATCAACGCGAATGTCACGTTCGCAAACCCGTCTAAAAGAACTATAGCAATCAGACGCGGTTTACCGATCAAATGACATTCCCGGTCGGAGATATAATGTAAGCACTGTAAACTAACATGTTTAAATTTCGATCGACTAAATATCATAAAGTGGGCCCCACGAACAACTGGTGAACAGTAACAAAATTTGGGCCCAAAAGATATATACCAAAAACCCCAAATTCCAACAGAGAAGACACTGTGCAAATTTGGTGCACTGATTCAATAGAACGGCCGCGGATGCGCGGCCAAACCATGGGTTTGGCCGCGATTCCGCGGCAGTTTGGTGGAATCACGTGCTCAAATTTTGTCGGTGTGCTTCTGAAACGCTGCACAACTTTCTGTGATATGTAGAATAATTTTAGGACTCCATTTAAAATCGACAGAAACTGTGAAGCTTGAAAATTGTGTTTTTTTCGATCGATGTTTTAAACGCGTTAGCACAAATTAGTAAAGAAAAATGGTGAGGCTCTGATACCAATGTAAGTCTACGGTAGCGTCCCGGCCGTCTACAGACGCCAAATACGGAACAAAAACTTTTTAACTGGCGCTATCGTATACTTTAACCCGGATCTGCCATTATTGCTAAACTAACAAACTGTAAAGAGAGTAGAAAGGTTATACCGAACGATCCGAGTCCTTCGTTCTTTAACCATCATCCTACGCTCCGTTGCGGCTGCTCCGATCTCTTCGATCTCCGATCTGCTCGTCCAGGTGGCACCACGTCGACGATTCTTTAAACGGGCTCCCGCCTCTGACTTGAGGCAACTCGGTCGTCAAGTTTGCTAAAAGAGACGACAAAGAATGATGTAGAGAATGAGTAGAAGACTTCGTCTCGTTCCGTCCAAAGCTATGGACGAACGGTTAATGAAGTTGCCAATAAGTCGGGTGATGGAATGAAATGAGCAATGAAATTTCCATACACCCCAAAATCTATCATAATCTTTTACAACCATCAAGTGAGTGTGTGAGAGAGAGAGGGGAGGGGCCGGCCACTATATAGGAATGGGGGGTGAGTGTAGGAGTGGGGGAGGTAACCAGAAGAGAAAAGATCAAGGGAAAATATCCTAAGCAAGAACAAAATGCATTAATGAAAAGGATGACACATCTAAACCTAGTCATCAATTTATTAAATGCAAAGATGAGTCACCCGCCACCTCATCACCCTAGTCACCATTTCTAGAACCTTCTAGAAGCATGACTCACCCTCATCCAAGAGAAGATAAATCCGTCTTTAACCGAATGTTAAAAGACGGCTGATAGAAAACTGGAAACTGGTAACTTCCAAAAGCAATCCTGAAACGACTTTCAGGATAACCCCGTAACTGTATAAATATACCCGCATTTGTATTACGACCGAATACAAATGCAACTGAGACAAAGATATTATATCTACTCAATATAATACTCGGATCCGGCTTAAACCAAAGCCGACCAGTATCATCTGCCCGAAAAATAACACGTGCGTAAACGCACGTGCATTTTCCGAACCCTGCCATAAAACCATACGGCTTCTACAACGTTTCGCCTGAACTTGGGAAACTGTCTGTGGGGGACTCTAATGACTCGTCAGTATCCTGGCAGTGGGTTTAACCACAAACCGTCAGCGGCACTAGCTATGCGTAACGGCTGCCCATGGACTGACCTCAAGGGAGGCCGATGAGCGAACTCATCCGGAAACCCTACTGAGCCTAACAGTGACAATGTATATACAGTCCGGTCCGTTCGTCAATGAGTATCGCATATCTGCCTAGGGGGCTAGTAACGTCAGACCCCCAATAGCAGTATAAGTCGTGTCGGAGTGTAGCCCAATAACACCCTGAGATACTACTGGAGTACCTACCAGTAAATCTCATGCCACGGCCGTGGGCTTTGTGTAATGGCTCTCCTAGACACAGCACGATCTCGCCCCCAATACCGGGAGAGACGAATCCCCTGCCGATCCGCTCGCGTGCCTCCATGTGGCTCGGGACTGTACCCAAAAACTACCTGTTTGCACGACTCCTTTGAGCCGTGGTAGGGTAGAAATCAAAGCACAGTGGGAACTCACACGAGACAAATGACGACCTCAGGTCGATGAACTAACTGTACACATGTCACCAGGGAACTGCTATCTGACGATATGTATAATACCAACTAGCAGGTTCCCGGCGAGTCCTGTCCGGTGTACTCATAACCCAAGAGCACCTGTATACATCTTAGGTGATCCAACTGACACCACCAGTGGCTTGTGAGACCGGCCACCGCCCCTCGTCGGGGTCTCGACTGTACACACTAGTCTACTCCGGAGTATCGATGCCCTGTCTCGAAACTCCCACGACTAGGGACCACTATTAAGGATATGCGTATAAACTACCCAACTCTCACGTATATGATCGCCATCATACTGTTGGTAGTAAAGCAAGATCCTAAGGGCTCTATCAAAGTGTAACATGTAATCAGTCACCTGAACATGTACACGACTGATAAAGGCAAACCAGATAGCATACTATCATCTCGAGTAAGACTGTCCTACCGGTATAGGTCCTCCGCAATCATTGTAATCACGTACCTGCGATCCAATAATTGACTCTGAGGGCACTATCTCCAACAGATTGATGATTATGAATGAAGATTAGGGATCAATTGAAGAAACTAGGGTTTCTCCTTCACTATCCCTTGTCTTTTCAATCATAATCATTCGGATCTAGCCTCTAGCAAAGAAAATCACCGATTGTTTGATCCCTAATTTGCAACGAAATAATCAAGAAGTTATCTCGCTCCAAATTAGGTCATCAACGATTCATTTTGCTAAGGTTCACAAATCTCATAAGAATTAAGAATTAGTATTAAGATTTGATCATCTTTAGATCTATCAATTCTCTCGGATCCTCCACAAGCGGAGATTTCACTCACACATCATGAAAATTAATGAATCAAGAATCAAGAAGTTTCATAACGCAAGAATGTAAAGAAAGCAAGAATTACAATTATCACCTTTATTAAATCGATGACTAATTACACATTCCCTCAATTCGAGGTTACAAGATGTTGCTCTTGATCGCTCCTTTTGAAGAGGTAACTAGATCCGTCGAAGTTCGCTCCACTCGATCTCCGTGAGACTTGGATCATCGTGGATCTCGCGCTCTTGATGAAGATTGGCTTCGCGGATAAAGGATCGATGGTTGCTTGCTTGATTTGCTTCTCAAAATGATCTTGATTTGGCTTTGGAATTGGATTTGGGCTAGGGTTTTGGTATCAAGTTGTGTCACTCAACTTGAATTTTGAATTTTGTCTCCAATTATCTAACTAACTATTGAACAATTAACCACCCCTAAATTCTAGATCTGGATCCCTTTTTATAACCACTCATTTGAATCTTCCCTCCAAAATTAGGTTGTTAGAGAGAGCCTTCTAGAAGAAGTTTGTTGGAGGGAATATTCTAGAATAAGGTTGTTACAAGGAGCCTTCTAGAAGAAGTTTGTTATGCAGAGCCTTCTGGAAGGAGCCACGTACTAATTAAGAGAGTATTCTGGAAGTGAGGTTGTTGAGAAGAAGCTTCTGGAGAATTTTGACACGTCGATGAGTTAAACAGGCTGCGGATCCGCGGCGGATTGGCCTGACTCGGCCGCGGATCCGCGGCCATATAGTGGGCTTGCTGCCTTCAATCTTCAGGGGTGTTTTCTGTTATCTTTTGGGTACTTTTCTGATGCCTAGAATATTATATTTCTTTCTTGTTTGCTGCCAGATCTCAAGTCTTGGACTTGCTGCATTTTGTCGGCACTTTTGTGATTCTGGCTCTTTGACCTGAAGGATTTCCTGCACACAATCTTGATACAAGTGTTGAGATATACAAAATCATGCGTGTAGTAATAAACACTCAATTTCCCTATAGAATGTCGATTATAACTATAACACGTGTTATTTGGTATTTTACAGATGAATTCGTAATCCGTGTTATATTTACAATAAACACCCTTGTATGATTGATATGAGTAGGGAAATTGTCGTGTTAAGAATGCAATATTTTCGACTGATCAAATTCCCCCAAACTTAATTTTGGTTGTCTCGAGCAAACATCTTATTTTTAAGAGAAGGAGAAAATATAAGAAAGAGAAAAAACTAACTAGCACACTTTCGTAGGCAACACGATTGCACTGAGCACGTGCAACAAGCTTTTAAACCTCTAGGTGTCCCTAGTAGGAGGAGTGTTGTCCCCTGAGGGTTTTCAGCGGATTGCACCCACAAAATCCAATAATAAAAGGAAGACCGTGAAAGTTACATTTAAAGATAAGAATTGTAAAAGAAAAACTTTGAAATTAAGAGTTTCCAACTACACTAGCTTTTCGGTTGTCATGAGCCCTATCTTAATAGTCATGAAAAGATGTTAGAAATCACATCATCCCTCAATAAAACATCGCCTTTATTCTTCATTCCTACCTTTCTTCCAAACATTGATCATATACCCCTACGTGTGTGTAAAAGACATCCCTACACTCGGAGAATTCAATTCAAGCTATCATACTCTTGTCCATCAACCTCAGTACTTTTTAATCGGTGAATATTTAGATGGATTTGCTCACACATTTTTCATGCGACCGTTAATATTTCTTGAGGTACTAACAGACCGATTACTCAACATGCTTGCTGATTAGGTGTGTTTAATATTTTCCTCGTCTTGCAACACCTGAGGCTTAGCAGTGACTCCCAAACCAGTTGGTCTAAGGCACTAGGTGATGAAGCACCCTTGCTATATTTTTTTTATTGCTGCCTTGGTGATAACAAAACCAGTGTTCATTTTTCTACACCATTTTATATTTTCTTCATTTATTATTTCCTTAATATTTTGGCTTTTAGACAAGAGTATTTCAAGGTATCCTCTACTATCCCGAGTTTCAAGACGTGTGTAAGTGTGTATAGTAGGGTATCAACATTCAAATGTTTGGCTTACAGAATAGGAACTATTTTTTAGACTTATTTTTATCCGTAGATTAGTGACTTCTTTCATCTTACTAACCCTTGGGACAACGGCTCATAACTACTTATTACTAGTTCGTTTAAGAAAACTTCTAACTTTCTAGGTTTTCTTAAATTTTTCTAATCTTTTGGATGTAATTTTTCACTATCTAATCTTTTATTATCTTATTTATGTACAAAAATATTTTTTATCTTTTTTTATTTTTTTATTTGTTTTGTCCTTATGCAAAGTATGATGCAAATGATGCGCAAATCAGCACAAATCTCCCCCAAACTTATTTTCAACAATGTCCTCACTGTTGCTATCTATTAAAGCTCAAAAACATGTAAGCTTGGGAGGACATTTATTAACGGGGGCAATAATATATGAACATGAAAATCCTCCCCCAAACTTATTTTTGGCTCACAATTTTGAGGACAGCTTTTATTTTCAAGAGCCAAAAATATAAACCCCCCCCCCCCAAACTTGAGTTAAACAATGTTAAGCTTAAAATCACAAGAGGGGGGTCAAAATTTATTGGTCAATGCAAAGCTTTAAAAAGACCGAAAGTCAACACCAACCATTCGAAAATTTTATCAGTGAAACACACCGGTTGGTGGAAGAACATGTTGTAGAGAGTCAGGAAGAAGTGGGGAAGAGATAAGTGGTGTGATGAAATGGATTTGCGTCTCGTTCTGGAGAGACGACACAGTGATAGTGATGGATAACTCACATTATTGTGAATGTCAAAAAGTAGGGGTGGAGGTTCAATTTCTTTGGTTTGAAGATGATTCATCTCAACACCCGTGTTTTCTAAAAATACGAGTTCATCAGCGAAACTTTCATCGATATCCCGAAGAATAATGTCATTGGAAAGAATGGGATGATACTCAGACTCCATGAAAGGTTCAGAATAAGCGTTAGCTGTTGACCCGGACAACTCGAAAGAAGGGTCCGTATGTATATGATACATATATGGGTCAAACAACAACGTATAAAGGAAGTCTGGATCTGTATCGTGAAGCTGATCAAATTCACTGATGTCGACATCCATTAATTCGACAGAACATACTCGAGCATGAAGATCGGAGGGTTGACTTCCCAACTTGTAAATGTTGAGCTCAATTGACCTATTCCCTAAAGATAGGTTCATAGAGCCGTTTCTACAGTTGATTACAGCGTTGGAAGTAACCAAAAAGGGTCGACCGAGAATTACTGGAATTTGGTTCCATGGGTTTACTATAGGCTATGTATTAAGAACAATAAAGTCCACAGGGAATACAAATTCCACGATTTTTATCAACACATCCTCAAGTTCACCCCTAGGTTTGGTAATTGATCGGTCGGCCATCTGGAGAGTTATGTTCGAGGGCTTTAACTCTCCGATACCTAATTGCTCATAGACTGAATATGGAAGCAAGTTCACACTAGCGCCTAAGTCGAGTAAAGCACGGTTAATGTGTTTATCCCCAATAGAAATAGAAATAGTAGAACAGGCAGGGTCCTTACGTTTCCTTGGTAATTGTTGGGGAAAAGTTGTGTCTACAGTACTCGACATGAACATTTTTTTCGGCACTTGAGTCTTCCTCTTCCTAGTGCACGAGTTCTTTAGAATTTTCGCATATGATGAAACTTGTTGTATAGCATCTAGGAGACAGATGTTGATGTTAACTTGCTTAAACATTTCCACAAGCTTCTCCATTTGGGCATTGGGTTTGTTGGGCCTCAACCTATCTGGAAATGGAGTTTTATCAATCAGTGTTGGGTCCAACATTTGTGGAGAAGTTTGTGGGGGTGGAAAGGATGAAGTGGATGGAGGGTTTGAGCCTTTGGGAAAACGGAGAATAGGCTCGGAAGAAGAAGAAGGTAAATTGGACGAAATAGGGTAAGAAGTAGAAGTGGGAGTGGAAGTGAAAGTGGAAGCAGGGGGTTCAATTGATTCCTCAACATCAATCTGTTCACCCACATGATTGTCTAGCACTCTTCCAGATCTCAACGTGGTCATATCATTCACATCATTATAATGCGAAGGTCCAGTATCAGGTAGGGGTTGAGCTGGAAGTTTCCCTTTCTCTCTAGCACTCATTTCTGCAGTCAATTGTGCAATTTATGCTTCTATCAATTTGATACTCTCACCATGGGAGACAGTGTTTTGCACTAACATCTGGATAGAAGATTTTAAAATGTCATTCGTTTGCATGGAATGTGTAATGAACAAGTCGAGTGCAGAGGGTGTAGAAGTACCAGCAAAAGAAGGATCAAAGTTGTTGGCCGGGTTTTGAAAATTTTGTGGTTGGTAGGGGTGCTGACTCAGTTGTGGTGGTTGTTGTTGCTATTGTAGGGTTACTAGGCACTGTCACAAGGGTCTACAAGGCATCAACCATGCCCGATTCAAAATTTAGACGTGCCGAACAACCCTAACCAAGATCTTAGACTAGAGATTATGCGAAACAAAGCAAGTAAACAACTTTACTTCTAAGAGTTGAGGATTACAACCTTTGTAGTCCGTTCCTTCACATCTAAAGATCCGTGTTGAGGTCCCTTCGCTGCGATCATCGAGTATCCGGACTCAAGAGAGGCTCCATGAAGAGAAAGATGCAAGCTTGCTTCCGATCTTCGATAACAAAGATGATCTACCTTGAAGAAACTCAAGCCCAAGCTTTTGCTTTGCTAATCAAGTATTAACAAAGCAAACACCCTAATCTAAGCGGCTAGAATAGATGAGGATGATGAAGTAGGAATTTAGCTCTCATTTGTTTTCTTTATCTCACTCAAAATCATCACATATGAAAAAGCTAGTGAAGCTTTTCATCAAGTAAGAAAGAAGAAGAAGATGATCAAATCCTTTTGTGATGAATAATGAATCAAGTGTGTGGTTAGAATTGCAACCATGGGTTAAGTTAGAAGACTTAACCCTTGTAGAGATTTAACTATGGTTAAAGGGTTGGGTTGGGTTAAAGAAATATCTTTGCAAAATATCACAAAATATCAAGGTCAAAGTCAAAGCTTCATTAAAGCTTAACCATAATCCAAACCCTAACCATATTTAAACTCCACAAATCATGTTGCATCTATAACCATAACATGTTACAATATTATATATCACATATACAATATTTATTGTAACAAAATAAAATAATACAATTAACATATATCACATATATATCAATGTATTACCCGAGTGAGAAAAAGAATCTTTAAGTGAGCTTATATTAGTTAATGTAATTTAATATATCAAATATATAATTAAACATTAAATTATTGAATCAACACTTGATCCGATAATCCGGCTATTTCATAAATAACCGACTAATATAATTTGTATCAGTTCATCGAATCAACACTTGATCCGATGACTCGGCTATATCACATATACCCGGCCGATATCTCATATCGCGAGAATTTAATACGGTATCACATACACGTATTGTTCTCGGTCCCGCACATATCACATATGTGCTCCTACACCGTTTTTCCTGAGCCAGGAAACTTCTGTGTAGAACTCTAAAGAATCGTCAATACGCCGGCAGTAGGTGATGATCATATCAAACACCCACAAGCTGCAAGCGGTCAGCTAAACGTAACAGCCACCCAGGTATTGAGCAATCAGAAGATCAACAAGCAAGCATGTATATTCTCCCGTGAATCCAACCAGTAACACTCCCATACAGTCCGGTCTCTTTGTCTGATATGTTGCATATCTCATCTAGG
This sequence comes from Agapanthus africanus, assembly GCA_030015575.1. Lineage (NCBI taxonomy): Eukaryota > Viridiplantae > Streptophyta > Magnoliopsida > Asparagales > Amaryllidaceae > Agapanthus > Agapanthus africanus. The sequence continues at coordinate 217,140,892 of JASDDO010000006.1, forward strand.
GGTGGTAAACGTCAGACCCCAATAGCTTGATAAGTCGTGTCGATATGAGGTCCATAACAGTTCGATAAACTATTGATAACACTTACCAGTAAATCTCAGCAACCCTGTCCAGGGATTTCCAGTTATAGCCAATCGAACACAGTGCAACATCAACTCCCTATACCGGGAGAGACGAAACCCCTCCTATCGCTCATTGCCTCCATGTGATTCGGGACTGTACCCAAAAGCCACCGTTTTGCACGCCCTCTTGGACGTGGTGTGATAGAAATCAAAGCACAGTGGGAATCATACAAGACTCTATGACGATCTCGGGTCTACAGACTAACCTGTACTAGTATCACCAGAGAACTGCCATCTGACGTGAGCTATAATACCATCTGGGAGTTCTCGGTGAGTCCGTCCAGTGTACCCAGTCTCCACTGAGCACCCGTATACCTCCTCTGATGTCAAACACCAATGGATATGAGATCATCCATCGCCCATCATATGGGTCAAGAAGCGCATACGCTAGTCTACTCTGGAGTATCGATGCCCTATCTCGGTACTCCCACGACTAGGAACATTTGAAGGATGTACTTGGCGACTACACTGTCCCTACTAGTATGATCTGCATCATAGTCCTGGTAGTCAAGTACTCATCCTAAGGGCTTTATCAACATGTGACATAAAGACAATAAGAATACATGTTAAGATAAAGAGTAACCAGATAGCATACTATCATGTCGAGCAAGAAAGTCCTCCCTATATATGTCCAAGCATCCACTACAATATACAACGTATGTACAGTAATGGCCTCTAGGGCATACATATAACTAACAATCTCCCACTTGCACTAGGGCCATCTGTTGTGGTATCGTATACCCAACAATCAGCTGTGGTTGAAGTATCTCATACTCAACCATCCCATAAAAGTCTCTACTGGGAATTAGGCCTGTGTGAGTGGATCCGCGTTGTTGTCCTCTGTGTCTGCTCTCCTAACCTCGATCTCCCTGGAGATCAACCATCTCCATGATCAGGCGATACTGCCTAAGAATATGTCTGGATCTCTGATGGGACGGGGGTTCCTTGGCCTAAGCTACAACTCCATTGTCACACAATGGCAGGAACAAAGTTCATCTCATGAACTCATATATATCCAGACTGCCTCTTTGGTAGCATCCATGGTAACGATATATCCTGCCTTTAATCGTCTAGTATGTCACGGTATCTAGCTTGGAACTCTTCCAACATACTGTCCCTCCACAGAGGGTAAAGACAATGCCTGTGACTGACATTCAGTCGTTCTTATCACCGTGGAACCTTTCCAGTGATTCTCCCCAGGATCGATTGATACCATCTCACTACAACTAGTGAGAATCCCAACATCCAATTAGATCTATCTCATAGATCCATAATCCAGGATTTAGGAGGTATCACCTTGATCCTACATGGAGAATCTTTGTGATAAGAGGAGATTGACCGAGCATAGCATAGGAAACTTCTTCCCTATCAAGAGTACGTCATCTACGTACTATACGAGGATCACCACCATACTCCCTACTACCTTTTTGTACATACTTGGTTCATCTACCATTTTGATGAAGTCAAACTTTTTGACTACTCATCAAAACAGATGTTCCAACTCCGCGATGCCTGATTTATCACATAAAACATCTTGCACATGTTTCCGCTGCTCCCACTGTCTACGAAGCCCTCTGGCTGTGTACTTACAGATGCTCTCTTCCAAATCATCATTTAGAACAGCAGTCATGCACCCAACCGCCAGATATCATAGTCATGGTATGTAGCAGTGGCAAGTAGGATCTGCATGGACTTAAGCATAGCTTTAAAAGTCTCAACTTTTCCATGTACACCAAGTAATCATCTCAAGATATACTTGCTCCTGATAGGGATTTAACCCTTCAGATAAAGCAACCAAAGTCCATACTTTGTTGGTGTATAAGGATTCCATCTCAGATCTCTAAGCATCCAGCCATTCTCACAGAGTCCCCACTCCTGATGGCCTGCTCGAAACTAGTTGGGTCATCATCTCATGATGCAATCCTCGCTCCCACTGTCATAGAGAAACCGAAGTATCTCTCAGGTGGGTGAGGAACCCTACTAGATCGGCGGAGAGGATGAGGTTCGTTGGAAACTATTGAATTCTTTGGTTCTACCAAATCATCAGCTGCAGCTTGTATAGATGGAACTCTTTCCAGTTCTACCTCATGACCACTAATTTCTTCACAAGAAATTCCCTTTCACAAAGGTGGCATGCTGAGAAACAAAAACACCTTTTGTTCCCCAGTTTGGTAGAAGATATTCCCTTGCGAATGCTTGGGATATCCAACAAACTTCCACAGAACTGACATTGCCTCGAGCTTGTCCGTATTTTGCTTTTAAACATAGGCTGGACAACCCCAAATCTTAACATCTTTAAGAGATGGGCTCTTCCCACACCATATCACATATGGAGTGGTAGGCATCTGATTTGATTGGAACCCTATTCAATAGGTATGCAACTTCTCAAGTGCATAACCCTAAAAGAAAATAGGCTACTCAGTAGTACTCATCATAGAGCACACCATATCACATAGGGTGTAATTGCTCTGCCCCGATACACCGACGTGATGTGGTGTATTCGGAGGAGTAATGCTGAGAGAGAATCTCATTCTCCTTTAGAATAGTCTACGAATTCTGTGCTTAAGTATTCTCCTCCTTGATCACATCAAAGGACATAATACTTATACCCGTTTTTGGTTCTCTACTTCTAACTTATATTCATTGAATTTCTCAAAAGTTCCAGACCTGTGTTTCAACAGGAACATATGTCCGGATCTTGAGAGATAATCAGTGAATGTAATGAAGTACAAAGAACCGGTCTTGGCATGTGTAGACAAGGGACCTTCATACATCAGCATGTATCAATCCCAAGAGTTCACTAACTCTTTCTCTGTTTCCAATAAACGGAGCTGTGGTCATCTTATCTTTGTGACATGACTGGCAAGTTTTACAAGATGTAAATTCAAACTAATTTAAATATGCATCTTTATGTAACTTCAGCTAGTCGGGTCGCATTGATAGGACCTAGTCTACAATATCTCAAGAAGGATTCGTTCATATCTGAACTCTTCCTCTTGTGTGTGTTCTGTACATTAAGAACTGTGGTTTGATTTAGAACGTCTATGCTTTTAGATAACGCGCCTGAACCGATCAACTCTTGATATAGGAAATGTTCAAAACATTATCCAACAATACAAAATTATATCTTTCTTTACTAATAAAGAGACTGATATGATGTTGTATATCAGGTTCGGTATCTAATAACATTCGTTCAGAATCAATGTATTCTGGTAATACAGGGTGATAACTGCCAACAGACTTGGCTGCAACACTTGCATCATTTCCAACTCTTGAAACTTATCACCCATTCTCAGTTCTCTACCTATCTGTAGCCCATGTAACAAATTACATTTGCAGGATCCTGATCCGGTATCTCATACCCAGGACGTAAAGGATACTGAGAAACAGTTCTCGGTAATGAACACACCCGAAGATGATGCATCAGCATGCACTTTCTTCGTTTGGGCGACACGGGAATTCTGGTAATCCCCTATTTCCTGCTCTGTCTTATAACAATTATAAGTTGGAGTGGGACCAACGTTCCTTAGCGCAGTATAACAAGCGGGTTCGGTCAATACATCCGTATTATTATCTTGATTAAGGCGTGACATGGTCGCTACCTGGAGAGAGATAGAAGAAAACACTCAGCATATGCTCTTGCAAGATTAAATTGGTTATTAATATATCTAATCAGGATGTCTCCTACTGTTTTAGTCAAATCTTCCTTCAAACCCTAAAAGGAAAGACTAGCCGGGATTAATTACACTTTACAAGTTCGCCAATCTTTCAGCCAGGCCAGTGCCGGTACTTTGAGGGAGGTTCCCCGTACTTTCACACGGACCTAATTAAAATAAACCTCGTTTTTCCGGGGGCGTAACCCCGTTAACACCTTTCTAGACACCTACTTGATCGGCTAATTGTAATGTGTAAAACTCTCCCAGGAGTAACTCTTACTCGCAGCGGGTATTGGGATCCAACTATCTCATAGAAGGTATGCAATCTCATTGCAAATTTCAACTCTTGAAATTCCCAATAATATTTTTCCCCTAGCAATTTATGACCTTGGCTAAGGTCAACAAATCATAAGCGCTAGCTAAGTTCAACCCGTCATTTCCCGATTGAATTAAACCCACCCACATGACCCTTGGCTAAGGTCAACAAAGTCGCACGACTACCCTAACTCAATCGCATCATATGTTTATACAGATAAGCACTAATTAGCTACCGCACACTATGCCTTGGCTAAGGTCAACAAACATAGCATGAATACTAAGTAGAATTTATCTGAAATGACGGAGGGCTACGACAGGTTTTTAAGAAAACCCTTTGCGTAATGAACTTGATATCGTTGTAGAATCGAGTAATTTTGAATGGAATGTTTTTGAGGTCTTTTCTAGTTTTGCTAAAGAGGTCACTCCTGGTGAAGGGATCTCGGCTCTTTCCTCATCGAATAAGGTGCAGGATATTTTGCAAATATAACTATGCAAAGCAAAAACTATAGAAACAATCAAAAGACAAACCGAGTTTGTAGCATCTGCTAGTTTCGCTAAAGAGGTCACTCCCGATGAAGGGGTCCCGACTCTTTCCTTATCGAATAAGGTGCTGGATGTTCTACAAGGAACACCGCTATGCAAAGCAAGAAATAGAGCTACCTATTTTTTAGACAAGTTTCTACAACATCTTTAGGTTTCTTTTAGTTTCATTAATCTCATTAATGAAGTCCCATTTTATTATGCTTCACAAGCATCACATTTGAAACGAAATCAGAAATATAACATATATCTCGTATATATAATATAAACATTCGTCTCAGGCAGTAATATGATCTTATCACAGAACATTGCAGCAGAAGAACATATATGAAATATTGGATATACTAGGATTTCCGTGTTTTATGCGAGCCTGTATAAAACGCGAATTCCACGGTCGCAATGAATAGCTAAACCCACATCCCTAGACCCCTACGAGAGCGGCAAGCAACACTGCCAATTCTAGGGTTAGGAAACCCGGTCTTGACTCCTCGAGATGGTCTCCCACTGGACCCTAGAACCCGGTTACTTGTGCTCCCCGCCTTGGGTCTACCTAATGCGGAAAAGTAAATAATATACAATGGTGACATCATCCTCATCCCGGAAGTGCCCCAATAAAAGAATATTACATACAATGAATTTTACATGAATGAAAATAAAAACCCTCATCTCACATAAAACCCCTGGCTATTCAAAACGCGGCGATCCAATATAACATATCACAGCAACACATAATATCTCATATCATCAACGTAAGCAAGTATGCGTATCCCGATTGTCGTTGATATATAGCAACGAAACCGGCGATACACCACATACTACGCTTACGGTCACAGAAAAGAAAGTGTAAAACTACAACAGTTGGAATCCGCAACCTCCTTAGACATCTCAAGCCTAACCAAATGAATTCCTTAGACATCGCATGCCTACCAATTATAAACCCCGCATTTTAGTCTCGATCTCGAAAACACTTTTCAATATCAAGTCGGGCAATTCAACAAGATTCCCGACATCCTGATCGAATGCTCGTCGCAAACTTTAGTAGACGGCCGCACCCCCGAATGCCGTCGACGAAGTGCACTAAGGCGGAACACCGCTGCCGCGAGCACCCGAATGGATGCTTTTGGCTACGGGGTTCTCCTACAGTCACTTGGTCGGGGCTATGGGGCGTGGTTATCTATTAAGTTCACCCGGCGAGTATCCGCGTACGCTACGTGATTGCAATGGACTTTTGATCACATCAAAATCCCGTGGCAACCGATCATTTGAGACTAAACTGCTAGATTTATAACATTCAAATTAGTTATCTCATAACTACTTGTGGATTCCAAATATTGTATCACATTCCAGATAAATAGACAATGTTAAACTTTCCGACCGAATAAACAAACACCCAAGATTTCCTAAATAGCTCAACACTTGAGCGGAGTTCAAAAAGTATTCATCACATGCCACAGTACCAATGGTCCAGTCGTAGAAGGGTCAAACCAACGCCTCACATGTGGCAACGCCGTACTGCCCTAAACCCTAAGGTTTAGAGGCGGTTCAGACGGTCACATAATCGAGTTAAGGTTTGTGTTCTTCTAGAGGGTCCACCGCGTTACTTGCACGACTATGAATGTTCTTTAATTAAGGAAAAAATCCAACACTTGGAAATTTTCCGGCAGGGGAAAAAATGAGTTATTGATATCCGTTCGAACTTTTTAACACGTTCTAAATTACCCGGAAAAACTTAAACGGAGTTAAATTTTTCCGATCGAATCAACGAATACAAAAGATCTCCAGAAAACTCAACACTTTAGTAATATTAAAAAATTCCCAAAAGCACTAGGTAATACCTACGGATATTACTGTAGCAAAATCAAACCCTAATTGTAGGGTTGCTAGGCACACACACAAGGGTCTACGAAGCATCAACCATGCCCGATTTAAAATTTAGCCGTGCCGAACAACCCAAAGCCGGATCTTTAAACTAGGGTTTAGGCGAAAACAAGCATGTTAAACTCTTTAACACTAAGTGAGAGGGATTACAACCTTTGTAGATCCGGTCCTTCACTTCTTAAGCTCCGTGTTGAGGTCCCTTCGCTGCGATCATCGTGTCCCGGACTCTCGAGAGGCTCCATGAAGAGAAAGATGCAAGCTTGCTTCCGATCTTCGATAACAAAGATGATCTACCTTGAAGTTTCATTAACACAAGCTAACACTCATTAAATGAAGTGAACACTCTCATCTAAAGGGAAAGGGTAGATGAGGATGATGAAGTAGGATTTTTGCTCTCATTTGTTTTCATATTCTCACTCACTTTCATCACTTAGCAAAAAGCTAGAAAAGCTTTTTCCAAGAAGGAACTCAAGGAAGAAGATGATAGATTTCTTTTGTGATGAATAATGAATTATTGTAGTGGTTACAAATCTAACCAAGGGTTAAGCATGAAGGAATTAACCCTTGTAGAGAATTAACTAGAGTTAATTGTTTGGATTGGGTTAACATAATATCTTCACAAAATATCAAGCAAAACACAAAGTCAAAGCTGCATGAAGCTTAGCTTCATGCAAAAGCTAACCCTAATCCAAACCCTAACCAAGTTTAAACCCTAAACCATTGTTAAATTTGTAACCCTAACATGTTACAATATTATATATCACATATACAATATATTTTGTAACAATAGAAAATAATACAATTAACATATATCGCATATATATCAATGTATTATCCCGTGAGAAAAAGAATCTTTTAGTGAGCTAATATTAGTTAATGTAATTTAATATATCATATATATTATTATACATTAAATTATCGAATCAACACTTGATCCGACAATCCGGCTATATCGCATATAACCGACTAATACGATGACCCGGCTATATCACATATACCCGGCCGATATCTCATAACGCGAGAATCCAATACGGTATCACATACCGCATTATCCTCGGTCCCGCACATATCACATATGTGCTCCTACTCCATTTTGCCTGAGCCAAGAAACCTCTGTGTAGGACTCTAAAGAATCGTCAATACGCCGGCAGTAGGTGATGATCATATCAAACACCCACAAGCTGCAAGCGGTCAGCTAAACGTAACAACCACCAAGGTATTGAGCACTCAGAAGATCAACAAGCAAGCCTGTACATTCTCCTGTGAATCCAATCAGTAACACTCCCGTACAGTCTGGTCTCGTCGTCTGATATGTCGCATATCTCGCCTAGGGGTGGTAAACGTCAGACCCCAGTAGCTCGATAAGTCATGTCGATTTGAGGTATATAACAGTTCGAAAAACTACTGATAACACTTACCAGTAAATCTCAGCAACCCTGGCCAAGGATTTCCGGTTATAGCCAATCGAACACAGCACAACATCAACTCCCTATACCGGGAGAGACGAATCCCCTCCTATCGCTCATTGCCTCCATGTGATTCGGGACTGTACCCAAAAGCCACCTTTTTGCACGCCCTCTTGAACATGGTATGATGGAAATCAAAGCACGGTGGGAATCACACAAGACTCTATGACGATCTCGGGTCAACAGACTACTCTGTACCGGTGTCACCGGAGAACTGCCATCTGACGTGAGGTATAATACCATCTGGGAGTTCTCGGCGAGTCCGTCCAGTGTACCCAGTCTCTACTGAGCACCCGTACACCATCCTTGATGTCAAACACCGATGGATATGGGATCATCCATCGCCCATCATATGGGTCAAGATGCGTATACGCTAGTCTACTCTGGTGCATCGATGCCCTGTCTCGATACACCCTCAACTAGGAACAGTTATAAGATATACTCGTCGACTACCGTGGCCCCACTAGTATGATCTCATCATAGTCCCAGTATTCGAGTACATATCCTAAGGGCTTTATCAACATGTAACATAGAGACAGTCAGAGTACATGTTAAGATAAAGTACAACCAGATAGCATACTATCATGTCGAGCAAGAAAGTCCTCCCTATATATGTCCAAGCATCCATTACAATATACATCGTATGTACAGTAATGGCCTCTAGGGAATACATATAACTAACACTAATTCCCCTTTTTGGCCGCGGAACCGCCGCGCAAGGCAGGGTATTGCCGCGGTTCCGCGACGCATTAAAGGGATTATGGGCTCGTTTTTCACAGTAATCCATAAAATCACCTGCTGAATTTTCTGAGCATTTTTAATACAGAAAAAATCAACCTTTTAAAAAATTTCCAGAGAGGGGGTAATATACGATGTTTCGGGGTTCGATCGGACTTTAAACTTCGTCTAGACTTCGCCTAAAGCTCTAGCTTGGCTCTGATACCACTGTAGGGTTACTAGGCACTGTCACAAGGGTCTACAAGGCATTAACCATGCCCGATTCAAAATTTAGACGTGCCGAACAACCCTAACTAAGATCTTAGACTAGAGATTATGCGAAACAAAGCAAGTAAACAATTTTACTTCTAAGAGTTGAGGATTACAACCTTTGTAGTCCGTTCCTTCACTTCTAAAGCTCCGTGTTGAGGTCCCTTCGCTGTGATCATCGAGTATCTGGACTCAAGAGAGGCTCCATGAAGAGAAAGATGCAACCTTGCTTCCGATCTTCGATAACAAAGATGATCTACCTTGAAGAAACTCAAGCCCAAGCTTTTGCTTTGCTAATCAAGTATTAACAAAGCAAACACCCTAATCTAAGCGGCTAGAATAGATGAGGATGATGAAGTAGGAATTTAGCTCTCATTTGTTTTCTTTATCTCACTCAAAATCATCACATATGAAAAAGCTAGTGAAGCTTTTCATCAAGCAAGAAAGAAGAAGAAGATAATCAAATCCTTTTGTGATGAATAATGAATCAAGTGTGTGGTTAGAATTGCAACCATGGGTTAAGTTAGAATACTTAACCCTTGTAGAGATTTAACTATGGTTAAAGGATTGGGTTGGGTTAAAGAAATATCTTTGCAAAATATCACAAAATATTAAGGTCAAAGTCAAAGCTTCAAGAAGCTTCTTGAAAGCTTCATTAAAGCTTAACCCTAATGCAAACCCTAACCATATTTAAACTCCACAAATCATGTTGCATCTATAACCATAACATGTTACGATATTATATATCACATATACAATATTTATTGTAACAAAATAAAATAATACAATTAACATATATCACATATATATCAATGTATTACCCGAGTGAGAAAATGAATCTTTAAGTGAGCTTATATTAGTTAATGTAATTTAATATATCAAATATATAATTATACATTAAATTATCGAATCAACACTTGATCCGATAATCCGGCTATTTCATAAATAACCGACTAATATAATCTGTATCAGTTCATCGAATCAACACTTGATCCGATGACTCGGCTATATCACATATACCCGGCCGATATCTCATATCGCGAGAATCTAATACGGTATCACATACACGTATTGTTCTCGGTCCTGCACATATCACATATGTGCTCCTACTCCGTTTTGCCTGAGCCAGGAAACCTCTGTGTAGGACTCTAAAGAATCGTCAATACGCCGGCAGTAGGTGATGATCATATCAAACACCCACAAGCTGCAAGCGGTCAGCTAAACATAACAGCCACCCAGGTATTGAGCAATCAGAAGATCAACAAGCAAGCCTGTACATTCTCCCGTGAATCCAACCAGTAACACTCCCGTACAGTCCGGTCTCTTCGTCTGATATGTCGCATATCTCGCCTAGGGGTGGTAAACGTCAGACCCCGATAGCTTGATAAGTCGTGTCGATATGAGGTCCATAACAGTTCGAGAAACTACTGATAACACTTACCAGTAAATCTCAGCAACCCTGGCCAGGGATTTCCAGTTATAGCCAATCGAACACGGCGCAACATCAACTCCCAATACCGGGAGAGACGAAACCCCTCCTATCGCTCATTGCCTCCATGTAATTCGGGACTGTACCCAAAAGCCACCGTTTGGACGCCCTCTTGGACGTGGTATGATGGAAATCAAAGCACAGTGGGAATCACACAAGACTCTATGACGATCTCGGGTCTACAGACTAACCTGTACTGGTGTCACCAGAGAACTGCCATCTGACGTGAGGTATAATACCATCTGGGAGTTCTCGGCGAGTCCGTCCAGTGTACCCAGTCTCCACTGAGCACCCATATACCTTCTCTGATGTCAAACACCAATAGATATGAGATCATCCATCGCCCATCATATGGGTCATGAAGCGCATACGCTAGTCTACTCTGGAGTATAGATGCCCTATTTCGGTACTCCCACGACTAGGAACATTTGAAGGATGTACTTGGCGACTACATTGTCCCCACTAGTATGATCTGCATCATAGTCCTGGTAGTCAAGTACTCATCCTAAGGGCTTTATCAACATGTGACATAGAGACAATAAGAGTACATGTTAAGATAAAGAGTAACCAGATAGCATACTATCATGTCGAGCAAGAAAGTCCTCCCTATATATATCCAAGCATCCACTACAATATACAACGTATGTACAGTAATGGCCTCTAGGGCATACATATAACTAACAGCTATGGAGGGACCCATTGAAAGTTATTTTGATTTGGAACCGTGTTTTGAGTTTGGTATTGGTTCCAAGCAAAATCAGGGTGATTCCTCCAACCTTAATTATCTATGGAAGAAGAAGGATCGTTTCTAAGTTGATGCTGAAATGCAGCATTAGTGTGACCTTGAAATGGTACATTCAAAGGACATTCTTCCGTCAAATGTGATGGGTTTGAACAGCAACCACACACGGTTTTGGGAAGTGTGTAATGGTTTAGGGAGGTTGAAGAAATTCTGTTTTCTATAGCGTCGAGTTTCCTTTGTATTGCGGCCATTTCGGCTCTCATTGTGACGGAAATATCGAGCTGATTGATATCTTCCCTAGGCGATGGTAGTCTAACACTTTCCCATTGTAATATGTTTTGAGCTAAATCTTCTAGGTATTTCCAAGCTTCACCATCATCTTTAGACAGGAATTGGCAATGACACATGGTTTCAAGTATCTGTTTAGTCGTGAGATCAATACCCTCATAGATAACTCGACACAGATCCCATCTAGGAATTCCGTGATGAGGGCATTGTAAAAGAAGATCCTTGAACCGTTCAAAGCATTTCCAAAATGCTTCATTGGGAAATTGGGTAAATTTTATGATTTCGCTCCGAACACGGCTGGTCTTATGATTGGGATAAAATTTCTTAAAGAATGCTGCAACAAATTCATCCCATTTTGAAATAGAATGTGCGGGTGTGTTATAAAGCCACTTCTCGGCTAAATCGCACAACGTGAATGGGAGAAGACGTAAACGCAGAGCATCGAAAGACAATTGTGACGTTCCAATCATTGCGCATACGTTTTCAAATTTGGAGATAAAAACGTATGCGTCTTCAGACTCAAGACCGTAAAATTTGGGTAACAGTTTGATAAATTAGGGGTTGATTTCAAAATTTTCCCTGTTGCCAGGTGGTATAGAAAGACAGGTGGGAAGGGGAACACGTGTAGGAAAGCATCTCTCTTGAAGAGAATGCGTGGAGGGTTCTGCGTGTTAGTGTATATGCCCTAGAGGCCATTACTGTATCATACTAGTATGTATATTACTTGATGGAAGCTTGGGATATTCACAGTTGTATATACAATCTTGCTCGAAATGGTAGTATGCTACTTGGTTTGTCTCTGCTTTAATATGTGCATGTGTTTCTTTTAGCATATCGCTTATATACATATTAGTAAAGCCCTTAGGATCTTTGCTTGATTACCAGCGTTGTGATGGCGCTCACACTCGTGGGGGCTGGGTAATCCATAAGCACATCCTTATACAGGTCCCTAGTCGTTGGACTATCGAGACAGGGCATCGATACTCCGGAGTAGACTAGCGTATGCGCTTCTCATCCCAGCGTGGGAGACGGTCTGTCCCACAGCCGTCAGTACGTCGTACTTGAGATAGTATGCGGGTGCTCGTTAGGTTACGAGTACACTGGACAGGACTCATCGGGAACTGTTGGTTGGTATTATACCTATCGTCAGTTATCAGTTCCCAGGTGACATGAGTACAGCTTAGTCCGCTGACTTGACACTGTCACTTCGCCTCGAGTGTGTTCCCACTGCACTTTGATTACTACCCTACCACGGCTCAAAGGAGTCGTGCAAACAGGTAGTTTTTGGGTGCAGTCCCGAAGCACTTGGAGGCAGTGACGGTTAGACAGGATTCGTCTCTCCCGGTATTGGGGGTTGACATCGCGCTGTGTCCAGGAGAGCCATTACACAAGTAGTCCCTGGCCAGGGCAAGCGAGATATACTGGTAGGTTTCCAGTGTTATCTCAGGGTGTTCTGGGCTACACTCCGACACGACTTGTACCGCTATTAGGGGACTGACGTTCACCGCCCCCCTAGGCCCGCCATGCGATGTATCAGACGAACAGACCGGACTGTACGGAGACTGTCACATACAGGCTCAGTAGGAGTTCAGATGGGGTCACCTCGTCAGTCTTCTTATCGACATCTACCTGGGGACCGTTACGTACAGCTAGTGCCGCTTGCGGTCTGTGGTTAAACCCACTGCCAGCGTAGTGTCGAGTCTTTAGAGTCCCACACAGAGAGCTATTCACCTTTAGGCAAAATGAGTAGAGGTCGCATGGTTTTGCGACAGGGTTCGTTCACATCCGCACACTTGTGCACGTTTGCTGTCCGGACAGCTTATACTAGCGGGCTTTGGTTTAAGCCGGATCCTAGTATATGATTTGGGATTGGTTTTATCTCTTTGTATTCGTGTTCCTCGGATCACGAATACGGGTGCGTATGCACAGTTGATTGAGACAGAGGGAAAGGACTTTGATTAGGGTTAATGACCATTGTCATTTTATTAACCCTAATGCTTATGTGTGTTTTATGATTAATTGATATTAGTTATATATAATTGTGCATGGTTAGGGTTGTTGACCTTTTGACCATTCTTGACTTGTTGACCTAGGTTGACACTTTGACCATCATCATTCCATATAAAAGATGCTCTTTGATCCTTGCAATTAGCATTAAATATGAAATGATAATGGTCATGTCTTGATTAAGCCATGACAATTATCTTGCTAATTATCAATTTATAATAATTCACACATATATGTGAGAATGGTTCTATTATTCTCTCATTCTATCATATGCTTTCTCTCTCTTGCTCTTCCTCTCCCTCAAGCTCTCCCCTCTCATGTGTTGAGAAATACTTGAGCTTGAGCTAAACCTTTCCAAAGTAATCTCTACTCTCATCTAAGGTTCTAGGATTAGCACTTTTAGCACCTTAGTTACTTCCAGCTTGGAGTTGAAGCCAAAGATTGAGGCTCTCGGGTGGATCCTTCTTCGACTAGAGAAGGCGACAAGGTGATCTCTTTCTTTCACTCCAAGGAGCAAGGAGAGAAGGACATAAAGCCCAAGGTATAACCTTTCTACCCTATAGCTAAATCTGGTTAGCTTTTAGTTAGTTTTTGTTTAGCAAAGATCCTCCTTAAGCTAGTCCATGTTGCCTAGCATGATAAAAATCCGATTTTTATTCCGTTTTCCGCCTCTCCGCAAGCACCGGGGTGGGCAATGTGGACTTACAGTGGTATCAGAGCCTAACTAAACATAGACTAGCTAGTTAGTAAAGTGTATAGAAGTTCGATCGAAAAAAATCGCAAAACTAAAAATGCAAAACCCTAAGTTTCTGTTGAAATTTTTTCTGCTCAAAAAATAAAAAATCATACTTCAAAAATCGGCTCAGGGTTTTGTGAAGAAGCACACCAAATACGGTCAAGTGAACAGTTCAAAGCGCGGCGGTTCCGCGGCAAAAGCATACCTATTGCCGCGGAACCGTGGCCGTTTTGACTCTGTTCTGAACCGGGTTTGGTGCAGTATTCTTATGGTAAGGTTTTGGGATTTTTAAGATGGTTTATTTGTGCCCAGATTTTCCAGAAAAGAAATTTGTATTTGGGGACCTATAAATCCGTATTTTTTGATCGAACTTCACTATACTTTGACTATTGGGTTATATCTGTGATGTTTATATGTATTGAACGTCGGCTAATCGCTATACGTTGATTAGTGGGGGTTATACATATCTGTGATCTGTGTTTGTTGATGGTATGTGTATATGAATGCGTTGGATTGTCGTGGGTGAATAGTCGCGGGGTGGATGTGAGATGAGTGTTTTTTTTTCTTTCATTCATGTAATATGTAAATTGATGTAATATTATTTGTATGGCCGCACAACCGGGTCGGGGTTGTAGCCGTCATTGTATAATTCTTTTTACTGTTTTTGCTCCCAGGATAGACCCATGGAGGGGGTGCACAAACTACCAGGTATCTCGAAGTGCCGAGTGGCCTACTCACGGAGTTGAGGGAGGTTGCTTCGCTTCGAGTACTTGGCGGGTAGTTTGCCGCACCCGTAGGGGTCTTGGGTGGGGTATTGGCTATTCACCGCGACCGTGTAATCCTCTTTTCGTTGCAGGCTCGAACGTATTGCGGATTCCTAGTATATCCAATGTATACATCTGTGATCTGTAATGTCTATCATTGCTATATATCTATATACTATAACTATTTAGGCGTTGCTTATGTTTTACAGCCGCGCTAGCCCAGCCCCCGCTCTGTCGTTAGTTAAGTAACCTAACGGGTGATGACGGGGCCCCGTGGAGAATGCGAATGGCATAAGCGTACGTCATATTTTGGTTGTTTTCTGCAATGGTAGGATTAATTGATGGGACGCATTAAAAGAACTAATGCAAGAAAATAAACCAAGTAAAAGTCGATTGGAACACTTTGAAAACCACTCGGTTCTTTTCAAAACTAAACTTTTAAACGCGGAGCTTGAACCACTCCTTTTAAAAGCTATCTCGTTCCATCGATTATATCAAGTTCACTACGTTCACGGTTTCGCCAAAACCATTCGTAGCCCTCCGTCATTCCACATGAATGGTCAAAAAGTATTCAAGCTATGTATTTTGGCCAAAGTCAAGGCATAGTGATTGGTAGCTATTGGGTATTCATGTGCAACATAGATAGATGCGTTGGTTTGGGACAGTCGTGCTGCCATTTTGGCCAAAGTCAAGGGTAGGTACGGGTGGGTCCAAATTAACCAGGAGAATGACGGGTAGAACTTGACATGTGACTTATGATATTTTGGCCAAAGTCAAGGTCATAAGAGCATGGGGCAAAAATCCACATCGGGAGTTTCATAAGTACTGAAACTTGCTAGCGCTGCATACCATTTGGAGTGTGATGATTCTGGAAGGATTCCTTCGGTTTTATCACGCGATGATATTTGGATCCCGATCCTACTGTGAGTATATGCTACTCCTCGGGAAAGTTCTCACTTAACGATCAATGCTATAAACCTAGTAAGTGTCTAGAAAGGTGTTAGCGGGGCTACGCCCACAGGGAAAAGAGGTTACTTAATTAAGGAACTTCGCGAAAGCGTTGGAAAACCTCCCTCGAAGTACCGACACTGGCCTGGCTGAACGGTTAAGCAAGTATTGTACGGTGAGATTGATCCCGACTAATTCTTTCTTTAAGGTTTGAGAAGGGATTCGAGAGATAGTGGGAGCCATCCTGTTTAGACAAACTAAAAACCACTCTAAACTTGCAAGAGCATCATGCTAAAGTGTTTCTTTTCTCTCTCCTAATTGCAGCGGCCATTCAACATGACCGGACTTAAGTTATTACTAGATAAAAACATACTGACAGGGCCAAACTACAAAGATTGGCTCAGGAATGTCAAGATGGCAATCACTTACGACAAGTTGGGGTATGTCCTTACCACCAAAGCTCCCCCTGTCCCAGGTCCCACCTCCAGCGTCGCGGATAAAGAAATCCGTAAGACATGGGAGATCGATTGCGCGAAGGCCAAATGCCTCGTGCTTGCCTCGATGGACAACGAACATCAGAGCAGGCATGAGAATATGGACCTAGAGTCCATATTTCTCCATACAAAAGAACTGTATGGAGAGCAGTCTCGTATCGCAAGATACAAAGTGTCGAAGAAGCTATTTTCGGCAAGATTGGCCGTCGGATCATCGGTAGCGGAACACGTGCTTAAGATGATTGGCTACATAGAGGAGCTCGCAGACCTTGGGACCATGTTGGAGAATGAACTCTATACTGATTTGATTCTCCAGTCCCTTCCTTCCACTTACGCCCAGTTTGTCCTAAACTTCAACATGCAAGGAAAGGAGGTTGAACTTTCCGAACTTCTGAACATGTTGAGGAGTGCTGAGGGCACCCTACAGAAAGGTAGGGAGACATCCACTTTGTTTGTAGGAGGATCTTCCTCTTCTAGGTCCAGGGCGAAAACCAAGGGCAAGAAGAAGAAAGCCCCCGCCAAACCAAGAGGCGGTGTCAGTAAAGTGGATACGAAGGGAAAAGGAAAGGCAACAAAGGTAGCGGGAAAGCTGGTGGGGAAGGAAGAATGCTTCTACTGTCACAGAAGTGGACACTGGAAACAGGATTGCAAGGCTTGGAAGGCCAGAACCCAGGATCTGAAGCGAGTTGCGGCTTCAGCTTCAGGTGTGTATGTTATTGAAAACTGTCTATCAATAAACTCTACTTCCTGGGTATTAGATACCGGATCAGGATCTTATATCTGTAATTCTTTGCAGGCGTTGAGAAAGCGTAGAGTTTTGAAGGCAGGTGATATGACCCTCAGAGTTGCAAACGGAGCTAGCATGGATGCTGAGGTCGTGGGGGACTATCACCTGGGATTGTCGGATGGACACTTTTTGGTTTTACGTAGTTGTTATTTTGTACCAAATGCAACCTGTAATATCATTTCTGTATCTTTATTATCTAAAGAAGGTTATGAATTTGCATTTGTAAGTAATGTAGTGAACATTCACCTTAATCAAGTTTTGATTGGGTCAGGTACATTAAACAACGGTATATACGTATTAAACCAACCACAGATTTTCAATGTCCAGAATACACACAAAAGAAAGTCTCCAGAAATCAATAAAACTTTCTTATGGAATTGTAGACTGGGTCACATCAATGAGAGAAGGTTGACTAAGTTACATACAGAAGGATATTTGGATCCGTTCGAATATCAATCGTATGCAACTTGTCAATCCTGTCTCAAAGGAAAGATGACAAAGACTCCGTTCACTGGACACGGAGTAAGAGCGAGCGAGCTCTTGGGACTCGTACACAGCGACGTGTGCGGTCCAATGTCTACACATGCACGAAGCGGTTATTCTTACTTCATTACTTTTACGGATGACTTTTCAAGGTACGGATATGTCTTCTTAATGAAACATAAATCCGAGGCTTTTGAAAAATTCCAGGAATATAAGAATGAAGTAGAAAAACAAACAGGCAAAAGTATCAAGACACTAAGATCTGATCGATATGGTGAATACTTGAGTGCCAAGTTCTTGGGTTACTTAAAAGAGAATGGAATTCTCTCTCAGCTTACTCCTCCATACACTCCGCAACATAACGGTGTATCGGAGAGACGGAACCGAACCCTATTGGATATGGTACGGTCTATGATGAGTAACGCTGAGTTGCCGCGATCGTTCTGGGAATATGCGCTAGAATCAGCTGCATACCTTTTGAACCGAGTTCCAACTAAGACTGTGCCTACTACACCATATCAGATGTGGTGTGGGAAGAGACCCTATCTTAATCACATTAAGACATGGGGATGTCCAGCTTTTGTAAAAAAGCAGCATGCGGACAAGCTCGAAGCACGCTCAGTACAGTGCAAGTTTGTGGGATATCTAAAGAACTCCAAGGCATATTTCTTCTATTGCGAAGAGGAACAAAAGGTTTTTGTTTCTCGCCATGCCCACTTTCTAGAACACCAGTTCAAAGAAAAAGAAATAAGTGGGAGCGCAATAGAACTGGAAGAAATTCCAGAACCACGAGCTATTACTGAAAGCTTAGTAGAACCAGAGGGTTCGAAAGATCAGGACATTCCCACGCTACTCCGCAGGAGTAGTAGGCAGTCTCATCCGCCCGAGAGATACTACGGTTTTCTCATAGACGGGGATAGAGAGGATTGCATCATAGATTATGATGAGCCTACTAGCTTCCAGCAAGCTATTCAGAGCGTCGACTCGGTAAAATGGCTGGATGCAATGCGGACCGAAATGGAGTCCATGTACACCAACAAAGTATGGACGTTGGACATTGCTCCAGATGGGGTAAAACCCGTAGGATGCAAGTGGATCTTCAAAAGGAAGATTGGTATAGATGGACAGGTTGAGACCTATAAAGCTAGACTGGTTGCAAAGGGTTTTCGTCAGCGACCTGGTTTGGACTATGACGAAACCTTTTCTCCAGTAGCTATGCTGAAATCCATTCGGATCCTTCTTGCCATTGCTGCCTTCCACGATTATGAGATTTGGCAGATGGACGTAAAGACCGCTTTTCTAAATGGAAATTTAGAGGAGTGTGTCTATATGGACCAGCCAGAGGGTTTTATTCAGAGTGGGAGTAGCGGAAAGGTGTGCAAGTTGCTTAAGTCCATTTATGGACTAAAGCAGGCATCGCGGAGTTGGAACATCTGTTTTGATGAGACGGTCAAGGAATTTGGCTTTATCAAAAAATCCAGATGAACCATGCATCTATTGTAGATTTGTAGCAAGAACTGTAGTATTCCTCGTTTTATACATGGATGACATTCTCTTAATAGGAAATGACATTCCTATGCTACAATCTGTCAAGGGGTTCTTGTCACACAGGTTCTCCATGAAAGACCTGGGTGATGCCTCATACATTCTGGGGATCCGGATCTACCGTGACAGATCCAAGAGGATTTTAGGACTCTCACAGTCCAGGTACATCGACACCATACTGAAAAGATTCAGTATGGAAGATTCCAAGCGCGGTAATTTACCGGCTTGTCACGGGATCACCCTCTCCAAAGAGATGTCTCCCAAGACTGATTTGGAGAGGGATCGCATGTCTATTATACCCTACGCTTCTGCAGTAGGCTCTATAATGTATGCAATGTTGTGTACCAGACCAGATGTGGCTTATGCACTGAGTGTGGTAAGCAGGTATCAGTCAAACCCTGGGGAGAAACATTGGATAGCGGTAAAGAACATTCTCAAGTACCTGAGAAGGACTAAGGAGATGTTCTTGGTGTATGGCGGAAAAGACCTCCAGATTGAGGACTTTGCTGACTCCAGCTTCCAGAGTGACAAGGATGATTCCAAGTCCATGTCGGGTTTTGTCTTTACCCTCAATGGAAGGGCGGTGTGTTGGAAGAGCTCCAAACAGGAAACCGTTGCTGACTCGACTATGGAAGCGGAATACATCGCTGCATCTGATGCCGCAAAAGAAGCTGTCTGGATGAGGAAGTTCTTGAAAGAACTTCAGGTGGTTTCGTCCATTGTTGACCCAATACCTCTGTATTGCGACAACAACGGGGCTATAGCTTTAGCGAAGGAACCCAGGTCCCATCAGAAATCCAGACACATCTTGAGGCGGTATCACCTGATCAGGGAGATCGTGGATCGCCAGGAGATCGAGGTTCGGAAGGTTGCTTCAGAAGATAACACTGCAGATCCATTCACCAAGGCCTTGCCCCAGACTCAGTTCGAGCGGCTGATCTAGATGATAGGTCTTCGATACGCCAGTACATGGCCTTAGTGCAAATGGGAGATTGTTAGTGTATATGCCCTAGAGGCCATTACTGTATCATACTAGTATGTATATTACTTGATGGAAGCTTGGGATATTCACAGTTGTATATACAATCTTGCTCGAAATGGTAGTATGCTACTTGGTTTGTCTCTGCTTTAATATGTGCATGTGTTTCTTTTAGCATATCGCTTATATACATATTAGTAGAGCCCTTAGGATCTTTGCTTGATTACCAGCGTTGTGATGGCGCTCACACTCGTGGGGGCTGGGTAATCCATAAGCACATCCTTATACAGGGCCCTAGTCGTTGGACTATCGAGACAGGGCATCGATACTCCGGAGTAGACTAGCGTATGCGCTTCTCATCCCAGCGTGGGAGACGGTCTGTCCCACAGCCGTCAGTACGTCGTACTTGAGATAGTATGCGGGTGCTCGTTAGGTTACGAGTACACTGGACAGGACTCGTCGGGAACTGTTGGTTGGTATTATACCTATCGTCAGTTATCAGTTCCCAGGTGACATGAGTACAGCTTAGTCCGCTGACTTGACACTGTCACTTCGCCTCGAGTGTGTTCCCACTGCACTTTGATTACTACCCTACCACAGCTCAAAGGAGTCGTGCAAACAGGTAGTTTTTGGGTGCAGTCCCGAAGCACTTGGAGGCAGTGACGGTTAGACAGGATTCGTCTCTCCCGGTATTGGGGATTGACATCGCGCTGTGTCCAGGAGAGCCATTACACAAGTAGTCCCTGGCCAGGGCAAGCGAGATATACTGGTAGGTTTCCAGTGTTATCTCAGGGTGTTCTGGGCTACACTCCGACACGACTTGTACCGGTATTAGGGGACTGACGTTCACCGCCCCCTAGGCCCGCCATGCGATGTATCAGACGAACAGACCGGACTGTACGGAGACTGTCACATACAGGCTCAGTAGGAGTTCAGATGGGGTCACCTCGTCAGTCTTCTTATCGAAATCTACTTGGGGACCGTTACGTACAGCTAGTGTCGCTTGCGGTCTGTGGTTAAACCCACTGCCAGCGTAGTGTCGAGTCTTTAGAGTCCCACACAGAGAGATATTCGCCTTTAGGCAAAATGAGTAGAGGTCGCATGGTTTTGCGACAGGGTTCGTTCACATCCGCGCACTTGTGCACGTTTGCTGTCCGGACAGCTTATACTAGCGGGCTTTGGTTTAAGCCGGATCCTAGTATATGATTTGGGATTGGTTTTATCTCTTTGTATTCGTGTTCCTCGGATCACGAATACGGGTGCGTATGCACAGTTGATTGAGACAGAGGGAGATGACTTTGATTAGGGTTAATGACCATTGTCATTTTATTAACCCTAATGCTTATGTGTGTATTATGATTAATTGATATTAGTTATATATAATTGTGCATGGTTAGGGTTGTTGACCTTTTGACCATTCTTGACTTGTTGACCTAGGTTGACACTTTAACCGTCATCATTCCATATAAAAGATGCTCTTTGATCCTTGCAATTAGCATTAAATATGAAATGATAATGGTCATGTCTTGATTAAGCCATGACAATTATCTTGCTAATTATCAATTTATAATAATTCACACATATATGTGAGAATGGTTCTATTATTCTCTCATTATATCATATGCTTTCTCTCTCTTGCTCTTCCTCTCCCTCAAGCTCTCCCCTCTCATGTGTTGAGAAACACTTGAGCTTGAGCTAAACCTTTCCAAAGTAATCTCTACTCTCATCTAAGGTTCTAGGATTAGCACTTCTAGCACCTTAGTTACTTCCAGCTTGGAGTTGAAGGTTGAGGCTCTCGAGTGGATCCTTCTTCGACTAGAGAAGGCGACAAGGTGATCTCTTTCTTCCACTCCAAGGAGCAAGGAGAGAAGGACATAAAACCCAAGGTATAACCTTTCTACCCTATAGCTAAATCTAGTTAGCTTTTAGTTAGTTTTTGTTTAGCAAAGATCCTCCTTAAGCTAGTCCATGTTGCCTAGCATGATAAAAATCCGATTTTTATTCCGTTTTCCGCCTCCCCGCAAGCACCGGGGTGGGCAATGTGGACTTACACTGCGCACCTGCGGGCGGTGGCAGAGCGGTGTTAAAGTGTGATGGATATCCGTCCATCGCGGTCGTGGTGGGTGGTGGGAAAAAGAAAATGTAGAAATACCGACTTTAGGGTCGATAGGAAGAACGCGGACAAGACGGGCACTAGAATCCCGTGTCCAGCCGAGCTTGCACTAAATGGTTTAGCACAAATGGCAGCATTGTGATAATTAGGGGAAAAGATGGATTTGGTGTTTGTTTTTGAAAAATACGGATTTTGAAAAATTAAATCACAAAAAAAATGCACACACCACCCTAGATCTAATAGTCACCTAGGTCAAATCACTAGACCGCTCCTAGACTTCCAGAAGACAAATCGCAGGATAAATCCTCCACTGCCTCTTTATCCCTTCTGTGGCCAGGTAAGTGCTAGATAAGTGGGAGGTTCTCCGCTACGTAAGTAGCAGGCCTAATTAAGTAACAACTTGCCTTAGACACACTTGCCTAGACACCACAAAAGAAACACGGATAAGCAATAGATTACCAACGACCTTCTTCTGTCCTAAATGAGCGCGACGGTCCTTAGAGTCTTGTCTAGATATTTTTTAGTTAATGATGGTGATGCGGATGCAAGTTTATGATTTTTGGGGCTTAGGAAGGGTAATGAAATCCCCACCTAATCTGAATTTGGTCGTGCCCCTTAATTTCCGTATTAAAATATGCAAACAACCAAGATCAAGACACGCAACAAATTTTTCTTTTAGCGGCGCTGCGAATTTTTCAAAGAATCCTGCAGAAAATGGTTATTGGACAAGATCAGAGAGAAGAAGAGATAACAGAGAGTATACCACAGAAACTTGAGTCACTGAAATGCCTAAACGGCGGCGGAACCGCCACAAAAACACTCCTATAGCCGCGGTTCCACGGTGGTAAGGAGGAAGTAGGACTTCAAAATTTCTGAGTTGCTTTCTGTACTCCTCTGGACTTTGTAAAACTTCTCTGAATCTTGATTTCCTCAGTACAATGATTCCAGATTCCCTCGCAAAAATTCAAACGCTAAAGTTAAGCACACGATGCAAATCTTGAATTAAAATTTGATGGAATAATAATTTTTCAACTCAAATAACAAAAACGAACAAAATAGCACACATCCCCGGCAACGGCGCCATTTGATTGATCATCTTTTTGTGTGTTTGGTAAATGTTTTATAACCAAAGAAATTTATACCGCAATCAATTAACGGTGTCGATGTAGCGCGTTAATGAATACAGATCATCCACTGAGATGTGTGTTTTGATCGATCTTGTTTTAGATGAGTCGAAAATTAAGGGATAAAAGAAAATGATTCAAGATTTGTGAATTTTCATTTCAAGAAACATAAAGAAAGTAAAGATATAGAATCAAGAATTGTCCCAATCAATTTAGCTATCAAGATTATGAAGAATAGCTTGTAGGATCCGATTGAGTTAATAGCTAATGATGAATCTAATAATTCATAATCTTATCTATTGATAATTTGTAAGTAGATTGATGATTATGAATGAAGATCAGGGATCAATTGAAGAAACTAGGGTTTCTCCTTCACTATCCCTTGTCTTTTCAATCATAATCATTCGGATCTAGCCTCTAGCAAAGAAAATCACCGATTGTTTGATCCCTAATTTGCAACGAAATAATCAAGAAGTTATCTCGCTCCAAATTAGGTCATCAACGATTTATTTTGCTAAGGTTCACAAATCTCATAAGAATTAAGAATTAGTATTAAGATTTGATCATCTTTAGATCTATCAATTCTCTCGGATCCTCCACAAGCGGAGATTTCACTCACACATCATGAAAATTAATGAATCAAGAATCAAGAAGTTTCATAACGCAAGAATGTAAAGAAAGCAAGAATTACAATTATCACCTTTATTAAATCGACGACTAATTACACATTCCCTCAATTCGAGGTTACAAGATATTGCTCTCGATCGCTCCTTTTGAAGAGGTAACTAGATCCGTCGAAGTTCGCTCCGCTCGATCTCCGTGAGACTTGGATCGTCGTGGATCTCGTGCTCTCGATGAAGATTGGCTTCGCGGATAAAGGATCGATGGTTGCTTGCTTGATTTGCTTCTCAAAATGATCTTGATTTGGCTTTGGAATTGAATTTGGGCTAGGGTTTTGGTATCAAGTTGTGTCACTCAACTTGAATTTTGAATTTTGGCTCCAATTATCTAACTAACTATTGAACAATTAACCACCCGCAAATTCTAGATCTAGATCTCTTTTTATAACCACTCATTTGAATCTTCCCTCCAAAGCTAGGTTGTTAGAGAGAGCCTTCTAGAAGAAGTTTGTTGGAGGGAATATTCTAGAATGATGTTGTTACAAGGAGCCTTCTAGAAGAAGTTTGTTATGCAGAGCCGTCTGGAAAGAGCCACGTGCTAATTAAGAGAGTCTTCTGGAAGTGAGGTTGTTGAGAAGAGGCTTCTGGAGAATTTTGACACGTCGATGAGTTAAACAGGCCGCGGATCCGCGGCGGATTGGCCTGATTCGACCGCAGATCCGCGGCCATATAGTGGGCTTGCTGCCTTCAATCTTCAGGGGTGTTTTCTGTTATCTTTTGGGTACTTTTCTGATGCCTGGAATATTATATTTCTTTCTTGTTTGCTGCCAGATCTCAAGTCTTGGACTTGCTGCATTTTGTCGGCACTTTTGTGATTCTGGCTCTTTGACCTGAAGAATTTCCTGCACACAATCTTGATACAAGTGTTGAGATATACAAAATCATGCGTGTAGTAATAAACACTCAATTTCCCTATAGAATGTCGATTATAACTATAACACGTGTTATTTGGTATTTTACAGATGAATTCATAATCCGTGTTATATTTACAATAAATACCCTTATATGATTAATATGAGTGGGGAAATTGTCGTGTTAAGAATGCAATATTTTCGACTGATCAAGGGTCCATAGAAAACACCTGCATGATTTTCTGAAGATTTTAAACTTGGAAAAATCCAACTCTTGGAAATTTTCTAGCGAGGGAAAAAATAGGTTATTGATATCCGTTCGAAATTTTTAACGTCGTCTAAAATAACCCGAAATGATATTAGAATTACGACTACGAAACACTCCGAATTGCCTTTACAAAAATATAACATCACATGCAATATCAGTAAAAACAAGCAACGCCTGAAACACCAAAACCCAGAGACTGGAACACCAGAAAAATTCGAAGCTCAGACACATGAACAGGGCCGGCCAGGCCAGATTTTAAGGTGATGTCGCCGGCCAAAATCCGGCGAGGGGGGTCAATTTTTTGTGGTGTTCATGTTACATCTCATATAACATTCTGCAATTGCTTAAAAAAATTTAGACACTCTTAAAATTTCGACAGAAACTTGGTTTTTATTTCGAGTGTTTCGGAGTTGTTTCGATTTCGTAATTCTACAAACATCGTCTAAATCTTTAGCATGGCTCTGATACCACTGCAGGGTTCCCTAGGGTCGCCGCTGGGTTTCGGGAGGCATCGGCCATGCCATTTTCAAAAAATTGGCGCACTAAAGAACCCTAACCTAGAATCATAACTAGAGAATTAGACGAAACAGGAATGTAAACATCTTTACATCTAAGTGAATAAGGAATACATCTTTTGTAGACCGGTCCTTCACTTCAATAGCTCCGTGTAGTAATCCCTTCGCTCCGAGTAGTGAACTCCCGGACTCCAGAAAGGCTCCATAAGATGAACGGAACAAGCTTGCTTGAAGTCTTCGAGGCCAAAGATGATCTACGTCGAGGAGACACTAACTCAAGCTACCTCTTCACTAATGTGGAATTAGTAAAGCTAACACCCCAAACTGAATGGCTAATCTAGTAGAAGATGATGAAGTAGGATTTTTGCTCACTTTAGAAATATTTTTCTTTCTCATTTTCTTCACCTCCCATGAAGCTAGAAAGCTTGAGGAAGGAGATGAAGAAAGCAACCATAGAATGAAGCAAGTGAAGAATGAATCAAGTGGTAAGAATAGCAACCATGGGTAAGATAATATCATATACTAACTCTTGTAGAGACTAAACCATGGCTAAACAATAATGGTTAAGTTAGTAAATATCTTCAAGTAAAACAAAATTAGTGGACTTGGTCAATGGTTCCACAAGCTTCTACAAGCTTCAACCATGTGACTAATTTCCAACTAATTTGATTTACTTTAAATAAACAAAACCTTACATTATTATAAGCATGGTGTGAGTCTCATACACCCATGTAGCATGTGGTATCAAGCATGACACAAAAGAATGTACATTAATATATATCACATATATACTAAGTGTACACAAGTGAGAAAAAGAAATCTTAAGTGAGCTAATATTAGTTAATGTAAGTTAATATATCAAATATATAATTATACATTAAATTATTAAATGAACACTTGATTTAATAATCCGGCTATATCACATACAACCGACTAATATCAAATGTATCAATTTATCGAATCAACACTTGATTCGACAGCCTGGCTATATCACATATAACCGACCGATATCACATATTGCGAGAATAGAATACGGTATCACATACATGTATTAATCTCGGTCCCGCACATATCACATATGTGCTCCTACTTCATTTCGCTTGAGCCAGGAAACCTCTGTATAGGACTCTAAAGACTCGTCAATACGCCGGCAGTAGGTGGCGATCAAATCAGTCACCCACAAGCCGCAAGCGGTCTGCTAAATGTAACGGCCGCCCTGGTATTGAACGATCAGAAGATCAACAAGCAAGCCTTCTCATACTCCTGCGAATCCAATCAGTAACACTACCGTACAGTCCGGTCTCTTCGTCTGATATGTCGCATCTCAGAGCCTGGGGGTGGTAAACGTCAGACCCCAATAGCCTGATAAGTCATGCCGATGTGAGGCCCATAACGGTTCGAGAAACTACTGATAACACTTACCAGTAGATCTCAGTAACCCTGGCCAGGGACTTCCTGTTATGGCCAATCGAGCACAGCGCAACATCAACCCCCAATACCGGGAGAGACGAATCCCTTCCTATCGCTCATTGCCTCCATATGATTCAGGACTGTACCCAAAAACCACCGTTTTGCACATTCTCTTGAACGTGGTAAGGTGGAAATCAAAGCACAGTGGGAATCACACAAGACTCTATGATGATCTCAGGTCGACAGACTAACATGTACCAGTGTCACCAGAGAACTGCTATCTGATGTTAAGTATAATACCATCTAGGAGTTCTCGGCGAGTCCGTTCAGTGTACCCAGTCTCCACTGAGCACCCGTATACCAATTCTGATGTCAAACACCAATGGATATGGGATCATCCATTACCCATCATATGGGTCGAGAAGCGTATACGCTAGTCTACTCTGGAATATCGATGCCCCGTCTCGATACTCCCGCGACTAGGAACAATTAAAGGATGTACTTACCGACTACCCTTGCCCCACTAGTATGATCTGCATCATAATCCTGGTAGTCAAGTACTCATCCTAAGGGCTTTATCAACATGTAATAGAGGGACAATAAGTGTACATGTTAAGATAAAGAGCAACCAGATAGTATACTATCATGTTGAGCAAGAAAGTCCTCCCTATATATGTCCAAGCATCCACTATAATATACATCACATGTATAATAATGGCCTCTAGGGCATACATATAACTAACAATCTGATACTATGAGGCTGGATCGCCGACTTATGGATTATCTTGATTTGGAAAATCATTGCTTTCTAATCACTTTGGTAGATAATGGATTACATTTGAACCATACCTATTTCCAAAACTAACGAATCTTATGCACTTTTAAATGACAACCTCAAGGGATGCTATGGATTTTCAAATGGTATCTTTTTCTCAAAAACACCGTAGCCCCCATTTTCAAAACTACGATTCGTATTATTTAAACTATAACCGTATGGTTCACGTGTAGTTACATCTTTATGAAAGTATGTCTTAGCACCTCTACTGGGTTTCAAAGAGCATCAAGTATGCAATTTTAAAAAATCTAGAGGTCTAAAGCATGCTAAACCAGAATCTAACTAAAGAATTAGGGTTTCAAGTTAAGCATATAAGTTCTAAACTAAGTGAAGAGGCTTTACAACCTTTGTAGACCAAGTCCTTCACTTCTAAAGCTCCAAGTAGTAGTCCCTAGAACTCTTCTCAAGGCTCCACTTGAAGAAAGGATCAAGCTTGCTTGAAGTCTTCGATGTCGAAAATGATCCACTTTGAAGTCTCTTTCACTCAAGCTCACTCTTCACTAATCAAGGTATTAGTGAAGCAAACAATCTAAACTAATGGGATAGATTAGTGTAGGTTGAAGAAGTAGGAGATTTACTCACTAGAAAATATTTTCTCTTTTCTTTTTCTAACTCAAGAAAAACCCTAGAGAGAGGTCAAGAGAAGGAGATGAACATGGATGAGAGAATGAACCATATGAGGATGAGAGATAAGATAAGGATGATTAAATATCTAAGAACCAAACAAAAATAGGAGATGATTCATGGCTTCTCAATGCTTTTCCAAGCATCCAAAGCCATGACCCATTCTCCCCTTTTTTTATCTTTTTCTTTTAATATAAATCATCCCTAATTATCCTATTCTCATGTGTGATTCTCATACACCCATGTTTTATTCAACCATGATACAATAATAAATCCATATAAATATATATATATCACATATATATATAATTATATATAAAGAGAAGAAAATCTAAAGTGAGCAAAATATTAGTTAATATATATATACATATCAAATATATAAATATATATATCAAATTATTAAATCAACTCTTGATTCAATAATCCGGTTATATCATATATAACCGACTAATATCATTTATATATGTATATCAAAACATTAAATCAACACTTGATTCAATTATCCGGTTATATCACATATAACCGACAAATATTCAATATTAGATATTAAATCAACACTTGATTCAATAATCCGGTCATATCATATATAACCGGCCAATATCAAATATATATACATAAATCAAATCATTGAATCAACACTTAATTCAATAATCCGGTTATATCACATATAAGCTAACCGATATTAAATATCGCTAGATTAGAATACGGTATCACATACTCGTATTTAATCAAGCTCCCGCACATATCTCCATATGTGCCCTACTTCGTTTTGCTTGAGCTAGGAAACCTCTGTGTGGGACTCTAAAGACTCGTCAATACACCAGCAGTAGGTAATGATCACATCAGATACCCACAAGCCGTCAGCGGTACTAGATGGACATAACGACTATCCAGGTATTGAACGAATAAAAGATCAACAAGCAAACTTGTCCAAACTCCCGTAAAGCCTATAAGCAGCACTTACCGTACAGTTCGTTCTCTTCGTCTGATATGTCGCATATCGAGTCTGGGGGTGGAATCGTCAGACCACAATAACTTGATAAGTCATGCTGATGTGTGGCCTATAACCTTCTGAGAAACTACTGATAACACTTACCAGTAAATCTCAACGGCCCTGACTAGGGACTTGCTGTTATAGCCAATCGAGCATAGCGCAACATCAACTCCCAATACCGAGAGAGACGAAACCCTTCCTATCGCTCACTGTCTCCATGTAACTCGAAACTGTACCCAAAATCCACCTGTTTGCACGACTCCTTTGAGCCGTGGAAGGGAGGAAATCAAAGCACAGTAAGAACCGCACAAGACACTATGAAGATCTCGGGTCTACAAACTAATCTGTACAAGTGCCACCAGAGAACTGCTATCTGACGATAGGTATGGTACCATCTAGGAGTTCTCGGTGAGTCATGTTCGGTGTACCCATTCTCTAATGAGCACACACGTACAATCTTTGATGTCAAACACCAATGGTTGTGGGATCAACCATCGCCCCATACAGGGTCAAAAAACGTACACACTAGTCTACTCTGGAATATCGATGTCCTGTCTCGATATTCTCTCGACTGGGAACTGTTAAAGGATGTTCTTGCGGACTACACAAGCCCTACTAGTATGATCTGCATCATAGTCCTGGTAGTCAAGCCAGCATCCTAAGGGCTTTATCAACATGTAACAGAGATACAGTAAACTAAAACAAGTGTACATGTTAAGATAAAGAGAAACCATATAGCATACTATCATGTCAAGCAAGAAAGTCATATATATATCCATTACAATAATGGCCTCTAGGGCATACATATTCCTAACACTTTATACCGTTCATGTTTACGCTGTATTATTTCTGTTGGGTTATGCAAGCGCCCCGACCATCAATCCGTGGCCAAATGCAGAACAAAAATTTTCAAAAAACGGCGCTAACACAACCCTATAACCCGGATCGACCTCTAAGCCCTAGATAACAAAACATGCAAAGGAGGAGTTAGATGGTTATACCAAACGGATCATGTCTTTCGGTCTTCTACCATTTCCAAGCTCCTTGAGGTGTTGCGGATCGAATTTAGTTGCCGGTCTTCCTCCATCTACGATGATCCACCCGAGGGAAACGGCGCAAGCTTCAGCCTTGCCTAGCAAGGCAACCGACGCTCCAAGGATGTTAGCAATGGAGAGTGGAGGTGTAGGATTATCTCACTATAATGTTTCTCTCATCAAAATGCTCCAAGAGCAACTCAAGAAGATGAAGAAGAGGTGAGGAAACATGTGGCATGAACAACTAAAGAAAAATGGATAAAACTTTTTCCAAGTGAGAATGAGCAAGTCAAGAAAAGAAATGAACAAGGCCCCATGAGAAAAATTGGTAGCCCCCTTTTTGCAATCATGCAACAAAATATCTCAACTCATTTTACAATAAACAAATCATTGCCATACCTCTCTACATGCCATACAATGTTCATGCCACCTCACCCCTTCCACCTCATTTCCCAAAATGATTTTCTAAATTGAAAATCAAATAATGAGGTGTCAAATCTTCTAGAAACTATTCCGTATAAATACGGAATGCAACCCGGTACACGTATCGAAATACATATACACGTATTCGTACAAAAATACGAATAGCCAAGAGAGAAAATGAATAGTGAACAATAATACTAGAATACATATATAAATTATTAAATCAAAACCTGATTTAATAATCCGGCTTAATCCTAAGCTGCTAGTATCATCAACCATCCGATTAAAGTCTGTGCAGCCTGTACACATATTTAATCGGACACATGTATGTACCAACATACGTCATATACACCATATCACCTGAACTATGAAAGCCCTCTGTGTGTGACTCTAAAGATTCGTCAATACGCTGGCAGTGGGTTTAACCACAAGCACGTCAGCGGCACTAGCTGTACGTAACGGCTACCCAGGTATTGAGCGAAAGGAAGGCCGACGAGCAAACACATCCGTACCCCTACTGAGCCTGATAGTAACAATCTCCGTACAGTCCGGTCTGTTCATCTAAAAGTATCGCATATCGAGTCTAGGGTGGATAAAGTCAGACCCCTAATAATGCGATAATTCGTGTCGGTATGAAACCCATCACCACTTGAGAAACTACTGATCCTATATCAGTAATTCTCGACTACCTTGGCCAAGGATTTCTGGTGATGGCCACCTGTGCACTGCGCGACATCAACCCCCAATACCGGGATCGACGAATCCCCGACGATCCACTCACTGCCTCCATGTGGCTCGGGACTGTACCCAACTAAAACCTGTTTGCACGACTCCTTTGAGCCGTGGTTGGGTAGTAATCAAAGCACGGTGGGAACTCACACGAGACAAATGACGATCTCAGGTCGATAGACTAACTTGTACACATGTCACCTGGGCACTGCTATCTGACAATAGGTATAATACAAACTAGCATGTTCCCGGCGAGTCCATCCGGTGTACTCATAACCCAATGAGCACTTGTATACATCTTAGGTGAAAAAACTGACACCAATGGCTTGTGAGACCGGCCACCGCCCCTCGTCGGGGTCTCGATCAGTATACACTAGTCTACTCTGGAGTATCGATGCCCAGTCTCGAAACTCCCACGACTAGGGACATTTAAGGATGTGCTTATAGACCACCCAGCTCCCACGTATATGATCGCCATCATAATGCTGGTAGTCAAGCAAGAATCCTATGGGCTCTATCAACATGTAATAGTGATCTGTAATGCCACCTAATGCTGTACATGATGATAAAGACAAACCAGATAGTATACTATCATCTCGAGTAAGACTGTTCTACCAGTATAGGTCCTCCTTCAATCATCATAATCACCTGCCTGCATGATAATTTCCTTGAGGGAACTATAGCCAACAATCTCCCACTTGCACTTAAGGCTAATTATTGCGGTGTCACATACTCACAGTCTGTGTGATACCGAACACCCAACTTCTTTACTAATCAGTCTCGCAAAGCCCGTTTGTGAAACTATTACATTCGAGAAATAGCTTCGGTGAGTGGATCCGCTCCAGTATTTCTATCTTTATCTCTCTATATCTCAACTTCGCGGAGAAAGACTATCGCCCGAAATGAGCAATGCCTGTCTTAGAATTTGTTTGGATATCTGATAGGACCCAGTTCACAAATGAACTCCAAATCCAACAAACTTCTTAGACTGTATCATCCACTGAATTTAATCAGTATCCTGCGCCATGCCTGCCTCAGTATCCTCTTAGACCACCTGTCCAACATACCACCCCTCAAAAGAGGAAAACTATAACTCTGACAGTCATTCTGTCATCCAGGTCATCTTGGAAGCCTGAAATGATAACTGTCTCCTGAAGGAGGCTACCGTTACCATACCCCTAGAACATTCACTTATGTTCATAACTGCTTCTCAATGTTTCTCCAGGATTGGATTAATATATATGCTTATAGCAACTAGTGCAAAAGCAATATCTGGTGTGGTACTTGACATTTCATGATTGACTCAATTGCCTAAGCAAGTGATACGTCAATCATGCAAATCCCTCTCCTCATCAGTCTAGAAGACATCTCTTCAGAGAGGGTGACTCCATCACCTGCGGGTACACCACCATGCCAGGAGTCGTCCATTCTAAAATACTTTAGAATAGTATCAAAGTACCCAAAATTGGGACACTTCCCAAATCTAGATCTAGTGACCAGAAAAACTGATATTTATCCAGATCCTATGTGGAGAAACAACTTTGTGACAACCACAGTATAACCGATCGTAGTATAGGAATTTCACTTCCTATAAAGTGCATGTCATCCAAATACTAGGACATCACACCCTACTATCTTCTTACCAGATCCATCTCCTATTCTAATGAAGTCAAGACCTATGACTGTCACATCAAAAATAGATGATCTATTTCCGCTATACCTGCTTTAGTCTATAAATAGACATAAGCTACTTGTCCACTATGCTTCCGCTGCTCCCACTAACTACAACAACCCTCTGGCAGAGTCATATACACATGCACTTCTAAATCTAGTTAGAACGACGTTATACTCATCCTCCTGTCGGGTCTTATAGTCTAGAACGGCAGCAATGGCAAGTCAGGGTAAACAAGAACCTCCCTGTCACCGTCTCTGAGAAGACCGAAGTACTTCTCGGATGCCTGAGATTACCCACCAAATCTGCGGAGTGGCTAATGTTAGTGATATGTATGCCGTAGAGGCCATTACTATACATACGATGTATATTGTAGTGGATGCTTGGACATATATATGGAGGACTTTTTTGCTCGACATGATAGTATGCTATCTGGTTGCTCTTTATCTTAACATGTACACTGATTGTCTCTATGCTACATGTTGATAAAGCCCTTAGGATGAGTACTTGACTACCAGGATTATGGTGCGGATCATACTAGTGGGGACAGTGTAGTCGCTAAGTACATCCTTCAAATGTTCCTAGTCGTAGGTGTATCGAGACAGGGCATCGATTTACCAGAGTAGACTAGCGTATAGCTTCTCGACTCATGTAGATGGGCAATGGATGATCCCATATCCATTGGTGTTTAACATCAGAGATAGTATACGGGTGCTCAGTGGAGACTGGGTACACTGGACGGACTTGCCAAGAACTCTTAGATGGTATTATACCTATCGTCAGATAGCAGTTCTCTGGTGACACTGGTACAGGTTAGTCTGTAGACCCGAGATCGTCATAGAGTCTTGTGTGATTCCCACTGTGCTTTGATTTCCACCTTACCACGTTTAAGAGAACGTGCAAAACGGTGGCTTTTGGGTACAGTCCCGAATCACATGGAGGCAATGAGCGATAGGAGGGGTTTCGTCTCTCCCGGTATTGGGAGTTGATGTTTCGCTGTGCTCGATTGGCTATAACAGGAAGTCCCTGGCCAGGGCTGCTTCAGAGATATACTGGTAAGTGTTATCAGTAGTTTCTCGACCCGTCATGAGCCTCATATCGACACGACTTATCAAGTTACTGGGGTCTGACGTTTACCACCCCTAGACGAGATATGCGACATATCAGACGAAGAGACCGGACTGTACGGTAGTGTTACTGATTGGATTCGCGGGAGTGTGAGCAGGCTTGCTTGTTGATCTTCTGATTGCTCAATACCCTGGTGGTCGTTACGTTTAGCATACCGCTTGCGGCTTGTGGGTGTTTGATATGATTATCACCTACTGCCGGCGTATTGACGAGTCTTTAGAGTCCTACACAGGTGTTTCCTGGCTCAAGCGAAACGGAGTAGAAGCACATATGTGATATGTGCGGGACCGAGATTAATACAATATGAGATACCGTATTCTATTCTCGCATCATGTGACATCGGTCGGTTATATGAGATATAGCCGGGTTATCAGATCAAGTGTTGATTCGATAAGTTGTTACACATATTATTAGTCGGTTATATATAATATAGCTGGATTATTAAATCAAGAGTTGATTTGATAATCTGATGTATAATTATATATTTGATATATTAATTTACATTAACTACTATTAGCTCACTTATGATTCTTTTCTCACTTGTTTGTGCATGTGTATATATGTGATATATATTTGTGTACATATCATTGTGTCATGCTTGATGATACATGCAACTTGGGTGTGTGTGTGACTTACACCATACTAGGGATAATACTAGGGTTTTTATTTTATTTTGGTAATTACAAAATGGTTGGAATTTGTCATGACACAAAGCTTGTAGAAGCTTGTATTGTGCATTGACTTAGTCAACTCTTTTGTTTTGCCATAAATATTTTATTAACCCAACCCATTACCCTAACCATGGTAAACTCTCTACAAAGGTTAAGTATATGATGCTTAACTCGCCCATGGTTGCCATTATCCATTTGGATTAATTCATAAGATATTATCTTCTTCTTCTTCCTCTCAAGCTTTCTAGCTTCAATGGAGGTATGAGAAAAAATGTGAGAAAATCAAATCTAAAGTGATCCCACTTCCTACTTCATCATCCTCTACTACTTGCCATTTAGTATAGGGTGTTTGCTTCACTTATTTCACAATTAGTGAAGAGATAGCTTGGGTTAGTGTCTCCTCGACGTAGATCATCTTCGGCCTCGAAGACATCGAAGCAAGTATGTTCCTCTCTAGAGTCCGGAGTTCACAATTGCAGCGAAGGGACTACTACACGGAGCTATTGAAGTAAAGGACCGGTCTACAAAGGTTATATTCCTTGCTCACTAGACTTGCAAAGTGTTTGCATTTTATATTCCGTCGATTTCTAGTTAACGATTCTTAGTTAGGGTTAGCTAAAACGGCAAATTTTTGAATTTGGTATGGACGATGCCTCCCAAAACCATGCTGCCGTCTTAGGTAACCCTGCAGTGGTATCAGAGCCATGCTAGAAATTTATACGAATTTTTTTAAGATTACGAAACCGAAATACTCCGAAACTTGAGACGGAAAATTGAAGTTTCTGTCGTTTTTAAAAGTTGTTCAAAAAATTTTTTTAAACAAGTATAGAATGATGTATGAGATATATCAAGAACACTATGAAAATTTGAGGGGGTTTCATGCAATTTTGGCCGGCCACCTACCCCATGATCTTGGCCAAATCCGAGCCCCTCCCCCTGAAATTTTTTTTGTGCTAATTTTGCATGTGATGTAATCTTACACTATAAGCAATTCGGAGTGTTTCGTATTCGTAGTTTTAACATTGTTTCGGTTTATTTGCATGTTGTCTAGAAGAAGTTAAAAAGTTCGAACGATTGTCAAAAACCCATTTTTCCAAGTTTAACGTATTCGGAAAAATATGCAAGTGATTCTGTGGACCCTCTAGAAGAACGAAACCTTAACTCGATTATGTGACCGTCAGAACCGCCACTAAACCCTAGGGTTTGTGGTAGTTCAGCGTTGTCACATGTGAGGCATTGGTTTGACCCTTCTACAGCTGGTTCATAGGTACTGTGGTATCTTCTGGGTATTATTAAAACTGTGCTCAAGTGTTGAGCTGTCGGGAAATTGTGGGACTTTGATGAATCGATCGAAAAGTTTAACGTCGTCCGAATATTATATGATGGGATACAATATTTGGAATCCACATGTAGTTATGAGATAACTAGTTTGAATTTTATAAATCTAGCAGTTTAGTCTAATTTGATCGGTTGCCATGGGATTTTGATGCGATCAAAAGTCCGTCGCAATCACGTAGCGTACGCGGATACTCGCCGGGTAAACTTAATAGATAGCCACGCCCCATAGCCCCGACCAAGTGACTGTAGGAGAACCCCGTCGCCAAAAGCATCCGTTCAGGTGCTCGCGGCAGCGGTGTTCCGTCTTAGTGCACTTCGTCGACGGCATCGGGGGGTGCGACCATCTACTAAAGTTTCCGACGAGCATTCGATCAGGATGTCGGGAATCTTGTTGAATTGCCCGACTTGATATTGAAAAGTGTTTTCGAGATCGAGACTAAAATGCGGGGTTTATAATTGTTAGGCATGCGATGTCTAAGGAATTCATTTGGTTAGGCATGTGATGTCTAAGGCGGTTGCGGATTCCAACTGTTGTAGTTTTTCACTTTCTTTTCTGCGACCGTAAGTGTAATATGTGGTGTATCGCCGGTTTCGTTGCTATACGTCAACGACAATTGGGATACGCATATTTACTTACGTTGATGACATGTGATGTTATGTGTTGTTGGGATATGTTGTATTGGATCGTCGTGTTTTGAATAGTCGGGGGTTTTATGTGAGATGAAAGTTTTTCATTTTCATTCATGTAAAATTCATTGTATGTAATATTCTTTTATTAGGGCACTTGCGGGTTGAGGATGATGTCACCATTGTATATTATTTACTTTTCGCATTAGGATAGACCCAAGGTAGGGAGCACAAGTAACCGGGTTCTAGGGTTCAGTGGGAGACCATCTCGAGGAGTCGAGACTGAGTCTCCTGACTCTAGAATTGGTAAGGTTGCTTGTCGCTCTCGTAGGGGTCTAGGGATGTGGGTTCGCTATTCATCGCGACCGTGGAATCCGTGTTTTATACAGGCTTAATTTAAAACACGGAAATCCTAGTATATCCAATATTTCATATGTTGTTTTCTGCTACGATATCTGTGATGTGATCATTTGATATATTTGATGAGATAGATACTGGATATAGTATATGTGATATATTATATAGACGTTGCTTGTGTTTTACACCCGTGCTAGCACTGCCCCGCTCTACCGTTAGTTACCTAACCTAACGGTGCATGAGGGTACATCGAGGCAAATACGGACGGCATAAGCGTACGTTGTATTTATCTGTGATGTTTAGGTAAACTTAAAATGACGGGACTTCATTAATGAGATTAATGAAAGAAAATAAACCTAAAGATGTTGTGGAATCGAATTTTCAAAAACAAGTAGCTCTAGTTGTTGCTTTGCATAGCGGTGTTCCTTGTAGAACATCCAGCACCTTATTCGATAAGGAAAGAGCTGAGATCCCTTCACCGGGAGTGACCTCTTTAGCAATAACTGGCAGATGCTACAACTCTCGGTTTTGTCTTTTGATTACTTTTCTAGTTTTTGCTTTGCATAGTGGTATTTTTGAAATATCCTGCACCTTATTCGATAAGGAAAGAGCCGACGATCCCTTCACCGGGAGTGACCTCTTTAGCAAAACTAGTAAAAGCCTCAAAAACACTCCATTTAAATCATTTGATTCTACAACGATATCGAGTTCATTACGCAAAGGGTTTTCTTAAAAACCTGTCGTAGCCCTCCATCATTTCAGATAAGTACTTCATAGTATTCGAGCTACGTTTGTTGGCTTTCGTCAAGGCGTAGTGTGCGGTAGCTATTAATGCTTATCTGCATAAGCATATGATGCGATTGAGTTAGGGTAGTCGTGCGACTTTGTTGGCTTTCGTCAAGGGTCATGCGGGTGGGTTTAATTCAATCAGGAAATGTACGGGTTGAACTTGACTAGCAGCCTATGGTTTGTTGGCTTTCGTCAAGGTCATAGGATGTTAGGGATAAAATATTATCGGGAATTTCAAGTGTTGAAATTTGCAATGAGATTGCATACCTCCTATGAGATAGTTGGATCCCGATACCCACTGCGAGTAAGAGTTACTCCTGGGAGAGTTGTACACATTACAAATAGACGATCAAGTAGGTGTCTAGAAAAGTGTCAACGGGGTTACGCCCTTGGGAAAACGAGGTTTATTTTAATTAGGTCCGTGCGAGAGCACGAGGAACCTCACTCAAAGTACCGGCACTGGCCTGGCTGAAAGATTGACGAACTTATAGGGTGTAATTAATCCCGGCTAGTCTTTCCTTTTAGGGTTTGAAGGAAGATTTGACTAAAACAGTGGGAGCCATCCTGATTAGATAAATTAATAACCAGTCTAATCTTGCAAGAGCATACGCTGAGTATTTTCTTCTCTCTCTCTCCAGGTAGCGACCATGTCACGCCTTAATCAACATAATAATACGGATGTATTGACCGAACCTGCTTGTTATACTGAGCTGGGGAACGTTGGTCCCGCTCCAACTTATAATTGTTATAAGACCAAGCAGGAAATAGGGGATTACCAGAATTCCCGTGCTGCCCAAACGAAGAAAGTGCATGATGATGCATCTTCTTCGGGTGTGTTCATTATCGAGAACTGTTTCTCAGTATCATTTACGTCCTGGATATGAGATACCGGATCAGGATCCCGCAAAAGTAATTTGTTACTTGGGCTACTGAAAGGTAGAGAACTGAGAATGGGTGACAAGTTTTAAGAGTTAGAAACGGTGCAATTGTTGCAGCCATGTATATTGGCAATTATCACCCTGTATTACCAAATACATTGATTCTGAACGAATGTTATTAGATACCGAACCTGATATACAACATCATATCGGTCTCTTTACTAGTAAAGAAGGATATAATTTTGTACTGTTGGATAAAGTTTTGAACATTTCCTATATCAAGAGTTAATCGGTTCAGGCACGTTATCTAAAAGCATATACGTTCTAAATCAAACTATAGTTCTTAACGTAAAGAACACACAAGAGGAAGAGTTCAGAAATGAATGAATCCTTCTTGAGGCATTGTAGACTAGGTCATATCAATGCGACCCGACTAGCTAAGTTACATTTAGATGCATATTTAAATTAGTTTGAATTTACATCTTGTGAAACTTGCCAGTCATGTCACAAAGATAAGATGACCATAGCTCCGTTTATTGGAAACAAAGAAAGAGTTTGTGAACTCTTGGGATTGATACATGATGATATATGTAGGTCCCCTGTCTACACATGCCAGGACCGGTTCTTTGTACTTCATTACATTCACTGATGATCTCTCAAGATTCGGACATATGTTCCTGTTGAAACACAAGTCTGAACCTTTTGAGATATTCAAAGAATATAAGTTAGAAGTAGAGAACCAAAAAGGGTAAAAGTATTATGTCCTATGATGTGATCAAGGACGAGAATACTTGAGCACGGAATTCCTGGACTATTCTAAAGGAGAATGAGATTCTCTCTTAGCATTACTCCTCCGTATACACCACAACACGTTGGTATATCGGGGCGGAGCAATCGCACCCTATGTGATATGGTGTGCTCTATGATGAGTACTACTGAGTTGCCTATTTCCTTTTGGGGGTTATGCACTTAAGAAGTTGCATACCTATTGAATAGGGTTCCAGTCAAATCAGATGCTTACCACTCCATATGTGATATGGTATGGGAAGAGCCCATCTCTTAAGGATGTTAAGATTTGGGGTTGTCCGGCATATGTCAAAAGCAAAATCCGGACAAGCTCGAGGCAAGGTCAGTTCTGTGGAAGTTTGTTGGATATCCCAAGCATTCGCAAGGGAATATCTTCTACCAAACTGAGGAACAAAAGGTGTTTTGTTTCTCAGCATGCCACCTTTTGGAAAGGGAATTTCTTGTGAAGAAATTAATGGTCATGAGGTAGAACTGGAAGCAGTTCCAGCTATACAAACTGCAGCTAATGATTTGGTAGAACCGGAGGATTCAATAGCTCCCGACGAACCTCAGCCTCTCCGCCGATCTGGTAGGGTTCCTCATCCACTTGAGAGATACTTTGGTGTTCTCTATGAAAGTGGGAGCGAGCATTGCATCATGAGATGATGACCTAACTAGTTTCGAGCAAGCCATCAAGAGTGGGGACTCTGTGAGAATGGCTGGATGTTAAGCGATCTGAGATGGAATCCATATACACCAACAAAGTATGGACTTTGGTTGCTATATCTGAAGGGTTAAATCCCCATCAGGAGCAAGTATATCTTGAGAAGATTACTTGGTGTACATGGAAAAGTTGAGACTTTCAAACCTAAGGCTTGTTGTAAAAGGTTCTCGTCATCGACCAGGTGTGGATAATGATGAAACCTTTTCTAGTGCCTATGCTTAAGTCCATCCGGATCCTACTTGCCATTGCTACATACCATGACTATGATATCTGGCGGTTGGGTGTCATGATTGCTTTTCTAAATAGTGATTTAGAAGAGAGCGTCTATAAGTACACAGCCAGAGGCCTTCGTAAAACAGTGGGAGCAGCGGAAACGTGTGCAAGTTGCTTTATGTGTTAAAGCAGGCATCGCGGAGTTGGAACATCTATTTTGATGTGGTAGTCAAAGGATTTGACTTCATCAAAATGGTAGATGAACCTTGTATATACAAAAAGGTAGTAGGGAGTATGGTGGTGATCCCCGTATTGTACGTGGATGACATACTCTTGATAGGAAAGGAGTTTCCTATGCTACGCTCGGTCAATCTCCTCTTTTCACATGGATTCTCCATATAGGATCAAGGTGATACCTCCGAAATCCTGGGTTTTGGATCTATGAGATAGATCTAAGTGGATGTTCGGATTCTCACTAGGTGTAGTGAGATGGTATCAATCGATCCTGGGGAGAATCACTGGATAGCTTCCAGGGTGGTAAGGTCAACTGAATGTCAGTCACAGGCATTGTCTTTACCCTCAGTGGAGGGACGGTATGTTGGAAGAGTTCCAAGCTAGATACCGTGGCAAACTAGACGATAAAGGCTGGATACATTGCTACCAAGGATGCTACCAAAGAGGCAGTCCAGATGTATATAAGTTCATAAGATGAACTTCGTTCCTACCATTGTGTGACAATGGAGTTGTGGTTTTGGCCTAGGAACCCCCGTCCCATCAGTGATCCAGACATATTCTTAGGCAGTATCACCTGATCATGGAGATGGTTGATCTCCAGGGAGATCGAGGGTAGGAGAGTAGACACAGAGGACAACAGCGCGGATCCACTCACAAAGGCCTATTTCCCAGTAGAGACTTTTATGGGATGGTTGAGTATGAGATACTTCAACCACTGCTGATTGTTGGATATGAGATACTACAACAGATGGCCCTAATGCAAGTGGGAGATTGTTAGTGATATGTATGCCCTAAAAGCCATTACTGTACATACGATGTATATTGTAGTGGATGCTTGGACATATATATGGAGGACTTTCTTGCTTGACATAATAGTATACTATCTGGTTGCTCTTTATCTTAACATGTACACTGATTGTCTCTATGCTACATGTTGATAAAGCCCTTAGTATGAGTACTTGACTACCAGGATTATGATGCAAATCATACTAGTAGGGACAGTGTAGTCGCTAAGTACATCCTTCAAATGTTCCTAGCCGTAGGTGTATCGAGACAGGGCATCGATATACCAGAGTAGACTAGCGTATAGCTTCTCGACCCATGTAGATGGGCGATGGATGATCCCATCTCCATTGGTGTTTGATATCAGAGATAGTATACGGGTGCTCAGTGGAGACTGGGTACACTGGACGGACTCGCCGAGAACTCCTAGATGGTATTATACCTATCGTCAGATAGCAGTTCTCTGGTGACACTGGTACAGGTTAGTCTGTAGACCCGAGATCGTCATAGAGTCTTGTGTGATTCCCACTGTGCTTTGATTTCCACCTTACCACGTTCAAGAGAACGTGCAAAACGGTGGCTTTTGGGTACAGTCCTGAATCACATGGAGGCAATGAGCGATTGGAGGGGTTTCGTCTTTCCCGGTATTGGGAGTTGATGTTACGCTGTGCTCGATTGGCTATAACAGGAAGTCCCTGGCCAGGGCTGCTTCAGAGATATACTGGTAAGTATCGTCAGTAGTTTCTCGACCCGTTATGAGCCTTATATCAACACGACTTATCGAGTTACCGGGGTCTGACGTTTACTACCCCTAAACGAGATATGCGACATATCAGACGAAGAGACCGGACTGTACGGTAATGTTACTGATTGGATTCGCAGGAGTGTGAGCAGGCTTTCTTGTTGATCTTCTGATCGCTCAATACCCGGATGGCCGTTACATTTAGCAGACCGCTTGCGGCTTGTGGGTGTTTGATATGATCATCACCTACTGCCGGCGTATTGATAAGTCTTTAGAGTCCTACACAGGGGTTTCCTGGCTCAAGCGAAACGGAGTAGGAGCACATATGTGATATGTGCGGGACCAAGATTAATATGATATGAGATACCGTATTCTATTCTCGCGTCATGTGACATCGGTCGGTTATATGAGATATAGCCGGGTTATCGGATCAAGTGTTGATTCGATAAATTGTTACACATAATATTAATCGGTTATATATAATATAGCCGGATTATTAAATCAAGAGTTGATTTGATAATCTAATGTATAATTATATATTTGATATATTAATTTACATTAACTACTATTAGCTCACTTATGATTCTTTTCTCACTTGTTTGTGCATGTGTATATATGTGATATATATTTGTGTACATATCATTGTGTCATGCTTGATGATACATGCAACTTGGGTGTGTGTGTGACTTACACCATGCTAGGGATAATACTAGGGTTTTTATTTTATTTTGGTAATTACAAAATGGTTGGAATTTGTCATGACACAAAGCTTGTAGAAGCTTGTATTGTGCATTGACTTAGTCAACTCTTTTGTTTTGCCATAGATATTTTATTAACCCAACCCATTACCCTAACCATGGTAAACTCTCTACAAAGGTTAAGTATAAGATGCTTAACTCACCCATGGATGCCATTATCCATTTGGATTAATTCATGAGATATTATCTTCTTCTTCTTCCTCTCAAGCTTTCTAGCTTCAATGGAGGTATGAGAAAAAATGTGAGAAAATCAAATCTAAAGTGAGCCCACTTCCTATTTCATCATCCTTTACTACTTGCCATTTAGTATAGCGTGTTTGCTTCACTTATTTCACAATTAGTGAAGAGATAGCTTGGGTTAGTGTCTTCTCGACGTAGATCATCTTCGGCCTCGAAGACATCGAAGCAAGCATGTTCGTTTCTTCATGGGAGCCTCTCTAGAGTCCGGAGTTCACGATCGCAGCGAAGGGACTACTACACGGAGCTATTGAAGTGAAGAACCGGTCTACAAAGGTTGTATTCATTGCTCACTAGACTTGCAAAGTGTTT
The DNA here is from genome assembly GCA_030015575.1 of Agapanthus africanus. NCBI lineage: Eukaryota > Viridiplantae > Streptophyta > Magnoliopsida > Asparagales > Amaryllidaceae > Agapanthus > Agapanthus africanus. The sequence goes on from JASDDO010000006.1 coordinate 217,184,968, forward strand.
GCATTTTATATTCCGTCGATTTCTAGTTAACGGTTCTTAGTTAGGGTTAGCTAAAACGGCAAATTTTTGAATTTGGCATAGACGATGCCTCCCGAAACCTTGCTACCGTCTTAGGTAACCCTGCAGCTAATGAAATGTCGAAACCAATTGAATCCTCAGGTTCTATTAAATTTTCAGTAATCGTTTGTGGTTCTGGAATCTCTTCCAGTTCCACCATACTCCCACTAATGTTTTCTGAAAAGAATCCATTTTTACTAAAACTGTGGAGAGTCAAGAACAATATAACTATTGATCTCCGGATGGTAGAATGTTAACCCTCGTCAAAGCTCGGGATAACCCACAAACTGCCATTACTGAAACGTGCCTTAAGTTTATCCAGAGTCTGGTTTTAAGCATAAGCCGGACAACTCGATATACCTTAACATCGTTAAGATATGAACCATTCTATATACAATATAGAAACAGAGGCACAATTTAATTGGAACCAGATTCAAATCATGCAGCTGTCGCATGTCAACTAAGTGGAATGAGGCCAAGCAGTATTACTCATCTAGAAGTTCATCCACATATGAGTAACCTGAAAGAGAAGCAAGTTCTCAAAACCATTACTATCAACGGAATACCTAGCACAAGTATTTACATTTTTGATCACCTTGAAGAATCCTGATACTTGCAACATGTGGTTCTCTACTTTATTCATATACCTATAACTTCTCAAAATTTGGACCTTGTATTTCAGTGAAACACATATCTAAAAACTAGAGCAGTCACATGTAAACAGAATATAGTACGAGTACCAACCCTTTTGTCATAGTGGACATTGGACAACATACAATACATTGTATAAGTCCTCTGAGTTTAATAACTCAAACCCTGTGCGTCGTAGGTTGAAAACTGTACTGTGGTTAAGAAGAACTACACCGCTGTTGAATGCACCTTACCTATTCACCAACTGATATAGGTAAATGTCATAGACATAATATTAAAAAGTTATATCTCACTTTATAAAATAAACGTACAGATATATCAGTTTCAAATTGATGCATAACAACGGATATTCAAAACCAAATATTTGCTGTTAGGCAAAAACCCAGGTGATTTCCTCAAATATCACCAATTACAAAGAATTTCGATATAATGAAGATATAATCACCCAATTCCCAATATCTTACTCCCACTCAGCATCCGTAACGCCATACAGATGTGAGAATCAAATCTGGTAAATGCATACCCTGGAGTCAGAATCTAATTGGGAAACAGTTTTCAATTAACATTGCACAGACATACTGAAACATGAAAATGTTTCGAAGGGGTAGCCGGGTATTCCTAATAATGCCTCTTCCACTATCCAGATTCATGACAGTAACCGTATATTTCCCTGCCCACACTCTAATCCTTTTATTATGTCTTTACTTATTACCTTCTGTACACCACACTTAGGCTAATTGGTTTTCTTTCTTCCCTACCCTTCGGCACCAGCCTAAGGTTTGGAAGAAGACTATCTAATAAGCGAATAGGTGTACTCTCCTAATACTAGGAGCCCTCACAATCTGAGAGAAGGTAAAGAGAAAAGACAACTGAATAATCCTTATTCTATTCCTCCAGAACCAGAATCTATCCTCGAACTGGAACAAGTTCCTTCGAGTTCGTATGTAACTATACGATGGCATATCCAATAAATGTGGATCTTCGTAGTGATACGGAATGTTCCGGAGAAAAGCAAAGGTGAACTAAGAGCAGCAGGGGTATACATGGTTTCGTCGTGAATGATAGTAGTCGCAATGTCCTTTGCCCTCAATCTAATCCCTTTATATGTCTTTACTTATTACCTTCTGTACACCACACTTAGGCTTAATTGGTTTTCTTCCTTCCCTACCTTTCGGCACCTGCCTATGGTTTAGAAGAAGACTATCCAATGAGCGTAGGTGTACTCTCCCAATACCAGGAGCTCTCATAATCTGAGAGAAGGTAAAGGGAAAAGACAACCGAATAATCCTATTCAATTTCTCCAGAACCAGAATCCATCCTCGAATCTGGAACAAGTTCCTTCAAGTTCGTATGTAACTATACGATGGATTATCCAATAGATGTGGATCTTCGTAGTGATACGGGGTGTTCTGGAGAAACGCAAAGGTGATATAGAAGTGATAATGATATATGCGACACCGTGACATTCCAAAAGCCAAAGTGTTTTAAGAAGGTTCGGTTAATTTGGTTCATGAGTTTTAGTTTAGGGTCGGACCATGGTCGCTGCCAAAGAGAGAGAGAAAAGAAACACTCAGCGTGCACTCTAATCTAGATCAGAATGGTTAATCATTTTATCTAATCAGGATGGCTCCCACTGTTTCCTCGAATTCTTCTCCAAACCCAAAAGGAGAATTAGTCAGGATCATCTAAAATCACCCGAGGAGTAAACCTACTCATCAGTTGGAATCGGGATCCAACTATCATCGCATGATAACTTGATGGAATCCACTCAAGTCACCACACTCCAGAAGGTATGCGCATGCCTGGCAAGTTTCTTGTATGCTTAAAACTCCCGATGTGATTTTTACCTCAAGCGGCTTATGACCTTGACTAGGTCAACATATCATAAGTCGCAAGTCAAGTTCAACCCGTCATTATCCTGGATTAATTAGACCCACCCGTACGAGCTCTTTACTAGGTCAACATGATCATACGACTGTCCTAACCAATCGCATATCCATGCAGCAGAAAAGTACTACAGAGCTACCGATCACTACGCCTTGACTTGGTCAACATACGTAGCACGAATAATAAGCAATACTCGTCTGAAATGACGGAGGTCTACGGCTGGTTTTTGGCAAAAAACCTTTAACGTAATGAACTTGATATCGTTGAAGGAACTCGAGTGGTTTCACAAATATATAGTGCGCAAACTTTTGCTAAAGAGGTCACTCCCTGTGAAGGGATCTCGGCTCTTTCCTCATCGAATGAGGTGCAGGATATTCCAAACTGAATACCACGATGTAAAGCAAAAGAATCGACTACAGCAAAGTTATTACGATGACGCAAACTATTGCCCAAGGAGTCACTCTCGATGAAGGGATTTCGGCCCTTGCCTCGTCGAATGAGGTGCAGGATATTCCCAATCGAATACCACTGTGCAAAGCAAAAGAGAACGTCTGTAATGTCAGTTTTTAAAAACTTGGTTCCAACAACATCATATATAGGTTTGTTTTATCCTTGCATTGATCAGAATCAACGCAATCCCATCAATTAACATATCATACCAGAAAAGAACGTAAAGTATGATGTGCGTATATGCCATCCGCATTCGCCACTGGGCCCCGTCATCACCCGTTAGGTTACTTAACTAACGACAGAGCGGGGGCTGGACTAGCGCGGATGCAAAACATATACAACATCTACTAGTATATATATAAATATATATAACAATCGTCCCAGGCATGATATATAGCAACATCACATAATCTAAGCCAAGCAACACAAAGTGGTGGATAATCCTGGAGCATCGGGTTTCACTTGAGCCGCAAATGAGACCCGACGTTCCCTGTCGTATGGATAGCCTGTGCAATGAAAACCTAGACCCGTACGAGTGCGGCAAGTTGCCCGCCAATCCTAAAAGCGAGGAAACCCCAATCAACAACGTGAATGGGCCACCCAGCACTCCACGGAATCCGGTAACTTGAGCACCTCTCCTTGGGTCAACCTGTACCCCCTATGAGTGCGGCGAATAGCCCGCCAATTCTAGAGTGAGGCCCCCTCCGTCTCAACGCCATGAGATGCGGACCCGTTGCCCTCTAGAACCTGGCTATCAGTGCACTCCTCCGCGGGGTAATCCTAGTACAGAAAAGAAAATAATATGTACAAGGGTGACATCGACTTCAACCCGGTCGTGCCTCAAACAAATAATATACAAACTGGCAGTGACGACAATCCACATGTCGGACGCTTGCCCCTCAATATCAAATGAACAAATGAAACTAAACTATACTACCATTGCACCCAAGCTATCCACCACGGCGATCCAACCACAACCACAACACAACACAGAACATCAACGTGAATGTCACGTTCGCAAACCCGTCTAAAAGTCATATAGCAATTAGATGGGTTGTACCGCTCTAATGACATTCACGGTCGCAGATAGTAATATATGTACTAAAAACTACGACATTAGAATTCCGCACGCAATTAGCAAACTAAACCAATTTCCAAAACCATGAAAAAACAGTGAGCTAAAGTTCCAAAAACCGACCGTTTAAAACCAATTCGGAAGTCCGAATCAAAACGAAACACGCCCGAACCTTCGCGGGGAGTTAGAGAAAGAAATTAACTTCGAGTGGGGGCCTAGAAGAGGTACCCCACCCCCGAGGCCACCACGAGGTGGCCAGGGGGTGAGGCAGACCCGAAACTGCCCAAGATGGGGCAGTTTCGGGTCCCCGCCGCCAAGACCACCTTGTGGTGGTCTTGGGGAGTGGGCCCAGCCGTTCGGTCCCCCCCCCGGGGGTTCCCCGGGATGCCTATACACCATCCCACGGCTTCTTAGTTCAAACCGTGAGCCCGCGGGGTGTGCAAACATCTCAAAATTTCAGTTTTTGGAACTGTTTTTGTCGGCAGTTTTTGCACGAAAAAAACGGCGGATTTCTAATGTCACAATGAGTTAACTAAGGCTTATGGAGTGGCTCTGATACCATGTTGGATTATGCAAGCGCCCCGGACATCAATCCGTGGCCAAATGCAGAACAAAAATTTTCAAAAACCGGCACTAACACAACCCTATAACCCGGATCGACCCATAAGTCCTAGATAACAAAACATGCAAAGGAGGAATTAGATGGTTATACCAAACGGATCGTGTCCTTCGGTCTTCTACCATTTCCAAGCTCCTTGAGATGTTGCGGATCGAATTCGGTTGCCGGTCTTCCTCCGTCTACGATGATCCACCCGAGGGAAACGGCGCAAGCTTCAGCTTTGCCTAGCAAGGCAACCGACGCTCCAAGATTGCTAGCAATAGAGAGTGGAGGTGTAAGATTATCTCACTATAATTTTTCTCTCATCAAAATGCTCCAAGAGCAACTTAAGAAGATGAAGAAGAGGTGAGGAAACATGTGGCATGAACAACTAAAGAAAAATGGCTAAAACTTTTTCCAAGTGAGAATGAGCAAGTCAAGAAAAGAAACGAGCAAGGCCCCATGAGAAAAATTAGCAGCCCCCCTTTTGCAATCATGCAACAAAACATCTCAACTCATTTTACAATAAACAAATCCATGTTATACCTCTCTACATGCCATACAATGTTCATGCCACCTCACCCCTTCCATCTCATTTCCCAAAATGATTTTCTAAAAAGAAAATCAAATAATAAGGTGTCAAATCTTCTAGAAACTATTCCGTATAAATACGGAATGCAATCCGGTACACGTATCGAAAACATATACGCGTATTCGTACAAAAATACGAATAGCCAAGAAAGGAAATGAATAGTGAACAATAATACTAGAATATATATATATATATATATATACATATATAAATTATTAAATCAAAACCTGATTTAATAATCCGGCTTAATCCTAAGCCGCTAGTACTATCAACCGTCCGATTAAAGTCTGTGCAGCCTGTACACATATTTAATCGGACACCTGTATGTACCAACATACATCATCTACACCATATTGCCTGAACCGTGAAAACCCTCTGTGTGGGACTCTAAAGACTCGTCAATATGTTGGTAGTGGGTTTAAGCACAAGTACGTCAGCGGCACTAGCTGTACGTAACGGCTACACAGGTATTGAACGAAAGGAAGGCCGACGAGCAAACTCATCCGTACCCCTACTGAGCCTGACAGTGACAATCTCTGTACAGTCCGGTCTGTTTGTATAAGGGTATCGCATAACGAGTTTAGGGGGGTGGATAAAGTCAGACCCCTAATAACGCGATAATTCGTGTCGGTATGAAACCCATCACCACTTGAGAAACTACTGATCCTATATCAATAATTCTCGACTACCTTGGCTAAGGATTTCTGGTGATGGTCACTCGTGCACTGTGCGACATCAACCCCCAATACCGGGAGAGACGAATCCCCGACGATCCACTCACTGTCTCCATGTGGCTCGGGACTTGATTGTTACGTTTTTGCGTATTCTTAATTTTAATTTACCGCAATCAAGACGGTTTCGCTTAGTAGCTAGCCGGTTGAGTACGGGTCGATCCACAGGGAGATGGAATCTTTTTCTTTATGTTTTAACGAGTTAAATCCAAAATATTTTGAGTTTTGTTTTAAGTTCTACTAATGAGATAAAAGATGATAAAAAGCTTGTTAGGGTTAGGATTAGGTTAGTTCGAGTTTTAGGAATTCCTCACTTTTTCTCAATGCCCTTATTGATATCGGTGTTAAGGTAATCGGCAACAACGGGGATTAGCACGACTAGGAAAGAACTTGCAAGTATAAGCTAGGCTTTCCATACTTAGTTTCTTCCTTTTGGTCCTTGTCCGTCCGTTCTTGGCTCTTAGCCCTAACCTCCGGTTGAATCAACCGGTCTAACTATGGAATCACCGCTATCATGTAGGATAGGGTGCCGTAGTGAGCAGATTGTGGTTCAATTAAAAGGAGTCTGAATTAAGATGATGCGCAAAAGAAAGAGTGAGAGAGATTTCCTTATCTCAAACTTTCCTTCTCCTGCCCTAACAAGTGAGAGATTACTCACCCATTAAAAAGATAAAAACAAAAAGAAGGTAGAAAGAAATGAGGTTAAGATGAATTTACAACTGGCTATTTGAGACCTCACCTTGGCAAGGATCTTACTCAAGCATCATCGTTGCTTTAAGGATAAACAAAAATAGAAAAAGAAAAAACAAGAGAAAAACAACAATAAAAATTAGCAACTAGATTAACAAATAAGAATTGCAAAAATTAAATAGACATGCAGAATAAAAGAACTCTCTTTTTATTTTTATTTTTATTGATAAATGCTCATAAACTCGCTACACTTTTTCATAAAGAAAGAACAGAATTAAATTCTAAAAACTAAACTAAAGAAAAGCATACATCATTTGGCTTTGAGCTCTTCTATTTATAGATAGGAAGGTGAAATCCTAGGTTACATTCTGGGCTAAACCTGAAATTACCCCAAAAGAGCCAAGTCAACGCGGAGCTTCAACTGCCACCGACACTGCTTCGACGCGGCCGCAGAACCGCGGCAGAAGTGCCTATTTGGCCGTGGTTCCGTGGCCATTTAGTGGACTTGTGGGATCATCTTTTCAGGGCTTCTCCATGTTGCTTTTATCTTCTGTTTGGTACACTTGGTTTCTTAAAATCTCTTCAGTTATCTTCCAGATATTCAGCAGTGGACTTTTGCTTTGAGCTCCGCGTTTGAAGTCTTGGATCTTGTGCTGCCCTTGTGCTTTGCGCATTGAAGTGACCAACGATTTGCCATTTTGTCCCTTGAACTGGTAGGCGACATCATACGAATGGTTAGCGGAGATCAGTATTCATCTGTTGTTGGTCGTAGTCCCACATTTGTTGCGACTTTCATGAATTTCACTGTAAAGAGATTAGAACCTGTAACCTGCACTTATTCAGCAAACATGGATTAAAAGTACCTACCTATATTCAGTGTGATTAAGAATGAGCGGTATAAAAATGCAAAAATCTGATATGAACAAATACCCCCAAACTTATCTTTTGCTCGTCCCGAGCAAAGCCAATTTTATTCTCAAAAAGTCATAACCTCACTTTCGCAGGGAATGCGATTGCACTGAGCTCATGCAACAAGCCGTTAAATCTCTAGGTGTCCCTAGTAGGAGGAGTGTTGTCTCCTATGGGTTTTCAGCGGATACTACCCACAAAATCCGATCAATTTTGCCGTTGACTCTAATTCTTCAATTCAGTATTCTAGCAAGAAATTCTATTATCTTTAACTTAGAAATCATCAACCCGTATTTATCACACTTCCTTTTTATTTAACTTACGATCATATACGTTTTGCCAGTTTATAAAGCTTTCAGCATCTCATAAGTTTTCCTTCTAAGGCGCAATCTTAACTCAGGAATTTTTATCATCTCTACTGAAGATATAAGCCCTATCTTTTATTCTTATCTCTCCTCCAAACTCCAATCGCATACCCCTACGTGTGTGTAATTATCACCCCTACACTTGGAAATTCAATTCAAGCTATCATACTCTTATTCATCTTCCAAAATACTTTTTAGTTGGTGAATTCTAGATGAAATTGCTCACACATCCTTCATGCGATCATTAATACTTCTTGAGGTAATAAACGACCGATTACAAAATGTGCTTGCGCATTTATGCGTAAATCCTCATTTTGCAACACCTAAGGCTTAGCAGTGACTCCCAAACCAGTTGGTCTAAGACACTGGGTGATAAAGCACCCTCGCTATATTTTTTATTTATGCTGCCTTAAGCAATTACAAAACCAGTGTTCATTTTTTTTATCTCTTTATTCACCACTTATACTTTTATTTTATTTTCCTTCATACTAAGGATTTTAGACAAGAGCATTTCAAGGTATCCTCTACTATCCCAAGTTTCAAGATGTGTGTAAGTGTGTATAGTAGGGTATATATTTTCAGAATTTGGACTTAAGATTCAGAATTATTTTTCAGACTTATACTTCAAATAGAGCTTTCAATACTCTCGATTTAGCCCAAGAACTGAACTCAAAATTTGCCTACTTCTAAATAAACTACAAGAACGTATATTTTCTACAGTTAAACTTTAAGAAAGGTTATTTTTAGGGTTTTTAATTTACTAAGTTTATGATCTGGTTTTTTCCTAACTAGTCAACCGTCATATTGACTTGAGTCAAATATGGCCAATATTGAAATTTTCAATAATTTTTTTTATATATGTTTTGTGTTTATGCAAAGTATGATGCAAAATGATGCGTAAACAAGCACGAACCTCCCCCAAACTTGTTTACAACAGTGTCCTCACTGTTGTCATCTGTTAAAACTCAAAAAAACTGTAAGCTTGGGAGGAAAAATTATTAATGGGGATAAGAATATATGAACATGAAAATCCTCCCCCAAACATATTTTTGGCTCACCATTGTGAGTAAAAAATTTATTTTCAAGAGCCAAATTATACCCCTCCCCCAAACTTGAGTTAAATAATGTTAAGCATTTTATTTATTTTTATTTTTATTTTTATTTTTTTTTAAAGAGGGGGGTTAAAGTTACTGGTCAATGCCAAGCTTTGCAAAGACCAAAAGTCAACACCAACCATTTGAAGAATTTATCAGTGAAGCGCACCGGTTGGTGGAAGAACATGTTGTATAGAGTCAGGAAGAAATAGGGTAAAGATAAGTGGTGTAATGGAAAAGGTTTACGTCTCGATTTGTAGAGACGAAACAATAATGGTAAACGGAAACGAGAATGTGGATGATTAGGAATGGGAAGAATGGTCACATTCTCGTATGGGATAAGAAGAAATGGTGGTGGTTCGACTTCTTCAGGTGGAGGTTGATTAATCATAAAATCCGTGTCGTTTAGGAATGCAAGTTCGTCGGCGAAAATATCTTCGAAACTTTCATCGATGGTCCGATTGAACGTTTCAATGTCAATAAGTGTCGCGTCAGAATTCAACACACTTGATTTTTCAAAAATTATGGAGGTAGGAGACTCGTAAGGCTCATCTACCTTATTCTCAAAAGAGTCTAAATCAAGTTGTTTTCCTAGAATTATCGAACTCAAAATATCGGATTGTGATTCATTAACACTCGCTATCATTAAAGGAAGATTAGAAGAAGAACTAGAGAAAGAGGGAGAAAGAAGTGGAATACGAACTTGAGCGTGGAAATGAAGTGTATAAATTAGCACAATTTATAATGACCGATGTGTAAAAAGCGATTGTGCTAATCTATCAACCCACTGAGAAATGAGGTCAAATCCCTCAAGATTCATGAGAAAACATGGGTACGTCGAACTTGGTAAACCAGACATTGAAAATGAAAGTGTAACGGTTTCTTGCAAGGTCGGAACAAGGATGGAGGGAAGTGATTGAGGAAGGATATCGGTTAAAGATTCAGGAGGGTGTGCGCAGTCAATGAAAGGGATAGAATGAATTGGGACTCCTCAAGTAAAACTGGTTCATCCTCAATAATTTTCTCAATGCTCTCCTCAAAATTTAGCTTATCCATGCAATTCTCATCAAAATCAAGACGCATATGAAGTTCGGGAGAAACATTTAATGTCTCAGGATGATGAATTGGAAAGAAAACTCATCCAAAACCGCCGGTTCATCATCCAAAATATTCCCAGCGTCAATATCCTCGATCAAGTGAAAATTAAATTTCTCAGACACCTCATCAAAAGCATGGATATCAATCAATTCAGGTTCTAGAGTGGAGGTGTAGAGGTCAAAAGGATTGGTGATGGTTTCACTCGAAAGGGACCCTTCACAATCAGGTAAATCAAACACTACAAAGTCGCACAACTCCTTAAACGTTCTATTTTCAACTGGTGAATCATTTGGGACACTTGATAAACATTCAAAACCGGAGTTGTGGGATTCAATTGGGGATGGGTAGGTTTGATTTTGAAGGGTGCACAGCTCACTCTCTCCACTCAAATTCTCAATCTGTCCAACCGCCTCATCATACATTGGAAAATTTGGAGCTGGTTGGAAACTAGCTACCGGGTCACTAGGTTGTATAAAGGCGGCCATGGACGCATTCAAATCCATCATCTGTTGGCATGACGCTACCCTAAAGTCTTCCAACGACTGTTCCAGACTAGACATGGGTTGTGAAGGAGTTTCAGTAAAAGATTCAAAGTTGTTTGGATATTGAAAACTCCCAAATGACTGTGTAGAAGCAATGTCCAGAGAAGGTGCAAAAGTTGGGTAGGATGGATAGGAATAGAATGGTTGGACAGGGGTAGGATCAACATACGGATAAGAAGGTGAATGGAATTGTTGATCCAAAGAATTCGCAGTGGTGAAAGAAGTGAAAGATCGGTTACGAGATTGTTCAATATGTTCAGCAATAGACATGGGTTTCAGAGTTACAACAGGACTCGAAAAAGGAGTATCAACGTAAGAAGGTGGTGAAGGTTGAAATGGTTGATACAATGTGGATTGCGGAGTCCAATTGGTTGTCCTAGACGCGTCTATCCGATCTTTCAAAGAAATTTTGGGCATGGAGGGGTCGTTCGAAATTCGACCAAAACAAGAACCGTAGGAAGTAATGTCTGGTTGTGGGTACCAAAGTTCGGCAAGAGTTTTGCGAGGTGGGGTACCCATGATGTAATAAGAGAAAGGAGAAGAAAAAGAATGTGATTTTTTTAAAAAAATTGTTTGTTTTTGGAGTTTAGAAATTTTTGAAAGTGTTTTTTTTAGAAAGAGTTTTGCAAAAATTTGTACGGACCTACAGCACAACTTCAAACAATCACAGTTAAAACATGCACAATCAAACCTAGAGTTATGGTCTTCAAAGTACACTAGACTGCTCCTAACTGTTCCAAAGTGACAAGTTGTGAGATATCCCTCAAATCGCCTCTTCACTGCCAATTGTGGTCAGGTAAGCACAAATGAAGAAAGGAGGGTTCCGCTCACGAATCACCGTGAGACGGGCCTTTTAAAATTACCTTTCTCGTTTGTCTAACCTAGGCACCACAAAGTCAAGTTTAGATAAACGATTGAATGCCCACAACCTTCCTCTGTCCTATTGAGCCCGACAGTCCTTAGTTGGCTGAGTCTAGATATTTTTTTAATTATGCTCAAGGTTGATGCGTATACTTTAGTGATTTTTGGGGTCTTAGGAAAGGTAATGAAATCCCCACCCAATCTGAAATGGTGTTATAGCCCCTTAAAAGTCCGTATTATTTATGCAAAGCAGTAACAACAAAAAATCTAAAACACTTTCATTTTTTTTGGCTGTGGCGCAAAGAATCCTGCACAAAATCAGTTTATTTGAGGTGAAGAGAATTTGTGCAAAGAATGCTGCAGAAAAGTTTGTCAGTGGAGTTCAGAGGAGAGGAGGAAATAATTGGAATACTCACAGAGAGAATGGGTTGCTGACGTCACCAGTTGACCGCGGTTCCGCGGTCAAACTTGCGCTTATGCCGCAGTTCCGCGGCTGTTCAGACGTTTGACTGCTTCAAAAAATTTCTCTGTGCCGATGTGGTTCTCCTCTTCCTATTTAGATGCCCTGAATCTTGATTTGTTCACTGAGTTTGCTCCAGAACTGAACTAGAATTTGCTCCAAGCCTGCACACTTGCACAAATAACATGATTTTTTTTTTGTAATTTTTCTTTATATTTTTCAATTTTTCAATTTTTATGTATTTTTAATTAACCCGAAATTACACAAAGAAATAAACTACCGTCTCTCCGGCAACGGCGCCATTTGATTGTTACGTTTTTGCGTATTCTTAATTTTTAATTTACCGCAATCAAGACGGTTTCGCTTAGTAGCTAGCCGGTTGAGTACGGGTCGATCCACAGGGAGATGGAATCTTTTTCTTTATGTTTTAACGAGTTAAATCCAAAATATTTTGAGTTTTGTTTTAAGTTCTACTAATGAGATAAAATATGATAAAAAGCTTGCTAGGGTTAGAATTAGGTTAGTTCGAGTTTTAGGAATTCCTCATTTTTTCTCAATGCCCTTATTGATATCGGTGTTAAGGTAATCGGCAACAACGGGGATTAGCACGACTAGGAAGGAACTTGCAAGTATAAGTTAGGTTTTCCATGCTTAGTTTCTTCCTTTTGGTCCTTATCCGTCCGTTCTTGGCTCTTAGCCCTAACCTCCGGTTGAATCAACCGGTCTAACTATGGAATCACCGCTATCATGTAGAATAGGGTGCAGTAGTGAGCAGATTGTGGTTCAATTAAAAGGAGTCCGAATTAAGATGATGCGCAAAAGAAAGAGTGAGAGAGATTTCCTTCTCTCAAACTTTCCTTCTCCTGCCCTAACAAGTGAGAGATTACTCACCCATTAAAAAGATAAAAACAAAAAGAAGGTAGAAAGAAATGAGATTAAGATGAATTTACAACTGGCTATTTGAGACCTCACTTTGGAAAGGATCTTACTCAAGCATCATCGTTGTTTTAAGGATAAACAAAAATAGAAAAAAAGAAAACAAGAGAAAAACAACAATAAAAATTAGCAACTAGATTAACAAATAAGAATTGCAAAAATTAAATAGACATGCAGAATAAAAGAACTCTCTTTTTATTTTTATTTTTATTGATAAACTCTCATAAACTCGCTACACTTTTTCATAAAGAAAGAACAGAATTAAATTCTAAAAACTAAACTAAAGAAAAGCATACATCATTTGGCTTTGAGCTCTTCTATTTATAAATAGGAATGTGAAACCCTAGGTTACATTCTGGGCTAAACCTGAGATTACAAAACTACCCCAATAGAGCCAAGTCAACGCAGAGCTTCAACTGCCACCGACACTGCTTCGACGCGGCCGCGGAACCATGGCAGAAGTGCCTATTTGGCCGCGGTTCCGCAGCCATTTAGTGGACTTGTGGGATCATCTTTTCAAGGCTTCTCCATGTTGCTTTTATCTTCTGTTTGGTACACTTGGTTTCTTAAAATCTCTTCAGTTATCTTCCAGATATTCAGCAGTAGACTTTTTCCTTGAGCTCCGCGTTTGAAGTCCTTGTGCTGCCTTTGTGCTTTGTGCATTGAAGTGACCAACGATTTGCCATTTTGTCCCTTGAACTGGTAGGCGGCATCATACGAAAGGTTAGCGGAGATCAGTATTCATCTGTTGTTGGTCGTAGTCCCACATTTATTGCGTCTTTTCATGAATTTCACTGTAAAGAGCTGAGAACCTGTAACCTGCACTTATTCAGCAAACATGGATTAAAAGTACCTACCTATATGCAATGTGATTAAGAATAAGCGGTATAAAAATGCAAAAATCTGATATGAACAAGACTGTACCCAACTAAAACCTGTTTGCACGACTCCTTTGAGCCGTGGTAGGGTAGTAATTAAAGCACAGTGGAAACTCACACGAGACAAATGACGATCTCAGGTCGATAGACTAACCTGTACACATGTCACCTGGGCACTGCTATCTGACAATATGTATAATACCAACTAACATGTTCCCGGCGAGTCCGTCCGGTGTACTCATAACCCAATGAGCACATGTATACATCTTAGGTGAAAAAACTGACACCAATGGCTTGTGAGACCGGCCACCGCCCCTCGTCGGGGGCTCGATCGGTATACACTAGTTTACTCTGGAGTATCGATGCCCAGTCTCGAAACTCCCACGACTAGGGACATTTAAGGATGTGCTTATAGACCACCCAGCTCCCACGTATATGATCGCCATCATAATGCTGGTGGTCAAGCAAGAATCCTATGGGCTCTATCAACATGTAATAGTGATCGGTAATACCACCTAATGCTGTACATGATGATAAAGACAAACCAGATAGCATATTATCATCTCAAGTAAGATTGTTTTGCCGGTATAGGTCCTCCCTCAATTATCATAATCACCTGCCTGCGACTATGATAATTGCCTTGAGGGCACTATAGCCAACAATTTCCTCTCGACATACGTACTACGTTCCCGGCACTTCTCTTTATATGGCTTCGTCTGTTAGGACACATGCACCATTACTGATAATGCGCATGTTACACGTACACAGATTTGCCGGCTCACACACTCATTATCGGTGATTGCCATGCCACTTACACATTAGAACTGCTATATCGCCGTATTGTTCTTAAACTGTAGAATTATAGTAATTGTTCAGTACTTATTACCGCACATGCTAGTTTAGATATTACACTTTCTTACCTGGTTACACGACACGTTTACCTGAAACACTTGCAATACTTTACAACACTGTTCGGTTCTTGTATTTACTGTACCTTTATGGTTACATACATATGAGATTCTGTTTTTATGAGATCTCTGGATTTGAGAACCGCAGATATATTTTAAAAGTGTTATGATTGTTTTAAAAACGCGATTTTTTTTGATTTGATTTGTGGCGTCTACCATGAGTTTTCTTGGTTCTGAGCTATGAGTATGCCCGATTCGAGGAGTGAGGAGGCACCGTCTGCGGGTACATGGTGGACCCGGTATGGTATCTCGGGGTAAGAAAATTGTATAGAGAGACGTTGATCCCGGCAGGGGAGCACTACCGACCGGTGATAGTTTGGGCTCGGCGAATATCCGGAGGATACCAACCGGAGTCGTGAGATCGGATGGATATGAGGGCCGATCCGATGAGACGGCGCCCGAGAAATGAGGATTTACGTGTCGTTACTGGACACGGGTTTTTATGATGTTTTCGAGTATCGATTCTAGACACTCAGGTTTGATGATGATTTGTTGTGTCGTTGATAGACACACGTTGGATGATACACATGTATACATGCATATGATTCAGATGACTTGATAATATATACTGATACTGGCACGACATTGTTATTTTATACATATGTATATACGATCACCCTAGATACCACACAGTATTACCTTTATGTGACAGTATGATCTAGGAGATCGTTATACATTCAATTTTTACCTGCTGATATTTTCTACTCACGAGTTGGCAACTCACCCCCGTTGTGCCACAGTTTTCTTGCAGGATCGACCGCTCAGATCAGTAGTAGCCCGCTGGCACACTGCTTGCTTCTGGGTGATTTGCATTGGTAGGTGTGGTACACATTTGGATCGTGACCGTTTTGTACTTATTCAGTTGTATCTAGTTAAAAGCTCCATCAACCAGACTTTGTATATTTGGTAGACCTAGACACAGCCTTGCATATTCTTTGAGACTTAGAGCGAGATGGGTGTATGTTCGTAATTTGAGATGGATGATGTCTTGGTCTTCTTTATATTCTTTATGTGATTGATCTTCGCCTTGGGGCGCCGTATATATTTATTGCGTGGTTATGATTCCGCCAATTGGCGAAGAGCTAGCTCTCGCTTGGGGATGCCTATATTATTGCTGTGTTGTATTGGTTTGGATCAAAATTTATAAGGGAGGTGCTGCCCAAATTTCAAGAACGAAAATGTTTTTGAAGATAGTATACAAACCATTGCATTTTCATATAATATTACTTATATTTTCAAAAGATGAATTTGAATTCATTATGCCGATATTTCAAAACTGCACCTCCATTATTTTCCGAAAAAGGTATAAATTTCTGGGCTTTCGGCTTACTTGAATTACGGTGGGGTCTTATAGATTTCACGTGATTCTCGTGCCGGTCACGTGCCAATTCCGGGTTGTGACACCTACGCTGGGACATAAAAATTTTGTAGTTCCGTTCTTTTCAAGCATACCAAACAATATTTGTAATCACCATACGGAGTGGTGTTCCGATTGGTTTCTTACTCAAGAACTTAATTAGTTGAAATCAATGATATCATGAAGATTAGATGGTATATTGCAAATGCCGCAATGTACAAATAATGTTCGTATCACCCAACTGGAGAATTAACATTCTAAAAATAGATGTTTATGACTCTCGGATTGGGCTTTGCAAATAATGCATTGTCCTTCTTGACCAATGTCTCTTGCTTGAAGTACATTGAGGGGTTTTCAATTTTTCATGTGTTGCTTGCCATAAACAAAAATATTTTTTTGGATTGGATTTGTGGAATCAAACAAAATTAGCCCAAGAATATATGAAGGAAAGTTGTGTTAGGAGTGATAACTTCTCCGATTCTGTGGTGAATTTTTCTATATGAGAGGGCTTCCAAAATAAAGTCGGGTATCGGCCACTTAAAAGGTAAGTCCAATCCGTTCATGTTAAAAACAACGGCCAGAAGGTGCTGTTTAATAGAAAAAAACGTCGGGTTTACGACCACGAGGTCAGTTTGGGTGAAATAAGCCATAAATTTCCCATACTCTCCATGCAATGGGCCCCACCACACCGTTTTGCTGAGGTGTCACCACCCAAGGCCCAAGAAACCCAAAGTCCACACTTGGGTCAAACCCATTGGTCCCTGATCCACGTCAGCAGTTAACGGAGGGGATATTTCTCATCAACCGCCCCTACGAGGAGAGTCTAGGGACATAAAAACTCCATCAGATTCCTCTTCCAATCACATCAATTCCCCCTTGATCCCCCTTCTCTCTTCTCTCTCCAACAAAACCCTAATAACCCAAAACTTTTTCTCAGATCTAAGCCCTAGGCTCTCGAATTAGGGCTACGGCGACGATGGAGGAGTACGAGAGCGATCCCGAGGACTCGATCGTGCCGATGCGGCGCCGGGAGGCGAGCGACGACGAGGAGGAGGAGGAGGAGGAGGAGAGAGACCACAGAGGAGGAGGCGGCGGCGGCGAGCGGAGGAGAGATCGGGCGGTGGCGGTCGGATCTGACGGCGAATCGGACGGCCAGGGGGCGGCCGCGACGTATGAGGACGATGGTGAGGAGTATGATGAGGAGATTGAGGAAGAGGATGATGTTGAGGAAGTTGATGATGAGATCGAGGGAGAAGAGGCTGTTGAGGACGAGGGTGATGAGAAGGATCCCGAAGGTTCTAGAAGGAAGGATGAGGAGGTGGACGGGGAAAAGGGAGGGGAAGGAGAAGCGGAGGGGAAGAAGGAGAACGAGCCATTCGCGGTGCCCACGGCGGGGGCGTTTTACATGCATGACGATAGGTTTCGCGAGAATGGAAGGGGAAGGCAAAGGTGATTGCTTTTTTTTTTTATCTCTAGTTTGTTGTTTTATTTTGATTTAATCGTTAGTGTGTGAAACGAAACAATGGGAGGTAGTATGGACATTGTTGCTAATTTCTTTATGCTAACGAGTGCTTCCCTATGTGTGTGATCTTAGCAAAAAAAAGTTTTTTTTGAAGGGGAAGCGGGAATTTTTTCGCTTCAAAATCCTACTTGAAATTTATTCTTGAAATCAGACCCTCATTTATTGCACCATTGGTTTTTAATGATGTAGGTCCTTGTTGGTTTTTGTAGTTAGGATAATTAGAGTTTGTCTTTAAGTGGAGGTATAGACAAATGCTAAACTTTTGAGCGTACTCAACTCTAGAGTTGAAGGGGAATAGAACAAGGATTGGATTTTAGAAAATCTCTATCTTAACTTTTGGTTTAGATAATAGCACATATCCTAACTCCAAAAGCAAATTCAATCAAAGAATAGCAGGATTATATATAAAGTCAACTTAGAGAAAATTTTGGTTATGTAAATTTCAAACCCGAACAAGGATTTCATTATACCCAGGGTTGGAGACCCCGAATTTGTTGTGAAACTGAGAAAGGAAATCTTAAAAATTCCTCAAATCCAGCGCAAAAAACACTTTTTTCTTCAGACAATGGACTCACCAAGGCTGTTCTGTATTAGATTTATCTGATATAGGGGCATTTTTAAAACAAAAATTGAAGTTAAACGTTTTGAAAAACAAAAAAAAGAATTTAATTTTTTTGTAGATTGTAGCAACTTATAATATGTTGTTTCATGTAGGCATTTAAAAAAAATTGTAGTGGTGTATTTAGGTGTTCTTTTTGAAATCATGGTGCATGCATTATGATAAGAGCAATATGCATGTTTTGTATGAGCGGCGAGCGCCCTTGTAGCCATGTGGTAAAATCTTTTTGCGGTTGAGCGTGAGGTTTAGAGTTTGAACCCCGCTTGCAACAAGTTATGGACTATTAATAAAAAAATAAAAATATGCATGTTTTGTTAGATCTAGATGGTTGGTGTCATTCTGGTTAATTGGCTATTGAAGTTGGTTTGCAACACAACGAGCCTCTATTCCAAACATTTGGAGTTGGCTACATGAAACTATTTCTTACAGCCAACTTTATCCTTAACTTTTGGGGTTCGCGCTACATGAAACAATTTTTTCCATCCAGCTCTAATTCTAGGTTATTTTCCCTGTTAAAACAACAATAACCACCGCCACATTTTATGTAACCGCAAATATTACTGTTCCTCTAGGCTTACCTCCTAGCGGATCACTTCATTTATTGAACTTTTACCACTTGTTATAACCAAGGCACATATTACATGTTTAAAACATCTTAGTTGGTTCTCCCCCATTTATCCTATATGATACCTACATGAAATTTTCAATGCATGCACTCATGTTGTCATATCTCTTAGAGTATTGTCAGTCAGCCATCTTATCATTGGTCTATTGGTCTCAATGTTTTAAATATCAGATGTCGGTGTCGTGTCGGCCCGAAGATTTTATTGTCGGATATCGTGAAATGTCGGGTGGGTTTATCAAATATTGTGTTCTACATTTTTGTAATGTAAACGTTATATTACTTATTTTTTTGAAAAAATATTAATTTATTCGGATTTTTAGTTTTATTAAATTTATATATTCCTCAATAGTTGATAGAGGGAAAGAAAGAGTAGAGACATAAGAGAGTGCTTGAGGGGAAGAGAAAAAGTGGAGGGGGAGAGAGATTGAAGATGGGAGGGAGTGTCGAGTGGTGGTGATGGCTCGGGGAGAGAGAGAGTGTTATCTAGAGGCGATGGCGGCTAGGGCTACTGGAGGCGATGGATGAAATGAGGCAATGGGGGTAATTATTCAATTGCTATTGAGAATTTTGTTCTTTACTTTTGCAATGAACCGGGTTAATTACTTAATGTACAAAGCCCAAAACTCGAAAGAAAATTACCCAAAAAAAGTTTTCTCCACACACTGGTAAAACGGCAATATCATGAAATGTTGGCCAACATTTACTAAAAATCGGTAACCGACATAATTTTGCAAATCTGTGTCATTTTCTTTCCTAAACCGACATGTCGCCGACATTTCGGCGATGTCGGTCGACATTTAGAACACTGATTTGGTTTGCGCTGTTGGTATTATTTATATTTATTCTTCATGAATTTTTTCGTGCTATGATTATAACTATTAATTAGATTGCTTGGATGCACATTGTGTGTTGAAAGTGAAACATTGCCTCATGATCTCAATAACCAATAAATGGTTGAATTTTTTGAGCTTAAGTTGCATAACTGATAAGTGGGTGATATATGAAACATTACGAAAACACTACAAAAACAGGCCATACAATGTCACTATACCGGAACATTTCTCTAAACCACAATTTTATAGATCATACAACTATCTGTACTATCAGTAATAATGAATCTTTATCCTCATTGTTAGTTTAACATTTTTTGAAATGTTTGAAATGAAATCATACGACTGAAGGAATATGCTATCATGTTTTCAACAAAAGTCTTTAATATAAAACAAAGACGAGTGAATTAGGACAAAAAAAGAGAATCTTTTGAATCAAATGATATTTCTGTTCCAATTTTCCCGCTTTAGGGCGCATTACTACGTCTGGAGAATGTGAATACTTGCTTCAATGTAGTTTAAAAAACGGATTTTTTGCTCAAATTGACATCTTTGTCGATACACTATTTTGTGCTTTCCTCTTTTGCCCTTGGACTTATCCATATGTATTTTTATATCGTGAGAGATCCAAGTAAAAAAATAAATATTTAGTGGATAGTTTTTTTTGAGAGAATTGGCCCATTAATTTTTATAAGTAGTTTACGTGTTAAAATGTTATTCATTATTATAATTAGTTTATGTGGTAATGTGTATTAACTATTAGTAACGGGTTGTTAATGGGCTATTATTGATTTCTATACCGAAAGACGAGGATGTTATTAATTATTATGTGGTAGAATGTTTGCAATTGCATTTATGTACTAAAGTGAAAGTAATAATATTTTGTTGTAGTTATCTGAGAGAATTGGCCCATTAAAAAAGTTATTAATTATTATAATTAGTTTATATGCCAAAACGTCATTGATAATTATAATTTATTTATGTGCTAATATGTTCTTAATTATTAATAATGGGTGCTCTTACTAATTTCTATGCTATGATATTAATTATGTACTAAAACACTGAAAGTTTTAATAAGTTGCTTTAGATTAGATGAATTTAATAATTCTAATAATATAGCATGGAAAAGATATTTATCTGTACATCAATCAATAAAATATTATGAAAACTAGGTTGCTTAATTTTTGGAAAATTCAGTCTACATGTACTATTTTTTTATTTGACATTTTTCCTTCTCGAGCCGGATAGGTTGTCTTATAATATAGCTTGGACAAAAATTTATCCATATAAAATAATATTATAAAAACTAGGTTTTGATATTTTAAAAATTTGGTGTACATGTGTGTTTTTTGGATTTTGTGTTTTTGCTCCAGAATTAGGTAGGTTGACTATTAATATAATTGTTATTTTTGATAATTGGTTTTTAGGGGGTTTATATTGTTTGCTTAAACGAAAAACCTTTTGATCTTATCATTCAATTTTTTCGTGTTTAAAGATGCATCTAAACTTTCTTTTTAATCAAATAAGGATTTCGATTTTCAAACGGATTTCATATTACTTTTCTATTTTATTGTTAAATAAAGCAAGTATTAATTTTCTTATAAGGTAAATGTATGTTACTTTTTTATTCATGTTTTCAATTTATTCAAAAATATCTTCAGTGTTGTAATGTCGACCGACATCGCCGAAATCTTGGTTTTTTGGAAGAAAACGACACATAAATGCAAAAAAAATTCAGGTAACGATATTTGGTGAATGTCGGCCAACATTACATGATTTCGGCCGAAATGATGTGATGTTGACGTTTAGGCCGACATTTATCGTTATGAGAAAAAATTTTGAGCGTAATATAAATTTAATAAAACTAAAAATCTGGATAAATTAATATTTTTTCAAAAAATTAAGTTATATCAATAAAGCTTACATTACAAAAATATAGAACTCGATATTTGGTTATACCACCTGACATTTTACGATATTTGATATCTGACATCAAAATCTTCGGGCTGACACGGGCATTCGAAATTTAGAATATTGAATATCTTGAACCCGTTCTAAAAATAAGACGCTTTATGGAACGAATGTATTTTTGTTATAAATGATAAGCATGTATTTTTTCGAAAATGAAATCACTAATACTTTTTTATTTATTATTTGTTAAAGCGAGGATAAAGTAATTAAACATATGTAATTTTTTTGCCTTACAATTTAAACAAAGATATATTGGATTAGCTTTGATCCCGCGCCTTATGCTTGGGGTCCATGCTAGTTATATACAAAAGGATGTAGGTACATATGCCCACCCTGGTAGGTTGTTTTTTGGTAATTCCATGTGTAGTTCTTTATGCAGTTTCGTGGTTCTCATGAATGTAAATAGAATATTACTTATGAGATGTAAGAGTAATGCTTTGATAATGTTAAAATAAATATGATGACAATATTTGAATGTCATGCCATAGTTCTTGTTGTATGTTTTTTGTTTTAGGGTTAAATTACACTAAAATACGATAAACTTTCTCCATTTTGAGATAAATACCATGAACTACTATTGTAAAAGCCATATCGTCACGAGACTAATATATTCTTATTTGAACCTTGTATTCTCTTACAAATAAGTCATCTTTTGTCTATTTTCTTCTGATTCTTCTATTAAAATTGATTGCTTTCTATACGGAGACATGCACAAAATGAAATAAACGAAGAAAGAAGAGACTTGAATCAGTTTTGAAAGGTGGTACAAGGGATAAAATAAATGATATATTGGTCGCATAGTGGTCACTTGACTTCTACAATAAAGGTTTAGGTAGGATAATAGATGCATGGTATTTTTGTGCAACAAAGAGAGATTGTCATGGTATTTAATGTAAATTATAAAGTTCATGGTATTCATCTCAGAAATGGTGCAAGCTCACCGCTCATGGTATTGTAGTGTAATTTACCCGTTTGTATTCCCTTCGTTTTGACTTCATATAATATGTATTATCTTAAAGATGATGCACTGGTTTTTCTATATGCTGCTGCAAGGTGTTCCTACAATGTGCAAGACAAACCTTTATCATTCTATAATTGTGCCATAAAGTAATATGTATCAAATTTTGTGAGCAATACTTGCCATCTTAAAAATTTTAGCAGCCCCTGTTACTCCATTGATCTAGTAGTCTGGCTGACAAGAAATTCACCAGCAGATACTATTTTCATTATTATGTAATGGTCATGACTCGTGAATTATGGCCACAACGCTTTTGTGATTATGCACTTGATGTACTGATGTGTGCCACAGTACTGTAAAGATCTTGAATATGAATATTTCTTTTGATTAGTTTTCTTTGTATATTTTTTAGACGCATGCCCGGTGGGCGGAGGATATGGGAATCCAAAGATGATCGTGCTTGGGTACATGATAGGTTTGAAGAAATGAATTTGCGTGATGCCCAATACGATCAGGTGAGTTACCAACTCCGCTATTTTCTTTCTCAAAGTTGTTGAATCATGATATGTATTGTTTATCATTTTTTATGTATCGTATTGTATATTGTTAGATATGTTGTTCACTAGTGCAATAGCTTAGCAATTAAGCATTCAACAATATCTTTCATAAAAATATGATTAAATTAGTAATATAAAACAATACATAAAATATTGATGTTTAGTAAAGCGCCAGTTAGACCGCCACGATAAACACATGCTAACACAGGATGCATGAATTAAAAAAAGTCGTGAACTATCCAATTTTACCCGAAAAGCATTCATTTCGGTATGGGGATGGGGGATGCGGAACGCCTCTTGGTATGGAACATGGTATGATTTGAGTAGTCTTCTTTATGTTTATAGAGACAAATGTAACCGGTAACTCTAGAACGTTTTTTGGATCGTTTGTATATGTGTGTATGTATGTAGAATATACATATATATATAATTTAAGTGCTTTTGCTTTCTATATTTAAATTCCTTAAAAAGTAAAATATTTTTAGTATAATATAACACAAACCTAACTTTGTACCCATTTAACTAAAGTTCTTAATGGGTTAATTCGTCTCTTCCAATCTAGATTGGAATGGTGATTCTTCCTATCCCGAGCGCTAGTGTTCCTTGATTTGGAATGATTAGTCCAAATCGCAAATCACTAACGATTTAGCCATTTATGGTACGAACAATCATAATAAACGTCTCAAGAGCATTCGAGAACAAGCCAAAGGTGACGACTAAAATGATTTTGAGATGAATACATGTAACTTCTTATAAACATTAAGTGATTGTATTTGTATCCCAATAATTTTTTTAAACAAGTTTAGGGCAACAGAAAGAACATGGAGCTCTCATGAAAGAGTTCTCGTGCAGGGCAACAGATCTTGTGGAGGAGTCCTTGTGGAGGGCAACAAATTTCGTGTAGTTGTGGCCAGGTGGGACGTCGAAGGAGAAATATCACAAGCGTGGCGTAGAAAGGAAAATTAAGGTGTTCAGAAAGAAATCAAGGAGGAATCTCATGGATCTCTAGCATACGCCAATGTTGTATAGAACGAATTCGGAGTTTGTTCGGTTGGCCGGGAAATAAAATTATTCGGTTTATTCGAATTATGCAGCCATTACTATTTTCATATAAGTATTACATATAGAAAATTCAAAAAAAATATAAAATACAGAAAAATAATATAACCGCAGCCTAATGTTAAGGCGGCCGGACTAATAAGGATATAGAAACAAGGAGAGAATGTTCGTGGAATAATACGTGTGAGTCCCATTTGTTTTTTAATTAAATTGGAGATCCCACACTTGTTTTTTAGTTTTGGGCCTAATGAGCCAATTCGGCCGAATATTCACGTTATTAGGCCGAATATTCGTGTTATTCAGCCGAATATGCAGTTTGTGCGGCGGATATTCGGTTTGACCTCATATTTGACCGAATATTGCAATTTCTGTTTGTTTGCCACTGAGTCCGAATATTCGACTAATTATTCCGTTTTTTTAAACACTGGTATAGGCAATTAGTCTTTAAACCCAACCCAAGAAAGTGGAGATCCGACTCAATTATGTATTGTAAATCGTATTTTGGTATCATATCATACGATTCAAATCATAAATCGTAGGATGCACTCATAATTGAATATGACCGATATGTATCAAAATCATTCCATATCGTATCGAATTGTAAATTGTACGATATTAACATCCAAGTTCTTGCTGTTTCATATTAATAATAATATCACACTCAGTTCTACGAGTTTGCATATATGTATGTATGTGTTTATGCTTAGTATGATCAGGTGAGTTGATGATAACTTAGTTTTGTTTATTTATTTATCCTACTGCTTCAATCAACCTTCTCTCATCTGTATACATGAATGTGGTCATTTCTAACTGTGCCAACAACTTTTTCAACTGGTACTTTCAATTGAAACTTCTAAAGTAACTGCATACTCTGTTAATATGTATAGGGAAGGCGAAATTCAAGGGGCCGTTTCAGAGGCCGTGGTGGTGGAAGAACCCGAGGCACTGGCCGTGGTTATGGTAGAGGCAACAGGTATCGAGGTTATTATGATGATGGTAACAACCAAAACCGTGATAATAACAACCAAAACCGCGATGGTAACAACCAAAACCGTGTTCAGAAATCTGTGAGAGGAAGAGGACCCAGACGTTATGAAGCTCTTCCTAGGAATGAAGTTTCTTCGTCTCAATACAAGCAGTAAGTAATGGTTTTCTTTGCTTCCTTTACTTTTAGATAATATTCAATTCTGTTTGTTGGATCCAAGGTTTAAGTTCTTGGTAGTTACCCGTATTGGACTGTCATATTTGGATTGGCCATCTTGGATCAGATTATTGGATTGCCCATCACTTGACTAAAAGAATAATGATTTTCTTAAATAAATAGTGCAATTTTATAAATAAATGGTAAGAGTTGCTGAAATAATTTGACATATTTTCACTGATTAGTATGTCTAGAGTGATCTTTTACCTATGTTGTAAAATTAATTATAAATTGCTTACGTTTTCTTTGTAGTTAATGATGTCAAATAAACTAACAATCTGTTAATAAACCTACTAACTCATCAATAAACTGAATCCTAAAAACCCACTAATTAATTGGTGAACCTACCAAAGTTTACTTCTTGGCATCGGAATGAAAACCAGCCATCTCGGATGGGGGACGCGATTTATAATCATGATTGGCTGCCTATAACCTGATTTTATTTGCATTATTGGGACAAGATTCAAAATCATGGTTGGCTGCCTATAACCTGATTTGCATTATTTCTCTAGGCCTGCAAAATTACAAGAATTGGCATCAAATGCCAGTGCAGGAAGAGCCCCACAAACTGCAAATTTGCAGCCTGATCCAACTCTTTCTAGGAAGCATACTTTTGGCTCGAGCTTGAACTCTGCGTCGCCCCCATTTTACCCATCCGGGAAGCAAGATGTATCTGTAGCTCAGAAAAGGGATGTACAATCTGGGAACACGAACAAGACAGCCTCAACTTCTATGCAGATGGGAAATAGTTTTGTTGCATCACAGTCTGGTTCGATGTTGAGAGGAAAAGCTGTGGTTGATTCTGCTGGCCATGACAGGCTGTATATAGATGATTCTCTTCGCCTGGTTGCCGGGAATGCTCAATTGCAGTCTTCAGGATCTCTGTTGGCATCTGCTAATAAAATGCAAGGGAGAAACTTAAGCATTAATATGCAGCCAAATTATCAACCAACTTCTTCACTTGGCCAAGTATCAAGAGTCGCTGCACAAATTCAGCCATCAGTTGTTCAGCAGAGACCACAAAGTCAGCCTCAACCTGCTTTATGTGTCTCTACTCAGCAGGTGGGTCAGCAACGATCCGATGGTGGAATTCAAATATCATCTCCACCTCATGTTCCATCCACAAATACATCTGAAGTTGGAGATACAGATTCACCTCCAGGGTCTAGCAAGTCTAAGACTCAGTTGGTTGCAAAAGGGAAAACTGGCATCCAAGGAGCTGGGAGGGCTTCTTTTCTGTACAATGGATCTCAGGTTATTGGGGCATCAGGGGCTATGCACACTGATCAGAATTTCTCGGGAACTCCAGCATTGTTACCAGGTTTTGTTCTTTTTTATTTCTTTTGCTATTTGCAATTATAATTCCCCCGTTCATGTCGATGGACTCAGGGTAGTATGGGAAACTTTGCCTTCAGGTTGTTACTGATTTATTCTTCTTTAATGCATGTTTTTTTGAAGCCATTCTTTAATGCATGTCGCTTGTTGGTCTTTGCATATTCTGTTTTGAAGATGCTATTTTGTTTGCTTTCTGGTTTGAAGAAATTCAACTTAGGTTTAATCTTTGTGAATTACATTCTGATTACAAATTTTCAATTTTTTTTTTATGTAGTTATGCATCTCAGTGGACAGCATCATGGTGGGCTTGGAGTTCCTGCTGTTGGTATGGCGCTTCCAGGATATGTTGCCCAACCCCAACTTGGTTTTGGGAATTCTGAGATGACTTGGTATGTTAAGTTACAACATTGGTTATACATGCAATCTGCATAGTTAATTTATATTTTTCTCATGGTTATATGCACTTTAAGTAGCAGTCTTTTAGACATTATTTGAGTTCCAATGAGAATTGGTTTTACATATCTGGTTTGAAGCTAACCATGCATATAAATTTATTGTTTTTTATGAAGTTATTTTTAAAGCCTGAATTGCATTTTTTCTATAAGCCATTGTCTAGTTATTTTAATTATTTCATAAGTCGAGTTAGCTTTGAATCATGATCTCGACCTCGTAATTGCTCTTTGGTGGTTTCCATGCCATAAAGTTGATCTATAGCGAAATTCTCCTCTCCCCTTCTCCTGCACTCTTTTAGCCTAGGATAATTTTGGAGGATTGCTTTGTCACTTAAGCTTTATTGCATGACAACAAAGTTTATGCTTGTTACCTTTAACTAGTCTTCTTGTGCAAGTGCTGTTACCCATAGTGTTCTTGGATAGGAAGTCGGCACCTATACATGGTTGTCACTCTGTCAAATTTTCATGAAGCCTCATGTTCCGTTTCCAACCTTGTTTTGATGTAGGAAAGTCCTTGATGACAATGATAGCCAACCTGGATTATTGTTTAGAAGGGTGTGATAATAGATTACTCTGAATCAGCCTTTGCATATATTATATACATGTGGTTGCTTTTGATATTTTGGTCATGGTGTGATTGGTTTCTGCAGTCAGATTTCTTCTTCTGAGGTTGATAACAACTATAGTTTGGGATTGAGAGACCAGGATGATTAGTTTATCTATATTGTAGTCTAATTGGTTACTTCCTATAGTCTTTTCTTCACTGTGCATCATGGAAAAACTAAACATCTGATTTATTGTGTATTTTAGGGTTCCAGTATTGGCAGGTGCTGCTGGGGCATTAGGGGCATCGTATCCGTACATAGCTCTTGATGGAAGTTATTACCCCCGTCCTTCGGGGCAGTCAACTTCCTCGGTTGTTTCTAGGTAAGTTGTGATTGGCATTATTTATATCTTTCCACTTTCCTAGCTTATAGTTTCTCACATCTTCCAACTCTCTTAATGGTGTTGTAAAATTGTTGTTCTTTTATCTTTTATTCCTGGAGAGTTGTTAAATGATGAAATTTCTTCCCCCCCCCCCCTCCCCCCCCCTCCGCTCCTATTTTGGCTGTAATCTGTTTTGCATTTGAAGATAGCTTGTTTGAGTCTCCCAGGTACCATGTATTAGATTTTAGAATTTGGGTTATTTTTAGTCAGGTAGTTCTTATTATGAGCGATAGACTGGTAGTGTTCCATGAATAGGGTCTATCCCTCCTTGTTGGGACCTTGAAGTTTGATTCTTGAGATATCCTTAGGATAAAATCAATTGTATTAATTAGATTTTAACTCTAACCTACAATTCCAGCTGCTACAACTCTTAAAAGAAAATAAGACGAACCCCCACCCCACCCAACAACAACTAAAGAAAAAGTCTAATTATTCCTTCTTGGACTTGTGGGTAATGCTCTCATGAACCGTAGCTTTTTACAATATGTCCTGCTATCTTTTTCTTATTTGCAATATAAATTTTAATTCTAGGTAAGTCGTGCTTGGCATTATTATATCTTTTGCATTTTCCTACCTTATAGTTTCTCACTTCTTGTAAGTCTCTTAGTGGTTGTAAACATGCGGTTCTTTTATTTTTTTTTAAATTTTTGGAGAGTAGATTATAAATTTTGGGGTTATTTTTTGGCAAGATTAAGATGAGTGGTAGACTGGTAGTGCTCCATGAATAGGGTTCATCCCTCCTTGTTGGGACCTAGAAGTTTGATTCTTGGGATAATCTTTAGGATGAAACCAATTTTACTTGTTAGAATTTAACTATAACCTATAATTCCAGCTGCTACAATGCTTAAAAGAAAACAAGAATAAAAAAGAAAAATAGAAGACTAATTATAATGCTATCATGAACAGTAAACTCTTTACAATATGTTCCTTTTATCTTTTGCTTATTTGCAATATAATTTTAATTCTACATGCGTTGACCTGATTGGCGCTATTTATCTTTTTTTATTTTCCTTGCGTATAGTTTCTCACATCTTGTTACTCTCTAAGTGGCTGTATACCTGTGGTTATTTCATTTTTTTAAATTCCTGGAGAGTTGTTAAATGATGAAGATATTTGTTTCCTGTAATCTGTTATGCACTCGAAGATAGCTTGTTGAGAGTCCTGGGTACCATTTATTAGATTTTAAATTTTGGAGTTGTTTTATGGCAAGTTGTTCTGAAGATGAGTGATGGACTGGTAGTGCTCCATTTATATGGTCTATCTCTCCTTGTTGGGACCTAGAAGTTTGACTCTTCAGATAATTTTTAGGATAAAATCAATTTATTTTTAGAATTAACTTTAACCTATATTGCCAGCTGCTACAATGCTTTAAAGAAAACAAGATTATAAAAAAAATACAAGACTAATTATTGCTTCTTGGACTTGTGGGTAAAGCTCTCGTGAACAGTAGCTTTTTACAATACGGTCTTTCTATTTTTGCTTATTTGCAATATAAATTGTAACTCCAACCTAAATGTTAATTCTGATTAATATTCTCTTAGAAGTTTTTGTTGTGGTTAAATGAAAGATTATTCTTTTTTCCACTTCTACAAGTAGTCTGAATTCTGAAATAATTCATCTGCTAAAATCTAATTTTGTTGATTTGGTTTGTTCTTATGATGGTACCAACAGATGATGAACTTTGTTTAGATGTATATTTCGATATGCAATTTATACCTTTTTTCTTGCATGTTATGTTATTGCAGCAGAGAAACTAGTGCACCCAAGCCTGTGAATGCATTGAAACCTGCTCAAAGGCCTGGTAAACCATTGTCTAATGCATGATATTGTGTTTTTGGATAAATAATTCAAGTTCCACTATGCTACTCACACAAGCATTAGTCATTTTGCTGTGCTGTGCAAAAATACTTGTATGATTGTGTAAATTTTTTCCTCCTAATCTACAAAATGCTGTCTTGTTTCAGAAATAGTAAACGACGAATTCGGACAGCGTCAGAACAAGCCTCGTAGGCAAGTCAAACTATTGTGTGATCTCGATTAAATTCTCTAGTTGATATTTATGTTTGTACTTGATTACTTTGATTAACTTTCCAATTTGTACCATACATTAGATACTCAGAGATGAATTTCGGGCAGTGAAGTACATGTATAAGATGAAAGTGTATTTGAATAAGCAGATTAAAGGTCAGTGTGCCTTTGATATATTCCCTACTAACTTTTTGGAACTCGGTTTCTTTTCTTTGGTTTATCCTTACATCAACTGTTCAATTCTGTAGGCCCATTCTCATGCCCTCTGTGATCTGAGATTTAGATCTGGAGCACATTGGGCTGCTTAGTGTTCCAAGATATGTTAGGTACATGCCTCTGATCTAACATCTTATATATTATTTCTAAATGTTCTCTTTCTTTTTTCCGGCTTTTACTGTCGCATGCTATTTTTTATATCCATTTCTTCATGCTAGAAATTTTTTTTGCTGCAGCTGTAGTAAATATGTGAAGTTTCTTATGTGTTTGATTTGATTTTGGTAGTTTTTTTTGCCTTAAGGAGTTGGATCTCTTCCAAAGTTCGAACATAGATGAAAAGAGACCTGTGTGATTGGGAAATAATCTAAATGGAATATTTGACCTCTTATATGAGTGCTAAGAAAATCTGGGGGTACACGGACGATACTACATAAATTGGAAATGCTAGTTTTCCCAATTACTGCTCCTGGGATTTTACACATGTTTTAACCTTTATTATGCTGGTTGTCATCATCAATATTTGGTCTTAGTAGCATGCCCTTAACTATCACTGTTTTTCAGGGAATTACCTTAAAGATGCTTATTATAATAAGCTCCCTTGAATTTATAAATTTAAGGTTTTTAGTGAATGCTTTTTCTCTTAAAACTGAAGTTAAAGGGAATTTACGGTATCGAAAAATGTGGTATATTAGTGAAAAAACCGTGACAGTTAGGGGGAAGTATAGCACAGTTTATTAGCCTCTATATATTCCTATATGAGCTTCTGGTCTTGGTGATCGATGGGTGTCTATGAGCAATTTTTGTTTGAATATATTGTAGGTATACATGTGAATATGGGCAATCAGTTTTCCGTGGTGCTTGTAATTCTCAAATGGGGTCATCAATTGGATCTTCGAAACTTATATTATGTGTTATGCTTCTGGTAGTTTTTCATGTTGGGTAAATTGCACTAAGATACCCTCAGTTATCGTGTTTTTTTCAATAAAATATAGCAAGTTATTTTATCAAGAGAGTATAACTTAAGTGCTACTCTTGAGGGTACTTTAGTCAAATAATTCCCTTAAAAACCATAGTTTTTGGTCAAAATTGCGATAGTTGAGGGTATTTTAATGTAATTTACCCTTTCATGTTTATCTTTTTAATAGTGTTATGCTTCTGGTAGTTTTTTTATTTTTACTGTTTTTATGAAAGCTGACTTGATGCCTTTATTATTATTACCGGACTTTAACAGATGATATTTTTGATTGAATTTATATTATACTTAATTAGGCATTTATTATGTGTGCTCTATCTCGAAATACCGAACACAACACAGTTTCCTCTTTTCCGTGTTTTAGTCTGAAAAAAGCAGTTTAAACTATTGGCAAGACCTTAGAAATCATCTATGTTTTGTTTGTAATTGTATTTTGTTAAAACTGTGCTGCGATCATCATATCAAGTCTTAATCCAGCTCATGAAATTCTAACTAGAAGTTGTTTTTGGTTATTTGGAATAATTGTTCAGATAGATAACGCCTGCTCATGCTGCGGTCGAAGTGAGAAAGACCAACATCATGGCTGGGCGTGTGGCATTGTGTACTTTGAACTTTGGTGGGTTTCTTTCTCCCTTGACTCCTGCTTGATTTAATTTTAGGGCTATTTGCACTAAACCCCTGTAATTAACTCGTGTAGCAATTATGCCTCCCTCTGTTCATGAACCAAAACACTAAAGAAATACTAAATCCAAACAAGTTCTGGAGTAGGCAATCATGTTTATAGTTGAATTTGATTATTCTAAGGGGTTTGGGTGGTGTTTACCCTAATAAATCAGTTGAGAGGTATAGGTGCTATGCCGGGCAAAAGACGTTTTTTTAACCTTGATTTTAACGAATCATTTGGAGAATCTTTTAGTTATTCTGAATTTTTAGTTGGCTGAATCTATTTCTTTTGCTCCAGGTTTTTTCAGAAGTAGGTTGAAGCTTGAGTTAAATGTGTGAGCGAGCGAGCGAGCTTTGAAGATCGAGGTCAAAAAATAATAAGTTGTAGCTGGTGGCTTTCCATCCCCCCCCCCCCCCCCCCCCCCCAATTTAATATTTTGCGGTTTGCCTGTGATGACATTTGTTGGTAAGAATCTTATGGCTTATGGCTTGTTTAATATAACAAACACTTTTTTATTGTATTTTTAATTTGCTTGCTAGATCTTTTGCTCCATTTTGAGTGCTCGTTATTGCTCAGTATCATAAAACCCTGCTTCTGGTCTAGGCCTTTTACAGCCCTGGTTCTGGATTTTGAAATTTTCAACTGGCTCTGGTTCTGAGTTCAATATGCAAGGCATTTGGTCATTTGATCATACAACAGTTTATGAGTTCCATGTAATTATTGTTCAGTTCCTTAGCTATCATGTGACTCCTGTCTTTTGATTTTCGGAAGTTGGTATTTGGTTATGTTCGTTGCTTAATATTTTTAGTTTGTTATTACATTAGTAAATTATTATGGATGCCATTCTCGTTGTCCTTGGTGACTAGCTGTATCAAGTGTCACCTTTTGTAGTGTTCTTAGAGGTTGATGACTCGTTGGTTTCTGGGCACACGATACGTTAGATCTCTAGCATATATTATGCTTGTATGCCTTAAATTTCTTTCCCATTTTCACATAAATACATAGGCATGTATCTTTACATTGAATTTCAAATCTGCGTTCTCTAATATATTTTCAATTTCGCATGCTCTAATATTTTCCGGAACGCCTGTCAGCGTAAATGCAAGGATAAGTTGTTGGTGATTTTACGTTTAGTGAATCCAACTTATAGTGGATGCCTTCATTTCCACCTCACATCGCTTGTTCATGTCAAACACATTTTTCAAATAATTGTTTGAGGTTTTGGTCGATCTTTCTAATTTTAACCATAGGATTTTTTCTTTGTAATTTTAACCAAAGGATTTTGTCATGCGTGCTATTCTCCGAGTCTCTTCAAGCTAAACCCTGTCTTGTGAGGTGCATCGCAAGCTAGTAAAAACTAAAAACTTGATCGATAAATATTTAGAGTATTTTTCCGGGAAAAAAATGATGGTTTGCTAAATACTTGGTTCACATTTTTCCAGCAATACGAAGTATAAATAGAACGGAAAAATCTATTCTAGAAGGGTTTGTATGATGCAAGCAAGGGCTACGCAAGGGCTTGCACCATGCATAATAGATTTTTTCAAATAGAACTGTTAAATTTCTTCCTCCACATTAATTATTCATCAGTAAAACCTCTCTATCACAATTCATGCCCTAAGCAAATGTCCCATCCGTCTATAAAAGCAATATCTCCTTGTATTTAGTGAAGCAGTCAGATTGGTCACAGAATTGAAGCATAGCCTTCACCTTTTTGTTATACGACATTAATGGTGTTCAATACAATTTACCACAATGAAGAACCCAGTGTAAGGTTCTGAAATGTTGTTTGAATAGTTGATTATTGTGAGAGCAATGATGAGAAGAATCGCATCTATTAGGAATTTTATCGAACATGTGGTGAGCATATTGAGAAATATGTTTAGTGAGATTAAAGCAGGAATTTGGAGCAAAGAGGACCAAAAGAGACTAAGAGAGCCATGTTTATGTTAGAATTTTTTGAGGTGGGAAAGATAAATTTATGTTAGAGATTTTTGTGGGTGGGAGAAAGAAATTGTGATCATGTGCTGGAAAGTTTGCTTATGGGAGCAAAATATAAGATCTTTTCAATCCATATAATGCAAAATTGCATGAAACATAGGGGTTATTGGAAACTTTTCATTGAAATTGGCCGAGAATCACCCTAAAGAAAAATATTTAAAAATTTGGAAAAATATCTGAGTCCTCAAAATACATGTGTAACTATCTTGCAGCCCTTGTTTGTTGACTGATGAAGCAGCCAAATTGAATTTCTCATAATAGTAAAAAAAAAGACGCATATTATAACACCCTAGAACGATCATATATACGGTATTTGTTTTATTAGATATAATTTATTAATATGCTGGCTATTTGACTCTTTGATTAAAAAGCTTTTGAGCCGGCTAAAGATGGGAATGAGCCGTCTCATGAACCCAGAGAACAAATAATGATTGAAACAACTCGTGATCCGGCCCAAGCATCTGTGAGCCGTCTCAATCTGACATGCGACCTGACATGGTTTCTTGACATGATCCCGACTTGTTTTATTTGGTTTAGTATTTGGTAAGTGGTGATGTATTAATTAGGAATATGAATAACATTTCACCTCTAAATTCCTAATCCTAATTGATATAAGATTCTTTTTAACACCCGGCCATATTCATACCAAACTATATAAACCCCTTGACTTCCATGCAAACCCAAATCTTCATAATTGCCTCAAATCCAAAACCCTAGCCGACTCCTCTCGAAACCCGGATCAAACCGAACGTTAACCCTAGCAGTTCACCATCGCCATCATCAACATTGTTATCGTTGTTTTCTTCTTCTTAGTTGCAGCTACATCAAGATCGAGCGCATCGTCGTAGTCGTCATTGCCAAGGATCCCTACAACCGAGCACCCTCTTCTCCATCTCTCACGGCCGCATCGATAAGGATCCCTACAACCGAGCACCCTCTTCTCCATCTCTCACGGCCGCATCGATCATCTTCATCATCAGTAACGTCATTGTCTTTTTCCTATCGCAGCAGGCTTCATCTCTTCTCGGTTGCAGTTCAGGCCGAGGTCTTGCGTCTTCGTCCTCCTCCACGTATCGCACCCTATAAATCGAGACAAGTACTTGATACTTGTTACATGCTAATAGTAAGATCAGATCTTGCTTAATTATAATAGATATCACAACATGTTGATAACTTGATCTATGTGAACATGCATCGTCACACTGGATTTGAATATATATAAGTATTTTAAAACCCTAAAAGATGTTACCATTATGATGGCTCGATATAATAAATCTGGAGAATTTAATATGTTACACACTTGTTTTATTACCTGTATGAATCAAATGATCAAAACTTTAAATAATCTGAAAGTCTCAGGAAATAGGCCATGAGCCGACTCAACATTACTTAGAACCATCTCATGTAGACAGAAAAACAATACCCGTTCCGGATTTAGAACGAGCCGTCTTAATATTAGATTTAGCCATCTCAAGTTAGGGACGAGCTGGCTCAACATTACCTGAGCCGTTTCATACAAACAGAGAACTGATATATTGTTAGTTGTATGTATGCTCTAGATGCCATTATTGTACATGATTGTATATTATAGTAGATGCTTGGACATATATAGAGATGACTTTCTTGCTCGACATGATAGTATGCTATCTGGTTGCTCTTTATCTTAATATGTATACTTGTATCTTTATACTGTCTCTCTCATTACATGTTGATAAAGCCTTTAGGATGTGTACTTGACTACCAGGACTATGATGGAGATCATACTAGTGGGGCCAGGGTAGTCGGCAAGTACATCCTTTAAATGTTCATAGTCGAGAGAGTATCGAGACGGGGTATCGATATTCCAGAGTAGACCAGCGTATACGTTTCTTGACCCATTTGATGGGCGATGGATGATCCCATATCCATTGGTGTTTGACATTAAAGATTGTATACGGGTGCTCAGTGGAGACTGAGTACACTGA
The DNA here is from genome assembly GCA_030015575.1 of Agapanthus africanus. Lineage (NCBI taxonomy): Eukaryota > Viridiplantae > Streptophyta > Magnoliopsida > Asparagales > Amaryllidaceae > Agapanthus > Agapanthus africanus. The sequence goes on from JASDDO010000006.1 coordinate 217,221,129, forward strand.
ATAGGACTCGCCGAGAACTCCTAGATGGTATTATACCTATCGTCAGATAGCAGTTCTCTGGTGATACTGGTACAGGTTAGTCTGTAGACCCGAGATCGTCACAGAGTCTTGTGTGATTCCCACTGTGCTTTGATTTCCACCCTACCACGTTCAAAAGAGCGTGCAAACAGGTGGTTTTTAGGTACAGTCCCGAGTCACATGGAGGCAATGAGCGATGGGAGGGGTTTCGTCTCTTCTGGTATTGGGGGTTGATGTTGCGCTGTGCTCGATTGGCCATAACAGGAAATCCCTGGCCAGGGTTGTTGAGATTTAATGGTAAGTGTTATCAGTAGTTTCTCGAACCGTTATGAGCCTCACATCGGCATAACTTATCAAGATATTGGGGTCCGACGTTTACCACCCCAGGCTAGATATGCGACATATAAGACGAAGAGACCGGACTGTACGGTAGTGTTACTTATTGGATTCACGGGAGTATGAACAAGCTTGCTTGTTGATCTTCTGATCGCTCAATACCTGGGTAGCCGTTACGTCTAGCTAGTACCGCTGACAGTTTGTGGGTGACTGATATGATCATCACCTACTGCCGGCGTATTGACGAGTTCTTAGGGTCCTACACAGAGCTTTCATGTCTCAAGCGAAACGAAGTAGGGCACATATGTGATATGTGCGGGACCAAGATTAATATGTGTATGTGATACCGTATTCCAAACTCACGATATTTGATATCAATCGGTTATATGAGATATAGCCGGGTTATTGAATCAAGTGTTGATTCGATAAGATGATATAGATGATATTAGTCGGTTATATGTGATATAGCCGGATTATTAAATCAAGTGTTGATTTAATAATTTAATATATAATTATATATTTGATATATATTAACTAATATTAGCTCACTTAAGAATTTCTTTTCTACTTTTAAATTTAATATATATGTGATATATATTAATGCATTCTTTTTGTGTCATACTTGATGATACATTGTACATGGGTGTATGAGACTCATACCATACTTAAGATAATTATGGTGATAATTTATTTAGGGAATAAACAAAATTAGGTGGAAATTGTCATAGGTTGGATGCTTATAGAAGCTTGTGGAAACCATTGACTTAGTCCACTAATTTTGTTTTATTCTAGATATTTATTAATCTAACCATTATCTTTAGCCATGATTAAATCTCTACAAATATCATTTGTGATATTTTCTCACCCATGGTTGCCATTATTCACCACTTCATCTTCTTCTTCATCTCATTTTAGCTCTCTAGGTTTTCTTGAGGTGAAGAAAGAGAGAGAGAGAAAAGTAATTCTAAAGTGAGCAAAATTCCTACTTCATCAATCTATACCAAACTAGCCATTTAGTGTAGGTTTTTTGCCTCACTAATTCTCAATTAGTGAAGAGGTAGCTTGAGTTGGAGATTTCTCGACGTAGATTATCTTCGGCCTCGAAGATCTTTAAGCAAGCTTGTTCCTTTCGTCTAGTGGAGCCTAACGAGAGTCCGGGAGACCACCACTTGGAGCTAAGGGACTACTACATGGAGCTTTAGAAGTGAAGGACCGGTATACAAATGTTGTATTCCTTATTCACTTAGAGTAAAGTTGTTTACTTGTTTAGTTAAAACCTAATTCTCTAGTTAGATCCTTGATTTGGGTTGCTTTGCTCTCTAGATTTTTTAAAATTGCATACCTCATACCTTATAAAACCTAGTGAGAGTGCTAAGGAATCCTACACTGGTATCAGAGCTAAGCTAGAGAATTATAAGATGTGTTAGAATTACGAAATCGAAACAACTCTGAAAACTGGAATCCAAAACCCTAGTTTCTGTCGAATTTTTTAAAGTCTTATAAATTTTTTTTAAACAAGTGCAGAAAGCTAGTTATGATGTATCTAGAACACCAGAAAAATTTGAGGCAAAACACCAAAATTTTGGCCGGCCACATTGTCTAAAAAACCGGCCTCACCTTTTTTTTCAATAGCAAAAAACCTTGAAATTTTTGTGGTGTTATGATCTCATGGTTTTAGGGTTTCAGGTTATGTTTGTTTTTGCCAAGATTGCATGTGATGTTATCTTTCTGTAGTGGCAATACGGAGTGTTTTGTAGTCGTATTTTAACATCGTTTCGGGTTTCATATTGATATGTGATACAATATTTACAATCCACAATAATTAGTTTTGTGAAAACTAGTCAGTGTTCTGTAAATCTAGCGATTTACTCTCTTTTGATCGGTTGCCATGGGGTTTTGATTCGGATCAAAACTCCGTCGCAATCTCGTATAGTACGCGAACGCTCGCCGGGTAACACTACTAGATAGCCACGCCCCATAGCCCCGACCAAGTGACTGCAGGAGAACCCCGTAGCCAAAAGCATCCATTCGGGTGCTCGCGGCCGCAGTGTTCCGCATAAGTGCACTTCGTCGACGGTATCGGGGGTGCGGCCGTCTACTAAAGTTTCCGACGAGCATTCGATCATTTGTCGGGAATCTTGTTGAATTACCCGACTGGTTATTGAAAAGTGTTTTCAATTCGAGACAAAAATGCAAGGTTTATAGTGTTAGGTATGAAATCCGGAGTATGTGATATTGTCACGACCCGAAAGAGCACGTGACTGGCCCTCGAACCATATGAAATCTATTGGACTCCATCTGATCCAAGTAAGCCAAAGCCCAGAAATCTAAAACCATTTTAAGAGTAAGTGAAGAAAACTGGTTTAAAGAAGTGAAGGAAAATATGTTTGAAGTCGAAGTTTTTAAATAACTAAGCCGAAGGTGCATTTTTAAAAGGTAAAGTCTTTTCTAAAAATTTCGGCAGAGTTTCTTTTGTAAATACTGGCCCCGAACGGGATACAACAAGCATAACATATATACAATGATAAAAGGCATCCCCAAGCGGGAGCTAGCTCTTCGTCAATTGACGGTCACAACCACACATGCAATATAATATACAACGCCGAAAGGCGAGGATCGATCCAAAAGAAACACAGTAAGCATGAAAACCGCAATACTACTAAGCGCGACTCTAAAGCCAAATAAAACATCACTAAAGTCTGAGTCTGAAACAATAAACAAATTTGGTTGATGGAAATTCTAGATACAAAGAATAATATAAGTACAATGGTGGTTTTGATGCAAAAGGAACCACCTACCAAATGCAATTCACCCGCAAGGAAGCAATGTGCCAGAAATGCCGCAAAGGAACCTGTACGGCAAAACCTGCAAGAACTGTGGCACAACGGGGGTGAGTTGCCAACTCGTGAATAGAGAATAACTACAAGCAGAAACCGAACGTAAGACATAATCCTAGGTCAAAACGATCAGTACAAAATCCTCAATATAAAACATGCAGCCTATAACAAGGCTAGGGTAAATATCTAACCCGAGTGTAATCTCCTGTGCCTGTGTCAGTGCCTCAGGTAGCAATATAACATAAGAATGAGGTATGAATGCATGAGAACATAATACATGTAAATGAAGAAACTGTTTTCATACTTTAGTGAGATTTCCTATGTATTTTTTAAAATGAGGTATCATAATGAAATCAGCATAAAACAGTGCCTAACATCGGCACAAAACGTAATCCAAATATCCCGATATCTCTGTATCCCAATCACAAAATCTAGGGCGCCGTCAGTCCAGACCGGCCCCTACCATCAATCTCAAGACCACGACGGTATCCTCCGGATATCCGACGCGTCAGGTAAAATCACCGGTCGGTAGTGCTCTCCTGCCAGGCTCAACGTCATCACCACATTCATCTTGCCCCGGGGTACCGCACCGGGTCCACCATGTACCCGAAACGGTTCATCCGTCTCCTCGAATCGGGTTTCCAAATCCATCAGCAAACTCATGGTGGACGACTCATACATCATGGGAAAACCGCACTTTTTATTTTAAAAGAGAAAATGTTTATCTGTGTTTTTGCGGTTTTCCTCCAAATCCAGAAAATCTCACGGAAATCCAAATCCAAAACCTCAGTAACACGTAAAATAGTGAATATATGCATGAAAATCCATGAATGCGGCATAGCAATGAATATCAGTATGCATGAAGTAGCAGGTAATAACTACAATGTCTAAACTATTAGCTAATAGGTTATGTCAAGCAATAGTATTTTCTAAGGTGTACGTGACATGGCAATTACCGATGAAGATGTGTGTGAGCCGGCAAGTAAGTGTACGTGGTACATACGCAACATCGGTAATGGTGCTGGTGTCCTAACAGCATGATATCAATAATGGAGTATGAAACATAATATAAGAATGCGATGCAAAGCGAACCACAAAAAAAGTGGGAGCTGAATCTAGACGCAACTATAACTAATCTGCATTAATCTAATATAAGTCCTACAAATGGTGCCTTTTGAAATATCACGAATCATGGGGTTTTGAAAATAGGGGCTACGGTGTTTTTATGAAAAGATACGCCTTTTGAAATGTCCGTAGATCCCTTGACCTGTCTTTTAAAATACCCACGACCCGCTAGTTTTGAAATAGGTAGGAGCCTAATCTATTCTAACTACACTAAACTATACAGCTGAACTAACAAGCTGAGCTACAGGTAAGGAAACCGCCTAACATCTGAGTCGATATATATATATAGATATAATAGTCGGTGATTCCGCCTCAATAGTATCGCATACGATACAGTATATCATATGACATCCTCAAGTCATGAGTGCGGATCTATCATCAATGTAAAGCTCATACGGTAAATCGTCGTACGGCATCCCAATAGCTGGGTACGGGTCAATATCACACTATCTCATCACACTTCAGGTATCACTATCAACATATCATATAATCTGGGGTACTATTCTATGTCTAGTATAAATCGATACCATCAATAAAGTATGCATGCGGGGGTAAACACACATCCCAAGCCCGCAAAAAATCATATTTCGTATCCCAAATACGAATCATATCACATCACCGATCTCGCGGCACAAAGCCCAATTTCATTGACTCATCTCCAAAGTCATCCAATATCATCAACACAGTGCCAGTATAAGTAATATGCAAGGGTGTGCGTGTAGGTGTAATTCTATTCTAGGGTTCGCGACTATGAACTACACTAGTCATTTCTAACCCTACACTATCCATAATACACATAACTATCATATATAATAACAACTACGGACTGCGGGGGTGCTATACGCCATCCACCCGACTTCTCCCAGTAGATATAATCTACTCACCTAGCGTCTTCATTTGTGGACGTCGCCACGCGCTTGCTTGTCGTCCCGAAGTTTTCATAGGGTACCTACACATCAAAATATCGTATATGCGCATTAAAACCAAATCAAAGCTAAAACGGCACATGAAATCCAAAATGATACGATAAGAGGCCTATAGGTTAAAACCCATGGCACGCCTTCAAAACCATCAACACATCCTCTATATCGTCGTATAAACGCCAAATAGTCGAGGCAAAACACAATCCATAATTACAGAATTAAAAATACGGAATACGGAAACATGAATCTAAAACAGCAACTTAGGAAATATGTCCCAGATTTTACCCTAGGTCACTTTATACAAATCTATATATACCAGGGGTCTAACATGAACATGTAGGAGCTACAGAACCAATACGAGCCAAAATGGTGGGACCCAGGCCGCAATTTGCGGCCAATGGGGATAAATTGGCGGCCGGGAAGAAGAAGTGGGAGCTGGGGTCTTGGGGTTAGCTTCCTGGGTGCCTGCACGTGTCACTGTCCAATCAATTTTAATTTAGGGTGTCTCGGGTGATAGCAGATTCAATATACCCTTCACAGATTTCATAAATTCCCCGATATCGGTTTCTAAAATCCGTATTATGGTTTAAGCTTCAGGTTTTGGATTTCCAATTCATACACTAGGGTGATGGTATAACCTCTACTGACCTCAATTCCATATTACAACCCATAAATCATCACAACCCTAACTAGGTTATCCACAAGTCCACAATATCACAAAATATCGATTCGATCTTAATATGAGGGTAAAGGAAATGCATAAACTAAGTTTAAGGTCCAGAAAATACCTCATTTGGCAACTCAAGAATTTTCTTGAGTTGCCCCTAGTGGCCAAAATCCTTGCTTCTTTAGCACCAAGTGTAGATCTAGGGATTGTGCACACATTTAATGAAATGGAGATTGGGTTTTAGGGTTGTTTTAGAGGTGTTTTGGAGCTTGAAGAGGGGAGGGAAAGGAGGTGCAGGAGCAGCAGCAGGAGAAGGGAGAAGAGGGGGGGAAATGAGGGGAGAAATGGTTAAGTCCTTAGTCAATGAAGCCCATACCTCTCTCTCTCACCAACTACCCATTTCTTTATTCTTTTCCTTTTCTTTTTCCTTTTAAAACCCTTCTCACTCAAATAGTAAACCCAAATGAAAAGCATGGCAAGAAAATGCACAAGTGTGAAAAAGTGATATCTGCATGTGTTGCACAAAAAGCTAAAAACCGATTAGCGATTTTTAATCGCGATTAGCACTAAATTAGTGTCAAATTAATCACAAAAACTTTAAAATGTCATAATTCTCTAATTTACCCTATTTTAGAATTTTCCAAAATTTTCCCCCATTTATTTGTATTTAATAATTCCAAAATATTAAAATATTCAATAAAATAATATTAAATTATAAAAATTCCCAAAATTAACATTTTATCTTTTTTGAAATGTTACAATCTACCTCCCTTAAAGAAATTCGGTCCCCGAATTTAAATTTAAACCCCCAATACTAAAACAATTTTTGTAATACTCCAATTTGTCGGGGCTTCGAAGACATCAATACATAGAGAATATCCTATGCGTCTGGTGCGCAAGGAATCAAAATCCATATATGTGTCATACAGGTGTACAAAACAACATCTAGGTGCAACGGGTGTGCACGAAACATCTGTCATAGGCAACGTGTGTGCCTGACAGCAACCAAATCAGGTGCATGTAACATGCACGAAGAATCCCGATTTAGTGCATCTGGCGTGCACCAAAATCGTATATCAAAACACTAAAGGTGCATGAAAACTCTGCTGGAAGTGTAAATCAAATCACTGTATAAGGTGGGCGTGAATTCACAATCAAAACCTCGAATGTAATAACTATGCGCAAAATATAAATATCCAGTGGGTGCATGAAACAAATATCATGAAACTCAGTCATCAAAACTAAATCATGCAAACAGAACGCCCAAAATACCGAAATCCAAAATGACGGATACGTGATAATCGAATCACAAAATCACAAATCATAGTACCGTCGTCGGTAGTTCCTCCTTCGAGGTCGAGAAGGAGTCGGTGCATCCACTGCTAGCAGCGCAAGATATCTACTTGCCTCTTGCTCACGGTCTGGCGCCCTCTGACTCTGGGTCCTTATCTTCTCTGAGGATTACCTATCTCGCAGTCAATCGGCTCATCGGCCCTGTCAGGTGTGCTAACGGGGACGATTCCGTTCTGGCACTTCTCTGGTCACCTATCGGTCAATCCTCACGACCACTCGTGAGGCAGCCCATCACTGGCGTCGGCCTCTGGCTCTCTGAATGCACGTCACATATCTGATCCTGGGTGCAAACATCATTGCAGCAATGTCCTGGAAGGAATCCTGCTCAAGGTCTCTTCCGATCTTGCCTATGCCGAACTGTACAGAGGCTGGCTCTCCTGCATAATCTCTTCTCACTCGATAGACATCTGTATCCTCAACACAATATTTCTCGGAATCTGGTTGTATCCCAATGCCTCTGTAAGCATATCTGACCTCTGGTCTCGACGGGAAGCAATGACAGCTCGTCAGCGTCTCGCCCGAACCTCTGGTTCCACCTGTCTCTATCGTCGTCCACTATGACGTCACGCCATGCATATCTACGCACTGCACTGTTCTCGGCCACGGTCAATCTGAAGTCTCTCACACGGACTCGAAATCGCGTACTCTGTAGCTTCATCATTCTGTAGAAGATATCAGGCCGAACAGGTCCTCGGGAACACGTCCCAACCATCGGAGGAATACTCAATACTCGTCCGTCCTTGATCGATTCGCAACGCATCTGGGTAAGTTCCTTTATCCGAATCTGGTCAACTACCTCGTCGACAATGCTAACTCTGGCCTGCTGGTTGTGCGCAATATGACCACTCCTGGGTCAGGTCTTCTCGTATAGTATTCCAGAAAGGTCATGTCGAAGTCTCTCTCAAATCTCATCCCTGCCGAATTGCCCAGAAGTCATCATCCCTTGCTGAAGCAAATTCTTGTTCCGGAACGGCTGCATACTTATCGCGCTTCTTTCTGGAAGATATATCCATATACAACGCCTCTGGGTGCGTATCACATCTCTAATGTCAGCGGAGTGGGACGTCATCTCATCGAAATCTCTTGCGAACTCTTTTCTTCACTCTGCTTCAATGTCGACTGATTCGGACTCGTTTCATCGTGGCTGCATGGACTATGCTCCAACGGCTATACTCGTATCTAGAGTCTCCCAAGCAATGCATCCCATCACATGATATCCGAATGATGTCGAAACATTCGATCGACTCGTCAGAACCTTATAATCCCCCAAGAGATCAACATCTTGAGTACAGTTTAATAGTATCGAGTACATGCCTCAGCGTCGGTGGTCCAGCCGTAGAAGGGCAAACCCAAGCCTCACTAATGGCGCCGCGGAACTGCCGTAAACCCTAAGGTTCAAAGGCTTTCACACGGTCATTAAGTCGAGTTAGGGTTTCATTCTTCTAGAGGGTCCATAGAATCACCTGCATGTCTTTCCGTATACTTTAAACTTGGAAAATGGGCTCCTGACATTCGATCGTCTCAATCGACTCTCAACGAATCTGCGTGAAGTCGTCTCTAGCTGGAATCAATCTATCTGATGACCTCGCATCGGTAAACGGACGAACCAAATGTCCTAGTCATTCATCCTCAGGTGACTGGCGACTCGCTATCATCTCTCTAAGTATATGCTCACGCTGCAGCAGCTCCAACCATCTGGGCGATATCTCGTCATTTGCAGCAGCAACTGGCTCATTCACCTGCACGCCGAACAGCGCCTCAATCCTCCAGGAAAGACGACACATTGGCGGTCATCTCTGAATCGGTCTGCTCTAGATCTGAGTAAGACTCTCCACACTGGAAATCTTCAACTCAACTGGGCCCGCTCCGGTGCATAAATCGGACGAATCACCTTCGTCTCTCAAATCGAGTAGACTAGCTATAATCTGTCTCATATCTGTCTGGAAGCTCCGACAATCTAAGCTCGTAAGCTCCGAAAGCGACATCCCGTCAATCTCAGCAACTGCTGGTCCCTCTGTCTGCACGGTAGGCGACATCATAATCTCTGAGGTATGATGTACATCAACAGTCCTCTCTCAACTGGCAGCTCTAACAATGGCCCGATCATCCGGTGCAAAACCAAGCACTCGCCTCCACTTGAGGTCACAGTCATCAATACTAACTCGAGACGTTCCCATGTCACCAGAAAACACAATGGTCAGCCCTCGTACCAGAAGAGCTCGCACTGACCGTAACCCTAGCAGCAGCCCAAACTGCGCTCAAACATGGCGACAGGAACCTCAATCGAGTATCGAAGATAGCAGATCAATGGCAAGAAAGGAAACAACAGATCCAGAGTGGATACACGATCATAAGAAGGAACAGCATCAATGAAGGTATGATCATGGACTAATAGAATCGGGGATCTCAAATGGATGTACAATCATGGATATAAAGAGAAACACTGGTCTCGAAAATATGTACATCCTAAGGTTTCTTAAGCGGAGTGGCGTGTCGTAAGTATGCCGCGGAACATACCAACGGTACGTCACTCTACTTTAGTCACCTATTCCATCAACCAAGGGTCATCCTATACGACGAAAGTTCGGGTCTAATACCCCCTCGACTAAGTCTAAGTTCCGTAAGGTCAAGCCTAAGTTCCGTATATATATAAACGCCCTAGGCTCCACATAGTCAAACTTAGACTCGAACCAAGGTCAACCTAGTGCTCTGATACCAACTTTGTCACGACCCGAAAGAGCACGTGACTGGCCCTCGAACCATATGAAATCTATAGGACTCCATCTGATCCAAGTAAGCCAAAGCCCAGAAATCTAAAACCATTTTAAGAGTAAGTGAAGAAAACTGGTTTAAAGAAGTGAAGGAAAATATGTTTGAAGTCGAAGTTTTTAAATAACTAAGCCGAAGGTGCATTTTTAAAAGGTAAAGTCTTTTCTAAAAATTTCGGCAGAGTTTCTTTTGTAAATACTGGCCCCGAACGGGATACAACAAGCATAACATATATACAATGATAAAAGGCATCCCCAAGCGGGAGCTAGCTCTTCGTCAATTGACGGTCACAACCACACATGCAATATAATATACAACGCCGAAAGGCGAGGATCGATCCAAAAGAAACACAGTAAGCATGAAAACCGCAATACTACTAAGCGCGACTCTAAGGCCAAATAAAACATCACTAAAGTCTGAGTCTGAAACAATAAACAAATTTGGTTGATGGAAATTCTAGATACAAAGAATAATATAAGTACAATGGTGGTTTTGATGCAAAAGGAACCACCTACCAAATGCAATTCACCCGCAAGGAAGCAATGTGCCAGAAATGCCGCAAAGGAACCTGTACGGCAAAACCTGCAAGAACTGTGGCACAACGGGGGTGAGTTGCCAACTCGTGAATAGAGAATAACTACAAGCAGAAACCGAACGCAAGACATAATCCTAGGTCAAAACGATCAGTACAAAATCCTCAATATAAAACATGCAGCCTATAACAAGGCTAGGGTAAATATCTAACCCGAGTGTAATCTCCTGTGCCTGTGTCAGTGCCTCAGGTAGCAATATAACATAAGAATGAGGTATGAATGCATGAGAACATAATACATGTAAATGAAGAAACTGTTTTCATACTTTAGTGAGATTTCCTTTGTATTTTTAAAAATGAGGTATCATAATGAAATCAGCATAAAACAGTGCCTAACATCGGCACAAAACGTAATCCAAATATCCCGATATCTCTGTATCCCAATCACAAAATCTAGGGCGCCGTCAGTCCAGACCGGCCCCTACCATCAATCTCAAGACCACGACGGTATCCTCCGGATATCCGACGCGTCAGGTAAAATCACCGGTCGGTAGTGCTCCCCTGCCAGGCTCAACGTCATCACCACATTCATCTTGCCCCGGGGTACCGCACCGGGTCCACCATGTACCCGAAACGGTTCATCCGTCTCCTCGAATCGGGTTTCCAAATCCATCAGCAAACTCATGGTGGACGACTCATACATCATGGGAAAACCGCACTTTTTATTTTAAAAGAGAGAAAATGTTTATCTGTGTTTTTGCGGTTTTCCTCCAAATCCAGAAAATCTCACGGAAATCCAAATCCAAAACCTCAGTAACACGTAAAATAGTGAATATATGCATGAGATTCCATGAATGCGGCATAGCAATGAATATCAGTATGCATGAAGTAGCAGGTAATAACTACAATGTCTAAACTATTAGCTAATAGGTTATGTCAAGCAATAGTATTTTCTAAGGTGTACGTGACGTGGCAATTACCGATGAAGATGTGTGTGAGCCGGCAAGTAAGTGTACGTGGTACATACGCAACATCGGTAATGGTGCTGGTGTCCTAACAGCATGATATCAATAATGGAGTATGAAACATAATATAAGAATGCGATGCAAAGCGAACCACAAAAAAAGTGGGAGCTGAATCTAGACGCAACTATAACTAATCTGCATTAATCTAATATAAGTCCTACAAATGGTGCCTTTTGAAATATCACGAATCATGGGGTTTTGAAAATAGGGGCTACGGTGTTTTTATGAAAAGATACGCCTTTTGAAATGTCCGTAGATCCCTTGACCTGTCTTTTAAAATACCCACGACCCGCTAGTTTTGAAATAGGTAGGAGCCTAATCTATTCTAACTACACTAAACTATACAGCTGAACTAACAAGCTGAGCTACAGGTAAGGAAACCGCCTAACATCTGAGTCGATATATATATAGATATAATAGTCGGTGATTCCGCCTCAATAGTATCGCATACGATACAGTATATCATATGACATCCTCAAGTCATGAGTGCGGATCTATCATCAATGTAAAGCTCATACGGTAAATCGTCGTACGGCATCCCAATAGCTGGGTACGGGTCAATATCACACTATCTCATCACACTTCAGGTATCACTATCAACATATCATATAATCTGGGGTACTATTCTATGTCTAGTATAAATCGATACCATCAATAAAGTATGCATGCGGGGGTAAACACACATCCCAAGCCCGCAAAAAATCACATTTCGTATCCCAAATACGAATCATATCACATCACCGATCTCGCGGCACAAAGCCCAATTTCATTGACTCATCTCCAAAGTCATCCAATATCATCAACACAGTGCCAGTATAAGTAATATGCAAGGGTGTGCGTGTAGGTGTAATTCTATTCTAGGGTTCGCGACTATGAACTACACTAGTCATTTCTAACCCTACACTATCCATAATACACATAACTATCATATATAATAACAACTACGGACTGCGGGGGTGCTATACGCCATCCACCCGACTTCCCCCAGTAGATATAATCTACTCACCTAGCGTCTTCATTTGTGGACGTCGCCACGCGCTTGCTTGTCGTCCCGAAGTTTTCATAGGGTACCTACACATCAAAATATCGTATATGCGCATTAAAACCAAATCAAAGCTAAAACGGCACATGAAATCCAAAATGATACGATAAGAGGCCTATAGGTTAAAACCGATGGCACGCCTTCAAAACCATCAACACATCCTCTATATCGTCGTATAAACGCCAAATAGTCGAGGCAAAACACAATCCATAATTACAGAATTAAAAATACGGAATACGGAAACATGAATCTAAAACAGCAACTTAGGAAATATGTCCCAGATTTTACCCTAGGTCACTTTATACAAATCTATATATACCAGGGGTCTAACATGAACATGTAGGAGCTACAGAACCAATACGAGCCAAAATGGTGGGACCCAGGCCGCAATTTGCGGCCAATGGGGATAAATTGGCGGCCGGGAAGAAGAAGTGGGAGCTGGGGTCTTGGGGTTAGCTTCCTGGGTGCCTGCACGTGTCACTGTCCAATCAATTTTAATTTAGGGTGTCTCGGGTGATAGCAGATTCAATATACCCTTCACAGATTTCATAAATTCCCCGATATCGGTTTCTAAAATCCGTATTATGGTTTAAGCTTCAGGTTTTGGATTTCCAATTCATACACTAGGGTGATGGTATAACCACTACTGACCTCAATTCCATATTACAACCCATAAATCATCACAACCCTAACTAGGTTATCCACAAGTCCACAATATCACAAAATATCGATTCGATCTTAATATGAGGGTAAAGGAAATGCATAAACTAAGTTTAAGGTCCAGAAAATACCTCATTTGGCAACTCAAGAATTTTCTTGAGTTGCCCCTAGTGGCCAAAATCCTTGCTTCTTTAGCACCAAGTGTAGATCTAGGGATTGTGCACACATTTAATGAAATGGAGATTGGGTTTTGGGGTTGTTTTAGAGGTGTTTTGGAGCTTGAAGAGGGGAGGGAAAGGAGGTGCAGGAGCAGCAGCAGGAGAAGGGAGAAGAGGGAGGGAAATGAGGGGAGAAATGGTTAAGTCCTTAGTCAATGAAGCCCATACCTCTCTCTCTCACCAACTACCCATTTCTTTATTCTTTTCCTTTTCTTTTTCCTTTTAAAACCCTTCTCACTCAAATAGTAAACCCAAATGAAAAGCATGGCAAGAAAATGCACAAGTGTGAAAAAGTGATATGTGCATGTGTTGCACAAAAAGCTAAAAACCGATTAGCGATTTTTAATCGCGATTAGCACTAAATTAGTGTCAAATTAATCACAAAAACTTTAAAATGTCATAATTCTCTAATTTACCCTATTTTAGAGTTTTCCAAAATTTTCCCCCATTTATTTGTATTTAATAATTCCAAAATATTAAAATATTCAATAAAATAATATTAAATTATAAAAATTCCCAAAATTAACATTTTATCTTTTTTGAAATGTTACAGATATTCCGGGTTTATGATGTCTATGGTGGTTGCGGATTCTAATTATTATAGTTTTCATTTCTTTTCTGCGACCGTAAGTGTAATATATGGTGTATCGCCGGTTTCATTGCTATACGTCAACAACAATTGGGATACGCATATTTACTTACGTTGATGATATGTGATGTTATGTGTTGCTGTGATATGTTATATTGGATCGTCGTGTTTGAATAGCCGGGTTTTTTTTGCGTGAGATGAGAGTTTTTCATTTTCATTCATGTAAAAACTTGTATGTAATATTCTTTTATTAGGACACTTCCGGGTTGAGGATGATATCACCATTGATGTATATTATTTACTTTTCTGCATTAGGATAGACCCAAGGCGGGGAGCACAAGTAACCGGGTTCTAGAGTGCAGTGGGAGGCTATCTCGAGGAGTCGAGACCGGGTTTCCTAACTCTAGAATTGGCGGGCTTGCTTGCCGCTCTCGTAGGGGTCTAGGGATGTGGGTTTGTCTATTTATCACGATCGTGGAATCCGTGTTTTTTACTGGCTTAATTTAAAACACGGACCTCCTAGTATATCCAATATTTCATATGTTGACTTCTGCTGCAATGTTCTGTGATGAGATCATATAACTGCGTGAGTGATCACACACTTTTGGCGTGTCGAGTTTTAAGAGTTCTAAAGTTTAACCGCGATCAGGACGGTGTCGCTTTGCAGCTAGCCGCGATAAGCACGGGTCGATCCACAGGGAGACGGAGCGTTTTAAGTTCTTATTTTGACGAGTTAATGCGCGTGGGCGGAATGTTCGTATCTAATCTATGTGTTATATGCAAACTATAAAGTTGTTAGGAAAAGATACAATAGTGTAAGCTAAGGAAATCCGTACTAAAACCTTTGAGCCGAACTTAACGATTGAAGCTAGAGCAATCGGCAACAACGTGGATTAGGGTGCTTAAGCACGGTATTCGTGGAATCCGGCTTATTGACCCTTGTCCGTCCGTTCTTGTTTCTTGCTTTCGCCTCCGGCCAATCCGAACGCAACCGGTCGCGGTTAGGAAACACCGATACCTTGGTAGGGTAGGGTGCCTAACAGAGCGCTTGCATAAGGTTTGGGCGGAGTTTCTATGGAAAATACGGGAAAAGGAAATGAGAAACGGAACGTTAACTTATAATATTGTATCCTTTTACTAACAACACATATTCTCAAACATTACAATAACAAACCAAAAGAGCAAAATAAAAGAACAAAGAAAAGAAAAGAAAACATTACAAGCAAGTAAGTGCATGTAATTTAAATAGCAAGAATGTAAAGAGCATGTTAATAAATTGCATGAATATAAAAGAGCAAGAAAGAAAAGTGCAAGAAAGAAAATAAGTGCAAGAAAGAAAATACTAAGAACCAAAGATCAAAACACAAGACATTGACTCAATAACCTACACTTAAACTTACAAGTTCAATTAAGAGTTTGCAAGATCAAGAAGAGGCAAAGAACTCATGGTGAATGAAGGCACAAAAAAGAGAACTTTATTAAACTTTAAGAATGATACAACCCTTGTGATCCTAACCAAAGCTTAATCTTGCAAGCTCAATGAAGAGGTTGCAAAATCAAGTTAAGGCAAAGAACTCAAGGGGAAGCTATGTACAAGAACTAAAGAAAAAAGAGTTACAAAGTATAGAACAAAACTTGGCAAATGTGAGACCTTTGAACCCTTGCCCACTGCCTGCTTTTATAGGCTCAAAAACTAAATAAGCAAACAATAAAAATGAGCTGTCGTGGTGGCAATGGGGGGCCCACAGAAGTCTGGGAGCCTTTGGGGAAAAAGTGGCCGGCCACAAGGGGCATGTCTCGGGTCAAATCCGAGCTCTGGGTCTCGTTTTTGTTATGTTGGCTTGTGTTGTCTCCCACATCACTCTGATGTTGTTTGCTTGGTTTAAAAAGTTCTGTGTTGCACTCAGGGCTTAGAGGGAAACTTGTAGCTATGAATCATATCAACACTTTATGCATTGAATGCACATCACTTCTCATGCCCACTTGCTCTAGCCCACTTGTGCCTAGCCATCATGAGTGTGTGCCATGGCAGCCCCCCTAGGTACTAGTGCAACTTGTGTACACACTTGTATTGTGTTGGTCCATTTAGATAAAAAGTGTGTACACAAGCATGTTGCACAAAGAAACCCAAGAATTATCGGTCGGTTTGCGGTTCTGGTTGCAGTGTCAGCTCACAACTGTAATATCCGTGATTTTAAGTGTATTTTCAGTATTTTGTCACGGATACCTGTAATCTGTAATACTGAGCAGACACTGGTTAATAGTACCGATAAATACAAAAAATAGATAATGAATGAGCGGTATTAAAATGCAATATTTTGGTATGAACAAATACCCCCAAACTTATCTTTTGCTCGTCCTGAGCAAAACAAAATCCTAGCTTCACTTTCGCAGGGAACGCGATTGTACCGAGCATATGAAACAAGCCGTTAAACCTCTAGGTGTCCCTAGTAGGAGGAGTGTCGTCTCCTGAGGGTTTTCAGCGGATTACACCCACAAAATCCCGTCAAGCTAGTTTCACAAGTTAACGTTGATTCTACTCCTATAGTTTAGTATCTACGTTAGAAACTTTATCATCCTGAGTTAGAAATATCTAACCCTTATGTTTCACGCCTTCTATCTATTTAACCTTAGATCCTATACATTCCAAAAAAGTTTAGAAAGATGTTGGTATCTCCTGAGTTTTCCTTCTAAAGTGTGGTCTCCAATCAGGGGTTTTTATCAATTTTACAGAAAACATAAGTCTTATTCTTTATTTCTATTTTTTATCCAAACATCGATTGTATACCCCTGCGTGTGTGTAAATTTGCACCCCTACACTCAAGAATTCAATTCAAGCTATAGTACCCTTACCCTAATACCTAATACTACTTCTTTTCATTTAATGATGGACGGTGTTGCTCACACACCTTTCATGCGACTATTAATACTTCTTGAGGCACTAACGGCCGATTACTGAATGTGTGAGCTTAAAGCGTAAATAGCAGTTTCCAGGTCTTGACTTTAATTATTTTTCTTTTTCTTAATTTTTCTTTTTCAAGACCGGATATATTTTTCAATGATACTCTTTTTGGTGTTTAGCTTTAAATACCGTTTTTTCTTTCATACTAGGTCTTCAGGTAAGAGTATTTCTAGGTATTCTCTACTATCCTAAGTTTCAAGGTGCGTGTATGTGCAGTTTGTAGGGTATATACTTTCTAAATTTGAACTTAAGAATAGAAACTATTTTTCAGACTTATCCTTCAGTAAAGCCTCAATACTTTCCCATCATCTTGACTTAACTCAAGAACTGAACTCAAGATTACCTACTTCTATAAAAAAATTGTAAGGACGTATACTTTCCAAAGTTAAACAGAATGATGGTTATTTTTGCAGGGTTACCTAGGACGGCAGCAAGGTTTCGGGAGGCATCGTCCATGCCAAATTCAAAAAATTGTCGTTCTAGCTAAGCCTAACCATAAATCGTAAGCTAGAAATCGACGGAAAATGAAATGCAAACACTTTGCAATAAGAAGTGAGCAAGGAATACAACCTTTGTAGACCGGTCTTTCACTTCAATAGCTCCGAGTAGTAGTCCCTTCGCTGCGATCGTGAACTCCGGACTCTAGAGAGGCTCCCATGAAGAAACGAACATGCTTGCTTCGAAGTCTTCGAGGCCGAAGATGATCTACGTCGAAGAGAAACTAACTCAAGCCAACCCTTCACTAGGTCAAGAACTTTATGAAGAGAACACCCTATACTACCCAAGCAAGTGTGTGGGATGATGAAGTAGGAAGTGGGTTCACTTTAGATTTTATTTTCTCATAATATTTCTTCATGTTTCATGGAGCTAGAAAGCTAGAAGAAAGAGATAAAGAAAACCTCCATGGAAAAAATGAAGAATGAAAAACAATGAGGTGAGAATAGCAACCATGAGTGAGTTAGTGTCATAAACTAACCATTGTAGAGACTAAACCATGGCTAATTAAAATGGTTAGGTTAATAAATATCTTAAGTGAGATAAAACAAGTGGACTTTGTCAAAGATGCTTCAAGCTTCTCCAAGCTTCCAAGCATGACAAAATTCACACTAATTTTGAATTATTAAGATAAATAAAAACCTTCACATTTTAATTATCATGGTGTAAGTCACACACACACCCATGCTTGCATGTATCATCAAGCATGATGCAAAACTATGCACATAAGTATATATCACATATACAATTAATGCACAAAACAAGTGAGAAAATAATCTTAAGTGAGCCAATACTAGTTAATGTAAAGTAATATATCAAATATATAATTATACATTAAATCATTAAATCAACACTTGATTTAATGATCCGATCATATCACATATAACCGACTAATATCAAGTGTATCAATTTATCGAATCAACACTTGATTCAATAACCCGGCTATATCATATATACCCGGCCGATAACACAAATCGCGAGAATAGAATACGGTATCACATACTCGTATTATTCTCGGTCCCGCACATATCACATATATGCTCCTACTCCGTTTCGTTTGAGCCAGGAAACCTCTGTGTAGGACTCTAAAGACTCGTCAATACGCCGGCAGTAGGTGATGATCATATCAAACACCCACAAGCCGCAAGCGGTCTACTAAATGTAACGGCCACCCGGGTATTGAGCGATCAGAAGATCAACAAGCAAGCCTTCTCACACTCGTGCGAATCCAATCAGTAACACTACCGTACAGTCCGGTCTCTTCGTCTGATATGTCGCATATCTCGTCTAGGGGTGGTAAACGTCAGACCACAGTAACTCGATAAGTCGTGCCGATATGAGGCTCATAACGGGTCGAGAAACTACTGGTAACACTTACCAGTAAATCTCTGAAACAACCCTGGCCAGGGACTTCCTGTTATAGCCAATCGAGCACAGCGCAACATCAATTCCCTATACCGGGAGAGACGAATCCCCTCCTATCGCTCATTGCCTACATGTGACTCGGGATTGTACCTAAATACCACCGATTTGCACGTCCTCTTGAACGTGGTAAGGTGGAAATCAAAGCACAGTGGGAATCACAAGACTATATGGCGATCTCGGGTCGACAGACTAACCTGTACCAGTGTCACCAGAGAACTGCCATCTGACGTGAGGTATAATACCATCTGGGAGTTCTCGGCGAGTCCGTCCAGTGTACCCAGTCTCTACTGAGCACCCATATACCATCTCTGATGTCAAACACCAATGGATATGGGATCATCCATCGCCCATCTACATGGATCGAGAAGCTATACGCTAGTCTACTCTGGTATATCGATGCCCCGTCTCGATACACCCACGACTAGGGAAATTAAAGGATGTACTCACGGACTACCTTTGTTCCACTAGTATGATCCGCATCATAATCTAAGTAGTCAAGTACACATCCTAAGGGCTTTACCAACATGTAACAGAGAGACAATCAATGTACATGTTAAGATAATGAGTAACCAGATAGCATACTATCATGTCGAGCAAGAAAGTCCTCCCTATATATGTCCAAGCATCCACTACAATATACATCTCATGTACAATAATGGTCTCTGGGGCATACATATAACTAACAATCTCCCACTTGCACTAGGGCCATCATATAGCAGTGGTTGTAGTATCTCATACTCAACCATCGCATAAAAGTCTCTCTCTGGGAATAGGCCTTTGTGAGTGGATCCGCCGTGTTGTCTTCTGAGTCTACTCTCCTAACCTCGATCTCCTTGGAGATCAACCATCTCCATGATCAGGTGATACTGCCTTAGAATATGTCTGGGTCACTGATGGGACGGGGGTTCCTAGGCTTAAGCCACAACTCCATTGTCTCACAATGGTAGGAACGAAGTTCATCTCATGAACTAATATACACCCAGACTGCCTCTTTGGTAGCATCTTAGGTAGCGATGTATCCAGCCTTTATCGTCTACTTTGCCACGGTGTCTAGCTTGGAACTCTTCCAACATACCGTCCCTCCACTGAGGGTAAAGACAATGCCTGTGACTGACATTCAGTCGACCTTATCACCCTGGAAGCTTTCCAGTGATTCTCCCCAGGATCGATTGATACGATCTCACTATACCTAGTGAGAATCCTAACATCCACTTAATCTAACTCATAGATCCAAAACCCAGAATTTAGGAGGTATCACCTTGATCCTATACTGGAGAATCATCGTGATAAGAGGAGATTGACCGAGCGTAGCATATGAAACTCCTTTCCTATCAAGAGTATGTTATCCACGTATAATACGAGGAAGACCACCTTACTCTCTACTACCTTTTTGTATATACAAGGTTCATCTACCATTTTGATGAAGTCAAACTCTTTGACCAACACATCAAAATAGACGTTCCAACTCCGCGATGCCTACTTTAACTCATAAAGTAACTTGCACACGTTTCCGCTGCTCCCACTGTTTACGAAGCTCTCTGGCTGTGTACTTATAGACGCTCTCTTCTCAATCATTATTTAGAAAAACAGTCATGACACCCAACCACCAGATATCGTAGTCATGGTATGTAGCAATGTCAAGTAGGATCCGGATGGACTTAAGCATAGCTACTGTAGAAAAGGTTTCATCATAAACCACACCTGGTTGATGACGAGAATCTTTTACAACAAGTCTAGCTTTGAAAGTCTCAACTTTTCCATCTACACCAAGTAATCTTCTCAAGATATACTTGCTCTTGATGGGGATTTAACCCTTCAGATATAGCAACCAAATTCCATACTTTGTTGGTGTATATGGATTCCATCTTAGATCGCATAGCATCCAGCCATTCTTACAGAGTCCCTACTCTCGATGGCCTGTTCGAAACTAGTTGGGTCATCATCTCATGATGCAATCCTCGCTCCCACTGTCATAGAGAAAACCGAAGTATCTCTCAGGTGGGTGAGGAACCCTACTAGATCGGCGGAGAGGCTGAGGTTCGTTGGGAACTATTGAATCCTTCAGTTCTACCAAATCATCAGCTGCAGTTTGTATAGCTGGAACTCCTTCCAGTTCTACCTCATGACCACAAATTTCTTTCAAAAATAAATTCCTTTTCTAAAAAGGTGGCATGCCGAGAAATAAAATATCTTTTGTTCCTCGGTGCGGTAGAAGATATTCCATTGCAAATGCTTGGGATATCCAACAAACTTCACAGAACTGACCTTGCCTCGAGCTTGTCCGGATTTTGCTTTTAGATATAGGCCGGACAACCCCAAATCTTAACTTACTTAAGACATGGGCTCTTTCCATACCATATCTCATATGGAGTGGTAGGCATTTGATTTGGTTGGGACCCAATTCAATAGGTATGCAGCTTCTCAAGTGCATAACCCCAAAAGGAAATAGGCAACTCAGTAGTACTCATCATAGAGCGCACCATATCTAATAGGGTGCGATCGCTCCGCCCCGATACATCGACGTGCTGTGGTGTATACGGAGGAGTAATGCTGAGAGAGAATCTCATTCTCCTTTAGAATAGTCCAGGAATTCCGTGCTCAAGTATTCTCCTCCTCGATCACATCAGAGGACATAATACTAATACCCGTTTTGGTTCTTTACTTCTAACTTATATTCATTGAATTTCTCAAAAGTTTCAGACTTGTGTTTCAACAGGAACACATGTGCGAATCTTGAGAGATCATCAGTGAATGTAATGAAGTACAAAGAACCAGTCCTGGTATGTGTAGATAGGGGACCTACATACATCATCATGTATCAATCCCAAGAGTTTCACTGACTCTTTCTCTGTTTCTTGTAAACGGAGCTATGGTCATCTTATCTTTGTGACATGACTGGCAAGTTTCACAAGATGTAAATTCAAACTGATTTAAATATGCATATTTGTAAGTCTACGGTAGCGCCCCAGCCGTCGATCCGAGACCAAATGCGGAAACAAAAACTTTTTAGGAAACCGGCGCTATCGTAGTCTTTCACCCGGATCGAACCATTAACGCTAAACTAGCTAACTACTAAGAAGTGAGAGTGGCTATACCGACCGATCCGTGTCCTTAGGTCTTTAGCCACCATCCCAAACTCCTCGCGGCATCTCCGATCTCCGGTCTCCTCGTCGGAAGAGCACCATATCAATGAGTCTTTTTACGGGCTCCCGCTTCATCCGAAGCAACTCAGACACGAAGTTTGCAAGCCGACGTGTCCAAGGTGAAGTAGAGAATGTGTGTGATAACTTTGTCTCAAGCATCAATTGATTCTTAACTCATGAGAGTGTATGGGTGGAGGTTGAAGATGAAGCCAAGGTGGAAATGGTGAGCTAGAGGAAGAAGAAGAAGAGCGTTTCTTTTGTTTGTTGAGAAGAAGAATAATGAGAGTGCTAGAATAAATCAAGAGCAACCCCAAACCTAACATGGCTGCCCTCTCTCTCTCCAAGCATCATATCAACACAATAATCAATCATAAAATGTGACATTTGCACAAATAATGATACCATGAGTCACTAGATTGCATATGCCACATTTAATGCACCTCATGATGAATTCCACTCACAATTTCCATAAGCAAACATTAATCCAAATGTTTTCAACAATAAAAAGTTACGGCAACATCTAAAGTAAACTCGTGACGGATCACAAGGATACCCCTCACCTGTATATACATACCTGCATCCGCATTCCGACTGAATGCAAATGCGATGAGACTAAAGTAATCCAACAAATCTAATACTAGGATCCGGCTTAAACCAAAGCCCACTAGTATGATCCGCCCGATCATGATCCGTGCATAAGTGCACGTATATGATCGAACCCTGCCATAATACCATACGACCTGTTAGTTATATGTATGCCCTAGAGGCCATTACTATACATGAGATGTATATTGTAGTGGATGCTTGGACATATATAGGGAGGACTTTCTTGCTCGACATGATAGTATGCTATCTGGTTACTCTTTACTTTAACGTGTACACTGATTGTCTCTCTGTCACGTGTTGGTAAAGCCCTTAGGATGTGTACTTGACTACCTGAACTATGATGCAGATCATACTAGTGGGGACATGGTAGTCCATAAGTACATCCTTCAAGGTCCCTAGTGTTAGTGTATATGCCCTAGAGGCCATTACTGTATCATACTAGTTTGTCTATTACTTAATGGAAGCTTCGGATATTCACCTTGTATAGACAATCTTGCTCAATATAGTAATATGCTACTTGGTTTGTTTCTACTTCAATGTGTACATCACCTATACACATTAGTGGAGCCCTTAGGATCTTTGCTTGATTACCAGCGTTGTGATAGCAGTCACACTAGTGGGGGCTGGGTAATCTATAAGCACATCCTTATGCAGGTCCCTAGTCGCAGAACTATCGAGACAGGGCATCGATACTCCGTAGTAGACTAGCGTATGCGCTTCTCATCCCAGTGTGGGAGACGGTCTGTCCCATAGCCGTCAGTACGTCGTACTTGAGATAGTATGCGGGTGCTCGTTGGGTTACGAGTACACTAGACAGGACTCGTCGGGAACTGTTGGTTGGTACTATACCTATCGTCAGTTATCAGTTCCCAAGTGACATGAGTACAGCTTAGTCCGCTGACTTGACACTGTCACTTCGCCTCGAGTGTGTTCCCACTGTACTTAGATTACTACCCTACCACGGCTCAAAGGAGTCGTGCAAACAGGTACTAGTTGGGTGCAGTCCTGAAGCACTTGGAGGCAGTGACGGTTAGACAGGATTCGTCTCTCCCGGTATTGGGGGTTGACATCGCGCTGTGTCTAGGAGAGCCATTACACGAGTAGTCCCTGGCCAGGGCAAGCGAGATATACTGGTAGGTTTCCAGTGTTATCTCAGGGTGTTCTGGGCTTCACTCCGACACGACTTGTACCGCTATTAGGGGACTGACGTTTACCGCCCCCTAGGCCCGCCATGCGATGTATCAGACGAACATACCGGACTGTACAGAGATTGTCACATTCAGACTCAGTAGGAGTTCAGATGGGTTTCACCTCGTCAGTCTTCTTGTCGGCATCTACCTGGGGACCGTTATGCACAGCTAGTGCCGCTTGCGGTCTGTGGTTAAACCCACTGCCAGCGTAGTGTCGAGTCTTTAGAGTCCCACACAGAAAGCTATTCACCTTTAGGCAAAAGAGTAGAGGTCGCATGGTTTTGCGACAGGTCGCATGGTTTTGCGACAGGGTTCGGTCACATCCGTGCACTTGTGCACGTTTAGTGTCCGGACAGTTAACACTAGCGGGCTTTTGTTTAAGCCAGATCCTAGTGTACGTTTTTGGATTGGTTTTATCTCGTTTGTATTCGTGTTCTTCGGAACGCGGATGCGGGTGTGTAAGCACAGTTGACAGAGAGACAGAGGCAGAGGATTCTCATTGGGGTTGTTGACTGTTGACTATTGACTTTTGACTAAACCCTAATGAGAATAAGATATATGATTAACAATAATATTAATTAAGTATTATAGTGACATGGTTGTTGAGGGGTTGACTTTGTTGACTTGTTGACTTTGTTGACCGGTTGACTAGGTTGGACTAGTTGACCATCATCATGACAATGGCTATTATTCCATGGCAAAGACTTTTGCTTGCTTGTTTATTTATGCAAAATGAGTGCATGAAATGATATAGCCATTTTGACTTAAACCATCACACAATACTTGATTACTATTTTTGTTATGATGGTTTTGGATTATGAGTGGTTAGATGGCAAAAGACTCTCTCATTCTCTCATTTCATTTCTCTCTCTTGCCATCACTTGGTCAAGCTCTCCCTCTTCCTCTTGCTCTCTCTAGCTCAAGGCAAACCATTCTCATGTGTTGAGATTCATTGCCTTAGAGATAAAAAGACACCAAAACAATCCTCTACTCATTCTAGTTCACAAGGCCTAGCAAGCCAAATGTTCTAGTTTCTTCTAAGTTCGAAGAAGAAGCCAAAGGTAGAAGCTTTCGGGTGGATCCATCTTCGGCGCAAGGAGACGACGAGGTGAGGCCGATCCGTACACCGGGAGGAGTTGAAGACGAAGGAGTTCAAGAAAGGTATAGCCCCCTAACCGAGTAGGTAAAACTCAAGTTAGGTTGTTAGTTAGTTGTTTAACAAAGATCCGTATTTGGAGTCCATGTTACCACCCTCTCGAAAATCATTTTTCACCACTTCCGCAACCCCGTAAGTACCGGGGAAGGGTAGCATGGACTTACAGTGGTATCAGAGCCTAATTAAACACTATCTAACATGTTAGCAAAGTAAGTAGAAGTTCGATCGAAGAAAAAGTCGCGAAACGAACCCGGAAAATCAAGTTTCTGCCAAGATTTTTTTCTGTCCAAAAAATGATAAATCTTATCTTAAAAATCGGCTCAGGCTTTTGTTTAAACACCCAGAAAAATTGGTCCATCGAACCGGTCAAGGCGCCGCAGAAACGCGGCGGGAGCATGCTCCCGCCGCGGTTCCGCGGCCGAGTTGACTCGGCCGTGGCACAATTTTGTTGCAGTGTGTTTCTGGGGTTGTTTTGGGATTTTTGGAATATGTCTTTTCTGCCCAGATTTTCCAGAAAGAAAAATTAGTTTTTGGGGCTTGAAAATCCGTATTTTGATCGAACTTCTAAAGACTTAAGCTGACGGGTATATATCTGTGATGTGTTATATGTATTGAACGTCCGCTAATCGCTATGCGTCGATTAGTTGGGGTTATACATATCTGTGATCTGTAATGATTGATGGTATGTGTATATGAATTCTTTGGATTGTCGCGGATGAATAGCCGTGGATTGTGAGATGAGAGTTTTTCCTTTTATCTTTCAATTCATGTAATATGTAAATTGATGTAATATTATTTTTGGCCGCACAACCGGGTCGGGGTTGTAGCCGTCATTGTATAATTTCTTTTTACTGTTTTTGCTCCTAGGATAGACCCAAGGTGGGGTGCATAAACTACCGGGTATCTCGAAGTGCCGAGTGGCCTACTCACGTCGTTGAGGGAGGTTGCTCCGCTTCGGATATTTGGCGGGTAGTTTGCCGCACCCGTAGGGGTCTAGGGTGGGGTATTGGCTATTCATCGCGACCGTGTAATCCGCCTTTCGTTACAGGCTCGTGCGAATTGCGGATTCCTAGTATATCCAATGTGTTCATCTGTGATCTGAAATGGCTATCATTGCAATATATCTATATATGATATTATTTAGGCGTTGCTTATGTTTTGCAGCCGCGCTAGCCCAGCCCCCGCTCTGTCGTTAGTTAAGTAACCTAACGGGTAATGACGGGGCCCCGTGGCGAATGCGAATGGCATAAGCGTACGTCATATTTTGGTTGTTTTCTGCAATGGTAGGATTAAATGATGGGACGCATTAAAAGAACTAATGCAAGAAAATAAACCAAGTAAAAGTCGTTGGAACACTTTCAAAACCACTCGGTTTCTTTTCAAAATAACTTTTAAACGCGGAGCTTAAGCCACTCCTTTTAAAAGCTATCTCGTTCCATCGATTATATCAAGTTCACTACGTTCACGGTTTCGCCAAAACCATTCGTAGCCCTCCGTCGTTTCACATGGATGGTCAATAGTATTCAAGCTATGTATGTTGGCCAAAGCCAAGGCATAGTGATTGGTAGCTATTGGGTATTCATGTGCAGCATAGATAGATGTGTTGGTTTGGGGCAGTCGTTCTACCATTTTGGCCAAAGTCAAGGGTATGTGCGGATGAGCTCAAATTAACCTGGAGAATGACGGGTAGAACTTGACATGTGACTTATGATATTTTGGCCAAAGTCAAGGTCATAAGAGCATGGGGCAAAAATCCACATCGGGAGTTTCAAAAGAACTGAAACTTGCTAGCGCTGCATACCATTTGGAGTGTGATGATTCTGGTAGGATTCCTTCAGTTTTGTCACGCAATGATATTTGGATCCCGATCCTACTGTGAGTATATGCTACTCCTCGGGAAATTTCTCACTAAACGATCAATGCTATAAACCTAGTAGGTGTCTAGAAAGGTGTTAGCGGGGCTACGCCCCCAGTGAAAAGAGGTTCTTAAATTAAGGAACTTCGCGAAAGCGTTGGAAAACCTCCCTCAAAGTACCGACACCAGCCTGGCCGAACGGTTAAGCAAGTATTGTACGGTGAGATTGATCCTGACTAATTCTTCCTTTTTGGTTTGAGGAGGGATTCGAGAGACAGTGGGAGCCATCCTGTTTAGACAAATTAAAAACCACTCTAAACTTGCAAGAGCATCATGCTGAGTGTTTCTTCTCTCTCTCCTAATTGCAGCGACCAATCGACATGACTGGACTTAAGTTACTTCTAGATAAAAACATATTGACAGGGCCAAACTACAAAGATTGGCTCAGGAATGTCAAAATGGCAATCACTTATGACAAGTTGGGGTATCTCCTTACCACCAAAGCTCCCCCTGTCCCAGGTCCCACCTCCAGCGTCGCGGATAAGGAAATCAGTAAGACTTGGGAGATCGATTGCACGAAGGCCAGGTGCCTCGTGCTTGCCTCTATGGGCAATGAACATCAGAGGAGGCATGAGACTATAGACCTTGAATCCATATTTCTCCATACAAAAGAACTGTATGGAGAGCAATCTCGTATCGCAAGATACGAAGTGTCGAAGAAGTTATTTTCGGCAAGGTTGGCCATCGGATCATCGGTAGCGGAACACGTGCTTAAGATGATTGGCTTCATTGAGGAGCTCGCGGACCTTGGGACCACGTTGGAGAATGAGCTCTATACGGACTTGATTCTTCAGTCCCTTCCTTCCACTTACGCCCAGTTCATCCTGAATTTCAACTTGCAAGAAAAAGAAGTTGAACTTTCAGAGCTCTTCAACATGCTGAGGAGTGCAGAGGGCACCCTACAGAAAGGTAGGGAAACATCCACTTTGTTTGTAGGAGGATCTTCCTCTTCTAGGTCCAAGGCGAAAGCCAAGGGAAAGAAGAAGAAAGCCCCCGCCAAACCAAGGGGAGGTGTTAGTAAAGTGGATACGAAGGGAAAGGCAAAAGCAACAAAGATAGCGGGGAAGCTTATAGGGAAGGAAGAGTGCTTTTTCTGTCATAAGAGTGGTCACTGGAAGAAAGATTGCAGGGCTTGGAAAGCCAGAACACAGGATCTGCTTCAGCTTCAGGTGTGTATGTTATTGAAAACTGTCTATCAATAAACTCTACTTCCTGGGTATTGGATACCGGATCAGGATCTCATATCTGTAATTCTTTGCAGGCGTTGAGAAACCGTAGGTTTTTAAAGGCAGGTGACATGACCCTCAAAGTTGCAAACGGAGCTAGCATGGATGCTAAGGCCGTGGGGGACTATCACCTGGGAATGTCAGATGGACATGTTTTGGTTTTACGTAATTGCTTTTTTGTACCCAACGCAACTTGTAATATCATTTCTGTATCTTTGATTTCTAAAGAAGGTTATGAATTTGCGTTTGTAAGTAATGTTGTAAACATTCACCTTAATCAAGTTCTGATTGGGTCAGGTACATTAAGCAATGGTATATACGTATTAAACCAACCACAGATTTTCAATGTCCAGAATACATACAAAAGAAAGTCTCCGGAAATAAATCAGACTTTCTTATGGCATTGTAGACTGGGTCACATCAATGAGAGAAGGTTGACGAAGTTACATACAGAAGGATATTTGAATCCGTTCGAATATCAATCGTTTGCCACTTGTCAATCCTGTCTCAAAGGAAAGATGACAAAGACTCCGTTCACTGGACACGGAGTAAGAGCGAGCGAGCTCTTGGGACTCGTACACAGCGACGTGTGCGGTCCAATGTCTACACATGCGCGAAGCGTTTATTCTTACTTCATTACTTTTACGAATGACTTTTCAAGGTACGGTTATGTCTTCTTAATGAAACATAAGTCCGAAGCCTTTGGAAAATTCCAGGAATATAAGAATGAAGTAGAAAAACAAACCGGCAAAAGTATCAAGACACTAAGATCGGATCGAGATGGTGAATACTTGAGTGCCGAGTTCCTGGACTATTTAAAAGAGAATGGAATTCTCTCTCAGCTTACTCCTCCATACACTCCGCAACATAACGGTGTATCGGAGAGACGGAACCGAACCCTATTGGATATGGTACGGTCCATGATGAGTAACGCTGAGTTACCGCGATCATTCTGGGGATATGCACTAGAATCAGCTGCATACCTTTTGAACCGAGTTCCAACTAAGACTGTGCCTACCACACCATATGAGATGTGGTGTGGGAAGAGACCCTATCTTAATCACATTAAGACATGGGAAAGTCTTGCTTTTGTCAAAAAGCAGCATGCAGACAAGCTCGAGGCACGCTTAGTACAGTGCGAGTTTGTGGGATATCCAAAGAACTCCAAGGGATATTTCTTCTATTGCGAGGAGGAACAAAGGGTTTTTGTTTCTCGGCATGCCCACTTCTTAGAAACTCAGTTTTTGGAGAATCAGATAAGTGGGAGCGCAATAGAACTGGAAGAAATTCCAGAGCCACGCGCTATTACTGAAAGCTTAATAGAACCAGAGGGTTCGAAAGATCATGACATTCCTACGCCGCTTCGCAGGAGTAGTAGGCAGTCTCATCCGCCCGAGAGATACTACGGTTTTCTCATAGACGGGGATAGAGAGGATTGCATCATAGATTATGATGAGCCGACTAGCTTCCAGCAGGCCATTCAGAGCATTGACTCGGTAAAATGGCTGGATGCAATGCGGACCGAAATGGAGTCCATGTACACCAACAAAGTATGGACGTTGGACGTTGCTCCAGATGGGGTGAAACCCGTAGGATGCAAGTGGATCTTCAAAAAGAAGATTGGTGTAGATGGACAGGTTGAGATCTATAAAGTTAGACTGGTTGCAAAGGGTTTTCGTCAAAGACCTGGTTTGGACTATGATGAGACCTTTTCTCCAGTAGCTATGCTGAAATCCATTCGGATCCTTCTTGCCATTGCTGCCTTCCACGATTATGAGATTTGGCAGATGGACGTAAAGACCGCTTTTCTAAATGGAAATTTAGAGGAGTGTGTTTATATGGACCAGCCAGAGGGTTTCATTCAGAGTGGGAGTAGCGGAAAGGTGTGAAAGTTGCTTAAGTCCATCTACGGACTAAAGCAGGCATCGCGGAGTCGGAACATCTGTTTTGATGAGACGGTCAAAGAATTTGGCTTTATCAAAAATCCAGATGAACCATGCATCTATAGTAGATTTGTAGCAAGAACTGTAGTATTCCTCGTTTTATACGTGGATGACATTCTCTTAATAGGAAATGACATTCCTATGCTACAATCTGTCAAGGGGTTCTTGTCACACAGGTTCTCCTTGAAAGACCTGGGTGATGCCTCATACATTCTGGGGATCCGGATCTATCGTGACAGATCCAAGAGGATACTGGGACTCTCACAGTCTAGGTACATCGACACCATACTGAAAAGATTCAGTATGGAAGATTCCAAGTGTGGTAATCTACCGGCTTGTCACGGGATCACCCTCTCCAAAGAGATGTCTCCCAAGACTGATTTGGAAAGGGATCACATGTCTATTATACCCTACGCTTCTGCGGTAGGCTCTATAATGTATGCGATGTTGTGTACCAGACTAGATGTAGCTTATGCACTGAGTGTGGTAAGCCGGTATCAGTCAAACCCTAGGGAGAAACACTGGATAGCGGTAAAGAACATTCTCAAGTCCCTAAGAAGGACTAAGGAGATGTTCTTGGTGTATGGCGGAAAAGACCTCCAGATCGAGGCCTTTGCTGACTCCATCTTCCAGAGTGACAAGGATGATTCCAAGTCCATGTCGGGTTATGTCTTTACCCTCAATGGAGGGGCGGTGTGTTGGAAGAGTTTCAAACAGGAAACCGTTGCTGACTCGACGATGGAAGCGGAATATATCGCTGCTGCAGATGCCGCAAAAGAAGCTGTCTGGATAAGGAAGTTCTTAACTGAACTTCAGGTGGTTCCGTCCATTGTTGATCCAATACCTCTGTATTGTGACAACAACGGGGCTATAGCTTTAGCGAAGGAACCAAGGTCCCATCAGAAGTCCAGACACATCTTGAGGCGGTATCACCTGATCAGGGAGATCGTGGGTCGCCAGGAGATCGAGGTTCGGAGAGTTTCTACGGAAGATAACACTGCTGATCCACTCACAAAGGCCTTACCCCAGACTCAGTTCGAGCGGCTGATCGAGATGATAGGTGTTCGATACGCCAATACATGGCCTTAGTGTAAGTGGGAGATTGTTAGTGTATATGCCCTAGAGGCCATTACTGTATCATACTAGTTTGTCTATTACTTAATGGAAGCTTGGGATATTCACCTTGTATAGACAATCTTGCTCAATATAGTAGTATGCTACTTGGTTTGTTTCTACTTCAATGTGTACATCACCTATACACATTAGTGGAGCCCTTAGGATCTTTACTTGATTACCAGCGTTGTGATGGAAGTCACACTAGTGGGGGCTGGGTAATCTATAAGCACATCCTTATGCAGGTCCCTAGTCGTAGGACTATCGAGACAGGGCATCGATACTCCGTAGTAGAGTAGCGTATGCGCTTCTCATCCCAGTGTGGGAGACGGTCTGTCCCATAGCCGTCAGTACGTCGTACTTGAGATAGTATGCGGGTGCTCGTTGGGTTACGAGTACACTAGACAGGACTCGTCGGGAACTGTTGGTTGGTACTATACCTATCGTCAGTTATCAGTTCCCAGGTGACATGAGTACAGCTTAGTCCGCTGACTTGACACTGTCACTTCGCCTCGAGTGTGTTCCCACTGTACTTAGATTACTACCCTACCACGGCTCAAAGGAGTCGTGCAAACAGGTACTAGTTGGGTGCAGTCTTGAAGCACTTGGAGGCAGTGACGGTTAGACAGGATTCGTCTCTCCCGGTATTGGGGGTTGACATCGCGCTGTGTCTAGGAGAGCCATTACACGAGTAGTCCCTGGCCAGGGCAAGCGAGATATACTGGTAGGTTTCCAGTGTTATCTCAGGGTGTTCTGGGCTTCACTCCGACACGACTTGTACCGCTATTAGGGGACTGACGTTTACCGCCCCCTAGGCCCGCCATGCGATGTATCAGACGAACAGACCGGACTGTACAGAGATTGTCACATTCAGACTCAGTAGGAGTTCAGATGGGTTTCACCTCGTCAGTCTTCTTGTCGGCATCTACCTGGGGACCATTACGCACAGCTAGTGCCGCTTGCGGTCTGTGGTTAAACCCACTGCCAGCGTAGTGTCGAGTCTTTAGAGTCCCACACAGAAAGCTATTCTCCTTTAGGCAAAAGAGTAGAGGTCGCATGGTTTTGCGACAGGTCGCATGGTTTTGCGACAGGGTTCAGTCACATCCGTGCACTTGTGCACGTTTAGTGTCCGGACAGTTAACACTAGCGGGCTTTGGTTTAAGCCAGATCCTAGTGTACGTTTTGGGATTGGTTTTATCTCGTTTGTATTCGTGTTCCTCGGAACGCGGATGCGGGTGTGTATGCACAGTTGACATAGAGACAGAGGCAGGGGATTCTCATTGGGGTTGTTGACTGTTGACTGTTGACTATTGACTAAACCCTAATGAGAATAAGATATATGATTAACAATAATATTAATTAAGTATTATAGTGACATGGTTGTTGAGGGGTTGACTTTGTTGACTTGTTGACTTTGTTGACCGGTTGACTAGGTTGGACTAGTTGACCATCATCATGACAATGGCTATCATTCCATGGCAAAGACTTTTGCTTGCTTGTTTATTTATGCAAAATGAGTGCATGAAATGATATAGTCATTTTGACTTAAACCATCACACAATACTTGATTACTATTTTTGTTATGATGGTTTTGGATTATGAGTGGTTGGATGGCAAAAGACTCTCACATTCTCTCATTTCATTTCTCTCTCTTGCCATCACTTGCTCAAGCTCTCCCTCTTCCTCTTGCTCTCTCTAGCTCAAGGCAAACCATTCTCATGTGTTGAGATTCATTGCCTTAGAGATAAAAAGACACCAAAACAATCCTCTACTCATTCTAGTTCACAAGGCCTAGCAAGCCAAGTGTTCTAGTTTCTTCTAAGTTCGAAGAAGAAGCCAAAGGTAGAAGCTTTCGGATGGATCCATCTTCGGCGCAAGGAGATGACGAGGTGAGGCCGATCAGTACACCGGGAGAGTTGAAGACGAAGGAGTTCAAGAAAGGTATATCCCCCTAACCGAGTAGGTAAAACTCAAGTTAGGTTGTTAGTTAGTTGTTTAACAAAGATCCGTATTTGGAGTCCATGTTACCACCCTCTCGAAAATCGTTTTTCACCACTTCCGCAACCCCGTAAGTACCGGGGAAGGGTAGCATGGACTTACACCTAGTCGTGGGTGTATCGAGACGGGGCATCGATATACCAGTGTAGACTAGCGTATAGCTTCTCGACCCATATAGATGGGCGATGGATGATCCCATATCCATTGGAGTTTGACATCAGAGATGATATACCGGTGCTCAGTGGAGACTGGGTACACTGGACGGACTCGCTGAGAACTCCCAGATGGTATTATACCTTACGTCAGATGGCAGTTCTCTGGTGACACTGGTACAGGTTAGTCTGTAGACCCGAGATCGTCATAGAGTCTTGTGTGATTCCCACTGTGCTTTGATTTCCACCTTACCACGTCTAAGAGGGCGTGCAAAACGGTGGTTTTTGGGTACAGTCCCGAGTCACATGGAGGCAATGAGCGATAGGAGGGGTTTCGTCTCTCCCGGTATTGGGGGTTGATGTTGCGCTTTGCTCGATTGGCCGTAACAGGGAAGTCCCTGGCCAGGGCTGGTTTAGAGATATACTGGTAAGTGTTACCAGTAGTTTCTCGACCCGTTATGAGCTTCATATCGGCATGACTTATCGGTTATTGGGGTCTGATGTTTACCACCCCTAGACTTGATATGCGACATATCAGACGAGGAGACCGGACTGTACGGTAGTGTCACTGTCAGGCTTTTTGAAGGAGTTGGAGTGGGCTTGCTTGCTGATCTTCTGATCGCTCAATACCCGGGTAGCCGTTACGTCCAGCTAGTACCGCTGACGGCTTGTGGGTGCTTGATATGATCATCACCTACTGCCGGCGTATTGACGAGTCTTTAGAGTCCTACATAGAGGTTTTACTGGCTCAGGCAAAACGAAATAGGAGCGCATATGTGATATGTGCGGGACCGAGAATAATGCGAGTGTGATACCGTATTCTATTCTCGCGATATTTGTATCGATCGGTTGTATGCGATATAACCTGGTTATCGAATCAAGGGTTGATTCAATAAGTCGATACATTGGATGTTAGTCGGTTATATGTGATATAACCGGATTATTAAGTCAAGTGTTGATTTAATAATTTAGTGTATAATTGTATATGTGATATACTAATTTACATTAACTAACATTGGTTCACTTAAGCATTTATTTTTCTCACTTGTGCACAACTTAATATATATGTGATATATATTTATTTGTGTTATTTTTGTATCATGGTTGTTGATACAACTATCATGGGTGTATGAGACATACACCATTATAAATATATTGGTATGGTTTTTAATATTCAAAGTAAATACAAAAATTAGTGGATATTTGTTAAATGCATGAAGCTTGTAGAAGCTTGTGAGTGCTTTGACAAATTCAACCCTTTTTGTTTTGCTTTGGATATTAATTAACCTAACCAATATATTTAGCCATGGTTATGTCTCTACATGAGTTAGTATATGATACACACTCACCCATGGTTAGATGATTCCTCTCTCTTGATTAGTTTTCATATTCATTTTGAGCTCATCTTCTTCCTCCTTGATTTTCTTTCTAGGGTTTGAAAAAGAGAGAGAAACAATGTGAGAAAAGAAATTCTAAAGTGTACCCATTTCCTATTTCACCATCCTCT
This sequence comes from Agapanthus africanus, assembly GCA_030015575.1. Lineage (NCBI taxonomy): Eukaryota > Viridiplantae > Streptophyta > Magnoliopsida > Asparagales > Amaryllidaceae > Agapanthus > Agapanthus africanus. Next base: position 217,256,054 of record JASDDO010000006.1, read on the forward strand.
TCTAGACTAGCACTTTAGTTTAGGGTGTTTGCTTCACTAATTCTTTGGTTAGTGAAGTAGAAGCTTGAGTTCGTATTCTCTCGACGTATATCATCTTCGGCCTCGAAGACTTCAAGCAATACCGTTGCCTCTTCTCATGGAGTCATCCAAGAGTCCGGGAGAACCACGATCGCAGCGAAGGGACTTCAACAAGGAGCTAAAGAAGTGAATGACCGATCTCCAAAGGTTGTATTTCGTATTCAATTAGTTATAGATGCTATTAACTTGCATGTGAAACCCTAATTTTCTGGCAACAATCATGTTAAGGGTTATTCGGTACGGCTAAAATTTTAAACGGTCATGGTTGATGCATTGTAGAACCTTATTAGAGTGCCTAGTAACCCTACAGTGGTATCAGAGCCTAGCTAGAGCATTAGGCGATGTGTTTACGAAGTTAAAATCCCGATCGAACCCGGAAATGTCAAAGTTAACCCCCTCTCTATACATTTTTTTAAAACTGGGTTTTTTTCTGAATTAAAAATACCTAAAAAATTCAGCAGGGTTTTCTAAGAATTGCAGTGAAAAACGATGACGTAATCCGTACGGACCGCCGCGGAACCGCGGCCGTACCCCGCTTGGGCCACGGATCTGCGGCAGTACTGTTTGATTTGACAATTATTTTTTCACAGTTATTCCCTTTTCTGCTTATATATTTTCTCGGTATTTTTTATTCTGACTCAAGTGTTGAGTGTTCTGGTGTTTATTTTGTATTCGTTGATTCGATTGGAAAATTTAATTTCGTTGTGTTTTCCGGATATTTAGAAAGTATTAAAAAGTTCGAACGGATATCAATAACTCACTTTTTCCCGACCCGGAAAATTTCCAAGTGTTGGATTTTTCCGTTGTTTAAGAACGTCTGAATCGTGCAAGTTACGCAATGGACCCTCTAGAAGACAACAAACCTTAACTCGATTATGTGACCGTCTTGAACTGCCTTTTGAACCTTAGGGTTTGGGGCAGTACGGCGTTGCCACATGTGAGGCGTTGGCATGACCCTTCTACGGCTGGACCATTGGTACTGTGGCATGTGATGGATGTTTTTAAACTCCCCTCAAGTGTTGAGAACTATATGGGAAATCTTGGGTGTTTGATTATTCGATCGGAAAGTTTAACATTGTCTATTTATCTGGAATGTGATACAATATTTGGAATCCACAAGTAGTTATGAGATAACTAATTTGGATGTTATAAACATAGCAGTTTAGTCTCAGATGATCGGTTGCCACGGAATTTTGATGTGATCAAAAGTCCGTCGCAATCACGTAGCGTACGCGGATACTCGCCGGGTAAACTTAATAGACAGCCATGCCCCATAGCCCCGAACAAGTGACTGTAGGAGAACCCCGTCGCCAAAAGCATCCGTTCGGGTGCTCACGGCAGCGGTGTTCCGCCTTAGTGCACTTCGTCGACGGCATTCGGGGGTGCGTCCGTCTACTAAAGTTTGCGACGAGCATTCGATCAGGAAATTGGGAATCTTGTTGAATTGACCGACTAGATATTGAAAAGTGTTTTTGTTAGTGTATATGCCCTAGAGGCCATTAATGTATCATACTAGTTTGTTTATTACTTGATGGAAGCTTGGGATATTCACCTTGTATTGACAATCTTGCTCAATATAGTAGTGTGCTACTTGGTTTGTTTCTGCTTTAATGTGTGCATGTGTTTCTTTTAGCATATCGCCTTTACACATTAGTGGAGCCCTTAGGATCTTTGCTTGATTACGAGCGTTGTGATGGCAGTCACACTCGTGGGGGTTGGGTAATCTACAAGCACATCCTTATGCAGGTCCCTAGTCGTAGGACTATCGAGACAGGGCATCAATACTCCGGAGTAGACTAGCGTATGCGCTTCTCATCCCAGCTTGGGAGACGGTCTGTCCCACATCCGTCAGTACGTCGTACTTGGGATAGTATGCGGGTGCTCGTTAGGTTACGAGTACACTGGACAGGACTCGTCGGGAACTGTTGGTTGGTATTATACCTATCGTCAGTTATCAGTTCCCAGGTGACATGAGTACAGCTTAGTCCGTTGACTTGGCACTGTCACTTCGCCTCGAGTGTGTTCTCACTGTACTTTGATTACTACCCTACCACGACTCAAAGGAGTCGTGCAAACAGGTAGTTTTTGGGTGCAGTCCCGAAGCACTTGAAGGCAGTGACGGTTAGACAGGATTCGTCTCTCCCGGTATTGGGGGTTGATATCGCATTGTGTCTAGGAGAGCCATTACACAAAGTCCCTGGCCAGGGCAAGTGAGATAGACTGGTAGGTTTCCAGTGTTATCTCAGGTGTTCTGGGTTGCACTCCGACACGACTTGTACCGCTAGTAGGGGACTGACGTTTACCGCCCCCTTAGGACCGCCATGCGATGTTCTTAGACGAACAGACCGGACTGTACGGAGACTGTCACATTCAGGCTCAGTAGGAGTTCAGATGGGTTTACCTCGTCAGTCTTCTTATCGGCATCTACCTGGGGACCGTTACGTACAGCTAGTGCTGCTTGCGGTCTGTGGTTAAACCCACTGCCAGCGTAGTGTCGAGTCTTTAGAGTCCCACACAGAGGGTTATTCGCCTTTAGGCAAAATGAGTAGAGGTCGCATGGTTTTGCGACAGGGTTCGTTCACATCCGCGCACTTGTGCACGTTTGGTGTCCGGACAGCTTATACTAGCGGGCTTTGGTTTAAGCCAGATCCTAGTATATGTTTTGAGATTGGTTTTATCTCATTGTATTCATGTTCCTCGGAACACGGATACGGGTGTGTATGCACAGTTGACTGAGACAGAGGCAGAGGACTTTCTTTAGGGTTGATGGCCATTGTCATTTTCTTAACCCTAATGTTTATGTGTGAAATATGATTTATTAATATTAGTTAATTATAATTGTGTATGGTTAGGGTTGTTGACCATTTGACCATGCTTGACTTGTTGACCTAGGTTGACAAGTTGACCATCATCATTTCATATGAAAGATGCTCTTTGATCCTTGCAAAAGTAATTATTGTGAAATGATAATGGTCATTTCAAGATTAACCATCACAATTATCTTTAGCTAATTATTTATTTATCATAATTCACATATATGTGAGAAGGTTGGATTATTCTTCTCATTCTATCATTCTCATTCTCTCTCATCCTCTTCCTCTCTCTCTAGCTCTCCCCTCTAATGAGTTGAGAACCATTTGAGCTTGAGATAATCCCTTCAAAAATACTCTCTACTCTTTCTAAGGTTCTAGGTTTAGCATACCAAGCACCTTAGTTACTTTTAGTTTGAGGTTGGAGCCAAAGGTAGAGGCCCTCGGGTGGATCTTTCTTCGGCAAGAGAAGGCGACAAGGAGAACCCGTTCTTTCACTCCAAGGAGCAACAAGAGAAGGACTTGAAGATCTAGGTATAACCCCCTTTCCGAGTAGCTAACTCTTTTAGCATGGTAGTTAGTTTTTGTTTAGCAAAGATCCCTCCTTTTCATAGTCCATGTTGCCTAGTGTTGTTAAAATCCGATTTTTCATAACGTTTCCGCCTCCCCGCAAGCACCGGGGTGGGCAACGTGGACTTACAGTGGTATCAGAGCCTAGCTAAACACAAACTAACTACTTAGCAAAGTATCTAGAACTTCGATCGGAAAAAATCGCAAAACACTTTTCGAAAACCCTAAGTTTCTGCCGATTTTTATTTCTGCTTTAAAAATAATAAATTATACACTAAAAATCGTCTCAAGGTTTTTACAGAACACCCAAGAAAAATGAACCAGCGAGTCGACTAACTCACCGCGGAACCGCGGCAAGAGCATGCTCTTGCCGCGGATCCGCGACAAGAGTTGACTCGGCCGTGGGTCGTTTTTCCTGCAGTGTTCTTCTGTTGCTGTTTTTTGATTTTTGAGATGGTTTGTTTCTGCCCAGATTTTCCAGAGAACAAGTTAGTTTTTGGGTTGGTCACAAATCCGTATTTTGATCGAATTTCTTTACACTTTGGCTAATGGGTTATATCTGTGATGTGATATATGTATTGAACGTCTGCTAATCGCTATACGTCGATTAGTGGGGGTTATACATATCTGTGATCTGTAATGATTGATGGTTTATGTATATGAATTCGTTGGATTGTCGCGGATGAATAGCCGGGGGGTTGTGAGATGAGAGTTTTCTTATTCTTTCAATTCTTGTAATATGTAAATTGATGTAATATTATTTGTATGGCCGCACAACCGGGTCGGGGTTGTAGCCGTCATTGTATAATTTCTTTTACTGTTTTTGCTCCTAGGATAGACCCAAGGTGGGGTGCACAAACTACCGGGTATCTCGAAGTGCCGAGTGGCCTACTCACGGTGTTGAGGGAGGTTGCTTCGCTTCGGGTACTTGGCGGGTAGTTTGCCGTACCCGTAAGGGTCTAGGGTGGGGTTTGGCTATTCATCGCGACCGTGTAATCTGCTTTTTGTTACAGGCTCGTACGAAATGCGGATTCCTAGTATATCCAATGTGTTCATCTGTGATCTGGAATGGCTATCATTGCATGCGACGAATGTTTATATATATCTATTTAGGCGTTGCTTATGTTTTGCATCCGCGCTAGTCCAGCCCCCGCTCTGTCGTTAGTTAAGTAACCTAACGGGTGATGACGGGACCCCGTGGCGAATGCAGATGGCATAAGCGTACGTCATATTTTTGTTGTTTTCTGCAATGGTAGGATTAAATGATGGGACACATTGGAATTAATGCAAGAAAAATAAACCAAGTAAAAGTCGTTGGAACACTTTCAAAACCACTCGGTTCTTTTCAAAACCAAATTTTAAATGCGGAGCTTGAGCCACTCCTTTTGAAAGCTATCTCATTCCTTCGATTATATCAAGTTCACTACGTTCACGGTTTCGCTAAAACCTGTAAGTGCACGGCGGCGCCCCGGCCGTCAATCCGACGGCCAAATGCGGAAACGGTGATAAACTTTAATTTTTTGCGGACTTAGCAAACTGGCACCACCGCGCACTAAACACCCGGATCGTAACCATTAACAAGTCTAAGTTAACTAGAAGATGGGTTAGAGATATACCGACTGATCCGAGTCCTCCGGTCTTCATCTCCACTCCGATCTCCTCGCGGGATCTCCGGTCGTCGCCTCCTCGCCGGAAGGGCACCACGTCGCCTGCATCTTTTACGGGCTCCCGCCTCTATACCGAGGCAACTCGGGCATGAAGCCGGCAACTCGACATGCCCAAGATTTGCTGTAGGTTGTAGTGTAGAGTGTATGTCTCATTGGGGTTTTGGTTGCCTTTTGAAGATGGAGGAATGAAGGTATGAAAAATGGTGCTTTCATTTTTCCTTGTATCAAAATGAGATGAATGTAATTTGCCACACCACAAAATGAAACTCTCTCTTCCTCACTCAAAGAGGTGGCCGGCCAACCCTTTTTGGAAATGGTGGAGGGAATTGATATATATCATGAAGGGAGGTGAGTGTAGGAGTGAAGAAAAGGTGACCACATCAAAAGACAAAGAAACATCAACCATGCTTCACACATAAATCAAACCCATACCTTCATTAATGCAAGTGATGGTGCAAAAGATAATGATGCTATCATAATCAACACTTTTGCAATAAAACCCCTCCACTAAAGTTATTTGCACAATTGCAAATAACCCCCTCCATCGGAAAAGTCCGGCCGGGAAAGAACAAAGGAAAAACGGCCGGAATGGAAAGCAAACTGGCAACTCCAGAAAACTGGTCCCGTAATAAATTACAGGAAAACCCCCATACTGTGCATACACACCCGCATCTGTATTCCGTCCGGATACAAATGCAAAAAGACAAAATCTACACTGTACTAAACTAGGACCGGCTTAAGCCAAAGCCGGCTAGTAATATCCGTCCGATCCTGATCCGTGCAGTACCGCACGTATCTGATCGAACGCTGCCATATAACCATACGGCCACTAGTACAAACTGTCCGATCCTGATCCGTGCAATACCGCACGTATCTGATCGGACCCTGCCATATCTCCATACGGCCTCTACAGCGTTTCGCCCGAAAGCTTGAGTAATTGAAAGTGTGGTGGACTCTAAAGACTCGTCAATACTATGGCTGTGGATTTAACCACTAGCACGTCAGAGGTATAAGCCAATACGTGACGGGCCACCAGCTATTGACTAAAAGGGACGTCGATGAGCGAACTCATCCTGACACCCTACTGAGCCTGTCAGTGACAATATCCGTACAGTCCGGTCCGTTCGTCTATGAGCATCGCATGTCGGGCCTAGGGGGTTGGTAAAAGTCAGACCCCCAAAAGCGGTACAAGTCGTGTCGGAGTGTAGCCCAAAACACCCTGAGATACTACTGGAATACCTACCAGTAAATCTCCTGCCTTGGCCAAGGACTTCGTGTAATGGCTCTCCTAGACACAGCGCGACCTCACCCCCAATACCGGGAGAGACGAAACCCCCGATGATCCGCTCACTGCCTCCATGTGGCTCGGGACTGTACCCAACTAAAACCTATTTGCACGACTCCTTTGAGCCGTGGTAGGGTAGTAATCAAAGCACAGTGGGAACTCACACGAGACAAATGACGATCCCCAGGTCGATGAACTAACCTGTACACATGTCACCTGGGAACTGCTATCTGACGTCAGGTATAAGACCAACTAGCATGTTCCCGGCGAGTCCTGTCCGGTGTACTCATAACCCAATGAGCACCTGTATACATCTTAGGTGAACCAACTGACACCAGTGGCTTATGAGACCGGCCACCGCCCCTCGTCGGGGTCTCGACTGTATACACTAGTCTACTCTGGAGAATCGATGCCCTGTCTCAAAACTCCCACGACTAGGGACCTTTTAAGGATGTGCTAATAGACTCCAGCTCTCACTTATATGATCGCCCTCATACTGCCGGCAGTCAAGCAAGAATCCTAGGGGCTCTATCATCATGCAATAGCGACCTGTCATGTCACCTAAAGCAGTACACGATGATAAAGGTAAACCAGATAGCGTACTATCATCTCGAGTAAGACTGTCTTCCCGGGATAGGTCCTCCCTCAATCATTGCAATCACGTGCTTGTGACCCAATAATTGACTCTGAGGGCACTATCTCCAACAATCTCCCACTTGCACTCAAGGCTAATTATTGCGATGTCGCATACTCACAGCCCGTGTGATACCGAACATCCAACTCCTCTACTTGTCTGTCTCACAAAACTCGTTTTGTAAAACTATTGCGTTCGAGGAATAGCCTGAGTGAGTGGATTCGCTCTGATGTTTCTTTCTATGTCTCTCTATATCTCAAGTTCGCGGAGAAAGCCATCTCCCGAAATGAGCAATACCTGTCTTAGAGTGTCTGGATGTCTGATGGGACCTAGCTCATAAATGAACTCCAAATCCAAACTTCTTAGACTGTATCGTCAACTGAACTTAATCAGTATCCTGCGCCATGCCATCCTCAGTATTGCCTCGGACCACCTGTCCAAAATACTGCCCCTCGTCAGAGGGAAAACTATAACTCTGACAACCTCCTTGTCATCCATGTCACCTTGGAAGCCTGGAATGATAACTGTCTCCCGAATGAGGCTGTCGTTATCATATCCCTAGAACATCCACTTATGTTCCAAAACTGCTTCCGACTGTTTCTCCAGGATTGGATCAATGTCAACTTATTGCATCTAGTGCAAGAACAACATCTGGTGTGGTACTTGACATCTCATGATTGACTCAATTGCCTAAGCAAGTGATCTGCCAATCATGCACATCCCTCTCTACTTTAGTCTGTAAGACACCTTTAGAGAGGGTGACTCCATCACCTGCAGGTACACTACCGTGCCAGGAGTCGTCCATTCTAAATACTCTTAGAATGCTGTCTAAGTACCCATGTGGAGAAACCACTGTGTGACGACCAAAGTATAACCGATCGTAGTATAGGAGTTTCCTTTCCTACTACCTTCTCAACAGATCCATCCCCTATTCTGATGATGTCAAACCTATGACTGTCACATCAGAAATAGATGATCTATCTCCGCTACATCTGCTTTAGTCTATAAATAGACATGAGCCTTATGTCCACCAATGCTTCCGCTGCTCCACTGACTACGACAACCCTCTGCCAGAGTCATATAGACGTGCACTTCTAAAACTAGTTTAGAACGACGCTATACTCATCCTCCTGCCGGGTCTCGCAGCCTGGAACAACAACAATGGCGAGTGTGGGTAAACAAGAACTTCCCTGTCACCGTCCTTGAGGCTACCGGAGTACCTCTCGGGTGCCTGAAGTTACCCACCTTATCTGCGGAGTGGCCAATGGAATGTCAAATCAGATTGAATCTTTAGGTTCCTTATCAAATCTTCAGTAATCGTTTGTGGTTCTGGAATCACTTCCAGTTCTACCATACTCCCACTACTGTTTTTGAAAAAATCCATTTTTAATAAAACTGTGGCGAGTCTAGAACAATATTTCTATTGATCTGCCAGATGGTAGAAAGTCAACCCTCGTCATAGCCTGGGTCAACCCACAAACAGCCATTACAGAAACGTGCCTTGAGTTGTCCAGTGTCTGGTTTTAATCATAAGCCGGACAACTCCCCGTACCTTAACAACGTTAAGATATGAACTGTTCTATATCCAATATAGAACCAGAGGCACTGATTTAATTTAACCAGATTCAAATCATGCAGCTGTCTCCAGTGTCAACTAAATGGAGAGAGGCCAATCAGCGTTACTCAACTTAGGAATGCTTCCAATTATGAGTAACCTGAAAGAGAAGCAATTTCTTTTTATCATTACTATCAACTGAATACCATACAAAAGTATCTACATCTTCGATCACTTTGAAGAATCCCGATACTTGCTGTATCTGGTTCTCTACTCTATTCAAATACCTATAACTCCTCAAAACTTAGACCCTGTGTTTCTACGAAACACACGTCTAAGAACTAAAGAAGTTAAAAGTAAACAGAATATAGTATGAGGACCAACCCCTCTGTCCTAATAGACATTGGACAACATACAATACTCTGTATAAGTCCACCGAGTCTAACAACTCTTTTACTGTATGTCGTAGGTTGAAAACTGTACTTATGGTTAAGAAGAATTACACCGCTGTTTAATGCTCCTTACCTAACCATCCACTGATATAGGTAAATGTCATCGACATAATATCAAAATGTATATCTCACTCTATGAAAATAGACGTACAGATATATCAATTTGAAATTGGTGCACAACAACGGATATTCAAAACTAATATATTTGCCGACCGGCAAACAGCCCAGGTGATTTCCTCATATATCACCGATTACAACAATCCCGATATAATGAGGATGATCACCCAATTCCCAATAACTTACTCCCACTCATCATCTGTAAAACCATACAGATGTGAGAATCATACCTGGTAAATACATACCCTGGAGTAAGTGTCTAATCGGGAAATCAGTTTTCTTTTAACAGTACACAGTTGAAACTGAAACATTGAAATGTTTCGGTGGGGTATCATGGTATTCTTAGCAATGCCTCTACCATTATCCAGATTCAGAACTATATCCGTATAATTCTTTGCCACCTCTCCAAATCCCTTTATATGTCTTTAGTCATTACCTTCTGCACACCCCTTTAGGCCAATTGGTTTTCTTCCTTCCCTACCGTTCGGCACCAGCCTATGGTTTGGAAGAAGACTATCCAATAAGCATAATGGGTGTACTGTCCTAATCCTAGGAGCACTCGCAACGCGAGAGAAGGTGAAGATAAAAGACACCTGAATGTACTTTATTCCTATTTCTCCTGAACCAGGATCCATCCCCGAACTGGAACAAGTTCCTTTCGAGTTCGTATATAACCATACGATGGATTATCCAATAAAATGGGATCTTCGTAGTGATACGGAGTGTCCTGGAGAAATACAAAGGTGATTTAGGATTGGCGAAGAAATACTTGGTTTGGTCGTGAATAGCAGTCGCAATTTACTTTGCCCTCTTACTAATCCCTTGCTTTGTCTGAACTTAATACCTTCTGTACACCGTTTAGGCTAACTGGTTTTCTTCATTCCCTACCGGTCGGCACCAGCCTATGGTTTGGAAGAAGACTATCCAATTTGCATAATAGGTGTACTGCTCCTAAACCAAGGAGTACTTGCAGCCTGAGAGAAGGTGAAAAGAAAAGACAACTGAATAGTCCTATCCGTTTTCTCCAGAACCGGAAACCATCCTCGAATTCCTTCGAGTTCGTATCTAACCATACGATGGTTTTGTCCAATGGAAGTGGACGTTCGTAGTAATACGGGGTGTCCTGGAGAAATGGGTAAAAGTAGGAGTGGCAATGAGGTCTGCAACTCTGACAATCCAAAAGCCAGTGTTAAGAAGGTTCGGTCAACTTGGTCACTGAGTCGTAGTTTTGGGTCGGGTCAATGGTCGCTGCCAAGAGAGAGAGAGAAAAGAAACACTCAGCGTGCACTCTATCCTAGATCAGAATGGTTACCAATTTATCTAATCTGGAAACCTCCCACTGTACCTCTAATTCTCCTCCAAACCTGAAAGAAGAATTAGTCGGGGTCACCCGAGGAGTAAACCAACTCATCAGTGGGGATCGGGATCCAACTCTCATCGCATGATAACGTGACGGAATCCGCTCACGGTATCATACTCCAGAAGGTATGCGCATATCTGGCAAGTTTCAGTTCTTTTGAAACTCCCGATGTGATTTCTGCCCCATGCTCTTATGACCTTGACGAAGGTCAACAAATCATAAGTCACATGTCAAGTTCTACCCGTCATTGTCCAGGTTAATTTGAACCCACCCGTACAAGCCCTTGACGAAGGTCAACAAGGCTATACGACTGTCCCAAACCAACGCATCTATCTATGCAGCAGAAAAGCAACAAGCAGCTACCATACACTATGCCTTGACGAAGGTCAACAAACATAGCATGAATACTACTTGCTACCCGTCTGAAATGACGGAGGGCTACGAATGGTTTCTGGCGAAAACCTTTAACGTAATGAACTTGATATCGTTGAAGGAACGGATAGCTTTTTAGAAAATATAGTGACGAAAACCTTTACTAAAGAGGTCACTCCCGGTGAAGGGATCTCGGCTCTTTCTCCGTAGAATGAGGTGCAGGATATTCCAACTGAATACCACGATGCAAAGCAAAAGTAATCGGCTATAGTGAAGTTAATGCCCTGACGCAAAATTCTGTCCAAGGGGTCACTCCCGGTGAGGGGATCTCGGCCCTTGCCTCGTCGACTGAGGAGCAGGATATTCCAAATGAATACCACGATGCAAAACAAAAGTGAACGTCCTTGCAATAACAGCTTTTTGAAAAGTGTTCCAACAACATCAGATTAGGTTTGTTTAACTTGCATTGATCCGAATCAATGCAGTCCCATCAATTGATCACACCACAAAGAACGAAAAATATACTGACGTACGTATATGCCATCCGCATTCGCCACTGGGTCCCGTCATCACCCGTTAGGTTAGCTTACTAACGGCAGAGCGGGGACTGGACTAGCGCGGATGAAAAACATATACAACATCTACTAATATATATACCAATATATTATATTTCGCTCAAGGCGTGAATAAAATGCAACATCACAGAAATGTACAGCATCACAGAATAATACAGATATCTGGGATCCCCGGGTTTCACAGAGCCATTACTGAAACCCGACGTTCCCCTGGTCGTGTGGACAGCCTGTGCAATGAAATCCTAGACCCCTACGGGCGCGGCAAGTTACCCGCCAAAACCTGAAGCGAGGCAGCCCCCTTCAGCGCCGTGAATGGACCACCCAGCACTTCACGGAATCTGGTAACTTGGGCACCCCTCCTGGGTCAACCTGTACCCCCTACGAGTGCGGCGAATAGCCCGCCAATCCCAGAGTGAAGCCCCCTCCGTATCAATGCCATGAGATGCGGGCTTGTTGCCTTCCAGAACCCGGCTATCCGTGCACCCCTCCTCGGGGTAATCCTAGTACAGAATGTAAAATATACATACACCGGGTACATCGACCGCAACCAGGTCGTGCCCCAAAAGAATAATACAAACAGGCAGTGACGGCAGTCCACAAGTCGGACGCTCGCCCCGCAATCAAAAGTACATAATACAACAACACAGTACTAGCATTGCATCCAGGCTATCCCCCACGACCGATCCGCAACATCACAGCAAATACATAGAACATCAACGTGAAAGTCACGTTCGCAAATCCGTCTAACCGGGCTATAGCAGTTTGACCGGATTTACCGATCGAGTGACATTCACGGTCGCAGATATAATGTAAATACTGTGAAAAATGTGTTTAAAATTTTTCCGATTGATCAAACAATTAACAAGTGGGCCCCAAAGAAAACTGTAGCACTCACAGAAATAATTGGCCCAACTTTAATATTCCAAAACCCATATTTTAAGCCCAGAAGGCCTCTGTAAAAAATTGGTGAAGTGATGTGAATAGTGCGCGGCGGAAGGGCCGCGGGAATGGGGTTTGTGCGGCGGTTCCGCGCTCCAACTGTGGATTCACTTCATCGAAATTTTACAGAGGTCTTAGATTTTCCAGTACATCAATAATTTACAACCTGAAAAATTTTTAGAGACCAAAAAATTTCAACAGAAAACTGTCGTGACAAAATACGGGTTTTTGGACATTTCGATCGATCGGAACTGATAAACACATTACACAAAGCTAGACTATGTTAATGGCGAGGCTCTGATACCACTGTAAGTGCACGGCGGCGCCCCGGCCGTCAATCCGACGGCCAAATGCGGAAACGGTGATAAACTTTAATTTTTTGCGGACTTAGCAAACTGGCACCACCGCGCACTAAACACCTGGATCGTAACCATTAACAAGTCTAAGCTAACTAGAAGATGGGTTAGAGATATACCGACTGATCCGAGTCCTCCGGTCTTCATCTCCACTCCGATCTCCTCGCGGGATCTCCGGTCGTCGCCTCCTCGCCGGAAGGGCACCACGTCGCCTGCATCTTTTACGGGCTCCCGCCTCTATACCGAGGCAACTCGGGCATGAAGCCGGCAACTCGACATGCCCAAGATTTGCTGTAGGTTGTAGTGTAGAGTGTATGTCTCATTGGGGTTTTGGTTGCCTTTTGAAGATGGAGGAATGAAGGTATGAAAAATGGTGCTTTCATTTTTCCTTGTATCAAAATGAGATGAATGTAATTTGCCACACCACAAAATGAAACTCTCTCTTCCTCACTCAAAGAGGTGGCCGGCCAACCCTTTTTGGAAATGGTGGAGGGAATTGATATATATCATGAAGGGAGGTGAGTGTAGGAGTGAAGAAAAGGTGACCACATCAAAAGACAAAGAAACATCAACCATGCTTCACACATAAATCAAACCCATACCCTCATTAATGCAAGTGATGGTGCAAAAGATAATGATGCTATCATAATCAACACTTTTGCAATAAAACCCCTCCACTAAAGTTATTTGCACAATTGCAAATAACCCCCTCCATCGGAAAAGTCCGGCCGGGAAAGAACAAAGGAAAAACGGCCGGAATGGAAAGCAAACTGGCAACTCCAGAAAACTGGTCCCGTAATAAATTACAGGAAAACCCCCATACTGTGCATACACACCCGCATCTGTATTCCGTCCGGATACAAATGCAAAAAGACAAAATCTACACTGTACTAAACTAGGACCGGCTTAAGCCAAAGCCGGCTAGTAATATCCGTCCGATCCTGATCCGTGCAGTACCGCACGTATCTGATCGAACGCTGCCATATAACCATACGGCCACTAGTACAAACTGTCCGATCCTGATCCGTGCAATACCGCACGTATCTGATCGGACCCTGCCATATCTCCATATGGCCTCTACAGCGTTTCGCCCGAAAGCTTGAGTAATTGAAAGTGTGGTGGACTCTAAAGACTCGTCAATACTATGGCTGTGGATTTAACCACTAGCACGTCAGAGGTATAAGCCAATACGTGACGGGCCACCAGCTATTGACTAAAAGGGACGTCGATGAGCGAACTCATCCTGACACCCTACTGAGCCTGTCAGTGACAATATCCGTACAGTCCGGTCCGTTCGTCTATGAGCATCGCATGTCGGGCCTAGGGGGTTGGTAAAAGTCAGACCCCCAAAAGCGGTACAAGTCGTGTCGGAGTGTAGCCCAAAACACCCTGAGATACTACTGGAATACCTACCAGTAAATCTCCTGCCTTGGCCAAGGACTTCGTGTAATGGCTCTCCTAGACACAGCGCGACCTCACTCCCAATACCGGGAGAGACGAAACCCCCGATGATCCGCTCACTGCCTCCATGTGGCTCGGGACTGTACCCAACTAAAACCTGTTTGCACGACTCCTTTGAGCCGTGGTAGGGTAGTAATCAAAGCACAGTGGGAACTCACACGAGACAAATGACGATCCCCAGGTCGATGAACTAACCTGTACACATGTCACCTGGGAACTGCTATCTGACGTCAGGTATAAGACCAACTAGCATGTTCCCGGCGAGTCCTGTCCGGTGTACTCATAACCCAATGAGCACCTGTATACATCTTAGGTGAACCAACTGACACCAGTGGCTTATGAGACCGGCCACCGCCCCTCGTCGGGGTCTCGACTGTATACATTAGTCTACTCTGGAGAATCGATGCCCTGTCTCAAAACTCCCACGACTAGGGACCTTTTAAGGATGTGCTAATAGACTCCAGCTCTCACTTATATGATCGCCCTCATACTGCCGGCAGTCAAGCAAGAATCCTAGGGGCTCTATCATCATGCAATAGCGACCTGTCATGTCACCTAAAGCAGTACACGATGATAAAGGTAAACCAGATAGCGTACTATCATCTCGAGTAAGACTGTCTTCCCGGGATAGGTCCTCCCTCAATCATTGCAATCACGTGCTTGTGACCCAATAATTGACTCTGAGGGCACTATCTCCAACAAAACCATTTGTAGCCCTCCGTCGTTTCACAAGAATGGTCAATAAGTATTCAAGCTATGTATGTTGGCCAAAGTCAATGCATAGTGATTGGTAGCTATTGGGTATTCATGTGCAGCATAGATAGATGTGTTGGTTTGGGGCAGTCGTTCTACCATGTTGGCCAAAGTCAAGGGTATGTGCGGGTGGGCTCAAATTAACCTGGAGAATGATGGGTAGAACTTGACATGTGACTTATGATATTTTGGCCAAAGTCAAGGTCATAAGAGCATGGGGCAAAAATCCACATCGGGAGTTTCAAAAGAAACTGAAACTTGCTAGCGCTGCATACCATTTGGAGTGTGATGATTCTGGTAGGATTCCTTCAGTTTTGTCACGCGATGATATTTAGATCCCGATCCTACTGTGAGTATATGCTACTCCTCCGGAACTTTCTTACTTAACGATCAATGCTATAAACCAAGTAGGTGTCTAGAAAGGTGTTAGCGGGGCTACGCCCACAGGGAAAAGAGGTTACTTAATTAAGGAACTTCGCGAAAGCGTTGGAAAACCTCCCTCGAAGTACCGACACTGGCCTGGCTGAACGGTTAAGCAAGTATTGTACGGTGAGATTGATCCCGACTAGTTCTTCCTTTATGGTTTGAGGAGGGATTCGAGAGACAGTGAGAGCCATCCTGTTTAGACAAATTAAAAACCACTCTAAACTTGCAAGAGCATCAAGCTAAAGTGTTTCTTCTCTCTCTCCTAATTGCGGCGACCAATTATCATGACTGGACTTAAGTTACTTCTAGATAAAAACATACTGACAGGGCCAAACTACAAAGATTGGCTCAGGAATGTCAAAATGGCAATCACTTATGACAAGTTGGGGTATCTTCTTACCACCAAAGCTCCCCCAGTCCCAGGTCCCAAAACCAGCGTCGCGGATAGGGAAATCCGTAAGACCTGGGAAATCGACTGCGCGAAGGCCAAGTGCCTCGTGCTTGCCTCTATGGACAATGAACATCAGAGGAGGCACGAGAATATGGACCTCGAATCCATATTTCTCCATACAAAAGAACTGTATGGAGAGCAATCCCGTATCGCCAGATACGAAGTGTCGAAGAAGCTGTTTTCGGCAAGATTGGCCGTCGGATCATCGGTAGCGGAACACGTGCTTAAGATGATTGGCTACATAGAGGAGCTCGTGGACCTTGGGACCACGTTGGAGAATGAGCTCAATACGGACTTGATTCTCTAGTCCCTTCCTTCCACTTACGCCTAGTTCATCCTGAACTTCAACTTGCAGGAAAAGGAAGTTGAACTTTCAGAACTCCTCAACATGCTGAGGAGTGCGGAGGGAACCCTACAGAAAGGTAGGGAAATATCCACTTTGTTTGTAGGAGGATCTTCCTCTTCTAGGTCCAGGACGAAAGCCAAGGGAAAGAAGAAGAAAACCCCCGCCAAACCAAGGGGTGGTGTTAGTAAAGTGGATACGAAGGGAAAGGCAAAAGCAACAAAGGTAGCGGGGAAGCTTGTGGATAAGGAAGAATGCTTTTACTGTCACAAGAGTGGACACTGGAAGAAATATTGCAGGGCTTGGAAGGCCAGAACACAGGATCTGAAGCAAGTTGCGGCTTCAGCTTCAGGTGTGTATGTTATTGAAAACTGTCTATCAATAAACTCTACTTCCTGGGTATTGGATACCGGATCAGGATCTCATATCTGTAATTCTTTGCAGGCGTTGAGAAAGCGTGGGTTTTTTGAAGGCAGGTGACATGACCCTCAAAGTTGCAAACGGAGCTAGCATGGATGCTGAGGCCGTGGGGGACTATCACCTGGGAATGTCAGATGGACATGTTTTGGTTTTACGTAATTGCTTTTTTGTACCCAATGCAACTTGTAATATCATTTCTGTATCTTTAATTTCTAAAGAAGGTTATGAATTTGCGTTTGTAAGTAATGTTGTAAACATTCACCTTAATCAAGTTCTGATTGGGTCAGGTACATTAAGCAATGGTATATATGTATTAAACCAACCACATATTTTCAATGTCCAGAATACACACAAAAGAAAGTCTCCGGAAACAAATCAGACTTTCTTATGGCTTTGTAGACTTGGTCACATCAATGAGAGAAGGTTGACGAAGTTACATACAGAAGGATATTTGGATCCGTTCGAATATCAATCATATGCAACTTGTCAATCCTGTCTCAAAGGAAAGATGACAAAGACTCCGTTCGTTGGACACGGAGTGAGAGCGAGCGAGCCCTCGGGACTCGTACAAAGCGACGTGTGCGGTCCAATGTCTACACATGCACGAAGCGGTTATTCTTACTTCATTACTTTTACGGATGACTTTTCAAGGTACAGATATATCTTCTTAATGAAACATAAATCCGAAGCCTTTGGAAAATTCCAGGAATACAAGAATGAAGTAGAAAAACAAACAGGAAAATGTATCAAGACACTGAGATCTGATCGAGGTGGTGAATACTTGAGTGCCGGTTCCTGGATTACTTAAAAGAGAATGGAATTCTCTCTCAGCTTACTCCTCCATACACTCCGCAACATAACGGTGTATCGGAGAGACGGAACCGAACCCTATTAGATATGGTACGGTCCATGATGAGTAACGCTGAGTTACCGCGATC
The DNA here is from genome assembly GCA_030015575.1 of Agapanthus africanus. NCBI lineage: Eukaryota > Viridiplantae > Streptophyta > Magnoliopsida > Asparagales > Amaryllidaceae > Agapanthus > Agapanthus africanus. The sequence continues at coordinate 217,273,616 of JASDDO010000006.1, forward strand.
ATTCTGGGGATATGCACTAGAATCAGCTGCATACCTTTTGAACCGAGTTCCAACTAAGACTGTGCCTACTACACCATATCAGATGTGGTGTGGGAAGAGATCCTATCTTAATCATATTAAGACATGGGGATGTCCAGCTTTTGTCAAAAAGCAGCATGCGGACAAACTCGAGGCACGCTCAGTACAGTGCAAGTTTGTAGGATATCCAAAGAACTCCAAGGGATATTTCTTCTATTGCGAAGAGGAACAAAAGGTTTTTGTTTCTCGTCATGCCCACTTCTTGGAAACTCAGCTTTTGGAAAAACAGATAAGTGGGAGCGCAATAGAACTGGAAGAAATTCCAGAACCACGAGCTATTACTGAAAGCTTAGTAGAACCAGAGGGTTCGAAAGATCAGGACATTCCTGCGCCGCTCCGCAGAAGTAGTAGGCAGTCTCATCCGCCCGAGAGATACTACTGTTTTCTCATAGACGGGGATAGAGAGGATTGCATCATTGATAGTGATGAGCCGACTAGCTTCCAGCAGGCCATTCAGAGCGTTGACTCAGTAAAATGGCTGGATGCAATAAGGACCGAAATGGAGTCCATGTACACTAACAAAGTATAGACGTTGGACATTGCTCCAGATGGGGTAAAACCTGTAGGATGCAAGTGGATCTTCAAAAGGAAGATTGGTGTAGATGGACAGGTTGAGACCTATAAAGCTAGGCTTGTTGCAAAGGGTTTCCGTCAAAGACCTGGCTTAGACTATGACGAAACCTTTTCTCCAGTGGCTATGCTGAAATCCATTCGGATCCTTCTTGCCATTGTTGCCTTCCACGATTATGAGATCTGGCAGATGGACGTAAAGACCGCTTTTCTAAATGGAAATTTAGAGGAGTGTGTCTTTATGGACCAGCCAGAGGGTTTCATTCAGAGTGGGAGCAGCGGAAAGGTGTGCAAGTTGCTTAAGTCCATCTATGGACTAAAACAGGCATCGCGGAGTTGGAACATCTGTTTTGATGAGACGGTCAAAGAATTTGGCTTTATCAAAAATCCAGATGAACCATGTATCTATAGTAGATTTGTAGCAAGAACTGTTGTATTCCTCATATTATACGTGGATGACATTCTCTTGATAGGAAATGACATTCCTATGCTACAATCTGTCAAAGGGTTATTGTCACACAGGTTCTCCATGAAAGACCTGGGTGATGCCTCATACATTCTGGGGATCCGGATCTATCGTGACAGATCCAAGAGGATATTTGGACTCTCACAGTCCAGGTACATCGACACCATACTGAAAAGGTTCAGTATGGAAGATTCCAAGCGCGGTAATCTACCGGCTTGTCACGGGATCACCCTCTCCAAAGAGATGTCTCCCAAGACTGATTTGGAAAGGGATCACATGTCTATTATACCCTACGCTTCTGCGGTAGGCTCTATAATGTATGCGATGTTGTGTACCAGACCAGATGTAGCTTATGCACTGAGTGTGGTAAGCGGGTATCAGTCAAACCCTGGGGAGAAACACTGGATAGCGGTAAAGAACATTCTCAAGTACCTGAGAAGGACTAAGGAGATGTTCTTGGTGTATGGCGGAAAAGACCTCCAGATCGAGGCCTTTGCTGACTCCAGCTTCCAGAGTGATAAGGATGATTCCAAGTCCATGTCGGGTTATGTCTTTACCCTCAATGGAGGGGAGGTGTGTTGGAAGAGTTCCAAACAGGAAACCGTTGCTGACTCGACGATGGAAGCGGAATATATCGCTGCTGCAGATGCCAAAAAAGAAGCCGTCTGGATAAGGAAGTTCCTAACAGAACTTCAGGTGGTTCCGTCCATTGTTGATCCAGTACCTCTGTATTGCGACAACAACGGGGCTATAGCTTTAGCGAAGGAACCTAGGTCTCATCAGAAGTCCAGGCACATCTTGAGGCGGTATCACCTGATCAGGGAGATCGTGGGTCGCCAGGAGATCGAGGTTCGGAGAGTTGCTACGGAAGATAACACTGCTGATCCATTCACGAAGGCCTTACCCCAGACTCAGTTCGAGCGGCTGATCGAGATGATAGGTCTTCGATACGCCAGTACATGGCCTTAGTGCAAGTGGGAGATTGTTAGTGTATATGCCCTAGAGGCCATTAATGTATCATACTAGTTTGTATATTACTTGATGGAAGCTTGGGATATTCACCTTGTATTGACAATCTTGCTCAATATAGTAGTATGCTACTTGGTTTGTTTCTGCTTTAATGTGTGCATGTGTTTCTTTTAGCATATCGCCTTTACACATTAGTGGAGCCCTTAGGATCTTTGCTTGATTACCAGCGTTGTGATAGCAGTCACACTCGTAGGGGCTGGGTAATCTACAAGCACATCCTTATGCAGGTCCCTAGTCGTAGGACTATCGAGACAGGGCATCGATACTCCGGAGTAGACTAGCATATGCGCTTCTCATCCCTGCTTGGGAGACGGTATGTCCCACAGCCGTCAGTACGTCGTACTTGGGATAGTATGCGAGTGCTCGTTAGGTTACGAGTACACTGGACAAGACTCGTCGGGAACTGTTGGTTGGTATTATACCTATCGTCAGTTATCAGTTCCCAGGTGAAATGAGTACAGCTTAGTCCGTTGACTTGTCACTGTCACTTCGCCTCGAGTGTGTTCCCACTGTACTTTGATTACTACCCTACCACGGCTCAAAGGAGTCGTGCAAACAGGTAGTTTTTGGGTGCAGTCCCGAAGCACTTGGAGGCAGTGACGGTTAGACAAGATTCGTCTCTCCCGGTATTGGGGGTTGATATCGCGCTGTGTCTAGGAGAGCCATTACACAAAGTCCCTGTCCAGGGCAAGTGAGATAGACTGGTAGGTTTCCAGTGTTATCTCAGGTGTTCTGGGCTACACTCCGACACGACTTGTACCGCTAGTAGGGGACTGACGTTTACCGCCCCCTAGGCCCGCCATGCGATGTTCTTAGACGAACAGAACGGACTGTACGGAGACTGTCACATTCAGGCTCAGTAGGAGTTCAGATGGGTTTATCTCGTCAGTCTTCTTATCGGCATCTACCTGGGGATCGTTACGTACAGCTAATGCCGCTTGCGGTCTGTGGTTAAACCCACTGCCAGCGTAGTGTCGAGTCTTTAGAGTCCCACACAGAGGGTTATTCGCCTTTAGGCAAAATGAGTAGAGGTCGCATGGTTTTGCGATAGGGTTCGTTCACATCCGCGCACTTATGCACGTTTGGTGTCCGGACAGCTTATACTAGCGGGCTTTGGTTTAAGCCAGATCCTAGTATATGTTTTGGGATTGGTTTTATCTCATTGTATTCGTGTTCCTCGGAACACGGATACGGGTGTGTATGTACAGTTGACTGAGACAGAGGCAGAGGACTTTCTTTAGGGTTGATGGCCATTGTCATTTTCTTAACCCTAATGTTTATGTGTGAAATATGATTTATTAATATTAGTTAATTATAATTGTGTATGGTTAGGGTTGTTGACCATTTGACTATGCTTGACTTGTTGACCTAGGTTGACAAGTTGACCATCATCATTTCATATGAAAGATGCTCTTTGATCCTTGCAAAAGTAATTAATGTGAAATGATAATGGTCATTTCAAGATTAACCATCACAATTATCTTTAGCTAATTATTTATTTATCATAATTCACATATATGTGAGAAGGTTGGATTATTCTTCTCATTCTATCATTCTCATTCTCTCTCATCCTCTTCCTCTCTCTCTAGCTCTCCTCTCTAATGAGTTGAGAACCATTTGAGCTTGAGATAATCCCTTCAAAAATACTCTCTACTCTTTCTAAGGTTCTAGGTTTAGCACACCAAGCACCTTAGTTACTTCTAGTTTGAGGTTGGAGCCAAAGGTAGAGGCCCTCGGGTGGATCTTTCTTCGGCAAGAGAAGGCGACAAGGAGAACCCGTTCTTTCACTCCAAGGAGCAAGAAGAGATGGACTTGAAGATCTAGGTATAACCCCCTTTCCGAGTATCTAACTCTTTTAGCATGGTAGTTAGTTTTTGTTTAGCAAAGATCCCTCCTTTTCATAGTCCATGTTGCCTAGTGTTGTTAAAATCCGATTTTTCATAACGTTTCCGCCTCCCCGCAAGCACCGGGGTGGGCAACGTGGACTTACAGTTTTCGATATAGAGACTAAAATGCGGGGTTTATAAATGTTAGGCATGCGATGTCTAAGGAGGTTGCGGATTCCAACTGTTGTAGTTTTACACTTTCTTTTCTGCGACCGTAAGTGTAATATGTGTTTCCGCCGGTTTCGTTGCTATATGCCGACGACATTTGGGATGCGCATATTTACTTACGTTGATGACATGAGATGTTATGTGTTACTGGATATGTTATATTGGATCGTCGCGTTTTGAATAGCCGGGGGTTTTATGTGAGATGAGGGTTTTTATTTTCATTCATGTAAAATTAAATGTATGTGATATTCTTTTATTGGGGCACTTCCGGGATGAGGTTGATGTCACCATTTGTATATTATTTACTTTTCCGCACTAGGATAGACCCAAGGAGGAGAGCAAAAGTAACCGAGTTCTAGGGTCCAGTGGGAGACCAACTCGAGGAGTCGAGTTCGGGTCTCCTAACTCTAGAATTGGTAGGGTTGCTTGTCTCTCTCGTATGGGTCTAGGGGTGTGGGTTTGGCTATTCATCGCGACCGTAGAATCCGTGTTTTATATAGGCTCAAAATAAAACACGGACGTCCTAGTATATCCAATGTTTCATATGTTTCTTCTGCTGCGATATCTGTGATGTGATCATTTGATATATAGTGATAGATACTGTATATAGTATATATGATATATTATATAGACGTTACTTATGTTTTACACCCGCGCTAGCCCTGCCCCGCTTTGCCGTTAGTTACCTAACCTAACGGTGCACGAGGGGGCATCGAGGCGAATGCGGATGACATAAGTGTACGTCGTATTTATCTGTGATGTTTAGGTGATTTAAATGATGGGACTTCATTAATATGATTAATGAAAGAAAAGAAACCTAAAAGATGTTGTGGAATCGAATTTTCAAAAACAGGTAGCTACAGTTCTTGCTTTGCATCACGGTGTTCCTTGTAGAACATCCTGCACCTTATTCGATAAGGAAAGGGCCGAGATCCCTTCACCGGGAGTGACCCCTTTAGCAATGACTGGCAGATGCTACACCCCTCGGTTTTGTCTTTTGATTGCTTTTCTAGTTCTTGCTTTGCACAGTGATATATATGATATATCCTGCACCTCATTCGACGAGGAAAGAGCCGAGATCCCTTCACCGGGAGTGACCTCTTTAGCAAAACTAGTAAAAGCCTAAAAAACACTCCATTTTAAAATCATTTGATTCTACAACGATATCAAGTTCATTACGCAAAAGGTTTTCAGAAAAACCTGTCGTAGCCTTCCGTCATTTCAGATAAGTCCTACTTAGTATTCGTACTACGTTTGTTGGCCTGCGTCAAGGCGTAGTGTGTGTTAGTGTTTATGCCCTAGAAGGCCATTACTGTATCATACTAGCTTGTATATTACTCAATGGAAGCTTGGGATATTCACATGTATATAACAGTCTTGCTAAACATGGTAGTATGCTACTTGGTTTTTCTATCTTAATATGTGAGTGTACGTATTGATAGAGCTCTTAGGATCTTGCTTGTCTACCAGCGTTGTGATGGCAGTCACACTAGTGGGGGCTGGGTAGTCTACAAGCACATCCTTATTCAGGTCCCTGGTCGTTGGATTATCGAGACAGAGCATCGATACTCCGGAGTAGACTAGTGTGTACGCTTCTCATCCCAGTTGGGGAGATGGTCTGTCCCACAGCCGTCAGTACGTCGTACTGGAGATAGTATGCAGGTGCTCGTTAGGTTACGGGTACACCGGACAGGACTCACAGGGAACTGTTGGTTGGTTTGATACCAGTCGTCAGTGAACAGTTCCCAGGTGACATGAGTACAGCGTAGTCCGCAGACTTGACACTGCTACTTCGCCTCGAGTGTGTCCCACTGTTCTTAGATTGCTACCCTACCACGGCTCAAAGGAGTCGTGCAAACAGGTAGCAGTTGGGTGCAGTCCCGAGCACTTGGAGGCAGTGGCGGTTAGACAGGATTCGTCCCTCCCGGTATTGGGAGTAGATATCGTGCTGTGTCAGAGAGCCATTACGCAAAGTCCCTGGCCAGGGCAAGCGAGATTTGCTGGTAGGTTCCAGTAGTTTCTCAGGGTGTAATGGGCTTCCCTCTGACACGACTTATACCGCTATTAGGGGACTGACGCTTGCCGCCCCCCTAGGCCCGATATGCGATAGTCTTGGACGAACGGACCGGACTGTATGGAGATTGTCACATCAGACTCAGTAGGAGTTCGGATGGGTTTTCTCATCGGCCTTCTTATCGACAACTACCTGGGGACCGTTACGTACAGCTAGTGCCGCTTGCGGTCTGTGGTTAAACCCACTGCCAGCGTAGTAGTCGAGTCTCTAGAGTCCCACACAGAGAGTTTCCTACTCCATGCGAAATGATATAGAGGTTGCATGGTTTTGCGACAAAGGGTTCGGACGCATACGTGCGTTTACGCGCGTACGACTTTCGGACAGTTTTTACCAGTCGGCTTTGGTTTAAGCCAGTTACTGGTATCCGGTTATTGGATTTTTACAGTCTAAAGTTTTTCCGTATTTTTGCGGATTGGAGGGGCGTTCTCGTAATTGTACGAGAAGCTTCTAGAAGATGTGACTAAGGAGGTTACTTTGGATAAGAAAGTGAGTCATGAGGTGATTCATCATTATCATTAATTGCACCATAAATGATAATGACACATGCTTAATGAATCACCTCTTTTCATTTATGAAGCATGCTTATTCATTTCTTTTATTCATTTTTCTTAAAATAAGAATGCTTCATAATATATTATGATACACTCTCTCTCTTCTCATTATCTTATCTCACATTCTCTCTCCTCAAGCTCTCATCTTCAAGAAACTAATCCTTAATCCTCATGTGTTGAGATCAAAGGTTTAGTTAGACTTAAACATCCATTACCTTCACTCTATATCATCCTTTCTTCTTTGATTAGCAATCAAAGTAGATTAGTTACCTCAAGTTAGAGGTGTAGCTTGGTGTTTTGCTCTCGGGTGGATCGTCTACTACCTAGAGAAGGTCGAGGAGAACAAAGGAGGACACAAAGACGAAGGACCGGTTTCGATAGGTATAATCCCTAATCACAAGTGAAAAGAAACTCTTTGTGTACGGTTATTTATAGTTTAGCTTCGATTCAAGCGGTTAGTCGATGTTCGTTCTTTAAACTTGATCGTTTTTGAAAATTCCGCCTCCCCACAAGTACTGGGGTGTACTACATCGACTTACAGTGGTATCAGAGCCTCGCTAAACAATAAATAACTTAATCGCAAATTTGTACGAATTTCGAACGGAAAAACGAAGCCGGAAAACCCTAAAAAATGCAAGTTTCTGTCGAATTTAAAACGATGTCAGAAAATTTTTCAGGTGAGCTCAGAGTGCTTGACATGACACCAGTAGAACACCCAAGAAAAACAGTCGTCTGAATCGCCCAACTCGCCGCGGAACCGCGGCCTCAGCCTACTGAGTCGCCGCGCTTCCGCCGCCGAGTTGGCGAGTCAGGAGTCGATTTTTCTTCTGTTGCTTCTCTGTGAAATTTGGGGTTTTCTGGAATATTTAATATTTGCTCAGGTTACTGTTTAACATAGCAGATTTTGGAGCAATATTGATGTTGTTTAATCGATCGAAATTGTACAGTATTTGCATATTGGATTATATCTGTGATTGTTTAATGTGTTCGTAAACCTCCCCCAACTGCTAGTATGTCGGTTGGCAGGGGGTTGCACATTTCTGAAATGGTTATATCTGTTTGTGCATATAAACTGTATTGGACTGTTGTGGTGTATAGCCGGGGTTTGCAATGGGTTATTGTTTAATTCATTTGTTGTAAATATAATTTGTTGTAATATTTTTGCGGGGCACTTCCAGGTTGTGGTCGTAGCCACCGTTGTATTATTTCATTTTACTGTTTTTGCTCCTAGGACTGACCCAAGGTGGGGTACACAGACTGCCGGGTGGGTAGTTTGCCGTACCCGTAGGGGTCGAGGGTGGGGTAACGGCTATTCATCACAACTGTGTAATCTGTCTTTTCTTGCAGGCTCAAAAGAAATACAGATTGCTTGCAAATCCAATATTGTTTATCTGTGTTCTGGAATGTATATCATTGCGTCAGACGAATGTAAAATATATATATTTATGATAGCTATTTAGACGTCACTTATGTTTTACACCCGCGCTAGCCCAGCCCCCGCTCTGTCGTTAGTTAAGTAACCTAACGGGTGATGACGGGACCCCGTGGCAAATGCGGATGGCATAAGAGGACGTTGTATTTTCGTTGTTTTCTGCAATGATAGGTTAATGATGGGACGCATTATCTATAATGCAAAGTAAAACAAACCAAAGTTTAAATCGTTGGAACAATTTAAAAGAAACCACTCGGTTATTTTTAAAACAGATATTTTTAAATGCGGAGCCTTAACCACTCCTTTTAAAAGCTATCAGGTTCCTTCGGTTATATCAAGTTCACTACGTTCACGGTTTCGCCAAAACCAGTCGTAGCCCTCCGTCATTTCTTATGGATGGTCAGTAGTATTCAAGCTATGCTTGTTGGCATACGTCAAGGCATAGTGTTTGGTAGCTGCTGAGGTATTCATTTGTTGCATAGATAGATGTGTTGGTTTGGGACAGTCGCATTACCTTGTTGGCATACGTCAAGGGTATATACGGGTGGGTTCAAATTAACAAGATAATGATGGGCAGAACTTGACATGTGACTTATGATTTGTTGGCATACGTCAAGGTCATAAGAGCATGGGGCAAAAACTTATATCGGGAATTTCTAAAGAAACTGAAATTTGCAAAGAGATGCATACCATTTGGAGTTTGATGAATGTTGGTAGGATTCCTTCAACATTATCATACGATGATATTTGGATCCCGATCCTACTGTGAGTATATGCTACTTATCAGGATATTCGTCACTTAACGATCAATGCTATAAACCTAGTAGGTGTCCAGAAAAGTGTCAGCGGGGTTACGCCCCCAGAGAAAAGAGGTTATTTAATTAAGGAACTTCGCGAAAGCGTTGGAAAACCTCCCTCGAAGTATCGACACCGGCCTGGCTGAACGGTAAAGCAAGTATTGTACGGTGAGAATAGTCTTGGCTAATTCTTCTTTTATGGTTTGAGGAAGGATTCGAGAAACAGTGGGAGCCATCCAGTTTAGATAAATTAAAAACCACTCTAAACTTGCAAGAGCATCATGCTAAAGAGTTTTCTTCTCTCTCTCCTAATTGCAGCGACCCTGAAAATGACTGGACTTAAGTTACTTTTAGAGAAAAATATACTGACGGGGCCAAACTATAAAGATTGGCTGCGGAATGTCAAAATGGCTTTGACCTATGACAAACTGGGGTACGTCCTCACCGCTACGACACCTGCTGTCCCTGGTCACAAATCCAGCAATGCGGATAAGGAAATCCGCAAAACCTGGGAATTAGATTGCGCGAGAGCCAAGTGCATCGTGCTTGCCTCGATGAACAATGAACATCAGAGGAGGCACGAGGATATTTCCTTAGATGGCATATTTCTCCATACAAAGGAACTTTATGGAGAGCAATCTCGTATAGCAAGATACGAGACCTTTAAGAAATTGTTTCGAGCGAGGTTGGCTGTCGGGTCATCGGTAGGTGAACATGTCCTACAGATGATTGGCTACATAGAAGAGCTCGCAGACCTTGGGGCGACTTTGGATAATGAGCTCTATACAGACCTTGTTCTCCAGTCCCTTCCTCCCACCTACGCCCAGTTTATCCTCAACTTCAATCTTCAAGGAAAAGAAGTTGAACTTGCGGAACTCCTGAACATGTTAAGGAGTGCGGAGGGCACCTTGCAGAAGGCAAGGGAAACACCCGCTATGTTTGTTGGCGGTTCATCTTCTTCCGGGTCCAAGGCTAGGGCCAAAGGAAGGAAGAAGAAGGCCGCACCCAGACCTAGAGGAGGTGTTAGTAAGGTGGGAGGGAAGGGAAAGAAAAAGAAAGCAGTACCGATAGTTGGCCAGGATGAGTGCTTCCATTGTCACAGGAAAGGGCACTGGAAGAAGGATTGCAAGGCGTGGAACGCCAAGAACCAGGAACCGAAGCAAGCTGTGGCTTCGACTTCAGGTGTGTTTGTAATTGAGAATTGTCTGTCGATCAACTCTACTTCCTGGGTATTGGATACCGGATCAGGATCTCATATTTGCAATTTATTGCAGGCACTGAGAAACTGTAGAGTGCTGAAGGAAGGTGATATGATCCTCAGGGTTGCTAACGGAGCTAGCGTGGGAGCTGCGTCCGTCGGGGATTATCACCTAGGATTGACGAGTGGACACATTTTGGTTTTACATAACTGTTATTTTGTACCCAGCTTAACGTGTAATATCATATCAGTTTCCTTGTTATCAAATAAAGGTTATGATTTCACGTTTGTAAGAGATGTTGTCAACATCCACCTTAATCATGGTTTGATTGGGTCCGGTACTCTAAATAACGGCATATATGTTTTAAACCAACTCCAAATTTTCAATGTCCAGAACACACTAAAAAGAAAGTCTCCAGATTTGAATAAAGCTTTCTTATGGCATTGTAGACTGGGTCACATCAATGAGAGAAGGTTGACTAAGTTGCATAGAGAAGGATATTTGGACTCGTTCGAATATCAATCTTATGACACTTGTCAATCCTGTCTCAAAGGAAAGATGACAAAGACTCCATTTACTGGACAAGGAGTAAGAGCGAGCGAGCTCTTAGGACTCATACACAGCGATGTATGCGGTCCAATGTCTACACATGCGAGAGGTGGTTATTCCTACTTCATTACTTTTACAGATGATTTCTCTAGGTTTGGACATGTCTTCTTGATGAAGCATAAATCCGAAGCCTTTGAGAAATTCCTGGAATACAAGAGTGAAGCGGAAAACCAAACAGGCAAAAGTATTAAGACACTGAGATCTGATCGAGGTGGAGAATACTTAAGTGCCGAGTTCCTAGGTTACCTAAAAGAGAAAGGAATTCTCTCTCAGCTTACTCCTCCATACACTCCACAGCACAACGGTGTATCGGAGAGACGGAATCGAACCCTATTGGATATGGTACGATCCATGATGAGTAATGCTGAGTTACCGCGATCTTTCTGGGGGTATGCGCTAGAATCAGCGATACATCTTTTGAACAGAGTTCCAACCAAAACTGTGCCTACCACACCATATCAGATGTGGAGTGGGAAGAAACCCTATCTTCAGTACCTGAAGACGTGGGGATGTCCAGCTTTTGTAAAAAAGCAGCGTCCGGACAAGCTCGAGGCACGCTCAGTAGAGTGTAAGTTTGTGGGATATCCAAAGAACTCTACAGGATATTGCTTCTATTACGCAGAGGAACAAAAGGTTTTTGTTTCTCGTCATGCCCGCTTCTTAGAAACTGAATTTTTGGAAAATCAGAAGAGTGGGAGCGAAATAGAACTGGAAGAAATTCCAGAACCACAAACTGCTACTGAAAGTTTGGTAGAACCAGAGGTTCAAGAAGAACAGAACATTCCCGCACCCCTCCGCAGGAGTAGTAGGCCGTCTCATCCGCCTGAGAGATACTACGGTTTTCTCATAGACGGGGATAGAGAGGATTGCATCATAGATGATGATGAACCTACTGACTTCCAGCAGGCCATCCAGAGCGGCGACTCGGTACGATGGCTAGATGCAATGCGGACCGAGATGGAGTCCATGTACACCAACAAAGTATGGACTTTGGACATTGCTCCAGATGGGGTAAAACCCATAGGATGCAAATGGATCTTCAAGAAAAAGATTGGTGTAGATGGACAGGTAGAAACCTATAAGGCTAGACTTGTTGCAAAGGGTTTTCGTCAAAGACCTGGTTTGGACTATGACGAAACCTTTTCTCCAGTGGCTATGCTCAAATCCATTCGGGTCCTTCTTGCTATTGCTGCCTTCCATGATTATGAAATCTGGCAGATGGACGTAAAGACGGCTTTTCTGAATGGAAATTTAGAAGAGAGCGTCTATATGGATCAGCCAGAGGGTTTCAATCAGAGTGGGAGCAGCGGGAAAGTATGCAAGCTGCTTAAGTCTATTTATGGACTAAAGCAGGCATCGCGGAGTTGGAACATCTGTTTTGATGAGACAGTCAAAGAATATGACTTTATCAAAAATCCAGATGAGCCGTGCATATATAGTAAAGTTGTAGCCAGAAGTGTCGTATTCCTCGTCTTGTACGTGGATGACATTCTATTGATAGGAAATGACATTCATATGCTACAATCTGTCAAAGGATTCTTGTCACACAGGTTCTCCATGAAAGACCTGGGTGATGCCTCTTACATTCTGGGGATCCGGATCTATCGTGATAGATCCAAGAGGATGTTGGGACTTTCGCAGTCCAGGTATATCGACACTGTACTGAAAAGATTCAGTATGGAAGATTCTAAGCGCGGTAATCTACCGGCTTGTCACGGAATCACCCTCTCCAAAGAGATGTCTCCCAAGACTGATTTGGAAAGGGAACGCATGTCTATTATACCCTACGCCTCTGCGGTAGGCTCTATAATGTATGCGATGTTGTGTACCAGACCAGATGTAGCTTACGCACTGAGCGTGGTAAGCCGGTATCAGTCAGACCCAGGGGAGAAGCACTGGATAGCAGTAAAGAACATTCTCAAGTACCTTAGGAGGACTAAGGAGATGTTCTTGGTTTACGGCGGAAAAGACTTCAGGTTGGAGGCCTTTGCTGATTCCGGCTTCCAGAGTGATAAGGACGATTCCAAGTCCATGTCGGGTTATGTCTTTACCCTCAATGGAGGGGCGGTGTGCTGGAAGAGCTCCAAGCAGGACACCGTTGCTGACTCGACGATGGAAGCGGAGTATATAGCTGCTTGCGATGCCGCAAAAGAAGCAGTCTGGATGAAGAAGTTCCTAACAGAACTTCAGGTTGTTCCTACCATAGTTGATCCAATACCTCTGTATTGCGACAACAACGGAGCTATAGCTTTAGCGAAGGAACCAAGGTCCCATCAGAAGTCCAGACACATCTTGAGGCGGTATCACCTGATCAGGGAGATCATTGATCGTTAGGAGATCGAGGTTCGGAGAGTTGCTTCAGAAGAGAACATTGCTGATCCATTCACGAAGGCCCTTCCTCAGATTCAGTTCGAGAGGCTACTCGAGATCATTGGTCTACGATATGCCAGTACATGGCCCTAGTGCAAGTGGGAGATTGTTAGTATTTATGCCCTAGAAGGCCATTACTGTATCATACTAGCTTGTATATTACTCAATGGAAGCTTGGGATATTCACATGTATATAACAGTCTTGCTAAACATGGTAGTATGCTACTTGGTTTTTCTATCTTAATATGTGAGTGTACGTATTGATAGAGCTCTTAGGATCTTGCTTGTCTACCAGCGTTGTGATGGCAGTCACACTAGTGGGGGCTGGGTAGTCTACAAGCACATCCTTATTCAGGTCCCTGGTCGTTGGATTATCGAGACAGAGCATCGATACTCCGGAGTAGACTAGTGTGTACGCTTCTCATCCCAGTTGGGGAGATGGTCTGTCCCACCGCCGTCAGTACGTCGTACTGGAGATAGTATGCAGGTGCTCGTTAGGTTACGGGTACACCGGACAGGACTCACAGGGAACTGTTGGTTGGTTTGATACCAGTCGTCAGTGAACAGTTCCCAGGTGACATGAGTACAGCGTAGTCCGCAGACTTGACACTGCTACTTCGCCTCGAGTGTGTCCCACTGTTCTTAGATTGCTACCCTACCACGGCTCAAAGGAGTCGTGCAAACAGGTAGCAGTTGGGTGCAGTCCCGAGCACTTGGAGGCAGTGGCGGTTAGACAGGATTCGTCCCTCCCGGTATTGGGAGTAGATATCGTGCTGTGTCAGAGAGCCATTACGCAAAGTCCCTGGCCAGGGCAAGCGAGATTTGCTGGTAGGTTCCAGTAGTTTCTCAGGGTGTAATGGGCTTCCCTCCGACACGACTTATACCGCTATTAGGGGACTGACGCTTGCCGCCCCCCTAGGCCCGATATGCGATAGTCTTGGACGAACGGACCGGACTGTATGGAGATTGTCACATCAGACTCAGTAGGAGTTCGGATGGGTTTTCTCATCGGCCTTCTTATCGACAACTACCTGGGGACCGTTACGTACAGCTAGTGCCGCTTGCGGTCTGTGGTTAAACCCACTGCCAGCGTAGTAGTCGAGTCTCTAGAGTCCCACACAGAGAGTTTCCTACTCCAGGCGAAATGATATAGAGGTTGCATGGTTTTGCGACAAAGGGTTCGGACGCATACGTGCGTTTACGCGCGTACGACTTTCGGACAGTTTTTACCAGTCGGCTTTGGTTTAAGCCAGTTACTGGTATCCGGTTATTGGATTTTTACAGTCTAAAGTTTTTCCGTATTTTTGCGGATTGGAGGGGCGTTCTCGTAATTGTACGAGAAGCTTCTAGAAGATGTGACTAAGGAGGTTACTTTGGATAAGAAAGTGAGTCATGAGGTGATTCATCATTATCATTAATTGCACCATAAATGATAATGACACATGCTTAATGAATCACCTCTTTTCATTTATGAAGCATGCTTATTCATTTCTTTTATTCATTTTTCTTAAAATAAGAATGCTTCATAATATATTATGATACACTCTCTCTCTTCTCATTATCTTATCTCACATTCTCTCTCCTCAAGCTCTCATCTTCAAGAAACTAATCCTTAATCCTCATGTGTTGAGATCAAAGGTTTAGTTAGACTTAAACATCCATTACCTTCACTCTATATCATCCTTTCTTCTTTGATTAGCAATCAAAGTAGATTAGTTACCTCAAGTTAGAGGTGTAGCTTGGTGTTTTGCTCTCGGGTGGATCGTCTACTACCTAGAGAAGGTCGAGGAGAACAAAGGAGGACACAAAGACGAAGGACCGGTTTCGATAGGTATAATCCCTAATCACAAGTGAAAAGAAACTCTTTGTGTACGGTTATTTATAGTTTAGCTTCGATTCAAGCGGTTAGTCGATGTTCGTTCTTTAAACTTGATCGTTTTTGAAAATTCCGCCTCCCCACAAGTACTGGGGTGTACTACATCGACTTACAGTGGTATCAGAGCCTCGCTAAACAATAAATAACTTAATCGCAAATTTGTACGAATTTCGAACGGAAAAACGAAGCCGGAAAACCCTAAAAAATGCAAGTTTCTGTCGAATTTAAAACGATGTCAGAAAATTTTTCAGGTGAGCTCAGAGTGCTTGACATGACACCAGTAGAACACCCAAGAAAAACAGTCGTCTGAATCGCCCAACTCGCCGCGGAACCGCGGCCTCAGCCTACTGAGTCGCCGCGCTTCCGCCGCCGAGTTGGCGAGTCAGGAGTCGATTTTTCTTCTGTTGCTTCTCTGTGAAATTTGGGGTTTTCTGGAATATTTAATATTTGCTCAGGTTACTGTTTAACATAGCAGATTTTGGAGCAATATTGATGTTGTTTAATCGATCGAAATTGTACAGTATTTGCATATTGGATTATATCTGTGATTGTTTAATGTGTTCGTAAACCTCCCCCAACTGCTAGTATGTCGGTTGGCAGGGGGTTGCACATTTCTGAAATGGTTATATCTGTTTGTGCATATAAACTGTATTGGACTGTTGTGGTGTATAGCCGGGGTTTGCAATGGGTTATTGTTTAATTCATTTGTTGTAAATATAATTTGTTGTAATATTTTTGCGGGGCACTTCCAGGTTGTGGTCGTAGCCACCGTTGTATTATTTCATTTTACTGTTTTTGCTCCTAGGACTGACCCAAGGTGGGGTACACAGACTGCCGGGTGGGTAGTTTGCCGTACCCGTAGGGGTCGAGGGTGGGGTAACGGCTATTCATCACAACTGTGTAATCTGTCTTTTCTTGCAGGCTCAAAAGAAATACAGATTGCTTGCAAATCCAATATTGTTTATCTGTGTTCTGGAATGTATATCATTGCGTCAGACGAATGTAAAATATATATATTTATGATAGCTATTTAGACGTCACTTATGTTTTACACCCGCGCTAGCCCAGCCCCCGCTCTGTCGTTAGTTAAGTAACCTAACGGGTGATGACGGGACCCCGTGGCAAATGCGGATGGCATAAGAGGACGTTGTATTTTCGTTGTTTTCTGCAATGATAGGTTAATGATGGGACGCATTATCTATAATGCAAAGTAAAACAAACCAAAGTTTAAATCGTTGGAACAATTTAAAAGAAACCACTCGGTTATTTTTAAAACAGATATTTTTAAATGCGGAGCCTTAACCACTCCTTTTAAAAGCTATCAGGTTCCTTCGGTTATATCAAGTTCACTACGTTCACGGTTTCGCCAAAACCAGTCGTAGCCCTCCGTCATTTCTTATGGATGGTCAGTAGTATTCAAGCTATGCTTGTTGGCATACGTCAAGGCATAGTGTTTGGTAGCTGCTGAGGTATTCATTTGTTGCATAGATAGATGTGTTGGTTTGGGACAGTCGCATTACCTTGTTGGCATACGTCAAGGGTATATACGGGTGGGTTCAAATTAACAAGATAATGATGGGCAGAACTTGACATGTGACTTATGATTTGTTGGCATACGTCAAGGTCATAAGAGCATGGGGCAAAAACTTATATCGGGAATTTCTAAAGAAACTGAAATTTGCAAAGAGATGCATACCATTTGGAGTTTGATGAATGTTGGTAGGATTCCTTCAACATTATCATACGATGATATTTGGATCCCGATCCTACTGTGAGTATATGCTACTTATCAGGATATTCGTCACTTAACGATCAATGCTATAAACCTAGTAGGTGTCCAGAAAAGTGTCAGCGGGGTTACGCCCCCAGAGAAAAGAGGTTATTTAATTAAGGAACTTCGCGAAAGCGTTGGAAAACCTCCCTCGAAGTATCGACACCGGCCTGGCTGAACGGTAAAGCAAGTATTGTACGGTGAGAATAGTCTTGGCTAATTCTTCTTTTATGGTTTGAGGAAGGATTCGAGAAACAGTGGGAGCCATCCAGTTTAGATAAATTAAAAACCACTCTAAACTTGCAAGAGCATCATGCTAAAGAGTTTTCTTCTCTCTCTCCTAATTGCAGCGACCCTGAAAATGACTGGACTTAAGTTACTTTTAGAGAAAAATATACTGACGGGGCCAAACTATAAAGATTGGCTGCGGAATGTCAAAATGGCTTTGACCTATGACAAACTGGGGTACGTCCTCACCGCTACGACACCTGCTGTCCCTGGTCACAAATCCAGCAATGCGGATAAGGAAATCCGCAAAACCTGGGAATTAGATTGCGCGAGAGCCAAGTGCATCGTGCTTGCCTCGATGAACAATGAACATCAGAGGAGGCACGAGGATATGTCCTTAGATGGCATATTTCTCCATACAAAGGAACTTTATGGAGAGCAATCTCGTATAGCAAGATACGAGACCTTTAAGAAATTGTTTCGAGCGAGGTTGGCTGTCGGGTCATCGGTAGGTGAACATGTCCTACAGATGATTGGCTACATAGAAGAGCTCGCAGACCTTGGGGCGACTTTGGATAATGAGCTCTATACAGACCTTGTTCTCCAGTCCCTTCCTCCCACCTACGCCCAGTTTATCCTCAACTTCAATCTTCAAGGAAAAGAAGTTGAACTTGCGGAACTCCTGAACATGTTAAGGAGTGCGGAGGGCACCTTGCAGAAGGCAAGGGAAACACCCGCTATGTTTGTTGGCGGTTCATCTTCTTCCGGGTCCAAGGCTAGGGCCAAAGGAAGGAAGAAGAAGGCCGCACCCAGACCTAGAGGAGGTGTTAGTAAGGTGGGAGGGAAGGGAAAGAAAAAGAAAGCAGTACCGATAGTTGGCCAGGATGAGTGCTTCCATTGTCACAGGAAAGGGCACTGGAAGAAGGATTGCAAGGCGTGGAACGCCAAGAACCAGGAACCGAAGCAAGCTGTGGCTTCGACTTCAGGTGTGTTTGTAATTGAGAATTGTCTGTCGATCAACTCTACTTCCTGGGTATTGGATACCGGATCAGGATCTCATATTTGCAATTCATTGCAGGCACTGAGAAACTGTAGAGTGCTGAAGGAAGGTGATATGATCCTCAGGGTTTCTAACGGAGCTAGCGTGGGAGCTGCGTCCGTCGGGGATTATCACCTAGGATTGACGAGTGGACACATTTTGGTTTTACATAACTGTTATTTTGTACCCAGCTTAACGTGTAATATCATATCAGTTTCCTTGTTATCAAATAAAGGTTATGATTTCACGTTTGTAAGAGATGTTGTCAACATCCACCTTAATCATGGTTTGATTGGGTCCGGTACTCTAAATAACGGCATATATGTTTTAAACCAACTCCAAATTTTCAATGTCCAGAACACACTAAAAAGAAAGTCTCCAGATTTGAATAAAGCTTTCTTATGGCATTGTAGGCTGGGTCACATCAATGAGAGAAGGTTGACTAAGTTGCATAGAGAAGGATATTTGGACTCGTTCGAATATCAATCTTATGACACTTGTCAATCCTGTCTCAAAGGAAAGATGACAAAGACTCCATTTACTGGACAAGGAGTAAGAGCGAGCGAGCTCTTAGGACTCATACACAGCGATGTATGCGGTCCAATGTCTACACATGCGAGAGGTGGTTATTCCTACTTCATTACTTTTACAGATGATTTCTCTAGGTTTGGACATGTCTTCTTGATGAAGCATAAATCCGAAGCCTTTGAGAAATTCCTGGAATACAAGAGTGAAGCGGAAAACCAAACAGGCAAAAGTATTAAGACACTGAGATCTGATCGAGGTGGAGAATACTTAAGTGCCGAGTTCCTAGGTTACCTAAAAGAGAAAGGAATTCTCTCTCAGCTTACTCCTCCATACACTCCACAGCACAACGGTGTATCGGAGAGACGGAATCGAACCCTATTGGATATGGTACGATCCATGATGAGTAATGCTGAGTTACCGCGATCTTTCTGGGGGTATGCGCTAGAATCAGCGATACATCTTTTGAACAGAGTTCCAACCAAAACTGTGCCTACCACACCATATCAGATGTGGAGTGGGAAGAAACCCTATCTTCAGTACCTGAAGACGTGGGGATGTCCAGCTTTTGTAAAAAAGCAGCGTCCGGACAAGCTCGAGGCACGCTCAGTAGAGTGTAAGTTTGTGGGATATCCAAAGAACTCTACAGGATATTGCTTCTATTACGCAGAGGAACAAAAGGTTTTTGTTTCTCGTCATGCCCGCTTCTTAGAAACTGAATTTTTGGAAAATCAGAAGAGTGGGAGCGAAATAGAACTGGAAGAAATTCCAGAACCACAAACTGCTACTGAAAGTTTGGTAGAACCAGAGGTTCAAGAAGAACAGAACATTCCCGCACCCCTCCGCAGGAGTAGTAGGCCGTCTCATCCGCCTGAGAGATACTACGGTTTTCTTATAGACGGGGATAGAGAGGATTGCATCATAGATGATGATGAACCTACTGACTTCCAGCAGGCCATCCAGAGCGGCGACTCGGTACGATGGCTAGATGCAATGCGGACCGAGATGGAGTCCATGTACACCAACAAAGTATGGACTTTGGACATTGCTCCAGATGGGGTAAAACCCATAGGATGCAAATGGATCTTCAAGAAAAAGATTGGTGTAGATGGACAGGTAGAAACCTATAAGGCTAGACTTGTTGCAAAGGGTTTTCGTCAAAGACCTGGTTTGGACTATGACGAAACCTTTTCTCCAGTGGCTATGCTCAAATCCATTCGGGTCCTTCTTGCTATTGCTGCCTTCCATGATTATGAAATCTGGCAGATGGACGTAAAGACGGCTTTTCTGAATGGAAATTTAGAAGAGAGCGTCTATATGGATCAGCCAGAGGGTTTCAATCAGAGTGGGAGCAGCGGGAAAGTATGCAAGCTGCTTAAGTCTATTTATGGACTAAAGCAGGCATCGCGGAGTTGGAACATCTGTTTTGATGAGACAGTCAAAGAATATGACTTTATCAAAAATCCAGATGAGCCGTGCATATATAGTAAAGTTGTAGCCAGAAGTGTCGTATTCCTCGTCTTGTACGTGGATGACATTCTATTGATAGGAAATGACATTCCTATGCTACAATCTGTCAAAGGATTCTTGTCACACAGGTTCTCCATGAAAGACCTGGGTGATGCCTCTTACATTCTGGGGATCCGGATCTATCGTGATAGATCCAAGAGGATGTTGGGACTTTCGCAGTCCAGGTATATCGACACTGTACTGAAAAGATTCAGTATGGAAGATTCTAAGCGCGGTAATCTACCGGCTTGTCACGGAATCACCCTCTCCAAAGAGATGTCTCCCAAGACTGATTTGGAAAGGGAACGCATGTCTATTATACCCTACGCCTCTGCGGTAGGCTCTATAATGTATGCGATGTTGTGTACCAGACCAGATGTAGCTTACGCACTGAGCGTGGTAAGCCGGTATCAGTCAGACCCAGGGGAGAAGCACTGGATAGCAGTAAAGAACATTCTCAAGTACCTTAGGAGGACTAAGGAGATGTTCTTGGTTTACGGCGGAAAAGACCTCAGGTTGGAGGCCTTTGCTGATTCCGGCTTCCAGAGTGATAAGGACGATTCCAAGTCCATGTCGGGTTATGTCTTTACCCTCAATGGAGGGGCGGTGTGCTGGAAGAGCTCCAAGCAGGACACCGTTGCTGACTCGACGATGGAAGCGGAGTATATAGCTGCTTGCGATGCCGCAAAAGAAGCAGTCTGGATGAAGAAGTTCCTAACAGAACTTCAGGTTGTTCCTACCATAGTTGATCCAATACCTCTGTATTGCGACAACAACGGAGCTATAGCTTTAGCGAAGGAACCAAGGTCCCATCAGAAGTCCAGACACATCTTGAGGCGGTATCACCTGATCAGGGAGATCATTGATCGTTAGGAGATCGAGGTTCGGAGAGTTGCTTCAGAAGAGAACATTGCTGATCCATTCACGAAGGCCCTTCCTCAGATTCAGTTCGAGAGGCTACTCGAGATCATTGGTCTACGATATGCCAGTACATGGCCCTAGTGCAAGTGGGAGATTGTTAGTATTTATGCCCTAGAAGGCCATTACTGTATCATACTAGCTTGTATATTACTCAATGGAAGCTTGGGATATTCACATGTATATAACAGTCTTGCTAAACATGGTAGTATGCTACTTGGTTTTTCTATCTTAATATGTGAGTGTACGTATTGATAGAGCTCTTAGGATCTTGCTTGTCTACCAGCGTTGTGATGGCAGTCACACTAGTGGGGGCTGGGTAGTCTACAAGCACATCCTTATTCAGGTCCCTGGTCGTTGGATTATCGAGACAGAGCATCGATACTCCGGAGTAGACTAGTGTGTACGCTTCTCATCACAGTTGGGGAGATGGTCTGTCCCACAGCCGTCAGTACGTCGTACTGGAGATAGTATGCAGGTGCTCGTTAGGTTACGGGTACACCGGACAGGACTCACAGGGAACTGTTGGTTGGTTTGATACCAGTCGTCAGTGAACAGTTCCCAGGTGACATGAGTACAGCGTAGTCCGCAGACTTGACACTGCTACTTCGCCTCGAGTGTGTCCCACTGTTCTTAGATTGCTACCCTACCACGGCTCAAAGGAGTCGTGCAAACAGGTAGCAGTTGGGTGCAGTCCCGAGCACTTGGAGGCAGTGGCGGTTAGACAGGATTCGTCCCTCCCGGTATTGGGAGTAGATATCGTGCTGTGTCAGAGAGCCATTACGCAAAGTCCCTGGCCAGGGCAAGCGAGATTTGCTGGTAGGTTCCAGTAGTTTCTCAGGATGTAATGGGCTTCCCTCCGACACGACTTATACCGCTATTAGGGGACTGACGCTTGCCGCCCCCCTAGGCCCGATATGCGATAGTCTTGGACGAACGGACCGGACTGTATGGAGATTGTCACATCAGACTCAGTAGGAGTTCGGATGGGTTTTCTCATCGGCCTTCTTATCGACAACTACCTGGGGACCGTTACGTACAGCTAGTGCCGCTTGCGGTCTGTGGTTAAACCCACTGCCAGCGTAGTAGTCGAGTCTCTAGAGTCCCACACAGAGAGTTTCCTACTCCAGGCGAAATGATATAGAGGTTGCATGGTTTTGCGACAAAGGGTTCGAACGCATACGTGCGTTTACGCGCGTACGACTTTCGGACAGTTTTTACCAGTCGGCTTTGGTTTAAGCCAGTTACTGGTATCCGGTTATTGGATTTTTACAGTCTAAAGTTTTTCCGTATTTTTGCGGATTGGAGGGGCGTTCTCGTAATTGTACGAGAAGCTTCTAGAAGATGTGACTAAGGAGGTTACTTTGGATAAGAAAGTGAGTCATGAGGTGATTCATCATTATCATTAATTGCACCATAAATGATAATGACACATGCTTAATGAATCACCTCTTTTCATTTATGAAGCATGCTTATTCATTTCTTTTATTCATTTTTCTTAAAATAAGAATGCTTCATAATATATTATGATACACTCTCTCTCTTCTCATTATCTTATCTCACATTCTCTCTCCTCAAGCTCTCATCTTCAAGAAACTAATCCTTAATCCTCATGTGTTGAGATCAAAGGTTTAGTTAGACTTAAACATCCATTACCTTCACTCTATATCATCCTTTCTTCTTTGATTAGCAATCAAAGTAGATTAGTTACCTCAAGTTAGAGGTGTAGCTTGGTGTTTTGCTCTCGGGTGGATCGTCTACTACCTAGAGAAGGTCGAGGAGAACAAAGGAGGACACAAAGACGAAGGACCGGTTTCGATAGGTATAATCCCTAATCACAAGTGAAAAGAAACTCTTTGTGTACGGTTATTTATAGTTTAGCTTCGATTCAAGCGGTTAGTCGATGTTCGTTCTTTAAACTTGATCGTTTTTGAAAATTCCGCCTCCCCACAAGTACTGGGGTGTACTACATCGACTTACAGTGTGCGGTAGCTAACTAGTATTTATCTGCTTATGCATATGATGCAGATTGGATTAGGGTAGTCGTGCGACTTTGTTGGCCTGCGTCAAGGGTCGTACGGGTGGGTTTAATTCAATCAAGAAATGACGGGTTGAACTTGACTAGCGCACTATGGTTTGTTGGCCTGCACCAAGGTCATGGGACGCTAGGGGCAAAATTATTGGGAATTTCAAGTGTTGAAATTTGCAATAAGATTGCATACCTTCTATGAGATAGTTGGATCCCGATACCCACTGTGAGTAATTGTTACTCCTGGGAGAGTTTTACACATTACAATTAGCCGATCAAGTAGGTGTCTAGAAAGGTGTCAACGGGGTTACGCCTCTGGGAAAACGAGATTTATTTTAATTAGGTCCGTGCGAAAGCACGGGGAACCTCTCTCAAAGTACCGACACTGGCCTGGCTGAAAGATTGGCGAAATTGTAGGGTGTAATTAATCCGAGCTAGTCTTTCCTTTTAGGATTTGAAGGAAGATTTGATAAAAACAGTGGGAGCCATCCTGATTAGATAAAATAATAACCAATCTGATATTGCAAGAGCGCACGCAGAGTGTTTTCTTCTCTCTCTCTCTCCTGGTAGCGAACATGTCATGCCTTAATCAAGATAATAATACGGATGTATTGACCGAACCCGCTTGTTATACTGAGCTGGGGAACGTTGGTCCCACTCCAACTTATAATTGTTATAAGACAGAGCAGGAAATTGGGGATTACCAGAATTCCCGTGCCGCCCAAACGAAGAAAGTGCATGCTGATGCATCTTCTTCCGGTGTGTTCATTACAGAGAACTGTTTCTCAGTATCTTTTACGTCCTGGGTATGTGATACCGGATCAGGATCCCACATATGTAATTTGTTACATGGGCTACAAATAGGTAGAGAACTGAGAACGGGTGATAAGTTTCATGAGATAGAAAACGGTGCAAGTGTTGCAGCCAAGTCTGTTGGTCACTATCACCCTGTATTACCAGAATACATTGATTCTGAACGAATGTTATTAGATACCGAATCTGATATACAACATCATATCAGTTTCTTTATTAGTAAAGAAAGGATATAATTTTGTATTGTTGGATAATGTTTTGAACATTTCCTATATCAAGAGTTGATCGGTTCAGGCGCGTTATCTAAAAGCATAGACGTTCTAAATATGCATCTAAATGTAACTTCGTTCTTAGTACAAGAGGAAGAGTTCAGAAATGAACGAATCCTTCTTGAGGTATTGTAGACTAGGTCATATCAATGTGACCCGACTAGCTGAAGTTACATATAGATGCATATTTAAATTAGTTTGAATTTACATCTTGTGAAACTTGCCAGTCATGTCACAGCGATAAGATGACCATAGCTCTGTTTATTGAAAGCAGAGAAAGAGTTAGTGAACTCTTGGGATAATACATGTTGATGTATGAAGGTCCCCTGTCTACACATGCCAAGACCGGTTCTTTGTACTTCATTACATTCTCTGATGATCTCTCAAGATTCAGACATATGTTCCTGTTGAAACACAAGTCCGAAGCTATTGAGATATTCACAGAATATAAGTTAGAAGTAGAGAACCAAAATGGGTATAAGTATTATGTTCTTTAATGTGATCAAGGAGGAGAATACTTGAGCACGGAATTCCTGGATTATTCTAAAGGAGAATGAGATTCTCTCTCAGCATTACTCCTCCGTATACACCACAACACGTCGGTGTATCGGGCCGGAGCAATCACACCTTATGTGATAAGGTGTGCTCTATGATGAGTACTACCGAGTTACCTATTTCCTTTTGGGGGTTATGCACTTGAGAAGTTGCATACCTATTGAATAGGGTTCCGATCAAGTTAGTTGCCTACCACTTCATATATGATATGGTAAGGGAAGAGCCCATCTTTTAAGTCAGTTAAGATTTGGGGTTGTCCGACCAATGTCTAAAAGCAAAATCCGGACAAGCTCGAGGCAAAGTCAGTTCTGTAGAAGTTTGTTGGATATCCCAAGCATATGCAATGGAATATCTTCTACCAAACCGAGGAACAAAAGATGTTTTGTTTCTCAATATGCCACTTTTGTGAAAGGGAATTTCTTGTGAAGAAATTAATGGACATAAGGTAGAACTGGAAAGAGTTCCAGCTATACAAACTGCAGCTGATGATTTGGTAGAACCAAAGAGTTAAATAGTTTCCAACGAACCTCATCCTCTCCGTCGATCTAGTAGGGTTCCTCTCCCACCTGAGAGATACTTAGGTTTCTCTATGACAGTGGGAGCGAGGATTGCATCATAAGATGATGACCCAACTAGTTTTGAGCTGGCCATCAGGAGTGGGACTCTATAAGAATGGCTGGATGCTTAGCGATCTGAGATGGAATCCTTATACACCAACAAAGTATGGACTTTGGTTGCTTTAACTGAAGGATTAAATCCCCATCAGGAGCAAGTATATCTTGAGAATATTACTTGGTGTACATGGAAAAGTTGAGACTTTCAAAACTATGCTTAAGTCCATCCAGATCCTACTTGCCACGGCTACATACCATGACTACGATATCTGGCGGTTGGGTGTCATGACTGCTTTTCTGAATGTAGATTTGGAAGGGAGCGTCTATAAGTACATAGCCATAGGGCTTCGTAGACAGTGGGAGCAGCGAAAGCGTGTACAAGTTGCTTTATGGGATAAAGCAGGCATCGCAGAGTTGGAACGTCTGTTTTGATGTGGTAGTCAAAGAGTTTGACTTCATCAAAATGGTAGATGATCCTTGTATATACAAAAAGGTAGTAGGGAGTATGGTGGTGATCCTCGTAGAGTACGTGGATAACATACTCTTGATAGGAAAGGAGTTTCCTATGCTACGCTCGGTCAATCTCCGCTTATCACAAGGATTCTCCACATAGGATCAAAGTGATACCTACTAAATCCTGGGTTTTGGATCTATGAGATAGATCTAATTGGATGTTAGGATACTCACTAGCTGTAGTGAGATGGTATCAATTGATCCTGGGGAGAATCACTGGAAGGGTTCCAGGGTGATAAGGACGACTGAATGTCAGTCGCAGGCATTGTCTTTACCCTCAGTAAGGGGACGATATGTTGGAAGAGTTTTAAGACAAATACCGTGGCATACTAGACGATAAAGGCTAGATACATCGCTACCAAAGATACTACCAAAGAGGCAGTCTGGGTGTATATTAGTTCATGAGATGAACTTCGTTCCTACCATTGTATGACAATGGAATTGTGGCTTATGCCTAGGAACGCCCATCCCATCAGTGATCCGACATATTCTAAGGCAGTGTCACCTGATCATGGAGATGGTTGATCTCCAGGGGATCGAGGTTAGGAGAGTAGACTCAGAGGACAACACGGCGGATCCACTCACAAAGGCCTTTTCCTAGAGAGAGACTATTATAGGATGGTTGAGTATGAGATACTACAACCACTGTTATCAGATGGCCCTAGTGCAAGTGGGAGATTGTTAGTTATATGTATGCCCTAGAGGCCATTACTATACATGAGATGTATACTGTAGTGGATGCTTGGACATATATAGGGAGGACTTTCTTGCTCGACATGATAGTATGCTATCTGGTTACTCTATACCTTAACGTGTACACTGATTGTCTCTCTGTCATATGTTGGTAAAGCCCTAAGGATGTGTACTTGACTACCTGAACTATGATGCGGATCATACTAGTGGGGACATGGTAGTCCATAAGTACATCCTTCAAGGTCCCTAGTCGTGGGTGTATCGAGACGGGGCATCGATATACCAGTGTAGACTAGCGTATAGCTTCTCGACCCATATAGATGGGCGATGGATGATCCCATATCCATTGGTGTTTGACATCAGAGATGATATACGGGTGCTCAGTGGAGACTGGGTACTCTGGACGGACTCGCCGAGAACTCCCAGATGGTATTATACCTTACGTCAGATGGCAGTTCTCTGGTGACACTGGTACAGGTTAGTCTGTAGACCCGAGATCGTCATAGAGTCTTGTGTGATTCCCACTGTGCTTTGATTTCCACCTTACCACGTCCAAGAGGGCGTGCAAAACGGTGGTTTTTGGGTACAGTCCCGAGTCACATGGAGGCAATGAGCGATAGGAGGGGTTTCGTCTCTCCCGGTATTGGGGGTTGATGTTGCGCTATGCTCGATTGGCTGTAACAGGGAAGTCCCTGGCCAGGGCTGGTTTAGAGATATACTGGTAAGTGTTACCAGTAGTTTCTCGACCCGTTATGAGCCTCATATCGGCATGACTTATCGGTTAATGGGGTCTGACGTTTACCACCCCTAGACTTGATATGCGACATATCAGACGAGGAGACCGGACTGTACGGTAGTGTCACTGTCAGGCTTTTTGCAGGAGTTGGAGTGGTCTTGCTTGCTGATCTTCTGATCGCTCAATACCCGGATAGCCGTTACATCCAGCTAGTACCGCTGACGGCTTGTGGGTGCTTGATATGATCATCACCTACTGCCGGCGTATTGACGAGTCTTTAGAGTCCTACATAGAGGTTTTATTGGCTCATGCAAAACGAAATAGGAGCGCATATGTGATATGTGCGGGACCGAGAATAATGCGAGTATGTGATACCATATTCTATTTTCGCGATGTTTGTATCGATCGGTTGTATGCGATATAACCTGGTTATCGAATCAAGGGTTGATTCGATAAGTCGATACATTGGATGTTAGTCGGTTATATGTGATATAACCGGATTATTAAGTCAAGTGTTGACTTAATAATTTAGTGTATAATTGTATATGTGATATACTAATTTACATTAACTAACATTGGTTCACTTAAGCATTTATTTTTCTCACTTGTGCACAACTTAATATATATGTGATATATATTTATTTGTGTTATTTTTGTATCATGGTTGTTGATACAACTATCATGGGTGTATGAGACATACACCATTATAAATATATTGGTATGGTTTTTAATATTCAAAGTAAATACAAAAATTAGTGGATATTTGTTAAATGCATGAAGCTTGTAGAAGCTTGTGAGTGCTTTGACAAATTCAACCCTTTTTGTTTTGCTTTGGATATTAATTAACCTAACCAATATATTTAGCCATGGTTATGTCTCTACATGAGTTAGTATATGATACACACTCACCCATGGTTAGATGATTCCTCTCTCTTGATTAGTTTTCATATTCATTTTGAGCTCATCTTCTTCCTCCTTGATTTTCTTTCTAGGGTTTGAAAAAGAGAGAAACAATGTGAGAAAAGAAATTCTAAAGTGTACCCATTTCCTATTTCACCATCCTCTTCTAGACTAGCACTTTAGTTTAGGGTGTTTGCTTCACTAATTCTTTGGTTAGTGAAGTAGAAGCTTGAGTTCGTATTCTCTCGACGTAGATCATCTTCGGCCTCGAAAACTTCAAGCAATACCGTTGCCTCTTCTCATGGAGCCGTCCAAGAGTCCGGGAGAACCACGATCGCAGCGAAGGGAGTTCAACAAGGAGCTAAAGAAGTGAAGTACCGATCTCCAAAGGTTGTATTTCGTATTCACTTAGTTGTAGATGCTATTAACTTGCATGCGAAACCCTAAATTTCTAGCAACGATCATGTCTAGGGTTATTCGGCACGGCTAAAATTTTAAACGGGCATGGTTGATGCATTGTAGAACTTTATTAGAGTGCCTAGTAACCCTACATGGCCTCTACAACGTTTCTCCCGAAACTTGAGAAACTGTCTGTGGGGGATTCTAAAGACTCGTAAATACTTTGGCTGTGGATTTAACCACTAGCACGTCAGTGGTACTAGCTGTACGTAACGGGCTATCGGGTATTGACCAAAAGGGAGGTCGATGAGCGAACTAATCCTGACACCCTACTGAGCCTGTTAGTGACAATATCCGTACAGTCCGGTCCGTTCGTCTATGAGCATCGCATGTCGGGACTAGGGGGTTGGTAAAAGTCAGACCCCCAAAATCAGTACAAGTCGTGTCGTAGTGTAGCCCAGAACACCCTGAGATACTACTGGAATACCTACCAGTAAATCTCCTGCCTTGGCTAAGGACTTCGTGTAATGGCTCTCCTAGACACAACGCGATCTCACCCCCAATACCGGGAGAGACGAAACCCCTGCCGATCCGCTCACTGCCTCCATATGGCTCGGGACTGTACCCAACTAAAACCTGTTTTCACGCTCCTTTGAGCCGTGGTAGGGTAGTAATTAAAGCACAGTAGGAACTCACACGAGACAAATGACGATCTCAGGTCGATGAACTAACCTGTACACATGTCACCAGGGAACTGCTATCTGACGTCAGGTATAATACCAACTAGCATGTTCCCGGCGAGTCCTGTCCGGTGTACTCATAACCCAATGAGCACCTATATACGTCTTAGGTGAACCAACCGACACTAATGGCTTATGAGACCAGCCACCGCCCCTCGTCGGGGTCTCGATCGTATACACTAGTCTACTCATGGAGTATCGATGCCCAGTCTCGAAACTCCCATGACCAGGGACCTTTTAAGGATGTGCTTATAGATCCCAGCTCCCACGTATATGATCGCCATCATACTGCTGGCAGTCAAGCAAGAATCCTAGGGGCTCTATCAACGTTCAATAGTTATCTGTAACATCACCTAAAGCATGTACACGATGATAAAGATAAAACAGATAGCATACTATCATCTTGAGTAAGACTGTCCTACCGGCATAGGTCCTCCCTCAATCATTGCAATCGTGTGCCTGTGATCCAATAATTGACTTTAAGGGCACTATATCCAACAATCTCCCACTTGCACTCAAGGCTAATTATTGCGATGTCGCATACTCACAGCCCGTGTGATACCGAACACCCAACTCCTCTACTGATCAGTCCCACAAAGCCCGTTTGTGAAACTATTGCGTTCGAGAAATAGCCTCAGTGAGTGGATCCGCTCTGATGTTTCTTTCTATGTCTCTCTTAATCTCAAGTTCGCGGAGAAAGCCATCTCCCCAAATGAGAAATACCTGTCTTAGAATATGTCTGGATATCTGATGGGACCTAGTTCATAAATGAACTCCCAATCCAAACTTCTTATACTGTATCGTCAACTGAACTTAATCAGTATCCTGCGTCATGCCTCCTTCAGTATCCGCTTGGACCACCTGTCCAAACTACTGCCCCTCGTCAGAGGGAAAACTATAACTCTGACAGTCACTCTGTCATCCAGGTCACCTTGGAAGTCTGGAATGATAACCGTCTCCCGAAGGAGGCTGTGAATATCATATCCCCAGAACATCTGCTTATGTTCTAAAGCTTCTTCCGAACGTTTCTCCAGGATTGGATTAATATCAACTTATTGCAGCTAGTGCAAAAACAACATCTGGTGTGGTACTTGACATCTCATGATCGACTCAATTGCCTAAGCAAGTGATATGCCAACCATGCACATCCCTCTTCTCTTTAGTCTGTAAGACACATTTAGAGAGGGTGACTCCATCACCTGCAGGTACACTACCATGCCAGGAGTCGTCCATTCTAAAATACTTTTAGAATGTTGTCTAAGTACCCAGATTGAGATACTTCTCAAATCTAGATCTAAAACCATAGATCTAGTAACCAGAATTTCTTATATAATATCCAAGCCCTGTGTGGAGAAACCACTGTGTGACAACCAAAGTATAACCGATCGTAGTATAGGAATTTCACTTCCTACTATGTGTATGTCATCCAAATACCAGGACATCACACCCTACTTCTTTCTTAACAGATCCATCCTTTATTCTGATGAAGTCAAAGCCCATGACTATCACATCAAAAATAGAAGATCTATCTCCGCTATATCTGCTCTAGTCCATAAATAGACATAAGCTACTTGTCCACAATGTTTCCGCTGCTCCCACAGACTACGACAACCCTCTGGCAGAGTCACATACACGTGCACTTCTAAAGCTAGTTTAGAACGACGCTATACTCATCCTCCTGCCGGGTCTCATAGTCTGGAACAACAGCAGTGTCAAGTCTGGGTAAACAAGAACCTCCCTGTCACCGTCCTTGAGGCTACTGGAGTACCTCTCGAGTGCCTGGGGTTACCCACCATATCTGCGGAGTGGCCAATGGAATGTCAATCCAGATTGAATCTTTAGGTTCTATTAAATTTTCAGTAATCGTTTGCGGTTCTGGAATCACTTCCAGTTCTACCATACTCCTACTACTGTTTTATGAAAAAGTCCATTTTACTAAAAATATGGCGAGTCAAGAACAATATCACCATTGATCTTCCAGATGGTAGAAAGTTAACCTTCGTCATAGCCCGGGTCAACCCACAAACAACCATTACATATACGTGCCTTGAGTTATCCAGAGTCTGGTTTTAAGCATAAGCCGGACAACTCCCCGTACCTTAACATCGTTAAGAAATGAACCGTTCTATATCCAATATAGAAACAGAGGCACTGATTTAATTGGAACCAGATTCAAATCATGCAGCTGTCTCCAGTGCATGTGAACTAAATGGAAGGAGGCCGATCAACGTTACTCAACTTAGGAATGCATCCAGATATGAGTAACCTGAAAGAGAAACAAGTTTCTCAAAACCATTACTATCCACTGAATACCGAATACAAGTATCTACATCTTCGATCACCTTGAAAAATCCTGATACTTGCAACACCTGGTTCCCTACTTTATTCTTATACCTATAACTTCTCAAAACTTAGACCTTGCATTACTACAAAACACTTGTCTAAAAACTAGAGAAGTCATAAGTAAACAGAATACAGTACGATGACCAACCCCTCTGTCCTAATGGACACTAGACAATATACAATGCTTTGTATAAGTCCACTGAGTTGAATAACTCAAACCCTGTGCATCGTAGGTTGAAAACTGTACTATGGTTATGAAGAATTACACCGCTGTTTAATGCTCCTTACCTAACTATCAACTGATATAGGTAAATATCTTGGACATAATTTCAAAAAGTTATATCTCACTTTATAAAAAATAAACGTACAGATATATCAGTTTGAAATTGGTGCATAAAAACAGATATTCAAAACCAAATATTTGCCATCCGGCAAAAACCTAGGTGATTTCCTCAAATATCACTAATTACAACGTATTCCGATATAATGAGGATGATCACTTAATTCCCAATAATTTACTCCTACTCATCATCTGTAAAACCATACAGATGTGAGAGTCATACCTGGTAAATACATACCCTGGAGCAAGTGTCTAATTGGGAAATCAGTTTTCTATTAACAATGCACAGTGAAACTGAAACATGTAAAATGTTTCGAAGGGGTATCCGGGTATTCCTAGTAATGTCTCTTCCATTATCAGATTCACAACTGTAACCGTATATTTCTTTGCCATCTCTCCAAATCCCTTTATATGTCTTTAGTCATTACCTTATGTACACCACCTTTAGGCCAAATGGTTTTCTTCCTTCCCTACCGTTTGGCACCAGCCTATGGTTTGGAAGAAGACTATCCAATAAGCATAATGGGTGTACTCCCCAATCCTAGGAGCACTCGCAATGCGAGAGAAGGTAAAGATAAAAGACATCTGAATAAACCTTATTCCTATTTCTCCTGAACTAGAATCCATCCCCGAACTGGAACAAGTTCCTTCGAGTTCGTATATAACCATACGATGGATTTATCTAAATAACTGTGGATCTTCGTAGTGATACGGGGTGTCCTGGAGAAATACAAAGGTGAAGTAGGAGTGGCGATGAAATACTTGGTTTGGTCGTGAATAGCAGTTGTAGTTTACTTTGCCCTCTTTCTAATCCCTTTATATGTCTTTACTTATTACCTTATGTACACCATCGTTAGGCTAATTGGTTTTCTTCATTCCCCACCGTTCGGCACCTGCCTATGGTTTGGAAGAAGACTATCCAATTAGCGTAATAGGCGTACCGTTCTAATCCAAGGAGCACTCGCAACCTGAGAGAAGGTAAAAGGAAAAGACAACTGAATAGTCCTATTCATTTTCTCCAGAACCGGAAACCATCCTCGAATCTGGAACAAGTTCCTTCAAGTTCGTATATAACCATACGATGGTTTTATCTAATGGAAGTGGATGTTCGTAATGATACGGGGTGTTATGGAGAAATGCAAAGGGTAAAAGGAGGAGTGGCAATGATGTATGCAACTCGGACAATCCAAAAGCCGGTGTTTTAAAGAAAGTTCGGTTAACTTGGTCACTGAGTCATAGTCTAGAATCGGGCCATGGTCGCTGCCAAAGAGAAAGAGAAAAGAAACACTCTGCGTGCACTCTAACCTAGATTAGAATGGTTATCAATTCATTTAATCAGGAAATCTCCCACTGTATCCTCAAATTCTCCTCCAAACCTGAAAGAAGAATTAGTCGGGATCACCCGAGGAGTGAACCAACTCATAAGTGGGAATCGGGATCTAACTATCATCGCATGATAACGTGATGGAATCCACTCACCTTATCACATTCTAGAAGGTATGCGCATATCTGGCAAGTTTCAGTTTCTTTAGAAACTCCCGATGTGATTTTTACCCTATGCTCTTATGACCTTGACGAAGGTCAACAAATCATAAGTCACATGTCAAGTTCTACCCGTCATTGTCCAGGTTAATTTGAACCCACCCGTACATACCCTTGACGAAGGCCAAAATAGTAGTACGACTGTTCCAAACCAACGCATCTTTCTATGCAGCAGAAAAGTAACAAATAGCTACCATACACTATGCCATGACGAAGGCCAACAAACATAGCATGAATACTAAGTGCTACCCGTCTGAAATGACGGAGGGTTACGAATGGTTTTTGGCGAAAAACCTTTAATGTAATGAACTTGATATCGTTGAAGGAACCGGATAGATTTTTATAAATATAGTGGCGAAAACCTTTGCTAAAGAGGTCACTCCCGGTGAAGGGATCTCGGCTCTTTCCCCATAGAATGAGGTGCAGGATATTCTAAACTGAATACCACGATGCAAAGCAAAAAGTAATCGACTATAGTGAAGTTATTACCTTGACGCAAACTTCTGCCCAAGGGGTCATTCCCGGTGAAGGGATCTCGGCCCTTGCCTCGTCGACTGAGGTGCTGGATATTCATAACCGAATACCACTGTGCAAAACAAAAGAGAACGTCCTTGTAATAACAACTTTTTGAAAAATGTTCCAACAACATCGAATAGGTTTTTTTTTCCTTGCATTGATCAGAATCAATGCAATCCCATCAATTAATCACACCAGAAAAGAACGAAAATAAAATGTACGTATATGCCATCTGCATTCACCACTGGGTCCCGTCATCACCCGTTAGGTTACTTAACTAACGACAGAGCGGGGACTGGACTAGCGCGGGTGCAAAACATATACAACATCTACTAGTATATATATCAATATATAATAATCGCTCCAGGCGTGATAAAATGCAACATCACAGAAATGTAATAAGCATCACAGAACAATACAGATAATCTGGAAGCCTCGGGTTTCACAGAGCCGCAAGTGAAACCCGACGTTCCCCTGGTCGTGTGGATAGCCTGTGCAATGAAAACCTAGACCCCTACGGATGCGGCAAGTTACCCGCCAAAACCTGAAGCGAGGCAGCCCCCTTCAGCAAAGTGAATAGACCACCCAGCACTTCACGGAATCCGATAACTTGAGCACCCCTCCTTGGGTTAACTTATACCCCCTACGAGTGCGGCGAATAGCCCGCCAATTCTAGAGTGAAGCCCCTTCCGTCTCAAAGCCATGAGATGCGGGCCCATTGCCCTCTAGAACCCGGCTATTCGTGCACTCCACCGCGGGGTAATCCTAGCATAGAAAATAAAATATGTACAACGGGTACATCGACCTCAACCCGGTCGTGCCCCAAAAGAATAATATACAAACAGGCAGTGACGGCAGTCCACATGTCGGACGCTCGCCCCGCAATATCAAATGTACAAATATAACCAAACTGTACTACCATTGCATCCAGGCTATCCACCACGACAAATCCGCAACATCACAGCACAACACAGAACATCAACGTGAATGTCACGTTCGCAAATCCGTCTAAAAGGACTATAGCAATTAGACAAGATTTACCGCTCGAATGACATTCACGGTCGCAGATATAATGTAAGTACTTTGAACTAACTTATTTAAAATTTCGATTGACAAAATTTCCCGAAGTGGGCCCCAAGCACAAATCCAGTACTGTAACAAATCTGGGCCCAAACAAAATATTCCAGAAACCGCAATTCCACACAAAAGACCAGCATAAGAAAAATGGTGCACTGAAGCCACATAACTGCGGCGGAACCGCGGACAAAACGTGGGTATTGCCGCGGTTCCGCGGCGTTACTGTGGACTCACGCTACCAAATTTCTACAGAGGTCTTAAAAAAGCCTGCCTGATTTTCTGACATACCCAAAATAATTTTTCGACCACAAAAACATTTCGACAGAAACTCAGAAAATTGAAATGCGGTTTCAGAAATTTTGATCAATCGATGTTTTAAACATGTTAGAACAAGCTAGCAAAGGTTAATGGCGTGGCTCTGATACCATGTAAGTCTACGGTAGCGCCCCGGCCGTCGATCCGAGGCCAAATGCGGAAACAAAAAATTTTTAGGAAACCGGCGCTATCGTAATCTTTCACCCGGATCGAACCATTAACGCTAAACTAGCTAACTACTAAGAAGTGAGAGTGGCTATACCAATCGATCTGTGTCCTTCGTTCTTTGGCCACCATCCCAAGCTCCTCGCGGTATCTCCGATTTCCGGTCTCCTCGTCGAAAGGGTACCACATCGATGAATCTTTTTACGGGCTTCCGCTTCATCCGAAACAACTCGGACACGAATTTTTCTAGCCGACGTGTCCAAGGTAAAATAGAGAATGTGTGTGATAACTTTGTCTCAAGCATCCATTGATTCTCAACTCATGAGAGTGTATGGATGGATGTTGAAGATGAAGCCATGGTGGAAATGGTGAGCTAGAGGAAGAAGAAGAAGAAGATGCTTTCTTTTGTTTGTTGAGATGAAGAATAATGAGAGTGCTAGAATAAATCAAGAGCAACCCCAAACCTAACATGGCTGCCCTCTCTTTCTCCAAGCATCATATCAACACAATAATCAATCATAAAATGTGACATTTGCACAAATAATGATACCATGAGTCACTAGATTGCATATGCCACATTTAATGCACCTCATGATGAATTCCACTCACAATTTCCATAAGCAAACATTAATCCAAATGTTTGCAACAATAAAAAGATACGGCAACATCTAAAGTAAACTCGTGACGGATCACAAGGATACCCCTCACCTGTATATACATACCTGCATCCGCATTCCGACTGAATGCAAATGTGATGAGACTCAAGTAATCTAACAAATCTAATACTAGGATCCGGCTTAAACCAAAGCCCACTAGTATGATCCGCCCGATCATGATCCGTGCACAAGTGCACATATATGATCGAACCCTGCCATAATACCATACGGCCTCTACAACGTTTCGCCCGAAACTTGAGAAACTGTCTGTGGAGGACTCTAAAGACTCGTTAATACTTTGGATGTGGATTTAACCACTAGCACGTCAGTGGTACTAGCTGTACGTAACAGGCTACCAGGTATTGACCAAAAGGGAGGTCGATGAGCGAACTCATCCTGACACCCTACTGAGCCTGTCAGTGACAATATCCGTACAGTCCGGTCCATTCGTCTATGAGCATCGCATGTCGGGCCTAGGGGGTTGGTAAAAGTCAGACCCCCAAAAGCGGTACAAGTCGTGTCGGAGTGTAGCCCGGAACACCCTAAGATACTATTGGAATACCTACCAGTAAATCTCCTGCCTTGGCCAAGGACTTCATGTAATGGCTCTCCTAGACACAGAGCGATCTCACCCCCAATACCGGGAGAGACGAAACCCCTGCCGATCCGCTCACTGCCTCCATGTGGCTCGGGACAGTACCCAACTAAAACCTGTTTGCACGACTCCTTTGAGTCGTGGTAGGGTAGTAATCAAAGCACAGTGGGAACTCACACGAGACAAATGACGATCTCAGGTCGATGAACTAACCTGTACACATGTCACCAGGGAACTGCTATCTGACGTCAGGTATAATACCAACTAGCATGTTCCCGGCGAGTCTTGTCCGGTGTACTCATAACCCAATGAGCACCAGTATACATCTTAGGTGAACCAACTGACACCAATGGCTTGTGAGATCAGCCACCGCCCCTCGTCAGAGTCTCGATCGTATACACTAGTCTACTCATGGAGTATCGATGCCCAGTCTCGAAACTCCCACGACTTGGGACCTTTTGAGGATGTGCTTATAGACCCCAGCTCCCACGTATATGATCGCCATCATACTGCTGGAAGTCAAGAAAGAATCCTAGGGGCTCTATCAACCTGTAATAGTGATCTGTAACATCACCTAAAGCATGTACACGATGATAAAGATAAACCGGATAGCATACTATCATCTTGAGTAGGACTGTCCTACCGGCATAGGTCCTCCCTCAATCATTGCAATCGCGTTCCTGCGATCCAATAATTGACTTTGAGGGCACTATATCCAAGGACGTAGAGAATACTGAGAAACAGTTCTCGGTAATGAACACACTCGAAGAAGATGCATCATCATGCACTTTCTTCGTTTAGGCGGCACGGGAATTCCGGTAATCCCCTATTTCCTGCTCGGTCTTATAACAATTATAAGTTGGAGCGGGACCAACGTTCCCCAGCTCAGTATAACAAGTGGGTTCGGTCAATACATCCATATTATTATCTTGATTAAAGCGTTACATGGTCGCTTCCTGGAGAGAGAGAGAAGAAAACACTCAGCGTATGCTCTTGCAAGATCAGATTGGTTATTATTTTATCTAATCAGGATGGCTCCTACTGTTTTTATCAAATCTTTCTCCAAACCCTAAAAGGAAAGACTAGCCGGGATTAATTACACCATACAAGTTCGCCGATCTTTCAGCCAGGCCAGTGCTGGTACTTTGAGGGTGGTTCCCCGTGCTTTCGCACGGACCTAATTAAAATAAACCTCGTTTTCCCCGGAGCGTAACCCCGTTGACACCTTTCTAGACACCTACTTGATCGGCTAATTGTAATGTGTAAAACTTTCCCAGGAGTAACTATTACTCGCAGTGGGTATCGGGATCCAACTAACTCATAGAAGGTATGCAATCTCATTGCAAATTTCAACACTTGAAATTCCCGATAATATTTTGTCCCTAACCTCCTATGACCTTGACAAAGGCCAACAAACTATAGGATGCTAGTCAAGTTCAACCCATCATTTCCTGATTGAATTAAACCCACCCGCACGACCCTTGACAAAGGCCAACAAGGTCGCACGACTACCCTAATCCAATCGCATCATATGCTTAAGCAGATAAGCACTAGTCAGCTACCGCACACCATGCCTTGATAAAGGCCAACAAACGCAGCACGAATACTAACTACTACTTATCTGAAATGACGGAGGGCTACGACAGTTTTTTAAGAAAACCTTTTGCATAATGAACTTGATATCGTTGTAGAATCAAATGATTTAAAATGGAGTGTTTTTGAGGCTTTTGCTAGTTTCGCTAAAGAGGTCACTCCCGGTGAAGGGATCTCGGCTCTTTCCTCGTCGAATGAGGTGCATGATATTCACAATACCACTATGCAAAGCAAGAACTAGAAAAGCAATCAAAAGACAAAACCGAAGGTTGTAGCATCTGCCAGTTATTGCTAAAGAGGTCACTCCCGGTGAAGGGATCTCGGCTCTTTCCTTATCGAATAAGGTGCTGGATATTCTACAAGGAATACCGCTATGCAAAGTAAGAACTAGAGCTAACTGTTTTTAAAAATTCGATTCCACAACATCTTTAGGTTTCTTTTAGTTTTATTAATCTCATTAATGAAGTCCCATCATTGTAAGTTACCTAAACATCACAGATAAATACAACGTACGCTTATACCATTCGCATTCGCCTCGATGTCCCCTCGTGCACCGTTAGGTTAGGTAACTAACGACAGAGCGGGGCAGTGCTAGCGCGGGTGTAAAACATAAGCAACGTCTATATAATATATCACATATACTATATCATGTATCTATCTCATCAATATATCAAATGATCACATCACAGATATCGCAGCAGAAAACAAGATATGAAATATTGGATATACTAGGATTTCCGTGTTTTAAATTAAGCCTGTATAAAACACGGATTCCACGGTCGTGATGAATAGCCAATCCCATACCCCTAGACCCCTACGAGAGCGGCAAGCAACCCTACCAATTCTAGAGTTAGGAGACCCGGTATCGACTCCTCGAGATGGTCTCCCACTGGACCCTAGAACCCGGTTACTTGTGCTCCCCGCCTTAGGTCTATCCTAATGCGGAAAAGTAAATAATATACAATGGTGACATCATCCTCAACCCGGAAGTGCCCCAATAAAAGAATATTACATACAATGAATTTTACATGAATGAAAATGAAAAACTCCCATCTCACATAAAACCCCCGGCTATTCAAACACGACGATCCAATATAACATATCACAACAATACATAACATCACATGTCATCAACGTAAGTAAATATGCGTATCCCAATTGTCGTTGACATATATCAACGAAACCGGCGATACACCACATATTACACTTACGGTCGCAGAAAAGAAAGTGAAAAACTACAACAGTTGGAATCCGCAACCACCTTAGACATCACATGCCTAACCTATTGAATTCCTTAGACATCGCATGCCTAACAATTTTAAACCCCGCATTTCAGTCTCGATCTCGAAAACACTTTTCAATATCAAGTCGGGCAATTCAACAATATTCCCGACATCCTGATCGAATGCTCGTCGGAAACTTTAGTAGACGGCCGCACCCCCGATGCCGTCGACGAAGTGCACTAAGGTGGAACACCGCTGCCGCGAGCACCCGAACGGATGCTTTTGGCAACGGGGTTCTCCTACAGTCACTTGGTCGGGGCTATGGGGCGTGGCTATCTATTAAGTTTACCCGGCGAGTATCCGCGTACGCTATGTGATTGCTACAGACTTTTGATCGCATCAAAATCCTGTGGCAACCGATCAAATGAGACTAAACTGCTAGATTTATAAAATTCAAACTAGTTATCTTATAACAATTTGTGGATTCCAAATATTGTATCCCATCACATGATATCCGGACGACGTTAAACTTTTCGATCGATTCATCAAAGTCCCACAATTTCCCGACAACTCAACACTTGAGCACAGTTTTAATAATACCCAGAAGATGCCACAGTACCTATGAACCAGCCGTAGAAGGGTCAAACCAACACCTCACATGTGAAAACTCTGAACTACCACAAACCCTAGGGTTTAGTGGCGGTTCTGACGGCCACATAATCGAGTTAAGGTTTCGTTCTTCTAGAGGGTCCATAGAATCACTTGCATATTTTTCCGAATACGTTAAACTTGGAAAAATGGGTTTTTGAAATTCGATCGAACTTTCTAATTTCGTCTAGACAACATGCAAAAAACCCGAAACAATGTTAAAACTACGAATACGAAACACTTCTAATTACTTATAGTGTAACATTACATCACATGCAAAATTAGCAAAAATAAACAA
Source organism: Agapanthus africanus (assembly GCA_030015575.1). Taxonomy (NCBI): domain Eukaryota; kingdom Viridiplantae; phylum Streptophyta; class Magnoliopsida; order Asparagales; family Amaryllidaceae; genus Agapanthus; species Agapanthus africanus. The sequence goes on from JASDDO010000006.1 coordinate 217,314,283, forward strand.
CACCTGAAACATCAAAACCAAGTCTTTGGAACACACAAAAAATTTCAGGGGGGGAGCTCGGATTTGGGCCGAGATCAGGGGGTATGTGGCCGGCCAAAAAATGTTGGATTCTCCTGAAATTTTCATGGTGTTCTTAATATATCTCATACATCATTCTGTACTTGTTTAAAAAATTTTTTGAGCAACTTTTAAAATCGACAGAAACTTCAATTTTCCGTTTCAAGTTTCGGAGTATTTCTGTTTCGTAATCTTAACAAAATCCGTCTAAATTTCTAGCATGATTCTGATACCACTGCAGGGTTGCCTAGGACGGCAGAAAGGTTTCGGGAGGCATCATCCATGCCAAATTCAAAAAATTGCCGTTCTAGCTAACCCGAACCATGAATCGTAAACTAGAAATCGACGGAAAATGAAATGCAAACACTTTGCAATAAGAAGTGAGCAAGGAATACAACCTTTGTAGACCAGTCCTTCACTTCAATAGCTCCGTGGAGCAGTCCCTTCGCTGCGATCGTGAACTCCGAACTCTAGAGAGGCTCCCATGAAGAAACGAACATGCTTGCTTCGAAGTCTTCGAGGCCGAAGATGATCTACGTCGAGGAGACACTAACTCAAGCTAACCCTTCACCAGGTTAAGAACTTTGTGAAGAGAACACCCTATACTACCCAAGCAAGTGTGTGGGATGATGAAGTAGGAAGTGGGCTCACTTTAGATTTTATTTTCTCAGAATATTTCTTCATGTTTCATGGAGCTAGAAAGCTAGAAGAAAGAGATGAAGAAAACCTCTATGGAAAAAATGAAGAATGAAAAACAATGAGATGAGAATAGCAACCATGGGTGAGTTAGTGTCATACACTAACCATTGTAGAGACTAAACCATGGCTAATTAAAATGGTTAGGTTAATAAATTTCTTAAGTGAGACCAAACAAGTGGACTTTGTCAAAGATGCTTCAAGCTTCTCCAAGCTTCCAAGCATGACAAAATTCAAACTAATTTTGAATTATTAAGATAAATAAAAACCTTCACATTTTAATTATCATGGTGTAAGTCACACACACACACCCATGCTTGCATGTATCATCAAGCATGATACAAACTATGTGCATAAGTATATATCACATATACACTTAATGAACAAAACAAGTGAGAAAATAATCTTAAGTGAGCCAATACTAGTTAATGTAAAGTAATATATCAAATATATAATTATACATTAAATCATTAAATCAACACTTGATTTAATAATCCGGTCATATCACATATAACCGACTAATATCAAGTGTCAATTTATTGAATCAACACTTGATTCAATAACCCGGCTATATCACATATACCCGGCCGATAACACAAACCGCGAGAATAGAATACGGTATCACATACCCGTATTATTCTCGGTCCCTCACATATCACATATGTGCTCCTACTCCGTTTCGCTTGAGCCAGGAAACCTCTGTGTAGGACTCTAAAGACTCGTCAATACGCCGGCAGCAGGTGATGATCATATCAAACACCCACAAGCCGCAAGCGGTCTGCTAAACGTAACGGCCACCCGGGTATTGAGCAATCAGAAGATCAACGAGCAAGCCCGCTCACACTCCTGTGAATCCAACCAGTAACACTACCGTACAGTCCGGTCTCTTCGTCTGATATGTCGCATATCTCGTCTAGGGGTGGTAAACGTCACACCGCAGTAACTCGATAAGTCATGCCGATATGAGGCTCATAACGGGTCGAGAAACTACCGGTAACACTTACCAGTTAATCTCTGAAACAGCCCTGGCCAGGGACTTCCTGTTATAGCCAATCGAGCATTGCGCAACATCAACTCCCTATACGGGGATAGAAGAATCCCCTCCTATCGCTCTTTGCCTCCATGTGACTCGGGACTGTACCCAAAAACCACCGTTTTGCATTCCTCAAGAACGTGGTAAGGTGGAAATCAAAGCACAGTGGGAATCACACAAGACTCTATGACGATCTCGGGTCGACAGACTAACCTGTACCAGTGTCACCAGAGAACTGCCATCTGACGTGAGGTATAATACCATCTGGGAGTTCTCAGCGAGTCCGTCCAGTGTACCCAGTCTCCACTTAGCACCCGTATACCATCTCTGATGTCAAACACCAATGGATATGGGATCATCCATCGCCCATCTACATGGGTCGAGAAGCTATACGCTAGTCTACTCTGGTATATCGATGCCCCGTCTCGATACACCCACGACTAGGGACATTAAAGGATTTACTCACGGACTACCTTTTGTTAGTGTATATGCCCTAGGGGCCATTATTGTATCATACTAGTTTGTATATTACTTAATGGAAGCTTGGGATATTCACATGTATATAACAGTCTTGCTAAACATGGTAGTATGCTACTTGGTTTGTCTATCTTAATATGTGAGTATACGTATTGATAGAGCTCTTAGGATCTTGCTTGACTACCAGCTTTGTGATGGCAGTCACACTAGTGGGGGCTGGGTAGTCTACAAGCACATCCTTATTCAGGTCCCTAGTCGTTGGATTATCGAGACAGGGCATCGATACTCCGGAGTAGACTAGTGTGTATGCTTCTCATCCCAGTTGGGGAGATGGTCTGTCCCACAGCCGTCAGTACGTCGTACTGGAGATAGTATGCAGGTGATCGTTAGGTTACGAGTATACCGGATAGGACTCACAGGGAACTGTTGGTTGGTTTTATACCAGTCGTCAGTAAACAGTTCCCAGGTGACATGAGTACAGCATAGTCCGCAGACTTGACACTGCTACTTCGCCTCGAGTGTGTCCCACTGTTCTTAGATTGCTACCCTACCACGGCTCAAAGGATTCGTGCAAACAGGTAGCAGTTGGGTGCAGTCCCGAGCACTTGGAGGCAGTAGCGGTTAGACATGATTCGTCTCTCCCGGTATTTGGGTTTGATATCGCGCTGTGTCAGAGAGCCATTACGCAAAGTCCCTGGCCAGGGCAAGCGAGATTTGCTGGTAGGTTCCAGTAGTTTCTCAGGGTGTAATGGGCTTCACTCCGACACGACTTATACTGCTATTAGGGGACTGACGCTTTCCGCCCCCTAGGCCCGATATGCGATAGTCTTAGACGAACAGACCGGACTGTACGGAGATTGTCACATCAGACTCAGTAGGAGTTCGGATGGGTTTCCTCATCGGCCTTCTTATCGACATCTACCTGGGGACCGTTACGTACAGCTAGTGCCGCTTGTGGTCTGTGGTTAAACCCACTGCCAGCATAGTAGTCGAGTCTCTAGAGTCCCACACAGAGAGTTTCCCTACTCCAGGCGAAACGATATAGAGGTCGTATGGTTTTACGACAAGGGTTCGGACGCATACGTGCGTTTACGCACGTATGACTTTCGGACAGTTTTTACTAGTCGGCTTTGGTTTAAGCCAGTTACTAGTATCCGGTTATTGGATTTATACAGTCTAAAGTTTTTCCGTGTTTTCATGGATAGGAGGGGCGTTCTCGTAATTGCGCGAGAAGCTTTTAGAAGATGGTGACTAAGGAGGTTAAGGTGGCATATACATTAAATGAGATTAGTGAGTCATATGGATGATTCATCCATGTCATTAATGCATCATAAATGCTTAATGACTCATGGAGATGAATCACCATTAGATATTTATCAAGCATGGTTGTAAATGATTTTCTTTTCTTTTCTTGAAAAACAATAATGCTTGATATATATTATGATAACTCATTTTCTCATTTCATTATTATTCTCACCTTCTCTCTCCTCAAGCTTCCTCTCTTCAAACCCTAATCCTCCCCTCTCATGTGTTGAGTATAAGGATTAGTTAGACTACTTAATCCATAACCCTCACTCTATATCATCTAGGTACTTTGATTAGCACTTAAAGAAACCTAGTTACCTCAAGTTTAGAGGCAAAGCTTGGAGTAAAGCTCTCGTGGTGGATCGTCTACTACTTGGAGAAGACCGAGGAGGAGGTGGAGTTCGTAAAGACGAAGGACACGGTTCTTTAGGTATAATCACTTCACATAGTAGCTTAGAACTTCTATGATAGTTGTTAGTTATCGTTTAGCTTCGATTCATGCGGTTAGTCGATGTTTAAGCAAAGAACAAGATCGTTTTTCATATTTCCGCCTCCCCGCAAGTCGTGGGGTGTTGTACATCGACTTACAGTGGTATCAGAGCCTCGCTAAACAATAATTAACTCATTAGAAAAGTTGTAAGAATTTCGAACGGAAAAAGGAACCGGAAACATCGTCGATTATCACGCTTGCTGTCGAATTTTAAACTGGCTCTAAAAATTTTTCAGGGTGCTTCAGAATAACAAGCAGGAAAAATAGGGCTACTGAAGAAATTTGGACCCCTAACTCGGCCATCTCACCGCGGAACCGCGGCGGATCCATGCGATCCACGGCGGATCCGCGGCCGAGTTAGGGCCGAGTCAGCCCAAATTTATTCAGTAATTCCTAGGTGTTAACAGTGATGTTTCTGGGATGTTTATTTTTCTGCTCAAGTCTCAGGTGCACAGAGAAGTATTGGAGTAGAATCTAAAAGTGTTTGTTCGATCGAAATTTTACGATGTTTGCTAATTTGATTATATCTGTGTTTGTATAATGTGTTCGTAAACCTCCCCTAACTGCTAGTATGTCGGTTGGCAGGGGGTTGCACATTTCTGTAATGGTTTTTACTGTTTGTGGATGTGAACTGTATTGGACTGTTGTGATGATTAGCCGGGGTTTGTGATGGGTTTTTATTTTAATTCATTCGATGTAACTGTAATATGTTGTAATATTATTTTGCGGGGCACATCCAGGTTGCGGTTGTAGCCACCGTTGTATTATTTCATTTTTACTGTTTTTGCTCCTAGGATAGACCCAAGGTGGGGTACACAAACTACCGGGTACTTTGAAGTGTTTAGTGGCCTACTCACTTTGTTGAGGGAGACCGCTTCACTTCGGGTATTTGATGGGTAGTTTGCCGTACCCGTAGGGGTCTAGGGTGGGGTAATGGCTATTCATCACAACTGTGTAATCTGTCTTTTGTTGCAGGCTCTAAACAAACACGGATTGCTTGCAAATCCAATAAAGTTCATATGAGATCTGGAATGCCTATTATTGCGTCTGACGAATGTACAATATCTATATATGATAGCTATTTAGACGTCACTTATGTTTTACACCCGCGGTAGCCCAGCCCCCGATCTGCCGTTAGTTAAGTAACCTAACAGGTGATGACGGGACCCCGTGGCGAATGCAGATGGCATAAGAGGACGTTGTATTTTCGTTGTTTTCTTCAATGATAGGTTAATGATGGGACACATTATTTATAATGCAAAGAAAATAAACCAAAAGTTTAATCGTTGGAACAATTTAAAAGAAACCACTCGGTTAATTTTAAAAACAGATATTTTTAAATGCGGAGCTTTAACCACTCCTTTTAAAAGATATCAGGTTCCTTCGGTTATATCAAGTTCACTACGTTCACGGTTTCGCCAAAACCATTCGTAGCCCTCCGTCATTTCATTTGGGTATTCAGTAGTATTCAAGCTATGCATTTTGGCCAAAGTCAAGGCATAGTGTTTGGTAGCTGTTGGGTTTTCATTTGTTGCATAAGATAGATGAGTTGGTTTGGGACAGTCGTATTATCATTTGACCAAAGTCAGGGGTATATACGGATGGGTTCAAATTGACAAGATAATGACGGGTAGAATTTGACATGTGACTTGTGGCATTTTGACCAAAGCCAAGGTCATAAGAGCATGTGGCAAAAACTTATATCGGGAATTTCTGAAGAAACTGAAATTTGCAAAGAGATGCATACCATTTGGAGTTTGATGAATGTTGGTAGCATTCCTTCAACATTATCATACGATGATATTTGGATCCCGATCCTACTGTGAGTATATGCTACTCATCAGGTTATTCGTCACTTAACGATCAATGCTATAAACCAAGTAGGTGTCAAGAAAGGTGTCAGCGGGGTTACGTCCCCAGAGAAAAGAGGTTATTTAATTAAGGAACTTCGCGAAAGCGTTGGAAAACCTCCCTCGAAGTACCGACACCAGCCTGGCTGAACGGTTAAGCAAGTATTGTACAGTGAGAATAGTCCTGGCTAATTCTTCTTTTATGGTTTGAGGAAGGATTCGAGAAACAGTGGGAGCCATCCAGTTTAGATAAATTAAAAACCACTATAAACTTGCAAGAGCATCATGCTAAAGAGTTTTCTTCTCTCTCTCCTAATTGCAGCGACCCTGAAAATGACTGGACTTAAGTTACTTTTAGAGAAAAATATACTGACAGGGCCAAACTATAAAGATTGGCTGCGGAATGTCAAAATGGCTTTGACCTATGACAAATTGGGGTACGTCCTCACCGCTACGGCACCTGCTGTCCCTGGTCCTAAATCCAGTAATGCAGATAAGGAAATCCGCAAAACCTGGGATTTCGATTGCGCGAAAGCCAAGTGCATCGTGCTTGCCTCGATGAACAATGAACATCAGAGGAGGCACGAGGATATGGAACTAGATGCCATATTTCTCCATACAAAGGAACTTTATGGAGAGCAATCTCGTATAGCAAGATACGAGACCTCTAAGAACTTGTTTCGAGAGAGGTTGGCTGTCGGGTCATCGGTAGGAGAACATGTCCTAAAGATGATCGGCTATATAGAAGAGCTCGCAGACCTTGGGACGACTTTGGATAATGAGCTCTATACATACCTTATTCTCCAGTCCCTTCCTTCCACCTACGCCTAGTTTATCCTGAACTTCAACATTCAAAGAAAAGAAGTTGAACTTCCGGAATTCCTGAACATGTTAAGGAGTGCAGAGGGCACCTTGCAGAAGGCAAGGGAAACACCCGCTAGGTTTGTTGGCGGTGCTTCTTCTTCCGGGTCCAAGGCTAGGGCCAAAGGAAGGAAAAAGAAGGCCGCCCCCAGACCTAGAGGAGGTGTAAGTAAGGTGGGAGGGAAGGGAAAGAAAAAGTTTGCGGTACCGGTAGTGGGCCAGGATGAGTGCTTCCATTGTCACAGGAAAGGGCACTGGAAAAAGGATTGCAAGGCGTGGAACGCCAAGAACCAGGAACCGAAGCAAGCTGTGGCTTCGACTTCAGGTGTGTTTGTAATTGAGAATTGTCTGTCAATCGACTCTACTTCCTGGGTATTGGATACTGGATCAGGATCTCATATTTGCAATTCATTGCAGGCACTGAGAAACCGTAGAGTGCTGAAGGAAGGTGATATGACCCTGATGGTTGCTAACGGAGCTAGCGTGGGAGCTGTGTCCGTAGGGGATTATCACCTGGGATTGACGAGTGGACACATTTTGGTTTTACATAACTGTTTTTGTGTACCCAGCTTAACGTGTAATATCATATCTGTTTCCTTGTTATCAAATAAAGGTTATGATTTCACGTTTGGAAGTGGTGTTGTTAACATCCACCTTAATCATAGTTTGATTGGGTCCGGTACACTGGAAAACGGTATATATGTGTTAAACCAACTCCAAATTTTCAATGTCCAGAACACACTAAAAAGAAAGTCTCCAGATTTAAATAAAGCTTTCTTATGGCATTGTAGACTGGGTCACATCAATGAGAGAAGGTTGACTAAGTTGCATAAAGAAGGATATTTGGACTCGTTCGAATATCAAACTTATGACACTTGTCAATCTTGTCTCAAAGGAAAGATGACAAAGACTCCTTTTACTGGACATGGAGTAAGAACGAGCGAGCTCTTAGGACTCATACACAGCGATGTATGTGGTCCAATGTCTACACATGCAAGAGGTGGTTTTTCCTATTTCATTACTTTCACGGATGATTACTCAAGGTACGGATTCATTTATCTGATGAAACATAAATCCGAGGCTTTTGAGAAATTCCAAGAGTATAAGAATGAAGTAGAAAACCAAACCGGCAAAAGTATCAAGACACTAAGATCTGATCGAGGTGGTGAATACTTGAGTGCCGAGTTCCTAGGTTACCTAAAAGAGAAAGGAATTCTCTCTCAGCTTACTCCTCCATACACTCCACAGCATAATGGTGTATCAGAGAGACGGAATCGAACCTTATTGGATATGGTAGGATCCATGATGAGTAATGCTGAGTTACCGCGATCTTTTTGGGGTTATGCGCTAGATTCAGCGGCATATCTTCTGAGCAGGGTTCCTACCAAGACTGTGCCTACCACCCCATATCAGATGTGGAGTGGGAAGAAACCCCATCTTCAGCATATGAAGATTTGGGGATGTCCAGCTTTTGTTAAAAAGCAGCATGTGGACAAGCTCGAGGCACGATCAGTAAAATGTAAGTTTGTGGGATATCCAAAGAACTCCAAGGGATATTATTTCTATTACGCAGAGGAACAAAAGGTTTTTGTTTCTCGTAATTCCCATTTTCTGGAACAGCAGTTTTTAGAAAAGGAAATAAGTGGGAGCGAAATAGAACTGGAAGAAATTCCAGAACCACAAACTAATACTGAAAGTTTGGTAGAACAAGTAGTTCAAGAAGAACAGGACATTCCCGCACCCCTCCGCAGGAGTAGTAGGCCGTCTCATCCGCCTGAGAGATACTACGGTTTTCTCATAGATGGGGATAGAGAGGATTGCATCATAGATGATGATGAACCTACTGGCTTCCAGCAGGCCATCCAGAGCGGCGACTCGGTACGATGGCTAGATGCAATGCGGACCGAAATGGAGTCCATGTACACCAACAAAGTATGGACTTTGGAATTTGCTACAGATGGGGTAAAACCCATAGGATGCAAATGGATCTTCAAGAAAAAGATTGGTGTAGATGGACAGGTGGAAACCTATAAGGCTAGACTTGTTGCAAAGGGTTTTCGTCAAAGACCTGGTTTGGACTATGACGAAACTTTTTCTCCAGTGGCTATGCTCAAATCCATTCGGGTCCTTCTTGCTATTGCTGCCTTCCATGATTATGAAATCTGGCAGATGGACGTAAAGACGGCTTTTCTAAATGAAAATTTAGAAGAGTGCATCTATATGGATCAGCCAGAGGGTTTCAATCAGAATGGGAGCAGCGGGAAAGTATGCAAGTTGCTTAAGTCCATTTATGGACTAAAGCAGGCATCGCGGAGTTGGAACATCTGTTTTGATGAAACAGTCAAAGAATATGACTTTATCAAAAATCCAGATGAACCGTGCATATATAGTAAAGTTGTAGCAAGAACTGTCGTATTCCTCGTCTTGTACGTGGATGGCATTCTATTGATAGGAAATGACATTCCTATGCTACAATCTGTCAAAGGATTCTTGTCACACAGGTTCTCCATGAAAGACCTGGGTGATGCCTCTTACATTCTGGGGATCCGGATCTATCGTGATAGATCCAAGAGGATGTTGGGACTTTCGCAGTCCAGGTATATCGACACTGTACTGAAAAGATTCAGTATGGAAGATTCTAAGCACGGTAATCTACCGGCTTGTCACGGAATCACCCTATCCAAAGAGATGTCTCCCAAGACTGATTTGGAAAGGGAACGCATGTCTATTATACCCTACGCTTCTGCGGTAGGCTCTATAATGTATGCGATGTTGTGCACCAGACCAGATGTAGCTTACGCACTGAGCGTGGTAAGCCGGTATCAGTCAGACCCAGGGGAGAAGCACTGGATAGCAGTAAAGAACATTCTCAAGTACCTGAGGAGGACTAAGGAGATGTTCTTGGTTTACGGCGGAAAAGACCTCAGGATGGAGGCCTATGCTGATTCCGGCTTCCAGAGTGATAAGGACGATTCCAAGTCCATGTCGGGTTATGTCTTTACCCTCAATGGAGGAGCGGTGTGCTGGAAGAGCTCCAAGCAGGACACCGTTGCTGACTCGACGATGGAAGCGGAGTTTATAGCTGCTTGCGATGCCGCAAAAGAAGCAGTCTGGATGAAGAGGTTCCTAACAGAACTTCAGGTGGTTCCTACCATTGTTGATCCAATACCTCTGTATTGCGACAACAACGGAGCTATAGCTTTAGCGAAGGAACCAAATTCTCATCAGAAGTCCAGACACATCTTAAGGCGGTATCACCTGATCAGGGAGATCATTGATCGTCGGGAGATCGAGGTTCGGAGAGTTGCTACTGAAGAGAACATTGCTGATCCATTCACAAAGGCCCTACCTCAGATTCAGTTCGAGAGGCTACTCGAGATCATCGGTCTTCGATATGCCAGTACATGGCCCTAGTGCAAGTGGGAGATTGTTAGTGTATATGCCCTAGGGGCCATTATTGTATCATACTAGTTTGTATATTACTTAATGGAAGCTTGGGATATTCACATGCATATAACAGTCTTGCTAAACATGGTAGTATGCTACTTGGTTTGTCTATCTTAATATGTGAGTATACGTATTGATAGAGCTCTTAGGATCTTGCTTGACTACCAGCGTTGTGATGGCAGTCACACTAGTGGGGGCTGGGTAGTCTACAAGCACATCCTTATTCAGGTCCCTAGTCATTGGATTATCGAGACAGGGCATCGATACTCCGGAGTAGACTAGTGTGTACGCTTCTCATCCCAGTTGGGGAGATGGTCTGTCCCACAGCCGTCAGTACGTCGTACTGGAGATAGTATGCAGGTGATCGTTAGGTTACGAGTATACCGGACAGGACTCACAGGGAACTGTTGGTTGGTTTTATACCAGTCGTCAGTAAACAGTTCCCAGGTGACATGAGTACAGCATAGTCCGCAGACTTGACACTGCTACTTCGCCTCGAGTGTGTCCCACTGTTCTTAGATTGCTACCCTACCACGGCTCAAAGGAGTCGTGCAAACAGGTAGCAGTTGGGTGCAGTCCCGAGCACTTGGAGGCAATAGCGGTTAGACATGATTCGTCTCTCCCGGTATTTGGGGTTGATATCGCGCTGTGTAATGGGCTTCACTCCGACACGACTTATACCGCTATTAGGGGACTGACGCTTGCCGCCCCCTAGGCCCGATATGCGATAGTCTTAGACGAACAGACCGGACTATACGGAGATTGTCACATCAGACTCAGTCGGAGTTCGGATGGGTTTCCTCATCGGCCTTCTTATCGACATCTACCTGGGGACTGTTACGTACAGCTAGTGCCGCTTGCGGTCTGTGGTTAAACCCACTGCCAGCGTAGTAGTCGAGTCTCTAGAGTCCCACACAGAGAGTTTCCCTACTCCAGGCGAAACGATATAGAGGTCGTATGGTTTTACGACAAGGGTTCGGACGCATACGTGCGTTTACGCACGTACGACTTTCGGACAGTTTTTACTAGTTGGCTTTGGTTTAAGCCAGTTACTAGTATCCGGTTATTGGATTTATACAGTCTAAAGTTTTTCCGTGTTTTCACGGATAGGAGGGGCGTTCTCGTAATTGCGTGAGAAGCTTCTAGAAGATGGTGACTAAGGAGGTTAAGGTGGCATATACATTAAATGAGATTAGTGAGTCATATGGATGATTCATCCATGTCATTAATGCATCATAAATGCTTAATGACTCATGGAGATGAATCACCATTAGATATTTATCAAGCATGGTTGTAAATGATTTTCTTTTCTTTTCTTGAAAAACAATAATGCTTGATATATATTATGATAACTCATTTTCTCATTTCATTATTATTCTAACCTTCTCTCTCCTCAAGCTTCCTCTCTTCAAATCCTAATCCTCCCCTCTCATGTGTTGAGTACAAGGATTAGTTAGACTACTTAATCCATAACCCTCACTCTATATCATCTAGGTACTTTGATTAGCACTTAAAGAAACCTAGTTGCCTCAAGTTTAGAGGCAAAGCTTGGAGTAAAGCTCTCGTGGTGGATCGTCTACTACTTGGAGAAGGCCGAGGAGGAGGTGGAGTTCGTAAAGACGAAGGACACGGTTCTTTAGGTATAATCACTTCACATAGTAGTTTAGAACTTCTATGATAGTTGTTAGTTATCGTTTAGCTTCGATTCATGCGGTTAGTCGATGTTTAAGCAAAGAACAAGATCGTTTTTCATATTTCCGCCTCCCCGCAAGTCGTGGGGTGTTGTACATCGACTTACACCTTTGTCCCACCAGTATGATTCGCATCATAATCTAGGTAGTCAAGTACACATCCTAAGGGCTTTGCTAACATGTAACAGAGAGACAATCAGTGTACATGTTAAGATAAAGAGTAACCAGATAGCATACTATCATGTCAAGCAAGAAAGTCCTCCCTATATATGTCCAAGCATCCACTACAATATACATCTCATGTATAGTAATGGCCTCTATGGCATACATATAACTAACAATTTTTAGGGTTTTCAGTTCCTAAGCCTAGGATTCAGTTATTTCTAACGTATCAACTAATCTTTCGGAATAAAATCTAAGTTACCCTATTAGCTAACTTGACGACAAAGTTTTTATATTTTTGTGAAAATTTTCGATTTTTATGGGTTTTTAAATAATGTATGCAAATGCAGAATATACAAATGAATGCGAAGGAAGAAAGCTTACCGAGCACATCCCCAAACTTAAGCTTGACAGTGCCCTCACTGTCAGGCTACACCAAGAGGGTCAAAATTGCCGGTGCTCCCTAAAAGAAAATTTTATACAAAACAAAAAGAAAACCAAAAATATATACACAAAAAGATCCCCCCAAACTTAAGTGAAACAGCGTTTCCACTGTTAAGCGGTGAAGTTTAGGATTAGGGGGAAAGAACAGTATGAATCTATACAAGGCCTTACACAGGCCGAAAGTGAGCACCAACCATTCAAATTTTTTATCGGGATAAGGCCCGGTCTGGTGAAAGAATACGGTGAGCAAAGAAATGGAGAATACGCGAGACCGTATGGGGATAGAAGTGGGATACGGTCTCGGTTTACGAGGAGAAGAATGGCGGAAGGGAAAAAGAAGTGGAATACGAACTTGAGGGTGAAAATGGAGTGAATAAATTAGCACAATTTATGATGACTGATGTGTAAAAAGCGATTGTGCTAATCTATCAATCCGTCGAGAGATGGGGTCAAATCCTTCAAGATTCGTGAGAAAACATGGGTACTTCGAACTTGGTAAACCAGACATAAGAAATGAAAGTGATACGGCTTCTTGCGCGGTTGGAACGATGGAAAGGATGGAGGGAAGTGATTGAGGAAGGGTATCATGTAAAGGTTCAGGAGGGTGTTCACAGTTAACGAAAGGGATGGGATGAATTGGAAAATCCGACTCATCAAGTATAACTGGTTCATCCTCAAAAATATCCTCAAAATTCTCCTCAAAGATTATCTCATCCATGCATTTATCATCAAAATCCAGGCGCATGTGGAGTTCGGGAAAAACAGTTAATGACCCGGTATGATGAATTGGAGAGAAAAACTCATCCAAAATTGCGGGTTCATCATCCAAAATATTCCTAGCGTCAATATCCTCGATCAAGTGAAAATTAAATTTCTCAAACACCTCCTCAAAATCATGGATATTAATCAATTCAGGTTCTAGAGTGGAGGTGTAGAGGTTAAAAGGATTGGGATTGGTTTCACTTGGGACGGACCCTTCACAATCGGGTAAATCAAACACTACAAAGTCGCACAACTCATTAATCATTCTATCTTCAATTGGTGAATCGTTTGGAACACTAGATAGACATTCAAAACCGGAGTTGTGGGATTCAATTTGGGACGGGTAGGTTTGATTCGGAAGGGTGTACAACTCACTTTCTCCACTGAAATTCTCAACCTGTCCTACCGCCTCATCATACATTGGAAAATGTGGAGCTAGTTGGAAACTAGCTACCTGGTCACTAGGTTGTTTGAGGGCGGCCATGGACGCATTCAAATCCATCATCTGTTGGTATGACGCTACCCGAAAGTCTTCTAATGACTGTTCTAGACTAGACATGGGTTGTGAAGGGGTTTCAGTAAAAGATTCAAAATTGTTTGGATACTGAAAACTCCCAAAAGGCTATTCAGAAGCAATGTCTAGGGAAGGTGCAAAAGTCGGGTAGGATGGATAGGAATTGAATGGTTGGACAGGAGTGAGATCAACATTTGGGTAAGAAGATGAATGGAATTGTTGATCCCAAGAATTAGAAGTGGTGAAAGGAGTGAAAGATCGGCTACGGGATTGTTCAATATGTTCAACAATAGACATAGGTCTTGGAGTTACAACTGGACTCTCAAAAGGGGTATCATCGTAAGAAGGTGGTGATGGTTGAAATGGTTGATACAAAGTGGATTGCTGAGTCCAATTTTTTGTCCTAGACGCGTCTATCCGATCTTTCAAAGAGATTTTGGGCATGGAGGGGTCGTTCGAAATTCGACCAAAGCAAGAACCGTAGGAAGTAATGTCTGGTTGTGGGTACCAAAGTTCGGCAAGAGTTTTTTGAGGTGGGGTACCCATGATATGAAGAGAAGAAGAAGAGAGGAAAAAGAATGTGGTTTTTTTAGTTAGTTATTAATAAAAGAATGAAATATACATACAAAAAGAATCTGGACAAAAACAATCACGACACAAAAATACCACGCACCTAATCGGTCTAGGGTGCACCTAATCGGTCTAGGGTTCACCTAGGTCAACTAGACCTGCTCAAGAACTTGATTGTTGAAGTCAATGTAAGTCTACGCTAGCGCCCCGGCCGTCTACAGACGCCAAATGCGGAACAAAAACTTTTTAACTGGCGCTATCGTATACTTTAACCCGGATCTGCCATTATTGCTAAACTAACAAACTGTAAAGAGTGTAGAAAGGTTGTACCGAACGATCCGAGTCCTTCGTTCTTTAACCATCATCCCACGCTCCGTTGCGGCTGCTCCGATCTCTTCGATCTCCGATCTGCTCGTCCAGGTGGCACCACGTCACTGATTCTTTAAACGGGCTCCCGCCTCTGACTTGAGGCAACTCGGTCGTCAAGTTTGCTAAAAGAGACGACCAAGAATGATGTAGAGAATGAGTAGATGATTTTGTCTCACTTCGTCCAAGTCCGTGGACGATCGGTTAATGAAGTTGCCGAGGGAATCGGGTGATGGAATGAAATGAGCTGTGAATTCCATACACCCCAAAATCTATCATAATCTTTTCAAGTGAAACATCAAGTAAGTGTGTGAGAGAGGAGGGGCCGGCCATATATAGGGAGGGGGGGTGAGTTTAGGAGAGAAGAGGGTGACCATAAGAAAGAAATATCATGTGTGAACACAAGAAAAATATCCTTAAGCAAACAAAACCTCATTAATGCAAATGGTGATTCATTAACCTAGTCACCATTGCATTAATGGCTCCATTATTACACTAATGACTCACCATGCCAAGTCACCCTTTCTAGAACCTTCTAGAAGCATGACTCACCCTCATCCAAGAAAAGATAAATCCGTCTTTAACCGAATGTTAAAAGACGGCTGATAGAAAACTGGAAACTGGCAACTTCCAAAAGTGATCCTGAAACGACTTTCAGGATAACCCCGTAACTGTATAAATATACCCGCATTTGTATTACGACCGAATACAAATGCAACTGAGACAAAGATATTATACCTACTCAATATAATACTCGGATCCGGCTTAAACCAAAGCCGACCAGTATCATCTGCCCGAAAAATAACACGTGCGTAAACGCACGTGCATTTTCCGAACCCTGCCATAAAACCATACGGCCTCTACAACGTTTCGCCCGAACTTGGAAAACTGTCTGTGGGGGACTCTAATGACTCGTCAGTACCCTGGCAGTGGGTTTAACCACAAACCGTCAGCGGCACTAGCTATGCGTAACGGCTGCCCATGGACTGACCTCAAGGGAGGCCGATGAGCGAACTCATCCGGAAACCCTACTGAGCCTAACAGTGACAATGTATATACAGTCCGGTCCGTTCGTCTATGAGTATCGCATATCTGCCTAGGGGGCTAGTAACGTCAGACCCCCAACAGCAGTATAAGTCGTGTCGGAGTGTAGCCCAATAACACCCTGAGATACTACTGGAGTACCTACCGGTAAATCTCCTGTCATGGCCATGGACTTTGTGTAATGGCTCTCCTAGACACAGCACGACCTCTCCCCCAATACCGGGAGAGACGAATCCCCTGCCGATCCGCTCACGTGCCTCCATATTGCTCGGGACTGTACCCAAAAACTACCTGTTTGCACGACTCCTTTGAGCCGTGGTAGGGTAGAAATCAAAGCACAGTGGGAACTCATACGAGACAAATGACGACCTCAGGTCGATGAACTAACATGTACACATGTCACCAGGGAACTGCTATCTGACGATAGATATAATACTAACTAGCAGATTCCCGGCGAGTCCTGTCCGGTGTACTCATAACCCAATGAGTACCTGTATACATCTTAGGTGATCCAACTGACACCAGTGGCTTGTGAGACCGGCCACCACCCCTCGTCGGGGTCTCGACTGTACACACTAGTCTACTCCGGAGTATCGATGCCCTGTCTCGAAACTCCCACGACTAGGGACCACAATTAAGGATATGCATATAAACTACCCAACTCTCACGTATATGATCACCATCATACTGTTGGTAGTAAAGCAAGATCCTAAGGGCTCTATCAAAGTGTAACATGTAATCAGTCACCTGAACATGTACACGACTGATAAAGGCAAACCAGATAGCATACTATCATCTTGAGTAAGACTGTCCTACTGGTATAGGTCCTCCGCAATCATTGCAATCACGTACCTGCGATCCAATAATTGACTCTGAGGGCACTATCTCCAACAGTCAAACTGTGTCGAGAAGCGGGCTCAAGATATACTGATCACGAGGCTAGGTAAGTGCAGAGATAAGGGGAGGTTTTTCGACGCTTTCACGAAAATCCTTAATTAAATAACCCTTTCTCTTTTGGCGGTTTCACCGTGAACACTTTCCTAGACACCCCGGGAACGATATACCGTTAAGCGTTGTTCTAAACACAGTTAACTTCTTCGAGTGAGCGCGAGTCCTTAAGGCTTAAAGTCTAGTTTCTTTTAAAATTTGTGCGGGTACACGTTATGCTCAATTTCGTGATTTGTGGGCTACGGAAAAGGGGATGAAATCCTTTACCGTATGTTGTGGGGTTCGCTTGCCCTTAAGTCTGTATTAATGTATGCAATGAGCAATTCAATAAAAATTCTATAAAGAATCAAACAATCGTTTTTTTTATATTAAGAACGACACTGCAACAAATACGGGTTAGTCAATTTAGGCATTTGAAAGAGAACTTGCAAAGAATCCTGCAAAGATATTATAGTGGATGCGTCGGATTTGAGAAGAAGGTGTTAGAAATACGTACCGATAAGTTTTGCGGGTTAAGAAACCCTCGTTTGAATTAAATCTGAATAGCTTGGAATGTTCGCTTGTGCCGGTCAAACTATCCGGACCTTTGGCACTGTACTTCGTAATCACCTTAGCTTGGAATGTCCACTTTGCTCCCCACGCTCGCAGTTCGGAAATCCGTAAAATCTGAAAATGTCGGAAAACGGATATTAGTGCGGAAAAGCGATACGAATGCCCAAATACCTGCACACTAAAAATTATAAAAAACAAACAATAAAAATAGGACAAAAACAGAACACTGGAGCCCAGAGAAAAATTTGAGGCAAAATGAGGCAACCGGGCCGACAAGCTTGGATCTTGAAGGTATGTCGCCGGGCTACTTTTGGAGTTTGGGCTCCAAACTTCTTCTGTGTTCATAGTGCTCCACTAGTGTCTCACTGGTATTGTTTGTCTTTTTAGTTTAGTTCCAGAGTGCAAGAAGGTAAGAATTCCAGAGAACAAAAAAGTTAGTTTAGTTAGTTTTTGTTTTTGAAATTTTGAGATTTTTAGTTTATTTTTATAAAAGTGTTAGATGGATATTAACAAGATTAACCCGAAATAACAAGAATAAAAACATTACCGTCTCCCCGGCAACGACGCCATTTGATCGTACGCTTTTGGCGTGTCGAGTTTTAAGAGTTCTAAAGTTTAACCGTGATCAGGACGGTGTCGCTTTGCAGCTAGCCGCGATGAGCACGGGTCGATCCATAGGGAGACAGAGCGTTTTAAGTTCTTGTTTTGACGAGTTAATGCGCGTGGGCGGAAAGTTCGTATCTAACCTATGTGTTATATGCAAAGTATAAAGTTGTTAGGAAAAGATACAATAGTGTAAGCTAAGGAAATCCACACTAAAACCTTTGAGCCGAACTTAACGATTGAAGCTAGAGCAATCAGCAACAACGTGGATTAGGGTGTTTAAGCACGGTATTCGTGGAATCCGACTTATTGACCCTTGTCCGTCCGTTTTTGTCTCTTGATTTCGCCTCCGGCCAATCCGAATACAACCGGTTGCGGTTAGGAAACACCGATACCTTGGTAGGGTAGGGTGTCTAACGGAGCGCTTGCGTAAGGTTTGGGCGGAGTTTCAATGGAAAATACGGGAAAAGGAAATGAGAAACGGAACGTTAACTTACAATATCGTATTCTTTTACTAACAACACATATTCACAAACATTACAATAACAAACCAAACGAGCAAAAGAAAAGAACAAAGAAAAGAAAAGAAAACATTACAAGCAAGTAAGTGCATAGAATTTAAATAGCAAGAATGTAAAGAGCATGATAATAAATTGCATGAATGTAAAAGAGCAAGAAAGAAAAGTGCAAGAAAGAAAATACTAAGAACCAAAGATCAAAACACAAGAAATGGACTCAATAACCTACACTTAAACTTACAAGCTCAATTAAGAGATTGCAAGATCAAGAAGAGGCAAAGAACTCATAGTGAATGAAGGCACAAAAAGTGAACTTTATTAAACTTGAAGAATGATACAACCCTTGAGATCAATAACCGAAGCTTAACCTTGCAAGCTCAATGAAGAGGTTGCAAAATCAAGTTAGGGCAAAGAACTCAAGGGGAAGCTATGTACAAGAACTAAAGAAAAAAGAGTTACAAAGTATATAACAAAACTTAGAAAATGTGAGACCTTTGAACCCTTACCCACCGCCTGCTTTTATAGGCTCAAAAACTAAATAAGCAAACAATAAAAATGAGCTGTCGTGGTGGCAATGGGGGGCCCACAGAAGTCTGGGAGCCTTTGGGGAAAAAGTGGCCGGCCACAAGGGGCATGATCTCGGGTCAAATCTGAGCTCTAGGTCTCGTTTTGTTGTGTTGGCTTGTGTTGTCCCCCACATCACTCTGATGTTGTTTGCTTGGTCTAAAAAGTTCTGTGTTGCACTCAGGGCTTGGAGGGAAACTTGTAGCTATGAATCATATCAACACTTTATGCATTGAATGCACATCACTTCTCATGCCCACTTGCTCTAGCCCACTTGTGCCTAGCCATCATGAGTGTGTGCCATGGCAGCCCCCTTGGTCCTAGTGCAACTTGTGTACACACTTGTATTGTGTTGGTCCATTTAGATAAAAAGTGTGTGCACAAGCATGTTGCACAAAGAAACCCAAGAATTATCGGTCGATTTGCGGTTCTGGTTGCAGTGTCAGCTCACAACTTTAATATCCGTGATTTTAAGTGTATTTCCAGTATTTTGTCACGGATACCTGTAATCTGTAATACTGAGCAAACACTGGTTAATAGTACCGATAAATACAAAAAATAGATAATGAATGATCGGTATTAAAATGCAATATTCTGGTATGAACAGTGAGACAAATGTTTTATATTATATATATGATATATAATAAATGTTGCTTATGTTTTGCATCCGCGCTAGTCCTGCCCTTGCTCTGCCGTTAGTTAACTTACCTAACGATGCATGACGGGACCCCGAGGCGAATGCGGATGGTATAAGCGTATGTTGTATTTTCGTTTCTTCTGTGATACATAGGAAGCATAAATGATGGGACTTCATTAATGAGATTAATGAAAGGAAAGAAACCTAAAGATGTTGTAGAATCAAATTTACAAAAAGGTAGCTCTAGTTCTTGCTTTGCATAGCGGTATTCCTTGATGAATATCCAACACCTCATTCGATGAGGAAAGAGCCAAGATCCCTTCCCTGGGAACGATCTCTTTAGCAAAAGCTAGCAGATGCTACATCCACTCGGTTTATTTTGAAAAACACATGATTTTTAAAGCGGAGCTTAAACCACTCCTTTTTAAATCACTCGATTCTACAACGATATCAAGTTCATTACGCAAAAGGTTTTCTTAAAAACCTGTCGTTGTCCTCCGTCATTTCAGATAAATACTATTTAGTATTCATGCTGCGTTTGTTGGCCTTTGTCAAGGCGTGGTGTGCGGTAGCTGATTAGTGCTTATCTACAAAGCATGTGATGCGATTGGATTAGGGTTGTCGTACGACCTTGTTGGTCTTTGTCAAGGGTCGTGCGGATGGGTTTAATTCAATCATGAAATGACGGGTTGAACTTGACTAGCGTCCTATGGTTTGTTGGCCTTTGTCAAGGTCATAGGACGTTAGGGGCAAAATATTATTGGGAATTTCAAGTGTTGAAATTTGCAATGAGATTGCATACCTTCTATGAGATAGTTGGATCCCGATACCCACTGCGATTAGGTGTCTAGAAAGGTGTCAATGGGGTTGTGCCTCTGGGAAAACGAGATTTACTTTTAATTAGTTCCGTGCGAAAGCACGAGAAATCTCCCTCAAAGTATCGACACTGGCCTGACTGACCGGTTAGAGAACTTGTAGGGTGTAATTAATCCCGGCTAGTCTTACCTTTTAGGGTTTATAGGAAGATTTGATAAAAAAAGTGGGAGCCATCCTAATTAGATAAAATAATAACCAATCTAATCTTGCAAGAGCATACGCTAAAGTGTTTTCTTCTCTCTCTCTCAAGGTAGCGACCATGACATGCCTTAATCAAGATAATAATATGGATGTATTGACCGAACCTGCTTGTTATACTGGGCTGGGGAACGTTGGTTCCGCTCTATCTTATAATTGTTATAAGTGCAGGGTTACCTAGCATGACGACAAGGTTTCGGGAGGCATCGTCCATGCCAAATTAAAAAAAATTGCCATGCTAAACAACCTTAACCCTAGAATCTTAACCTGAGAATTAGACAACATAATATGTAAACATTTTTACATCTAAGTGAATATGGAATACAACCTTTGTACACCGGTCCATCACTTCAAATGCTCCGTGTAGAAGTCCCTTCGCTCCAAGTAGTGGTGATCCGGACTCTCCGTAGGCTCCACTAGTCGAAATGAACGAGCTTGCTCAATGATCTTCGAGGCCGAAAATGATCTATTTTGAGGAGACACCAACTCAAGCTACCTCTTCACTAATTAGGGATTAGTGAAGCTAACACCCTAAACTAAATGGCTAATCTAGTAAAGGATGATGAAGTATGATTTTTGCCTACTTTAGTATTAATTTTCTCACTCTATATCTTTTTCTTGAGAAAGCTTGAGAGCTCAATGAAGAAGATGAAGCAAATAATAGATGAAAGTGTGAATGTCAACCATGGGTGAGTTCATATCACATATAACTCATGTAGAGAATAAACCATGGCTAAAGATTATGGTTAGGTTAATAAATATCTAATGCAAGACAAATTTAGTGGACTAAGTCAATGGTTTCCATAAGCTTCCAAAGCTTGCAACCATGCTTAATTCCCACCAATTTATATTTGCATTAAATAAATAAAACCCTAATTATCTAATGGCATGGTATGAGTCTTATACACCCATATAGTGTGTATCATCAATCATGACACAAAAAAGAAAACATAAATAATATATATCACATATATATTAAGTGTGCACATGTGAGAAAAAAGAAATGCACAAGTGAGCAAATATTAGTTAATGTAAATTAATATATCAAATATATAATTATATATTAAATTATCAAATCAACATTTGATTTAATAATCCGGCTATATCATATATAACCGACTAATATTATATGTATCAACTTATCGAATCAACACTTGATTCGATAACCCGGCTATATCACATATAACCGACCGATATTACATATCGCGAGAATAGAATACGGTATCACATACTCGTATTATTTTCGGTCCCGCACATATCACATTTGTGCTCCTACTTCATTTTACCTGAGCTAGTAAACCTCTGTGTAGGACTCTAAAGACTCGTCAATACGCTGGCAGTAGGTGATGATCATATCAGTCACCTACAAGCCGTCAGCGGTACTAGCTGGACGTAACGGCTACCCGGGTATTGAGCGATAAGAAGATCAACAAGCAAGCCTGCTCATACTCCTGTAAAGCCTGTCAGTAACACTACCGTACAGTCCGGTCTCTTCGTCTGATATGTCGCATATCCAGTCTAGGGGTGGTAAACGTCAGACCCCAATAACCGATATGTCGTGCCGATATGAGACTTATAACGGGTCGAGAAACTACTGATAACACTTACCAGTAGATCTCCGTATCAGCCCTGGCCAGGGAGTTCCTGTTATAGCCAATCTAGCACAGCGCAAAATCAACCCCCAATACCGGGAGAGACGAAACCCCTCCTATCGCTCATTGCCTCCATGTGATTCGGGACTGTACCCAAAAGCTAACGTTTTGCATGTTCTCTTGAACGTGGTAAGGTGGAAATCAAAGCACAGTGGGAATCACACAAGACTCTATGACGATCTCGGGTCTACAGACTAACCAGTACCAGTGTCACCAGAGACCTGCTATCCGACGATAGGTATAATACCAACTAGGAGTTCTCGGCGAGTCCGTTCAGTGTACCCAGTCTCCACTGAGCACCCGTATACCATCTTTGAAGCGTATACGCTAGTCTACTCTAGAATATCGATGCCCTGTCTCGATACACCCTCGACTAGGAACAATTAAAGGATGTACTTGTGGACTACCCTGGCCCCACTAGTATGATCTCTATCATAGTCCTGGTAGTCAAGTACACATCCTAAGGGCTTTATCAATATTTGAGAGCAAGACAATATCACAATACAAGTCTACATTTTAAGACAAAGAGCAACCAGATAGCATACTATCATGTCGAGCAAGAAAATCCTCTCTATATATGTCCAAGCTGTTGGGTTACGGCAGCGCCCCGGCCGTCAATCCGAGGCCAAATTCGGAACAAAAACTTTTCAAACTCGGCGCTACCGCAACCATTCACCCGGATCGAACCATTAACGCTAAACTAGCTAACTACTAAAATGATAGAATGGCTATACCGATCGATCCGTGTCCTTCGGTCTTTAGCCACCATCTTTAGCTCCTCGCGGCATCTCCGATCTCGCTCGATGTCCGGTCTCCTCGTCGAAATGGCACCACGTCAAGAAGTCTTTTTACGGGCTCCCGCTTCGAACCGAAGCAACTCGGACATGAAGTTTGCTAGCCGACATGTCCAAGGTGAAGTGGAGAATTGTGTGATAACTTTGTCTCTATACACTTAATGAATCTCAACACATGAGATAGGATGAGTGGAGGTTGAAGAAGCATCCATTGATGAAGGAAGTTGTGAGCTCAAGAGAAGAAGATGAAGAAGATGCTTATTGTTATTGTGTGAGATGATAATGTGAGAGTGCTTGAATTCACAAGAGCTAACCCACTAATATGTGGCTGCCCCCTCTCTCCTCCCATCACAATCTCACCCAATAATCAATCAATTAAAATGACATATCACCAAAAACAAGACCATGAGTCACCAAATTGCACATGCCACATTAATTGCTCTTCATGATGACTTAAGCTCACAATTTCCACCTAATTAAACAATTAAACCAAAATGTTTAATCCAAAAAAAAGATATGGCATTAACTAAAGTAAACTCGTGACAGATCACAAGAATACCGATCACCTGTATGTACATACTTGTATCCGCATTACGACTGAATGCGAATACAACGAGACGAAAGTAATCCAACAAATCTAATACTAGGATCCGGCTGAAACCAAAGCCCACTAGTATGATCCGTCCGATCATGATCCGTGCACAAGTTCACGTATATAATCAAACCCTTCCATAAAACCATACGGCCTCTACAATGTTTCGCCCGAACTTGGGAAACTTTCTGTGGGGGACTCTAAAGACTCGTCAATACACTAGCAGTGGGTATAATCACAAGCACGTCAGTGGTACTAGCTATACGTAACGGCTACCCATGTATTGACCAAAAGGGAGGCTGATGAGCGAACTCATCCAGAAACTCTACTGAGCCTATCAGTGACAATATTCGTACAGTCTGGTCCGTTCGTCTATGAGTATCGCATATCGGGCCTAGGGGGCTGGTAAATGTCAGACCCCTAAAAGCGGTATAAGTCGTGTCAGAGTGTAGCCCAGAACACCCTGAGATATTACTGGAATACCTACCAGTAAATATCACTTTCCTTGGCCAAGGAATTCGTGTAATGGCTCTCCAGACACAGCGCAATCTCACCCCCAATACCGGGAGAGACGAATCCCCTGCCGATCCGCTCACTGCCTCCATGTGGCTCGGGACTGTACCCAACTAAAACTTGTTTGCATGACTCCTTTGAGCCGTGGTAGGGTAGTAATCAAAGTACAGCGGGAACTCACACGAGACAAATGACGATCTTAGGTCGATAGACTAACCTGTACACATGTCGCCAGGGAACTGCTATCTGACGATAGGTATAACACCAACTAGCATGTTCCCGGCGAGTCCGTCCG
This sequence comes from Agapanthus africanus, assembly GCA_030015575.1. Lineage (NCBI taxonomy): Eukaryota > Viridiplantae > Streptophyta > Magnoliopsida > Asparagales > Amaryllidaceae > Agapanthus > Agapanthus africanus. The sequence goes on from JASDDO010000006.1 coordinate 217,338,794, forward strand.
GTGTACTCATAACCCAATGAGCACCTGTATACGTCTTAGGTGAACCAACTGACACCAATGGCTTGTGAGACCAGCCACTGCCTCTCGTCGGGGTCTCGATCCATATACACTAGTCTACTTTGGAGTATCGATGCCCTGTCTCGAAACTCTCTCGACTGGGGACCTTTTAAGGATGTGCTTATAGACCCCAGCTCTCACGTATATGACCGCCATCATACTGCTGGTAGTCAAGTAAGAATCCTATGGGTTCTATCAACGTGTAATAGTGATCTGTAATGTCACCTAAAGCATGTACACGATGATAAAGGCAAACCAGACAGCATACTATCATCTCGAGTAAGACTGTCCTACCGGTATAGGTCCTCCCTCAATCATTGCAATCACGTGCCTGTGATCCAATAATTGACTTGAGGGCACTATATCCAACAATATCCCACTTGCACTTAAGGCTAATTATTGCGGTGTCGCATACTCACAGCCCGTGTGATACCGAACACCCAACTCCTCTACTAATCAGTTTCACAAAGCTCGTTTGTGAAACTATTGCGTTCGAGAAATAGCCTCAGTGTGTGCATCCGCTCTGATGTTTCTTTCTGTGTCTCTCTTAATCTCAAGTTCACGGAGAAAGCCATCTCCCAAAATGAGCAATACCTGTCTTAGAATATGTCTGGATATCTGATGGGACCCAGTTCACAAATGAACTCCAAATCTAGCAAAGTTCTTAGACTGCATTGCCAACTGAATTTAATCAGTATGCTGCACCATGCCTCCCTCAGCATCCGCTTGGACCACCTGTCCAAACTACTGCCCCTCGTCAGAGGGAAAAACTATAACTCTGACAGTCACTCTGTCTAAGTACCCAGATTGGGAAACTACCCAAATCTAGATCTAAAACCATAGATCTAGTAACCAGAATGCTTGATATAATATCCAAATCCTATGTGGAGAAACCACCGTGTGACAACCACAGTATAAACGATCGTAGTATAGGAATTTCACTTCCTACTATATGTATGTCATCCATATACCAGGACATCACACCTACTACCTTCTTAGCAGATCCATCTCCTATTCTGATGAAGTCAAAGCCCATGACTGTCTCATCAAAAATAGATGATCTATCTCCGCTATATCCGCTTTAGTCTATAATTAGACATAAGCTACTTGTCCACTATGCTTCCGCTGCTCCCACTGACTACAACAACCCTCTGGCAGAGTCATATACACGTGCACTTCTAAAGCTAGTTTAGAACGACGCTATACTCATCTTCCTGCCGGGTCTCATAGTCTAGAACATCAGTAATGTAAAGTCTGGGTAAACAAGAACCTTCCTGCCACCGTCCCTGAGGATACCGGAGTACCTCTCGGGTGCCTGAGGTTACCCACCATATCTGTGGAGTGGCTAATGGAATGTCAAACCTGATTGAATCTTTAGGTTCTTATCAAATTTTCAGAATCGTTTGCGGTTCTGGAATCACTTCCAGTTCTACCATACTCCCACTACTGTTTTCTGAAAAAGTCCATTTTACTAAAATTGTAGCGAGTCAAGAACAATATCACTATTGATCTTCCAGATGGTAGAAAGCTATCCCTCGTCATAGCCTGGGATAACCCACAAACTGCTATTACAGAAACGTGCCTTGAGTTATCCAGAGTCTGGTTTTAAGCATAAGCCAGACAACTCCATATACCTTAACATCGTTAAGATATGATCCATTCTATATACAATATAGAAACAGAGGCACTGATTTAATTGGAACCAGATTCAAATCATGCAGCTGTCTCTAGTGCATGTCAACTTAATGGAGAGAGGCCGATCAGCATTACTCAACTTAGGAGTGCATCCAATTATGAGTAACCTGAAAAAAAAAGCAAGTTCTCAAAACCATTACTATCAACTGAATACCATACACAAGTGTCTACATCTTCGATCACCTTGAAGAATCCCGATACTTGCATCACATGGTTCTATACTTTATTCTTGTACCTATAACTTCTCAAAACTTAGACTTTGTATTTCTACGAAACACTTGTCTAAAAACTAGAGAAGTCACAAGTAAACAGAATATAGTATGAGGACCAACCCCTCTGTCCAAATGGACACTAGAAAATATACAATACTTTGTATAAGTCCCCTGAGTTGAATAACTCAAACCCTGTGCGTCGTAGGTTGAAAACTGTACCATGGTTATGAAGAATTACACAGTTGTTGAATGCTCCTTACCTAACCATCAACTGATATAGGTAAATGTTATGGACATAATTTCAAAAAGTTATATCTCACTTTATAAAATAAACGTTCAGATATATCGGTTTGAAATTGGTGCATAACAACGGATATTCAAAACCAAATATTTGCCGTCCGGCAAAAACCCAGGCGATTTCCTCAAATATCACCAATTACAACGAATTCCGATATAATGAGGATAGTCACCTAATTCCCAATAACTTACTTTCACTCATCATCTATAAAACCATACAGATGTGAGAATCATACCTGGTAAATACATACCCTGGAGTAAGAATCTAATTGGGAAATCAGTTTTCTATTAACAACGCATAGTGAAACTGAAACATGAATATGTTTCGAAGGGGTATTCGGGTATTCCTAGTAATGCCTCTTCCATTATCAGATTCATGACTGTAACCGTATATTTCCTTGCCATCTCTCAAAATCCCTTTATTTGTCTTTACTCATTACCTTCTGTACACCCCCTTAAGCTAAATGGTTTTCTTCCTTCCCTACCTTTCGGCACCAGCCTATGGTTTGGAAGAAGACTATCCAATAAGCATAATAGGTGTACTCTCCTAATCCTAGGAGTACTCGCAACCTGAGAGAAGGTGATGATAAAAGACAACTGAATAAACCTGATTCTATCTCTCCTGAACCGGAGAAAAGCAAAGGTGAAGTAGGAGTGGCGATGAAATACGTGGTTTGGTCGTGAATGATAGCAGTCGCAATTTACTTTTCCCTCTTTCTAGTCCCTTTATTTTGTCTTTACTTATTACCTCCTGTACACCACACTTAGGTTAATTGGTTTTTCTTCATTCCCTACCTTTCGGCACCTGCCTATGGTTTGGAAGAAGACTATCCAATAAGCGCAACAGGTGTACCCTCTCCTAATCCTAGGAGCCCTCACAACCTGAGAGAAGGTAAAAGGAAAAGACAACTGAATAGTCCTATTCATTTTCTCCAGAACCGGAATCCATCCTCGAATCTGGAACAAGTTCCTTCGAGTTCGTATATAACCATGCGATGGATTTATCCAATGGAAGTGGATGTTCATAGTGATACGGGGTGTTCTGGAGAAATGCAAAGGGTAAAAGAAGGAGTGGCAATGATGCATGCAACTCAGACAATACAAAAGCCAGTGTTTTTAAGAAAGTTCGGTTAACTTGGTTACTGAGTTATAGTCCAGGGTCAGGTCATGGTCGCTGTCAAAGAGAGAAAGAAAAGAAACACTCTGCGTCCACTCTAACCTAGATCAGAATGGTTAATCACTTTATCTAATCAGAATGTCTCCCACTGTATCCTCAAATTCTCCTCCAAACCTGAAAGAAGAATTAGTCGGGATCACCCGAGGAGTAAACTAACTCATCAGTGGGAATCGGGATCCAACTATCATCGCATGATAACGTGATAGAATCCACTCACGTTATCACACTCCAGAAGGTATGCACATTCATGACAAGTTTCAGTTTCTTTAGAAACTCTCGATGTGGATTTTTACTCCAGGACCCAAGTGACCTTGACGGAGTCAACAAATCAAAAAGTCATAGTCAAGTTCAACCCGCCATTATCTTGATTGCATTAAACCCACCCGCACGAGCCCTTGACGGAGTCAATAAGGCCGTACGACTGTCCTAACCAATCGCATATCCATACTACAAACAAGCACCACTCAGCTACCGTACACTACGCCTTGACGGAGTCAACAAATGCAGCACGAATGCTAAGTAATAGTAATCTGAAATGACGGAGGGCTACGGCTGGTTTTTGGCGAAAAACCTTTAACGTAATGAACTTGATATCGTTGAAGGAACCGGATAGCCTTTTATAAATATATAGTGGCGAAAACCTTTGCTAAAGAGGTCACTCCCGGTGAAGGGATCTCGGCTCTTTCCTCGTAGAATGAGGTGCAGGATATTCCAACTGAATACCGCGATGCAAAGCAAAAGTAATCGACTATAGTGAAGTTATTACCCTGACGCAAACTTCTGCCCAAGGGGTCACTCCCGATGAAGGGATCTCGGCCCTTGCCTCGTCGAATGAGGTGCTGGATATTCATAACCGAATACCTCTGTGCAAAGCAAAAGAGAACGTCCTTGTAATAACAACTTTTTGAAAATTGTTCTAACAACATCGAATAGGTTTGTTTTCTTTGCATTGATCCGAATCAATGCAGTCCCATCAATTAATCACACCACAAAAGAACAAAAATAAAATGTATGTATATGCCATCCGCATTCGCCACTGGGTCCCGTCATCACTCGTTAGGTTACTTAACCAACGATAGAGCGGGGAATGGACTAGCGTGGGTGTAAAACATATACAACATCTACTAGTATATATATCAATATATAATAATTGCTCCAGGCATGATAAATGCAACATCACAGAAAAGTAATAAGCATCACAGAACAATACAGATAATCTGGGAGCCCCGGGTTTCCTTTGAGCCGCAAATGAAAACCCGACGTTCCCCTGGTCGTGTGGATAGCCTGTGCAATGAAAACCTAGACCCCTACGAGTGCTGCAAGTTACCCGCCAAAAATTGAAGCGAGGCAGCCCCCTTCAGCAATGTGAATGGACCACCCAGCACTTCACGGAATCTGGTAACTTGAGCACCCCTCCTTGGGTCAACCTGTATCCCCTACGAGTGCGGCGAATAGCCCGCCAATTCTAGAGTGAAGCCCCCTCCGTCTCAAAGCCATGAGATGCGGACCCGTTGCTCTCTAGATCCCGGCTATCCGTGCACTCCACCGCGGCGAAGAAGGCCTCCTTACGGGGGGGCCCGAGCCATCAGTGAGATACCACTCTGGAAGAGCTAGAATTCCTAGTACTGAAAAGAAAATATGTACAATGGTGACATCGACCTTAACCCGGTTGTGCCCCAAAAGAAATAATATAAAAACAGGAAGTGACGGTAGTCCACATGTCGGACGCTCGCCCCGCAATAGCAAATGTACAAATAAAACTAAACTGCACTACCATTGCACGCAAGCTATCCACCACGACAAATCCGCAACAATACAGCACAACACAGAACATCAACGTGAATGTCACGTTCGCAAACCCGTCTAAAAGAGCTATAGAAATTAGACAAGATTTACCGCTCGAATGACATTCACGGTCACAGATAGTAGTGTAATGCACTGCAAACTTTAAACAATGTTAGAAAATATCGACTTTGAAATAACCCCCGAATAGCCCTAAACAATCTGATAAAACCTTATCCAAACTGAGCTAAACAAACAATACCACTGCACAAACTTTCCAGAGACTAGACTGCACCCCAAAAACCAAACCCAGAAGCCCAAAGAAGGCCGGCCTCCTCGGATTTTTGAGCCATGTGCTCGGCCAAAATCCGAGGGATTGGGGTCATGTTTAGAGTGTAGGCTATGGGTCATGCCAGTAGTCTTCTGTACTAGTTAAAATTTTTTTTGAAGACACTTTCAAAATCGACAGAGAAGGAAATGTGCAGGGCAGTGTATCGGGTTTGTTTCGATTTCGATAGTTTAACATTGTCTAAACAAGCTAGCTAAGGGTTAATAGGTTGTCTCTGATACCATGTTGGGTTACGGCAGCGCCCCGGCTGTGAATCCGAGGCCAAATGCGGAACAAAATCTTTTCAAACTCGGCGCTACCGCAACCATTCACCCGGATCGAACCATTAACGCTAAACTAGCTAACTACTAAAATGATAGAATGGCTATACCGATCGATCCGTGTCCTTCGGTCTTTAGCCACCATCTTTAGCTCCTCGCGGTATCTCCGATCTCGCTCAATGTCCGGTCTCCTCGTCGAAATGGCACCACGTCAAGAAGTCTTTTTACGGGCTCCCGCTTCGAACCGAAGCAACTCGGACATGAAGTTTGCTAGCCGACATGTCCAAGGTGAAGCAGAGAATGTGTGTGATAACTTTGTCTCTATACACTCAATGAATCTCAACACATGAGATAGGATGAGTGGAGGTTGAAGAAGAATCCATTGATGGAGGAAGTTGTGAGCTCAAAAGCAGAAGATGAAGAAGAGGCTTATTGTTATTGTGTGAGATGATAATGTGAGAGTGCTTGAATTCACAAGAGTTAACCCCACTAATATGTGGCTGCCCTCTCTTTCCTCCCATCATAATCTCACCCAATAATCAATCAATTAAAATGACATAGCACCAAAAACAAGACCATGAGTCACCAAATTGCACATGCCACATTAATTGCTCTTCACGATGACTTAAGCTCACAATTTCCACCTAATTAAACATTTAAACCAAAATGTTTAATCCAACAAAAAGATATGGCATCAACTAAAGTAAACTCGTGACGGATCACAAGAATACCCTCACCTGTATGTACATACCTGTATCCGCATTCCGACTGAATGCGAATACAACGAGACGAAAGTAATCCAACAAATCTAATACTAGGATCCGGCTTAAACCAAAGCCCACTAGTATGATCCGTCCGATCATGATCCGTGCACAAGTGCACGTAAATGATCGAACCCTGCCATAAAACCATACGGTCTCTACAACGTTTCGCCCGAACTTGGGAAACTTTCTGTGGGGGACTCTAAAGACTCGTCAATACGCTGGCAGTGGGTTTAACCACAAGCACGTCAGTGGTACTAGCTGTACGTAACGGCTACCCATGTATTGACCAAAAGGGAGGCTGATGAGCGAACTCATCCAGAAACCCTGCTGATCCTGTCAGTGATAATATCCGTACAGTTTGGTCCGTTCGTCTATGAGTATCGCATATCGGGCCTAGGGGGCTGGTAAATGTCAGACCCCCAAAAGCGGTATAAGTCGTGTCGGAGTGTAGCCCAGATCACCTTAAGATATTACTGGAATACCTACCAGTAAATCTCACTTGCCTTGGCCAAGTACTTTGTGTAATGGCTCTCCAGACACAGCGCGATCTCACCCCCAATACCGGGAGAGACGAATCCCCTGCCGATCCGCTCACTGCCTCCATGTGGCTCGGGACTGTACCCAACTAAAACCTGTTTGCATGACTCCTTTGAGCCATGGTAGGGTAGTAATCAAAGCACAGTGGGAACTCACGAGACAAATGACGATCTCAGGTCGATAGACTAACCTGTACACATGTCACCACGGAACTGCTATCTGACGATAGGTATAACACCAACTAGCATGTTCCCGGCGAGTCCGTCCGGTGTACTTATAACCCAATGAGCATCTGTATACGTCTTAGGTGAACCAACTGACACCAATGGCTTGTGAGACCAGCCACCGCCCCTCTTCGGGGTCTCGATCCGTATACACTAGTCTACTCTGGAGTATCGTTGCCCTTTCTCGAAACTCCCTCGACTAGGGACCTTTTAAGGATGTGCTTATAGACCCCAGCTCTATATGATCGCCATCATACTGCTGGCAGTCAAGCAAGAATCCTATGGGCTCTATCAACGTGTAATAGTGATCTGTAATATCACCTAAAGCATATACATGATGATAAAGGCAAACCAGATAGCATACTATCATCTCGAGTAAGACAGTCCTACCGGTATAGGTCCTCCCTCAATCATTGCAATCACGTGCCTGTGATCCAATAATTGACTTGAGGGCACTATAGCCAACACAAGCATCCACTATAATATACATCATATGTACAGTAATGGCCTCTAGGTCATACACATAACTAACAATCTCCTACTTGCACTAAGGCTAGTTGTTGTAGTATCTCATACCCAACATCCCGAAGAGTCTCTCAAATTGTATCTGGGGTATGGCCTTCGTGAGTGGATCTGCCGTATTTTTCTTCGTGTCAACTCTCTTGACCTCGATCTCCCGACGATCAACTATCTCCCGGATCAGGTGGTACCGCCTCAGAATATGCCTGGATCGCTGATGGGACCTGGGTTCCTTGGCCAAAACCACAACTCCATTTTTATCACAATACAAAGGTATTGGATGCTCGATGGACGGAACCACTCCATGTTCGTTTATGTACTTCTTCATCCAGACAGCCTCTTTGGCATCCTCATTGGCAGCGATGTAATCAGCCTCCATCGTCGAGTCTGCCACAGTTTCCTGTTTGGAACTCTTCCAACAAACCGCCCCTCCATTGAGGGTAAAGATAAATCCCGAGACTGACTTAGAGTCGTCCTTATCACTCTGGAAGCTCGAATCGGTAAAGGACTCCACTTGGAGTTCTCCATTACCATACACCAAGAACATCTCTTTAGTCCTTCTCAAGTACTTGAGAATGTTCTTCACAGCTGTCCTATGATTCTCTCCTGGATCTGCTTGATACCTACTCACTACACTTAGTGAGTATGCTATATCGGGTTTGGTACATAACATCGCGTACATGATAGAGCCTACTGCCGAAGCCTAGGGTATCCCTTGCATGCGAGCTCTCTCCAAATCAGTCTTGGGAGACATCTCTTTAGAGAGAGTGAGTCTTGTGATCGTGGGTAAATTCCAACACTTAGAATCTTCCATACTAAACCTCTTTAGTATGGTGTCTATGTACCTAGATTAGGACAATCCCAGTATCCATTTAGATCTATCTCTATAGATCTTAATCCCCAAGATGTAGGAGGCATTACCTAGATCTTTCATTGGGAATCTTTGTGATAAGAAGAGCTTGACCGAGTACAGCATAGGAACATCATTTCCTATCAAGAGTATATCATCCACATACAATACGAGGAAGACAACCTTACTCTCTGCCGCCTTCTTGTATATACAAGGTTCATCTACGTTTTTGACGAAGTCAAACTCTTTGACTATGACATCAAAACAGATGTTCCAACTCCGCGATGCCTGCTTCAACCCGTAGATGGATTTAAGCAGCTTGCACACCTTTTCGCTGCTCCCACTGTCCACGAGGCCCTCTGGCTGAGTCATGTACATGCTCTCTTCTAAATCACCATTTAGAAAGGCGGTCTTAACATCCATTTGCCAGATTTCGTAGTCATGGTATGCAGCGATGACAAGTAGGATCCGGATCGACTTAAGCATAGCTACTGGAGAAAAGGTTTCATCATAATCCACACCTGGTCGTTGACGAAAACCTTTTGCAACAAGTCTAGCTCTGAAAGTATTAACTTTTCCATCTACACCAAATTTTTTCTTGAAGATCCACTTGCTCCCGATGGGTTTTACTCCTTCAGGAGCATCTTCCAAAGTCCATGCTTTGTTGGTGTACATGGATTCCATCTCAAATCGCATTGCATCTAGCCATTTCACAGAGTCCCCACTCGTGATGGCCTGCTCGAAGCTAGTTGGGTCATCATCTTCCATGATGCAATCCTCGCTCCCACCATCAATAAGAAAACCATAGTATCTCTCAGGTGGATGAGGAACCCTACTAGATCGGCGGAGAGGCTGAGGTTCGTTGGGAACTATTGAATCCTCTGGTTCCACTAAATCATCAGTTGTAGTCTGTGCTGCTGGAACTTCTTCCAGTTCTACCTCATTGCCACTAATTTCTTTCATAAAAAAAACCCTTTTCTAAAAAGGTAGAATGTCAAGAAACAAACAGCTTTGTTCCTCGGAGTTGTAGAAGATATACCCTCGCGAATGTTTGGGATATCCTATAAACTTGCACAGAGCTGACTTTCCTCAAACTTGTCCGGATTTTGTGTCTTCACATAGGCCGGACAACCCCGTATCTGAATAAAATTAAGATATGGCCTCTTCCCATTCCATATCTCATATGGAGTGGTAGACACTGATTTGGTTGGAACTCTATTAATAGGTATGCTGCTGTCTCAAGCGCATAACCTCAAAAGGAAATAGGTAACTCAGCGGTGCTCATCATAGAGTGCACCATATCTAATAGGGTGCGATTCCTCCATTCCGATACACCGTTGTGCTGTGGTGTATACGGAGGAGTAAGCTGAGAGAGAATCCCATTCTCTTTTAGATAATCTAGGAACTCATCGCTCAAATATTCTCCTCCTCGATCAGATCGAAGGATTTTAATACTTTTACCCGTCTGGTTCTCAACTGCATGCTTATATTGTTTGAATTTCTCAAAAGCTTCAGACTTGTGTTTCATCAGGAACACATGTCCGTATCTTGAAAGATCGTCAGTGAATGTAATGAAGTACGAGGAACCATTCCTAGCATGCGTAGACATGGGACCGCATTCATCACTATGTATCAGTCCCAAGAGTTCTGTAACTCTTTCTCCGTGTCCAGTAAACGGAGTTTTGGTCATTTTGCCTTTGAGACAAGACTGACAAGTTTCATAAGATGAAAATTCGAACGGATTCAAATATCCATCCTTATGTAACTTAGCTAGTCGTGTTGCATTGATATGACCTAGTCTACAATGCCATAAGAAGGATTCGTTCATTTCTAAACTCTTCCTCTTGTGTGTGTTTTGTTTGTTAAGATCTGTGGTTTGATTTAGAACGTATATGCCATTATTTAACGAGCCTGATCCAATTAACTTTTGATTCAGAAAAATGTTCATAACATTATCCTGTACTAAAAAATCATATCCTTCTTTACTTAATAAAGAAACTGATATAAGATTGTGTTGGGCTTCCCTTGCACCTAGTATAGGGTTTAGTAGCATCACACATGCCATTTTACAATTTAGAGAGGTGCAAAGCAAACAAACCATGAATCTTTGCTAGAAATTCTAGGGTAACAAAATTTGTATCTCCTACAAAGAAGTATCTATCATATAGAGTTGGGATTACAACCTTTGTAGTCCGTTCCTTCGCTTCATAAGCTCCGTGTTGAGCTCCTTTCGCTGCGATCATCAATAACTCCGACTCTAGAGAGGCTCCATGAGGTGAATGAGGCACCTTACTTGTAGTCTTCATGATCTAAGATGATCTACCTTGAAGAATCTCTAACCCAAGCTTACACTTCACTAATTAAGTTATTAGAGAAGTGAACACCCTAATCTAAGTGGCTAGAATAGATGAGGATGATGAAGTAGGAATTATGCTCTCTTTTGTTTTCAATTTCTCACACTTAATCATCACACACAAAAAGCTAGTGAATCTTTTTCAAGGAGGAAGAAGATGAAGAAAGCTTTTGTGATGAATAATGAATTATTGTTCTGGTTACAATTGCAACTATGGGTTAAGAATGAGATCCTTAACCCTTATAGAGAATAAACCATGGGTTGAGGGTTTGTGTTGGGTTAACTAATATCTTCACAAAACAACAAAGAAAAGAGACAAAGTCAAAGCTTCATGAACCATCCATGAACCTCATCCAAAAGCTAACCCAAAAGCTAACCCTAATCCAAACCCTAACTTGGTTTAAACTCAACAACCATGTTTCATTTGTAACCCTAACATGTTACAATATTATATATCACATATATAATATATAATGTAACAAAACAAAATAATACAATTAACATATATCGCATATACATCAATGTATTATCCGGTGAGAAAAAGAATCAATAAAGTGAGCTTATATTAGTTAATGTAACGTAATATATCACATATATAATTATACATTAAATTATCGAATCAACACTTTATCCGATAATCCGGCTATATTACATATAACCGACTAATATAACATGTACCATTTCATCGAATCAACACTTGATCCGATGACCCGGCTATATCACATATACCCGGCCGATATCACATATCGCGAGAATATAATACGGTATCTCATATTGTATTATTCTCAGTCCCGCACATATCACATATGTGCTCCTACACCGTTTTGCCTGAGCCAGGAAACCTCTGTGTAGGACTCTAAAGAATCGTCAATACGGCGGCAGTAGGTGATGGTCATATCAAACACCCACAAGCTGCAAGCGGTCAGCTAAACGTAACATCCACCTAGGTATTGAGCGATCAGAAGATCAACAAGAAAGCCTGTACATTCTCCTGTGAATCCAATCAGTAACACTACCGTACAATCCGGTCTCTTCGTCTGATATGTCCCATATCAAGTCTAGGGGTGGTAAACGTCAGACCCCAGTAACCGATAAGTCGTGTCGATGGAGGCTCATAATGTAAGTGCACGGCGGCACCCCGGCCGTCAATCCGACGGCCAAAACACGGAAACGGTGATAAACTTTAATTTTGCGGACTTAGCAAACCGGCACCACCGCGCACTAAACCCCGGATCGTGCCATTAAACTAGATCTAGCAAAGTAACAAGATAGGTTAGAGATGTACCGACTGATCCGAATCCTCCGGTCTTCATCTCCACTCCGATCTCCTCGCGGGAACTCCGGTCGTCGCCTCCTCGCCGGAAGGGCACCACATCGCCTGTAGCTTTTACGGGCTCCCACCTCAATACCGAGGCAACTCGGGCGCGAAGTAGGCTACCCGACGCGCCCAAGATATGCTGTAGGAAGTGTAGTGTAGAATCATAGTCTCTTTTGGGGTTTGTTTCCATTTGTGGATGATGGAGGAAACAAGGTAAGAAAAATGGTGCTTGCATTTTTCTAGCATCAAAAATGAGATCAAGAATGCTACTCTCTCAAAGATGAAGATGAAGCTCTCTTCTTCTCTTTTCTTCTTCTCACTTAGAAAAACTAATGGTGGAGGAAAGAAAACAAAGTTAATCACAAGAGGGAGGTGAGTGTAGGAAGTGAAAAGAGGTGACCACATCCTAAAACATAATGATCACTAAATCAACATCAAACCTCACTTCATTTCAAATCTAATCCAATCTCATAAATGCATGAAAAGCAAAGATGCTTATCATATCAAACCTTATGCAAATAAGTCCTCCACAAAGTGTTATTTGCAAACTTGCAAATAACACCCTCCATCGTAAAAGTCCGGCCGGGAAAGAACAAAGGAAAACCGGCCGGAACGGAATGCAAACTGGCAACTCCAGAAAACTGGTCCCGTAATAAATTACAGGAAAACCCCGATACTGTGCATACACACCCGCATCTGTATTCCGACCGGATACAAATGCAATGAGACAAAATCTACACTGTACTAAACTAGGACCGGCTTAAACCAAAGCCGGCTAGTAATATCCGTCCGATCCTGATCCGTGCAATACCGCACGTATCTGATCGAACGCTGCCATATAACTATACGGCCACTAGTACAAAACCGTCCGATCCTGATCCGTGCAATACCGCACGTATCTGATCGGACCCTGCCATATCTCCATACGGCCTCTACAGCGTTTCGCCCGAAAGCTTGAGTAACTGAAAGTGTGGTGGACTCTAAAGACTCGTCAATACTATGGCTGTGGATTTAACCACTAGCACGTCAGAGGTATAAGCCAATACGTGACGGGCCACCAGCTATTGACCAAAAGGGACGTCGATGAGCGAACTCATCCTGACACCCTACTGAGCCTGTCAGTGACAATATCCGTACAGTCCGGTCTGTTCGTCTATGAGCATCGCATGTCGGGCCTAGGGGGTTGGTAAAAGTCAGACCCCCAAAAGCGGTACAAGTCGTGTCGGAGTGTAGTCCAGAACACCCTGAGATACTACTGGAATACCTACCAGTAAATCTCCTGCCTTGGCCAAGGTCTTTTCATGTTCTGGCTCTCCTAGACACAGCGCGACCTCACCCCCAATACCGGGAGACACGAACCCCTGAAGATCCGCTCACTGCCTCCATGTGGCTCGGGACTGTACCCAACTAAAACCTGTTTGTACGACTCCTTTGAGCCGTGGTAGGGTAGTAATCAAAGTACAGTGGGAACTCACACGAGACAAATGACGATCCCCAGGTCGATGAACTAACCTGTACACATGTCACCTGGGAACTGCTATCTGACGTCAGGTATAAGACCAACTAGCATGTTCCCGGCGAGTCCTGTCCGGTGTACTCATAACCCAATGAGCACCTGTATACATCTTAGGTGAACCAACTGACACCAATGGCTTGTGAGACCGGCCACCGCCCCTCGTCGGGGTCTCGACTGTATACACTAGTCTACTCTGGAGTATCGATGCCCTGTCTCGAAACTCCCACGACTAGGGACCTTTTAAGGATGTGCTTATAGAATACCAGCTCCCACGTATATGATCGCCCTCATACTGCCGGTAGTCAAGCAAGAATCCTAGGGGCTCTATCAAAGTGCAATAGCGACATGTCAGGTCACTTAAAGCAGTGCACGATGATAAAGGTAAACCAGATAGCATACTATCATCTCGAGTAAGACTGTCCTACCGGGATAGGTCCTCCCTCAATCATTGCAATCACGTGCCTGTGATCCAATAATCGACTCTGAGGGCACCATCTCCAACAATCTCCCACTTGCACTCAAGGCTAATTATTGCGATGTCGCATACTCACAGCCCGTGTGATACCGAACACCCAACTCCTCTACTAGTCAGTCTCACAAAGCTCGTTTGCAAAACTATTGCGTTCGAGGAATAGCCTCAGTGAGTGGATCCGCTCTGATGTTTCTTTCTATGTCTCTCTATATCTCAAGTTCGCGGAGAAAGCCATCTCCCGAAATGAGCAATACATGTCTTAGAGTGTCTGGATGTCTGATGGGACCTAGCTCATAAATGAACTCCAAATCCAAACTTCTTAGACTGTATCGTCAACTGAACTTAATCAGTATCCTGCGCCATGCCACCCTTAGTATTTCCTTGGACCATCTGTCCAAAATACTGCCCCTCGTCAGAGGGAAAACTATAACTCTGACAACCTCCTTGTTGTCCATGTCACCTTGGAAGCCTGGAATGATAACTGTCTCTCGAATGAGGCTGTCATTATCATATCCCTAGAACATCCACTTATGTTCTAAAACTGCTTCCGATTGTTTTTCCAGGATTGGATCAATATCAACTTATTGCACCTACTACAAGAACAACATCTGGTGTGGTACTTGACATCTCATGATTGACTCAATTGCCTAAGCAAGTGATCTGCTAATCATGCGTATCCCTCTCCCCTTTAGTCTGTAAGACACCTTTAGAGAGGGTGACTCCATTACCTGCAGGTATATTTCCGTGCCAGGAGTCGTCCATTCTAAATACTCATAGAATGCTGTCAAAGTACCCTGATTGGGAAACCACCCAAATCAAGATCTAAAACCATAGATCTAGTAACCAGTATGTCTGATATAATGTCCAAGTCCTTTGTGGAGAAACCACTGTGTGATGACCAAAGTATAACCGATCGTAGTATAGGAATGTCACTTCCTACTACCTTCTCAAAAGATCCATCCTCTATTCTGATGACGTCAAACCTATGACTGTCACATCAGAAATGGATGATCTATCTCCGCTACATCTGCTTTAGTCTATAAATAGACATAAGCCTGATGTCCACCAATGCTTCCGCTGCTCCCACTGACTACGACAACCCTCTGGCAGAGTCATACAGACGTGCACTTCTAAAGCTAGTTTAGAACGACGCTATACTCATCCTCCTGCCGGGTCTCGCAGCCTGGAACAACAACAATGGAAAGTGTGGGTAAACAAGAACTTCCCTGTCACCGTCCTTGAGGCTACCGAAGTACCTCTCGGGTGCCTGAAGTTACCCACCTTATCTGCGGAGTGGCCAATGGAATGTCAAACCAGATTGAATCTTTAGGTTCCTTATCAAATCTTCAGTAATCGTTTGCGGTTCTGGAATCACTTCCAGTTCTACCATACTCCCACTGCTGTTTTTGAAAAAATCCATTTTTAATAAAACTGTGGCGAGTGAAGAACAATATCACTATTGATCTTCCAGATGGTAGAAAGTCAACCCTCGTCATAGCCTGGGTCAACCCACAAACAGCCATTACAGAAACGTGCCTTGAGTTATCCAGAGTCTGGTTTTAATCATAAGCCAGACAACTCCCCGTACCTTAACAACGTTAAGATATGAACTGTTCTATATCCAATATAGAACCAGAGGCACCGATTTAATTGAACCAGATTCAAATCATGCAGCTGTCTCCAGTGCATGTCAACTAAATGGAGAGAGGCCGATCAGCGTTACTCAACTTAGGAATACTTCCAATTATGAGTAACCCGAAAGAGAAGCAAGTTCTCTTAATCATTACTATCAACTGAATATCATACACAAGTATCTACATCTTCGATCACTTTGAAGAATCCCGATACTTGCAACACCTGGTTCTCTACTTTATTCAAATACCTATAACTTCTCAAAATTCAGACCCTGTGTTTCCACGAAACACTTGTCTAAAAACTAGAGAAGTCATAAGTAAACCGAATATAGTACGAGAACCAACCCCTCTGTCCTGATGGACCCTGGACAATATACAATACTTTGTATAAGTCCCTTGAGTCTGATAACTCATTCACTGTGTGTCGTAGGTTGAAAACTGTACTTATGGTTAAGAAGAATTACACCGCTGTTTAATGCTCCTTACCTAACCATCCACTGATATAGGTAAATGTCATCGACATAATATCAAAAGGTATATCTCACTCTATGAAAATAGACGTACAGATATATCAATTTGAAATTGGTGCACAACAGCGGATATTCAAAACCAAATATTTGCCGACCGGCAAACAATCCAGGTGGCATCCTCAAATATCACCAATTACAACGAATCCCGATATAATGAGGATGATCACCTAATTCCCAATAACTTACTCCCACTCATCATCTGTAAAACCATACAGATGTGAGAATCATACCTGGTAAATACATACCCTGGAGTAAGTGTCTAATCGGGAAATCAGTTTTCCATTAACAGTACACAGTGAAACTGAAACATTGAAATGTTTCGATGGGGTATCCTGGTATTCCTAGCAATGCCTCTTCCATTATCCAGATTCACAACTATAACCTTATAATTCTTTGCCACCTCTCCAAATCCCTTTATATGTCTTTAGTCATTACCTTCTGTACACCCCTTTAGGCCAAATGGTTTTCTACCTTCCCTACCGTTCGACACCAGCCTATGGTTTGGAAGAAGACTATCCAAAAAGCATAAAGGGTGTACTGTCCTAATCCTAGGAGCACTCGCATCGCGAGAGAAGGTGAAGATAAAAGACACCTGAATGTACTTTATTCCTATTTCTCCTGAACCAGGATCCATCCCCGAACTGGAACAAGTTCCTTTCGAGTTCGTATATAACCATATGATGGATTATCCAATAAAATGGGATCTTCGTAGTGATACGGAGTGTCCTGGAGAAATACAAAGGTGATTTAGGATTGGCGAAGAAATACTTGGTTTGGTCGTGAATAGCAGTCGCAATTTACTTTGCCCTCTTACTAATCCCTTGCTTTGTCTGAACTTAATACCTTCTATACACCGTTTAGGCTAACTGGTTTTCTTCATTCCCTACCGGTCGGCACTAGCCTATGGTTTGGAAGAAGACTATCCAATTTGCATAATAGGTGTACTACTCCTAAACTAAGGAGTACTCGCAACCTGAGAGAGGGTGAAAAGAAAAGACAACTGAATAATGCTATCCATTTTCTCCAGAACCGGAAACCATCCTCGAATAAATTCCTTCGAGTTCGTATATAACCATACGATGGTTTTGTCCAATGGAAGTGGACGTTCGTAGTAATACGGGGTGTCCTGGAGAAAAGGGTAAAAGTAGGAGTGGTAATGAGGTCTGCAACTCTGACAATCCAAAAGTCAATGTTAAGTAGGTTCGGTCAACTTGGTCACTGAGTCATAGTCTAGGGTCGGGTCAATGGTCGCTGCCAGAGAGAGAGAGAAAAGAAACACTCAGCGTGCACTCTAACCTAGATCAGAATGGTTATCACTTTTTCTAATCAGGAAACCTCCCACTGTACCTCAAATTCTCCTCCAAACCTGAAAGAAGAATTAGTCGGGGTCACCCGAGGAGTAAACCAACTCATCAGTGGGAATCGGGATCCAACTATCATTGCATGATAACGTGACGGAATCCGCTCACGGTATCACACTCCAGAAGGTATGCGCATATCTGGCAAGTTTCAGTACTTTTGAAACTCCCGATGTGATTTTTACCCCATGCTCTTATGACCTTGACTAAGGCCAACAAATCATAAGTCACATGTCAAGTTCTACCCGTCATTGTCCAGGTTGATTTGAACCCACCCGTACAAGCCCTTGACTAAGGCCAACAAGGCTATACGACTGTCCCAAACCAACACATCTATCTATGCAGCATATGAATACCCAATAGCTACCAAACACTGTGCCTTGACTAAGGCCAACAAACACAGCTTAAATACTATTGACTACCCATATGAAACGACGGAGGGCTACGAATGGTTTCTGGCGAAAACCTTTAACGTAATGAACTTGATATCGTTGAAGGAACTGATAGCTTTTTAGAAAATATAGTGACGAAAACCTTTACTAAAGAGGTCACTCCCGGTGAAGGGATCTCGGCTCTTTCCCCGTAGAATGGGGTGCAGGATATTCCAAATGAATACCACGATGCAAAGCAAAAGTAATCGACTATAGTGAAGTTAATGCCCTGACGCAAACTTCTGTCCAAGGGGTCACTCCCGGTGAAGGGATGTCGGCCCTTGCCTCGTCGACTGAGGAGCAGGATATTCCAAATGAATACCACGATGCAAAACAAAAGTGAACGTCCTTGCAATAACAGCTTTTTGAAAAGTGTTCCAACAACATCAGATTAGGTTTGTTTAACTTGCATTGATCCGAATCAACGCAGTCCCATCAATTGATCACACCACAAAGAACGAAAATATACTGACGTACATATATGCCATCCGCTTTCGCCACTGGGTCCCGTCATCACTCGTTAGGTTAGCTTACTAACGACAGAGCGGGGACTGGACTAGCGCGGATGAAAAACATATACAACATCTACTAATATATATACCATTATATTAAATTTCGCTCAAGGCGTGAAAAGAAATGCAACATCACAGAAATGTACAGCATCACAGAACAATACAGATATCTGGGATCCCCGGGTTTCACAGAGCCACTACTGAAACCCGACGTTCCCCTGGTCGTGTGGATAGCCTGTGCAATGAAATCCTAGACCCCTACGGGCGCGGCAAGTTACCCGCCAAAACCTGAAGCGAGGCAGCCCCCTTCAGCGCCGTGAATGGACCACCCAGCACTTCACGGAATCCGGTAACTTGGGCACCCCTCCTGGGTCAACCTGTACCCCCTACGAGTGCGGCGAATAGCCCGCCAATCCTAGAGTGAAGCCCCCTCCGTCCCAATGCCATGAGATGCGGGCTTGTTGCCCTCCAGAACCCGGCTATCCGTGCACCCCACCGCGGGGTAATCCTAGTACAGAATGTAAAATATACATACACCGGGTACATCGACCGCAACCAGGTCGTGCCCCAAAAGAATAATACAATCAGGAAGTGAGGGCAGTCCACATGTCGGACGCTCGCCCCGCAATATCAAATGTACAAAATACAACAGCACTGTACTAGCATTGCATCCAGGCTATCCCCCACGACCGATCCGCAACATCACAGCATAAACACAGAACATCAACGTGAAAGTCACGTTCGCAAATCCGTCTAACCGGGCTATAGCAGTTAGACCGGATTTACCGATCGAGTGACATTCACGGTCGCAGATATAATGTAAATACTGTGAAAAATGTGTTTAAAATTTCCGATTGACCAAAAATTAACAAGTGGGCCCCAAACCAATACTGTAGCACTCACAGAAATAATTGGCCCAATTTTAATATTCCAAAACCCCTAATCACTGCCCTGAAGCCCACTGGAAAAATATGGCCCATTGATCTTTCCAGACTGCGGCGGATCCGCGGCCCAATAGAGAGGTGAGGCCGCGGTTCCGCACTCTGGAAGAGAGATCAGTGAGTCGAATTTTCCCAGAGTTCTTAGAACTCCCTGCACATCATTCTGAGACCACCTGAAAAATTTTTGGAGCAAGAAAAAATTCAACAGAAAACTGATGTGAGGTAAAATGTAGATTTTGGAATTTTGGTCGATCGGAAACGCAAAACACATCAAACGAAGCTAGACGAAGTTAATGGCGAGGCTCTGATACCACTGTAAGTGCACGGCGGCGCCCCTGCCGTCAATCCGACGGCCAAAACGCGGAAACGGTGATAAACTTTAATTTTGCGGACTTAGCAAACCGGCACCACCGCGCACTAAACCCCGGATCGTGCCATTAAACTAGATCTAGCAAAGTAACAAGATAGGTTAGAGATGTACCGACTGATTCGAGTCCTCCGGTCTTCATCTCCACTCCGATCTCCTCGCGGGAACTCCGGTCGTCGCCTCCTCGCCGGAAGGGCACCACATCGCCTGTAGCGTTTACGGGCTCCCACCTCAATACCGAGGCAACTCGGGCGCGAAGTAGGCTACCCGACACGCCCAAGATATGCTGTAGGAAGTGTAGTGTAGAATCATAGTCTCTTTTGGGGTTTGTTGCCATTTGTGGATGATGGAGGAAACAAGGTAAGAAAAATGGTGCTTGCATTTTTCTAGCATAAAAAATGAGATCAAGAATGCTACTCTCTCAAAGATGAAGATGAAGCTCTCTTCTTCTCTTTTCTTCTTCTTACTTAGAAAAACCAATGGTGGAGGAAAGAAAACAAAGTTAATCACAAGAGGGAGGTGAGTGTAGGAAGTGAAAAGAGGTGACCACATCCTAAAACATAATGATCACTAAATCAACATCAAACCTCACTTCATTTCAAATCTAATCCAATCTCATAAATGCATGAAAAGCAAAGATGCTTATCATATCAAACCTTATGCAAATAAGTCCTCCACAAAGTGTTATTTGCAAACTTGCAAATAACACCCTCCATCGGAAAAGTCCGGCCGGGAAAGAACAAAGGAAAACCGGCCGGAACGGAATGCAAACTGGCAACTCCAGAAAACTGGTCCCGTAATAAATTACAGGAAAACCCCGATACTGTGCATACACACCCGCATCTGTATTCCGACCGGATACAAATGCAATGAGACAAAATCTACACTGTACTAAACTAGGACCGGCTTAAACCAAAGCCGGCTAGTAATATCCGTCCGATCCTGATCCGTGCAATACCGCACGTATCTGATCGAACGCTGCCATATAACTATACGGCCACTAGTACAAAACCGTCCGATCCTGATCCGTGCAATACCGCACGTATCTGATCGGACCCTGCCATATCTCCATACGGCCTCTACAGCGTTTCGCCCGAAAGCTTGAGTAACTGAAAGTGTGGTGGACTCTAAAGACTCGTTAATACTATGGCTGTGGATTTAACCACTAGCACGTCAGAGGTATAAGCCAATACGTGACGGGCCACCAGCTATTGACCAAAAGGGACGTCGATGAGCGAACTCATCCTGACACCCTACTGAGCCTGTCAGTGACAATATCCGTACAATCCGGTCCGTTCGTCTATGAGCATCGCATGTCGGGCCTAGGGGGTTGGTAAAAGTCAGACCCCCAAAAGCGGTACAAGTCGTGTCAGAGTGTAGTCTAGAACACCCTGAGATACTACTGGAATACCTACCAGTAAATCTCCTGCCTTGGCCAAGGTCTTTTCATGTTCTGGCTCTCCTAGACACAGCGCGACCTCACTCCCAATACCGGGAGAGACGAACCCCTGAAGATCCGCTGACTGCCTCCATGTGGCTCGGGACTGTACCCAACTAAAACCTGTTTGCATGACTCCTTTGAGCCGTGGTAGGGTAGTAATCAAAGTACAGTGGGAACTCACACGAGACAAATGACGATCCCCAGGTCGATGAACTAACCTGTACACATGTCACCTGGGAACTGCTATCTGACGTCAGGTATAAGACCAACTAGTATGTTCCCGGCGAGCCCTGTCCGGTGTACTCATAACCCAATGAGCACCTGTATACATCTTAGGTGAACCAACTGACACCAATGGCTTGTGAGACCGGCCACCGCCCCTCGTCGGGGTCTCGACTGTATACACTAGTCTACTCTGGAGTATCGATGCCCTGTCTCGAAACTCCCACGACTAGGGACCTTTTAAGGATGTGCTTATAGACTACCAGCTCCCACGTATATGATCACCCTCATACTGCCGGTAGTCAAGCAAGAATCCTAGGGGCTCTATCAACGTGCAATAGCGACATGTCAGGTCACTTAAAGCAGTGCACGATGATAAAGGTAAACCAGATAGCATACTATCATCTTGAGTAAGACTGTCCTACCGGGATAGGTCCTCCCTCAATCATTGCAATCACGTGCCTGTGATCCAATAATCGACTCTGAGGGCACCATCTCCAACACATAATGGGTCGAGAAACTACAGATAACTCTTACCAGTAGCACTCCATATCAGCCCTGGCCAGGGACTTCCAGTTATAGCCAATCGAACACAGCGCAACATCAACTCCCTATACCGGGAGAGACGAAACCCCTCCTATCGCTCATTGCCTCCATGTGATTCGGGACTGTACCCAAAAGCCACCGTTTTGTACGTCCTCTTGGACGTAGTAAGGAGGAAATCAAAGCACAGTGGGAATCACACAAGACTCTACGATGATCTCGGGTCTACAGACTAACCTGTACCAGTGTCACCGGAGAACTGCTATCTGACGATAGGTATAATACCATCTAGGAGTTCGCGGCGAGTCCGTTCAGTGTACCCAGTCTCTACTGAGTACCCGTACATCATATTTGATGTCAAACACCGATGGATATGGGATCATCCATCACCCATCATATGGGTCAAGATGCGTATACGCTAGTCTACTCTGGTATATCGATACCCTGTCTCGATACACCCTCGACTAGGAACAGTTATAGGATGTACTCGTTGACTACCCTGGCCCCACTAGTATGATATCATCATAGTCCCAGTAGTCAAGTACATATCCCAAGGGCTTTATCAACATGTGAGAGCAAGACAGTAAACCAATACAAGTCAACATGTAAAGACAAAGTGAAACCAAATATCATACTATCATGTCGAGCAAGAAAGTCCTCTCTATATATATCCAAGCATCCACTATAATATACATCATATGTACAACAATGGCCTCTAGGGCATATATATAACTAATAGATTGCATATCAGGTTCGGTATGTAATAGCATTCGTTTAGAATCAATGTATTACCATTTGGTAATACAAGGTGATATTCGCCAACTGCTTTTGCTGCAACATTTGCACCATTCCTTACTCTTACGGAATGATCACCCATTCCCAGTTCTCTACCTTTTCTAAGCCCATGTAACATATTACATATGTGGGATCCCGATCGGGTATCTAATACCCAGGACGTAGAGTGCACTGAGAAACAGTTCTCTGTAACTAACACACCTGAAGAAGATGCTTCAACATGCTTATTCTTCGTTTGGGCGGCATGGGAATCCGGATATTCCCCTATTCCCTACTCGGACTTATAACAATTATAAGTTGGAGCGGAACCAACGTTCCCCTGCTCAGTATAACAAGCGGGTTCGGTCAATACATCCATATTATTATCTTGATTAAGGCCTGACATGGTCGCTACCTCGAGAGATAGAGAAGAAAACACTTTAGCGTATGCTCTTGCAATATTAGATTGGTTATTATCTTATCTAATCAGGATGGCTCCCACTGTTTTTATCAAATCTTCCTTCAAACCCTAAAAGGTAAGACTAGCCGGGATTAATTACACCATACAAGTTCGTCAATCTTTCAGCCATGCCAGTGTCGGTATTTTGAGGGAAGTTCCCTATGCTTTCGCACGAACCTAATTAAAATAAACCTCATTTTCCCAGGGGCGTAATCCTGTTAACACCTACTTAATCGGCTAATTGTGATGTTAAAACTCTCCCAGGAGTAACTCTTACTCGCAGTGGGTATCAGGATCCAACTATCTCATAGAAGGTATGCAATCTCATTGCAAATTTCAACACTTGAAATTCCCGATAATACTTTTGCCCCTACCCTCCTATGACCTTGACAAAGGCCAACAAACCATAGGATGCTAGTCAAGTTCAACCTGTCATTTCCTGATTGAATTAAACCCACCCGCACGACCCTTGACTAAGGCCAACAAGGTCGTGCGACTACCCTAATCCGATCGCATCACATGTATAAGAAGATAAGAACGCATCACATGCATAAGAAGATAAGAACTAGTCAGCTACCGCACACTACGCCTTGACAAAGGCCAACAAATGCAGCACGAATACTAAATAGTCTTTATCTGAAATGACGGAGGGCTACGACAGGTTTTTAAGAAAACCTTTTGCGTAATGAACTTGATATCGTTGTAGAATCGTGTGATTTTTGAAAAAGAGTGTTTTTAAGGCTTTTACTAGTTTTGCTAAAGAGGTCACTCCCGGTGAAGGGATCTCGGCTCTTTCCTTATCGAATAAGGTACAAGATATTTCACAATTACTACAATGCAAAGCAAGAACTAAAGAAGCAATCAAAAGACAAATCCGAGTGGGTTGTAGCATCTACTAGTTTCGCTAATGAGGTCACTCCCTGTGAAGGGATCTCGGCTCTTTCCTCATTGAATGAGGTGCTGGATATTCTATAAGGAATACCGCCATGCAAAGCAAAAACTAGAGCTACCCTTTTTGAAAATTTGATTCTACAACATTTTTTTAGGTTTCTTTCTTTTTCACTAATCTCATTAATGAAGTCCCATCAATTATGCTTCCTAAGTATCACAGAAGAAATGAAAATACAATGTACGCTTATGCCATCTGCATTCGCCACAGTGCCCCGGTATGCACCGTTAGGTTACTTAACTAACGGCATGGCGGGGCGAGACTAACGCGGGTGCAAAACATAAGCAACGTTTATTATATATCATATATATAATAATAAAGCATTCGTCTCAAGCATATAAAGTGATCACATCACAGAATATCAGCAGCAGAAGATAACATATGAAATCTTGGATATACTAGGAATTCCGTGTTTTAAATTAAGCCAGTATAAAACACGGATTCCACGGTCGCAATGAATAGCCAAACCCACATCCCTAGACCCCTACGAGAGCGACAAGCAACCCTACCAATTCTAGAGTTAGGAGACCCGGTCTCGACTCCTCGAGATGGTCTCCTATTGGACTCTAGAACCCGGTTACTTGTGCTCCCCACCTTGGGTCTATCCTAATGTAGAAAAATAAATAATATACAACAATGGTGACATCATCCTCATCCCGGAAGTGCCCCAATGAAAGAATATTACATACAAGTTTTTACATGAATGAAAATGAAAAACTCTCATCTCACATAAAAATACCCCGGCTATTCAAAACACGATGATCCAATATAACATATCACATCAACACATAACATCGCATCATCAACGTAAGTAAATATGTGTATCCCAATTGTCGTTGACATATAGCAACGAAATCGGCGATACACCACATATTACACTTACGGTCGCAGAAAAGAAAATGTCAAATTACAACATTTGGAATCCACAATCACCTTAGACATCATAAACCCGAAATATCACATATTTCGGATTTCTTGCCTAACCAAATGAATTCCAAATATTGTATCACATTCCACAAATAGCTAGACGATGTTAAACATTCCGATCGAATCAATAAACACCCATAATTTCCCAAAGAGCTCAACACTTGAGCGTAATTTAAAAATACTATGTACATGCTACAGTACCTATGGACCAACCGTAGAAGGGTCAACCCTTGCCTTACCTATGGTGCCGCGGAACTACCGCAAACCCTAGGATTTGGCGGCGGTTCTTACGGTCATAGAATCGAGTTAGGGTTTCGTTCTTCTAGAGGGTCTATCGTATTACTTGCATGATTTTTAAATGTTCTTTAAGTTAGAAAAAATCCAACTCTTGAAAATTTTCCGTCAAGAGAAAAATTGGGTTATTGATATCCGTTCGAACTTTTTAACGCCGTCTAAATAACCCGAAACAATGTTAGAATTACGACTACGAAACACTTCGAATTGCCTTTATAGAAAATTAACATCTTATGCAATTTTAGAAAAAAACAAGCAACACCTGAAACACCAAAACCCAGAGACCAGAACACCAAACGAATACGAACCAAAACAGAGCAGAGGGGGCCGACCAGCTCGGAAATTCTGGGAATGTCACCGGGTCAAAACCGGCGAAATGGGTTCGTATTTGCTCAGTGTTCATGTTACATCTCATATAACATTCTGCAGTTGCTTAAAAAATTTTTAGAGGCTATTTAAAAATCGAAAGAAAATAAATTTCAATGTTTCAAGTTTCGGAGTAGTTTCGGTTTCGTAATCTAACAAACATCGTCTAATTCTACAGCTTGGCTTTGATACCACTGTAGGGTTACCTAGCACGACAACAAGGTTTCGGGAGGTATCGTCCATGCCAAATTAAAAAAAAATGCCATGCTAAACAACCCTAACCATAGAATCTTAACTTGAGAATTCGACAACACAATATGTAAACATCTTTACATCTAAGTGAATATGGAATACAACCTTTGTAGACCGGTCCATCACTTCAAATGCTCCGTGTAGAAGTTCCTTCGCTCCAAGTAGTGGTGATCCGGACTCTTCGTAGTCTCCACTAGTCGAAATGAACGAGCTTGCTCAATGATCTTCGAGGCCGAAAATGATCTACTTTGAGGAGACACCAACTCAAGCTACCTCTTCCCTAATTTGGGATTAGTGAAGCTAACACCCTAAACTAAATGGCTAATCTAGTAGAGGATGATGAAGTGGGATTTTTGCTCACTTTAGAATTAATTTTCTCACTCTATATCTTTTTCTTGAGAAAGCTAGAGAGCTCAATGAAGAAGATGAAGCAAATAATAGATGAGAGAGTGAATGGCAACCATGGGTGAGTTCATATCATATATAACTCATGTAGAGAATAAACCATGACTAAAGATTATGGTTAGGTTAATAAATATCTAATGCAAGACAAATTTAGTGGACAAAGTCAATGGTTTCAACAAGCTTCCAAAGCTTGCAACCATGCTTAATTCCCACCAATTTATATTTGCATTAAATAAATAAAACCCTAATTATCTAATGGCATGGTATGAGTCTCATACACCCATGTAGTGTGTATCATCAAGCATGACACAAAAAAGAAAACACAAATAATATATATCACACATATATTAAGTGTGCACATGTGAGAAAAAAGAAATGCACAAGTGAGAAAATATTAGTTAATGTAAATTAATATATCAAATATATACTTATACATTAAATTATCAAATCAACATTTGATTTAATAATCCGGTTATATCACATATAACCGACTAATATTATATGTATCAACTTATCGAATCAACAGTTGATTCGATAACCCGGCTATATCACATATAACCGACCGATATTACATATCGCGAGAATAGAATACGGTATCACATACTCGTATTATTCTCGGTCCCGCACATATCACATATGTGCTCCAACTTTGTTTTGCCTGAGCCTGTAAACTTCTGTGTAGGACTCTAAAGACCCGTCAATACGCCGGCAGTAGGTGATGATCATATCAGTCACCCACAAGCCGTCAGCGGTACTAGCTGGACGTAACGGCTACTCGGGTATTGAGCGATAAGAAGATCAACAAGCAAGCCTGCTCATACTCCTATAAAGCCTGTCAGTAACACTACCGTACAGTCTGGTCTCTTCGTCTGATATATTGCATATCCAGTCTAGGGGTGGTAAACGTCAGACCCCAGTAACCGATAAGTCGTGCCGATGTGAGGCTCATAACGGGTCGACAAACTACTGATAACACTTACCAGTAGATCTCCGTATCAGCCCTGGCTAGGTACTTCCTGTTATAGCCAATCGAGCACAGCGCAAAATCAACCCCCAATACCGGGAGAGACGAAACCCCTCCTATCGCTCATTGCCTCCATGTGATTCGGGACTGTACCCAAAAGCCATCGTTTTGCACATTCTCTTGAACGTGGTAAGGTGGAAATTAAAGCACAGTGGGAATCACACAAGACTCTGTGACGATCTCGGGTCTACAGACTTACTTGTACCAGTGTCACCAGAGACCTGCTATCTGACGATAGGTATAATACCAACTAGGAGTTCTCGGCGAGTCCGTTCAGTGTACCCAGTCTCCACTGAGCACCCGTATACCATCTTTGATTTCAAACACCAATGGATGTGGGATCATCCATTGCCCATCATATGGGTCAAGAAGCGTATACGCTAGTCTACTCTGGAATATCGATGCCCTGTCTCGATACACCCTCGACTAGGAACAATTAAAGGATGTACTTGTGGACTGCCCTGGTCCCACTAGTATGATCTCCATCATATTCCTGATAGTCAAGTACACATCCTAAGGGCTTTATCAACATGTGAGAGCAAGACAGTATCACAATACAAGTCTACATGTTAAGACAAAGAGCAACAAGATAGCATACTATCATGTCGAGCAAGAAAGTCCTCTCTATATATGTCCAAGAATCCACTATAATATACATCATATGTATAATAATGGCCTCTAGGGTATACACATAACTAACAATAAGTCCGAGCTGGAAATAGGGGAATATCCGGATTCCCACGCCACCCAAACGAGGAATGAGCATGTTGATGCATCTTCTTTGGGTGTGTTTGTTACCGAGAACTGTTTCTCAGTACACTCTACGTCCTGAGTATTAGATACCGGATCAGGATCCCATATATGTAATATGTTACACGGGCTAAAGAAAGGTAGAGAACTGGGAATAGGTGATCATTCTGTAAGAGTAGGGTACGATGCAAATGTTGCAGCCAAAGAAGTTGGTGAATATCACCTTATATTACCAACTGGTAATACATTGATTCTGAACGAATGTTATTACATACCGAACCTGATATGCAATATTATATCAGTTTCTTTATTAAGTAAAAAAGGATATAATTTTGTATTGCAGGATAATGTTATGAACATTTTCCTAAATCAGAAGTTGATTGGATCAGGCTCGTTAAGTAATGACATATACGTTCTAAATCAAACCACAGTTCTTAACGTACAGAACACACACAAGAGTAAAAGTTCAGAAATGAACGAGTCTTTCTTGTGGCATTGTAGACTAGGTCATATCAATGCGACAAGACTAGCTAAGTTACATAAGAATGGATATTTAAACCCGTTTGAATTTACATCTTATGAAACTTGCCAGTCATGTCTCAAAGGAAAAATGACCAAAACTCCGTTTACTGGACATGGAGAAAGAGCTACTGAACTCTTGGGACTGATACATAGTGATGTATGCGGTCCCATGTCTACACATGCCAGGAATGGTTCCTCATACTTTATTACATTCACTGAAGTTCTCTCAAGATTCGGACATATGTTTCTGTTGAAACACAAGTCTGAAGCTTTTGAGAAATTCAAAGAATATAAGCATGAAGTTGAGAACCAGACGGGTAAAAGTATTAAAATTCTTCGATCTGATCGAGGAGGAGAATACTTGAGCACAGAGTTCCTGGATTATCTAAAAGAGAACGGGATTCTCTTTTAGCTTACTCCTCCGTATACACCATAGCACAACGGTGTATCGGAGCGGAGGAATCGCACCCTATTAGATATGGTGCGCTATATGATGAGTATTGTTGAGTTGCCTGTTTCCTTTTAGGGTTATGCGCTTAAGACAATTACATACCTATTGAATCAAGTTCCATCTAAATCAGTGCCTAAAACTCCATATGAGATATGGAGTGGAAAGAGACCATGTCTTAAACGAATTAAGATATGGGGTTGTCCGTCCTATGTCAAACGGCAAAATCCTGACAAACTCGAGGCACGATCAGTTCTTTGTAAGTTTGTTGGATATCCCAAACATTCACATGGAAATCTATTCTACCACAGCGAGGAACAAAAGGTGTTTGTTTCTCGTCATGCCACCTTTTTAGAAAAGGAATTTCTTGAAAAAAAAATTAGTGGCAAAGAGGTAAAATTGGAAGAAGTTCCAGCTACAAAAACTATAACTGAAGATTTAGTGGATCCAGAGGATTCGATAGTCCCCGAAGAACCTCAGCCTCTCTGCCGATCTAGTAGGGTTCCTCATCCACCTGAGAGATACTACGGTTTTCTCATTGATGGTGGGAGCGAGGATTGCATCATGAAAGATGATGATCTTACTAGTTTCGAGCAGGCCATCACGAGTGGGGACTCTGTGAAATGGCTGAATGCAATGCGATCTGAGATGGAATCCATGTACACCAATAAAGTATGGACTTTGGATGTTGCTCCTGAAGGGATAAAACCCATTGGGATCAAGTGGGTCTTTAAGAAGAAACTTGGTGTAGATGGAAAGTTTGAGACTTTCAAAGCTAAACTTGTAGCAAAAGGTTTTCGTCAACGACCATGTGTGGATTATGATGAAACCTTTTCTCCACTGGCTATGCTTAAGTCCATCCGGATCCTACTTGCCATCGCTGCATACTATGACTACGAAATCTGGCAGATGGATGTCAAGACCGCTTTTCTAAATGGTGATTTAGAAGAGCATGTATATGATACAGCCAGAGGGCTTCGTAGATAGTGGGAGCAGCGGAAAGGTGTGCAAGCCGCTTAAATCAATCTACGGATTAAAGCAGGCATCGCTGAGTAGGAACATCTGTTTTGATGTGGCAGTCAAAGAGTTTGACTTTATCAAAAACATAGATGAGCCATGTATATACAAAAATGTTGAAGAGAGTAAGGTTGTCTTCCTCGTATTGTACGTGGATGACATACTCTTGATAGGAAATGATGTTCCTA
This sequence comes from Agapanthus africanus, assembly GCA_030015575.1. Lineage (NCBI taxonomy): Eukaryota > Viridiplantae > Streptophyta > Magnoliopsida > Asparagales > Amaryllidaceae > Agapanthus > Agapanthus africanus. The sequence goes on from JASDDO010000006.1 coordinate 217,369,531, forward strand.
TGCTACACTCAGTCAAGCTCTTCTTATCACAAAGATTCTCCATGAAGGATCTGGTTGATGCCTCCTACATTCCGGGGATTACGATCTATAGAGATAGATCTAAACGGATGTTGGGATTGTCCCAATCCAGGTACATTGACACCATACTAAATGTTAGTTGTATGTATGCCCTAGAGGCCATTATTGTACATGATTGTATATTATAGTGGATGCTTGAACATATATAGAGAGGAATTTCTTGCTCGACATGATAGTATGCTATCTTGTTGCTCTTTATCTTAACATGTAGATTAGTATTGTGATGCCGTCTTTTCTGTCACATATTGATAACGCCCTTAGGATATATACTTGACTACCAGGATTATAATGCAGATCCTACTAGTGGGGCCTGGGTAGTCCACAAGTCCATCCTTTAATTGTTCCTAGTCGTGTGTAACACCTTAGAATGTGTTTTGTGGCTAATTATATTTTAATGCATGGTTTTTAATAAAAGGTTTACCAAATTGATTTTTAATTATTTTATCCTGTTTAATGAATATTTTATTAGATTTTTCCTAGGCTTGCACACACTTGTGCATGATAACTAGGGTGTTATGTGGGGTTAAACCATGATTAGCAACATGGTGGTTTAACCATTTCCTTAACCTAGTTTTAATTATTAAGTGTTTTGGGTTTAATAGTGTATGGTTGTTAAAAATAAAAAAGGTTTTAAATTTAAATTGACTTTCTTATGTTGACCTTGGTGAGAGAGAGAGAGAGAGTGAGAATGGGGCATGATGGCTTTGCCATGTGTCACGACCCGAATATTTCGACTCGTGACCGACACTTAACCACGCTACGTCTACAGGCGTAACGCGACTAAGTAAGCCGAACCCAGAAATCAAAACCATTTAAAAGTAGCGAGTGTTGAAAACATTTAGTTAAAACATTTAGAAAACCTTACATAATTCGATAAGTTCTTTTAAATTTACGTTGTCATTTAAATAAATTTGGCAGCATTTCCTTTGTAAAAGTAACCCCGAAAATCGGGTATAAAACAAGATATAAGTAAAGATGAATATAATGAAATGAAATATTCCCAAACGGGAGCAATCACGCCTAACGGCGGAAACCATCATCACAAGAGTAATATACGACGCTGTAGCGAAGAATAAGCAATAAGTAAACATCACAGGAATACAAACTGCATATAAAAACAGTCGGCTCCTACGAGCTCGACACCAGAATACAAAATATACATCATCGTCCTCACACAGTATCTAAGTCCAGTACATAAATGGTAGATGGAGAATACTAGATAAAAAAGGAGTACAATAAAAGTAATCAGATACCACAACCCACCTAAAATGCAAAACAGCTCTCACACCAACTGTAGTGGTATCTGTAGCCAAAAGATGCAAAAGGCAGCCTGCCGCGACTACTCTGAAGGGCAACCTGCAAATACTGTGGCACAACGGGGGTGAGTTGCCAACTCGTGAATAGAGATAACATATAAAGGTAGCATGCACGTATTGCGCTACTCTATCAAATGCCAGCAGATGATATCAATGCGTGATAAGCAGTATGTGCAATAACCATGCAAATGCTCTGTCAGGTAAAATAACTACAGGATGAGATACATGATAATCAATGCTGAGCATGGGGTAAACAACATCTACATGGAAATATCAACATGGAAAAATAATCGGTGCCCCAAACTGCATCCAAATCCCAAATAAACTCATGCGCCGGCACTCTCCTCGGCCCTCAAATCCTGTAAATCTCTGAGAATCACGAGTGCCCAACATCGGCACTCAAAATATCATAAAATACTCGTGTTCAGCATCGACACGCAAATCCTCATATATCGGGCTCCGTCAGTCCGGATCAGCCCACGGGCTCCGTCTGCGGTATCGGCCCTCGGCCCCGGCAGTACGGATCATCCCGCATCCATCTCTCGACTCTGGTCAGTATCCTCCGGACAACCGCCAGGTCCAACCAATCACCGGTAGGTACTCGCCACCCTGCCAGGCTCATCGTCTACTCCACGAAAAACATTTCTCGCCCCGGGGAACCATACCGGGTCCACCACGAACCCGCAAACGGATCATCCAACTCCTCGAATCGGGTTTCAAGCACACGTCTCAGCACCGAGAAAACGCGTGGTGGACGCACCAAAATATCATATCACGAGGGACCGGGTTTTCAAATAGTGCATCTTTTCTTTAAATAATTCCACGGTCCTCAAAACCAGAAATTTCATGGAAATCCAACACCAATGAGTGAATCAAATGTGATATGCTATGTACATCAAGTCACAATGTAGGTACAAGGGAGAACCGCTTTTTTAAAATGGTTTCAGTTTTTAAAGACATCTTGCGGCTCCCAATTTCTATGAAGATCATAACGAATCATATATGAAATGAACTACAACAATGTAATCATGGCAATTCTACAGTGAGTGTGTCATGGCAATTACTAACGGTGTGTGTAACATGCAGATTAATGCTCGTGCAACATGAACCGTTAGTAATAGTGCGGTGTTCTATCAATTCTAAGTTTACATACATATAGCAGGGAATGCAGTATGCAACAGTGGTATACATGACAGTCAATGTAGGAAAAATGGAATGTATAACTATAAGGTCCTATTAACCCTGACGCATAACGCCATGCGGGCGATATCCCCGTAGATGTTAAATCTACTCACCGAAATCTCGCGTTAAGTGTAGCCGACGACTTGCTTCCTTTTCTTCGCAGCGTCCGTCTCACTCGCCTGCGAACCTAGAATCACACAATATATCACACATAAGCTCAAATCCACAAAAACGTGATATTAAGGTCAAACTAGAAACCCGTGTCGCAAACCAAGCGCGCGTGTGCGCGATACGTAAAAACGTGCGATTACGCGCCTGAAACTACCCTGACGCGTCGCGATACGCAGAAATCCCAAACCACATGCGTATCACGCGTGTCGTGAAGGTTTAAAAATACGGGAAATAGGTATATAGCTCCAGATTTTCCTACAGCAAGAATGACACAAAAATACACATGCCAGGAGTCTGAGGGTCTCAGCAGACACCTATAGGACCAAACCCCAACCAAAACCCTCCCCATCTGGCCGCAATTTGCGGCCAGATCGAATTTTTCGGCGGCCACTGTACGGAATTTGGGGGTCGGGTTCTACCTGGGGGATCAGCACCTAACCAACATACTGCAGTCTTCTCAAAATCAATCTGAACTCACCGGGTGGATAGCAGATTACAGAAGCTCAAAATTTACTTAAAAACGATGAATTTGCATCAAATAGGGATCTGGTGGTATTTTAGTGCAATTTGGGGCTACGATGGGTTAAAATGGTCCTAACAACACTCCATCAACTTACTAAAACCAAATCATGCAACACTTGGTCAAGGTTCCCACCAATCACCACAAAAAGCACTAAATACACAAAACTATCGCTAATCGAAGCTAATCTACTCAATTAAGCGAAAGTAGGAATAAGTTTAGAGGTTATACCCTCAAGAAATCTCACAAGCCAGTAGAAGGAGAAGAAGAAGAGGGAATGGAGCTGCTGGGGTGCTGTTGCTGCTGCTGCCTGTAGCTGCTGCTATTGTTGCCTGAGCTGCTGTTGCTGAGGCTGAAGTTGCTGCTGCTGCTGTTGTGTTTGCTGCTGCTACTGCTGTTGTGGAGGTAAGTGTGTGTGTGTGTGAGTGTGAGAGTGAGGTTGAGAGAAAAGATTACAAGAATGAGAGGGAATCATAACCCCAAATGTCAACCCCTCCACTCTCTCTCTTCATTAAATGCAAGCATGGCTTTTGCCATGATGCATTCTCTCTCTCTCTCATTCTCACCAAGTCAACACTAAAAGGGAAATTCAAATTAAAGCAACCCTCAAATAAATAATTGAACTTAATTAAAGCCCAAAAGACTTAATCCCCAAGATTAAACCCACCATGGTTGCTAATCATGGTATTACCTCATTTTAAAACCCTAGTTTACATGCACATGTGTGTGCAAGCCTAGGAAAATTCTAGAAAAATATTTATTAAATTGGGAAAAATATTTGAAACTCAATTTGGTAAACTTTTTATTAAAAACCCTTTATTTAAATATAAATAGCCACTAAACACATTCTAAGGTGTTACAATCTCTCCCCCTTAAAGAAATTCGTCCCCGAATTTCAAAATCTAACTACACGTACCTTCGAAAAGACGGGGGTACTTCTTCCTCATCTCGCTTTCGGTCTCCTAAGTGACCTCCTCGCTGCTCTGACCATGCCAAAGTACCTTGACTGATGGAATGTCTTTCGATCTCAATTTCTTCACTTGTCGATCCAAGATCATCACCGGCTGCTCTGCATAGAAAAGGTCGCGCTCAAGCTGGATCGTCGGGTGCTGAATCACATGCTAAGGATCCTAAAGATATCTACGGAGCATCGAAACGTGAAATACGGGGTGCACATCTGGAAAACTGGGCGGAAGGGCTAACCGGTATGCAACTGCACTAACACGCTCGAGGATCTCGAAGGGGCCCACATATCTGGGACTGAGCTTCCCCTTCTTCCCAAACCTCATCACACCTTTCATTGGGGAGACCCTCAAGAAAACATGATCACCTACAGAAAACTCAAGTCTATGCCGCCGACGGTCCGCATAAGATCTCTGCCTACTCTGGGCTGCTCTCATCCTATCACGAATCAACTGGATCTTCGCGGTCGTTTCCTCAACAATCTGTGGCCCTAAGATACTGCTCTCACTGAGCTCTGTCCAACAGGCGGGCGATCTGCATCTCCTCCCATAAAGAGCCTCAAATGGTGCCATCTGAATGGTCTCCTGGTAGCTGTTATTGTAGGAGAACTCTACTAAGGGTAAGTGATGATCCCGGCTACCTCCGAAATCTAATACGCACGCTCTGAGCATGTCCTCGAGAGTCTGAATAGTCCGCTCTGACTGTCCGTCGGTCTGCGGATGAAATGCTGTGCTGAAACTCAAGCGAGTGCCCAAAGCCTCCTGAAGCCTCTGCCATAGTCGACTGATAAACTAGGTGCCTCTGTCGGACACGATACATGTCGGAACTCCGTGCAGTCGTACTATCTCGTCGATGTAAATCTGGGCGTACTGAGCAAATCCGAAAGTCGTCTTCACTGGCAGGAAGTGAGCCGCTTTCGTCAAACGATCTACGATCACACAAATGGAGTCATACCCTCGCCTAGTCCTGGGTAGACCCACAATGAAATCCATCAAAATCTGCTCCCATTTCCACTCCGGAATGGGTAACGGCTGTAGCTCTCCCGCGGGCCTCTGGTGCTCAGCCTTGACCTGCTGACAAGTTAGGCATCTCGACACAAAATCTGCAATGTCACTCTTCATTCCGTCCCACCAGTAAACATCTCTCATGTCATGGTATATCTTGGTGGAACCGGGATGAACACTATATACCAATCGATGTGCCTCCTCAAGAATCTCGCGCCGCAGTCCCTCAGCATCTGGTACGCACAGTCTGGTCCCAAATCTCAGCATCCCCTGATCATCGATCACGAACTCTGAAAATCTGCCCTGTCTAATCTGTGCCAAGATCTCCAAACATCGGTTATCACTGCGCTGTGCCTCATGTACGCGGTCAAGTAGCTGTGGGCGTGCACGAACATGCGCGATCTGTCCTCCAATCGGCGTGAACTCGAACTGTATTCGGCTGTCGCATAATATCTGCCAATCTGCTGACGACTGCCCCTGTACTGCGCTCAAACAAGATAGACTATCCCCGGGCCTCCTGCTCAAAGCATCCGCCACCACATTCGCCTTGCCCGGGTGATACAAGATCTCGCAGTCGTAATCCTTCACTAACTCCATCCATCGGCGCTGTCTAAGGTTCAGGTCTCGCTGCTGAAATATATACTTTAAACTCTTGTGATCAGTGAATATCTGGCACGACTCGCCGTATAAGTAATGTTGCCAGATCTTAAGTGCAAAGACCACTGCAGCCATCTCCAAATCGTGAGTGGGGTAGTTCTGTTCATGTTTCTTCAATTGTCGCGAAGCATATGCGATCACCCTGTCATGCTGCATCAATACGCACCCTAACCCCACTCGAGAAGCATCACAATAGACCACAAATCCGCCTGATCCTGAAGGTAATAATAATACCGGTGCCGTAGTCAGCCGAGTCCGTAGCTGCTGAAAATTTTGCTCGCACTCCTCCGTCCAGTCGAAAGGAGCTCCCTTCCGGGTCAACCCGGTCAAAGGTGTAGCAATACTGGAGAAGTCCTGCACAAATTGCCTGTAATAATCGGCCAACCCCAAAAAGCTGCGAATCTCCGTAACCGATGTGGGTCTGGGCCAACACTGAACGGCCTCGATCTTCCTCGGGTCTACACATATACCGTCTCGTGAAATCACATGCCCCAAGAAGTCTACGCTGTCCAGCCAGAAAGCACACTTGGAGAATTTCGCATAAAGCTGGTGCTCCCTCAAAGACTGCAGTGTAATCCGCAGGTGCTGCTCGTGCTCCTCACTACTCCGGGAATACACCAAGATATCGTCAATGAATGCTATGATGAACAGATCCAGATATGGTCGGAAGATACGGTTCATCAAGTCCATGAATGCTAAAGCAAAAGCTAAAGGGGTCACTCCCGGTGAAGGGATCGTCGGCCCTTTCCTCATTGAATAAGGTGCAGGATATATCATATATACCGCTGTGCAAAGCAAAAGCTATAGAAGCAATCAAAAGACAAACCGAGGGGTGTAGCATCTGCCAGTTATTGCTAAAGGGGTCACTCCCGGTGAAGGGATCTCGGCCCTTTCCTTATCGAATAAGGTGCAGGATGTTCTACAAGGAACACCGCGATGCAAAGCAAGAACTGTAGCTACCTGTTTTTGAAAATTCGATTCCACAACATCTTAGGTTTCTTTTCTTTCATTAATCACATTAATGAAGTCCCATCATTTAAGTCCACCTAAACATCACAGATAAATACGACGTACACTTATGACATCCGTGTTCGCCTCGATGTCCCCTCGTGCACCGTTAGGTTAGGTGACTAACGGCAGAGCGGGGCAGGGCTAGCGCGGGTGTAAAACATAAGTAACGTCTATATAATATATCATATATACTATATACAGTATTTATCACAGAACATCAAATGATCACATCACAGATATCGCAGCAGAAGAATCATATGAAACATTGGATATACTAGGACGTCCGTGTTTTCAATACGAGCCAGTATAAAACACGGATTCCACGGTCGCGATGAATAGCCAAACCCACACCCCTAGACCCCTACGAGAGCGGCAAGCAACCCTACCAATTCTAGGGTTAAGAGACCCGGACTCGACTCCTCGAGATGATCTCCCTCTGGACCCTAGAACCCGGTTACTTGTGCTCCCCTCCTTGGGTCTATCCTAGTGCGGAAAAGTAAATAATATACAAATGGTGACATCTTCCACAACCTGGAAGTGCCCCAATAAAAGAATATTACATACAAGTTTTTTACATGAATGAAAATGAAAAACACTCATCTCACATAAAAAACCCCGGCTATTCAAACACGAAGATCCAATATAACATATCCAGCAACACATAACATCATATGTCATCAACATAAGTAAATATGCCCATCCCAATTGTCGTTGACATATAGCAACGAAACCGGCGATATCACATATTACACTTACGGTCACAGAAAAGAAAGTGTAAAACTATAACAGTTGGAATCCGCTACCTGCATAGATATCGCATGCCTAATCAAATGAATTCCTTAGACATTGCATGCCTAACAATTATAAACCCCGCATTTTAGTCTCATTTATCGAAAACTCTTTTCAATATATCAAGTCGGAAATTCAACAAGATTCCCGACATACTGATCGAATGCTCGTCGCAAACTTTAGTAGACGGCCGCACCCCCGATACCGTCGACGAAGTGCACCAAGGCGGAACACCGCTACCGTGAGCACCCGAACGGATGCTTTCGGCGACGGGGTTCTCCTACAGTCACTTGGTCGGGGCTAAGGGGTGTAGCTGTCTATTAAGTTTATCCGGCGAGTATCCGCGTACGCTACGTGATTGCGACGGACTTTTGATCACATCAAAATTCCGTGGCAACCGATCAAGTGAGACTAAACTGCTATGTTTATAACATCCAAATCAGTTATCTCATAACTACTTGTGGATTCCAAATATTGTATCAAATTCCAGATAAATAGAAAATGTTAAACTTTTCGATCGAACATTCAAACACCCAAGTTTTCCCGGAAGAACTCAACACATGAAATAGGTTTAAAAACATTCACTTCATGCCACAGTACCAACGGTCCAGCCGTAGAAGGGTCAAGCCAACGCCTCACATGTGGCACGCCGTACTGCCCCAAACCTTAAGGTTCAAAGGGCAGTTCAAGACGGTCACATAATCGAGTTAAGGTTTGTTGTCTTCTAGAGGGTCCATCGCGTTACTTGCACTACTTAGAACGTTATTAAACTACGGAAAAATCCAACAATTGGAAATTTCCCGGCAGGGGAAAAGTGGGTATTTATATCCGGCCGAACTTTTTAACATGTTCTAAAATACCCGGAAAAACACAGACAAAGTTAAAGTGTAACAACCCTATTTTTCTACACCAAAAGTTTTCAAATATTTTTTTTCAAAAATCCACAAAGGGGTATTTTAGCATGAGCACAAGATATAGGTAATTATTTTGTTTTTAATTATAAGCTACAAGAATATAATAACTCCATTTTTAGTGTACAAGAATTTACTTTAAATTTAATGTATACAAGGAGCATTTATTCTTGCTGCTATCATTTTAAGTAATTAAATACCACAATAATTACAAGATGGAGCTTGTAGCTCATTGGTAATACCTTGCACTGCTGAACCAAGCCACCAGAGTTCGAATCCCATGCCCCACATTATTTTTTTAATATTATTTTGTTTTAAATTTTTGGAAAGTCAACAGTCAAACCGTCATAACTCACAAAACTTGAACTGTACATAAAAAGTTAAATATACCAAAAATCCCCCCTCGAGTTTCCCCGGCCCCCGACACTTCGACTCGGCCCGACTCGGTCGAGTCGGCCGGCGGACGGGCCGACTTGGGCCTGCGCCGCCGGCCGGACTCGGCCGGACGGCCGAGTCGTCAACACGGAATTTTTCCGTGTTGACTTGGTCTTACCCCCTGTATACACTAATTTCCTAGATCGGTTACCGAATGCTCATTAAACCTCTTTTACTCCCAATTTTAATGAATTTTTAATGAATTTTTATATTTTTAAAATATTTTTTTAATTAAAACCCTAACCCTAGCCTAGCCCTATATAAACACCCCTTCCCTCTACCCTTTCACTCTACATTCCTAAGTCCACTCTCTAGAAATCTCAAGAGAACTCAGTACGTTAGAAAAACGAGCGAAAGGCGAAGCGCTGCCGAAATCGACGACGAATTCCGGCGATCGTGCTAGGACTCTTCACGACGATTCGACGCCCGGCAAACCCTCTACCTCCCTCTCACTCTCTAACGTGTCCAAAACCCGTAAGTCCCCCTCTTTCTATCTTTCTTTTCTTTTAAGAAAAATACGACTTTTTAAAACCCGACGGAAATCGGAACAAACCGATTTCCGATTCGGTTTTCTATCAAAACTCACTTGTCACAAATTACATAATGCTTAAACATATTCATGTTGACTATTAATCACTTAAAAATCAATTTGGATAATGTTTTTCACATGAAATGATAACGTTTCCATTTAACGTATTTCTTTCACTTAAATACCACAATGTTTAGTTATCACATTTAACCCTTAACAATTGCTATACCTTAACGTAGATCACGAGGTAATGACCTACCTCCTCACACATGCAAATACAACCCTAATTGATATCATCAAAACTTAGAATACGAAAATACAAGACTTTACATTAAAATACCCTTTTCTTTATAAAACTTTTCTGAAAGTTCTAAGTTGTATACAATTTTAAAACAAAATCTTTTAATAGGAAAATACGATATGTCATGGACATCGATCGTTTATCTAAACTGACTTTGTGGTGTCTAGGCTAGGCAAGTGAGCTTGGGTAACTTTAAAAGGCCCGCCTCACGATTCGTGAGCGGATCCCTCCCTCCTCACTTGTACTTACCTGGCCGCAATTGGCGGTGAAGAGGCGATTTGAGGCTTCTAATGACTTGTCGTTTAGACCCTTTAGAAATAGACTAGTTGGCTTAGGAAACCCTAGAAACTAAAATACGGAAATTTACACCTTTTTACAAATAAATACCTCATCTTTATAAAACCGTTTTCTAAATGATTAGTATTTATTAAATCTTTGCAAGGCGCCACTACAACCCACCTTTGGGAAACTCGTTAGGGATAGTACGGTTTATTGTGCACCCTCGAGCTTAGTAGTGCGAGATTCAGATCTCCGCAAGGAGCATTCGGTCTCGAAAGGTTTAAAATACGACATTTAAGAAAAATGAGATTTTGGAAAATAAAATATTTATTTTAAAAATTATTCTTGTATTAATATATATATAATTATCATTTAAACGCCTATTTTGTTATAAGATAAAGTTTCCACCTTTTCCTAAAAATTACAAGATCAAAAGTTATATTAAAATACCATGAATTTTCAAATAAATCAATATTATAAATTAATACTTTTATTAGGATATATTCACTAGAATAACACAAATAAAATTTACACTCATTATAACAATAAAGACGAATAATAAATACTTGAGGTGTATCTTGAAAACTATACAAAAGTATTTTTACATAAAACCCCCCTCAAGTTTTATAATTTACAACAAGGACCCTAACAATTATAAAACTTCAAATTACTTTTCTTTTAGTCTGACTCGGGTTTGAGTCTGACTATTTCTGACTTGAATATGATTCAAGTCAATCTATATTCTTTAATATTCCAACTCAATATGAATACATGAATCCCTGAATCCAGTTAACAATCTATTCAACTTGACTGAATCAAACCATGGATATACATCCATTATTCCGTTATTCCATTTACCTGATTATACAGTTACAACATGTTTACTGATATCATGGTTTTGATCAGTCATCCAACTTATACAATACAATACTACAATACAATCATAACACTACGGGGATTAAGGGGTAGACTGGTACGGAACATGTTAAAGGTGGCACGAGGTGGTCACTTAAGACGTAATTACATCCATGCCGTTGTTCCGTGGTATTATCGACGGAGCCTTGTATTACAGGTTACCAAGGTCCCCGGTGTAAGTGGGACTCCCCTCGTATACACTGGCATCTTCTGTACCAGGCTACAAGCAACAACGTTAATACAATATTACAATATTATAATACAACATTAAAAGTTCTCTCTCTCTCTCTTTCTTACTTTCTGTCTATTTCTCCCTTATCTTTGGGACTTACCGAGCGACCTGTTCGCTGACGACATTCTATTTCTTTCTTCTTTGAATGTCGTCAGGTGCTTTGGACCCAGCAGAGATCGAGCCTACCGGTGAAGACTTGGAGCAGTTTCACGAAGACCCCGAGCTCTAGATATTGTACCTTGTTCTTTTCAGTATTTTCATTTCCTGTTATGCCACTGTTTAGGCATCACTTTCCATTTCAGTTGTATTTACTTTTCATGCATTGTACAAAAGAATGTTATTAATAAAGTTGCTGTTATTTCTATATCTCTTGTCTCTTATGATTTACTTTTATATTGCTTAGATACGCTTAGCGTATGTACTTCTGAGTATATACGTAGCGGGCCTCGTCGTGTCCCCTTCGCCGTATACTGGGAAGCGGCGCGTGACATAAAGATTTCGATCGAATCGACGAACTCCCAATACAACCCAGAAAACTCAACGCTTGAGTATAATTTAAAATTACCCAGAAAACACAGGAATCAATATAGGACATTACTGTGCAAAGCATGTGCCAAGAATCAACTTTGTGGCCGCGGAACCGCCGCACATGCTACGGTAGGGCCGCGGTTCCGCGGCGTTTTGGTTGACTTGGGCTCACGTGCTTCACAGTAACTCTTATAATACCCTGCTGTATTTTTTGAATATTTTTAATTTGGAAAAATCCTCATTTTCAGAAAATGTACAGAGAAGGGTTTGAGTTAGGGTTTCGGGGTTCGATCGGATTTCTAACATCGTCTACACTTCACCTAAAGCTCTAGCTAGGCTCTGATACCACTGTAGGGTTACTAGGCACACTCAAGAGGTTCCACAAGGCATCAACCATGCCAAAATCAAAATTTTCATGTGCCTAAGAATCCTATGCAAGATCGTTAACTAGAGGTAAAGGCGAAACAACAACAAGTCAACAACTTAACTACTAAGTGAATGGAAATACAACCTTTGTAGATCCGGTCCACCACTTCTTTAGCTCCGTGATGACGTCCCTTCGCTGCGATCACCGGGATCCCGGACTCTAGCGATGGTTTCGTCGGAGAAATGAGCGGTCTAGGTCGTTGACTACGATGCCGAAGATGATCTACGTCGAGGAAACTCTAACTCAAGCTCCATCTTCACTAGCTCATGAAACTTGTGAAGAAAACACCTTATACAACATGGCAAGTGGTAGAGGATGAAGAAATAGGAAGTGGGTTCACTTTGGATTTGGATTTCTCACTTGATTTCATCACTTGAAATTTTTCAAGAAAGTTTTCTTCTCTTCTTGAAGAAGATGAAGAAGAAGAAGAAAGAAAAATGAATTCATTTTCAAAATAATAATTCAAGTGAATACTTATCATAATGCAACCATGGGTGAGTTAACTTGTGTAGAGACTAAACTAGGGTTTAGGTGAATGGTTAGGTTAAGGAAAGAAACAAAATGGTCAAAGCTATCCAAAGCTTCATGAAGTTTCAAATAAAATCCAAAGAAAGCCACCATTTTATTTCTTGCCAAAATGAATAAATAAATAAATGAATAAATAAATTAAAACCCTAACCATTTACCTAAACATGGTTCAAAGCATACACACACCCAAGTTTGCATGTATCATCAAACATGATACAAACTAGTGCACAAAACTATATCATATATACAATGTGCACAATCTAGTGAGAAAAACCAATCTTAAGTGAACCAATACTAGTTAATGTAAAGTAATATATCAAATATATTATTATACATTAAATCATTAAATCAACACTTGATTTAATGATCCGGTCATATTGCATATAACCGACTAATATCAAGTGTATCAATATATCGAATCAACATTTGATTCGGTAACCCGGCTATATCTTATACAACCGTCTGATGATACAAATCGCGAGAATAGAATACAGTATCACATACTGGTATTATTCTCGGTCCCGCACATATCTCATATGCACTCCTATTTCGTTTCGCTTGAGCCAGGAAACCTCTGTGTAGGACTCTAAAGACTCGTCAATACGCCGGCAGTAGGCGATGATCATATCAAACACCCACAAGCCACAAGCGGTCTGCTAAACGTAACGGCCACCTGGGTATTGGGCGATCAGAAGATCAACGAGCAAGCCCGCTCACACTCCTGTGAATCCAACCAGTAACACTTACCGTACAGTCCGGTCTCTTCGTCTGATATCTCGTCTAGGGGTGGTAAACGTCAGACCCCAATAACTCGATAAGTCGTGTCGATATGAGGCTCATAACGGGTCGAGAAACTACTGGTAACACTTACCAGTAAATCCCTAAAGCAGCCTTGGCCAAGGACTTCCTGTTATAGCCAATCGAGCACTGCGCAACATCAACTCCCTATACCGGGAGAGACGAAACCCCTCCTATCGCTCATTGCCTCCAAGTGATTCGGGACTGTACCCAAAAACCACCATTTTGCACGCCCTCTTGGACGTGGTAAGGTGGAAATCAAAGCACAGTGGGAATCACACAAGACTCTATGACGATCTCGGGTATACAGACTAACCTGTACCAGTGTCACCAGAGAACTGCCATCTGACGTAAGGTATAATACCATCTGGGAGTTCTCGGCGAGTCCGTCCAGTGTACCCAGTCTTCACTGAGCACCCGTATATCATCTCTGATGTCAAACACCAATGGATATGGGATCATCCATCGCCCATCTGTATGGGTCGAGAAGGTATACGCTAGTCTACTCTGGTGTATCGATGCCCTGTCTCAATACACCCACGACTAGGGACCTTGAAGGTGTACTTATGGACTACCATGTCCCCACTAGTATGATCCGCATCATAGTCCAGGTAGTCAAGTACACATCCTAAAGGCTTTACTAACATGTAACAGAGAGACAATCAGTGTACACGTTAAGATAAAGAGCAACCAGATAGCATACTATCATGTCGAGCAAGAAAGTCCTCCCTACATATGTCCTAGCATCCACTACAATATACATCCTATGTACAGTAATGGCCTCTTGTCACGACCCGAGAATTTCGACTCGTGACCGGCACTTAACCACGCAACATCTACAGGCGTAACGCGGCTAAGTAAGCCGAACCCAGAAATCAAAACCAATAAATATAGAGTGATTTAAAACATTTTCGTAAAAACAGTCATGCATGTCCGAAAAACATTTTATTAATTTAGTAGAAATCCTTTTTAGTTCAAGAGTTATAACTTTTATAATTTTGGCAACATTTCCTTTTTTAAACATTTGCCCCGCAAGTCGGGTAAAAGCAAGGTGTAGCAGAAATGACAAGTAAAATGAATGAAGCATTACAATATGATATACGACGCCGTAGCGAAGAATACACAGTAAAGCAAGGACATTATCACAAAAGGTAAGACTGCATAAAATAAAGCCGGCTCACATACGAGCTCGACACCAGAGTACAAAATCATACACATCGTCCTCACAACCGTCTCTAAGTCAATACAGAAAGGTAGATGGAGAGTACTAGATACATCAATATATAACTGAAAGATAACAGATAGCGTACAAAAACCCACCAATAAGCAAAAGGCTAACTCGCCTCAGCAATGGTATCTGTGCCAAAAGATGCGGTAAACAGCCAGCCGCGACTACTCCCAAGGACAACCTGCAAATACCGTGGCACAACGGGGGTGAGTTGCCAACTCGTGAATAGAGATAACATATAAAGGTGATCGCGAGCATGCACATATAGCGTGGCTCTACTAATGCCAGCAGATGATATCAATGCATGCCAAACAGTGGATGCAATAGTAATACAAGTGCTCTATCAGGTAAATACTACAGGATGAGATACATAGCAATCAATACTGAGCATGGGATAAATAACATCTATATGGAATATGTCAACATGGAAAACAATAGGCGGTGCCTCAGGCTGCACCCAAATCCCAAATATACTCAGGCGCCGGCACTCCCATCGGCCCTCAAATCCTGTATACCTCTGAGAAATCACGAGTGCCCAACATCGGCACCCAAAACATCATCAAATACTCGTGTCCAACATCGACACGCAAATCCTCATATATCGGGCTCCGTCTGTCCGGATCAGCCCACGGGGTCCGTCTGTGGTCTCGGCCCTCGGCCCCGGCAGTACGGGTCATCCCGCATCCATCTCTCGACTCTGGCCAGTATCCTCCGGACAACTGCCAGGTCCAACCAATCACCGGTAGGTACTCGCCCACCTCCAGGCTCAATCGGCAAAACCCATCGATCATCTCGCCGAGGGGAACCATACCGAGCCCACCACGAACCCGCAAACGGAACATCCACTCCTCGAATCGGGTTTTAAGCACACGTCTCAGCACCGAGAAAAACGCATGGTGGACACACCAAAATATCATATCACGAGGTACCGGGTTTTCAAAATAGTGCATCTTTTCTTAAATATTTCCACGGTCCTCAAAACCAGAAATCACATGAAAATCCATCACCAATAAGTCAATCCAATGCGAGGTACAATGTAAATCAATCCATGGTATGGGTATAAGGGGAAAACCGCTTTTAAAATAGTTCTCGTTCTTAAGGATGTCATGCGGCTCCCAATTTCTAGAAAATCATAACCAATCATATGTAAGATGAACTACAGCAATATAATCATGGCAGCTCTACAGTGAGTGTGGCATGGCAATTACTAATGGTGTGTGTGTAGCATGCAGAATCGTGCCCGTGCAACATAAGCCGTTAGTAATAGTGCAGTGTTCTATCAGTTCTAAGCATATATATATATATATATATATATATATATATATATATATATATATATATATAAATATGGCAGGGAATGCAATATGCGATGACAATCCATGGTATGGTATATGCAATATATAACAATAAGGTCCTATCAGCCCTGACGCATAACGCCATGCGGGCGATATCCCCGTAGATGTGAAATCTACTCACCGAAATCTCGCGCTAAGTGTAGCCGACGACTTGCTTGCCCTTCTTCGCAGCGTCCGTCTCACTGGCCTGCGAACCTAGAATCACATAACATATATCACACATAAGCTCAATTTCACAGAAACGCGACATTACAGCCCACTTGAAACCCGTGTCACAAACCAATCGCGTGTGCGCGCGATACGCTAAAACGTGTGATCACGCGCCTGAAACTACCCCGACGCGTCGCGATACGCAGAAACCTAAACCTACTCACGTATCACGCGTGTCGCGAAGGTTTAGAAAAACGGAAAAATAGGTATTTGGTCCCAGATTTCTATACAGAGCTAAACTTACAAAAATATATATATCACAGAACCCTACACACTAGCAGACACCTACAGGACCAAACCCTAACCCAAACCCTACCCATCTGGCCGCAATTGGCGGCCAGAATGAAGGAATTGGCGGCCACAAGAAGGAATTTGGGGGTCGGGTTAAATCTGGGGTATCAGCACCTATCCACTATACTGCAGTCTTCTCAAATTCAAACTGAACTCATCGGGTCAAAAGCAGTTCCAGAAAACCTCAATTTTGCACAAATACGATAAATTGCATCAATTAGGGAAACTGGTGGTATTTTAGTGCAATGGGGGTTAAACTAGGTTAATATGGTCTCAATAACCCACTAACAACCTACTGAAACCAAATCACACCACATTGGCACAAGATTCCTACTAAACACCTCAAATCGCACTAAAACGCACTAAAAACCACTAACCGATGCAAAACGACACTAACCAAGCAAACTAGGGAATAAGTTTAGGAAATATACCTCATACTTAACCCTAGGGAGCTGAAGGAAGATGAAGAGGTGAAGGGGAGAAGCTGCAGTTGCTGCTGTTGCTGCTCACTGTAGCTGCTGCTGCTGATCTCTGCTGCTGCTGCTACTGCTTCTTGCTGTTGCTGCTGCTGTGCTTGGTTCTGGAGCTGGGGGTTGAGAGGTAAGTGTGTGTGTGTGTATGTGAGAGTTGAGAGAAAAACACAAGGAAATGAGAGGAAACAATTATCACTCAATTGTCAACCCTCCTCTCTCTCTCTTCATTAATGGCAAGCATGGCTTGAGCCATGATGCCCCCTCTCTCTCTCTCACAAGTCAACACCCACTACAATTTCAAATTAAAGTAACTTTTAATTAACTAATTAAACTTGATTAAAACCCAAAAGGCTTAATCCTCAAGATTAACCCACCATGGTCACTTAACATGGTAAAAACTCATTTAAAAACCCTAGTTTACATGCACATGTGTGTGCAAGCTTAGGAAAATTTTAGAAAAATATTTATTAAATTAGGAAAAATATTTGAAACACAATTTGGTAAACTTTTTATTAAAACCCATTATTTAAATATAATTAGTCACTAAACAAATCCTAAGGTGTTACAATCTCTCCCCCTTAAAGAAATTCGTCCCCGAATTTCAAAAATCTAACTACACGTACCTTCAAAAAGATGGGGATACGTCTTCATCATCTCGCTTTCGGTCTCCCAAGTGACCTCCTCACGGTTCTGACCATGCCAAAGTACCTTAACTGATGCGATGTCCTTCGATCTCAATTTCTTCACTTGTCGATCCAAGATCATCACCGGCTGCTCTGCATAGGAAAGGTCGCGCTCCAGCTGGATCGTCGGGTGCTGAATCGCGTGCGAAGGAACATGAAGATATCTGCGGAGCATCGAGACATGAAATACGGGGTGCACATCTGGAAAGCTGGGCGGAAGGGCTAAACGGTAGGCTACTGCACCAACACGCTCGAGGATCTCGAAGGCCCACATACCTGGGACTGAGCTTCCCCTTCTTCCCAAACCTCATCACACCTTTCATCGGGGAGACCCTCAAGAAAACATGATCACCAACAGAAAACTCAAGTCTGCGTCGCCGATGGTCTGCATAAGATCTCTGCCTACTCTGTGCTGCTCTCATCCTATCGCGAATCAACTGGATCTTCGCTGTCGTCTCCTCAACAATCTGTGGCCCTAAGATACTGCTCTCACTGAGCTCTGTCCAACAGGCGGGCGACCTGCATCTCCTCCCATAAAGAGCCTCAAACGGTGCCATCTGAATGGTCTCCTGGTAGCTGTTATTGTAGGAGAACTCTATTAAGGGCAAATGATGATCCCAGCTACCTCCGAAATCTAATACACAAGCTCTGAGCATGTCCTCGAGAGTCTGAATGGTCCGCTCTGACTGTCCGTCGGTCTGCGGATGAAATGCCGTACTGAAACTCAAGCGAGTGCCCAAAGCCTCCTGAAGCCTCTGCCATAGTCTACTGGTAAACTGGGTGCCTCTGTCGGACACAATACACGTCGGGACTCCGTGCAGTCGCACTATCTCGTCAATGTAGATCTAGGCATACTGAGTAAATCCGAAAGTCGTCTTCACCGGTAGGAAGTGAGCCGCTTTCGTCAAACGATCCACGATCACCCAGATGGAGTCATACCCCCGACTAGTCCTGGGTAGACCCACCACGAAATCCATCGAAATCTGTTCCCATTTCCACTCCGGAATGGGTAACGGCTGTAGCTCTCCCGCGGGCCTCTGGTGCTCAGCCTTGACTTGCTGACAAGTCAGGCATCTCGACACGAAATCTGCGATGTCCCTCTTCATTCCGTCCCACCAATAAACATCTCTCATATCATGATACGTCTTGGTGGAACCGGGATGGACGCTATATACCGATCGATGTGCCTCCTCAAGAATCTTGCGCCTCAGTCCCTCAGCATCTGGTACGCACAGTCTGACTCCAAACCGTAGTACCCCCTGATCATCGATCACGAACTCGGAAAATCTGCCCTGTCCAATCTGTGCCATGATCTCTGAACATCGGTCATCACTGAGCCGTGCCTCACGTATACGATCGATCAACTGTGGGCGTGCACGGACATGCGCTATCTGTCCTCCAATCGGCGTGAACTCGAACTGTACTCGGCTGTCGCATAATATCTGCCAATCTGCTGACGACTGCCCCTGTACTGCGCTCAAACAAGATAGACTACTCCCGGGCCTCCTGCTCAAAGCATCCGCCACCACATTTGCCTTGCCCGGGTGATATAAGATCTCGCAGTCGTAATCCTTCACTAACTCCATCGATCGGCGCTGTCGAAGGTTCAGGTCCCGCTGCTGGAATATGTATTTCAGACTCTTGTGATCCGTGAATATCTGGCACGACTCGCCGTATAGGTAATGTCGCCAGATCTTAAGTGCGAAGACCACTGCAGCCATCTCCAAATCGTGAGTGGGGTAGTTCTGCTCATGTTTCTTCAATTGTCGCGAGGCATACGCGATCACCCTGTCATGCTGCATCAGTACGCACCCCATCCCCACTCGAGAGGCATCACAAAAGACCACAAATCCGCCCGATCCGGAAGGTAACGATAACACCGATGCCGTCGTCAGCCGAGTCCGCAACTGCTGAAAACTGTACTCGCACTCCTTCGTCCAATCGAAAGGAACTCCCTTCCGGGTCAACCCGGTCAACGGTGTAGCAATACGTGAGAAGTCCTGCACAAAACGCCTGTAGTAACCGGCCAACCCCAAAAAGCTGCGAATCTCCGTCACCGATGTGGGTCTGGGCCAACGCTGAACGGCCTCGATCTTCCTCGGATCTACACATATACCGTCTCGTGAAATCACGTGTCCCAAGAAGTCTACGCTGTCCAGCCAAAAAGCACACTTGGAGAATTTCGCATAAAGCTGGTGCTCCCTCAAGGTCTGCAATGTAATCCGCAGGTGCTGCTCGTGCTCCTCACTACTCCGGGAATATACCAAGATATCGTCAATGAAGACTATGATGAACAGATCCAAATATGGCCGGAAAATACGGTTCATCAAGTCCATGAATGCTGCTGGCGCATTGGTGAGTCCGAACGACATCACCAAAAACTCGTAATGGCCGTAGCGCGTACGGAAAGCTGTCCTGGGAATGTCCTCCTGTCGAACCCGCAGCTGATGATAGCCCGATCGTAAATCGATCCTCAAAAAGTACCCTGCCCCCTGAAGCTGGTCGAACAAATCGTCGATGCGCGGCAAAGGATACCTGTTCCGCACTGTCACCCTGTTCAGCTGGCGGTAGTCGATACACAGACGCAAACTGCCGTCCTTCTTCTTGACAAACAGGACTGGAGCACCCCAAGGAGAAACACTGGGTCGAATAAGTCCCTTATCCAGCAAATTTTGCAACTGACCCTTCAACTCTCGAAGTTCCGCCGGGGCCATCCGATAAGGCGGTATGGAAATAGGCCCCGAGCCAGGAACCAAATCAATACAGAAGGAAATGTCGCGCTCGGGCGGCAACCCTGGAAGCTCGGCAGGGAACACATCAGGAAACTCGCTAACAACCGGAACCTGATCCAATGAGACCTCTGTAACGCGAGACAGGGCATCGATACTCCGGAGTAGACTAGCGTATGCGCTTCTCATCCCATCTTGGGAGACGGCCTGTCCCACAGCCGTCAGTACGTCGTACTTGGGATAGTATGCGGGTGCTCGTTAGGTTACGAGTACACTGGACAGGACTCGTCGGGAACTGTTGGTTGGTACTATACCTATCGTCAGTTATCAGTTCCCAGGTGACATGAGTACAGCTTAGTCCGTTGACTTGACACTGTCACTTCGCATCGAGTGTGTTCCCACTGTACTTTGATTACTACCCTACCACGGCTCAAAGGAGTCGTGCAAATAGGTAGTTTTTGGGTGCAGTCCCGAAGCACTTGGAGGCAGTGACGGTTAGACAGGATTCGTCTCTCCCGGTATTGGGGGTTGATATCGCGCTGTGTCTAGGAGAGCCATTACATAAAGTCCCTGGCCAGGGCAAGCGAGATATACTGGTAGGTTTCCAGTGTTATCTCAGGGTGTTCTGGGCTACACTCCGACACGACTTGTATCGCTTTTAGGGGACTGACGTTTACCGCCCCCTAGGCCCGCCATGCGATATTCTCAGACGAACAGACCGGACTGTATGGAGATTGTCACATTCAGGCTCAGTAGGAGTTCAGATGGGTTTCACCTCGTCCGTCTTCTTATCGGCATCTACCTAGGGACCGTTACGTACAGCTAGTGCCGCTTGCGGTCTGTGGTTAAACCCACTGCCAGCGTAGTGTCGAGTCTTTAGAGTCCCACACAGAGGGTTATTCGCCTTTGGGCAAAACAGAGTAGAGGTCGCATGGTTTTGCGACAGGGTTCGTTCACATCCACGCACTTGTGCACGTTTGGTGTCCGGACAGTTATTACTAGCGGGCTCTGGTTTGAGCCAGATCCTAGTATCTGCTTTGGGGTTAGTTTTATCTCATAGTATTCGTGCTCCTCGGAACACGAATGCGGGTGTGTATGCACAGTTGACTGAGGCAGAGGAAGAGGATTCTCATTAGGGTTTTGGTACGGGTGTGTATGCACAGTTGACGGTTGTCGTTTACCAAACCCTAATGAATATGTGAAATATCAATTGATAATGTTATTTAAATGAAATTGGGTTATGGTTAGGGTTTGTTGACTTGTTGACCAAGGTTGACTTGTTGACCAAGGTTGAAACATTGACCATCATCATTTCTTTCCAAAGATGCTCTTTGATCTTTGCAAAAACATTTAATGTGAAATGATAATGGTCTTATCAAACCAACCATCACCTTTTTCATTTTGGATTAATATTATTAATTAGATAATTCACATATATTGTTATGGTTGTAAAAACTATTCTCATTCTATGATATTGATTCTCTCTCGTCCATTTTGCTCTCCCTCTTCCTCTAGCTCAAGGAAAATTCATCTCATGTGTTGAGAAACATTTCCTTGGAGATAAAACACCAAAGACACTCTATACTCATCCTAAGGTTGAAGGTCTAGCAAGCCGGACACTTTAGTTTTCTCAAGTTCGATAAAGAAGCTCAAGGTAGGGACCCTCAGGTGGATCCATCTTTGGCAAGAGAAGGCGACGAGGAACGAACCATCCGACCACCACAAAGAGCCCAAGAGAAGGAGTTCAAGTTTAGGTCTAACCCTTAACCGAGTAGGAAAAACTCTAGTTAGTTGCTAGTGTGTAGTTTAGCAAAGATCCGTGTTTTATAGTCCATGTTACCATGACCCCAAAAATCGTTTTTCATCATTTCCGCAAGCCCGAAAGAACCAGATGAGGTAACGTGGACTTACAGTGGTATCAGAGACTAGCTAAACACACCCTAGAATGTTAGCAAAGTATCTAGAATTTCGATCGGACGAAAAACCGCAAAACACGTTAAAAATATCAAGTTTCTGCCGATTTTTATTTCTGCTCAAAAAATAATAAATCATGTATTAAAAATCGGCTCAGGCTTTTTAAAGAACAGGCAAGAAAAACGATCCAGTGAGTCGATCAACTCACCGCGGATCCGCGGCAGGAGCTTGCTCCCGCCGCGGATCCGCGGCCGAGTTGACTCGGCCGTGGATCGTTTCTCCTGCAGTTTTCTCCTGTTGGTGTTTTGTGATTTTTGAGATGGTTTGTTTCTGCTCAGAATTTCCAGAGAACAAGTTTGTTTTTGGGGTGGTTACAAATCCGTATTTTGGTCGATATTCTGTAGACTTTGGCTAATGGGTTGTATCTGTAATGTTATATGTATTGAACGTCTGCTAATCGCTATACGTCGATTAGTGGGGGTTATACATATCTGTGATCTGTAATGTTGATGGATTGTGTATATGAATTCGTTGGATTGTCATGGATGAATAGCCGGGGGGTTGTGCGATGAGAGTTTTCTTTATCTTTCAATTCATGTAATATGTAAATTGATATAATATTATTTATATGGCCGCACAACTGGGATGGGGTTGTAGCCGTCATTGTATAATTTCTTTTTACTGTTTTTGCTCCTAGGATAGACCCAAGGTGGGGTGCACAAACTACCGGGTATCTTGAAGTGCCGAGTGTCCTACTCACGTCGTTGTAGGAGGTTGCTTCGCTTCGGGTACTTGGCGGGTTGTTTGCCGCACCCGTAGGGGTCTAGGGTGGGGTATTGGCTATTCATCGCGACCGTGTAATCCGCTTTTCGTTACAGGCTCGAACGGAATGCGGATTCCTAGTATATCCAATGTATTCATCTGTGATCTGGAATGGCTATCATTGCATCTGATGAATGTATATATCTATATGTAGATATCTATTTAGGCGTTGCTTATGTTTTGCATCCGCGCTAGTCCAGCCCCCGCTCTGTCGTTAGTTAAGTAACCTAACGGGTGATGACGGGACCCCATGGTGAATGCGGATGGCATAAGCGTACGCCATATTTTCGTTGTTTTCTGCAATGGTAGGATTAATTGATGGGACACATTAAAATTAATGCAAGTAAAATAAACCAAAGTAAAAGTCGTTGGAACACTTTCAAAAACCACTCGGTTTCTTTTCAAAATAACTTTTAAATGCGGAGCTTAAACCACTCCTTTTAAAAGCTATCTCGTTCCATCGATTATATCAAGTTCACTACGTTCACGGTTTCGCCAAAACCATTCGTAGCCCTCCGTCGTTTCACATGGATGGTCAATAGTATTCAAGCTATGTTTGTTGGCCAAAGTCAAGGCATAGTGATTGGTAGCTATTGGGTATTCATGTGCAGCATAGATAAATGTGTTGGTTTGGGACAGTCGTACTGCCTTGTTGGCCAAAGTCAAGGGTAGGTGCGGGTGGGTTCAAATTAACCTGGAGAATGACGGGTAGAACTTGACATGTGACTTATGATTTGTTGGCCAAAGTCAAGGTCATAAGAGCATGGGGCAAAAATCCACATCGGGAGTTTCAAAAGAACTGAAACTTGCTAGCGCTGCATACCATTTGGAGTGTGATGATTCTGGTAGGATTCCTTCAGTTTTGTCACGCAATGATATCTGGATCCCGATCCTACTGTGAGTATATGCTACTCCTCGGAAAATTTCTCACTTAACGATCAATGCTATAAACCTAGTAGGTGTCTAGAAAGGTGTTAGCGGGGCTACGCCCTCAGGGAAAAGCGGTTATTTAATTAAGGAACTTCGCGAAAGCGTTGGAAAACCTCCCTCGAAGTACCGACACTAGCCTGGCTGAACGGTTAAGCAAGTATTGTACGGTGAGATTGATCCTGACTAATTGTTCCTTTTTGGTTTGAGGAGGGATTCGAGAGACAGTGGGAGCCATCCTGTTTAGACAAATTAAAAACCACTCTAAACTTGCAAGAGCATCATGCTAAAGTGTTTCTTCTCTCTCTCCTAATTACAGCGACCAAACATCATGACTGGAATTAAGTTACTACTAGATAAAAACGTACTGACAGGGCCAAACTACAAAGATTGGCTCAGGAATGTCAAAATGGCAATCTCTTATGATAAATTGGGGTATCTCCTCACCACCTAAGCTCCCCCTGTCCCAGGTCCCAAAACCAGCGTCGCGGATAAGGAAATCCGTAAGACCTGGGAAATCGATTGCGCGAAGGCCAAGTGCCTCGTGCTTGCCTCTATGGACAATGAACATCAGAGGAGGCACGAGAATATGGACCTGGAATCCATATTTCTTCATACAAAAGAACTGTATGGAGGGCAATCCCGTATCGCAAGATACGAAGTCTCGAAAAAGTTGTTCTCGGCGAGATTGGCCGTCGGATCATCTGTAGCGGAACACGTGCTTAAGATGATTGGCTTCATTGAGGAGCTCGCGGACCTTGGGACCACGTTAGAGAACGAGCTCTACATGGACTTGATTCTTCAGTCCCTTCCTTCCACTTACGCCCTGTTGGAGATAGTGCCCTCATAGTCAATTATTGGATCGCAGGTACGTGATTGCAATGATTGCGGAGGACCTATCCCGGTAGGACAGTCTTACTCGAGATGATAGTATGCTATCTGGTTTGCCTTTATCAGTCGTGTACATGTTCAGGTGACTGATTGCATGTTACACTTTGATAGAGCCCTTAGGATCTTGCTTTACTACCTACAGTATGATGGCGATCATATACGTGAGAGTTGGGTAGTTTATATGCATATCCTTAATTGTGGTCCCTAGTCGTGGGAGTTTCGAGACAGGGCATCGATACTCCGGAGTAGACTAGTGTGTACAGTCGAGACCCCGACGAGGGGCGGTGGCCGGTCTCACAAGCCACTGGTGTCAGTTGGATCACCTAAGATGTATACAGGTGCTCATTGGGTTATGAGTACACCGGACAGGACTCGCCGGGAATCTGCTAGTTAGTATTATATCTATCGTCAGATAGCAGTTCCCTGGTGACATGTGTACAGGTTAGTTCATCGACTTGAGGTCATCATTTGTCTCGTGTGAGTTCCCACTGTGCTTTGATTTCTACCCTACCACGGCTCAAAGGAGTCGTGCAAACAGGTAGTTTTTGGGTACAGTCCCGAGCCATATGGAGGCACGTGAGCGGATCGGCAGGGGATTCGTCTCTCCCGGTATTGGGAGCGAGGTCGTGCTGTGTCTAGGAGAGCCATTACACAAAGTCCATGGCCATGGCAGGAGATTTACTGGTAGGTACTCCAGTAGTATCTCAGGGTGTTATTGGGCTATACTCCGACACGATTTATACTGCTTTTGGGGGTCTGACGTTACTAGCCCCCTAGGCGGATATGCGATACTCATTGACGAACGGACCGGACTGTATATACATTGTCACTGTTAGGCTCAGTAGGGTTTTCTGGATGAGTTCACTCATCGGCCTCCCTTGAGTTCGCTCATCAGCTTCCCTTGAGGTCAGTCCATGGGCAGCCGTTACGCATAGCTAGTGCCGCTGACGGTTTGTGGTTAAACCCACTGCCAGGGTACTGACGAGTCATTAGAGTCCCCCACAGACAGTTTCCCAAGTTCGGGCGAAACGTTGTAGAGGCCGTATGGTTTTATGGCAGGGTTCGGAAAATGCACGTGCGTTTACGCACGTGTTATTTTTCGGGCAGATAATACTGGTCGGCTTTGGTTTAAGCCGGATCCGAGTATTATATTGAGTAGGTATAATATCTTTGTCTCAGTTGCATTTGTATTCGGTCGTAATACAAATGCGGGTATATTTATACAGATTCGGGGTTTTCCTGAAAGTCGTTTCAGGATCACTTTTGGAAGTTGCCAGTTTCCAGTTTTCTATCAGCCGTCTTTTAACATTCGGTTAAAGACGGGTTTATCTTTTCTTCTGTTAGGGTGAGTCATCATTCTAGAAGCTTCTAGAAGTGATGATGAGGCTTGTGAGTCATTAGTGCATTAATGGTGTCATTAATGCAATAATGACTCATGCTTTGATTTCAAACCTTTCTTGTTTTCCTTAAGATATTATTATGTGTTCACATATGATATTTTGTGCTTAAGGTTACTCTCTTGCTCCTACACTCACCCTCCTCCTTCTCTTTATAAGAAAGGCCCCTCCCCTCTCTCATTTGGTTACTTGAGTTTTCATTTGCTAGAAAAGATTATGATAGGTTTTATCGGTGTATGGAATTTCACAGTCCATTTCATTCCATCACCCGATTCCTTCGGCAACTTCATTAACCGATCGTCCACGGATTTGGACGAAGTGAGACAAAGTCATCTACTCATTTTCTACAACAATCTTGGTCGTCTCTTTTAGCAAACTTGACGATCGAGTTGCCTCGAGTCAGAGGCGGGAGCCCGTTTAAAGAACCGATCATGTGGTGCCACCTCGACGAGGATATCGGAGATCGACGAGATCGGAGCAGCCGCAACGGAGCGTGGGATGATGGTTAAAGAACGAAGGACTCGGATCGTTCGGTATAACCATTCTACACTCTTTACAGTTTGTTAGTTTAGCAATAATGGCAGATCCGGGTTAAAGTATACGATAGCGCCAGTTAAAAGTTTTTTGTTCCGCACTTGGCGTCTGTAGACTGCCGGGGCGCTAGCGTAGACTTACACGCCCAGTTTATCCTGAACTTCAACTTGCAAGAAAAAGAAGTTGAACTTTCAGAACTCCTCAACATGCTGAGGAGTGCAAAGGGCACCCTACAGAAAGGTAGGGAAACATCCACTTTGTTTATAGGAGGATCTTCCTCTTCTAGGTCCAAGGCGAAAGCCAAGGGAAAGAAGAAGAAAACCCCCACCAAACGAAGGGGCGGTGTTAGTAAAGTGGATACGAAGGGAAAAGCAAAGGCAACAATGGTAGCGGGAAAGCTTGTGGGAAAGGAAGAATGCTTTTACTGTCACAAGAGTGGACACTGGAAGAAAGATTGCAGGGCTTGGAAGGCCAGAACACAGGATCTGAAGCAAGTTGCGGCTTCAGCTTCAGGTGTGTATGTTATTGAAAACTGTCTATCAATAAACTCTACTTCATGGGTATTGGATACCGGATCAGGATCTCATATCTGTAATTCTTTGCAGGCGTTGAGAAACCGTAGGGTTTTGAAGGCAGGTGATATGACCCTCAGAGTTGCAAATGGAGCTGGCATGGATGCTGAGTCCGTGGGGGAATATCACCTGGGGTTTTCAGATGGACATGTTTTGGTTTTGTGTAATTGTTATTTTGTACCCAATGCAACTTGTAATATCATTTCTGTATCTTTAATATCTAAAGAAGGTTATGAATTTGCATTTGTAAGCAATGTTGTAAACATTCACCTTAATCAAGTTCTGATTGGGTCAGGTACATTAAACAATGGAATACACGTATTAAACCAACCACAGATTTTCAATGTCCAGAATACACACAAAAGAAAGTCTCCGGAAACAAATCAGGCTTTCTTATGGCATTGTAGACTGGGTCACATCAATGAGAGAAGGTTGACGAAGTTACATACAGAAGGATATTTGGATCCGTTCGAATATCAATCATATGCAACTTGTCAATCCTGTCTCAAAGGAAAGATGACAAAGACTCCGTTCACTGGACACGGAGTAAGAGCGAGCGAGCTCTTGGGACTCGTACACAGGGACGTGTGCGGTCCAATGTCTACACATGCGTGAAGCGGTTATTCTTACTTCATTACTTTTACGGATGACTTTTCAAGGTACGGATATGTCTTCTTAATGAAACATAAATCCGAAGCCTTTGGAAAATTCCAGGAATATAAGAATGAAGTAGAAAAACAAACAGGCAAAAGTATCAAGACACTGATATCTGATCGAGGTGGTGAATACTTAAGTGCCGAGTTCCTGGATTACTTAAAAGAGAATGGAATTCTCTCTCAGCTTTCTCCTCCATACACTCCGCAACATAACGGTGTATCGGAGAGACGGAATCGGACCCTATTGGATATGGTACGTTCCATGATGAGTAACGCTGAGTTACCGCGATCATTCTGGGGATACGCACTAGAATCAGCTGCATACCTTTTGAACCGAGTTCCAACTAAGACTGTACCTACCACACCATATCAGATGTGGTGTGGGAAGAAACCCTATCTTAAGCACATTAAGACATGGGGATGTCCAGCTTTTGTCAAAAAGCAGCATGCTGACAAACTCGAGGCACGCTCAGTACAGTGCAAGTTTGTGGGATATCCAAAGAGCTCCAAGGGATATTTCTTCTATTGCGAAGAGGAACAAAAGGTTTTTGTTTCTCGTCATGCCCACTTCTTGGAAACTCAGTTTTTGGAAAACCAGATAAGTGGGAGCATAATAGAACTGGAAGAAATTCCAGAACCATGAGCTATTACTGAAAGCTTAGTAGAACCAGAGGGTTCGAAAGATCAGGACATTCCTGCACCGCTCCGCAGGAGTAGTAGGCAGTCTCATCCGCCCGAGAGATACTACGGTTTTCTCATAGACGGGGATAGAGAGGATTGCATCATTGATAGTGATGAGCCGACTAGCTTCTAGCAGGCCATTCAGAGCGTTGACTCGGTAAAATGGATGGATGCAATGCGGACTGAAATGGAGTCCATGTACACCAACAAAGTATGGACGTTGGACGTTGCTCCAGATGGGGTAAAACCCGTAGGATGCAAGTGGATCTTCAAAAGGAAGATTGGTATAGATGGACAGGTTGAGACCTATAAAGCTAGACTTGTTGCAAAGGGTTTCCATCAAAGACCTGGTTTGGACTATGACGAAACCTTTTCTCCAGTGGCTATGCTGAAATCCATTCGGATCCTTCTTGCCATTGCTGCTTTCCACGATTATGTGATTTGGCAAATGGACGTAAATACCGCTTTTCTGAATGGAAATTTAGAGGAGTGTGTCTATATGGACCAGCCAGAGGGTTTCATTCAGAGTGGGAGCAGCGGAAAGGTGTGCAAGTTGCTTAAGTCCATCTATGGACTAAAGCAGGCATCGCGGAGTTGGAACATCTGTTTTGATGAGATGGTCAAAGATTTTGGCTTTATCAAAAATCCAGATGAACCATGCATCTATGTAGATTTGTAGCACGATCTGTCGTATTCCTCATTTTATACGTGGATGGCATTCTCTTGATAGGAAATGACATTCCTATGCTACAATCTGTCAAAGGGTTCTTGTCATACAGGTTCTCCATGAAAGACCTGGGTCATGCCTCATACATTCTGGGGATCCGGATCTATCGTGACAGATCCAAGAGGATATTAGGACTTTCACAGTCCAGGTACATAGACACCATACTAAGAAGATTCAGTATGGAAGATTCCAAGCGCGGTAATCTACCGGCTTGTCACGGGATCACCCTCTCCAAAGAGATGTCTCAGGTTCGGTATCTAATAACATTCGTTCAGAATCAATGTATTCAGGTAATGCAGGGTGACAGTGACCAACAGACCTGGCTGCAACACTTGCACCGTTTTCTGCCTCATGAAACTCATCACCCGTTCTCAGTTCTTTACCTTTCTGTAGCCCATATAATATATAACATATGTGGGATCCTGATCCGGTATCAAATACCCAGGACGTAAAGGACACTGAGAAACAGTTCTCGGTAATGAATACACCCGAAGATGATGCATCAGCATGCACTTTCTTCGTTTGGGTGGCACGGGAATTCTGGTAATCCCCAATTTCCTGCTCTGTCTTATAACAATTATAAGTTGGAGTGGGACCAACGTTCCCCAGCTCAGTATAACAAGCGGGTTCGGTCAATATATCCGTTTTATTATCTTGATTAAGGCGTGACATGGTCGCTACCTGGAGAGAGAGAGAAGAAAACACTCTGCGTGCGCTCTTGCAAGATCAGATTGGTTATTATTTTATCTAATCAGGATGGCTCCCACTGTTTTTATCAAATCTTCCTTCAAACCCTAAAAGGAAAGACTAGCCGGGATTAATTACACGCTACAAGTTCGCCAATCTTTCAGCCAGGCCAGTGTCGGTACTTTGAGGGAGGTTCCCCGTGCTTTCGCACGGACCTAATTAAAGTAAACCTCGTTTTCCCAGAGGCGTAACCCCGTTGACACCTTTCTAGACACCTACTTGATCGGCTAATTGTAATGTGTAAAACTCTCCCAGGAGTAACAATTAGTCGCAGTGGGTGTCGGGATCCAACTATCTCATAGAAGGTATGCAATCTCATTGCAAATTTCAACACTTGAAATTCCCGATAATATTTTGCCCCTAACGTGCTATGACCTTGACGAAAGCCAACAAACCATAGCCCGCTAGTCAAGTTCAACCCGTACATTTCTTGATTGAATTAAACCCACCCGCACGACCCTTGACGAAAGCCAACAAAGCCGTACGACTACCCTAATCCAATCGCATCATATGCAGCAGATAAGCAGCATATAGCTACCGCACACTACACCTTGACGAAAGCCAACAAATGTAGCACGAATACTATATACAACTTATCTGAAATGACGGAGGGCTACGACAGGTTTTTCTGAAAACCTATTGCGTAATGAACTTGATATCATTGCAGAATCAAATGATTTTGAAATGGAGTGTTTTTGAGGCTTTTCTAGTTTTGCTAAAGGGGTCACTCCCGGTGAAGGGATCGTCGGCCCTTTCCTCATCGAATAAGGTGCAGGATATATCATATATACCGCTGTGCAAAGCAAGAACTATAGTAGCAATCAAAAGACAAACCGAGGGGCGTAGCATCTGCCAGTTATTGCTAAAGGGGTCACTCCCGGTGAAGGGATCTCGGCCCTTTCCTTATCGAATAAGGTGCAGGATGTTCTACAAGGAACACCGCGATGCAAAGCAAGAACTGTAGCTACCTGTTTTTGAAAATTCGATTCCACAACATCTTTTAGGTTTCTTTTATTTCATTAATCATATTAATGAAGTCCCATCATTAAAATCACCTAAACATCACAGATAAATACGACGTACACTTATGCCATCCGCATTCGCCTCGATGTCCCCTCGTGCACCGTTAGGTTAGGTAACTAACGGTAGAGCGGGGCAGGGCTAGCGCGAGTGCAAAACATAAGTAACGTCTATATAATATATCATATATATCATATACGGTATCTATCATAATATATCAAATGATCACATCACAGATATCACAGCAGAAGAAACATATGAAACATTGGATAAACTAGGACGTCCGTGTTTTCAATACGAGCCAGTATAAAACACGGATTCCATGGTCGCGATGAATAGCCAAACCCACACCCCTAGACCCCTACGAGAGCGGCAAGCAACCCTACCAATTCTAGAGTCAGGAGACCCGGACTCGACTCCTCGAGTTAGTCTCCCTCTGGACTCTAGAACCCGGTTACTTGTGCTCTCCTCCTTGGGTCTATCCTAGTGCGGAAAAGTAAATAATATACAAATGGTGACAGCAACCTTAACCCGGAAGTGTCCCAATAAAAGAATATTACATACAATAAATTTTACATGAATGAAAATAAAAACTCTCATCTCACATAAAACCCCCGGCTATTCAAAATGCGACGATCCAATATAACATATCCAGCAACACATAACATCACATGTCATCAACGTAAGTAAATGTGCGCATCCCAATTGTCGTTGACATATAGCAACGAAACTGGCGATATCACATATTACACTTACAGTCGCAGAAAAGAAAGTGTAAAACTACAGCAGTTAGAATCCGCAACCTCCTTAGACATCGCATGCCTAATCAAATGAATTCCGTAGACATCGCATGCCTAACAATTATAAACCCCGCATTTTAGCCTCATTATCGAAAACACTTTTCAATATCTAGTCGGGCAATTCAACAAGATTCCCGATAAGCTGATTGAATGCTCGTCGCAAACTTTAGTAGACGGCCGCACCCCCGGATGCCGTCGACGAAGTGCACTAAGGCGGAACACCGTTGCCGCGAGCACCCGAACGGATGCTTTTGGCGATGGGGTTCTCCTACAGTCACTTGGTCGGGGCTATGGGGCATGGCTGTCTATTAAGTTTACCCGGCGAGTATCCGCGTACGCTACGTGGTTGCCAAAGAATTTTGATTAATTATCCGGAAAAACACAGACAAAGTTAAAGATTCCGATCGAATTGTCGAGCTCCCAATACAACCCAGAAAACTCAACACTTGAGTATACATTAAAAATTTCCAGAAGATTCAGTAAACTAATAAGGAAGTTACTGTGCAAAAATAAATGAAAGGGATTACAACCTTTGTAGATCCGGTCCTCCACTTCAAAAGCTCCGTGTTGACGTCCCTCCGCTGCGATCATCGGATCCCGGAATCTAGCGATGGTTTCGTCGGAGAAATGATCGGGCTAGGTCGTTGACTTCGAGGCCGAAGATGATCTACGTCGGGGAGACTCAAACTCAAGCTATTCCTTCACTTGGTCAAAAACTTTGTGAAGAGAACACCCTATACTACATGGCAAGTAGTAGAGGATGAAGAAATAGGAAGTGGGTTCACTTTAGAATTGGATTTCTCACTCTTTTTCTCATGGCACCATAAGAGCTAGCAAGCTTTCTTGAAACTTGATGATGAAGAAGAAGAAGAAAAGAATCCATAGAATTAAAAGAATAATATGAAACTTATCCTTTTAATCATGGCACCATGGTTGAGTTAAGCCCTCATGCTTAACTCATGTAGAGAATTAACCAAAGCATTAGGTTAAAGGTTGGGTTAACTAATATCTTATACAAATGACAAAAGAGTTGACTTTGCCAATGTTTATCAAGCTTCATGATGCTTGATAACTTTGACCAAAGTCACACTCTTTTGTTATATGCTAGGAAAATAGTAAACCCTAATTTAACCTTGATTTGGTTCAAGTCTCATACACACAACTTGTTTGTATCATCAAGCATGATACAAACATGTACACTTGCATATATCACATATAAATAATGTGCACATTCAAGTGAGAAAATCAATCTTAAGTGAACCAATACTAGTTAATGTAAAGTAATATATCAAATATATAATTATACATTAAATCATTAAATCAACACTTGATTTAACGATCCGGTCATATTGCATATAACCGACTAATATCAATAGTAACATCTTATCGAATCAACACTTGATCCGATAACCCGGCTATATCGCATACAACCGATCAATATCACAAATCGCGAGAATAGAATTCAGTATCACATACTGGTATTATTCTCGGTCCCGCACATATCTCATATGCGCTCCTATTTCGTTTCGCTTGAGCCAGGAAACCCCTGTGAAGGACTCTAAAGACTCGTCAATACGCCGGCAGTAGGTGATGATCATATCAAACACCCATAAGCCGCAAGCGGTCTGCTAAACGTAACGGCCACCCGGGTATTGAGCGATCAGAAGATCAACGAGCAAGCCCGCTCACACTCCTGTGAATCCAATCAGCAACACTACCGTACAGTCCGGTCTGTTCGTCTGATATGTCGCATATCTCGCCTAGGGGTGGTAAACATCAGACCCCAATAACTCGATAAGTCGTGTCGATATGAGGCTCATAACGGGTCGAGAAACTACTGGTAACACTTACCAGTAAATCCCTAAAACAGCCTTGGCCAAGGACTTCCTGTTATAGCCAATCGAGCATTGCGCAACATCAACTCCCTATACCGGGAGAGACGAAACCCCTCCTATCGCTCATTGCCTCCATGTGATTCGGGACTGTACCCAAAAGCCACCTTTTTGCACGCCCTCTTGGACGTGGTATGATGGAAATCAAAGCACAGTGGGAATCACACAAGACTCTATGACGATCTCGGGTCTACAGACTAACCTGTACCAGTGTCACCAGAGAACTGCCATCTGATGTAAGGTATAATACCAGCTGGGAGTTCTCGGCGAGTCCGTCCAGTATACCCAGTCTCCACTGAGCACCCGTATATCATCTCTGATGTCAAACACCAATGGATATGGGATCATCCATCGCCCATCTGTATGGGTCGAGAAGGTATACACTAGTCTACTCTGGTATATCGATGCCCCGTCTCGATATACCCACGACTAGGGACTTTGAAGGATGTACTTATGGACCACCACGTCCCCACTAGTATGATCCGCATCATAATCCAGGTAGTCAAGTACACATCCTAAGGGCTTTACCAACATGTAACAGAGAGACAATCAGTGTACACGTTAAGGTAAAGAGTAACCAGATAGCATACTATCATATCGAGCAAGAAAGTCATCCCTATATATGTCCAAGCATCTACTACAATATACATCCTATGTATAGTAATGGCCTCTAGGGCATACATATAACTAACAATCAGTACGTCGTACTTGGGATAGTATGCGGGTGCTCGTTAGGTTACGAGTACACTGGACAGGACTCGTCGGGAACTGTTGGTTGGTACTATACCTATCGTCAGTTATCAGTTCCCAGGTGACATGAGTACAGCTTAGTCCGTTGACTTGACACTGTCACTTCGCCTTGAGTGTGTTCCCACTGTACTTTGATTACTACCCTACCACGGCTCAAAGGAGTCGTGCAAACAGGTAGTTTTTGGGTGCAGTCCCGAAGCACTTGGAGGCAGTGACGGTTATACAGGATTCGTCTCTCCCGGTGTTGGGGGTTGATATCGCGCTGTGTCTAGGAGAGCCATTACACAAAGTCCCTGGCCAGGGCAAGCGAGATATACCGGTAGGTTTCCAGTGTTATCTCAGGGTGTTCTGGGCTACACTCCGACACGACTTGTACCGCTTTTAGGGGACTGACGTTTACCGCCCCCTAGGCCCGCCATGCGATATTCTCAGACGAACAGAACGGACTGTATGGAGATTGTCACATTCAGGCTCAGTAGGAGTTTAGATGGGTTTCACCTCTCCCGCCTTTTTATCGGCATCTACCTGGGGACCGTTACGTACAGCTAGTGCCGCTTGCGGTCTGTGGTTAAACCCATTGCCAGTGTAGTGTCGAGTCTTTAGAGTCCCACACAGAGGGTTATTCGCCTTTGGGCAAAACAGAGTAGAGGTCGCATGGTTTTGCGACAGGGTTCGTTCACATCCACGCACTTGTGCACGTTTGGTGTCCGGACAGTTATTACTAGCGGGCTCTGGTTTGAGCCAGATCCTAGTATATGCTTTGGGGTTAGTTTTATCTCATAGTATTCGTGCTCCTCGGAACACGAATGCAGGTGTGTATGCACAGTTGACTGAGGCAGAGGAAGTGGATTCTCATTAGGGTTTTGGTACGGGCGTGTATGCACAGTTGACGGTTGTCGTTTACCAAACCCTAATGAATATGTGAAATATCAATTGATAATGTTATTTAAATGAAATTGGGTTATGGTTAGGGTTTGTTGACTTGTTGACCATGGTTGACTTGTTGACCAAGGTTGAAACATTGACCATCATCATTTCTTTCCAAAGATGCTCTTTGATCTTTGCAAAAACATTTAATGTGAAATGATAATGGTCTTATCAAACCAACCATCAACTTTTTCATTTTGGATTAATATTATTAATTAGATAATTCACATATATTGTTATGGTTGTAAAAACTATTCTCATTCTATGATATTGATTCTCTCTCGTCCATTTTGCTCTCCCTCTTCCTCTAGCTCAAGGAAAATTCATCTCATGTGTTGAGAAACATTTCCTTGGAGATAAAACACCAAAGACACTCTCTACTCATCCTAAGGTGGAATGTCTAGCAAGCCGGACACTTTAGTTATCTCAAGTTCGAGAAAGAAGCTCAAGGTAGAGACCCTCAGGTGGATCCATCTTCGGCAAGAGAAGGCGACGAGGAACGAACCATCCGACCACCTCAAAGAGCCCAAGAGAAGGAGTTCAAGTTTAGGTATAACCCCTAACTGAGTAGGAAAAACTCTACTTAGTTGCTAGTGTTTAGTTTAGCAAAGATCCGTGTTTTATAGTCCATGTTACCATGACCCGAAAAATCGTTTTTCATCATTTCCGCAAGCCCAAAAGAACCGGGAGAGGTAACGTGGACTTACATGAAGCAACAACAACAACTTGCAGCAGCAACAGCAGCCCGAGACAACACCAACAGCAACAGCTCGAGCAAGCAGCAGCAACAGCAGAAGGCATCAGCATCAGCAGCTGAAGCAGCAGCTCATGCAACAGCATCAGCAGTAAGCAGCAACTGCATCAGCAGCAGCTCTGGCAGCAGCAGCAGAAGCCCAGCAGCAGTAGCAAGCTCTTACCTCATCCATTCACTTCTTCACCTGCTTCCTAGGATCTCATAAGGTATAATCCTAAAGCCCAAATTCCTAGTTTGCTTAGTTGTGTGTAGTTTAGCATCGGTTTGTGGTAAATAGTTAGTTTTGTGCTAAAATGGTGAATTGGGTGGAATTTGGATAAGTGATGATTGTGTTAGTTAACCCTACTTATTTATGTGTTGTTAGGGTCACCTTAACTGAGTTTAACCCTGGATTTCACTAAAATACCATAGGGTTTGTGTTTTGTGCAAAATTGGTGTTTTATTGCGATATTTTGGCAATCTGTGATCTGCTATTGACCCGGACCCTTCAGAGTAAAATTGAGAAAACTGGAGCATGCACACTAGATCTAGAACACACCACCAGAACACAAGCCCCTCATTCTTGTTCCAGGCCGCACATTTAATAGGTTTGGCCGCAATTTGCGGCCAAGTTGGGGGCTGGGGTGTTGGGGTCTTGGCTAGGGTTCTCTATTGTGCTCTCTAGTGTTTTGGCATGTGTAGTTTTGTGAGTTTTGACCTGTAGGAAAATCTGGGACAATATATTGTATTTCATGTCCGTTTTGTTTGCGCGATACGCGCGATACGTGAGTGGGTTCTGCGATCCAGCGTGTCGCGACGTGTCGTGGTAGTTTTAGACGCGTATACATACGTTTTAACGTATCGTGCACACGCGCGTTTAGTTCGCGACGCGAGTTTCTCGTTTGGGTTCGATATCGCGTTTTGCGGAGTATTGGCTTATATATGATTTCCTTGTCTCGCTTTCAGGTTTGCAGGCGGGGACTATGGACACGGCTACAGAGGGAGACAGGTGGTAGGATTCACCTAGCGTGGAGCGTAGGTGAGTAGATTTAACATCTACAGGGGAATCGCCCGCATGGCGTTATGCGTCTGGGCTAGGATTCTAATACTTGTTGCGTATTTTACGTCATTGTTAGAATTGCGCCTTACTCTATTTATTAGATATAATGATACTGTGACTAGCAGCCGTAGGACACTGCACATATTATTGACGGTTCATGTTGCACGAGCACGGATTGTATGCTACACACACACCGTCAATAATTGCCATGTCACACACAAACCCCTTATAGATACTATATTGCTTGTCACACATGACATCTAGCTTGTCGGTATACCTTGCACATATTTTACTTATACCCAGGGGGTATCCTACATATTCTACTTATACCCAGGGGAGTATACGACATCTTTTACTTATAGGTAGACACCTATACTTAGCTGTACCTTATTGATTTCGCATACATCTAGTTTCAGCTACATATTTTCCTTTATATGCTCGCATTTCAGATATATCGCATATATTTGTTCCTGGATTTGCGCATTGTTTATTTGGATTTTACATGATGTTTTCTGGATTTGGGAACCGCGGGAATTCATGAAATTATGCATACATTGAAAAACCCGGTTTCCTTGATATGATATTTGCGCAGCCACCATGAGATTTATCGGTTCTGATTATATATACTCCATATGAGGTGTGGTTGCCGTATGAGGGTACATGGTGGGGCCTGGTATGGTTCCCCTCGGCAAGAAGATCGATGGATTTTGCTGATTGAGCCTGGAGGCGGGCGAGTACCTACCGGTGACAGTACTAATGACTCGGCGGGGATCATGGAGATAGCGTTGGGAGTCATGCACGTATGCATACGTCGAAAGGCGAGGGTCAGAGCGAGGCACTCGTGCTTTCGGGATAGCGTATGATACGTACCTATCAGTATGCTAGTCTTGGTGACGGCATCTGATAGATCAGGATTTCTGTGTCGATGCTTGGCATATTGTTTTCATGATATTTCTTCTAACACTTTTGTATATATAACAGGGGATTTAGCCGTTGTTATATATACCCTTACACCAATATTAGTGGAGTGGGACGCTAATATATGTGTATTGACCCCATCATATTTATTTCTGCAAATATATAACTTTAGGATGTTAGAATTCTACTTGAGATTTGATTTGGGATATTAGGTGATTCATTGAGATTGGATATTTGGACATACATATGGGATTACTAATTTGTACATTCGGGATATAGGAGATTACTCGATATTGTACATTGAGGAGATGTAAGACTTATATGATGTGAGAGCCCAACTTGGGGGCTGATTTGAGGAATTGGGATTTGAGTGTCTTGATGGATTGTGATCCTATCACGATGACAGGATTCCGTGGGATGACATATTTCACTCCATACCACATACCTTTTCACTTATGCACTGTTCCATGTATTAGGAGTACCTGTTAGCGTACCCTTCATGATTGTGGCATATCTACATTCTCATATCCCTATTGCATGGTTATTGCATACTACTGTCATGTTATTACTGCTTCACATATTGATTGTACCTGCTAGTGTACTTTCCATTATTCTGCATTCACATGATCTGTTATTACTGTAAATTGTATATCTTAGATTCATGCTGTACGTACATTCCTGGGATTACCTGCATATGTTATCTACTATTCACGAGATGGCAACTCACCCCCGTTGTGCCACAGGTATTGCAGGGTGTTCCCCAGAGTAGTCGAGGCAGGCTATTCATCTATTCACCTATCATCTTGTGCTACAGATACCGCATCGGCTCACAGTATACTATTTTGCTTAGGTGGGTTGGATGATTATCTGTATTTCATATTGTACATTCGTTGTATCTTGTACTCTCCATCTACTATTATGTTGTTGACTTAGAGACTGGGTGAGGACGATATTGTATTTTATTGTGGCTTTGTTGTCTTATATACAGCTTTATCTCTATTGTCTTTATTTCTTCGCTACGGCGTCGTATATTTGTGATGTGGATTGTTTTTCGCCTTTGGGCCAGTTTTACAAAAAGGGGTGTTGCCAAAATTTTAAAGAAAGAAAGTTGGACTTTTATGGAATTTGGGTTGTGATTTCAAATGTTTCAAAAAACTTTTATTATCTTTTCCGTATTTTCATGGTTTAGATTGCTGGGTTTTGGCTTTCTTTTACTGCGTTACGTCTTTTGGCGTTGCGTAGTATTAGGGCCGTCACGTGCCAATTTCGGGTCGTGACAAAGTTGGTATCAGAGCCAGGTTTTACCTTTTGGAGTGTAGGATGACCTTAGTATGATGGAGTAGGTAGCTTAAGCAGAGTAACGTAGTGTGTGTATGTCTGCAGCATACCCACGATACGGTACTTCGCCTTGAGTGACCTAAGCACAAATTGTTTGAAATTCCTTCCTTGATGATTCATATCCTTGCGATTCGATTTCCTTATTCTTATCGAATCTTATCTCTATTTATAGCCTTGCCTCCGATGACTATGGGGACTCAGAGTGATGCAGCGAGGGCCGAGGTCAGAGTTGGCTCGGGTGAGACGAGTACTGACCAGGATGGCACTCTAGTTGCACAGGTGCAGACGGATCAGCCTACGACATATACTATCGATAGGCTTGTGGCAGAGATGCATGACTTCCGCCAGACGATGAGTTCATTGGTTGATGTCGTTCGGGAGCTACGACAGGAGGTTGTCACCCCTGTTACTTAGTTGTCACTTACGATCAGCATGTAGCAGTCCGTCACCTACATAGCACCAGTGGTTGCAGCTCCAGTTGATGAGGCGCATATTCCAGAGACGCTGGGAGTTCCAGGACAGTGGAGGACTCGTACCAGTGTACCAGCCCAGAGACAGAGGTTTGGTCATCGGGACAGATTTCGTGGCCGTCGCGGGAGTAGCAGAGGCTTAGGACGAGGACAGTCGTTCAGCTCTCATCCCCAGGAGGGTCAGCAGTTAGCGCGTGGATGCTTTCGATGCGGAAGCCTTCAGCACTTCGTCAGGGATTGTTCCTTAGCACCTCGTCAGAGTCGTATTCAGAGAGGTCGCGGACGTGGAAGGTTCTCTCAGAGGGATCAGTCTACCAGAGGATTTCAGCCAATTGCGGGTAGAGGGCAGACACATGAGTTTGCTTCTACTCATCGGGATGCGCAGGCGTCTAATGCAGAGTCTTCAGGTATCCTTAATTCACATGTTCTTTTGATGTACTCGTTGTTTTTCATACTTGTACCGTGGGTGGGTAGATTAGTCGTAGTTTGTGTTAACTTCTGTCAGCGATTCTTTTGTTGCGCGACACGTATTTCAGTTGTGTGCCAATCGGATAGGAGATAGAGATTCGTCCGTCGTTTGATCCTTCTAGAGATGTTGGATTTGACGTTCTCCTGGGCACGGACTGGTTAGCTACGTGCTAGGCGTCTGTGGACTACCATGAGGAAACAGTCAGGTTTGTTTTCCCCGGCAGGTCAGTTCTTGTTGTGCAGGTGGATAGTTGTGCCGCCTCTCACAGCTTGAATTCAGCCTTTTTCGCTAGTCGGCTACTGAGGAGATGTCGTGGATTCTTGGCATTCATTCGTGATACCGTAGCCACAGAGGGTTGTTGGACCGGTGTTCCTTTCGTGCGAGAGTTTTTCCGACGTTGTTCCGGATGAGCCGGCGAAGCTTAGGGAGCTTAAGGATCAGCTGCAGAGTTGTGGTTTGGGGAGTTTTGTGTGTCTGAGTGTTTCGCTTTTGGAAGCTCCTATTTCTGTTCGTCAAGGAGAAAGACAGCAGTTTAAGGTTGTGTATCGACGGATCGTTAATTAAACCGGCTTACGATGCGGATGGGTATCCTTTACCTCTCATTGACGATTTCTTCGACCAGCTCCACAATGCGAGACATTTTCTATGTTTGCTTGGGATCAGGTCATCATTATTGCGGGTTCGGAGTGATGGCATTCCGAAGACTGCCTTATGCGTGCTACGGGCTTTGTGTGTGTTAGTGGGTCATTGGATTCACTGATGCCCTGGCAGCATTCGTAGATATGATGAGCCGGATTTCTTCAGGCCGTTCCTCGACCAATTATTGTTGTGTTATTTACGACATTCTGGTCTATTTAATGTGTCTCGAGGGATAGTAGTAGCACTTGAGAATTTGTTATGCAGATACTGGGAGAGCACCAGCAGTTTGCTATATTCTCGGAGTGTTTCTTCAGGCTTGTTTTGTGTTGACTCCTAGGTCTTGTAGTCACGGGAGACGGTTTCGTATGGTTCCGAGGGAGATCGTGGCCTTAAAGCTTAGGTCCAGACTTGTGTGCAGAACGAAGATCCGCATATTTTTGGGCTTAGCAGGTTTTTACCGCCGTTTCGTGTAGGATTACTAGAGTAGTGCTGCATCGTCGACGGAATTGACCGGAAAGGAGGTTCCTTTCTTTGGACTGAGGCATGTGTGCGGAGTTTTCAGCAGTTGAAGATTCTGTTAACAACTGCATCAGTTCTTCCTTTGCTTTCTGGTTCGGGCGATCTTGTTGTTTAACTATAATGTTTCTTGAGTGGGTTCGAGTGTGTACTGACGTGACACTATAGAGTTATCGCTTTTGCTTCCCTACATTTGGAGGAAGTACGGGAAGGATATTCCACTCATGATCTGGAGATGGCCGCGGTGGTTTTGCGTTGGAGATTTGGAGACACCACTTGTTCGAGAGTCGTGTCAGATTTTCACGGACCACCAGAGCTTAATGTACATCTTCCTGCAGCGGATTTTGATTGTTGTGATAGTCTTATGCAGATTTACAGTTCTTGTGCGATCGTTGAGTACAGCTTAAGTTCGTCTCTACTGAGGGGACATCCTGCTCATGTCCACGCCCGACCACTTTCCTTAAATCGCTTTCGCGAAACACTGCCCGCCGATGCTCGTTCGTCAGAGATACTTGAGCATACTCGGTTGGGTAATGATTCAGAGTCTTTGATTTATGACAATGGTGTGCTAAGTTAGGGACGTGTTTGTGTACCTGATATTATCAGGTAGAGACGTGAAATCCTAGAACAGGCACATCAGTCAACTCTCTGTTTTCATTCAAGTTCCACTAGTATTGACGTGACTGTGAGATAGTTACGGGTAGGCAGGGATGTAAAGAGAAGTTTCAGGTTTCGTTTCAAGGTGTCTGCCTTTTGTGTGTTTGGGTTGAGTATCTGAGGCCGGCTGGAGAGTTGCAACCTTTAACCGTTCCGAAGTAGGAGTGGGAGCAGATCTCCACGAATTTCGTTATGGTTTCTACCCAGGGTTAGTTAGGGTGTGACTCCATTCGGGTTCTTGTCGTCCGGTTATACTCAGTTTGCTCAGTTGTTCGTTGTTAAGTTGTGTGTTTGTGTTAATTGTTGTCAGCAGTTGGGGATCGTCACTCGCCATCGTTAGGGTTCTCCTTCGATAGCAGTTATCAGGAGACACTCCAATTGGCAACCTTTAGGTTTAGGGGTTAGGTCGTGTCGATCACCAGTCTGTTGTTTTTCTGACTCTGTGCAAGTAGGATTTTGGACCCCAGCTATGTCTAGAGACTTCGGAGATGATCCAATTGATTCAGGTCAGGATGAAAATTGTTCATTGCGGATAGAGGTCTTATGCCGACTTTGTTGGTCGTAGACTTAAGTGCGCAATGGAAAATCATGTATTCCTGCGGATTTTTCCGATAGATGACGTGTTGAGTTTTGGGAAGCTTATTCCAGGATTGTAGGTCCTTTCGAGATCCTATAAGCGGGTTAGTTTCATTGCCTTTAATTTGGCACTTCTGCCCAGATTATTGAGTTTTCACCCCGTATTCCTTGTGATGATACTTTACAATTACCTTCTTGACCTTTCTCACATGATTTAGCACCAGACCGTGTATCTTGGACGCGATCTTTCACCAGCAGCCATGTGTGTTAATGGCCCAGCAGGTGGAGAAACGTCGGTCAAGGGTCTTTCCATCTGTGAAGGGTTTTTCTTGGGCGTAGCCCTATAGTGAGGTAATC
Organism: Agapanthus africanus; assembly: GCA_030015575.1. NCBI lineage: Eukaryota > Viridiplantae > Streptophyta > Magnoliopsida > Asparagales > Amaryllidaceae > Agapanthus > Agapanthus africanus. The sequence goes on from JASDDO010000006.1 coordinate 217,413,064, forward strand.
ACATGGGAGGCTGCGAGCGAGATTTGAGAGTTGTAATCTTCTCTTTGAAGGTATGCGTAGCAGTATATTTTTAAATTCGGGGATGAATTTCTTTTAGGGGGGGGGGGAGATTGTAACACCTTAGAATGTGTTTTGTGGCTAATTATATTTTAATGCATGGTTTTTAATAAAAGGTTTACCAAATTGATTTTCAGTTATTTTATCCTATTTAATGAATATTTTATTAGGTTTTTCCTAGGCTTGCACACACTTGTGCATGATAACTACGATGTTATGTGGGGTTAAACCATGATTAACAACATGGTGGTTTAACCATTTCCTTAATCTAGTTTTAATTATTAAGTGTTTTGGGTTTAATAGCGTATGGTTGTTAAAAATAAAAAGGGTTTTAAATTTAAATTGACTTTCTTATGTTGACCTTGGAGAGAGAGAGAGAGTGTGAGAATGGGGCATGATGGCTTTGCCATGCTTCATTAAATGAAGAGAGAGAGGAGGGGTTTTGACTTTGTCTCTCATTTCTTACTTCTCTTTTCACTCATTCTCTCATTCTCTCACACAAACACACACACACCTACTTCATCGCCAGCAGCAGAAGCATCAGCACTACCAGCAGCCATCAGCAGCAACATAGAAGCAGCAGCACCTGAAGCAACAACAACAACTTGCAGCAGCAGCAGCTCGAGACAACACCAACAGCAGCAGCTCGAGCAAGCAGCAGCAACATCAGAAGGCATCAACATCAGCAGCTGAAGCAGCAGCTCATGCAACGGCATCAGCAGCAAGCAGCAGTAGCAGCAACTGCATCAGCAACAGCTCTGGCAGCAGCAGCAGAAGCCCAGCAGCAGTAGCAAGCTCTTACCTCCTCCATTCACTTCTTCACCTGCTTCCTAGGATCTCATAGGGTATAATCCTGAAGCCCAAATTCCTAGTTTTCTTAGTTGTGTGTAGTTTAGCATCGGTTTGTGGTAAATAGTTAGTTTTGTGCTAAAATGGTGAATTTGGTGGAATTTGGATAAGTGATGATTATGTTAGTTAACCCTACTTATTTAAGTGTTGTTAGGGTCACCTTAACTGAGTTTAACCCTGGATTTCACTAAAATACCACATGGTTTGTGTTTTGCGCAAAATTGGTGTTTTATTGCGATATTTTGGCAATCTGTGATCTGCTATTGACCCGGACCCTTCAGAGTAAAATTGAGAAAACTGGAGCATGCACACTAGATCTAGAACACACCACCAGAACACGAGCCCCTCATTCTTGTTCCAGGTCGCAGATTTAATGGGTTTGGCCGCAATTTGCGGCCAAGTTGGGGGCTGGGGTGTTGGGGTCTTGGCTAGGGTTCTCTGCTGTGCTCTCTAGTGTTTTGGCATGTGTAGTTTTGTGAGTTTTGACCTGTAGGAAAATTTGGGACAATATATCGTATTTCAGTCCGTTTTGTTTGCGCGATACGCGCGATACGCGCGATACGTGAGTGGGTTCTGCGATCCAGCGTGTCGCAGCGTGTCGCGGCGTGTCGCGGTAGTTTTAGACGCGTATACACACGTTTTAACGTATCGTGCACACGCGCGTTTAGTTCACGACGCGAGTTTCTCGTTTGGGTTCGATATCGCGTTTTGCGGAGTATTGGCTTATATATGATTTCCTTGTCTCACTTTTAGGTTTGCAGGCAGGGACTATGGACACGGCTACAGATGGAGACATGTGGTAGGAATCACCTAGCGTGGAGCGTAGGTGAGTAGATTTAACATCTACAGGGAATCGCCCGCATGGCGTTATGCTTTTGGGCTAGGATTCTAATACTTGTTGTGTATTCTACGTCATTGTTAGAATTGCGCCTTACCCTATTTATTAGATATAATGATACTGTGACTAGCAGCCGTAGGACACTGCACATATTATTGACGGTTCATGTTGCACGAGCACGGATTGTATGCTACACACACACCGTCAATAATTGCCATGTCACACACAAACCCCTTATAGATACTATATTGCTTGTCAGACATGACATCTAGCTTTTCGGTATACCTTGCACATATTTTACTTATACCCAGGGGGGTATCCTACATATTTAACTTATACCCAGGGGGTATACGACATCTTTTACTTATAGGTAGACACCTATACTTAGCTGTACCTTACTGATTTCGCATACATCTGGTTTCAGCTATATATTTTCCTTTATATGCTCGCATTTCAGATATATTGCATATATTTGTTCCTGGATTTGCGCATTGTTTATTTGGATTTTACATGATGTTTTCTGGATTTGGGAACCGCAGGAATTCATGAAATTATGCATACATTGAAAAACCCAGTTTCTTTGATATGATATTTGCGCAGCCACCATGAGATTTATCGGTTCTGATTATATATACTCCATACGAGGTGTGTTTGCCGTATGAGGGTACATGGGGGGGGCCCGGTATGGTTCCCCTCGGCGAGAAGATCGATGGATTTTGCCGATTGAGCCTGGAGGTGGGCGAGTACCTACCGGTGACAGTACTAATGACTCGGCGGGGATCATGGAGATACCGTTGGGAGTCATGCACGTATGCATACGTCGAAAGGAGAGGGTCAGAGCTAGGCACTCGTGCTTTCGGGATAGCGTATGATACGTACCTATCAGGATGCTAGTCTTGGTGACGGCATCTGATAGATCAGGATTTCTGTGTCGATGCTTGGCACATTGTTTTCATGATATTTCTTCTAACACCTTTGTATATATAACAGGGGATTTATCCGTTGTTATATATACCCTTACACCAATATTAGTGGAGTGGGACGCTAATATATGTGTATTGACCCCATAATATTTATTTCTGCAAATATATATACCTTTAGGATGTTAGAATTCTACTTGAGATTTGATTTGGGATATTAGGTGATTCATTGAGATTGGATATTGGACATACATATGGGATTACTGATTTGTACATTCGGGATATAGGAGATTACTCGATATTGTACATTGAGGAGATGTGAGACTTATATGATGTGAGAGCCCAACTTGGGGGCTGATTTGAGGAATTGGGATTTGAGTGTCTTGATGGATTGTGATCCTACCACGATGACAGGATTCCGTGGGATGACATATTTCACTCCATACCTCATACCTTTTTACTTATGCACTGTTCCATGTATTAGGAGTACCTGTTAGCGTACCCTTCATGATTGTGGCATATATACATTCTCATATCCCTATTGCATGGTTATTGCATACTACTGTCATGTTATTACTGCTTAACATATTGATTGTACCTGCTAGTGTACTTTCCATTATTCTGCATTCACATGACCTGTTATTACTGTAAATTGTATATCTTAGATTCATGCTGTACGTACATTCCTGCGATTACCTGCATATGTTATCTGCTATTCACGAGTTGGCAACTCACCCCCGTTGTGCCACAGGTATTGCAGGGTGTTCCCCAGAGTAGTCAAGGAAGGCTATTCAGCTATTCACCTATCATCTTGTGCTACAGATACCGCATCGGCTCACAGTATACTATTTTTCTTAGGTGGGTTGGATGATTATCTGTATTTCATATTTTACATTCGTTGTATCTTGTACTCTCCATCTATTATTATGTTGTTGACTTAGAGACTGGGTGAGGACGATATTGTATATTATTGTGGCTTTGTTGTCTTATATACAACTTTATCTCTATTGTCTTTATTTCTTCGCTACGGCGTCATATATTTGTGATGTTGATTGTTTTCCGCCTTTGGGCCAGTTTTTACAAAAAGGGGTGTTGCCAAAATTTAAAAAAAAGAAAGTTGGACTTTTAAGGAATTTGGGTTGCGATTTCAAATGTTTCAAAAAACTTTTATTATCTTTTCCGTATTTTCATGGTTTAGATTGCTGGGTTTTGGCTTTCTTTTACCGCGTTACGTCTTTTGGCGTTGCGTAGTATTAGGGCCGTCACGTGCCAATTTCGGGTCGTGACATCGTGGGAGTATCGAGACAGGGCATCGATATTCCAGAGTAGACTAGCGTATACGTTTCTTGACCCATTTGATGGGCGATGGATGATCCCATATCCATTGGTGTTTGACATCAAAGATGGTATACGGGTGCTTAGTGGAGACTGGGTACACTAAACAGGACTCGTCGAGAACTCCTAGATGGTATTATACCTAACGTCAGATAGCAGTTCTCTGGTGACACTGGTACAAGTTAGTCTATAGACCCGAGATCGTCATAGAGTCTTGTGTGATTCCTACTTTGCTTTTATTTCCACCTTACCACGTTCAAGAGAGCATGCAAAACGATGGTTTTTGGGTACAGTCTCGAGTCACATGGAGGCAATGAGCGATAGGAGGGGTATCGTCTCTCCCGGTATTGGGGGTTGATGTTGCGCTGTGATCGATTGACTATAACAGGAAGTCCCTGGCCAGTGCCGACACTGAGATTTACTGGTAAGTGTTATCAGTAGTTTCTCGATCCGTTATGAGCCTCACATCGGCACGACTTATCAAGTTATTGGGGTCTGACGTTTACCACCCCTAGACTAGATATGCGACAGATCAGACGAAGAGACCGGGCTGATACTGGATTCACGGGAGTATGGACAAGCTTACTTGTTGATCTTCTGATCGCTCAATACCCGGGTAGCCGTTACGTCCAGCTAGTACCGCTGACGGATTGTTGGTGACTGATATGATCATTACCTACTGCCGGCGTATTGACGAGTCTTTAGAGTCCTACACAGAGGTTTCCTAGCTCATGCGAAACGAAGTAGTGCGCATATGTGATATGTGCGGGACTGAGATTAATACGTGTATGTGATACCGTATTCCAATCTCGCGATATAGGTTATATGTGATATAACCGGATTGTTGAATCAAGTGTTGATTCAATGATATGTTATATGTATATGTGATATGCATATAAATGATATTAGTCGGTTGTATGCGATACAACCGGGTTATTAAATCAAGTGTTGATTTAATAATTTAATATATAATTATATATATTTGATATATTAATATACATTAACTAATATTAGCTCACTTAAGAAAATGTTTTATCAAAATACATACAAATATATATGTGATATATATTAATGTATTTGTTTATGTGTCATGCTAGATGATACATTGGACTTGGGTGTATGAGACTCATACCTAACTTAAGATAATTTGGGTGTTTAAATATTAAGGGAAAAATCAAAATTAGGTGGAAATTAGCATGGCTAAGATGCTTGTGGAAGCATGGAGAAGTTTTGATTTAAGTCCACTAATTTTGTCTTACTCTAGATATTTATTAACCTAACCATTATCTTTAGCCATGGTTTAGTCTCTACATGAGTTGATATGAGATATTTTCTCACCCATGGTTCAACACTTGATAACTTGAGATCTTTTCTTCATTTCCTTTATTTTTTGCTCTCTAGCTCTTGAGTGAGAAGAAAAAGAAAAAGGGAAAAATAATTCTAAAGTGAGCAAAATTCCTACTTCACCAATCTATACCAAACTAGCCATTTAGTATAGGTCGTTTCTTCACTAGTTCATCAATTAATGAAGAGGTAGCTTGAGTTAGAGATTCTTCGACGTAGATCATCTTCGGTCTCGAAGATCCTTGAGCAAGCTTGTTCCTTTCGCCTAGTGGAGCCTAACGAGAGTCCAGGAGACCACTACTTGGAGCTAAGGGACTACTACACGGAGATTTAGAAGTGAATGACTGGTCTACAAAGGTTGTATTACTTGTTCACTTAGAGTAAAGTTGTTTACTTGCTTAGATAAACCCTAATTCTTTAGTTAGATCCTTGGTTCAGGCTCTCTCGGCACCCTAAAATTTTAAAATTGCATACTTGATTCTTGCCGAAACCGTGTCGGGGTGCTAAGCGAACCCAGTAGTGGTATCAGAGCCAAGCTAGAGAATTAGACGATGTTAGTTGAATTACGTAAACGAAATAACTCCGAAATAATGGAATTCAAAACCTTAGTTTGTGTCGAATTTTTTAAGTCCTCTAAATTTTTTTTAAACAAGTGCAGAAAGCTAGTTATGATGCATCTAGAACACCAGAAAAATTTGAGGCAAAACACCAAAATTTTGGCCGACCACATTGTCTAAAAAACCGGCCTCACCTTTTTTTGGTCAAAAAATCTTGAAATTTTTGTGGCGTTCTGATCTCTTGGTTTTTGGGTTTCAGGTTATGTTTATTTTTTCCAAGATTGAATATGATGTTATCTTTCTGTAGTGGCAATACAGAGTGTTTCGTAGTCGTATTTTAACATCGTTCCGGGTTTGATATTGAAATATGATACAATATTTAGAATCCACGATAATTAGTTTTGTGAAAACTAGTTAGTGTTCTGTAAATCTAGCAATTTTGTCTCTTTTGATAGATTGCCACGGAGTTTCGATTCGGATCAAAACTCCGTCATAATCTCGTATAGTATGTGAACATTCGCCGGGTAACACTACTAGATAGCCATACTCCATAGCCCCGACCAAGTGACCGTAGGAGAACCCCGTTGCCAAAAGCATTCCCTCGGGTGCTCGCGGCCACGGAGTTCCGCCTAAGTGCACTTCGTCGACGGTATCGGGGGTACGAACATCTACTAATGTTTCCGATGAGTATTCGATCAAGTAGTCGGGAATCTTGTTGAATTACCCGAGTAGGTTATTGAAAAGGTGTTTTCAATATGAGTCTAAAATGCAAGGTTTATATGTTAGGCATGAAATTCGGGGTTTGAGATATTCCGGGTTTATGATGTCTGAGGATGTTGCGGATTCTAATAATTGTAGTTTTCGTTTTCTTTTCTGCGACCGTAAGTGTAATGTGGTGTATCGCCGGTTTCGTTGCTATACGTCAACGATAATTGGGATATACATATTTACTTACGTTGATGACATGTGATGTTATGTGTTGCTGTGATATGTTATATTGGATCGTCGTGTTTGAATAGCCGGGGGTATTTGCGCGAGATAAGAGTTTTCCATTTTCATTCATGTAAAAACTGTATGTAATATTCTTTTATTGGGACACTTCCGGGTTGAGGATGATGCCAGCATTGATGTATATTATTTACTTTTCCGCATTAGGATAGACCCAAGGTGAGGAGCACAAGTAACCGGGTTCTAGAGTCCAGTGGGAGGCCATCTCGAAGAGTCGAGACCGGGTCTCCTAACTCTAGAATTGGCAGGGTTGCTTGCCGCTCTCGTAGGGGTCTAGGGATGTGGGTTTGGCTATTCATCGCGACCGTGGAATCCGTGTTTTTTTACTGGCTTAATTTAAAATGCGGAACTCCTAGTATATCCAATATTTCATATGTTATCTTCTGCTGCTGATATTCTGTGATGTGATCACTTTATATGCTTGAGACGAATGCTTTAATATTATATATATGATATATAATAAACGTTGCTTATGTTTTGCATCCGCGCTAGTCCTGTCCCGCTCTGCCGGTAGTTAAGTACCTAACGGTGATGACGGGACACTGTGGCGAATGCGGATGGCATAAGCGTACGTTGTATTTTCGTTTCTTCTGTGATGCTTAGGAAGCATAAATGATGGGACTTCATTAATGAGATTAATGAAAAAGAAAGAAACCTAAAGATGTTGTAGAATCCTGTTTCAAAAAGGGTAGCTCTAGTTTTTGCTTTGCATAATGGTATTCCTTGATGAATATCCAGTACCTCATTCGATGAGGAAAGAGCCGAGATCTCTTCACCGGGAGTGACCTCTTTAGCAAAAGCTATCAGATGCTACAACCCGCTCGGTTTTGTCTTTTGATTGCTTCTCTAGTTCTTTCTTTGCATAGTGGTTTTCCTTGATGAATATCCAGCACCTCATTCGATGAGGAAAGATCCGAAATCCCTTCACCAGGAGTGACCTCTTTAGCGAAACTAGCAAAAGCCTAAAAAACACTCCTTTTCAAAATCACTCGATTCTACAACGATATCAAGTTCATTACGCACAAGGTTTTCTTAAAACCCTATCGTAGCCTTCCGTCATTTCAGATAAGGACTATTTAGTATTCGTGCTGCGTTTGTTGACCTTGTCAAGACGTAGTGTGCGGTAGCTAATTAGTGCTTATCTGCAATGCATATGATATGATTGGATTAGGGTAGTTGTACGGCCTTGTTGAACTTGTCAAGGGTCGTGCGGGTGGGTTTAATTCAATCACGAAATGAACGGGTAGAACTTGACTTGCGGTTTATGGTTTGCTGACCTTGTCAAGGTCATAATTCGCTTGGGGCAAAATATTATTGTGAATTTCAAGTGTTGAAATTTGCAATGAGATTGCATACCTTCTATGAGATAGTTGGATCCCGATACCCACTGCGTGTAAGAGTCACTCCTGGGAGAGTTTTGCATATTACAATTAGCCGATCAAGTAGGTGTCTAGAAAGGTGTCAATGGGGTTATGCCTATTGGAAAACGAGGTTTATTTTAATTAGGTCCGTGCGAAAGCACGGGGAACCTCCCTCAAAGTACCGACACTGGCCTGGCCGAAAGATTGGCGAACTTGTAGGGTGTAATTAATCCCGGCTAGTCTTACCTTTTAGGGTTTGAAGGAAGATTTGATAAAAACAGTGGGAGACATCCTGATTAGATAAAATAATAACCAATCTAATCTTGCAAGAGCATACGCAAAGTGTTTTCTTCTTTCTATGTCTAGGTAGAGACCATATCACGCCTTAATCAAGATAATAATATGGATGTATTGACCGAACCCGTTTGTTATACTGAGCTGGGGAATGTTGGTTCCGCTCTATCTTATAATTGTTATAAGTGAGAGTAGGAAATAGTGGAATATCCGGATTCCTACGCGACCCAAACGAGGAATGTGCATGTTGATGCATCTTCTTCGGGTGTGTTTGTTACCGAGAACTGTTTCTCAGTACACTCTACGTCCTGGGTATTAGATACCGGATCGGGACCAGACATATGTAATATGTTACCTGGGCTAAAGAAAGGTAGACAACCGGGAAAAGGTGATCATTCTCTAGAGTAGGGAATGGTGCAAATGTTGCAGTCAAAACAGTTGGTGAATATCATCTTGTATTACCAACTGGTAATACATTGATTCTGAACGAATGTTATTACATACCGAACCTGATATGCAATATTATATCATTTTCTTTATTATGTAAAGAAGGATATAATCTTGTATTACAGGATAATTTTATGAACATTTTCCTGAATCAAAAGTTGATTCGACCAGGCATGTTATATAATGACATATACGTTCTAAATCAAACCACAGTTCTTAACGTACAGAACACACACAAGAGGAAAAGTTCAGAAATGAACGAATCCTTCTTGTGGCATTGTAGACTAGGTCATATCAATGCGACACGACTAGCTAAGTTGCATAAAGATGGATATTTGAATCACTTTGAATTTACATCATATGAAATTTACCAGTCATGTCTCAAAGGTAAAATGACCAAAACTCCGTTTACTGGACACGGAGAAAGAGCTACTGAACTCTTGGGAATGTACATAATGATGTATGTGGCTCTATGTCTACACATGCCGGGGTTGGTTCTTCGTACTTCATTACATTCATCGATGATCTCTTAAGATTCGGACATGTGTTTATGTTGAAACACAAGTCTGAAGCTTTTTGAGATATTCAAGGAATATAAGTATGAAGTGGAGAACCAAACGGGTAAAAGTATTAAAATCCTTCGATCTGATCGAGGAGGAGAATACTTGAGCACATAGTTCATGGATTATCTAAAAGAGAATGGGATTCTCTCTCAGCTTACTCCTCCGTATACACTACAGCACAACGGTGTATCGGAGCGGAGGAATCGCACCCTATTAGATATGGTGCGCTCTATGATGAGTACTGCTGAGTTACCTATTTCCTTTTAGGGTTATGCACTAGAGACAGCCGCATACCTATTGAAAAGAGTTCCAACCAAATCAGTGCCTACTACTCCATATGAGATATGGGAGGGGAAGAGACCATATCTTAATTTCATTAAGATGTGGGGTTGTCTGGCCTATGTCAAAAAGCAAAATCCGGACAAGCTCGAGGCAAGGTCTGTTCTGTGCAAGTTTGTAGGATATCCCAAGCATTCGCGAGGTATATCTTCTACCACACTGAGGAGCAAAAGGTATTTTTTTCTCGGAATGCCACCTTTTTAGAAAAGGAATTTCTTGTAAAAGAAATTAGTGGTCATGAGGTAGAACTGGAAGAAGTTCCAGCTACACAAACTACAACTGACGATTTGATAGAACCGGAGGATTCGATAGTCCCCGACGAACCTCAGCCACTCCACAGATCTAGTAGGGTTCCTCATCCACCTGAGAGATACTACGGTTTTCTCGTTGACGGTAGGTGTGAGGATTGCATCATGGATGATGATGACCCAACTAGCTTCGAGCAGGCCATCACGAGTAGGGACTCTGTGAAATGGCTGGATGCAATGCGATCTGAGATGGAATCCATGTACACCAACAAAATATGGACTTTGGAAGTTGCTCATGAAGGGGTAAAACCCATTTGGAGCAAGTGGATCTTTAAGAAGAAACTTGGTGTAGATGGAAAAGTTGAGACTTTCAAAGCTAGACTTGTAGCAAAAGGTTTTCGTCAACGACCAGGTGTGGATTATGATGAAACCTTTTCTCCAGTGGCTATGCTTAAGTCCATCCGGATCCTACTTGCCATCGCTGCATACCATGACTACGAAATCTGGAAGATGGATGTCAATACCGCTTTTCTAAATGGTGATTTAGAAGAGAGCATGTATATGACACAGCCAGAGGGCTTCGTAGATAGTGGGAGCAGCGAAAAGGTGTGCAAGCTGCTTAAATCAATTTATGGATTAAAGCAGGCATCGCGGAGTTTGAAAATCTGTTTTGATGTGGCAGTCAAAGAGTTTGACTTCATCAAAAACGTAGATGAGCCGTGTATATACAAAAAGGTTGCAGAGAGTAAGGTCGTCTTCCTCGTATTGTACGTGGATGACATACTCTTGATAGAAAATGATGTTCCTATGCTGCACTCGGTCAAGCTCTTCTTATAACAAAGATTCTCCATGAAGGATCTGGGTGATGCCTCATACATCCTGGGGATTAAGATCTATAGAGATAGATCTAAACGGATGTTGGGATTGTCCCAATCCCGGTACATTGACACCATACTAAAGAGGTTTAGTATGGAAGATTCTAAGCGTGGGAATTTACCCACGATCTCAGGAATTACTTTCTCTAAAGATATGTCCCCCAAGACTGTTTTGGAGAGGACTCGCATGCAAGGGATACCCTATGCTTCGGCAGTCGGGTTTATCATGTATGCGATGTTATGTACCTGACCGGATGTAGCGTACGCACTTAGTGTTGTAAGGAGGTATCAATCGGATCCTGGGGAGAATCACTGGACAGCTATGAAGAACATTCTTAAGTACTTGAGAAGGACTAAAAAAATGTTCTTGGAGTATGGTAATGGTGAACTCCAAGTGGAGTCTTTTACCGATTTGAGCTTCCAGAGTGATAAGGACGACTCTAAGTCGGTCTCGGGTTTTGTCTTCACCCTTAATGGAGGGGAGGTATGTTGGAAGAGTTCCAAGCAAGATACCGTGGCAGACTCGACAATGGAGGCTGAATACATCGCTGCCAACGATTCCACCAAAGAGGCTGTCTGGATGAAGAAGTTCATAACTGCACTTGGTGTGGTTCCATCCATCGAGCATCCAATACCTTTGTATAGAGATAACAATGGAGCTATGGCTTTAGCCAAGGAACCCAGGTCCTATCAGCGATCCAAGCATATTCTGAGGCGGTATCACCTGATCCGGGAGATAGTTGATCACCGGGAGATCGAGGTCAGGAGAGTTGACACGAAGAATAACACGGCGGATCCACTCACGAGGGCCATTCCCTAGATACAATTTGAGAGACTCTTCGGGATGTTGGGTATGAGATACTACAACAACTGGCCTTAGTTCAAGTGGGAGATTGTTAGTTGTATGTATACCCTAGAGGCCATTATTGTACATGATTGTATATTATAGTGGATGCTTGGATATATATAGAGAGGATTTTCTTACTCGACATGATAGTATGCTATCTGGTTGCTCTTTATCTTAAAATGTAGACTAGTATTGTGATGCTGTCTTTTCTCTCACATATTGATAAAGCCCTTAGGATGTATACTTGACTTCCAGGATTATGATGCAAATCATACTAGTGGGGCCAGGGTAGTCCACAAGTCCATCCTTTAATTGTTCATAGTCATGGAAGTATCGAGACAGGGCATCGATATTCCAGAGTAGACTAGCGTATACGTTTATTAACCCATTTGATGGGCGATGGATGATCCGATATCCATTGGTGTTTCACATCAAAGATGGTATACGAGTGCTCAGTGGAGACTGGGTACACTGAACAAGACTCGCCGAGAACTCCTAGATGGTATTATACCTAACGTCAGATAGCAGTTCTCTGGTGACACTGGTACAGGTTAGTCTGTAGACCCGAGATCGTCATAAAGTCTTGTGTGATTCCCACTGTGCTTTGATTTCCACCTTACCACGTTCAAGAGAGCATGAAAAACGGTGGTTTTTGGGTACAGTCCCGAGTCACATGAAGGAAATGAGCGATGGGAGGGGTTACGTCTCTCCCGGTATTGGGGGTTGATGTTGCGCTATGCTCGATTGGCTATAACAGGAAGTCCCTGGCCAGGGCTGATACTGAGATTTACTGGTAAGTGTTATCAGTAGTTTCTCGACCCGTTATGAGCCTCACATCGGCACGACTTATCAAGTTATTGGGGTCTGGCGTTTACCACCCCCAGACTAGATATGCGACGTATCAGATGAAGAGACCGGGCTGATACTGGATTCACGGGAGTATGGACAAGCTTACTTGTTGATCTTCTGATCGCTCAATACCCGGGTAGCCGTTACGTCCAGCTAGTACCGCTGACGGATTGTTGGTGACTGATATGATCATCACCTACTGCCGGTGTATTGACGAGTCTTTAGAGTCCTACACAGATGTTTCCTAGCTCATGCGAAACGAAGAAGTGCACATATGTGATATGTGCGGGACCGAGATTATTACTTGTATGTGATACCGTATTCCAATCTCACGATATAGGTTATATGTGATATAACTGGATTTTTGAATCAAGTGTTGATTCAATGATATCTTATATGTATATGTGATATGCATATAAATGATATTAGTCGGTTGTATGCGATACAACCGGGTTATTAAATCAAGTGTTGATTTAATAATTTAATATATAATTATATATATTTGATATATTAATATACATTAAATATTAGCTCACTTAAGAAAATGTTTTATCAAAATACATACAAATATATATGTGATATATATTAATGTATTTGTTTATGTGTCATGCTAGATGATACATTGGATTTGGGTGTATGGGACTCATACCTAACTTAAGATAATTTGGGTGTTTAAATATTAAGGAAAAAATCAAAATTAGATGGAAATTAGCATGGCTAAGATGCTTGTGGAAGTATGGAGAAGTTTTGACTTAAGTCCACTAATTTTGTTTTACTCTAGATATTTATTAACCTAACCATTATCTTTAGCCATGGTTTAGTCTCTACATGAGTTGATATGAGATATTTTCTCACCCATGGTTCAACACTTGATCACTTGAGATCTTTTCTTCATCTCCTTTATTTTTTGCTTTCTAGCTCTTGAGTGAGAAGATAAAGAAAAAGGGAAAAATAATTCTAAAGTGAGCAAAATTCCTACTTCACCAATCTATACCAAACTAGCCATTTAGTATAGGTCGTTTCTTCACTAGTTCATCAATCAGTGAAGAGCTAGCTTGAGTTAGAGCTTCTTCGACGTAAATCATCTTCGGCCTCGAAGATCCTTGAGCAAGCTTGTTCCTTTCGCCTAGTGGAGCCTAACGAGAGTTCGGGAGACCAATACTTGGAGCTAAGGGACTACTACATGGAGATTTAGAAGTGAAGGACCGGTCTACAAAGGTTGTATTCCTTGTTCACTTAGAGTAAAGTTGTTTACTTGCTTAGTTAAACCTTAATTCTCTAGTTAGTTCCTTGGTTCGGGCTCGCTCGGCACCCTAAAATTTTAAAATAGCATACTTGATGCTTGCCAAAACCGTGTCGGGGTGCTAAGCGAACCCAGTACTAAAGAGGTTTAGTATGGAAGATTCCAAGCATGGGAATTTACTCACGATCTCAGGAATCACTCTCTCCAAAGAGATGTCCCCCAAGACTGATTTGGAGAGGGCTCGCATGCAAGGGATACCCTATACTTCGGCAGTCGGGTCTATCATGTATGCGATGTTATGTACCCGACCGGATGTAGCGTACGCACTTAGTGTTGTAAGCAGGTATCAATCGGATCTTGGGGAGAATAACTGGACAACTGTGAAGAACATTCTTAAGTACTTGAGAAGGACTAAAGAAATATTCTTGGTGTATGGTAACGGCGAACTCCAAGTGGAGTCCTTTACCGATTCGAGCTTCCAGAGTGATAAGGACGACTCTAGGTCGGTTTCGGGTTTTGTCTTCACCCTCAATGGAGGGGCGGTATGTTGGAAGAGTTCCAAGCAAGATACTGTGGCAGACTCGATGATGGAGGCTGAATACATCACTGCCAATGATGCCGCCAAAGAGGCTGTCTGGATGAAGAAGTTCATAATCGAACCTGGTGTGGTTCCATCCATCGAGCATCTAATACCTTTGTATTGCGATAACAATGGATCTGTGGATTTAGCCAAGGAACCTAGGTCCCATCAGCGATTCAGACATATTCTTAGGCGGTATCACCTGATCTGTGAGATAGTTGATCGCCGGGAGGTCGAGGTCAGGAGAGTTGACAAGAAAAATAACACGGCGAATCCACTCACGAAGGCCATACCCCAGATACAGTTTGAGGGACTCTTCGGGATGTTGGTTATGAGATACCACAACAACTGGCCTTAGTGCAAGTGGGAGATTGTTAGTTGTATGTATGCCCTATAGGCCATTATTGTACATGATTGTATATTATAGTGGATGTTAGTTATAAGTATGCCCTAAAGGCCATTATTATACATATGATGTATATTATAGTGGATGCTTGGACATATATATGGAGGACTTTCTTGCTCGACATGATAATATGCAATCTGGTTGCTCTTTATCTTAACATGTACACTCATTGTCTCTCTATTACATGTTGATAAAGCCCTTAGGATGTGTACTTGACTACCAGGATTATGATGCAGCTCATACTAGTAGGGCAGAGGTAGTTGGTAAGTACATCCTTCAATTGTTCCTAGTCGTGGGAGTATCGAGACGGGGCATCGATATTCCAGAGTAGACTAGCGTATACGCTTCTTGACCCATATGATGGGCGATGGATGATCCCACATCCATTGGTGTTTGACATCAGAGATGGTATACGGGTGCTCAGTGGAGACTGGGTACACTGAACAGACCCGCCGAGAACTCCTAGATGGTATTATACCTATCGTCAGATAGCAGTTCTTTGGTGACACTGGTACAGGTTTGTCTGTCTACCCGAGATCGTCATAGAGTCTTGTGTGATTCCCACCGTGCTTTGATTTCCACCTTACCATGTTCAATAAATCGTGCAAAACAGTGGTTTTTGGGTACAGTCCCGAGTCACATGGAGGCAATGAGCGACAGGAGGGGATTTCGTCTCTCTCGGTATTGGGGGTTGATGTTGTGCTATGCTCGATTGGCCATAACAGGAAATCCTTGGCCAGGGTTGCTGAGATTTACTGGTAAGTGTTATCATTAGTTTCTCCAACCGTTATGAGCCTCACATCCGCATGACTTATCAGGCTATTGGGGTCTGACGTTTACCACCCCCAGGCTGTGATATGCGACATATCTGACGAAGAGACCGGACTGTACGGTAGTGTTACTTATTGGATTCGTAGGAGTATGTGCAGGCTTTCTTGTTGATCTTCTGATCACTCAATACCCGGGTAGCCGTTACGTCCAGCTAGTACCGCTGACGACTTGTGGGTGACTGATATGATCATCACCTACTGCCGACGTATTGACGATTCTTTAGAGTCCTACACAGAGGTTTCCTGGCTCAGGCGAAACGAAGTAGGAGCACATATGTGATATGTGCGGGACCGAGATTAATACGTTTATGTGATACTGTATTCTATTCTCGAGATATGTGATATCGGTCGGTTATATGTGATATAGCCGGGTTATCGGATCAAGTGTTGATTTGATAAGTTGATACATATGATATTAGTCGGTTATATGTGATATAGACGGATTATTAAATCAAGAGTTGATTTAATAATTTAATTTGTAATTATATATTTGATATATTAATTTACATTAACTAATATTAGCTCACTTAAGAATTCTTTTTCTCACTTGTGCATTTAGTATATATGTGATATATATTAATGTACACTCTTTTGTGTCATGCTAGATGACACATGAGACATGGATGTATAAGACTCACGCCATGCTTAACATAATGAAGGGTTTTATTTATCTAAATTAAATCAAAATTAAATTGAAATTAGTCACATGGTTGAAGCTTGTGGAACCATTGACCAAGTCCACTAATTATGTTTTACTTGAGATATTTATTAACCCAACCATTAAGATTAGCCATGGTTAAGTATTTACATGAGTTAGTATATGATATTAACTCACCCATGGTTACCATTCTACACTTGACTTTTTCCATGGTTGCTTTTCTTCATCTCCTTCTTCTAGCTCTCTAGCAATTTGGGAGGTGAAGAAAATGAGTGAGAAAAATATTTCTAAAGTGAGAAAAAATCCTACTTCATCATTCTCTACTAGACTAGCCATTTAGTTTAGGATGTTTTCTTCACTAATTCCATATTAGTGAAGATGTAGCTTGAGTTGGTGTCTCCTCGACGTAGATCATCTTCGGCCTCGAAGACTTCAAGCAAGCTTGTTCCTTTCATCTTGCGGAGCCTTTCTAGAGTCCGGGAATTCACTACTTGGAGCGAAGGGACTACTACACGGAGCTATTGAAGTGAAGGACCGGTCTACAAAGGTTGTATTCCTTGTTCACTTAGATGTAAATATGTTTACATTCTAGTTTCGTCTAATTCTATAGTTAAGATTCTAGGTTAGGGTTATTTAGCGCTCCAAATTTTTAAAAAACGGCATGGTCGATGCCTCCAGAAACCCAGTGGCGGTGCTGCGGAACCCTATAGTGGTATTAGAGCCATGCTAGAGAATTAGACGATGTTTGTAGTATTACGAAACCGAAACAACTCCGAAACATCGAAACGAAACCCATAGTTTCTGTCGATTTTTAAAAAGCCTTTAAATTTTTTTAAGCAACTGTAGAGTGTTACATATGATGTAACATGAACACCACAGAAAATTTAGCACCCTTCGCCGGATTTTGACCAGCCACATTGTTATAAAAACCGGCCTGGTCGGTTTTTCTGTATCGTTTTGGGTTGAATTTTCTCTGGTGTTCTTGGCTCTGGGTTTTGGTGTTTCAGGTATTGCTTGCTTTTGCTGAGATTGCATGTGATGTTATCTTTATGCAAAGGCAATTCGGAGTGTTTCGTAGTCGTAATTCTAACATCATTTCGGGTAATTTAGACGACGTTAATAAGTTCGAATGGATATCAATAACCCATTTTCTCCCTCGCTGGAAATTTTCCAAGAGTTGGATTTTTCCAAGTTTGAAATCTTCAGAAAATCATGCAGGTGTTTTCTATGGACCCTCTAGATGAACAAAACCCTAACTCGATTTTGTGACCGTCGGAACCGTCACCAAACCATAGGGTTTGCGGTAGTTCCGCAGCGCCATAGGTGAGGTAAGGGTTGACCCTTCTACGGTTGGTCCATAGGTGCTGTGGCATGTTCTGGGTATTTTTAAACTGCGCTCAAGTGTTGAGCTCTTTGGGAAATTTTGGGTGTTTGTTGATTCGATCGAAAAGTTTAATATCGTCTAGCTATCTGTGAATTGTGATACAATATTTGGAATCCACAATAATTAGTTTTATGAAAACTAATTTGAATTTTATAAATCTAGCAATTCAGTCTCAAGTGATCGGTTGCCACAGGATTTTGATGTGGATCAAAAGTCCGTCGTAATCACGTAGCGTACGCGGAGACTCGCCGGGTAACCTTACTAGATAGCAACGCCCCATAGTCCCGACCAAGTGACTGTAGGAGAACCCCGTTGCCAAAAGCATCCGTTCGGGTGCTCGCGGCCGCGGTGTTCCTCCTAAGTGCACTTCGTCGACGGCATCGGGGGTGCGGCCGTCTACTAAAATTTCTGACGAGCATTCGATCAGGTTGTCTGGAATCTTGTTGAATTACCCGACTGGTTATTGGAAAGTGTTTTCAATAACGAGACTAAAATGCGGGGTTTATACTTGTTAGGCTTGCAATGTCTAAGGAATTCATTTGGTTAGGCATGAAATCCAAAGTATATGATACATTGGGTTTATGATGTCTAAGGTGGTTGCGGATTCCAATTGTTATAGTTTTTCACTTTCTTTTCTGCGACCGTAAGTGTAATATGTGGTGTATCGCCGGTTTCGTTGCTATATGTCAACGACAATTGGGATACAGATATTTACTAAGGTGATGACATGTGATGTTATGTGTTGCTGGAATATGTTATATTGGATCGTCGTGTTTGAATAGCCGGGTTTTTTTTATGTGAGATGAGAGTTTTTCATTTTCATTCATATAAAATCTTGTATGTAATATTATTTTATTGGGACACTTCCGGGTTGAGGATGATGTCACCATTGATGTATATTATTTACTTTTCCGCATTAGGATAGACCCAAGGAGGAGAGCACAAGTAAACGGGTTCTAGAGTCCAGTGGGAGACCATCTCGAGGAGTCGAGACCGGGTCTCCTAACTCTAGAATTGGTAGGGTTGCTTAACGCTCTCGTAGGGGTCTAGGGATGTGGGTTTGGATATTCATCACGACCGTGGAATCCGCGTTTTTACTGGCTTGATTAAAACACAGAATTCCTATTATATCCAATATTTCATATGTGTTCTTCTGCTGCTGATATTCTATGATGTGATCACTTTATATGATGAGACGAATGCTTATATTATATATATGATATATAATAAATATTGCTGCTTTCGTTTCTTCTGTGATGCTTAGGAAGCATAATTGATGTGACTTCATTAATGAGATTAATGGAATAAAAGAAACCTAAAGATGTTGTAGAATCTTGTTTTAAAAAATGGTAGCTCTAGTTCTTGCTTTGCATAGCGGTATTCCTTGTAGAATATCAAACACCTTATTCGATAAGGAAAGAGCCGAGATCCCTTCACCGGGAGTGACCTCTTTAGCGAAACTGGAAGATGCTACAACCCACTCGGTTTTGTTTTTGATTGCTTTTTTAGTTCATACTTTGCATAGTGGTATTTGTGAAATATCCAGCACCTCATTCGATGAGGAAAGAGCCAAGATCCCTTCACCGGGAGTGACCTCTTTAGCCAAACTAGTAAAAGCCTCAAAAACACTCCTTTTCAAAATCACTCGATTCTACAACGATATCAAGTTCATTACGCAAAAGGTTTTCTTAAAACCCTGTCGTAGCTTTCCGTCATTTCAGATAAGTAGTATTTAGTATTTGTACTACATTTGTTGGCTTTCTTCAAGGCGCAGTGTGCGGTAGCGACTTACTGCTTATCTACTGCATATGATGTGATTAGATTAGGGTAGTCGTATGACTTTGTTAGCTTTCGTCAAGGGTCATGCGGGTGGGTTTAATTCAATCATGAAATGTACGGGTTGAACTTGACTAGCGGACTATAGTTTGTTGGCTTTTGTCAAGGTCATAGGACGTTAGGGGCAAAATATTATCGGGAATTTCAAGTGTTGAAATTTGCAATGAGATTGCATACCTTCTATGTGATAGTTGGATCCCGATACCCACTGTGCAGGGTTAGTATATCACCTTAGTAAGGTTTAGGAAGGCGTCACACATGCCATATTGAAATTTTTGGGGTGCTGATTGATCATTTCTTTGTGTGTCGTTTTAGAAAATGAATAGAATCACAATCAAAGAATTATATTTTGACCGCAATCAACTACGGTGTCGGTTGTAGATCGTAAGCGAGTGCGGATTGTCCACAGGGATTATGCGATTCGTTTTTATATTTGATTTGTTTGAATTGAAAAGTTAACAGAAAAGAAAGGAAAACATGATTCAAGAATTTATCAATTGATTCAGGTGTCACGAGTTTAATCAAGAATCAAGAAACTGATAAACAATCAAGAATTTTGTTTTGATGATATTTCCAACCAAAATGTCAAGAATCTAAATGAGGCTCGTAGGAATCGATCGGATCTATAGACGTGATGTAATCTCAAGATTTCGTGTTCGTGTCCTTCGAAGGATTGATACTAGATCGATGATGATCGACGAGAGTTAGGGCTTCTTCGTGAAACTAGGGTTTCATCATTTTATCCTTCTTCTTTTGTCGATATCATTCACATTCTAGCCTCTAGCAATTTCAAGAAACGATCGTAACTCCCCAATTTCGAGCGATATCATTCAAGAAAGCATCGTAACGAAATGGGTTGTCGGTTCTTGAACTTGCTAGGGTTTACAAAACTTGTAGGAATCAAGAATCATTTTAAGATATATTACATCATCATTCTATTGATCGTCTCGACTCCTCGACGAGCGGAGTATTACTCAAACATCACAACAAGAATTATAACTAGAAATTTAGATTGACTCATGATGCAAGAATTTAAAGAAAACAAGATAAAAGAATTTCACCTTTTATTTATATCAACAATTTGATTACAGTCGCTCAAGAACTACAAGAGGAAGAACTAAATTGTCGACTTGGCTTCGCTCGGCTCCGCGAGTCGCGAATCGGCTTGGACCACTTGCTCTGTTGAAGACCGGCTCGGCTCCTAAAAGGTTGCAAGGCTTCTTGCTTGAATGGGTACTCGGGATCTTGTCTTTTGAATGGAATTAGGGTTAGGGTTTCACACAAGCCTTGTCACTAGACTTGTGGAAGAAGAAGATGAAGAAAGAGATAGAATGGCTCTAAATTGGCTACTAAAATCAACTAATCAAAGATCAAGTCCAAGATAAATAATAAGTGAGCCTAGGGTCTTATTTATAGAACACCCAAACCCTAAGCCTTTGAGTTCCCTCCAAAAGTTTGTTGAAAGAGTTTGTTAGGCTTAGCTTAGGGTTTAAGCTAGGGTTTAAGAAGAAGGTTCTAGAATACAAAGCTTAGTTTAGTGTAGAAACAAGGGTTTGCTGATCTGGCAGAAGTATCTGGAATCTTCTGGAACTTGGAGTACATTTCTGAACTGTAGCCACTGATGTAGGAGTTATGATGCAAAATTGGAGTACTGAAGAGGCAAACCCACCGCGGAACCGCGGCACAAGGTGGCTTAGGCCGCGGTTCCGCGGCCAAGTTGGCGCTTTGGAGCTTCCAATTTCTTGTGTTGTCTTCTTATGTCTTCAGGTGTCTTTTGTGATATATTTAATTTCTGAATTCCCTTTGCATCAATACCAGATTCCAAATCATTGAGTTGGCGTCATGTTTTAGCGGTACCCTGTAAATTTTGGCCTTTCTTCTGGATTTTCCTGCACAGATCTCAAAACAAGTGTTGCGCAAATGTAGGGATGATGCGATGCCATGAAATGCGGTCAATTTCCTTTATAGTGTCGGTTTTAGAGTCTAATACATGCAATCTGATATTTTGCGACTGTTTTGCTAATATGTGAAATATGAATACCGTATACTTCTAAATGAGTGCAAATGATGAGAAAATTGCCGGCTAAAATATACAATATTTTCGACTAATCAAATTCCCCCAAACTTAATTTCGATCGTCTCGAGCGAACTGTTTTATTAAAAAGAGAAGGAGAAAATAAAGAAAGAGAAAAAACTAACTAGTACACTTTCGTAGACAACACGATTGCCCTGAGCACGTGCAACAAGCCTTTAAACCTCTAGGTGTCCCTAGTAGAAGGAGTGTTGTCTCCTGAGGGTTTTTAGCGGATTGCACCCACAAAATCCAATAATAAAAGAAAGATCATGAATATTACATTTAAAGAAAAGAATTGTAGAAGAAAAACTTTGAAAATTAGGGTTTCCAACTAAGCTTGCTTTTCGGTTGTCATGAGCCCTATCTTAATAGTCATGAAAAGTTGTTATAAATCACGTCCTCCCTCGATAAAACATCGTCTTATTCTTCATTCCTATCTGTTTTCCAAACATCGATCATATAACCCTGCGTGTGTGTAAAGACATCCCTACACCCGGAGAATTCAATTCAAGCTATCAAACTCTTGCCCATCAGCCTCAGTACTTTTTAATTAATGAATATTTAGACGAAATTGCTCACACACTTTCATGCGACCGTTAATACTTCTTGAGGTACTAACCGACCGATTACTCATGTGTTTGCTTATTTGGTGTATTTTCCTCGTCTTGCACCACCTAAGGCATAGCAGTGACTCCCAGACCAGTTGGCCTTAGGGCACTAGGTGAAGAAGCACCCTTGCTATATATTTTTTTATTGCCTTCGGCGATAACAAAACCAGTGTCCATTTTTCTCACCACTTTATATTTTTATTCATTTTTTTTAATTTCCTTCATACTTTTGGCTTTAAGAAAAGAACATTTCAAGGTATCCTCTACTATCCCAGTCTTTAAGCCGTGTGTAAGTGCGAATAGCAGGGTATCAACGTTCAAAATGTTTGGCTTCCAGAATAGAAACTATTTTTCAGACTTATTTTTATCCTCAGATTAGTGACGTCTTTCATCTTACTAACCCTTGGGACAACGGCTCATAACTACTTATTACAAGTTCGTATAAGAAAACTTCTAATTTTCTTGGTTTTCTTAAATTTTTCTAATCTCATGGATGTAATTTTTCACTATCTAAACTTTTATTATCTTATTTATGTACAAAAAATATTTTTATCTTTTGAAATTTTTAAAAATTTTATAGGTTTTTTCAAAAATGTTTTGTGCTTATGCAAATGATATGCAAATGATGCGAAAATAAGCACAAACCTCCCCCAAACTTGTTTTCAACAGTGTCCTCACTGTTGCCATCTGCCGAATCTCGAAAAACCTGTAAGCTTGGGAGGAATTTATTAGCGGGGGCAAAATATTTAAGTGAAGAACCTTCCCCAAACTTATTTTTGGCTCATCATTTTATAAAAAAATTTCTTTTCACAAGCCGAAAAATGATGCCCCCCCAAACTTATGCAATGTTAATCTTTGAAAATCACATGAGGGGGTTAAAAATTAGTGGTCGATGCCAAGCTTCGCAAAGACCGAACGTCAACACCAACCATTCGAAAATTTTATCAATGCAGTGCTCGGGTTGGTGGAAGAAGAAGTGGGGAAAGGGTAAGTGGTGGAATAGAATGTGTGTGCGTCTCATTTTGGAGAGACGATGCAGTGAGTGTGATGGATTACTCGCATTCTTCTTACAATTCCGAAGCAGGGGTGGAGGTTCAATTTCATTGATTTAGACATGATTCATCTCAACACCCGTGCTTTTTAGAAATGCGAGTTCATCAGCGAAGATCTCCTCAAAAGTTTCATCTATACCCCGAAGAATAATGTCATCACAAAGTGCGGGGTGATCTTCAGACTCTAAAAGCAGTTCATAATCAGTGTTAATTGTTGACACGGACATCTTGGTGGAAGAGTCCGTATGTGTATGATACATAGTTGGGTCAAACAATAACGTATGAAAAGAGTCAAGATCAGTATTATGAGGGTCATTAAACTCGCTGCTGTCGGCATCCATTAAGTCGACAGAACAGACCTGAGCAGTAGGTTCGGAGGGTACACTTCCTAACTTGTAAATGTTCATCTCAATTGTCCTCTTCCCGAAGGATAGGGTCATAGAACCATTACGACAGTTGATGATAGCGTTGGAAGTGGCCAAAAAGGGGCGACCTAAAATCACCGGAATTTGATTCCGTGAGTTCGCTACAGGCTGTGTATCAATTACAATAAAGTCCACAGGGAATATAAATTCCCCGATTTTTATTAACACATCCTCTAGTTCACCCCTAGGTCTGGTGATTGATCGGTCAGCCATCTGGAGAGTGATTGATCGGTCAGCCATCTCGAGAGTGCAAGGAGATGGTTTCAACTCTCCGATCCCTAACTGTTCATAAACTGAGAAAGGAAGCAGGTTAACACTTGCCCCAAGATCTAGTAGAGCACGGTTAATGTGTTTCTCCCCAATAGAGATGGAAATAGTAGGATATCCAGGATCCTTACGTTTCCTTGGTAATTGCTGGGGGAAAGCCGTGTCTACTGTCTTTGCCATGAATATCTTCTTGGGCATTTGTTTCTTCCTCTTTCTAGTGCACAAGTCTTTAAGAACTTTCGCATATGCGGGGACTTGTTGGATAGCATCTAGAAGAGGGATATTGATGTTAACCTGTTTAAACATCTCAGTGATCTTCTCCATATGTGGACTTGGTGTGTTGGCCCTTAACCGATTAGGATAAGGTGCTTTAGCAATAAGCGCTGGGTCCATCATAGGAGAAGGAAGTGTGTGTGGAACCGATCCCAGAATAGAAGTGGGGATCGTCCGTAGAGGGATAAAAGAGGTGGGCTGAAGTGGCGAGCCTTTTGAGAAACGAAGAATAGGCTCGGAAGAAGGTGGTAGGGTAGAAGAACTGGGGTCAGAATTAGAAGTGTGTGTGTGTTGAAAGGTCTCAGCCGGGGTGTTGATAGGATTGTCAATATCATCAACTTCTTCCCCAACATGATTGTTAAGCACTCTTCCAGATCTCAACGTAGTGATTGCATTCACATGATGTGAATAACCAGGATTGGGTAAGGGTTGAGCTGGAAGTTTCCTATTCTCTCTTGCACTAATTTCGGCTTTTAATCGTGCAATTTCTTCTTCCATCGATTTAATACTCTCGTTTTGGGATGCAGAGTTTTTCTCAATTTTATCGACAGAAGACTTCATTTCAGCCGAAACTTGCATGATATTTGTTAAGACTAAATTCATGTATTGTGCAAAAGAAGAAGATTCATCAGTTCCGGTCAACTGTAAAGGACTAGACAGTGCAGGTGTGTTGACCTGATTTTGAAAATTATATGCTTGAAAGGGGTGCTGACTCAATTGAAGTTGTGGTTGCTGTTGTGGTGGAGGGACCCTTTGGAAATTGTTTTGGTTTGGAACCGTATTTTGTGATTGTGATTGGTTCCAAGCAAAATTAGGGTGATTCCTCCAACCCTGATTATATGTGGAAGAAAATGGATCGTTTCTAGGTCTTTGAAATGCGGCATTGGTATGCTCACGACCTTGAAACGGACATTCTTCCGTCAAGTGAGACGGATCAGAACAGCAGCCACATACAGTTTTGGAAAGTGACATTTGATTAAGGTTGGCGGCTAAAAATTTGTTTTCCATAGTCTCGAGTTTCTTGTGTATAGCTGAAATGTCGGCTCTAACTTTTATGGAAACATCCGATTGGTTATTGCCACTCCTAAATGATGGACTTTCCCACTGTAAAGACTTTTCAGCGAACTCTTCTAAATATCGCCAAGCTTCCCCATCATCCTTAGTCATGAAGGTACCTTGACACATGTTTTCAAGACTCTGTTTAGTGTTAGGGTTACTGCTCTCATATATGATTCGGCAAAGCTCCCATCTAGGGATGCCGTGATGAGGACATTGCGCCAAAAGATCCTTGAAACGTTCAAAGCATTTAGAGAATGGTTCAGCAGGGAGCTGGGCAAATTGATTCAGTTCGCTACGAATTCGAGCTGTCTTTTGTATTGGGTAAAATTTCTTAAGGAATGCAGCGACGAATTCTTCCCAATTCGTAATAGAGTGTGCGGTAGTGTTATATAGCCACTTCTCGGCTATATCACACAATGTAAATGGAAGAAGTCGTAGACGCATAGCATCCACTGAAACTTGTGACGTACCCATCATTGCGCACACGTTTTCAAATTTGGTAATGAAAACGTAAGCGTCCTCAGTCTCGAGTCCGTGGAATTTGGGTAAAAGATTGATATACTGGGGCTTAATCTCAAAGTTATCCCTATTGGCTGGTGGTGTGGATAAGCAGGTCGAAAGAGGACCTCGAATAGGGTAGCACCTCTCCTGGAGAGAGATGCGGGGTGGATTCTGCGCACCAACGGACGGCGGCAGATTAGGGTTAAAGAAGTTTGATGGATTTGGATCCATCGGTGTGGGTGTGGTAGTGGGTAAAGAAAAGGTAAATGGAGAAATATCGACTTCGGAGTCGATAAAGGGTACGCGGACTAAACGGGCACTAGAATCCCGTGTCCAGCCTATCTTGTACTAAAAAGGGTTAGTACAAGTGGCAGCGTGAATTTATAATTAGGGGTATGAATGAATGCGGTGTTTGTTTTGAAAAAGGGACGGCTTTTTGAAAAAATGATGCGACACAACAAATGCAGCACACAAACCCTAGAATCTAGTGGTCACCTAGGTCCGGCTCTAGACCGCTCCTAACTGCCAAAAGACAAGTCGCGGGATAGAATCCTCCACCGCCTCTTTGTCCCCCTGTGGCCAGGTAAGTGCCAGGTAAGTGGGAAGGTACTCCACTACGTAAGTAGTGGGCCTAATTAATAACCACTAGCCTTCGACACACTTTCCTAGGCACCACAAGAAAACGCGGATAAGCAATGAATTACCCACGGCCTTCTCTTGTCCTAAGTGAGCGCGACGGTCCTTAGAGTCATCTCTAGATTTCTTTTAATTAATGAGGGTAAATACGGATGCAAGTTTTGTGGTTTTCGGGGCCTAGGAAGGGTAATGAAATCCCCACCTTATTTGGATTTGGCCATGCCCCTTAATATCCGTATTTATAATGCAAACAACCAAGAAACAAAATAACGCACAAATTTAATTTTGCAATTTGCGAGCTGCGATTATTTGCAAAGAATCCTGCAGCAAAGTATTAGTTGGAGCTAAAAAGAGGAGAGAGGAGAAGGTAAGAAGTTACCTGAAGCAATTTGGCACAGAGATTCCCCAAGCTTGCCGCGGTTCCGCCGCAAATGGGCATATAGGTCGCGCTTCCGCGGTTGGATGGTGTGATCACTGAACAAAACTTTTTCAGGGAGCTTCTGTAGACTCCCTCTGCTCTCTGGTATTTTCCAAAAATTTTTTCCAATTTCCAGCAAGCTCCAGATCTCCTTGCAATGAAACACAACAAATTGTTTAGGGTTTGCACGAATTTTGATCTCAAAAATCACAATGAAATAAATCTTTCAATTCAAAACTATAATATGAAACGAATTAGCGCGTAATCCCCGGCAACGGCGCCATTTGATTGATCATTTCTTTGTGTGTCGTTTTAGAAAATGAATAGAATCACAATCAAAGAATTATATTTTGACCGCAATCAACTACGGTGTCGGTTGTAGATCGTAAGCGAGTGCGGATCGTCCACAGGGATTGTGCGATTCGTTTTTATATTTGATTTGTTTGAATTGAAAAGCTAACAGAAAAGAAAGGAAAACATGATTCAAGAATTTATCAATTGATTCAGGTGTCACGAGTTTAATCAAGAATCAAGAAACTGATAAACAATCAAGAATTGTGTTTTGATGATATTTCCAACCAAAATGTCAAGAATCTAAATGAGGCTCGTAGGAATCGATCGGATCTATAGACGTGATGTAATCTCAAGATTTCGTGTTCTTGTCCTTCGAAGGATTGATACTAGATCGATGATGATCGACGAGGGTTAGGGCTTCTTCGTGAAACTAGGGTTTCATCATTTTACCCTTCTTCTTTTGTCGATATCATTCACATTCTAGCCTCTAGCAATTTCAAGAAACGATCGTAACTCCCCAATTTCGAGCGATATCATTCAAGAAAGCATCGTAACGAAATGGGTTGTCGGTTCTTGAACTTGCTAGGGTTTAGAAAACTTGTAGGAATCAAGAATCATTTTAAGATATATTACATCATCATTCTGTTGATCGTCTCGACTCCTCGACGAGCAGAGTATTACTCAAACATCACAACAAGAATTATAACTAGAAATTTAGATTGACTCATGATGCAAGAATTTAAAGAAAACAAGATAAAAGAATTTCACCTTTTATTTATATCAACAATTTGATTACAGTCGCTCAAGAACTACAAGAGGAAGAACTAAATTGTCGACTTGGCTTCGCTCGGCTCCGTGAGTCGCGAATCGTCTTGGACCACTTGCTCTGTTGAAGACCGGCTCGGCTCCTAAAAGGTTGCAAGGCTTCTTGCTTGAATGGGTACTCGGGATCTTGGCTTTTGAATGGAATTAGGGTTAGGGTTTCACACAAGCCTTGTCACTAGACTTGTGGAAGAAGAAGATGAAGAAAGAGATAGAATGGCTCTAAATTGGCTACTAAAATCAACTAATCAAAGATCAAGTCCAAGATAAATAATAAGTGAGCCTAGGGTTTTATTTATAGAACACCCAAACCCTAAGTCTTTGAGTTCCCTCCAAAAGTTTGTTGAAAGAGTTTGTTAGGCTTAGCTTAGGGTTTAAGCTAGGGTTTAAGAAGAAGGTTCTAGAATACAAAGCTTAGTTTAGTGTAGAAACAAGGGTTTGCTGATCTGGCAGAAGTATCTGGAATCTTCTGGAACTTGGAGTACATTTATGAACTGTAGCCACTGATGTAGGAGTTATGATGCAAAATTGGAGTACTGAAGAGGCAAACCCACCGCGGAACCGCGGCACAAGGTGGCTTAGGCCGCGGTTCCGCGGCCAAGTTGGCGCTTTGGAGCTTCCAATTTCTTGTGTTGGCTTCTTATGTCTCCAGGTGTCTTTTATGATATATTTAATTCCTGAATTCCCTTTGCATCAATACCAGATTCCAAATCATTGAGTTGGCGTCATGTTTTAGCGGTACCCTGTAAATTTTGGCCTTTCTTCTGGATTTTCCTGCACAGATCTCAAAACAAGTGTTGCGCAAATGTAGGGATGATGCGATGCCATGAAATACGGTCAATTTCCTTTATAGTGTCGGTTTTAGAGTCTAATACATGCAATCTGATATTTTGCGACTGTTTTGCTAATATGTGAAATATGAATACCGTATACTTCTAAATGAGTGCAAATGATGAGAAAATTGCCGGCTAAAATATATAATATTTTTGACTAATCAGGTGCTAAACAAACCCTAACCAAGATCTATACTAGAGAATTAGGCAAACAAGCATGTCAAACACGTTAACATCTAAGAGTTTGGGATTACAACCTTTGCAGTCCGTTCCTTCGCTTCATAAGCTCCGTGTTGAGGTCCGTTCACCGCGATCATCATGTACCCGGACTCTAGAGAGGCTCCATGAAGAGAAAGATGCAAGCTTGCTTCCGATCTTCAATAACTAAGATGATCTACTTTGAAGAAACTCAAACCCAAGCTCTTGCTTTTCTATTCAAGTATTAGCAAAGCAAACACCCTAATCTAAGTGGCTGGAATAGATGAGGATGATGAAGTAGGAATTTAGCTCTCTTTTGTGTTCAATTTCTCACTCATTATCATCACTTTACAAAAAGCTAGAAAGCTTTTCATCAAGAGGAAGAGGAAGAAGAAGAAGAAGAAGCAAATCCATTTATGATGAATAATGAAATCAAGTGTGAAGTTAGAAATGCAACCATGGGTTAAGAATGAAGACTTAACCCATGTAGAGAATTAACTATGGTAAAGGGTTTGGGTTGGTTTAAGAAATATCTACACAAAATATCACAAGTCAAAGCCAAAGCTTCAAGAAGCTTCATGAAAGCTTCATGCAAGCTTAACCCTAATCCAAACCCTAACCAAATTTGAACTCCACAAAATATGTTGCATTTGTAACCCTAACATAATACAATATTATATATCACATATACAATATTTATTATAACAAAATAAAATAATACAATTAACATATATCACATATATATCAATGTATTATCCAAGTGAGAAAAAGAATTTTTAAGTGAGCTTATATTATTTAATGAAATTTAATATATATCATATATAATATACATTTAATTATCGAATCAACACTTGATCCGATAACCCGGTTATCTCATAAATAACCGACTAATATAATCTGTATCAGTTCATCGAATCAACACTTGATCCGATGACCCGGCTATATCACATATACCCGGTCGATATCACATATCGCGAGAATCTAATACGGTATCACATACATGTATTGTTCTCGGTCCCGCACATATCACATATGTGCTCCTACTCCGTTTTTCTTGAGCCAGGAAACCTCTGTGTAGGACTCTAAAGAATCGTCAATACGCCGGCAGTAGGTGATGATTATATCAAACACCCACAAGCTGCAAGCGGTCAGCTAAACGTAACAGCCACCCAGGTATTGAGCAATCAGAAGATCAACAAGCAAGCCTGTACATTCTTCTGCGAATCCAGTAACACTCCCGTACAGTCCGGTCTCTTCGTCTGATATGTCACATATCTCGCCTAGGGGTGGTAAACGTCAGACCCCAGTAGCTTGATAAGTCGTGTCGATATGAGGTCCATAACAGTTCGAGAAACTATTGATAACACTTACCAGTAAATCTCAGCAACCCTGGCCAGGGATTTCCAGTTATAGCCAATCGAACACAGCGCAACATCAACTCCCTATACCGGGATAGACGAAACCCCTCCTATCGCTCATTGCCTCCATGTGATTCGGGACTGTACCCAAAATCCACCGTTTTGCACGCCCTCTTGGACGTGGTATGATGGAAATCAAAGCATAGTGGGAATCACACAAGAATCTATGACGATTTCGGGTCTACAGACTAACCTGTACTAGTGTCACCAGAGAACTGCCATCTGACTTGAGGTATAATACCATCTGGGAGTTCTCGGCGAGTCCGTCCAGTATACCCAGTCTCCACTGAGCACCCGTATACCTTCTCTGATGTCAAACACCAATGGATATGGTATCATCTATCGCCCATCATATGGGTCAAGAAGCGCATACGCTAGTCTACTCTTGAGTATCGATGCCCTGTCTTGGTACTCCCACGACTAAGAACATTTGAAGGATGTACTTGGCGACTACACTGTCCCCACTAGTATGATCTGCATCATAGTCCTGGTAGTCAAGTACTCATCCTAAGGGCATTATCAACATGTGACATAGAGACAATCAGAGTACATGTTAAGATAAAGAGCAACCAGATAGCATACTATCATGTCGAGCAAGAAAGTCCTCCATATATATGTCCAAGCATCCACTACAATATACATCGCATGTACAATAATGGCCTCTAGGGTATACATTTCACTAACACACTGCGAGTAAGAGTTACTCCTGGGAGAGTTTTACACATTACAATTAGCCGATCAAAGTAGGTGTCTAGAAAGATGTTAACGGGGTTACGCCCTGGGAAAACGAGGTTTATTTTAATTAGGTCCGTGCGAAATAACGGGAAACCTCTCTCAAAGTACCGACACTAGCTTGGACGAAAGATTGGCGAACTTGTAGGGTGTAATTAATCCCGGCTAGTCTTACCTTTTAGGGTTTGAAGGAAGATTTGATAAAAACAGTGGGAGCCATCCTGATTAGATAAAATAATAACCAATCTGATCTTGCAAGAGCATACGCAGAGTGTTTTCTTCTTTCTCTCTCTCCTGGTAGCAACCATATCATGCCTTAATCAAGATAATAATATGGATGTTTTGACCGAACCTGCTTATTATACTGAGCTAGGGAACGTTGGTTCCGCTCTATCTTATAATTGTTATATGTCCGAGAAGGAAATAGGGGAATACCAGGTTTCCCATGCCACCCAATCAAGGAAAAAGCATGTTGATGCATATTCTTCGGGTGTGTTTGTTACCGAGAACTGTTTTTCAGTATCCTCTACGTCCTAGGTATGAGATACCGGATAAGGATCCCATATATGTAATCTGTTACATGGGCTACAGAAAGGTAGAGAACCGGGATTGGGTGATATGTCTCTAAGTGTTAGAGAATGGTGCAATTGTTGCGGCCAAATGAGTTGGCAAATATCACCTTGTATTACCAAATGGTAAATACATTGATTCTGAACAAATGTTATTAGATACCGAACCTGATATACAACATTACATCGGTTTCTTTATTAAGTTAAAGAAGGATATAATTTTGTATTGGAGGATAATGTTGTGAACATTTTCCCGAATCAAGAGTTGATTGGATCAGGCACGTTATGTAATGACATATACGTTCTAAATCAAACTACAGTTCAAAGTATGTAGAACACACACAAGAGGAGTAGTTCAGAAATGAATGAATCCTTCTTGTGGCATTGTAGACTAGGTCATATCAATGCGACACAACTAGATAAGTTATATAAGGATGAATATTTGAATCCATTCGAATTTTCATTTTATAATACTTTCCAGTCTTGTCATAAAGGTAAAATGACCAATACTCCGTTTACTGGAAACAGAGAAAGAGTTATTGAACTCTTGGGATGGATACATAATGATGTATACGGTCCTATGTCTACAAATGCCAGGGATGGTTCTTTTCACTTCATTACATTCATCGACGATCTCTCAAGATTCGGACATGTGTTCCTGATGAAACACAAGTCTGAAAATTTTAAGAAATTCAAGGAATATAAGCTTGAAGTTGAGAACCAGATGGGTAAAAGTTTTAAGTCCTTCGATGTGATCGGGGAGGAGAATACCTGCAGCACGGAGTTCCTGGATTATTTAATAGAGAATAGGATTCTCTCTCAGCTTACTCCTATGAATACACCACAGCACAACGGTGTATCGGGGCGGAGGTATCGCACCCTATGAGATATGGCGCGCTCTATGATGAGTACTGCTGAGTTGCCTGTTTCTTTTTGGAGTTATGCACTTAAGAAGATGCATACTTATTGAATGGGGTTCCAACCAAATCAGTGCCTACCACTCCATATGAGATATGGAATGGGAAGAGACCATGTCATAAACAAGTTAAGATATGGGGTTGTCCGGCCTATATTAAAAAGCAAAATCCGGACAAGCTCGAGGAAAGGTCGGTTATGTAGGTTTGTTGGATATCCCGAACATTTGCGAGGGTATATCTTCTACCACACTGAGGAGCGAAAGGTGTTTTGTTTCTCAGCATGCCACCTTTTTAGAAAAGGAATTTCTTATGAAGAAATTGTTGGCTATAGTGCCCTCAAGGCAATTATCATAGTCGTAGGTAGGTGATTATGATGATTGAGGGAGGGCCTATACCAGTAGAGCAGTCGTACTCGAGATGATAGTATGCTATCTGGTTATTATCTTATCTAATCAGGATGGCTCCCACTATTTTTATCAAATCTTCATTAAAACCCTAAAAGGTAAAATTAGCCAGGATTAATTTGTCACGACCCAAAATATTAGCTCATGACCAGCACTTGAATCATACATCGCCTAAAGGCGTAACAGAATTCAAGTAAGCTGAAACCCAGAAATCTAAACCTTTTTAAGAAAATAAAAGAGGTGAAGTTTTGAAATAATGGTATAATGAAATCAAGTTTTCTTAAATGTATGGAAATGGGACATAAATAATGCAAGTGAAATTTACTAGTTTGAAAACATGTTTCGTCTTTTAAAAATTTGGGCAACACCTCCTTTGTAAATTTTGATCCAAAACCGCAATACAAGATAATAATAAAGGCATCCCCAAGCGAGAGCTAGCTCTTCGCCAACCAGCGGACACAACCACGCAAAACATAAATATAAGTATACGACGTCCAACGGCGAAGATCACCACAAAAGATAAAGTAAAGAAAGACATCAACCCCAAAAGTGAACAAAAAACCCATCGCTCAAGTCTCGCAATTACAAGTCTCACTAAGTCTCATTACTTATACAAAAACTAGTTTGATTTGATGGAGTTGACTAGATACAATATGAAATAGTAAATACAAGAGTGGGTACGATACAAATGTCCCACCTACCAAGCAAACCATCCAAAAGTAGCTATGTGCCAGCGATGCCGCTACTGATCCGTGCGGTCAACCTGCAAGAACTGTGGCACAACGGGGGTGAGGTGCCAACTCGTGAATAGAAAAACATCTACAAGTAGAAATCGAATAAACAACGACTCCTAGGTAATACTATGATATCTAGGGTGACCAGGTCATTATATGTGCCAACAATGTAATAAATACCTATATGTATGCGAATATAATCCAACAATATAATCAATGTATGTATGCATATGGATCTCGTCCAACCATATAATCAATGTATGTATGCATGTGGATCTCGTCCAACCATATAATCAATGTATGTATGCACCATAAAAGCATATGCATGAAAGTATGGGGATATAAATCAACGGGTGTCCCTCGCGACACCTCAAAATCAAGGAACCTGGGTGTCCAACATCGACACTCGAAAACATCATGAAACCGGTGTCCAGCATCGACACGTAAATCCTCATATCTCGTGCTCCGTCAGTCCGGATCGGCCCTCGGGCTCCGTCAACGGGATCGGCCCGTGGGCTCCGGCAAATGGGTCGGCCCCTATCCATCTCTCTACTCCGGTCGGTATCCTCCGGATAACCGCCAGGTCCAACCAATCACCGGTAGGTACTCGCCACACTGCCAGGCTCATCGTTTACTCCACGAAAAACATTACTCGCCCCGGGGAACCATACCGGGTCCACCATGTACCCGCAATCGGCCTTATCCAACTCCTCGAATCTCGTTTCACATGTCACACTCAGAACCGAGAAAACACATGGTGGACGCAATGAAATATCATATCAAGAGAAACCGGGTTTTCAAACCAGTGCATACTTTCTTAAAATAATACCACGGTTCTCAAATCCAGAAATCACATGAAATCCCAAAACTCAATGCGTGAATCCATGCAATGTGACATATGCAGCATAAAATCATACTATGAGCAAAAAGGGAAAACCGCTCTTTTAAGTGGATCCAGTTTTTAAAATATAACATGCGGTCCCCAATTCACCAAAATCAAAGCCAGCATCATCTATGTATGTACAAATGTGTATGTACGTAGGCATGGACGCACAAGATATATATATGCACACAAGTATGAGTGTACAATATGTATGTGCGCCAATATGGATGTACAAGTGGGTATATACGCAAGTATGAGTATACAATATGTATGTGCGCCAATGTGGATGTACAAGTGGGTATATACGCAAGTATGAGTGTACAATATGCATGTGCGCCAATATGGATGTACAAGTGGGTATATACGCAAGTATGAGTGTACAATATGCATGTGCGCCAATATGGATGTACAAGTGGGTATATACGCAAGTATGAGTGTACAATATGCATGTGCGCCAATATGGATGTACAAGTGGGTATATACGCAAGTATGAGTGTGCAATATGCATGTGCGCCAATATGGATGTACAAGTGGGTATATACACAAGTATGAGTGTACAATATGTATGTGCGCTAATATGGATGTACTAGTGGGTATATACGCAAGTATGAGTGTACAATATGCATGTGCACCAATATGGATGTACAAGTGGGTATATACGCAAGTATGAGTGTAGAATATGTATGTGCGCCAATATGGATGCACATGTGGGTATATATGCAAGTATGAGTGTACAATATGTATGTGCGCTAATATGGATGTACTAGTGGGTATATACGCAAGTATGAGTGTACAATATGTATGTGCGCCAATATGGATGCACATGTGGGTATATACGCAAGTATGAGTGTACAATATGTATGTGCGCCAATATGGATGTACAGGTGGGTATATACGCAAGTATGAGTATACAATATGTATGTGTGCCAATATGGATGTACAGGTGGGTATATACACAAGTATGAGTGTACAATATGTATGTGCGCCAATATGGATGTACATGTGGGTATATACGCAAGTATGAGTGTAAAATATTTATGTGCGCCAATATGGATGTACAGGTGGGTATATACTCAAGTATGAGTGTACAATATGTATGTACGCCAATATGGATGTACAAGTGGGTATATACGCAAGTAAATTATACAAGAGTCATATCATGATGCAGCAACCCTACTGTGTAGTGACATGGCAATTATCGATGATGAAGTGTGTGAGCCGGCAAATCTGTGTAAGTGTAATATACGCATCATCGATAATGTTGCAGGTGTACTAGCATAGGTATAAGTAATGCAATGCGAATAACATGAATGCAGCATAAGGTAAATCATATGCAAATGCCGACGGGTATACATATCTCACATGACCGATTCAGTGAATCTATCCATCGGCATCTAGCCACACAACATCACGTACGGTATAATCCATCGTACGGCATCCTCTAGTCAAGGGTATGGATCAATCATCAAGTCAAACTCATCACGTACGGAAAATCATCGTACGGCGGCATTAAACCATTTGGGATCCAATCAGCCTATATGACAATGAAGGGTACAGACCTAACGTCACGTACGAAATATCACTCACGATTCACCACAATATGTATATCTATATATATATATATATACCTATGTCCCAGGTCACCTCCATAACAATCTCATATCAGGGGACCGACAAGGTATCAATCATCTCAATCGACTCACATCCGTATACCAACATATCATCATATCACATATTAAATCGTATTCTCTTTTCATCATATTTATATCTCACATAAAGTCACTTCACCAATACATACTACCCTTTACTATAAGAATACGTATCTAATCTAACATACACCCATGAACCATACAATCAGTTTTTAAAAGGTGCGAATCGTAGTTTTGAAAGTAGGGGTTACGGTGTTTTTAAGGAAAAGATATCGTTTGAAAATCTGTAACGTCTCTCAAGGTATATGTTTAAAGATTCATACAATTCTTCGGTTTTGAAATAGGTATGGTTCGGATGACACAATTACGTCGGCTATCTAGTCCTATAGTACCCTAAACGACAATATCATCAAACGTCATCCTCAAATTCCGTCATCACATATTAGTCGTATCAAAACACTTCTAACTATCCTTTAGTTTATAATATGGTTTCACTAACAATCTTTTAACTCTAACCCTAGTTTCCTAATCTAGGTTTTCTTAACCATATGCTACAAATCGGTTTCCACCAAAACTTTGTGGGGGTGCTATACGCCATCCACCCGACTTTCCCCGTAGATATAGATCTACTCACTTTGATCTTGCTTGCCGAAGTAGATGTCACCACGCTCCGTCTCCTCGGAATCCACGTGAAGGTATCTACAATATCAACACAATCGCAAATGCTATTAAAATCGAGTTCGGAAAACCGATACGGCATATGCCACGCTCATAGGTTAGAACCTATGGCCTACGCGTGCAAAAACAATCAACAACCCTTGTTGTTGATGTACAAACATCCAACAACCAAATACAAATACAAATATCAACACTTATCATTCAAAATACGGAAAACGCGAAAACAACAACATAGGAAAACCCTTCCCAGATTTCACTATAGTCCAAACTAAGGGATTTTGTACATTGGGCTGCTCTAGATAGAAGATATAGGCGCTAAAGACCAAGTACGAGCCAAAACCAACCTACCCAGGACGCAATTTGCGGCAAATATGCATTAATTTGTGGCCAGGAATTGGGTTATGGGGCTAGGGTTTCATTGGTAGCTTCCTAGGTGCTTGCATGACTCCCTGTGTTTGCTAAATAAATCCTAGTGTCCCCGGGTGTTAGCAGATCTCTAAACAACCTCATAATTTTCACAAATTCCCGATATCGGGGTTTCTAGGTTTGGGGTTTGGGGTTCTATCTCAGGTTTCAGTCTATGAAACTAACTCTAGAGGGGTTATAAGGTCTCTACTCACCTCAATTTCATTTTTGGATTCAATTCCAACCCTAACCTCTTCTAGAAATTTCCAAAGTTCACATATCCACACTAAATCGATTCTAAACTTAAACTAGAATATAACAAACTAAAAACTAAACTAATTGGTAGAGATTATACCTCATTTATGCTACCAAGAAAAACCCTAGAGGTCCCAAGTCTTCAAAATCTAACTTTTCTTGGTCCAATGTGTAGAAGATGAAGTGGGGATTATCTTTTGTGAAGGAAGTATAGAGGGACTTGAGATGGGTCATGAGGGTAGAATGAGGGAGCTTGAAGGTGAAGAAGGAGAAGAAAATGGTGGGGGAAAAATGGTTGAGGCAGCACTCTCCCTCTCTCTCTCTCTTTCTTACTCTCATTCTCTCTCATAGCATGGTCTCATATCATCATTATGTCCCTCCTCTCTCTCTCCTCAATCATTCTTCTTTTCTTTTCTTTTCTATACTCACCAAAAGCCAACCATAACATAAAACAAGAAAAATGAACATGTCATGGTGCACTAACCATGAAAAACTGTAGAAACACGGATTTGGCTTAATCGCGATTAGCAGTGCACTAATCGGGTTTTTATCCAAACTGCATATAATAAATTTTAAAAATGCCAAATCCTTTAAATATATTTTTAAATGAATAAATAATTTTAAATTCCCATTTATTTCACAATTATTGGTATATATTTATACCCTTTTTCGAAATCCACAATTTCGCAAATCGGGAAGTTTTCGGGAAATATATTATTTTAATATTAAATTCCAAAAATAATATTTTATATTTTCTGAAATGTTACAGTCTTCCCCCCTTAAATAAATGCGGTCCCCGAATTTAAATTTAAACCCCCAAAATCTAAAACATTTCAATACTCAACTCAAATCAACGGGGCTCCGAAATCACGGAAGATGCAGAGGTAGCACAGCGCATCGCATGCGTCTGAAAACGAGTATAAAACTCAAAATCGAACTCCGTCAAGCGTCACGCAAATCATAGGATTTTCTCCCATATCCTCGGAGTTACAATGGAGATACAGATCTTGAAGTCCACTACAGAAATCCAATATACACTAGTCAAATGCTATAATACGTATATAGTACGCATCTTTGGAAAACTTTCAAGGACTGAATAAAACTCATGCAAAAATCTTTTCTAAATCGCCGCGTGAATGCGTAACTCACGGCATAAGTGACGGACGCTCATTTGTAAAATAATAATATATATCCATATATGTTTTGCTAAATATACGTTCCGTCATTTCAAAATATCCCAAAAGGTTTTCCTTTATACACGTTCGTGTCGCTCACGGACACGTAGGAAATAGCGAGACTATAGCTCGTTTTGAAAACCTCTTGATAAGCTTTTAATGCATGCAAAGTACTCAGGTACTATCCTCATATCAGTCCTGTTTGGCTACTACATAACATAGTGCCCATCATGAAAACAAAGTATTCAAAAGAAAAATCAGCCTCAAAAGGCGTATCCAACCATCACGTGCGTCTGGTGCGCACGGAAATCAAATCCAAATAAATGTGCCATAACATGCACAAAAGAAAAACTAAGTGCAACGAGTGTGCACGAAAACATCTGTCCAGTGCAACGGGTGTGCACGACAACAATATCTGGTGCATCTATTGTGCACGAAAACAACATCTGGTGCATCAAATGCGCAAAATACCATCAATAACTCAAACGCGTAAAAAGCAACACCGAGTGCACCAAGGTGTATAAATCAAAAACGTGTGCAACTATGTGCACAAAATCCATATCAATGCACTGCAAGCACATGTGAGCTATACCGAGTGCAAAAATCACATCATCCGTATGAAATCCACGAAATCATAAACACATGCTACGAAGGTACAAAATCGACATCAAATACAATGGATATGCACAAATCGCAAATCAACACAACGGTGTATAAAATATATATCAAGTGCGATAACTATGCGCAAAATATAAATACCCAGCATGTGCAGCCATGGTGCACGAAAACAATATCATAAAGCTCAATCATCAAAACTCAAATCCAAGAGATATAAGCGTGATACTCGGATCACAATCGCAAATCGCAACAAATGAAATTGAGGTACACCTCCTACAATGTCGAAAAATAAATCGGTGCGCCTAAAACCGGCAAAACAAGAATATCCGCTTGCCTCCTGATCACGGTCTGGCGTCCTCAGTCTCTGGGTCCTTATCTTCTCTGTTGATTCACCAATCTCGCAATCCATCGGCTCATCGTCCCGGTCAGGTGTGCTAACGGGAACGATTCCATTCTGGCACTTCTCTGGTCATCTCTCGGCCAATTAGTATGACAACTCGTAAAGCAGCACGTCACTGGCGTCGGCCTCTGGTCCTCTGAATTTGCATGACACAACTGATCCTGGGTGCAAATCTCATTGCAGCAGTGTTCTGGAAGGAATCCTGCTTAAGGTCTCTTCCGATCTCGCCTATGCCGAACTGTACGGAGGCTGGTACTCTTACATAATCTGTTCTCATTTTCTGGACATCTGCGTTTTCAGCACAACATTTCCTCGGGAACTGGCCGCATCCCAACGCCTCTGTATACATATCAGATCTCTCATCTCAACGAGGAGTAACAACAGCTCGTCAGTATCTCGCGCGAACCTCTGGTTCTGCTCATCTTTAACATCGTCCATCTTGACGTCACGTCATGCTATCTGCGCACTGCAACTGTTCTCGGCCACAGTCAATCCGAAGTCTCTCGCACAGACTTGAAATCGTGAACTCGGTATCTTCATCACTCTGTAGAAGATATCTAGCCGAA
Organism: Agapanthus africanus; assembly: GCA_030015575.1. Lineage (NCBI taxonomy): Eukaryota > Viridiplantae > Streptophyta > Magnoliopsida > Asparagales > Amaryllidaceae > Agapanthus > Agapanthus africanus. Next base: position 217,453,595 of record JASDDO010000006.1, read on the forward strand.
CACGTCCTCGGGAACTCGTCCCAACCATCGGAGGAATACTCAATACTCGTCCGTCCTCGATCAACTCACAACGCATCTAGGTGAGGTCCTCTATCCGAAGCTAGTCGGCTTACTGGTCTCTTATCACATGATATCCGGAGGACGTCAAACCTTTCGATCGAGTCATCAAAGTCCCATAATTTCCCAAAAGCTCAACATTTGAGCACAGTCTAATAATATCTGGTACATACCACAGTACCTACGGACCAACCGTAGAAGGGCAAACCCAAGCCTCACTGATGGCACCGCTAAACTGCCACAATCCAAAGGTTCAAAAGCGGTTCCATGGTCATCATGTCGAGTTAGGGTTTCATTCTTCTAGAGGGTCCACAGAATTACCTGCATGTTCTTCCGAATACTTAAACTTGGAAAAATGGGTTTCTGACATTCGTTCGAACTTTTTAACTTCGCCTATACAACATGTGAATACCCTTCGCCGCATGCTACATAATGTCTTAATCTTCCAGGAAAGACGATACATCAATGGTCATCTCTGTATCGGTATGCTCTAGATCTGAGTAAGACTCTCCACACTGGAAATCTTCAACCCAACTAGGCCTGCGTATACAGTCTTGCTAAAAATGGTAGTATGCTACTTGGTTTGTGTCTACTTTAATATGTGCATATGTTTCTTGTAACGTATCACTTATACATATTAGTAGAGCCCATATGATTTTTTCTTAATTACCAGCGTTGTGATAGCAGTCACACTAGTGGGGGCTGGGTAGTCTATAAGCAACATCCTATACTTGTCCCTAGTCGTAGGATTATCGAGACAGGGCATCGATATTCCGGAGTAGACTAAGTGTGTACGCTTCTCATCCTAGTTGGGGAGATGGTCTGTCCCACAGCCGTCAGTACGTCGTACTGGAGATAGTATACAGGTGCTCGTTAGGTTACGGGTACAACGGACAGGACTCGCAGGGGAACTGATTGGTTGGTATTATACCCGTCTTCAGTTAACAGTTCTCAGGTGACATGAGTACAGCATAGTCCGCAGACTTGACATTGTTACTTCGCCTCGAGTGTGTCCCACTGTTCTTAGATTGCTACCCTACCACGGCTCAAAGGAGTCGTGCAAACAGGTAGCAGTTGGGTGCAGTCCCGAGCACTTGGAGGCAGTGGCGGTTAGACAGGATTCGTCTCTCCCGGTATTGGGAGTTGATATCGCGTTGTGTCAGAGAGCCATTACGCAAAGTCCCTGGCCAGGGCAAGCGAGATTTTCTGGTAGGTTCCAGTAGTTTTCTCAGTGTGTAATGGGCTACGCTCCGACACGACTTATACCGCTATTAGGGGACTGACGCTTGCCGCCCCTAGGCTCGATATGCAATAGTCTCAGACGAACAGACCGGACTGTACAAAGATTGTCACATCAGGCTCAGTAGGAGTTCGGATAGGTTTTCTCATCGTCCTTCTTATCGACATCTACCTGGGGACCGTTACGTACAGCTAGTGCCGCTTACGGTCTGTGGTTAAACCCACTGCCAGCATAGTGTCGAGTCTTTAGAGTCCCACACAGAGAGTTTTCCTGCTCCAGGCGAAACGATATAGAGGTCGTATGGTTTTACGACAAGGGTTTGGACGCATACGTGTTTAAACGCACGTACGACGTTCGGACAGTTTTTACTAGTCGGCTTTGGTTTAAGCCAGATTCTAGTATCGGGTTATTGGATTTATACAGTCTAAAGTTTTTCTGTGTTTTCACGGATTGGATGGGCGTTCTCGTAATTTTCCGGGAAGCTTCTAGAAGCATGGTGACTTGGGAGTTAAGGTGGCATATGCATTAATTGGATTAATGAGTCATGTAGTGATTCATACATTGAGTTAATGATTCATTTAATGTTTTGTATGACTCATGTGATGAATCACTTAGTGTATTAATGAAACATGGTGATAATTCATTATTTGTTATTTACTTAATATTATCATATGTTTCATATATACACAAATGATTTCATCCATCCAAAAGGATTCACATTCTCACATTCTCTCTCCTCAAGCTCTCCCTCTTCAAACCCTAACCCTAACCTCTCATGTGTTGAGATCAAGGGTTAGCTAGACTAATACATCCATAACCTCACTCTATATTCCCTAGGTAGCTTAGATTAGCACTTTTGAGCAACCTAGTTATCTCAAGTTAGAGATCAAGCTTGGCGTAGGAGCTCTCGGGTGGATCGTCTTTGACTCGAGGAGGCCGTTGAGGCGCCGATGTTCCAAGGAGCCTACGAGGAGTGGAGGACAGCGATGAAGACCCGAAGGACAAGTAACGTGAGGTATAACTTCGAATCTGAGTAGTTAAACCTCTCGTAGTTTGCTAGTAACGGTTTAGATACGATTCATGTGCTCAAGTCCGTGTTACGAAGCTTTGATAATCGTTTTTCATACATTCCGCCTCCCCGCAAGTTCGTGGGGTGCGTGACATGGACTTACAGTGGTATCAGAGCCAACTAAAGCATTACTAACTTGTCAGCAACTAATTAGAAATTCGATCGACGGAAAACACGAAAACAACACCCCGGAACCCTAACAGTTTCTGTTGATTTTAAAAGTGTCACAAAAATTATTTGATATGCCTTAAAATTCACAGTAGGGTATTATAAGAATACTGGGAAAATACGAGCCAGTAACTCGGCAAGACGGCCGTGGATCCGCGGCAAGAAGGTGCTTTTGGCCGCGGATCCGCCGCCGAGTCAACGCCGAGTTGACTCGGATTTACTCTGTTTTTCATATATTTTGGTGTTTTGTTTTCCAGTGTGTTCTGTTTCTGCCCAGGTTACTTCAGTATAGGTTTGCTTTTTGGGTAGACATGGATAAAGGTTGTCGATCGATGTTCTAAGTTATTTGCTAATTGGGTTTTTATCTGTAATGTTTAATGTGTTCGTAAACCTCCTCTAACTGCTAGTATGTCGGTTGGCAGGGGGTTGCACATTTCTGTAATGTTTACTGTTTGTGTATATGGACTTGATTGGAGTGTTGTGATGATTAGCCGGGGTTTGAGATATGTTTAATATTCATTCATTCGATGTAATTGTAATATGATATAATATTCTTTTGCGGGGCACATCCAGGTTGCGGTTGTAGCCACCGTTGTATTATTTCTTTTTACTGTTGTTTGCTCCTAGGATAGACCCAAGGCGGGGTACACAAACTACCGGGTACGTTGATGTGTTTAGTGGCCTACTCACGTTGTTGAGGGAGACCGCTTCACTTCGGGTACTAGGCGGGTAGTTTGCCATACCCGTAGGGGTCTAGGGTTGGGGTAATGGCTATTCATCACAACTGTGTAATCCGTCTTTTATTGCAGGCTCAAAGCAAATACGGATTGCTAGTATATCCAATAAAGTTCATCAGTGATCTGGAATGCTTATTATTGCGTCTGACGAATGTACAATATCTATATATGATAGCTATTAGACGTCACTTATGTTTTACACCCGCGCTAGCCCAGCCCCCGCTCTGTCGTTAGTTAAGTAACCTAACGGGTGATGACGGGACCCCATGGCGAATGCGGATGGCATAAGAGGACGTGGTATTTTCGTTGTTTTCTGCAATGATAGGATAAAGATGGGACACATTATTATAATGCAAAGAAAATAAACCAAAGTTTAAATCGTTGGAACAAATTTAAAAGAAACCACTCGGTTATTTTAAAAGATCAGAATTTTTAATTGCGGAGCTTTAACCACTCCTTTTAAAAAAGTATCAGGTTCCTTCGATTATATCAAGTTCACTACGTTCACGGTTTTGCCAAAACCATTCGTAGCCCTCCATCATTTCATTTGGGTATTCAGTAGTATTCAAGCTATGCATTTGACCAACGCCAAGGCATAGTGTTTGGTAACTGCTGGGTATTTCATTTGTTGCATAGATAGATGTGTTAGTTTGGGACAGTCGTATTATCATTTGGCCAACGTCAGGGATATGTACGGATGGGTTCAAATTAACAAGGACAATGATGGGTAGAACTTGACATGTGACTTATGACATTTTGACCAACACCAAGGTCATAAGAGCATGGGGCAAAAATTTATATCGGGAATTTCTAAAGAAACTGAAATTTGCAGAGAGATGCATACCATTTTGGAGTTTGATGAATATTGGTAGGATTCCTTCAACATTATCATACGATGATATTTTGGATCCCGATCCTACTGTGAGTATATGCTACTTATCAGGAGATTCGTCACTTAACGATCAATGCTATAAACCAAGTAGGTGCCTAGAAAGGTGTCAGCGGGGCTACGCCCCCAGAGAAAAGATGTTATTTAATTAAGGAACTTCGCGAAAGCGTTGGAAAACCTCCCTCAAAGTATCGACACTGACCTGGCTGAACGGTTAAGCAAGAATTGTACGGTGAGAATAGTCCTGGCTAATTCTTCTTTTATAGTTTGAGGAGGGATTCGAGAAACAGTGGGAGCCATCCTGTTTAGATAAACTAAAACCACTCTAAACTTGTAAGAGCATCATGCTAAAATGTTTTCTTCTCTTTCTCTTAATTGCAGCGACCTTGTGACCATGACTAGGTTACATCTAGATAATAAATTGACTGATTCTGACTTATATGATTGGAAAATGTCTGTCCAGATGTCCATTGCCTATGACAAGCTGGACCACCCTATTACTACTCAAGTTCCCGCCGTCCCAGGTCCAGATTCCACCGTCACGGATATGGATATCCGCCAGACAAGGGAAAACGATAAAACGAAAGCCAAAAGCCTCGTGTTAGCTTCAGTTGATGGTATATACCAGAAGCAGCACGAGAAGATGGACTCAGTTTCCATCTTTCTCCATAACAAAGATTTATATGGAGAGCAATCTCATATCGCAAGATATGAGACCTCGAACGAATTGATTCAAGCGAGGTTGACTTTCGGGTCATCTGTAGGGGACAACGTCCTCACAATGACTAGCTGTATTGATGAGCTCCAGGACATGGAGACCACGTTGGGAAACGAGTCAGATACTGACTTGATTCTACAGTCTTTGCCTTCTACCCTGAAGGAAACCAGGGAAGAAGAAAGAAAGAGAAGGGCAACAGTTTCACGACTGAATGTAGTAAAAGAGGAATGTTCATATTGTTATGGGACTGGGCATTGGCAGAAAGATTGCAGGGCTTTAGAAGCCAGTAGCCAGGACACAAAGCATGTTGTGGCTTCGACCTCAAGTGTATTTGTTATTGAGAACTGTTTGTCAATTAACTCTACTTCCTGGGTACTAGATACCGGAGTAGGATCTCATATCTGTAATTCAATACATGCTTTGAGAAACCGAAGAGTTATAAAGGTAGGTGATTGGTCTCTCAGAGTTGCAAATGGAATGAGCGTGGATGCTGAATCCGTGGAAGAATATCGCCTAGGTTTGACAAGTGGGCATATATTGATTCTACGTAACTGTTTATATGTACCTAGTATGACTTGTAATATCATATCAGTGTCCTCACTTTCGAGAGAGGGATATGATTTTACATTCGTAAGCGATGTAGTTAACATCCACCTAAATCAAGTTTTGATTGGGTCCGGTACATTAGATAACGGTATATACATATTAAGTCAAGCTCAGGTTTTCAATGTCCAGAACACACTTAAAAGAAAGTTTCCATAAATAAATCAGGCTTTCTTATGGCATTGTAGACTAGGTCACATCAATGAGAGAAGGTTGACTAAGTTACATAGAGAAGGATATTTGAATCCGTTCGAATATCAATCGTATGCCACTTGTCAATCCTGGCTCAAAGGAAAGATGACAAAGACTCCGTTCACTGGACACGGAGTAAGAGCGAGCGAGCTCTTATGACTCGTACACAGCGACGTGTGCGGTCCAATGTCTACACATGCGCGAAGCGGTTATTCTTACTTCATTACTTTTACGGATTACTTTTCAAGGTACGAATATGTCTTCTTAATGAAGCATAAATCCGAGGCTTTTGAGAAATTCCAAGAATACAAGAATGAAGTGGAAAAACAAACAGGCAAGAGTATAAAGACACTGAGATCTGATCGAGGTGGTGAATACTTAAGTGCCGAGTTCCTGGGTTACTTAAAAGAGAATGGAATTCTCTCTCAGCTTACTCCTCCATACGAGCCACAACATAACGGTGTATCGAAAAGGAGGAATCGAACCCTATTGGATATGATTCGTTCCATGATGAGTAACGCTGAGTTACCGCGATCATTCTGGGGATATGCGCTAGAATCAGCGGCATATCTTCTGAACAGGGTTCCTACCAAGACAGTGCCTACCACCCCATATCAGATATGGAGTGGGAAGAAACCCTATCTTCAGTATCTGAAGATTTGGGGATGTCCGGTGATCAGTCGAAAATACTGCATTTTTAACACAGCAATTTCCCTATCTATTGCACTCATCTAGAAGTGTTCGGTATTCATATTGCACATATTAGCAGAACAGTCCTGAAATACCAGAATGCATGTGTTAGACTTTTAAACCGGCACTTTAAGGGATATTGACTGTATTTTATGGCATCGCATCATCCCTATATTGCGCAACACTTGTCTCGAGAAATTATGCAGGAAATTGCAGGAAGAAAGCCAAAAGAAGCTGATCAAAAATACGCCAACTCAAAGGCTAAAGATCTGGTAGCAATACAGAAGGCCAAATAAAATTCAACATATCTTAACAAGGCCCATATATCAGCCCAAACCAGCAGAAGAGATTCCAAGCCCTAAGGCTTCCAAACCGCCGCGGTTCCGCGGCGGGAGCTGGCTTAAGCCACGGAACCGCGGTGCTATGGTGGCTTCATCGGCTCAATTTTCTACACGTGGCTATTTGTAACTTCCCAAGATTCCAGAAGACTCCCGATTCTCCACGTGGCACATCTAGAAGGCTCGGCTTAACAAACTTCATCTAGAAGCTTCTCCTCAACAAACTTTTGGAGGGAAATTCAAATCTCCTCAACAAACTTTTGGAGGGAAATTAAAATTTGAAATCCTAGATCTAGGGTTTTGATGGTCTATAAATAGGAGCCTAGATTTAGGGTTAAACTCCTTCTTCAATCCTTAGTTGATCTCTACTTCCTTAATCTTTACTCACTCAACCATTAATCTCCATCTTCTTCCACAAGTCTAGTGACAAGACTTGTGCGAAACCCTAACCCTAATTCCAATCAAAATTCAAGATCCCGAGTACCAATCAAGCGAGAAGCCCTTCAACCTTTTAGGAGCGGAGCCGATCTTCAATCAAGCAAGTGATCTAAGCCGATCCGCGACTCACGGAGACAAGCGAAGCCAAATCGACGATCAAGTTCTTCCTCTTGTAGTTCTTGAGCGATTGTAACGAAATTGTTGATATAAATAAAAGGTGAAATTTTTTAATCTTTCTTTCTTTAAATTCTTGCATCATGATTCGATCTCAATTTGTAATTGTAGTTCTTGTTGTGATGTTTGAGTAAAATTCCGCTCGTCAAGGAGTCGGGACGATCAATAGAATGATGATGTAACAAATCTTAATACAATTCTTAAGTTCTACGAGTCTTGTAAACTCTAGGAAGTTCAAGAATCGATGACCTAGTTTCGTTGCGATGCTTTCTTGATTGTGATCGCTCGAAATTAGGGATCTACGATCATTTCTTGAATTTACTAGAGGCTAGAATGTGAATGATATCGACGAAGAAACAAGGGATAAATGATGAAACCCTAGTTTCACTAGAAATCCCTAATTCTCGTCGATCATCATCGATCTAGTATTAATTCATCGAAGGATAAGAAGACGTCATCGTGAGATTACATCACATCTATAGATCCGATCGATTCCTACGAGCCTCATTTAGATTCTTGATATTTGGTTGGAAAAATCATTAAACTCTCAATTCTTGATTCTATCGTTTTCTTGTTATTAGATCTATATTTTCTAATTCTTGAACTTCAACTATAAATCATGAATTGTTTTTTTTCTTTTCTTTTCTATTAAAGTTTCGATTCAAATAAAACAAGATACGAACGAATCGCACAATCCCTGTGGACGATCCGCACTCGCAAACGCGCTACATCCGACACCGTTAATTGATTGCGGTCAAAAATATTTTTGGTTGTGATTTCTATATACATTTTCTTAAACACACAACGAGAAATTCGTTTCAATCATCCGGTTTTTGTTAAAAAGAAGTATGCGGAAAAACTCGAGGCACGATCAGTACAGTGTAAGTTTGTGGGATATCCAAAGAACTCCAAGGGGTATCTATTCTATTATGTAGAGGAACAAAAGGTTTTTGTTTCTCGTAATGCCCATTTTTTAGAACAGCAAGTTTTAGAAAAGGACACAAATGGGTGCGAAATAGAACTGGAAGAAATTCCAGAACCACAAGCTATTACTGAAAGCTTGGAAGAAACAGAAGGTTCAGGAGAACATGACATCCCGACGCCACTCCGCAGAAGTAGTAGGCAGTCTCATCCGCCCGAGAGATACTACGGTTTTCTTATAGACGGGGCTAGAGAGGATTGCACTATTGACTATGATGAGCCTACTGGCTTCCAGCAAGCCATTCAGAGCGGTGACTCAGTAAAATGGCTGGATGCAATGCGGACCGAAATGGAGTCCATGTACACTAACAAAGTATGGACTTTGGACATTGCTCCAGATGGGGTAAAACCCGTAGGATGCAAATGGATCTTCAAAAAGAAGATTGGTGTAGATAGACAGGTTGAAACCTATAAGGCTAGACTTGTTGCAAAGGGTTTCCGTCAAAGACCTGGTTTGGACTATGACGAAACCTTTTCTCCAGTGGCTATGCTCAAATCCATTCGGGTCCTTCTTGCTATTGCTGCATTCCATGATTATGAAATCTGGCAGATGGACGTAAAGACGGCCTTTCTAAATGGAAATTTAGAAGAGTGCGTCTATATGGACCAGCCAGAGAGATTCATTCAGAGTGGGAGCAGCGGTAAAGTATGCAAGCTGCTTAAGTCCATTTATGGACTAAAGCAGGCATCGCGAAGTTGGAACATCTGTTTTGATGATGCTGTCAAAGAATTTGACTTTATCAAAAATCCAGATGAACCTTGCATATACAGTAAGATTGTAGGGAGAGCTGTAGTATTCCTCGTCTTGTACGTGGATGACATTCTCCAAATAGGAAATGATATTCCTATGTTACAGTCGGTCAAAAGATTCTTGTCACATAAATTCTCCATGAAAGACCTGGGTGATGCCACCTACATTCTGGGGATCCGAATCTATCGTGATAGATCAAAGAGGAAGTTGGGACTTTCGCAGTCCAGGTACATAGACACCATAGTGAAGAGATTCAGTATGGATGATTCTAAGCGCGGTAACCTACCGGCTTGTCACGAAATCACCCTCTCCAAAGAGATGTCTCCCAAGACTGATTTGGAAAGGGATCGCATGTCAATTATACCCTACGCTTCTGCGGTAGGCTCTATAATGTATGCAATGTTATGTACCAGACCAGATGTAGCATACGCATTGAGCGTAGTAATCCGGTATCAGGCAAACCCAGGGGAGAATCACTGGATAGCAGTAAAGAACATTCTCAAGTACCTAAGGAGGACTAAAGATATGTTCTTGGTGTATGGCGGAAAAGACCTCCAGATTGAGGCCTTTGCCGACTCCGGCTTCCAGAGTGACAAGGATGAATCCAAATCCATGTCGGGTTATGTCTTTACTCTCAATGGAGGGGTGGTCTGTTGGAAGAGTTCCAAGCAGGAGACCGTTGCTGACTCAACGATGGAAGCGGAGTACATAGCTGCTTGCGATGCCGCAAAAGAAGCTGTCTGGATGAAGAAGTTCCTCACAGAACTTCAGGTGGTTCCTACCAGTGTTGATCCAATACCTCTTTATTGTGACAACAACGGCGCTATAGCTTTTGCGAAGGAACCCAGGTCCCATCAGAAGTCCAGACACATCTTAAGGCGGTACCACCTGATCAGGGAGAACGAAGATCGCCGGGAGATCGAGGTGAAAAGAGTAGAGACAGAGAATAGCATTGCTGATCCATTCACAAAGGCCCTTCCTCAGACGCAGTTCGAGAGGCTATTCGAGATGATAGGTCTACGATATGCCAGCTCATGGACCTAGTGCAAGTGGGAGATTGTTAGTGTATATGCCCTAGGGGCCATTATTGTATCATACTTGTATGTATATTACTTAATGGAAGCTTGGGATATTCACAGTTGTATATACAGTCTTGCTAAAAATGGTTGTATGCTACTTTAATATGTGCATATGTTTCTTGTAACGCATCACTTATACATATTAGTAGAGCCCATATGATCTTTGCTTAATTACCAGCGTTGTGATAGCAGTCACACTAGTGGGGGCTGGGTAGTCTATAAGCAACATCCTATACTTGTCCCTAGTCGTAGGATTATCGAGACAGGGCATCGATATTCCGGAGTAGACTAAGTGTGTACGCTTCTCATCCCAGTTGGGGAGATGGTCTGTCCCACAGCCGTCAGTACGTCGTACTGGAGATAGTATACAGGTGCTCGTTAGGTTACGGGTACAACGGACAGGACTCGCAGGGGAACTGATTGGTTGGTATTATACCCGTCGTCAGTTAACAGTTCCCAGGTGACATGAGTACAGCATAGTCCGCAGACTTGACACTGCTACTTCGCCTCGAGTGTGTCCCACTGTTCTTAGATTGCTACCCTACCACGGCTCAAAGGAGACGTGCAAACAGGTAGCAGTTGGGTGCAGTCCCGAGCACTTGGAGGCAGTGGCGGTTAGACAGGACTCGTCTCTCCCAGTATTGGGAGTTGATATTGCGCTGTGTCAGAGAGCCATTACGCAAAGTCCCTGGCCAAGGCAATCGAGATTTACTGGTAGGTTCCAGTAGTTTACTCAGGGTGTAATGGGCTACGCTCCGACACGACTTATACCGCTATTAGGGGACTGACGGTTGCCGCCCCTAGGCTCGATATGCGATAGTCTCAGACGAACAGACCGGACTGTACGGAGATTGTCACATCAGTAGGAGTTCGGATGGGTTTCCTCATCGGCCTTCTTATCGACATCTACCTGGGGACCGTTACGTACAGCTAGTGCCGCTTGCGGTCTGTGGTTAAACCCACTGCCAGCGTAGTGTCGAGTCTTTAGAGTCCCACACAGAGAGTTTCCCTGCTCCAGGCGAAACGATATAAAGGTCGTATGGTTTTACGAAAAGGGTTTGGACGCATACGTGTTTAAACGCATGTACGACGTTCAGACAGTTTTTACTAGTCGGCTTTGGTTTAAGCCAGATTCTAGTATCGGGTTATTGGATTTATACAGTCTAAAGTTTTTCCGTGTTTTCACGGATTGGAGGGGCGTTCTCGTAATTTTCCGGGAAGCTTCTAGAAGCATAGTGACTTGGGGGTTAAGGTGGCATATACATTAATTGGATTAATGAGTCATGTAGTGATTCATACATTGAGTTAATGATTCATTTAATGTTTTGTATGACTCATGTGATGAATCACTTAGTGTATTAATGAAACATGGTGATAATTCATTATTTGTTATTTACTTAATATTATCATATGTTTCATATATACATAAATGATTTCATTCATCCAAAAGGATTCACATTCTCACATTCTCTCTTCTCAAGCTCTCCCTCTTCAAACCCTAACCCTAACCTCTCATGTGTTGAGATCAAGGGTTAGCTAGACTAATACATCCATAACCTCACTCTATATCCCCTAGGTAGCTTAGATTAGCACTTTGAGCAACCTAGTTATCTCAAGTTAGAGATCAAGCTTGGCGTAGGAGCTCTCGGGTGGATCGTTTTTGACTCGAGGAGGCCGTTGAGGCACCTATGTTCCAAGGAGCCTACGAGGAGTGAAGGACATCGATGAAGACCCGAAGGACAAGTAACGTGAGGTATAACTTCGAATCCGAGTAGTTAAACCACTCGTAGTTTGCTAGTAACGGTTTAGATACGATTCATGCGCTCAAGTCCGTGTTACGAAGCTTTGATAATCGTTTTTCATATATTCCGCCTCCCCGCAAGTTCATGGGGTGTGTGACATGGACTTATAACTGCCACAAACCCTAAGGTTCAAAAGCGGTTCCATGGTCATCATGTCGAGTTAGGGTTTTCATTCTTCTAGAGGGTCCACAGAATTACCTGCATGTTCTTCCAAATACTTAAACTTGGAAAAATGGGTTTCTGACATTCGTTCGAACTTTTTAACTTCGCCTATACAACATGTGAATACCCTTCGCCGCATGCTACATACTGTCTCAATCTTCCAGGAAAGACGATACGTCAGTGGTCATCTCTGGATCGGTATGCTCTAGATCTGAGTAAGACTCTCCACACTGGAAATCTTCAACTAAACTAGGCCTGCGTCGGCGCATCAATCTGACGAATCACCTTCGTCTCTCAAATCGGAGTAGACTAGCTATCATCTATCGCATTTCTTTCTGGAAGCTCCGGCGATCTCAGCTCGTAATCTCTGGGCGCGACATCCTATCAATCTCAGCCACAGCTGGGTCATCTGTCTGCACGGTAGGCGACATCATAATCTCTGAGGTATGCTGTACATCAACAGTCCTCTAGCAACTGGTAGCTCTATCAATGGCCCGATCATCTTGTGCAAAACCAAACACTCGCCTCATCCGAGAGGTCACAACACAAACGCTAACTCGAGACGTTCCCGTGTCACCAAAAAACACGATGGTCAGTCCTCGTCCATGACGAGCTTGCCCTGACCGCATCACTAGCAGCAGCTCAATCTGCGCTCAAACCATGGTGACAAGAACCTTAATCGAGTATCGAAGAAAGCAGATCAACGGCATGAAAGGAAACGACAGATCCAGAATGGATACATGATCATAAGAAGGAACAACATCAATGAGAGTATGATCATGGAAACGAATAGAATCAAGGATCTTAAAATATGTACATCCTAAGGTTTCTTAAGTGGAGTATCGTATCGTAAATATGGCGCGGAACATACGTACGGTACGTTTCTCTACTCAAGCTACGTACTCCATCAATCAGGGTCAGCCTATGAAACGAAAGTTCGGGTCTAATACCCCCCCCCCCGTTCAAGTCTAAGTTCCGTAAGGTCAAGCCTAGGTTCCGAAATAATTTACGCCCCAGACTCCACATAGTCAAACCTAAACATGAACCAAGGTTAAACCTAGCGCTCTGATACCAACTTTGTCACGACCCGAAATATTAGCTCGTGACCAGCACTTGTATCAAGCAACGTCTAAAGGCGTAACAGAATTCAAGTAAGCTGAAACCCAGAAATTTAAACCTTTTTAAGAAAATAAAAGAGGTGAAGTTTTGAAATAAAGGTATAATGAAATCAAGTTTTCTTAAATGTATGGAAAAGGGACATAAATAATGCATGTGAAATTTACTAGTTTGAAAACATGTTTCGTCTTTTAAAAATTTAGGCAGCACCTCCTTTGTAAATTTTGATCCAAAACAGTAATACAAGATAATAATAAAGGCATCCCCAAACGGGAGCTAGCTCTTCGCCAACCGGCGGATCACAACCACGCAAAGCATAAATATAAGTATATGACGCCCAACGGTGAAGATCACTACAAAAGATAAAGTAAAGCAAGACATCAACCCCAAAAGCGAAAAAAAAACCTATCGCTCAAGTGTCGCAACTACAAGTCTCACTAAGTCTCAATACTTATATAAAAACTAGTTTGATTTGATGGAGTTGACTAGATACAATATGAAATAGTAAATACACGAGTGGGTACGATACAAATGTCTGCTCATATCATATTTTTGCATTTTTATACCGCCCAATTTTTATCACATTGCTTATCGGTAGGTACTCTTGAGCCGTATTTGTTAGTTAACTGCAGGATACAGGTTCTCAGCTCTAAACAGTGAAATTCATGGAAAAGCACGACAAATTCCGGATTACTGCCAACCACAGATAAAACACGGGTCTCCGCTCTCTATCCGTATGTTGTCGCACACCAGTTTAAGGGACAAAATGGCAAATCAATGTCATTTTCATACACAAAGCTCAATGTCAACACAAGATCCAACATATCTACACGGAGCTCAAGAAAAATCATGACAAAAGATCCACAGCAAATCAACTTTTGATTTGCTAAAATTCTGGAACAATTGTGAAGAGATTCTGAGAAAAAACATATACCATAATGAAGAGTACAGAAAACCAGGGAATCCGACAAAAAATGATGTGCCAAGCCTTCTAATTGGCCGCGGAACCGCGGCATAAGCACGCTTAGGCCGCGGATCCGCGGCCTTATTGACTCTACAATTCCTGAGTTTTTAGGGGTATTTTGGTAATTTTATCTTATGGCAGATTGTTGCCCTAGGTTTCCATTTTCCTGCCTATAAATAGCCTAGAACTTGCCAAGCCAAGGATGCTCATTCTTGTGTAAAATTTTACATATACTTTGTTGTTCTTCTTCCTCTTATCATCTTTTCTCCATTAAAACTTTGTAGTGAGCTTTTTATGAGTGAAGAATGAATAAAAGCGTTCTTTTTGTTACCATGCTTGTCTTGTTATGTTGTTAACGATAATTGCTTGTATTTTTCATTTGCTAATCTAGTTGTTGTTATTTGTTGTTTGTTTGTTTCTTGTTCTCTTTTTCTTTATCCTTAACAACAATGATGCTTAAGCTTGATCCTTGCCAAAGTGAGGTCTCAAATAGCTAGTTGTAATCTTCTAACCTCTTTCTTTCTATCTTCCTCCTTTTGTTGTGTTTTCTTTTTCTTATAATGGGTGAGTAGTTTTCTTACTTGTTAGGGTAGGATAAGGAAAGTTTGAGAGAAGGAAATCTCTCTCACTCTTTCCTTGCCCAACATCTTAATTCGGACTCCCGTTAATTGAAACACAATCCGCTCCCTACGGCACCCTATCCTACATGATAGCGGTGATTCCTTAGTGAGACCGGTTGTGGTTGAATTAACCGGAGGTTAAGGCTAAGAGCCAAGAACGGACGGACAAGCACCAAAAGGAAGAACTTAAGCGTTGGAAAGCCAAGCTTATACTCACAAGTTCCTTCCTAGTGGTGCTAATCCCCGTTGTTGTCGATTACCGTAACACCGACATTAAGAGTCCCAACGAAAGAAGTGAGCGACTCCTAACTCAAACTAACCAAATCCTAACCCTAACAAGCTCTCTTTATATAACATTTTAACACATAGTTAATCTCAAAACAAATCTGGACATTTGGACTTAACTCGTTAAAGCACATAGAAAAAGATTCCCATCTCCCTGCGGACGACCCGTATTCAACCTGCTAGCTACAAGCGAAACCGTCTTGATTGCGGTAATTAACTAAGCACGCAAAAACTCTATCAATCAAATGGCGCCGTTGCCGGGGAGACGGTAGTTTATTTCTTTGTGTAATTTCGGGTTAATTTGTGAATATAAATACAACCGAAAAACAAAACAAAAAAAATATACATTGTAAAAAAACCATCTTGTTATTTTTGATTAGTTTTTGTGCAAGTGTGCAGGAGAAAAGGAAGTTCAAGTTCAGTGCCAAAGACGTGGGAAGTTAGACCCATATCTCGCGGCTACACCGCGTTTGATCCAAACGGAACCTGTTGCGCCACGGCAGCGCCCCGGCCGTCTATCCGAGGCCAAAATGCGGAATCAAAATTTTTTCTTAACTTTTAAACTGGCGCTACCGCGGACAATAAAACCCGGATCGTAACCATTAACCTATACTAGCTAACAAGAGATGGGAAGAGAGTTATACCAAGCGATCCGTGTCCTCCGGTCTTCGTCTCCACTCCGATCTCCCGCGGAACCTCCGTCCGTCGAAAAGAGCACCACGTAGCCGGATTCTTTTACGGGCTCCCACCTCTGAACCGAGGCAACTCGGGCGCGAAGTTGGCTAGCCGACGCGTCTAAGACTTGCTGTAGAATAGTGTAGTAACCATTGTCTCTTTGGGGTATATGAAGTTGCCTTGATGGAGGGATAGATAGAATGAACTTTTGAGAGGTGAGAAGGGTTTTGGGAGCAAGCCAAAAAAAAATGAGATGTATCATTTTCCCTCATACCAAAAATGAAGCTCCTCTCTCTCTCCCTATGGAGTGGCCGGCCCCCCCTTTCAACAAATGGTGGAGAAAAACCCAAAAACAAGAAGGAAGGTGAGTGTAGGAAAAGAGAATGGGTGACCATATCCAAAAACCATGATAACAAAGTCATATCAATTTTCATCTCATTTCTAATCTCAATAAAGCAAGAAATGATGATAGAAAAGAATGGTATCAAAAGATGCTCTCATAATCAATCCATATGCAAGAAACCCCTCCACAATATGTTATTTGCAAACTTGCAAATAACACCCTCCATCGAAAAGTCCGGCCGTGAAGGAATAAAGGAAAACCGGACGGAACGGAATGCAAACTGGCAACTTCAGAGAACTGGTCCCGTAATAAATTACAGAAAAACCCCGATACTGTGCATACACACCCGCAACTGTATTCCGACCGGATACAAATGCAATGAGACAAAATCTACACTGTACTATACTAGGATCCGGCTTAAACCAAAGCCGGCTAGTAATATCCGTCCGATCCTGATCCGTGCAATACCGCACGTATCTGATCGAACCCTGCCATATATCCATATGGCCACTAGTACAAACCGTCCGATCCTGATCCGTGCAATACCGCATGTATCTGATCGGACCCTGCCATATCTCCATACGGCCTCTACAGCGTTTCGCCCGAAACTTGAGTAACTGTCTGTGTGTGGTGGACTCTAAAGACTCGTCAATACTATGGCTGTGGATTTAACCACTAGCACGTCAGAGGTATAAGCCAATACGTGACGGGCCACCAGCTATTGACCAAAAGGGACGTCGATGAGCGAACTCATCCTGACACCCTACTGAGCCTGTCAGTGACAATATCCGTACATTCCGGTCCGTTCGTCTATGAGTATCGCATGGCGGGCCTAGGGGGTTGGTAAAAGTCAGACCCCCAAAAGCGGTACAAGTCGGGTCGGAGCGTAGCCCAGAACACCCTGAGATACTACTGGAATACCTACCAGTAAATCTCCTGCCTCGGCCGAGGGCTTTGTGTAATGGCTCTCCTAGACACAACGCGATCTCACCCCCAATACCGGGAGAGACGAACTCCTGCAGATCCGCTCACTGCCTCCATGTGGCTCAGGACTGTACCCAACTAAAACCTGTTTGCACGACTCCTTTGAGCCGTGGTAGGGTAGTAATCAAAGCACAGTGGGAACTCACACGAGACAAATGACGATCTCAGGTCGATGAACTAACCTGTACACATGTCACCAGGGAACTGCTATCTGACGTCTGGTATAACCCCAACTAGCAGATTCCCGGCGAGTCATGTCCGGTGTACTCATAACCTAATGAGCACCTGTATACATCTTAGGTGAACCAACTGACACCAGTGGCTTGTGAGACCGGCCACCGCCCCTCGTCGGGGTCTTGACTGTATACACTAGTCTACTAATGGAGTATCGATGCCCTGTCTCGAAACTCCCACGACTAGGGACCTTTTAAGGATGTGCTTATAGACCGCCAGCTCTCACGTATATGATCGCCATCATACTGCTGGTAGTCAAGCAAGAATCCTAGGGGCTCTATCAACGTGTAATAGCGGCATGTCAGGTCACCTAACGCGGTACATGATGATAAAGGTAAACCAGATAGCATACTATCATCTTGAGTAAGACTGTCCTACCGGATAGGTCCTCCGTCAATCATTGCAATCACGTGCCTGTGATCCAATAATTGACTCTGAGGGCACTATCTCCAACAATCTCCCACTTGCACTCAAGGCTAATTATTACGATGTTGCATACTCACAGCCCGTGTGATACCGAACACCCAACTCCTCTACAAGTCAGTCTCACAAAACTCGTTTGCGAAAATATTGCGTTCGAGGAATAGCCTCAGTGAGTGGATCCTCCTTGATGTTTCTTTCTATGTCTCTCTATATCTCAAGTTCGCGGAGAAAGCCATCTCCCGAAATGAGCAATACCTGTCTAAGAATGTCTGGATGTCTGATGGGACCTAGCTCATAAATGAACTCCAAATCCAAACTTCTTAGACTGTATCGTCAACTGAACTTAATCAGTATCCTGCGCCATGCCTCCCTCAGTATTGCTTTGGACCATCTGTCCAAAATACTGCCCCTCGACAGAAGGAAAAACTATTACTCTGACAACCTCCCTGTCGTCCAGGTCACCTTGGAAGCCTGGAATGATAACCGTCTCCCGAAGGAGGTTGCCGTTATCAAATCCCTGGAACATACACTTATGTTCTAAAACTGCTTCCGACTGTTTGTCCAGGATTGGATCAATGTCAACTTATTGCATCTAGTGCAAGAACAACATCTGGTGTGGTACTTGACATCTCATGATTGACTCAATTGCCTGAGCAAGTGATCTGCCAATCTTGCACATCCCTCTCCCCTTTAGTCTGTAAGACACCTTTAGAGAGGGTGACTCCATCACCTGCAGGTACACTACCGTGCCAGGAGTCGTCCATTCTAAATACTCTTAGAATGCTGTCTAAGTACCCAGATTGGGAAACCACCCAAATCTAGATCTAAAACCATAGATCTAGTAACCAGTATGTTTGATATAATGTCCAAGTCCCATGTGGGGAAACCACTGTGTGACGACCAAAGCGTAACCGATCGTAGTATAGGAATATCACTTCCTACTCTGTGTATGTCATCCAAATACCAGGACATCACACCCTACTATCTTCTCAACAGATCCATCCCCTATTCTGATGAAGTCAAACCTATGACTGTCACGTCAGAAATAGATGATCTTTCTCCGCTACATCTGCTTTAGTCTATAAATAGACATAAGCCACATGTCCACCAATGCTTCCGCTGCTCCTACTGACTACGATAACCCTCTGGCAGAGTCATATACACGTACACTTCTAAAGCTAGTTTAGAACGACGCTATACTCATCCTCCTGCCGGGTCTCACAGTCTGGAACAACAGCAATGGCAAGTCTGGATAAACAAGAACCTCCCTTCCACCGTCCTTGAGCATACCGAAGTACCTCTCGAGTGACTGAGGTTACCCACCATATCTGCGGAGTGGCTAATGGAATGTCAATCCAGATTGAATCTTTAGGTTCCTTATCAAATCTTCAGTAATCGTTTGTGGTTCTGGAATTACTTCCAGTTCTACCATACTCCCACTACTGTTTTCTGAAAAAATCCATTTTTATTAAAACTGTGGCGAGTCAAGAACAATATCACTATTGATCTTCCAGATGGTAGAAAGTCAACCCTCGTCATAGCCTGGGTCAACCCACAAACAACCATTACAGAAACGTGCCTTGAGTTGTCCAGTGTCTGGTTTTAATCATAAGCCGGACAACTCCCCGTACCTTAACATCGTTAAGATATGAACTGTTATATATCCAATATAGAACCAGAGGCACTGATTTAATTGAACCAGATTCAAATCATGCAGCTGTCCCCAGTGCATGTCAACTGAATGGAAGGATGCCGATCAGCGTTACTCAACTTAGGAATGCTTCCAATTATGAGTAACCTGAAAGAGAAGCAAGTTCTCTTAATCATTACTATCAACTGAATACCCTTCACAAGTATCTACATCTCCGATCACTTTGAAGAATCCCGATACTTGCAACATCTGGTCCTCTACTTTATTCAAATACCTATAACTTCTCAAAATTCGGACCCTGTGTTTCCACGAAACACTTGTCTAAAACTAGAGAAGTCATAAGTAAACCGAATATAGTACGAGGACCAACCCCTCTGTCCTGATGGACCCTGGACAACATACAATACTCTGTATAAGTCCCTTGAGTCTAATAACTCATTCCTTGTGTGTTGTAGGTTGAAAACTGTACCTTTGGTTATGAAGAATTACACCGATGCTTAATGCTCCTTACCTAACCATCCACTGATATAGGTAAATGTCGTAGACATAATTTCAAAAAGGTATATCACACTCTATGAAAATAGACGTACAGATATATCGATTTGAAATTGGTGCATAACAGCGGATATGTAAGTCGATGTTCAACACCCCAATACTTGTGGGGAGGCGGAAATATGGATAACAATCAAGTTCTATGATCAAACATCGATTAACCGTACGAATCGTTTGCTATACAAGTTTTAACAAAAGCTTTAGAGTTTTAATCTACTATGCGAAGAAGTTATACCAAACGGTTCTAGTCCTTCTTCTTGAAGTTCTCTACGGCCTCTTTGGATCTCCACGTCCTCTTCGGCTTTCTCCCGTGATAGACGATCCACCCGAGAACCCTAATCCAAGCTATAACCTCTAAACTTGAGGTTACTTAGTTTCTCTAGTTGCTAAATAGAGTAGCTAAGATGATGTAGAGATTGGTTATGGAGTAATTAGTCTTTCCTAATTCTTGTTCTCAACTCATGAGGGTAGGATTAGGGTTTGGTGAAGGAGAGAGAACTTGAAGAGAGAGAGTGAGAAGATGATAATGATAATATTATATTGAATAAAGCTTCTCACTTGATATATATGAAACATAATGAATAAGAAAGAAATGAATAATAAGTGAATATTCATCATGTTTCATTTAATCAAGTGTGTGATTCATCATGTGAGTCATTAAGCAATAAATGATGCTTTAATGACATGATGAATCACTCACAATGAGTCACTAATTCAATAAATGAAAATGCCACCTCTCTCTTTATGTCACATCCTTCTAGAAGCTTCTCGGAAAATTACGAGAACGCCCCTCTCATCCGTGAAAACACGGAAAAACTTTAGACTGTATAAATCCAATAACCTGATACTAGAATCTGGCTTAAACCAAAGCCGGCTAGTAAAAACTGTCCGAATGTCGTAAGTGCGATCAAACACGTACGCGTCCGAACCTTTGTCGTAAAACCATACGACCTCTATATCTTTTCGCCTGGGTTTGGGAAAACTCTGTGTGGGACTCTAAAGACTCGACTACTACGCTGGCAGTGGGTTTAACCACAGACCGCAAGCGGCACTAGCTGTACGTAACGGTCCCCAGGTAGTTGTCGATAAGAAAGCTGATGAGGTAACCCATCTGAAATCCTACTGAGCCTGTCTGTGACAATATCCGCGCAGTCCAGTCTGTTCGTCTAAGAGTATCACATGTACGGTCTAGGGAGGTGGTGGACGTCAGACCCCTAATAACCATACAAGTCGTGTCGGTATGGCTCTATCACCATCCGAGAATCTACTGATCAACCTATCAGTAATTCTCAATCAGCCCTGGCCAGGGACTTATGGTAATGACCAACCGATCACCGTGCGATATCAACTCCCTATACCGGGAGAGACGAATCCCTAACAGTCACTCACTGCCTCCACATGGCTCGGGACTGTGCCCAACTGAAACCTGTTTGCACGACTCCTTTGAGCCGTGGTAGGGTAACAATCAAAGCACAGTGGGAACTCACACGAGACAAATGATGACCTTAAGTCAACGGACTATCTGCACACATGTCACCTGAGAACTGCTATCTGACGTTAGGTATAATACCATCCAGTCAGTTCTCGGCGAGTCCTGTCCGGTGTACTCACATCCAGTGAGCATCTGTATACAATCTTAGGTGAACATCACCAATGGTTGCGGGACCAATCCATCGCCCCTCGTCAGGGTCTAGATATGTATACACTAGTCTACTCCGGAGTATCGATGCCCAATCTCGATACTCCTGCGACCAGGGACATCTAAGGGTGTGCCTATTGACTATCCAGCTCCCACTAGTATGACTGCCATCACAACGCCGGTAGTCAGACAAACACCCTATGGGCTTTATCAACATATATATATAAATACCAAGTAAAATATATTATACGTTAAGACAAAGTCAAACCAAATAGCATACTATCATATCAAGCAAGACTGTCATGTACATACATATCCCAAGCTTCCTATACAATGTAGGCTTCTAGGGCATATATATCCAACAATCTCCCACTTGCACTAAGGCCTATAATTGGCGCAATGAGTACTCACTGTCTCTACCAGATCCAGTTGCTTGCGTACCGCATGCCCAACATCTCAAAAAGTCTCTCGAACTGTACTTGAGGAATGGCCTTGGTGAATGGATCTGCCGTGTTGTCTTTTGTGTCCACTCTCCGTATCTCGATCTCCTGACGATCTACGATCTCCCTGATCAGGTGAAAACGCCTTAAGATATGCCTGGATTTCTGATGGGACCTTGGTTCCTTCGTTAAAGCTACAGCGCCATTGTTATCGCAATACAAAGGTATTGGATTGGCAATGGACGGAACCACCTGAAGTTCAGAAATGAACTTCCTTATCCAGACAGCCTCTTTTGCGGCTTCACTAGCAGCTATATACTCAGCCTCCATAGTTGAGTATGCGACGGTATCTTGTTTGGAACTCTTCCAACTCACCGCCCCTCCATTGAGGGTAAACACAAAACCCGAAATAGATTTAGAATCATCTTTGTCACTTTGGAAGCCGGAGTCGGTAAAAGCCTCTACCTGGAGGTCCTTATTGCCGTAAATCAAGAACATCTCCTTAGTCCTTCTCAGGTACTTGAGAATGTTCTTCACCGCTATCCAATGTTTCTCACCTGGGTCCGATTGATACATGCTTACCACACTAAGTGCGTAAGCTACATCTGGTCTGGTACATAACATCGCATACATTATTGATCCTACCGCCGAAGCGTAGGGTATAATGCCCATGCGAGCCCTCTCTTCATCAGTCTTTGGAGACATATCTTTGGAGAGGGTGATTCCGTGACAAGCGGGCATATTGCCGCGCTTGGAATCTTCCATACTAAATCTCTTTAGTATAGTGTCTATATACCTGGACTGTGAAAGTCCCAATATTCTATTAGATCTATCTCGATGGATCTTAATGCCCAGAATGTATGATGCATCTCCTAAGTCTTTCATAGAGAATTTCTGTGACAAGAAGAGCTTTACTGATTGTAACATAGGGATATCATTCCCTATCAGTAGTATGTCGTCGACGTACAAAACGAGGAAGACTACTGCTCCTTCTACAATCTTCCTATAAACACATGGTTCATCTACATTTTTGATAAAGTCAAATTCCTTGACCGTTTCATCAAAGCAGATGTTCCAACTCCGCGATGCTTGCTTTAACCCATAAATGGATTTAAGCAATTTGCACACTCTTCCGCTGCTCCCACTGTCTAAGAAACCTTCTGGTTGATCCATGTAAACACTCTCTTCTAGATGTCCATTTAGAAAAGCTGTTTTTACATCCATCTGCCAGATTTCATAGTCATGGAAGGCAGCAATGGCAAGCATGATCCGAATGGATTTAAGCATAGCTACTGGCCAAAAAGTTTCATCGTAGTCCAATCCTGGTCTTTGACGAAAACCTTTTACTACTAGTCTAGCTTTGTGCGTTTCCACTTGTCCAAATGTACCAATCTTCTTTTTGAAGATCCATTTGCACCCAACTGGTTTTACCCCAGGAGGAGCAACTTCTAAAGTCCATACTTTATTGGTATACATGGATTCCATTTCGGATCTCATTGCATCCAGCCACTTTACTGAGTCGCTACTTGTGATAGCCTGCTGAAAACTAGTAGGCTCATCATCATCGATGATGCAATCCTCTCGATCCCCATCAAGAAGGAAACCATAGTATCTTTCAGGAGGATGAGAAAGCCTACTAGATCTGCGGAGTGGCGTTGGTTCGTCATGTTCTATTGAAGTCTGAGATTCTTCTAAGTCTTCGGTTGCAGTTTGAGGTTCTGGAATTTCTTCCAGTTCTACCGTGCTCCCACTAATTTCTTTTGCAAGAAATTCGCTTTCTAAGAAGACAATGTGACGAGCGACAAACACCTTTTGTTCTTCAGTGTGGTAGACCATGTACCCCCTTGAATGCTTGGGGTATCCTACAAACTTGCACAAAACCGATCGTGCCTCGAGCTTGTCCGGATTATGCTTTTTAACATATGCCGGACACCCCCATATCTTTATATACTTGAGATATGGTCTCTTCCCACACCACATTTCATATGGAGTGGTAGGTACAGACTTAGTTGGAACTCTATTTAATAGATATGCGGCTGATTCTAGAGCAAATCCCCAGAAGGAAAGTGGTAACTCAGTTATTACTCATCATCGAACGCACCATATCTAATAGCGTGCGATTCCTTCTTTCTGATACACCATTATGCTGAGGTGTATAAGGAGGAGTAAGCTGAGAGAGTATTCCATTTGCTTTCAAGTATTCAAGGAAACTGGTACTTAAGTATTCTCCACCTCGATCAGATCGAAGTGTCTTGATGCTTTTACCAGTTTGTTTCTCTACTTCATTTTTATACTCCTTAAACTTCTCAAAAGCCTCGGATTTATGCTTTATTAAGAACACATGTCCATACCTAGAGAAGTCATCAGTAAAAGTGATGAAGTAGGAGTGACCACTTCGTGCATGTATAGACATCGGACCACATATATCACTGTGTACTAGTCCCAAGAGTTCGGTGGCTCTTTCTCCGTGTCCGGTGAACGGAGATTTGGTCATTTTTCCTTTGATACATGATTGACAACTTGCATATGATGAATATTCAAACGAATCTAGATATCCATCTTTATGTAACTTAGTCAACCTTGTTTCATTTATATGACCAAGTCTACAATGCCATAGGAAGGCTTGATTTGAATCTGGAGCCTTTCTTTTACGCGTGTTTTGAATATTGAAAATTTGTGGTTGATTAAGTATGTATATGCCGTTTTCCAGTGTGCCAAACCCAATCAGTTCTTGATTTAGGAGAATGTTCATGACATTTCTTTCAAGCACAAAATTATATCCTTTATTAGACAATAAAGATACTGATATAATATTACACAACATACTGGGAATACAAAAACAGTTATACAATACCAAAATGTTTCCACTATTCAACCCTAGGTGATATTCCCCTATTGCAACTGCATCCACATGCATTCCATTGCCCATCCGGAGAGTCATATCACCTGCCCCCAGTACTCTACTGTTTCTCAGATCCTGCAAAGAATTACAGATGTGAGAACCAGAACCGGTATCAAGTACCCATGAAGTAGAGTTTACTGAAAGACAATTTTCGATTACGAACACACCTGAAGTAGAAGCAACAACTTGCTTCATGTCCTTGGCTTTGAATGCCTGACAATCCTTCTTGCAGTGCCCCTGCTTGTGACAATAGAAACACTCGTTCTTTTCTGCCTTCACCCTTCCTGCCTTGTTCGTTCCCTGCACCTTCTTGACCCCACCCTTCGGTTTGGTGGCCTTCATCTTCTTCTTCCCTTTAGCTTTCGCTTTAGTTTTAGAAGAAGATGATTGGCCGACATACAGAACGGGGGTCTTCTCCTTTTTCAAGGAGGTCTCTGCTACCCTCAACATATTGAGGAGCTTTGGAAGGTCCGCTTCCATTTCGTGCATGTTGATGTTCAGCACGAACTGAGAGAAGGTGTGGGGAAGGGACTGCAAAATCAAGTCGATGTACAAATCATTCTCTAGCACGCATCCCAGGTTTGCGAGTTCCTCAATGAGGATGATCATTTTGAGGACGTGCTCTCCAACAGGCGATCCTGGAGCTAACCTCATCTGGAATAGTTTCCTTGAGGTTTCGTACCTCGCGATACGGGAGTGTTCACCATACAATTCCTTGCAATGGAGGAATATGGATGCAATATCCATACTCTCGTGCTGTTTCTGGAGTTCATTATTCATGGACGCCAGCACGATACACTTAGCTCGCTCACAATCTAGATCCCAGGTTTTACGAACTTCCTTGTCCGCAACTGAGGAATCTGGTCCTGGGATAAGGGGAGGAACAGCGGTGGTAACATATGCAACTTTGTCATAAGTCAGCGCAATATTGACGTTTCTTAGCCAATCTTTATAGTTCTGCCCGGTTAGTATATTCTTTTCAAGTAATAGTTTTAGTCCAGTCATGGTAGCTGCCAGAGAGAGAGAAAAGAAAACACTTAGCATATGCTCTTGCAAGTTTAGATTGGTTTATTAATTTATCTAAACAGGATGGCTCCCACTGTTTCCTCAAATCCTTCTTCAAAACCTAAAAGAAGAACTAGTCAGGATTTAATCACACGTCACAATACTTGCTTAACCTTTCAGCCAGGCTGGTGTTGGTACTTCGAGGGAGGTTTTCCAACTCTTTCGCGAAGTTCCTTAATTAAATAACCTCTTTTCCCTGGAGGCGTAGCCCCTCTAACACCTTTCTAGGCACCTACTTGGTTTATAGCATTGATTGTTAAGTGAGAGAAATTCCCGAGAGTAATCCTACTCATCAGTGGGATCGGGATCCAACTATCATTGCATGATGCCCTAGATGGAAGCCACTCTAGTCACCATACTCCAGAAGGTAAGCTAAATCTGCAAGTTTCCTTTATGTTTGAAACTCCCGATGTGATTTTTACCCCAAGCTCTTATAGACCTTGACGTAGGCCAACAAGTCATAAGACGCAAGTCAAATTCTACCCGTCGTTGTCCTGATCAATTTAAATACATCGTACAAGCCCTTGAAGTAGGCCAACAAGGTGTACGTCTGTATTAAACTAATGCATCTATCTATGCAACAAATAGGCACACACACTGCTACCATACACTATGCCTTGACGTAGGCCAACAAGCATAGTATGAATACGATGTGCTGTCTATCTGAAACGACGGAGGGTTACGGCTGGTTTTTGGCAAAAAACCGTTAACGTAATGAACTTGATTTGATCGAAGGAACTATGATAGCTTTTTAAAAGGAGTGGTTTAAGCTCCGCATTTAAAATTTGCTTTTTCAAGAAAACCGAGTGGTTTTTAGAAATTGTTCCAACGATTCAGTTTAGGTTTTATTTTCTTTGCATTAATAATAATGCGTCCCATCTTTAACCTATCATTATAGATAACAACGAAAATATGACGTCCTCTTATGCCATCCGCATTCGCCACGGGGTCCCGTCATCACTCGTTAGGTTACTTAACTAACGACAGAGCGGGGGCTGGGCTAGCGCGGGTGTAAAACATAAGCGACGTCTAAATAGTTATCATATATATAGATATTTTACATTCGTCTGACGCAATGATATACATTCCAGAACACAGATAAACAATATTGGATTTGCAAGCAATCTGTATTTCTTTTGAGCCTGCAAGAAAAGACAGATTACACAGTTGTGATGAATAGCTGTTACCCCACCCAAGATCCCTACGGGTACGGCAAACTACCCGCCCGGCAGTTTGTGTACCCCACCTTGGATCTGTCCTAGGAGCAAAAAACAGTAAAAAGAAATAATACAACGGTGGCTACAACCGCAACCTGGATGTGCCCCGCGAAATAATATTACAACTTGTTACAATTACATCAAATGAATTAAAACAATAACCCATCACTAAACCCGGCTAATCACCACAACAGTCCAATACAGTTTATATGCACAAACAGATAAAAACATTACAGAAATGTGCAACCCCCTGCCAACTGACATACTAGCAGTTAGGGGAGGTTTACGAACACATTATACAATCACAGATATAACCCAATATGCAAATACTGTACAATTTCGATCGATTAAACACTTTCAATATTGCTCCAAAATCTGCTCTGTAAAACTGAAACCTGAGCAAAAATTAAATATTCCAGAAAATCCCAAATCCAACAGAGAACCCACCCAAGAAAACTGGGACCATGACTCGGCAACTCGGCCGCGGAAGGGCGGCGGATCGGTGGGATCCGCCGCGGAAGCGCGGTCGTTTGGTCGAGTCATGGCCCTAAATTTCTTGGGTGTTCTTCTGGTGTCAAAACAAGCTTTCTGAACATCCCTGAACCAATTTTGGACTTCATTTAAAATTCGACAGAAACTTGTAATTTTTAGGGTTTTCCGGCTTCGTTTTTCCGTTCGAAATTCGTACAAATTTGCGATTAAGTTAAAACTTGTTTAGCTAGGCTCTGATACCACTGTAAGTCGATGTTCAACACCCCAATACTTGTGGGGAGGCGGAAATATGGATAACAATCAAGTTCTATGATCAAACATCGATTAACCGTACGAATCGTTTGCTATACAAGTTTTAACAAAAGCTTTAGAGTTTTAATCTACTATGCGAAGAAGTTCTACCAAACGGTTCTAGTCCTTCGTCTTGAAGTTCTCTACGGCCTCTTTGGATCTCCACGTCCTCTTCGGCTTTCTCCCGTGATAGACGATCCACCCGAGAACCCTAATCCAAGCTATAACCTCTAAACTTGAGGTTACTTAGTTTCTCTAGTTGCTAAATAGAGTAGCTAAGATGATGTAGAGATTGGTTATGGAGTAATTAGTCTTTCCTAATCCTTGTTCTCAACTCATGAGGGTAGGATTAGGGTTTGGTGAAGGAGAGAGAACTTGAAGAGAGAGAGTGAGAAGATGATAATGATAATAGTATATTGAATAAAGCTTCTCACTTGATATATATGAAACATAATGAATAAGAAAGAAATGAATAATAAGTGAATATTCATCATGTTTCATTTAATCAAGTGTGTGATTCATCATGTGAGTCATTAAGCAATAAATGATGCTTTAATGACATGATGAATCACTCACAATAAGTCACTAATTCAATAAATGAAAATGCCACCTCTCTCTTTATGTCACATCCTTCTAGAAGCTTCTCGAAAAATTACGAGAACGCCCCTCTCATCCGTGAAAACACGGAAAAACTTTAGACTGTATAAATCCAATAACCTGATACTAGAATCTGGCTTAAACCAAAGCCGGCTAGTAAAAACTGTCCGAATGTCGTACGTGCGATCAAACACGTACGCGTCCGAACCTTTGTCGTAAAACCATACGACCTCTATATCTTTTCTCCTGGGTTTGGGAAAACTCTGTGTGGGACTCTAAAGACTCGACTACTACGCTGGCAGTGGGTTTAACCACAGACCGCAAGCGGCACTAGCTGTACGTAACGGTCCCCAGGTAGTTGTCGATAAGAAAGCTGATGAGGTAACCCATCTGAAATCCTATTGAGCCTGTCTGTGACAATATCCGCGCAGTCCGGTCTGTTCGTCTAAGAGTATCACATGTACGGTCTAGGGAGGTGTGGACGTCAGACCCCTAATAACCATACAAGTCATGTCGGTATGGCTCTATCACCATCCGAGAATCTACTGATCAACCTATCAGTAATTCTCAATCAGCCCTGGCCAGGGACTTATGGTAATGACCAACCGATCACCGTGCGATATCAACTCCCTATACCGGGAGAGACGAATCCCTAACAGTCACTCACTGCCTCCACATGGCTCGGTACTGTGCCCAACTGAAACCTGTTTGCACGACTCCTTTGAGCCGTGGTAGGGTAACAATCAAAGCACAGTGGGAACTCACACGAGACAAATGATGACCTTAAGTTAACGGACTATCTGCACACATGTCACCTGAGAACTGCTATCTGACGTTAGGTATAATACCATCCAGTCAGTTCTCGGCGAGTCCTGTCCGGTGTACTCACATCCAGTGAGCATCTGTATACAATCTTAGGTGAACATCACCAATGGTTGCGGGACCAATCCATCGCCTCTCGTCAGGGTCTAGATATGTATACACTAGTCTACTCCGGAGTATCGATGCCCAATCTCGATACTCCTGCGACCAGGGACATCTAAGGGTGTGCCTATTGACTATCCAGCTCCCACTAGTATGACTGCCATCATAACGCCGGTAGTCAGACAAACACCCTATGGGCTTTATCAACATATATATATAAATACCAAGTAAAATATATTATACGTTAAGACAAAGTCAAACCAAATAGCATACTATCATATCAAGCAAGACTGTCATGTACATACATATCCCAAGCTTCCTATACAATGTAGGCCTCTAGGGCATATATATCCAACAGGATATTCAAAACCAAATATTTTGCCGTCCGGCAACCAACCCAGGTGACTTCCTCAAATATCACCGATTACAACGAATCCCGATATAATGAGGATGATCACCCAATTCCCAATAACTTACTCCCACTCATCATCTGTAAAACCATACAGATGTGAGAATCATACCTGGTAAATACATACCCTGGAGCAAGTGTCTAACTGGGAAATCAGTTTTCCTTTAACAGTACACAGTGAAAATGAAACATTGAAATGTTTCGATGGGGTATCCTGGTATTCCTAGTAATGCCTCTTCCATTATCCAGATTCACAACTGTAACCTTGTAATTCTTTGCAATCTTTCTAAATCCCTTTCTATGTCTTTAGTCATTTCCTTCTGTACACCCCTTTAGGCCAAATGGTTTTCTTCCTTCCCTACCGTTCGGCACCAGCCTATGGTTTGGAAGAAGACTATCCAATAAGCATAATGGGTGTATTGTCCTAATCCTAGGAGCACTCGCAAAACAAGAGAAGGTGAAGATAAAAGACAACCGAATAAACCTTATTCCTATTTCTCCTGAACCAGAATCCATCCCCGAACTGGAACAAGTTCCTTCCGAGTTCGTATATAACCATACGATGGAGTATCTAATAAACTGTGGATCTTCGTAGTGATACGGAGTGTCCTGGAGAAATACAAAGGTGATTTAGGATTGGCGAAGAAATACTTGGTTTGGTCGTGAATATCAGTCGCAATTTACTTTGCCCTCCTACTAATCCCTTGCTTTGTCTTAACTTAATACCTTCTGCACACCATCGTTATGCTAATTGGTTTTCTTCATTCCCCACCGTTCGACACCAGCCTAAGGTTTGGAAGAAGACTGTCCAATTTGCGTAATAGGTGTACTATCTCCTAAACCAAGGAGTACTCGCAACCTGAGAGAAGGTAAAAGGAAAAGACAATTGAATAGTCCTATTCGTTTTCTCCAGAACCAGAAACCATCCTCGAATTCCTTCGAGTTCGTATCTAACCATACGATGGTTTTGTCCAATGGAAGTGGACGTTCGTAGTAATACGGGGTGTCCTGGAGAAAAGGGTAAAAGTAGGAGTGGCAATGAGGTTTGCAACTCTGACAATCCAAAAGCCAGTGTTAAGAAGGTTCGGTTAACTTGGTCACTGAGTCATAGTCTAGGGTCGGGTCAATGGTCGCTGCCAAAGAGAGAGAGAAAAGAAACACTCAGCGTGCACTCTAACCTAGATCAGAATGGTTATCACTTTATTTAATCTGGAAACCTCCCACTGTAACGTCAAATTCTTCCCCAAACCTGAAAGAAGAATTAGCCGGGATCACCCCAGGAGTAAACCAACTCATCAGTGGGAATCGGGATCCAACTATCATCGCATGATAACTTGACGGAATCCACTCAAGTCACCACACTCCAGAAGGTATGCGCATGCCTGGCAAGTTTCAGTTTCTTTAAAAACTCCCGATGTGATTTTTACCCCTAGGACCCAAGTGACCTTGACAATGCCAACATATCAAAGAGTCCTAGTCAAGTTCAACCCGTCATTATCTTGATTGCGTTAAACCCACCCGTACGAGTCCTTGACAATGCCAACATATCCGTATGACTGTCCTAACCAATCCACTTATCCATGTGACAGAAAAGTATTGCACAGCTACCGAACACTACGCCTCGGCAATGCACGACATACGTAGCACGAATACTAAGCAATACTAATCTGAAATGACGGAGGGCTACGGATGGTTTTTGGCGAAAAACCTTTTACCGTAATGAACTTGATATCGTTGAAGGAACTGGATATCTTTTTATAAAATTATAGTGACGAAAACTTTTGCTAAAGAGGTCACTCCCGGTGAAGGGATCTCGACTCTTTCCCCGTAGAATGAGGTGCAGGATATTCCAACTGAATACCACGATGCAAAGCAAAAAGTAATCGGCTTTAGTGAAGTTATTGCCCTGACGCAAACTTCTGTCTAAGGGGTCACTCCCGGTGAAGGGATCTCGGCCCTTGCCTCGTCGACTGAGGAGCTGGATATTCATAACCGAATACCACTGTGCAAAACAAAAGAGAACGCCTTTGCAATAACAGCTTTTTGAAAAAGTGTTCCAACAACATCAGAATAGGTTTGTTTATAACTTGCGTTGATCCGAATCAACGCAGTCCCATCAATTAATCACACCACAAATAACGAAAATAATATGACGTACGTATATGCCATCCTCATTCGCCACTGGGTCCCGTCATTACTCGTTAGGTTAGCTAACTAACGACAGAGCGGGGACTGGACTAGCACGGATGCAAAATATATACAACATCTACTAATATATATACCAATATATTATATTCGCTCAAGGCGTGATAAGAATGCAACATCACAGAAATGTACAGCATCACAGAACAATACAGATATCTGGGATCCCCGGGTTTCATAGAGCCGCTACTGAAACCCGACGTTCCCCTGGTCGTGTGGATAGCCTGTGCAATGAAATCCTAGACCCCTACGGGCGTGGCAAGTCACCCGCCAAGACCTGAAGCGAGGCAGTCCCCTCCAGCACCGTGAATGGACCACCCAGCACTTCACGGAATCCGGTAACTTGGGCACCCCTCCTGGGTCAACCTGTACCCCCTACGAGTGCGGCGAATAGCCCGCCAATCCTAGAGTGAAGCCCCCTCCGTCTCAATGCCATGAGATGCGGGCCCGTTGCCCTCTAGAACCCGGCTATCCGTGCACCCCTCCACGGGGTAATCCTAGTACAGAAAGTAAAATATACATACACCGGGTACATCGACCGCAACCAGGTCGTGCCCCAAAAGAATAATACAAACAGGCAGTGACGGCAGTCCACATGTCAGACGCTCGCCCCGCAATATCAAATGTACATAATACAACAAAACTGTACTATCACTGCAACCAGGCTATCCCCCACGACCAATCCGCAACATCACAGCACAAACACATAACATCAACGTGAAAGTCACGTTCGCAAATCCGTCTAAAAGGGCTATAGCAGATAGACTGGATTTACCGATCAGGTGACATTCACGGTCGCAGATATAATGTAAATACTGTGAACTAATGTGTTTAAACTTTTCGATCGATCAAATTTATCGAAGTGGGCCCCAAGCAATACTGTAGCACTTAAAGAGAGTCTAGGCCCAAAAAGAATATTCCAAAAACCCCATTTTCAACCCAGGAGCTCACTGCAAAAATTTGGTCCAATGAATAGTAAAAATGGCCGCGGAACCGCCGCAAATAAGTGGTTTTGGCCGCGGTTCCGCGGTGGAATAGTGAGATCACGCTACCAAATTTTCACAGAATACTTAGAATTCCCTGCACATGTCACTGCAATGTACTGAAAAAATTTTGGAGCCAAAAAAATTTCGACAGAAAACTGTGCAAATGAAAATGGGTTTTCGGAAAATCCGTTCAATCGAACTTGTAAACACGTTAGAGCAAGCTAGACTAGGTTAATGGCGTGGCTCTTATACCATGTTGCGCGACGGCAGCGCCCCGGCCGTCTATCCGAGGCCAAAATGCGGAATCAAAATTTTTTCTTAACTTTTAAACTGGCGCTACCGCGGACAATAAAACCCGGATCGTAACCATTAACCTATACTAGCTAACAAGAGATGTGAAGAGAGTTATACCAAGCGATCTGTGTCCTCCGATCTTCGTCTCCACTCCGATCTCCCGTGGAACCTCCGTCCGTCGAAAAGGGCACCATGTAGCCGGATTCTTTTACGGGCTCCCACCTCTGAACCGAGACAACTCGGGCTCGAAGTTGCCTAGCCGACGCGTCCAAGACTTGCTGTAGAATAGTGTAGTAACCATTGTCTCTTTGGGGTATATGAAGTTGCCTTGATGGAGGGATAGATAGAATGAACTTTTGAGAGGTGAGAAGGGTTTTGGGAGCAAGCCAAAAAAAATGAGATGTATCATTTTCCCTCATACCAAAAATGAAGCTCCTCTCTCTCTCCCTATGGAGTGGCCACCCCCCCTTTCAACAAATGGTGGAGAAAAACCCAAAAACAAGAAGGAAGGTGAGTGTAGGAAAAGAGAATGGGTGACCATATCCAAAAACCATGATAACAAAGTCATATCAACTTTCATCTCATTTCTAATCTTAATAAAGCAAGAAATGATGATAGAAAAGAATGGTATCAAAAGATGCTCTCATAATCAATCCATATGCAAGAAACCCCTCCATAATATGTTATTTGCAAACTTGCAAATAACACCCTCCATCGAAAAGTCCGGCCGTGAAGGAACAAAGGAAAACCGGCCGGAACGGAATGCAAACTGGCAACTTCAGAGAACTGGTCCCGTAATAAATTACAGGAAAACCCCGATACTGTGCATACACACCCGCATCTGTATTCCGACCGGATAAAAATGCAATGAGACAAAATCTACACTGTACTATACTAGGATCCGGCTTAAACCAAAGCCGGCTAGTAATATCCGTCCGATCCTGATCCGTGCAATACCGCACGTATCTGATTGAACCCTGCCATATATCCATACGGCCACTAGTACAAACCGTCCGATCCTGATCCGTGCAATACCGCATGTATCTGATCGGACCCTGCCATATCTCCATACGGCCTCTACAGCGTTTCGCCCGAAACTTGAGTAACTGTCTGTGTGTGGTGGACTCTAAAGACTCGTCAATACTATGGCTGTGGATTTAACCACTAGCACGTCAGAGGTATAAGCCAATACGTGACGGGCCACCAGCTATTGACCAAAAGGGACGTCGATGAGCGAACTCATCCTGACACCCTACTGAGCCTGTCAGTGACAATATCCGTACAGTCCGGTCCGTTCGTCTATGAGTATCGCATGGAGGGCCTAGGGGGTTGGTAAAAGTCAGACCCCCAAAAGCGGTACAAGTCGTGTCGGAGCGTAGCCCAGAACACCCTGAGATACTACTGGAATACCTACCAGTAAATCTCCTGCCTCGGCCGAGGGCTTTGTGTAATGGCTCTCCTAGACACAGCGCGATCTCACCCCCAATACCGGGAGAGACGAACCCCTGCAGATCCGCTCACTGCCTCCATGTGGCTCAGGACTGTACCCAACTAAAACCTGTTTGCACGACTCCTTTGAGCCGTGGTAGGGTAGTAATCAAAGCACAGTGGGAACTCACACGAGACAAATGACGATCTCAGGTCGATGAACTAACCTGTACACATGTCACCAGGGAACTGCTATCTGACGTCTGGTATAACCCCAACTAGCAGGTTCCCGGCGAGTCCTGTCCGGTGTACTCATAACCCAATGAGCACTTGTATACATCTTAGGTGAACCAACTGACACCAGTGGCTTGTGAGACCGGCCACCGCCCCTCGTCGGGGTCTCGACTGTATACACTAGTCTACTAATGGAGTATCGATGCCCTGTCTCGAAACTCCCACGACTAGGGACCTTTTAAGGATGTGCTTATAGACCGCCAGCTCTCACGTATATGATCGCCATCATACTGCTGGCAGTCAAGCAAGAATCCTAGGGGCTCTATCAACGTGTAATAGCGACATGTCAGGTCACCTAACGCAGTACACGATGATAAAGGTAAACCAGATAGCATACTATCATCTTGAGTAAGACTGTCCTACCGGATAGGTCCTCCCTCAATCATTGCAATCACGTGCCTGTGATCCAATAATTAACTCTGAGGGCACTATCTCCAACAGAACCAACGGTCTACTGTAAAATTCTGGAGCAAACCCAGTAAGCAAATCAAGATTCAGGAGCTCCAGACAAGAAGAGGACACCCAACTTAGCATACCACAGGAATTTCATGGCCCAAATCCACCTTATTGCCGCTGAACCGCGGCATAAGCTGGCTATGGCCGCAGAACAGCGGCCACTTGGTGCCGTCAACATCTAAAAAGTTCTAGGAATATTTCTCCTCCTCCCCACTCCTCTGAACTCCACTGAACTGTGTTTTTTGCAGCATTCTTTGCACAAACTCTCTTCCCCCTT
Source organism: Agapanthus africanus (assembly GCA_030015575.1). Classification (NCBI taxonomy): domain Eukaryota; kingdom Viridiplantae; phylum Streptophyta; class Magnoliopsida; order Asparagales; family Amaryllidaceae; genus Agapanthus; species Agapanthus africanus. Next base: position 217,489,443 of record JASDDO010000006.1, read on the forward strand.
CCAATAAATTGTTTTTGTGCAGGATTCTTTGCGCCGCGCTAAAAAAATAAAAAAATTGATTGCAGTTGATTGTTACTGCTTTGCATATTTTAATCGAACTTTAAGGGGGCTTGAAACCAATCCAGATTGGGTGGGGATTTCATCACCCTTCCCAAGACCCCAGAAATCACAAAAAGCATATGCATTGACCATTGTTTAATTAAAAAATACTAGACTCAGCCCTAAGGACTTTGTGCTCAATAGGACAGAGGACTGGTTGTAGGTGTTGCGCCACGGCAGCGCCCCGGCCTCGTACTCGAGGCCAAAATGCGGAATCAAAAATTTTCCTTACTCGGAAACCGGCGCTACCGCGGACAATGAAAACCCGGATCGTTTACCATTAACCTATGCTAGCTAACTAGAGATGTGAAGAGAAGTATACCAAGTGATCCGAGTCCTCCGGTCTTCTCTTCATCGTCCCGATCTCCCGCGGAAAGTCTTGGCTCCACATCGTCGCCTCCTCGCCGGAAAGGGCACCACATCGCCTGCGTCTTTTACGGGCTCCCGCCTCAATACCGAGGCAACTCGGGCATGAAGCCGGCAACTCGACATGCTCAAGATATGCTGTAGAATGTGTAGTGTAGAGGCTATGTCTCATTTGGGGTTTGTTGCCATTTGAAGATGATGGAGGAAATGAGATAAGAAAAATGGTGCTTGCATTTTTCTAGCATGAATGAGATCAAGAAATGAAACTCTCAAGAATGAGAAACTCTCTCTTCTTCTTCTTTCTCTCAAGTGAAGCTTTCTTTCATCTAGTGAGAAATATAATGGTGGAGGAATGAAATTACCAACCATAACAAGAAGGGAGGTAAGTGTAGGAGCAAAAGAAAGGTGACCATATCCAAACCTCATCATCACAATCTCACATCAAACTCTAATCACCCTTTTTTGATTAAAAGAGAATCAAATGATGGTTGAAAAGAAAAGATGCCATCATAATCAAAACATATGCAAGAAAACCCTCCACAACATGTTATTTGCAAACTTGCAAATAACACCCTCCATCGGAAAAGTCCGGCCGGGAAAGAACAAAGGAAAACCGGCCGGAACGGAATGCAAACTGGCAACTCCAGAAAACCGGTCCCGTAATAAATTACAGGAAAACCCTAACACTGTACATACACACCCGCATCTGTATCCGACCGGATACAAATGCAAATGAGACAAAATTTACACTGTACTAAACTAGGACCGGCTTAAGCCAAAGCCGGCTAGTAAAATCCGTTCGATCCTGATCCGTGCAATACCGCACGTATCTGATCGAACCTTGCCATATAACTATACGGCCACTAGTACAAAACTGTCCGATCCTGATCCGTGCAATACCGCACGTATCTAATCGGACCCTGCCATATCTCCATACGGCCTCTACAGCGTTTCGCCCGAAAGCTTGAGTAACTGTAAGTGTGGTGGACTCTAAAGACTCGTCAATACTATGGCTGTGGATTTAACCACTAGCACGTCAGAGGTATTAGCCAATACGTGACGGGCCACCAGCTATTGACCAAAAGGGACGTCGATGAGCGAACCCATCCTGACACCCTACTGAGCCTGTCAGTGACAATATCCGTACAGTCCGGTCCGTTCGTCTATGATCATCGCATGTCGGGCCTAGGGGGTTGGTAAAAGTCAGACCCCCAAAAGCGGTACAAGTCGTGTCGGAGTGTAGCCCAGAACGCCCTGAGATACTACTGGAATACCTACCAGTAAATCTCCTGCCTCGGCCGAGGGCTTTGCGTAATGGCTCTCCTAGACACAGCGCGACCTCACCCCCAATACCGGGAGAGACGAACCCCTGCAGATCCGCTCACTGCCTCCATGTGGCTCGGGACTGTACCCAACTAAAACCTGTTTGCACGACTCCTTTGAGCCGTGGTAGGGTAGTAATCAAAGCATAGTGGGAACTCACACGAGACAAATGACGATCTCAGGTCGATGAACTAACCTGTACACATGTCACCACGGAACTGCTATCTGACGTCTGGTATAATCCCAACTAGCAGGTTCTCGGCGAGTCCTGTCCGGTGTACTCATAACCCAATGAGCACCTGTATACATCTTAGGTGAACCAACTGACACCAGTGGCTTGTGAGACCGGCCACCGCCCATCGTCGGGGTCTCGACTGTATACACTAGTCTACTAATGGAGTATCGATGCCCTGTCTTGAAACTCCTACGACTAGGGACCTTTTAAGGATGTGCTTATAGACTACCAGCTCCCACGTATATGATCGCCATCATACTGCTGGCAGTCAAGCAAGAATCCTAGGGGCTCTATCAACGTGTAATAGCGACATGCCAGGTCACCTAAAGCAGTACACGATGATAAAGATAAACCAGATAGCATACTATCATCTCGAGTAAGACTGTCCTACCGGGATAGGTCCTCCCTCAATCATTGCAATCACGTGCCTGTGATCCAATAATTGACTCTGAGGGCACTATCTCCAACAATCTCCCACTTGCACTCAAGGCTAATTATTGCGATGCCGCATACTCACAGCCCGTGTGATACCGAACACCCAACTCCTCTACTAGTCAGTCTCACAAAGCTCGTTTGTGAAACTATTGCGTTCGAGGAATAGCCTCAGTTAGTGGATCCGCTGTGATGTTTCTTTCTATGTCTCTCTATATCTCAAGTTCGCGGAGAAAGCCATCTCCCGAAATGAGCAATACCTGTCTTAGAATGTCTGGATGTCTGATGGGACCTAGCTCATAAATGAACTCCAAATCCAAACTTCTTAGACTGTATCGTCAACTGAACTTAATCAGTATCCTGCGCCATGCCACCCTCGGTATTTCCTTGGACCATCTGTCCAAAATACTGCCCCTCGTCAGAAGGAAAACTATAACTCTGACAGCCACTCTGCCATCCAGGTCACCTTGGAAGCCTGGAATGATAACCGTCTCCTAAAGGAGGCTGTCATTATCATATCCCTAGAACATCAACTTATGTTCTAAAACTGCTTCCGACCGTTTCTCCAGGATTGGATTAATATCAACTTATTGCATCTACTGCAAAAACAACATCTGGTGTGGTACTTGACATCTCATGATTGACTCAATTGCCTAAGCAAGTGATCTGTCAATCATGCGTATCCCTCTCCCCTTTAGTCTGTAAGACACCTTTAGAGAGGGTGACTCCATCACTTGCAGGTACACTACCGAGCCAGGAGTCGTCCATTCTAAATACTCTTAGAATGCTGTCTAAGTATCCTGTTTGGGAAACCACCCAAATCTAGATCTAAAACCATAGATCTAGTAACCAGTATGTCTGATATAATATCCAAGTCCCTTGTGGAGAAACCACTGTGTGACGACCAAAGTATAACCGATCGTAGTATAGGAATATCACTTCCTACTACCTTCTCAACAGATCCACCCCCTATTCTGATGACGTCAAACCTATGGCTGTCACATCAGAAATAGATGATCTATCTCCGCTACATCTGCTTTAGTCTATAAATAGACATAAGCCTGATGTCCACCAATGCTTCCGCTGCTCCCACTGACTACGACAACCCTCTGGCAGAGTCATATAGACGTGCACTTCCAAAGCTAGTTTAGAACGACGCTATACTCATCCTCCTGCCGGGTCTCGCAGCCTGGAACAACAGCAATGGCAAGTGTGGGTAAACAAGAACTTCCCTGTCACCGTCCTTGAGGCTACCGAGGTACCTCTCGAGTGCCTGAGGTTACCCATCATATCTGCAGAGTGGCCAATGGAATGTCAAATCAGATTGAATCTTTAGGTTCCTTATCAAATCTTCAGTAATCGTTTGCGGTTCTGGAATCACTTCCAGTTCTACTATACTCCCACTTCTGTTTTTGAAAAAAATCCATTTTTTAATAAAACTGTGGCGAGTCTAGAACAATATTTCTATTGATCTTCCAGATGGTAGAAAGTCAACCCTCGTCATAGCCTGGGTCAACCCACAAACAGCCATTACAGAAACGTGCCTTGAGTTGTCCGGTGTCTGGTTTTAATCATAAGCCGGACAACTCCCCGTACCTTAACAACGTTAAGATATGAACTGTTCTATATCCAATATAGAACCAGAGGCACTGATTTAATTGAACCAGATTCATATCATGCAGCTGTCACCAGTGCATGTCAACTAAATAGAAGGAGGCCGATCAGCGTTACTCAACTTAGGAATGCTTCCAATTATGAGTAACCTGAAAGAGAAGCTAGTTCTCTTAATCATTACTATCAACTGAATACCATACACAAGTATCTACATCTTCGATCACTTTGAAGAATCCCGATACTTGCTATACCTGGTTCTCTACTCTATTCAAATACCTATAACTCCTCAAAACTTAGACCCTGTGTTTCTACGAAACACATGTCTAAGAACTAGAGAAGTTAAAAGTAAACAGAATATAGTGTGAGGACCAACCCCTCTGTCCTAATGGACACTGGACAACATACAATACTCTGTATAAGTCCGCTGAGTCTAACAACTTTTTCACTGTGTGTCGTAGGTTAAAAACTGTACTTATGGTTAAGAAGAATTACACCGCTGTTTAATGCTCCTTACCTAACCATCCACTGATATAGGTAAATGTCGTAGACATAACTTCAAAAGGTATATCTCACTCTATAAAAATAGACATACAGATATATCAATTTGAAATTGGTGCATAACCGCGGATATTCAAAACCAAATAATTGTCGTCCGGCAAACAATCCAGGTGACTTCCTCAAATATCACCGATTACAACGAATCCCGATATAATGAGGATGATCACCCAATTCCCAATAACTTACTCCCACTCATCATCTGTAAAACCATACAGATGTGAGAATCCAACCTGGTAAATACATACCTTGGAGTAAGTATCTAATCGGGAAATCAGTTTTCTTTTTACATCACACAGTGAAACTGAAACATTGAAATGTTTCGTTGGGGTATCCTGGTATTCCTAGTAATGCCTCTTCCATTATCCAGATTCACAACTGTAACCGTATAATTCTTTGCCACTTCTCCAAATCCCTTTATATGTCTTTAGTCATTACCGTCTGCACACCTCTTTAGGCCATATGGTTTTCTTCCTTCCCTACCGTTCGGCACCAGCCTATGGTTTAGAAGAAGACTATCCAATAAGCATAATGGATGTACTGTCCTAGTCCTAGGAGCACTCGCAAAGCGAGAGAAGGTGAAGATAAAAGACAACTGAATGTACTTTATTCCTATTTCTCCTGAACCAGAATCCATCCCCGAACTGCAACAAGTTCCTTTCGAGTTCGTATATAACCATACGATGGAGTATCTAATAAACTGTGGATCTTCGTAGTGATACGGAGTGTCCTGGAGAAATACAAAGGTGATTTAGGATTGGCGAAGAAATACTTGGTTTGGTCGTGAATATCAGTCGCAATTTACTTTGCCCTCCTACTAATCCCTTGCTTTGTCTTAACTTAATACCTTCTGCACACCATCGTTATGCTAATTGGTTTTCTTTATTCCCCACCGTTCGGTACCATCCTAAGGTTTGGAAGAAGACTATCCAATTTGCGTAATAGGTGTACTACTCCTAAACCAAGGAGTACTCGCAACTTGAGAGAAGGTGAAAAGAAAAGACAACTGAATAAACCTATCCGTTTTCTCCAGAACCAGAAACCATCCTCGAAGTCCTTCGAGTTCGTATATAACCATACGATGGTTTTGTCCAATGGAAGTGGACGTTCGTAGTAATACGGGGTGTCCTGGAGAAAAGGGTAAAAGTAGGAGTGGCAATGAGGTTTGCAACTCTGACAATCCAAAAGCCAGTGTTAAGAAGGTTCGGTCAACTTGGTTACTGAGTCAAAGTCCAGGGTCGAGTCAATGGTCGCTGCCAAAGAGAGAGAGAAAAGAAACACTCAGCGTGCACTCTAACCTAGATCAGAATGGTTATCACTTTGTCTAATCAGGAAACCTCCCACTGTACCTCAAATTCTCCTCCAAACCTGAAAGAAGAATTAGTCGGGGTCACCCGAGGAGTAAACTAACTCATCAGTGGGAATCGGGATCCAACTATCATCGCATGATAACTTGACGGAATCCACTCAAGTCACCACACTCCAGAAGGTATGCGCATGCCTGGCAAGTTTCAGTTCTTTTGAAACTCCCGATGTGATTTTTACCCCAAGCGGTTTATGACCTTGACTAGGTCAACAAACCATAAACCGCCAGTCAAGTTCAACCCGTCATTTTTCTGGATTGCATTAAACCCACCCGTACGTGCCCTTGACTAGGTCAACAAGGCCGCACGACTGTCTTAACCAATCCCACTTATGCAACAAACAAGTACCACTCAGCTACCGAACACTACGTCTTGACTAGGTCAACAAACGCAGCACGAATACTAAATAATACCCGTAGGAAATGACGGAGGGCTACGGCTGGTTTTTGGCGAAAAACCTTTAACGTAATGAACTTGATATCGTTGAAGGAACTGCATAGCCTTTTATAAAAATATAGTGACGAAAACCTTTGCTAAAGAGGTCACTCCCGGTGAAGGGATCTCGGCTCTTTCCCCGTAGAATGAGGTGCAGGATATTCCAACTGTATACCACGATGCAAAGCAAAAGTAATCGGCTATAGTGAAGTTAATGCCCTGACGCAAACTTCTGTCCAAGGGGTCACTCCCGGTGAAGGGATCTCGGCCCTTGCCTCGTCGACTGAGGAGCAGGATATTCCAAATGAATACCACGATGCAAAACAAAAGTGAACGTCCTTGCAATAACAGCTTTTTGAAAAATGTTCCAACAACATCAGAATAGGTTTGTTTAGCTTGCATTGATCCGAATCAACGCAGTCCCATCAAATGATCACACCAATAAAGAACGAAAATAATGATGTACGTATATGCCATCCGCATTCGCCACTGGGTCCCGTCATCACCCGTTAGGTTACTTAACTAACGACAGAGCGGGGACTGGACTAGCGCGGATGTAAAACATATACAACATCTACTAATATATATACCAATATATTATATTCGCTCAAGGCGTGATAAGAAATGCAACATCACAGAAATGTACAGCATCACAGAACAATACAGATATCTGGAAGCCTCGGGTTTCACAGAGCCGCTGCTGAAACCCGACGTTCCCCTGGTCGTGTGGATAGCCTGTGCAATGATATCCTAGACCCCTACGGGCGCGGCAAGTCACCCGCCAAAACCTGAAGCGAGGCAGCCCCCTTCAGTGCCGTGAATGGACCACCCAGCACTTCATGGAATCCGGTAACTTGGGCACCCCTACTGGGTCAACCTGTACCCCCTACGAGTGCGGCGAATAGCCTGCCAATCCTAGAGTGAAGACCCCTCCGTCTCAATGCCATGAGATGCGGGCCCGTTTGTCACGACCCGAAAGAGCACGTGACTGGCACTTGAACCATATGAAGCCTATAGGACTCCATCTGATCCAAGTAAGCCAAAAGCCCAGAAATCTAAAACCATTTTGGAGAATAAATAAAGAAAACTGGTTTAAAGAAGTGAAGAAATACAGATTTGAAATCAAGGTTTTTAAATAACTAAGCCGAAGGTACGTTTTGAAAACAATAAAGTCTTTTCTAAGAATTTCGGCAGAGTTTCTCTTGTAAAACTGGCCCCGAATGGGGTACAATATGAATAACAATATATAAAATGATAAAGGCATCCCCAAGCGGGAGCTAGCTCTTCGTCAATCGACGGTCACAACCACGCAATGATATGATAATATACAACGCCAAGTGGCGAGGATCAAAACCAAAGAAAGCTCACAAGCAACAAGAAAACCGCAATACTTCTAAGCGCGACTCTAAGGTCGAATAATACAACACTGTCTCTGAGTCTGAAAGAGTATACAGTTTTGGTTGATGGAAATTCTAGATACAATGGAATAAAATAAATACAATGGTGGTTCTTGATGCGAAAGAACCCACCTACCAAAAGCAAATCACCCGCAAGAAAGTAGTGTGCCAGAAATGCCGCAATGGTACCTGTACGGCAGAACCTGCAAGAACTGTGGCACAACGGGGGTGAGTTGCCAACTCGTGAATAGAAACATCTACAAGGAGAAACCGAATGCAAGACATAATCCTAGGTCAATACGATCAGTATATAAAAATCCTCAATATAAAACATGCAGCCGATAACAAGGCTAGGGTAAGTATCTAACCCGAGTGCAATCTCCTGTGTCTGTGTCAGTGCCTCAGATAACAATATAGCATATGAATGAGATATGAATGCATGAAAACAGAATACATTTACATGAAGCAACTGTTTTCAAACTTTAGTGAGATTTCCCTTGTATTTTTAAAATGAGGTACCATAATGAAATCAGCATAAAACTGTGCCTAGCATCGGCACGAACGAAATCCCAATATCTCGATATCTCAAAGTCTCAACCACAATATCTAGGGCGCCGTCAGTCCAGACCGGCCCCTACCATCCATCTCAAGACCACGACGGTATCCTCCGGATATCCGACGCGTCGGTAAAATCACCGGTGGGTAGTGCTCCCCTGCAGGCTCACATCGTCATCACCACGCGCTTCTTGCCCCGGGGTACCTTACCGGGTCCACCATGTACCCGAAACGGTTCATCCGTCTCCTCGAATCGGGTTTCCAAATCCATCAGCAAACTCATGGTGGACGACTCATACATCATGGGAAAACCGCACTTTTTATTTTAAAAGAGAGAATATGTTTATTTGTGTTTTTGCGGTTTTCCTCCAAATCCAGAAAATCCCATAGAAATCCAAATCCAAACTTCAATAGCATGCAAAATAGTGAATATATGCATGAGAATCCATGAATGCGGCATAACGATGAAGAACAGTATGCAGGAAGTAGCAGGTAATAACTACAATGTCTAATCTAGCATATAAGGCGAGTACACTTACATCCTGTCTAAATATTTGCTAACAACCTATATCAATGCAATAGTATTTCTAAAGTGTACGTGGCATGGCAATTACCGATGAAGATGTGTGTGAGCCGGCAAGTAAGTGTACGTGGTACATACGCATCATCGGTAATGGTGCTGGTGTCCTAACAGCATGAAATCAATAATGTAGTACGAAACATAATATAAGCATACGATGCGAAGAGAACCACAATAATGAGCGGAAGCTGAAAACTAGACGCAACTAACTAATCTGCATTAATCTAACATAAGTCCTACGAATGGTGCCTTTTGAAATAACACGAATCATGGGTTTTGAAATAGGTAAGAAGTCCAATCTACTCTAACTACACTAACTATACGGCTGAACTAACAAGCTGAACTACAGGTAAGGAAACCGCTTAACATCTGAGTCGATATAAATATATATAAGTCGGTGATACCGCCTCAATAGTATCGCGTACGATACAGTGTATCATCTGACATCCTCAAGTCATGAGCGCGGATCTATCATCAATGTAAAGCTCATACGGTAAATCGTCGTACGGCATCCCAATAGCTGGGTAGGGGTCAACATCTCACTATCTCGTCACATAACGGTATCACTATCATCAGATCAACAAGTCTGGGGCACTACTCTATGTCTAGTACAAATCGATACCATCAATGAAGTATGCATGCGGGGGTAAACACATATCCCAAGCCCGCAAGAATCACAAGTCATATCCCACATATGAATTGTATCAAATCACCGATCTCACGGCACCAAGCCCACATCATCGACTCATCTCCAAAGTCATCCCATATCATCAAACACAATGCAAGTGTAAGTGATAAGCAAGGGTGTGTGTATAGGTGTAATTCTATCCTAGGGTTCGCGACTATGACTACACTAGTCACTTCTAACCCTATACTATCCATAATACACCTAAAGTCACCATAACTACATAATAATCTATCTACGGACTGCGGGGGTGCTATACGCCATCCACCCGACTTCCCCCTGTAGATATAATCTACTCACCTTGCATCACCAAATGCGGACGTCACCACGTATGCTTGTCGTCCCGAAGTCTTCATGGGTACCTACACATCAAATATCGTATATGCGCATTAAAACCAAATCCAAGCTAAAACGGCGCATGAAATCCAAAACGATACGATAAGGGGCCTATAGGTGAGAACCTATGGCACGCCTTCAAAACCATCAATAGATCCTCTATATCGTCGTATAAGCGACAAATGGTCGAGGTAAAACGAAATACACCAATGCAGAAATGAAAATACGGAATACGGAAATACGAATTCAAAACGGCAACTTAGGAAATATGTCCCAGATTTTACCCTAGAAGGAATATGTCAAAACTAGAAGTACCCAGGGTCTAAACTATAGGAAATGGGGCCAGGCACGCAAAACGAGGCAATTCCTCACTGGTATGGCCGCAATTTGCGGCCAGAATGGGGATTCCGGCGGCCTCAGTTTGGAATGGGGAGCTGGGGTTTGGGGTGTTGGTTCTATTTTGCCTGCACATCTCACTGTCCATCCAATATTATTTTAGGGTTCTCGGGGTAATAGCAGATTCAAAATAACCCTCACAGACTTCACATTTTTCCCGATATCGGTTTCTAAAATCCGTATTTCTGGTTCTAGCTTCAGGTTTTGGGTTCCAATTCATGCACTAGGGTGTTCACAAGTCCTCTACTGAGCTCAATTTCAAATTACAACTCACGTTTCTCTCAAACCCTAACTAGGTTTTCATCATGTCCAAAATATCACACAATATCGATTCTAAACATGCAAAGGGGTATAGGAAATGCTAAAACTAAGATAATGGTTCAGAAATTACCTCAATTGGCAACTCAAGAATTTTCTTGAATTGCCCCAAGTGGCCACAATCCAATCTTTCTAGGTCCATCTTGAAGATCTCGAGCTTGTGCATCTTTTTAAAGAAACGAACTAGGGATTTTGGTGTGGTTTTGGAGATGTTTTTGGGCTTTGAAGAGGGGAGGATGATGGAGGGGAGGCAGCAGCAGCAAGAGGAGAAGGAGGAGGGAAGAAAATGATGGGAGAAGAATGGTTAAGTCCAAGGTCAAGGCAACCCTCACCCCTCTCTCACCTACTCTCATTCTTTAATCTTTTCTTTTCTTTTTTTTCATTTTCCTTTAATCCTTAATTCAAACCTTCTCACCTCAATAGTAAACCCAAAAGAAATCCATGGCAAGAAAATACACAAGTGTAGAAAATGTGATATGTGCAAGTTTTGCACAAAATTGCCAAAAAACCCGATTAGCGATTTTAATCGCGATTAGCACTAGATTAGTGTCAAACTAATCACAAAAACTTAAAAATGTCAAAATTCACTAATTTATCCTATTTTAGAATTTTCCATAATTTTTCATAATTTTTCTAACATTTTTCCTATTTATTTGCATTTAATATTAAAATAATCAATAAAAATAATATTAAATTATAAAATTTCCCAAAATTAATATTTTATATTTTTTGAAAATGTTACAATCTACCCCCCTTAAAGAAATTCGGTCCCCGAATTTAAATTTAAACCCCCACTACTAAAACAATTTCAGTATAATCCATTTTGTCGGGGCTCCGAAAGCATCAACACATAAGAATATCATAAAAGTATACTGCTCTACTAGAAATCAGTCCCCAAAATGCATATATAAGAATATCCTATGCGTCTGGTGCGCAAGGAATCAAAATCCATATATGTGTCAAACAGGTGTACAAACAACATCTAGGTGCAACGGGTGTGCACGAAACATCTGTCGTAGGCAACGTGTGTGCCTGACAGAAAAGTCAGGTGCATGTGACATGCACGAAAAATCCCGATTTAGTGCATCAGGCGTGCACCAAAATCGTAAATCAAAACACTAAAGGTGCATGAAAACTATGCTGGAAGTGTAACTCAAATCACTGAATACGATAGGCATGAAATCTCAATCAATATCTCAAATGCAATAACTCAGCCAAAATATATAAATAACCAGTGGGTGCATGAAACCAAAATCATGAAACTCAGTCATCAAAACTAAATCATGCAAACAGAATGCCCAAAATACCGAAATCCAAAATGACGGATACGTGATAATCGAATCACAAAATCACAAATCATAAATACCGTCCTCGGTAGTTCCTCCTTCAAGGTCGAGAAGGAGTCGGTGCAATCCACTGCTAGCAGCGCAGGATATCTACCTGCCTCTTGCTCACGGTCTGGCGTCCTCTGTCTCTGGATTCTTATCTTCCCTGCGGATCACCTATCACGCGGTCAATCGGCTTATCGGCCCTGTCAGATGTGCTAACGGGGACGATTCCGTTCTGGTACTTCTTTGGTCACCTCTCGGTCAAACCTTACAACCACTCGTAAGGCAGCATATCACTGGCGTCGGCCTCTGGCTCTCTGAAAGCACGTCTCACATCTGATCCTGGGTGCAAACATCATTGCAGCAACGTCCTGGAAGGAATCCTGCTCAAGGTCTCTTCCAATCATGCCTATGCCGAACCAAACGGAGGCTGGCTCTCCTGCACAACCTCTTCTCGCTCAAAAGATACCCGTGTCCTCAGCACAATATCTTCTCAGAAACTGGTCGCATCCCAACGTCTCTGTAAGCATGTCAGGTCTCTAGTCTCGACGGGAAGCAATGACAGCTCGTCAGTGTCTCACACGAACCTCTTGTTCCAACTGTCTCCATCGTTGTCCACTATGACGCCACGCCAAGCTACTATGCACTGCACTGTTCTCGGCCACGGTCAATCTGAAGTCTCTCACACGGACTCGAAATCGCGTATTCTGTAGCTTCATCATTCTGTAGCAGATGTCAGGCCGAACAGGTTCTCGGGAACACGTCCCAACCATCGGAGGAATACTGAATACTCGTCCGTCCTTGATCAATTCGCACTGCATCTGGGTAAGTTCCTTTATCCGAACCTGGTCAACTACCTCGTCGACAAGGCTGAACTCTGTCTTGCTGGGTGCGCGCAAAACAACCACTCGTGGGTCTAGGTCTTCTCGTATCGTTTTCCGAAGGGTCCTGTCGAGGTTTCTTTCTCAAATCTCAATCCTGCAGAATTGCCCGGAAGTCATCATCCAATGCTGAAGCTAAAGCTTATTCCGGAACAGCTGCATACTTATCGCGCTTCTTTCTGGAAAATATATCCGTATCTCACGCCTCTGGGTGCATATCACATCTCTAATGTTAGCGGAGGGGGACGTCATCTCGTCGAAATATCTTGCAAACTCTTTTCTTCACTCTGCGTCAATGTCGACTGATTCGGACTCGTCTCATCATGGCTGCATGGACTGTGCTCCAACGGCTATCCTCGTATCTGGAGTATCCCAAGCAATGCATCCCATCACATAATGTCCGAATGATGTCGAATCATCCGATCGACTCGTCAGAACCTCATAATCCCCCAAGAGCTCACATCTCGGGTACAGTTTAATAGTATCGAGTACATGCCACAGCGTCGGTGGTCCAGCCGTAGAAGGGCAAACCCAAGCCTCACTAATGGCGCCGCGGAACCGCCGCAAACCCTAAGGTTCAAAGGCTTTCACACGGTCATTAAGTCGAGTTAGGGTTTCATTCTTCTAGAGGGTCCATCGAATCACCTGCATGTCTTTCCGTATACTTTAAACTTGGAAAATAGGTTCCTAACATTCGATCGTCTCTATCGACTCTCAACGAACCTGCGTGAAGTCGTCTCTGGCTGGAAACAATCTATCTGATGACCTCGCATCGGTAAACGAACGAACCACATGTCCTAGTCACTCATGTTCAGGTGACTAGCGACTCGCTATCGTCTCTCTAGGTATATGCTCACGCTGCAGTAGCTCCAACCATCTGGGCGACATCTCGTCATTTGCAGCAGCAACTGGCTCATTCTCCTGTACACTGAACAACGCCTCAATCATCCAGGAAAGGCAATACATAAGCGGTCATCTCCGAATCAGCCTGCTCTAGATCTGAGTAAGACTCTCCACACTGGAAATCTTCAACTCAACTGGGCCCGCTCAGGCGCAAACTCGGACGAATCACCTTCGTCTCTCAAATCGGGTAGATTAGCTATCATCTGTCGCATATCTGCCTGAAAGCTCCGGCAATCTCAGCTCGTAAGCTCCGAAAGCAACATCCTGTCAATCTCAGCAACAGCTGGTCCATCTGTCTGCACGGTAGGCGACATCACAACCTCTGAGGTATGCTGTACATCAACAGTCCTCTCTCAACTGGCAGCTCTAACAGTGGCTCGATCATCCGGTGCAAGACCAAGCATTCGCCTCCACCAGAGGTCACAATCACCAACACTAACTCGAGACGTTTCCATGTCACCAGAAAACACAATGGTCGGCCCTCGTACCAAACGAGCTCACACCGGCCGTAACCCTAGCAGCAGCCCAAACTGCGCTCAAACATGGTGACAGGAACCTCAATCGAGTATCAAAAGAGCACATCAATGACAAGAAGGGAACAACAGATCCAAAGTGGATACATGATCATAGGAAGGAACAGCATCAATGAAGATATGATCATGAACTTATAGAATCGGGGATCTCAAATGGATGTATAATCCTGGATATGAAGAGAATCACTGATCTCGAAAATATGCACATCCTAAGGTTCCTTAAGCGGAGTGGCGTGTCGTAAGTATGCCGCGGAACATACCAACGGTACGTCACTCTACTTTAGTCACCTATTCCATCAACCAAGGGTCATCCTATTACGACGAAAGTTCGGGTCTAATACCCCCTCGACCAAGTCTAAGTTCCGTAAGGTCAAGCCTAAGTTCCATATATATATAAACGCCGTAGGCTCCACATAGTCAAATTTAGACTCGAACCAAGGTCAACCTAGCGCTCTGATACCAACTTTGTCACGACCCGAAAGAGCACGTGACTGGCACTTGAACCATATGAAGCCTATAGGACTCCATCTGATCCAAGTAAGCCAAAAGCCCAGAAATCTAAAACCATTTTGGAGAATAAATAAAGAAAACTGGTTTAAAGAAGTGAAGAAATACAGATTTGAAATCAAGGTTTTTAAATAACTAAGCCGAAGGTACGTTTTGAAAACAATAAAGTCTTTTCTAAGAATTTCGGCAGAGTTTCTCTTGTAAAACTGGCCCCGAATGGGGTACAATATGAATAACAATATATAAAATGATAAAGGCATCCCCAAGCGGGAGCTAGCTCTTCGTCAATCGACGGTCACAACCACGCAATGATATGATAATATACAACGCCAAGTGGCGAGGATCAAAACCAAAGAAAGCTCACAAGCAACAAGAAAACCGCAATACTTCTAAGCGCGACTCTAAGGTCGAATAATACAACACTGTCTCTGAGTCTGAAAGAGTATACAGTTTTGGTTGATGGAAATTCTAGATACAATGGAATAAAATAAATACAATGGTGGTTCTTGATGCGAAAGAACCCACCTACCAAAAGCAAATCACCCGCAAGAAAGTAGTGTGCCAGAAATGCCGCAATGGTACCTGTACGGCAGAACCTGCAAGAACTGTGGCACAACGGGGGTGAGTTGCCAACTCGTGAATAGAAACATCTACAAGGAGAAACCGAATGCAAGACATAATCCTAGGTCAATACGATCAGTATATAAAAATCCTCAATATAAAACATGCAGCCGATAACAAGGCTAGGGTAAGTATCTAACCCGAGTGCAATCTCCTGTGTCTGTGTCAGTGCCTCAGATAACAATATAGCATATGAATGAGATATGAATGCATGAAAACAGAATACATTTACATGAAGCAACTGTTTTCAAACTTTAGTGAGATTTCCCTTGTATTTTTAAAATGAGGTACCATAATGAAATCAGCATAAAACTGTGCCTAGCATCGGCACGAACGAAATCCCAATATCTCGATATCTCAAAGTCTCAACCACAATATCTAGGGCGCCGTCAGTCCAGACCGGCCCCTACCATCCATCTCAAGACCACGACGGTATCCTCCGGATATCCGACGCGTCGGTAAAATCACCGGTGGGTAGTGCTCCCCTGCAGGCTCACATCGTCATCACCACGCGCTTCTTGCCCCGGGGTACCTTACCGGGTCCACCATGTACCCGAAACGGTTCATCCGTCTCCTCGAATCGGGTTTCCAAATCCATCAGCAAACTCATGGTGGACGACTCATACATCATGGGAAAACCGCACTTTTTATTTTAAAAGAGAGAATATGTTTATTTGTGTTTTTGCGGTTTTCCTCCAAATCCAGAAAATCCCATAGAAATCCAAATCCAAACTTCAATAGCATGCAAAATAGTGAATATATGCATGAGAATCCATGAATGCGGCATAACGATGAAGAACAGTATGCAGGAAGTAGCAGGTAATAACTACAATGTCTAATCTAGCATATAAGGCGAGTACACTTACATCCTGTCTAAATATTTGCTAACAACCTATATCAATGCAATAGTATTTCTAAAGTGTACGTGGCATGGCAATTACCGATGAAGATGTGTGTGAGCCGGCAAGTAAGTGTACGTGGTACATACGCATCATCGGTAATGGTGCTGGTGTCCTAACAGCATGAAATCAATAATGTAGTACGAAACATAATATAAGCATACGATGCGAAGAGAACCACAATAATGAGCGGAAGCTGAAAACTAGACGCAACTAACTAATCTGCATTAATCTAACATAAGTCCTACGAATGGTGCCTTTTGAAATAACACGAATCATGGGTTTTGAAATAGGTAAGAAGTCCAATCTACTCTAACTACACTAACTATACGGCTGAACTAACAAGCTGAACTACAGGTAAGGAAACCGCTTAACATCTGAGTCGATATAAATATATATAAGTCGGTGATACCGCCTCAATAGTATCGCGTACGATACAGTGTATCATCTGACATCCTCAAGTCATGAGCGCGGATCTATCATCAATGTAAAGCTCATACGGTAAATCGTCGTACGGCATCCCAATAGCTGGGTAGGGGTCAACATCTCACTATCTCGTCACATAACGGTATCACTATCATCAGATCAACAAGTCTGGGGCACTACTCTATGTCTAGTACAAATCGATACCATCAATGAAGTATGCATGCGGGGGTAAACACATATCCCAAGCCCGCAAGAATCACAAGTCATATCCCACATATGAATTGTATCAAATCACCGATCTCACGGCACCAAGCCCACATCATCGACTCATCTCCAAAGTCATCCCATATCATCAAACACAGTGCAAGTGTAAGTGATAAGCAAGGGTGTGTGTATAGGTGTAATTCTATCCTAGGGTTCGCGACTATGACTACACTAGTCACTTCTAACCCTATACTATCTATAATACACCTAAAGTCACCATAACTACATAATAATCTATCTACGGACTGCGGGGGTGCTATACGCCATCCACCCGACTTCCCCCTGTAGATATAATCTACTCACCTTGCATCACCAAATGCGGACGTCACCACGTATGCTTGTCGTCCCGAAGTCTTCATGGGTACCTACACATCAAATATCGTATATGCGCATTAAAACCAAATCCAAGCTAAAACGGCGCATGAAATCCAAAACGATACGATAAGGGGCCTATAGGTGAGAACCTATGGCACGCCTTCAAAACCATCAATAGATCCTCTATATCGTCGTATAAGCGACAAATGGTCGAGGTAAAACGAAATACACCAATGCAGAAATGAAAATACGGAATACGGAAATACGAATTCAAAACGGCAACTTAGGAAATATGTCCCAGATTTTACCCTAGAAGGAATATGTCAAAACTAGAAGTACCCAGGGTCTAAACTATAGGAAATGGGGCCAGGCACGCAAAACGAGGCAATTCCTCACTGGTCTGGCCGCAATTTGCGGCCAGAATGGGGATTCCGGCGGCCTCAGTTTGGAATGGGGAGCTGGGGTTTGGGGTGTTGGTTCTATTTTGCCTGCACATCTCACTGTCCATCCAATATTATTTTAGGGTTCTCGGGGTAATAGCAGATTCAAAATAACCCTCACAGACTTCACATTTTTCCCGATATCGGTTTCTAAAATCCGTATTTCTGGTTCTAGCTTCAGGTTTTGGGTTCCAATTCATGCACTAGGGTGTTCACAAGTCCTCTACTGAGCTCAATTTCAAATTACAACTCACGTTTCTCTCAAACCCTAACTAGGTTTTCATCATGTCCAAAATATCACACAATATCGATTCTAAACATGCAAAGGGGTATAGGAAATGCTAAAACTAAGATAATGGTTCAGAAATTACCTCAATTGGCAACTCAAGAATTTTCTTGAATTGCCCCAAGTGGCCACAATCCAATCTTTCTAGGTCCATCTTGAAGATCTCGAGCTTGTGCATCTTTTTAAAGAAACGAACTAGGGATTTTGGTGTGGTTTTGGAGATGTTTTTGGGCTTTGAAGAGGGGAGGATGATGGAGGGGAGGCAGCAGCAGCAAGAGGAGAAGGAGGAGGGAAGAAAATGATGGGAGAAGAATGGTTAAGTCCAAGGTCAAGGCAACCCTCACCCCTCTCTCACCTACTCTCATTCTTTAATCTTTTCTTTTCTTTTTTTTCATTTTCCTTTAATCCTTAATTCAAACCTTCTCACCTCAATAGTAAACCCAAAAGAAATCCATGGCAAGAAAATACACAAGTGTAGAAAATGTGATATGTGCAAGTTTTGCACAAAATTGCCAAAAAACCCGATTAGCGATTTTAATCGCGATTAGCACTAGATTAGTGTCAAACTAATCACAAAAACTTAAAAATGTCAAAATTCACTAATTTATCCTATTTTAGAATTTTCCATAATTTTTCATAATTTTTCTAACATTTTTCCTATTTATTTGCATTTAATATTAAAATAATCAATAAAAATAATATTAAATTATAAAATTTCCCAAAATTAATATTTTATATTTTTTGAAAATGTTACACCGTTGCCCTCTAGAATCCGGCTATCCGTGCACCCCTCCGCGGGGTAATCCTAGTACAGAAAGTAAAATATACATACAACGGGTACATCGACCGCAACCAGGTCGTACCCCAAAAGAATAATACAATCAGGCAGTGACGGCAGTCCACATGTCGGACGCTCGCCCCGCAATATCAAATGTACATATAAAACAAAACTGTACTAGCATTGCATCCAGGCTATCCCCCACGACCGATCCGCAACAACACAGCATAAACATAGAACATCAACGTGAAAGTCACGTTCGCAAATCCGTCTAATCGGGCAATAGCAGTTAGACCGGATTTACCGATCGAGTGACATTCACGGTCGCAGATATAATGTAAATACTGTGAAATAATGTGTTTAAAAATATCCGATCGATCAAACAATTAACAAGTGGGCCCCCAAGTAAAACTGTAGCACTCACAGAAATAATTGGCCCAATTTTAATATTCCAAAACCCCCAAAATAAGCCCACAAGCCCACTGTAAAAATTGGATACAGTGAGGATACCAAAGTGCGGCGGAACCGCGGCCCCAGTGGGGTTTTGGCCGCGGTTCCGCGCTTGGAGTATCGACTGACTGGTTTGAATTTTTACAGAGGTCTTAGAATTTCCTGCACATTATTTTTCTGCAACCTGAAAAATTTTTAGACACCAAAAAATTTCAACAGAAAACTGATGTGTACAAAAATGAGTTTTTTGGAATTTTGGTCGATCGGAAATGCAAAACACATTAGAACAAGCTAGGTAAGGTTAATGGCGTGGCTTTGATACCATGTTGCGCCACGGCAGCGCCCCGGCCTCGTACTCGAGGCCAAAATGCGGAATCAAAAATTTTCCTTACTCGGAAACCGGCGCTACCGCGGACAATGAAAACCCGGATCGTTTACCATTAACCTATGCTAGCTAACTAGAGATGTGAAGAGAAGTATACCAAGTGATCCGAGTCCTCCGGTCTTCTCTTCATCGTCCCGATCTCCCGCGGAAAGTCTTGGCTCCACATCGTCGCCTCCTCGCCGGAAAGGGCACCACATCGCCTGCGTCTTTTACGGGCTCCCGCCTCAATACCGAGGCAACTCGGGCATGAAGCCGGCAACTCGACATGCTCAAGATATGCTGTAGAATGTGTAGTGTAGAGGCTATGTCTCATTTGGGGTTTGTTTCCATTTGAAGATGATGGAGGAAATGAGATAAGAAAAATGGTGCTTGCATTTTTCTAGCATGAATGAGATCAAGAAATGAAACTCTCAAGAATGAGAAACTCTCTCTTCTTCTTCTTTCTCTCAAGTGAAGCTTTCTTTCATCTAGTGAGAAATATAATGGTGGAGGAATGAAATTACCAACCATAACAAGAAGGGAGGTAAGTGTAGGAGCAAAAGAAAGGTGACCATATCCAAACCTCATCATCACAATCTCACATCAAACTCTAATCACCCTTTTTTGATTAAAAGAGAATCAAATGATGGTTGAAAAGAAAAGATGCCATCATAATCAAAACATATGCAAGAAAACCCTCCACAACATGTTATTTGCAAACTTGCAAATAACACCCTCCATCGGAAAAGTCCGGCCGGGAAAGAACAAAGGAAAACCGGCCGGAACGGAATGCAAACTGGCAACTCCAGAAAACCGGTCCCGTAATAAATTACAGGAAAACCCCAACACTGTGCATACACACCCGCATCTGTATCCGACCGGATACAAATGCAAATGAGACAAAATCTACACTGTACAAAACTAGGACCGGCTTAAGCCAAAGCCGGCTAGTAAAATCCGTTCGATCCTGATCCGTGCAATACCGCACGTATCTGATCGAACCCTGCCATATAACTATACGGCCACTAGTACAAAACTGTCCGATCCTGATCCGTGCAATACCGCACGTATCTAATCGGACCCTGCCATATCTCCATACGGCCTCTACAGCGTTTCGCCCGAAAGCTTGAGTAACTGTAAGTGTGGTGGACTCTAAAGACTCGTCAATACTATGGCTGTGGATTTAACCACTAGCACGTCAGAGGTATTAGCCAATACGTGACGGGCCACCAGCTATTGACCAAAAGGGACGTCGATGAGCGAACCAATCCTGACACCCTACTGAGCCTGTCAGTGATAATATCCGTACAGTCCGGTCCGTTCGTCTATGAGCATCGCATGTCGGGCCTAGGGGGTTGGTAAAAGTCAGACCCCCAAAAGCGGTACAAGTCGTGTCGGAGTGTAGCCCAGAACGCCCTGAGATACTACTGGAATACCTACCAGTAAATTTCCTGCCTCGGCCGAGGGCTTTGCGTAATGGCTCTCCTAGACACAGCGCGACCTCACCCCCAATACCGGGAGAGACGAACCCCTGCAGATCCGCTCACTGCCTCCATGTGGCTCGGGACTGTACCCAACTAAAACATGTTTGCACGACTCCTTTGAGCCGTGGTAGGGTAGTAATCAAAGCACAGTGGGAACTCACCCGAGACAAATGACGATCTCAGGTCGATGAACTAACCTGTACACATGTCACCAGGGAACTGCTATCTGACGTCTGGTATAATCCCAACTAGCAGGTTCCCGGCGAGTCCTGTCCGGTGAACTCATAACCCAATGAGCACCTGTATACATCTTAGGTGAACCAACTGACACCAGTGGCTTGTGAGACCGGCCACCGCCCCTCGTCGGGGTCTCGACTGTATACACTAGTCTACTAATGGAGTATCGATGCCCTGTCTCGAAACTCCTACGACTAGGGACCTTTTAAGGATGTGCTTATAGACTACCAGCTCCCACGTATATGATCGCCATCATACTGCTGGCAGTCAAGCAAGAATCCTAGGGGCTCTATCAACGTGTAATAGCGACATGCCAGGTCACCTAAAACAGTACACGATGATAAAGATAAACCAGATAGCATACTATCATCTCGAGTAAGACTGTCCTACCGGGATAGGTCCTCCCTCAATCATTGCAATCACGTGCCTGTGATCCAATAATTGACTCTGAGGGCACTATCTCCAACAGTAGGCATCGACCGTTTATCCTATCCTGACTTTGCGATGTCTAGGCAAGTGTGTCCAAGGCAAGTGGTTACTTAATTAGGACCACTACTTACGTAGTGGGGAGCCTCCCACTTACATGGCACTTACCTGGCCGCAATTGGCGGAGAAGAGGCGGTTTGAGGTCCTATTTCTAGCCCTTTGGAACAGTTAGGAGCTGTCTAGCCGACCTAGGTGACCCTAGATCTAGGTGTGATTGTGCATATTTTATCTGTGATTGTTTGAAGCCGTAAGCCCGTACATATTTCTGTAAATCTCTTTCTTAAAAGGAAAAAAAACACAAAAAACCAAAAACTTTTATAAAAACTTGCCCTTTTTCGCCAGAATCCATTTTTTCACCCACCTTCTATAGTATTTCTCCATTGACGTTCTCTTACCCTTACCTTCTCCGCTTTGACTATACTAAACTCGTTTAGTGTATGTCCGCTTGGACTCGGGACACTAGCGCCCGCCTAGTCCGCGTTACGTTAGTCGCTACCGACTACGCGTTCGACTCAGACGTCGAAACTCCTTCCATGCCTCTTTCGCCCTTACCTTTGCCGGCCAACTCCGACGTTGACCGGAATTCCGTTCATACATCCTCACCTTCACCATCACCAACCTCTTCTTCTGCGATGTCAAGATTTAATCCAAACATCTCTTTGACTCCCCCGGGATTGATTCCACCTCCTATGGATGCGAATAACCCACCACCACCGCCTGTTGTAGCGCCACAGCGAATCGCGCTCCAGGATCGTTTCTATCCCACCCGTTCTGCACTTCCCACCTGTCTTTCCCTTCCACCGGCCAATGGGGATAATTTTGAAATTAAGCCCCACTTCATTAACATGCTTCCGAAATTTCATGGGCTTGAATCTGAAGATGCCTATATCTTCATCAATAGGTTTCAAAATGTTTGTGCCATGATGAAAACGACCCAGCTGTCGGACGATGCTATACGGCTACGGGTCATTCCGTTCACTTAGTGCGATCTTGCTGAAAAATGGCTGTATAGCACTGCTTCCCACTCCATAACCAGTTGGGACGAGTTTGTGAAAGCGTTTCTCAAGAAATTCTATCCGAATCATAAAACCACGAGGATCCGTAACGAAATCAACCAATTCTCCCAGCTTCCTACTGAACCCTTCTGGAAGTGCTTTGACCGGTATAAAGACCTTCTTGTTCAGTACCCTCACCATGGTATTGAGAAATGGCAACTTTGCCAAACCTTATACGAGGACCTGAACCCAGCAACCAAGCAGTTGTTGGAAACCATTTGTCAGGGCCACTTCCTATCGAAATCTGACGAGGAAGCGTGGAAATTCTTCGACGACCTTACGGAACAAACGCTTCAATGGGAGAGCACCAGCCCAACTTCTTCTTCTTCTTCCTCCACTTCTACTGGTCAGTCTAGGGTAGGCATTCACCAACTTGATGTCTCTATTGCGATGAAAGCTGAAATGGCTGTAATAACGAGAAAACTTGAAGCGATAGAGAGCAAATTTTCATCTCCTGCTCCTGCCCCTGTTCTTCCCCTTCGTACCATTTGTGCTTGTTGTTCCGATCCTTCTCACTTAACCGAAAAGTGTCCTTACAATCCACCATCTCAAGGACAGGATCAGGTTAATGCTGCATTTCAGCAAAGACCGAGAAATGATCCATACTCTTCCACCTACAATCCCGGTTGGAGGAACCACCCCAACTTCGCCTGGAATCAGAACCAGCATCAATTCCAAGGAAACAATTTCCAGAGGCCCCCTCCTCCGCAACAACAAGCACAACAACAAACTCAACATCAATTTCAGCAGCCCTTCCAACCCCAACCTTTTCAAAATAAAACGAATAACTTTGCACCCAACAATTCTTTTCCACAATACAACTTTGTTCCGTCAAACAACGATAAGGTTTCCTCGCTAGAACGAAGTCTGGAGGTGTTCGTTAAACAATCGACACAATCCACCGCAAACATCCAGTCATCTATTCAGTCTTTTGTGCAACACATTGCTGCACACGGGCAAAGCATCAAGACCATCGAAGCCCAGATTGCACAGCTGAATGCGGTGTTAAGCGAACGAGAAAAGGGGAAGCTTCCATCTCAACCACTCCCAAATCCCGGTCACCCACATAATGTACATGTTGCTCTTGAACAACAGAACCATAATGTGAACGCCGTGACTACATTGAGATCGGGAAGGATGCTGCAAAACAATATTGGCACACGGATCGACGATGACACCCCGGCCGCTTCTTCTTCTTCTTCTTCTCCTTCGTCTTCTGAGCGTAATCTCCATTCTTCAAAAGGCTCTTCTTCTGCTCTAAACGGACCCATTTCTCACTCCACGAAAACACCAGCTCTGGGATCCGTTCCAACTCCACAATCTCCTCCACAAACATTGGATTCAACCAATTTTAAAAACGTTCCATTTCCAAACCGGTTGAAGTCCAATAAACAAAATCCACAAATGGAGAAGATTCTTGAGTTGTTTAAGAAGGTTAACATCAACATTCCCCTTTTAGATGTTGTCCAACAAGTCCCGTCCTATGCGAAAATCTTAAAGGACTTGTGCACGAAAAAGAGGAAATCTCAGGTACCCAAGAAAGTTTTCTTGGCTAGTGCTGTGAGTGATGCTCTTACCCAATCTTTACCTCAAAAATTGAAGGACCCTGGCTGACCTACGATTTCTATTACCATTGGGGATAAGAACATCAACCGTGCACTATTAGATCTTGGTGCCAGTGTTAACCTGCTTCCGTACTCTGTATATGAGCAACTAGGTGTAGGAGAGCTGAAACCCACACACTGCACTCTCCAAATGGCCGACCGATCAATCACCCATCCTAGGGGTGAGCTAGAGGATGTGTTAATCAAGGTAGGGGACTTTATATTCCCCGTTGACTTCATTGTTTTAGACACACAGCCTGTAGCTAACCCCCGGAATCAAATTCCGGTGATACTCGGTCGCCCATTCCTTGCAACGTCAAATGCTGTGATCAATTGTCCAAATGGTTCGATGAACCTATCTTTTGGAAACATGACAATTGAACTCAACATTTTTAGGTTGGGGAATGAGCCCTCCGAACCTAATGCTCATATACTAGACGTTTGCTCAATCCAGGAGATCATCCCGGAAGAGTGTGAATTCGAGGAGTTTTTGTTCGATCACGACAACCTTAACGCCACTAGTGCATTCCTCTTCGAACCTGCTGCTGTTTCTGCGCCCGACAATGACTACGAGTGTTTCACTTTCTCGAACGATCTTAGCCACTCACCACCCGAGTTTGAATCCTTCGAATTTCCGGATGAGTTACCTGAACCATCCAACTCGGTCGCTTACACTCGTTTTGAACCTTTGCTGGAATCCTTTGAGTTCGAGACCTTTTCACCAATCTTGCCTTCAATTGTTTCACCTCCAACGTTCGAACTCAAGCCTTTGCCGTCTCACCTTAAGTACGCTTACTTGGGTGAGAACGAGACCCTCCCTGTTATCATCTCGGCTTCTCTAGCTCCTGAGCAAGAGAGAGCCCTTCTTGCGGTCTTGCATAGCAATAGGCAAGCTTTTGGCTAGTCCATGGCGGACATCAAGGGGATTAGTCCCCTGATCGTTGAACATCACATTCATCTGATGGATGATGCCAAACCAGCCAGGGATCCACAAAGGCGACTCAACCCAGTCATGAAGGAGGCTGTAAAAAAGGAAATCGTAAAGTGTCTGGATAGTGGTATCATTTACCCTATCTCTGATAGCCAGTGGGTGACCCCATTCATGTTGTCCCCAAGAAATCAGGCATAACGGTCATAACCAACAAGGCGAACGAGTTAATCCCTACTCGCACCCAGACTGGGTGGAGAGTATGCATCGATTACAGAAAACTCAACGCCGCAACGCGGAAGGACCACTTTCCGCTACCTTTCATTAACCAGATGCTTGAACGATTGGCCGGACACGAGTACTACTACTTTCTTGATGGCTACTCCGGCTATAATCAGATTCCCATCGCCGAAAAAGACCACGACAAGACCACATTCACTTGTCCTTTCGGCACGTTTTCATATCATCGCATGCCCTTTGGGTTATGCAATGCGTCCGCTACCTTCCAGCGGTGTATGATGGGAATCTTCTCAGATATGGTGGAAAAATTCTTGGAGATCTTCATGGACGATTTCTCCATTTTCGGCGATTCTTTTAATGAGTGTTTGCTGCATCTCGACGCTGTCCTTACCCGATGTAAGGACAAGAACCTTACTTTGAATTGGGAGAAGTGCCACTTCATGGTGTGCGAAGGTATTGTCTTAGGATATATCATTTCGCAAAATGGCATAGAGGTTGACAAAGCGAAGATTGAGGTCATTTCCAATCTCCTTCCTCCCCGATGTGTCAGAGACATCCGAGCCTTCTTTTGCCATGCCGGTTTCTATAGACGGTTCATCAAGGACTTTAGCAAGATTGCTAGGCCCTTGACTCTTTTGCTGGCCAAGGACACGCCATTCGACTTCAACTCGAGCTGTGTGACTGCGTTCGAGTCATTAAAAAGCTCACACACTTCTATTCCCGTTCTTTCTTCTCCTGACTGGACGCACCCATTTGAGATTATGTGCGATGCATCCGACTTTGCCATCGGTGCTGTCCTTGGACAACACATCAACAGGATGCCGCACGTAATCTATTATGCTAGCCGAACCCTGAACGACGCCCAACTGAATTATACAACAACTGAGAAAGAATTCTTGGCTGTTGTATTTGCTTCAGAAAAGTTCAGGCCCTACCTCATCGGCTCTCCAGTCATTGTCTACACAGACCATTCTGCTCTGCGCCATCTTTTTGCGAAGAAAGATGCAAAATCTCGGCTGATACGTTGGATCCTCTTGCTTCAAGAGTTTGACCTTGTCATCAAGGACAAAAGAGGATATGAAAATGTATTCGCCGACCATCTCTCACGACTTCTTTCTTCGCCGTCGCT
This sequence comes from Agapanthus africanus, assembly GCA_030015575.1. Lineage (NCBI taxonomy): Eukaryota > Viridiplantae > Streptophyta > Magnoliopsida > Asparagales > Amaryllidaceae > Agapanthus > Agapanthus africanus. The sequence goes on from JASDDO010000006.1 coordinate 217,516,291, forward strand.
TCAAATTCCGATCAACGACGTTTTTCCGGATGAACAGCTCTTGACAGTATCTTGCGAACCCTGGTTCGCAGATATTGTGAACTATTTGGCCACAGGATTACTACCGACTGAATGGTCAAGTCAGGACAGACTTCGATTCTTATCCCAAGTAAAACACTTTTACTGGGGCGAACCCTATCTGTTCAAGTACTGTCCCGACCAGATTATTCGTCGGTGTGTCCCTGATGATGAATTTAAGAGTGTGCTGTCATTTTGCCACGATCAAGCATGTGGCGGGCATTTTGGCCCCAGAAAGACAGCTGAGAAGATCTTACAGTGTGGTTTCTAATGGCCACAACTCTTCAAAGACGCTCATGACTACTGCAAGACTTGCTCCCGGTGCCAACACTTGGGCCGGATATCCAGGAGGAACGAGATGCCGCTCCAACCAATCTTAGTTGTGGAGATTTTCGACGTTTGGGGGATAGATTTCATGGGGCCGTTTCCCAGCTCTTTTGGAAACTTGTACATCCTTCTCGCTGTTGATTACGTCTCTAAGTGGGTCGAGGTTGTGCCCAGCCGGACTAACGACAACAAGGTTGTCGTTAGGTTTCTTAAAGAAAACATTTTCTCCCGGTTTGGGCACCCCCGAGCGATCATTAGCGACAATGGAACTCATTTCTGCAATAAGACTTTCGAGGCCTTGATGCAGAAATATTCCATTAATCATAAGCTATCTACGCCCTACCACCCCCAAACCTGTGGGCAAGCCGAAGTTTCAAATCGGCAAATCAAGCAAATACTGGAGAAGACGGTTTCCAAGAACCGTAAGGATTGGTCGTTGAAACTCACTGATGCCCTTTGGGCATTTCGAACTGCTTATAAGACCGATCTTGGCATGTCTCCCTATCGACTTGTGTACGGAAAGGCTTGCCACCTCCCTGTGGAAATAGAGCATCGCGCATTTTGGGCGAAAAAAGAGCTGAATCTGTCTCTCGAAGATGCGGGCAGCCATCTGAAGCTGCAGTTGAACGAATTGAGCGAACTTACGGATGAGGCTTACGAAAATGCGGTTGTCGTTAAGAACCGAACGAAGGTGTTTCACGATATACACCTTTTGCGCAAAACATTCGTACCTGGTCAACAGGTACTGCTTTACGACACCCGGCTACATTTCCATCTAGGAAAGCTCAGATCTCGCTGGAAAGGGCCGTATTTTGTGCGGAATGTGTATCCGCATGGCGCTGTGGATTTGGAGAATCCAAAGGACGGTTCATTTTTCAAAGTAAACGGACACAGACTAAAACCGTACCTTAGTGCCGAACCAACAGAGGAGCTCCTGGTCTTACAGGAGCCGGTTTACCCTGCATAATCTTCCTCTGCTACCACCAAACTTCGGTTATCCAGCCAAAACAGTGGACACTGTTTCAAATAAGTTTGGGGGTATGTATATACCATTTTGTATATATTTGTGGATATTCTTTTCCATTTTTACTTTTTTTTCTTTAAAAACAAAAACAATTGTGTATATCTAACCCACAATTTTGACCCTTCAAATGATCTCTTCATGCAATGACAGTGAGGACACTGTCCAGCTTAAGTTTGGGGGTACGCTCGGTACGCATTTCTAACCTTCGCATTCATATGTATATTTTGCATCTGCATACTAAAATCCATAAAATCCATAAAAATCAGAAAATTTTCTAAAAATATAAAAACTTTTTGTACTTTTTGTCAAGTTAGTTAGTGGGAGAACTAAGATTCAACATTTCGACGGTTTTGTTTGATAAGATAAGAATAACTAAATCTTATTTTTAGATTTTGAAAACCTGAAAAATAACTCTCCTTTGAAGTTAACTATAGCTGATATACGTCTTTACATCACACTACACGTATCGTGAGTTTTGGAAATTTGATGACAAGTCTATTATGTCTAAAAACTTTTAATTAGATAAATGATTTTCTGAGGATCAAATAGGTTTGTTCTGAAATAAGTAATATCAAGAATAGTTTATGAAGTGAAGTGAATACGAAGGGATGTTATTGATGCCTTAATTGGAACTAATTCTGAAAAATAACCCATCTGAAACTTGATTGGAATGATTACACACCTAACCCACTAAACACGTCTTTTATCCAAAAAATAATTGAACTGCCGGTTATATCTCCGTTCGTATTGAATCATCATGATTTTCACGCTAAATTGTCTTTTGTTTTTGGACCTAGGTAACTTGAGTAATTAAGTCCGCTGGGGTGTCTCTACACCTAATGCCCTAAAGCCAACTGGTTTGGGTGCATTGGCCCAAAGCTCATTAAGAAGTCTAGAAAGGCCAGATTAAAACAAAGTCAAGCAAGTGTTCTCTCCGAGTTAAAATTCCTAACGGTTCTTTGTGTGAGAATAATCTTGACAAAAGACAGGTTTTTATAAAAAAATATATTTCTAGCGGAGATATGAAGGTTTTATTTAATGATAAAGACTATTGCACGTTCACAGAGGTGTGTATGAAATGAAAACAAGAAAAAGGTGGAGTGAAAAATAAGACATAGTTTCCTGTTAAGGAAGATAGAAATTCTGAAATTGAAGCCTCACTGGAAAACGAAACTTGAAAAATACTTAACTCTTTATAAAACTTATGTTATCCTTTTAAAAAAAATAATCTGGGCTTTATTGTGTGACATGATTACTTTAATCGATCCTTCTGGAACTTAACGACACTATTTGCACTGCACGTAAAGACATATAAAATCTTAAATTAAATAAAAAGCGAGGTGTGAAAAATAAAGGTTCGATAGTCTAGACTCAGGATAATAGAATTGTTATTTTCTGAAACAAAACCTTAGGGTTTGAATCATAGTTATTTTGCAAAACTAGCTTGACCGGATTTTGTGGGTAGTATCCGCTGAAAACCCTCAGGAGACAACACTCCTCCTACTAGGGACACCTAGAGGTTTAACGGCTTGTTGCACATGCTCAGTGCAATCACGTTCCCTGCGAAAGTGAGGTTAGGAATTTTTGTGAATAAACTGGCTTTGCTCGGGACGAGCAAATGATAAGTTTGGGGGTATTTGTTCATATCAGATTTTTGCATTTTTATACCGCCCAATTTTTATCACATTGCTTATCGGTAGGTACTCTTGATCTGTGTTTGCTAGTTAATTGCAGGATACAGGTTCTCATCTCTAAACAGTGAAATTCATGGAAAAGCAAGACAAATTCCGGATTACTGCCAACTACAGATAAAACACGGGTCTCCGCTCTCTATCCGTATGTTGCCGCACACCAGTTTAAGGGACAAAATGGCAAATCAATGTCATTTTCATGCACAAAGCTCAATGTCAACACAAGATCCAACATATCTACGCGGAGCTCAAGAAAAATCATGACAAAAGATCCACATCAAATCACCTTTTGATCTGCTAAAATTCTGGAACAATTGTGAAGAGATTCTGAGAAACAACATATACCACACTGAAGAGTACAGAAAACCAAGGAATCTGACAAAAAATGATGTGCCAAGCCTTCTAATTGGCCGCGGAACCGCGACATAAGCGCGCTTAGGCCGCGGAACCGCGGCATAAGCGCGCTTAGTGTAGGGTTAAGAGGCACTCTAATGAGGTCTCACAAGGCATCAACCATGCCAATTTCAAATTTTTACGGGTGCCGAGAAACCCTAAGCTAGATCGTTAACTAGAATTTTAGGCGAAACAAGAACTAGTAAACAACTTTACTATAGGGTAAACGGAAATACAACCTTTGTAGATCCGGTCCTCCACCTCCAAAGCTCCGTGATGAAGTCTCCTTGCTGTCCAAATCGGATCCCGGGCTCTAGCGTCGGCTTCATTGAAGAAATGGCGGGCTAGGTCATCGACTACGATGTCGAAGATGATCTACGTCGAGGCATCACAAGACCAAGCTCCCACTTCACCAAGTCATGAAACTTGTGAAGAAAACACCCTATACTACTTGGCAAGAGGTAGAGGATGAAGAAATAGGAAGTGGGTTCACTTTAGAATTGGATTTCTCACTCATTTTCACTAGTTGCCATTGTTGATAGCAAGCTTTTCTTCATGTGAAGAAGAAGAAGAAGAAAGAATATGAGTGTTATTCAATAATTGAAAAAGAATTGATTCTTATCATATTCTAACCTTAGTTAAGTGTAGAGAAGAGACCATGGTTAGTTATGATGGTTAGGGTTAAGCAAGAGACAAGAATGGTGGACTAGGTCAAAGTTTCATGAAGCTTCAACTAAACTACAAATAAAGCCACCATTCTTTTCTAATCATTTCCAAAATGAATAAACAAATAAATAAATGATTAAGCAAAACCCTAATCATCAACTTAACCATGGTTTAATTCTTTACACTTAACCAAATAAACATGTATCATCAAACATGATACAATCAAGTGCACAAAAGTATATCACATATACAACTTGCACAAATCAAGTGAGAAAATCCATTTAAAGTGAACCAATACTAGTTAATGCAAAGTAATATATCAAATATATAATTATACATTAAATCATCAAATCAACACTTGATTTAACGATCCGGTCATATCGCTTATAACCGACTAGTATCCTATGTATCGGCTTATCGAATCAATCCTTGATTCGATAACTAGGTTATATCGCATATAACCAATCGATACATTCATCGCGAGAATGAAATATGATATCACATACACGCATTATTCTCGGTCCTGCACATATCTCATATGCGCTCCTATTTTGTTTCGCTTGAGCCAGGAAACCTCTGTGTAGGACTCTAAAGACTCGTCAATACGCCGGCAGCAGATGATGATCATATCAAGCACCCACAAGTCGCAAGCAGTCTGCTAAACGTAACGGCCACCCGGGTATTGAGCGATCAGAAGATCGACGAGCAAGCTCGCTCACACTCCTGTGAATCCAACCAGTAACACTTACCGTACAGTCCGGTCTCGTCGTCTGATATGTCGCATATCTTGCCTAGGGGTGGTAAACGTCAGACCCCAATAGCTCGATAAGTCGTGTCGATATGAGGTCTATAACAGTTCGAGAAACTACTGGTAACACTTACCAGTAAATCTCAGCATCCCTGGCCAGGGATTTCCGGTTATAGCCAATCGAACACAGCGCAACATCAACTCCCTATACCGGGAGAGACGAATCCCCTCCTATCGCTCATTGCCTCCATGTGATTCGGGACTGTACCCAAAAGCCACCGTTTTGCACGCCCTCTTGGACGTGGTAAGGTGGAAATCAAAGCACAGTGGGAATCACATAAGACTCTATGACGATCTCGGGTCTACAGACTAACCTGTACCAGTGTCACCAGAGAACTGCCATCTGACGTGAGGTATAATACCATCTGGGAGTTCTCGGCGAGTCCGTCCAGTGTACCCAGTCTCCACTGAGCACCCGTATATCATCTCTGATGTCAAACACCAATGGATATGGGATCATCCATCGCCCATCTATATGGGTCGAGAAGGTATACGCTAGTCTACTCTGGTATATCGATGCCCCCGTCTCGATACACCCACGACTAGGGACCTTGAAGGATGTACTTATAGACTACTATGTCCCCACTGGTATGATCCGCATCATAGTCCAGGTAGTCAAGTACACATCCTAAGGGCTTTACCAACATGTAATAGAGAGGCAATCAGTATACACGTTAAGGTAAAGAGTAACCAGATAGCATACTATCATGTCGAGCAAGAAAGTCCTCCCTAGATATGTCCAAACATCCACTACAGTATACATCCTATGTATAGTAATGGCCTCTAGGGCATACATATAACTAACAATCTCCCACTTGCACTAGGGCCATCTGTAGCAGTGGTTGCAGTATCTCATACTCAACCATCCCATAAAAGTCTCTCTCTGGGAATAGGCCTTCGTGAGTGGATCCGCAGTGTTATCCTCTGAGTCTACTCTCCTAACCTCGATCACCTTGGAGATCAGCCATCTCCATGATCAGGTGATACTGCCGTAGAATTTGTCTGGATCACTGATGGGACGGACGTTCCTTGGCATAAGCCACAACTCCATTGTCACACAATGGGAGGAACTAAGTTCATCTCATGAACAAATATACATCCAGACTGCCTCTTTGGTAGCAACTTAAGTAGCGATGTATCCAGCCTTTATCGTCTAGTATGCCACGGTATCTAGCTTGGAACTCTTCCAACATACCGTCCCTTTACTGAGGGTAAAGACAATGCCTGTGACTGACTTTCAGTCGTCCTTATCACCCTGGAACCCTTCCAGTGATTCTCCCCAGGACCAATTGATACCATCTCACTACAACTAGTGAGTGTCCTATTATCCAATTAGATCTATCTCATAGATCCAAAACCTAGGATTTAGTAGGTATTACTTTGATCCTTTATAGAGAATCCTTGTGATAAGCGGAGATTGACCGAGCGTAGCATAGGAAACTGCTTTCTTATCAAGAGTATGTCATCCACGTACTCTACGAGGATCACCACCATACTCCCTACTACCATTTTGTTTATACAAGGTTCATCTACCATTTTGATGAAGTCAAACTCTTTGACTACTACATCAAAACAGACGTTCCAACTCCGCGATGCCTGCTTTATCATATAAAACATCTTGCACACGTTTCCGCTGCTCCCACTGTCTATGAGGGCCTCTGGCTTTGTACTTATAGACACACTCTTCTAAAACATCATTTAGAAAAGCAGTCATGGCACCCAACCGCCAGATATCGTAGTCATGGTATGTAGCCGTGGAAAGTAGGATCTGGATGGACTTAAGCATAGCTCCTTAGAAAAAGGTTTCATTATAATCCATGTATGGTCAATGATGCAAACCTTTAACAAGTCTAGCTTTGAAAGTCTCAACCTTTCCATGTACACCAAGTAATCTTCTCAAGATATACTTGCTCCTGATGGGGATTTAACCCTTCAGATATAGCAACTAAAGTCCATACTTTGTTGGTGTATAAGGATTCCATCTCAGATCGCTAAGCATCCAGCCATTCTTACAGAGTCCCACTCCTGATGGCCAGTTCGAAACTAGTTGGGTCATCATCTCATGATGCAATTCTCGCTCCCACTGTCATCGAGAAACCGAAGCAACTCTCATGTGGGTGAGGAACTGATCAGTCGAAAATATTGCATATTTTAACCGGCAATTTCCCTATCATCTGCATACATATAGAAGTGTACGGTACCCGTATTCTACATATTAGCAAATCTATCACAGATTATCAGATTACATGTACTAGACCTTAAAACCGGCATTTCTAGGGAAATTGACTGCATTGCATGGCATCGCAATATTTCTATATGTCGCACCCCTGTTTCGAAGTCTGTGCAGGAAAAGGAAAGCTTGCTCGAACATTACACCGCTCAAAAGATACGTCAACTCACTAATTTCAAATCTGGTATCAACCCAAAGGAGTAATCACAGTTCAGCATATCAGACAAAGCCCTAAACAGCAGTCCAAGACAGCACCAGAAAGTACAAAGCCCAAGCCTCCTCCATGGCCGCGGATCAGCGGCATGGGCTTGCTAAGGCCGCGGATCCGCGGTTGAACAAGGGAATCACCTCTTCAATTTCAGTGCACAACTCCTGTATCAGGGCCTACAGTTCAGAAATGCACTCCAACTTCCAGAAGACTCCAGGGACTTCTACCAGATCAGCAAACACTTTGAGCTTCACTAAATTAGCCTATCATTCTAGAACTTTCCCTAAACCCTAGCTTAAACCCTAAGCTAGTTCCTAACAAACTCTTTCAACAAGCTTTGGGAGGGAAACTTCTAATTCAAACCTAAACCTAGAATTTGGGAGTTCTATAAATAAGACCCTAAACTCAAGGATCAAACATCTTAGAAAATCTTAAATCATCATACATCCAAGAGAGGGTGTGATTCATTTCTTAGTTCATTTTAGCCATTCTCTTTCTTCATCCCCTTCATCCTCAAGTCTAGTGAGAGGGCTTGTAGGAAACCCTAACCCTAATTCCAATTGAGATCAAGAATCCCGAGTACCCATTAAGAAAGAAGCCCGACAACCTTTACGAGAGAAGCCGATCTTCAACGGAGCAAGCGATCCGAGCCGATCCACGACTCACGGAGCCGAGCGACGCCCGATCAACAATCTAGATTCTTCTTCTTGTAGTTCTTGAAGCAAATGTAATCAAAATTGTTGAGATAAATAAAGGTGATATTCTTTTATCTTGTTTTCTTTAAATTCCGCATCATGTTATTTTTACAATTCTTGAATATTGTCTGTGTGGTGATGTGTGAATAAAACTCCGCTCGTCGAGGAGTCGAGACGGTTAATAGAATGATGATGTAACATAGCTTTAATCGATTCTTGAGTCCTACGAGTTTTGTAAACCCTAGCAAGTTCAAGAAACGACGACCCATTTTGTTTCGATGCTTTCTTGATTGACATCGTTCGAAATTGGGGAGTTTGGATCGTTTCTTGAATTTGGTAGAGGCTAGAAAAGGAATGATATCGACGAAAGAACAAGGGTTATGAGATGAAACCCTAGTTTCACGAGAAAGCCCCAACTCTCGTCGATCATCATCAATCTAGTATCAATCCTTCGAAGGACAAGAACACGAAATCATCAGATTACATCACGTCTATCGACCCGATCGATTCCTACGAGCCTCTCTTAGATTCTTGACTGTTAATTGGAAAATACTATAGAAACCCTGATTCTTGATTGTTTATAGTTTCTTGATTCTTGAATAAAGAATAGTGACACTCGAATACAAATCATTCTTGATTCATGTTTTCTTTTATCGTTACTTAACTTTTCAATTCAAGCATATCATAATACAAACGAATCGTGCAATCCCTGTGGACGATCCGCACTCACTACAAACTACATCCGACACCGTAGTTTGATTGCGGTCAAAATATTTTTTTGGTTGTGAAGTTCTTTATAAATTTTCTGATTACCGACACAAGAAACTGTTTCAATCAAATGGTACCGTTTTAGGAGACCTTTGAATTGATTCATACTACACAACGGAAAAACGATCAATCAGGAACCCTACTAGATCGGCGGAGAGGCTGAGGTTCGTTGGAATCTACTGAATCCTTTGGTTCTGTCAAATCATCAGCTGCAGTTTGTATAGCTGGAACATTTCCAGTTCTACATAACAGACCTTGCCTCGAGCTTGTCCGGATTTTGCTTTTTAGACATAGGCCGGACACCCCCAAATCTTAACTAACTTAAGATATGGGCTCTTCCCTTTCCATATCATATATGAAGTGGTAGGCTACTGATTTGATTTGAACCCTATTCAATAGGCATGCGGCTTCTCAAGTGCATAACTCCCAAAAGGAAATAGGAAACTCAGTAGTACTCATCATAGAGCACACCAAATCACATAGGGTGTTATTGCTCCGCCCCGATATACCATCGTGCTATGGTGTATACGGAGGAGTAATTCTGAGAGAGAATCTCATTCTCCTTTAGAATAGTCCAGGATTTCCGTGCTCTAGTATTCTCCTCCTCGATCTCATCAAAGGACATAATACTTTTACCCGTATTTTGGTTCTCTACTTCTAACTTATATTTTATGAATATCTCAAAAGGTTCGGACTCATGTTTCGACAGGAACATATGTCTGAATCTTGAGAGATTATCAGAGAATGTAATGAAGTACAAAGAACCGGTCTTGGCATGTGTAGACAGGGGACCTCCATACATCAACATGTATCATCCCAAGAGTTCACTAACTCTTTCTCTGTTTCCAGTAAACGGAGCTATGGTCATCTTATCTCTGTGACATGACTGGCAAGTTTCATAAGATGTAAATTTAAACTGATTTAAATATGCATCTAAATGTAACTTTAGCTAGTCGGGTCGCATTGATATGACCTAGTCTACAATACCTCAAGAAGGAATCGTTCATTTCTGAACTCTTCCTCTTGTGTGTGTTCTGTATACATCGAACTGTAGTTTGATTTAGAACATCAATGCTTTTAGATAACGTGCCTGAACCGATCAACTTTTGATATAGGAAATGTTCAAAACATTATCCAACAATACAAAATTCTATCATTTCTTTACTAATAAAGAGACTGATATGATTTTGTATATCAGGTTCGGTATCTAATAACATTCGTTCAGAATCAATGTATTTGTAATACAGGGTGACAGTGACCAACAGACTTGGCTGCAACACATGCCCCGTTTTATGCCTCATGAAACTTATCACCCGTTCTCAGTTCTCTACCTATCTGTAGCCCTATGTAACAGATTACATATCTGGGATCCTGGTCCGGTATCATATTCCCAGGACGTAGAGGATATTGAGAAACAGTTCTGTGTAACGAACACACCCGAAGATGATGCATCATATGAACTTTCTTCGTTTGGGCGGCACGGGAAATCTGGTATTCCCCAATTTCCTGCTCTGTCTTATAACAATTATAAGTTGGAGCGGGACCAACGTTCCCTAGCTCAGTATAACAAGCGGGTACAGTCAATTTTCCGTTTTATTATCTTAATTAAGGCGTGATATGGTCGCTACCTAGAGAGAGAGAGAAGAAAACACTCAGCGTGCGCTCTTGCAAGAATAGATTGGTTATTAATTTTATCTAATCAGGATGGCTCCCACTGTTTTTATCAAATCTTCCTTCAAACCCTAAATGGAAAGACTAGCCGGGATTAATTACACGCTACAAGTTCGCCAATCTTTCAGCCAGGCCAGTGTCGGTACTTTGAGGGAGGTGTCCCGTGCTTTCGCACGGACCTAATTAATGTAAACCTCGTTTTCCCAGAGGCGTAACCCCGTTGACATCTTTCTAGACACCTACTTGATCGGCTAATTGTAATGTGTAAAACTCTCCCAGGAGTAACAATTACTCGCAGCGGGTATCGGGATCCAACTATCTCATAGAAGGTATGCAATCTCATTGCAAATTTCAACACTTGAAATTCCCGATAATATTTTGCCCCGAACGATCTATGACCTTGACAAGGTCAACAAACCATAGACCGCAAGTCAAGTTCAACCCATCATTTCTTGATTGAATCAAACCCACCCGCACGACCCTTGACAAGGTCAACAAGGCCGCACGACTACCCTAACCCAATCTGCATCATATGCATAAGCAGATAAATACTAGTTAGCTACCGCACACTGCGCCTTGACAAGGTCAACAAACGTAGCACGAATACTAAGCAGGACTTATCTGAAATGACGGAGGGCTACGACAGGTTTTTCTGAAAACCTATTGTGTAATGAACTTGATATCGTTGTAGGATCGAATGAATTTTAAAATGGAGTGTTTTTGAGGCTTTTCCAGTTTTGCTAAAGGAGTCACTCCCGGTGAAGGGATCGTCGGTCCTTTCCTCGTCGAATGGGGTGCGGGATATATCATATATATCACTGTGCAAAGCAGAACTCTTAAAAGCAATCAAAAGACAAACCGAGTGTGTAGCATCTGCCAGTTATTGCTAAAGGAGTCACTCCCGGTGAAGGGATCTCGGTCCTTTCCTTATCGAATAAGGTGCAGGATATATCATATATACCGTTGTGCAAAGCAAGAACTGTAGCTACCTGTTTTTATTTTGAAATTCGATTCCACAACATCTTAGGTTTCTTTTCTTTCATTAATCACATTAATGAAGTCCCATCATTTAAGTTACCTAAACATCACAGATAAATACGACGTACACTTATGCCATCCGCATTCGCCTCGATGTCCCCTCATGCACCGTTAGGTTAGGTAACTAACGGCAGAGTGGGGCAGGGCTAGCGCGGGTGTAAAACATAAGTAACGTATATAATATATCATATATATTACATACTGTATCTATCACAGAACATCACATGATCACATCACAGATATCGCAGCAGAAGAATCATATGAAATATTGGATATACTAGGATGTCCGTGTTTTCAATACGAGCCAGTATAAAACACGAATTCCACGGTCGCAATGAATAGCCAAACCCACACCCCTAGACCCCTACGAGAGCGGCAAGCAACCCTACCAATTCTAGAGTTAGGAGACCCGGACTCGACTCCTCGAGTTGGTCTCCCACTGGACTCCAGAACCCGGTTACCTGTGCCCTCCTCCTTGGGTCTGTCCTAGTGCGGAAAAGTAAATAATATACAAACGGTGACATCTTCCGCAACCTGGAAGTGCCCCAATAAAAGAATATTACATACAAGTTTTTACATGAATGAAAATGAAAAACACTCATCTCACATAAAAACCCCCGGCTATTCAAACGCGACGATCCAATATAACATATCCAGCAACATATAACATCACATGCCATCAACGTAAGTAAACATGCGTATCCCAATTGTCGTTGACATATAGCAACGAAACCGGCGATATCACATATTACACTTACGGTCACAGAAAAGAAAGTGTAAAACTACAACAGTTGGAATCCGCAACCTCCTCAGACATCGCATGCCTGACCATATGAATTGCTTAGACATCGCATGCCTAACAATTATAAACCCCGCATTTTAGTCTCATTATCGAAAACTATTTTCAATATTAAGTCGGGCAATTCAACAAGATTCCCGAAAAACTGATCGAATGCTCGTCGCAAACTTTAGTAGACGGACGCACCCCTGATACCGTCGACGAAGTGCACCAAGGCGGAACACCGCTGCCGTGAGCACCCAACCGGATGCTTTCGGCAATGGGGTTCTCCTACAGTCACTTGGTCGGGGCTATGGAGTGAGGCTGTCTATTAAGTTTACCCGGCAAGTATCCGCGTACGCTACGTGATTGCGACGGACTTTTGATCACATCAAAATTCCGTGGCAACCGATCAAGTGAGACTAAAGTGCTATGTTTATAACATTCATGTTAGTTATCTCATAACTATTTGTGAATTCCAATTATTGTATCACATTCCGGATAAATAGAAAATGTTAAACATTCCGATCGAACAATCGAACACCCAAGTTTTCCCAAAACAGATCAACACATGAAACAAGTTTAAAAACATCCAGTTCATGCCTCAGTACCAACGGTCCAGCCGTAGGAGGGTCAAGCCAACGCCTCACATGTGGCACGCCGTACTGCCCCAAACCCTAAGGTTCCAAGGGCAGTTCAAGACGGTCACATAATCGAGTTAAGGTTTGTTGTCTTCTAGAGGGTCCATTGCGTTACTTGCACTACTCAGAACGTCTTTAAACCACGGAAATATCCAACAATTGGAAATTTCCCGACAGGGGAAAAAGTGGGTATTTATATCTGGTCGAAATTTTTAACATATTCAAAAATTATCCGGAAAACACAGAGACTAAATTAGACAATCCGATCGAAACACCGAGTCCCCAAAACAACCCAGAAAATTCAACACTTGAATAAATATTAAAAATTCCCAGGAAAACCAGCACTGTTAAGTAGGAGTTACTGTGCAAATTTCAACGCATAAAACGACAAATAGGCCGCGGAACCGCCGCACGAGCCATGCTGATTTTCCAACTAATTTTTCTGCACAGTAACTCTTAGATATTCCTGCTGATTTTTCTGCATATTTTTAATTCTCAAAAATCCACAAATTCAGAAAATGTCCAGAGAGCATGGAAAAATTGGTGTTTCGGTTCGATCGGACTTCAAACTCCGTCTAGACTTCGCCTAAGGCTCTAACCTGGCTCTGATACCACTGTAGGGTTCCTAGGCACTCTAATGAGGTCTCACAAGGCATCAACCATGCCAATTTCAAATTTTTACGGGTGCCGAGAAACCCTAAGCTAGATCGTTAACTAGAATTTTAGGCGAAACAAGAACTAGTAAACTACTTTACTATAGGGTAAATGGAAATACAACCTTTGTAGATCCGGTCCCCCACCTCCAAAGCTCCGTGATGAAGTCTCCTTGCTGTCCAAATCGGATCCCGGGCTCTAGCATCGGCTTCATCGAAGAAATGGCGGGCTAGGTCATCGACTACGATGTCGAAGATGATCTACGTCGAGGCATCACAAGATCAAGCTCCCACTTCACCAAGTCATGAAACTTGTGAAGAAAACACCCTATACTACTTGGCAAGAGGTAGAGGATGAAGAAATAGGAGGTGGGTTTACTTTAGAATTGGATTTCTCACTCATTTTCACTAGTTGCCATTGTTGATAGCAAGCTTTTCTTCATGTGAAGAAGAAGAAGAAGAAAGAATATGATAAGTGTTATTCAATAATTGAAAAAGAATTGATTCTTATCATATTCTAACATTAGTTAAGTGTAGAGAAGAGACCATGGTTAGTTATGATGGTTAGGGTTAAGCAAGAGACAAGAATGGTGGACTAGGTCAAAGTTTCATGAAGCTTCAACTAAACTACAAATAAAGCCACCATTCTTTTCTAATCATTTCCAAAATGAATAAACAAATAAATAAATGATTAAGAAAAACCCTAATCATCAACTTAACTATGGTTTAATTCTTTACATTTAACCAAATAAACATGTATCATCAAACATGATACAATCAAGTGCACAAAAGTATATCACATATACAACTTGCACAAATCAAGTGAGAAAATCCATTTAAAGTGAACCAATACTAGTTAATGCAAAGTAATATATCAAATATATAATTATACATTAAATCATCAAATCAACACTTGATTTAACGATCCGGTCATATCGCATATAACCGACTAGTATGCTATGTATCGGCTTATCGAATCAATCCTTGATTCGATAACTAGGTTATATCGCATATAACCAATCGATACATTCATCGCGAGAATGAAATACGATATCACATACACTCATTATTCTCGGTCCTGCACATATCTCATATGCGCTCCTATTTCGTTTCGCTTGAGCCAGGAAACCTCTGTGTAGGACTCTAAAGACTCGTCAATACGCCGGCAGCAGATGATGATCATATCAAGCACCCACAAGCCGCAAGCGGTCTGCTAAACGTAACGGCCACCCGGGTATTGAGCGATCAGAAGATCGACGAGCAAGCCCGCTCACACTCCTGTGAATCCAACCAGTAACACTTACCGTACAGTCCGGTCTCGTCGTCTGATATGTCGCATATCTTGCCTAGGAGTGGTAAACGTCAGACCCCAATAGCTCGATAAGTCGTGTCTATATGAGGTCTATAACAGTTCGAGAAACTACTGGTAACACTTACCAGTAAATCTCAGCAACCCTGGCCAGGGATTTCCGGTTATAGCCAATCGAACACAGCGCAACATCAACTCCCTATACCGGGAGAGACGAATCCCCTCCTATCGCTCATTGCCTCCATGTGATTCGGGACTGTAACCAAAAGCCACCGTTTTGCACGCCCTCTTGGACGTGGTAAGGTGGAAATCAAAGCACAGTGGGAATCACACAAGACTCTATGACGATCTCGGGTCTACAGACTAACCTGTACCAGTGTCACCAGAGAACTGCCATCTGACGTGAGGTATAATACCATCTGGGAGTTCTCGGCGAGTCCGTCCAGTGTACCCAGTCTCCACTGAGCACCCGTATATCATCTCTGATGTCAAACACCAATGGATATGGGATCATCCATCGCCCATCTATATGGGTCGAGAAGGTATACGCTAGTCTACTCTGGTATATCGATGCCCCCGTCTCGATACACCCACGACTAGGGACCTTGAAGGATGTACTTATAGACTACCATGTCCCCACTGGTATGATCCGCATCATAGTCCAGGTAGTCAAGTACACATCCTAAGGGCTTTACCAACATGTAATAGAGAGGCAATCAGTATACACGTTAAGGTAAAGAGTAACCAGATAGCATACTATCATGTCGAGCAAGAAAGTCCTCCCTATATATGTCCAAGCATCCACTACAGTATACATCCTATGTATAGTAATGGCCTCTAGGGCATACATATAACTAACACTTAGGCTGCGGATCCGCGGCCTTATTGACTCTACAATTCCTGAGTTTTTAGGGGTATTTTGGTAATTTTATCTTATGGCAGATTGTTGCCCTAGGTTTCCATTTTCCTGCCTATAAATAGCCCAGAACTTGCCAAGCCAAGAGTGCTCATTCTTGTGTAAAATTTTACATATACTTTGTTGTTCTTCTTCCTCTCATCATCTTTTCTCCATTAAAACTTTGTAGTGAGCTTTTTATGAGTGAAGGATGAATAAAAGAGTTCTTTTTGTTACCATGCTTGTCTTGTTATGTTGTTAACGATAATTGCTTGTATTTTTCATTTGCTAATCTAGTTGTTGTTATTTGTTGTTTGTTTCTTTCTTGTTCTCTTTTTCTTTATCCTTAACAACAATGATGCTTAAGCTTGATCCTTGCCAAAGTGAGGTCTCAAATAGCTAGTTATAATCTTCTAACCTCTTTCTTTCTATCTTCCTCCTTTTGTTGTATTTTCTTTTTCTTATAATGGATGAGTAGTTTTCTTACTTGTTAGGGTAGGATAAGGAAAGTTTGAGAGAAGGAAATCTCTCTCACTCTTTCCTTGCCCAACATCTTAATTCGGATTCCCGTTAATTGAACCACAATCCGCTCCCTACGACACCCTATCCTACATGATAGCGGTGATTCCTTAGTGAGACCGGTTGTGGTTGAATTAACCGGAGGTTAAGGCTAATAGCCAAGAACGGACGGACAAGCACCAAAAGGAAGAACTTAAGCATTGGAAAGCCTAGCTTATACTCGCAAGTTCCTTCCTAGTCATGCTAATCCCCGTTGTTGCCGATTACCGTAACACCGACATTAAGAGTGGCAACGAAAGAAGTGAGCGACTCCTAACTCAAACTAACCAAATCCTAACCCTAACAAGCTCTCTTTATATAACATTTTAACACATAGTTAATCTCAAAACAAACCTGGACATTTGGACTTAACTCGTTATAGCACATAGAAAAAGATTCCCATCTCCCTGCGGACGACCCGTACTCAACCGGCTAGCTACAAGCGAAACCGTTTTGATTGCGGTAATTAACTAAGCACACAAAAACTCTATCAATCAATGTCCCACCTACCAAGCAAACCACCCAAAAGTAGCTATGTGCCAGCGATGCCGCTACTGATCCGTGCGGTCAACCTGCAAGAACTGTGGTACAACGGGGGTGAGTT
Organism: Agapanthus africanus; assembly: GCA_030015575.1. Classification (NCBI taxonomy): domain Eukaryota; kingdom Viridiplantae; phylum Streptophyta; class Magnoliopsida; order Asparagales; family Amaryllidaceae; genus Agapanthus; species Agapanthus africanus. The sequence goes on from JASDDO010000006.1 coordinate 217,533,305, forward strand.
TCCAACTCGTGAATAGAAAAGCATCTACAAGTAGAAATCGAATAAACAACGACTCCTAGGTCAACTATATCATAAAGGTAATACTATGATATCTAAGATGACCGGGTCATTATATGTGCCAATAATGTAATAAATACCTATATGTATGCGAATATAATCCAATAATATAATCAATGTATGTATGCATGTGGATCTCGTCCAACCATAAAATCAATGTATGTATGCATGTGGATCTCGTCCAACCATATAATCAATGTATCTATGCACCATAAAAGCAAACGCATGAAAGTATGAGAATATAAATCAACGGGTGTCCCTCGCGACCCTCAAAATCATGGAACCTGGGTGTCCAACATCGACACTCGAAAACATCATGAAACCCGTGTCCAGCATCGACACGTAAATCCTCATATCTCGGGCTCCGTCAGTCCGGATCGGCCCTCGGGCTCCGTCTGCGGGATCGGCCCGCGGGCTCCGGCAGACGGGTCGGCCCCTATCCATCTCTCGACTCCGGTCGGTATCCTCCGGATAACCTCCAGGTCCAACCAATCACCGGTAGGTACTCGCCACCCTGCCAGGCTCATCGTCTACTCCACGAAAAACATTTCTCGCCCCGGGGAACCATACCGGGTCCACCATGTACCCGCAATTGGCCTCATCCAACTCCTCGAATCGGCTTTCACATGTCACACTCAGAACCGAGAAAACACATGGTGCACGCACTGAAATATCATATCAAGAGAAACCGGGCTTTCAAAACAGTGCATACTTTCTTAAAATAATACCACGGTTCTCAAATCCAGAAATCACATGAAATCCCAAAACTCAAAGCTCGAATCCATGCAATGTGAGGTATGCAACATAAAATCAAACTATGGGCAAAAAGGGAAAACCGCTCTTTTATGTGGATCCAGTTTTTAAAATATAACACGCGGTCCCCAATTCTCCAAAATCAAAGCCAGCATCATCTATGTATGTACAAATGTGTATGTACGTAGGCATGGACGCACAAGATATATATATTCACACAAGTATGAGTGTACAATATGTATGTGCGCCAATATGGATGTACAAGTGGGTATATACGCAAGTATGAGTGTACAATATGTATACGCGCCAATATGGATGTACAAATCGGTATATACGCAAGTATGAGTGTACAATATGCATGTGCGCCAATATGGATCTACAAGTGGGTATATACGCAAGTATGAGTGTACAATATACATGTGCGCCAATATGGATGTACAAGTGGGTATATATGCAAGTATGAGTGTACAATATGCATGTGCGCCAATATGGATTTACAAGTGAGTATATACGCAAGTATGAGTGTACAATATGTATGTGCGCCAATATGGATATACAAGTGGGTATATACGCAAGTATGAGTGTACAATATGTATGTGCGCCAATATGGATGTACAAGTGGGTGTATACGCAAGTATGAGTGTACAATATGTATGTGCACCAATACAGATGTACAAGTGGGTATATACGCAAGTATGAGTGTACAATATGTATGTGCGCCAATATGGATGTACAAGTGGGTATATAAGCAAGTATGAGTGAACAATATGTATGTGCGCCAATATGGATATACAGGTGGGTATATACGCAAGTATGAGTGTACAATATGTATGTGCTCCAATATGGATGTACAGGTGGGTATATACGCAAGTATGAGTGTACAATATGTATGTGTGCCAATATGGATGTACAAGTGGGTATATACTCAAGTATGAGTGTACAATATGTATGTGCGCCAATATGGATGTACAAGTGGGTATATACGCAAGTATGAGTATATAATATGTATGTGCGCCAATATGGATGTACAAGTGGGTATATACGCAAGTAAATTATGCAAGAGTGATATCATGATGCAGCAACCCTACTGTGTAGTGACATGGCAATTATCGATGATGAAGTGTGTGAGCCGGCAAATCTGTGTAAGTGTAACAAACGCATCATTGATAATGGTGCCGGTGTACTAGCACAGGTATAAGTAATGCAATGCGAATAACATGAATGCAGCATAAGGTAAATCATATGCAAATGCTGACGGGTATACGTATTTAACATGACCGAGTCGGTGAATCTATCCCTCGGCATCTAGCCACACAACATCACGTACGGTATAATCCATCGTACGGCATCCTCTAGTCAAGTGTATGGATCAATCATTAAGTCAAACTCATCACGTACGGAAAATCATCGTACGTCGGCATTAAACCATTTGGGATCCTATCAGCCTATATGAAAATGAGGGGTACAGACCTAACGTCACGTACGAAATATCACTCATGATTCACCACAATATGTATACCTATATATATACCTATGTCCCAGGTCACATCCATAACAATCTCATATCAGGGGACCGGCAAGGTATCAATCATCTCAATCAACTCACATCCGTATACCAACATATCATCATATCACATATTAAATCGTATTCTCTTTTCATCATATTTATATCTCACATAAAGTCACTTCACCAATACATACTACCCTTTACTATAAGAATACGTATCTAATCTAACATACACACCCGAACCATACAATCAGTTTTTAAATGGTGCGAATCGTAGTTTTGAAAGTAGGGGTTACGATGTTTTTAAGGAAAAGATATCGTTTGAAAATCCGTAACGTCCCTCAAGGTATCTGTTTAAAAGATGCATACGATTCTTCGGTTTGGAAATAGGTATGGTTCGGATGACACAATTACGTCGGCTATCTAGTCCTATAGTACCCTAAACGGCAATATCGTCAAACGTCATCCTCAAATTCCGTCATCACATATTAGTCGTATCAAAACACTTCTAACTATCCTTTAGTTTATAATATGGTTTCACTAAAAATCTTTTAACTCTAACCCTAGTTTCCTAATCTAGGATTTTTCTTAACCATATGCTACAAATCGGTTTCCACCAAAACTTTACGGGGGTGCTATACGCCATCCACCCGACTTCCCCCGTAGATATAGATCTACTCACTTTGATCTTGCTTGCCGAAGTCGATGTCTCCACGCTCCGTCGCCTTGGAATCCACGCGAAGGTACCTACAATATCAACACAATCGCAAATGCTATTAAAATCGATTTCGAAAAACCGATACGGCACACGACACGCTCATAGGTTAGAACCTATGGCCTACGCGAGCAAAAACAATCAACAACCCTTGTTGTTGATTACAAACATCCAACAACCAGATACAAATCCAAATATCAACACTTATCATTCAAAATACGGAAAACGAGAAAACAACAACATAGGAAAACCCTTCCCAGATTTCACTATAGGCCAAACTAAGGGATTTTGCATATTGGGTTGCTCTAAATAGAAGATATAGGAGCTAAAGACCAAGTACGAGCCAAAACCAACCTACCCAGGCCGCAATTTGCGGCCAATATGCATTAATTTGCGGCCAGGAATTGGGTTATGGGGATAGGGTTTCATTGGTAGCTTCCTTGGTGCCTGCATGACTCCCTGTGTTTGCTAAATAAATCATAGTGTCCCCGGGTGTTAGCAGATCTCTAAACAACCTCATAATTTTCACAAATTCCCGATATCGGGGTTTATAGGTTTGGGGTTTGGGGTTCTATCTCAGGTTTCAGTCCATGAAACTAACTCTAGAGGGGTTATAAGGTCTCTACTAACTTCAATTTCATCTTTGGATTCAATTCCAATCCTAACCTCTTCTAGAAATTTCCAAAGTTCACATATCCACACTAAATCGATTCTAAACTTAAACTAGAATATAAAAAACTAAAAACTAAAATAATTGGTAGAGATTATACCTCATTTATGCCACAAGCAAAGCCCTAGATGTCCAAAGTCTTCAAAATCTAACTTTTCTTGGTCCAATGTGTAGAGGATGAAATGAGGATTATCTTTTGTGAAGGAAGTATAGGGTTTTGGTGAGGGACTTGAGAAGGGTCATGAGGGTAGAATGAGGGAGCTTGAAGGTGAAGAAGGAGAAGAAAATGGTGGGGGGAAAATGGTTGAGGCAGCTCTCTCCCCCTCTCTCTCTCTCTTTCTCACTCTCATTCTCTCTCCTAGCATGGTCTCATATCATCATTGTGTCCCCCCTCTCTCTCTCCTCAATCATTCCTCTTTTCTTTTCTTTTCTATACTCACCTAAAGCCAACCATAACTTAAAACAACACAAATGAACATGTCATGGCGCATTAACCATGAAAAACTGTAGAAACACGGATTTGACTTAATCGTGATTAGCAGTGCACTAATCGGGTTTTTATCCAAACTGCATATAATAAATTTTAAAAATGCCAAATCCTTTAAATATATTTTTAAATGAATAAATCATTTTAAATTCCTATTTATTTCACAATTATTGGTATATATTTATACCCTTTTTCGAAAACCACAATTTCGCAAATCAGGCAGTTTTCGGGAAATTTATTATTTTAATATTAAATTCCAAAAATAATATTTTATATTTTCTGATATGTTACATAATTACACCCGACAGGTTCTCCAATCATTTTTCCAGGCAGGTATCGGTACTCCGAGGGAGGTTCCCCATGCTTTCGCACGGACGTAATTAGAATAAACCTCGTTTTCCTATAGGCATTACCCCGTTGACACCATTCTAGACACCTACTTGATCGGCTAATTGTAAAGTGCAAAACTCTCCCATGCGTAACTCTTACTTGCAGTGGGTATCGGGATCCAACTATCATATAGAAGTGTAACGTTTTGAAAATCGTTTCGGTGAAATTTCGGAAAAATCGGTAAAATAAGGGGGTTTTCCGTAAAAAGTCAAAATACAAATATCTTTATTATAAAATTAAATATATATATTCTATCTATGTAATTACTAGTATTTGGTGTTTATTGAGCCACTGGTAAAATTTCTATTTTTATGAAAATTTTTCCGAAAATAATTATTTTAATATTATTTTAAGCCGTCACTAATACATTTAATTAGGGAAAATTATAAATTGGAATGAGTTGAAACAAATTTTGTGCATAATAACACATTAAACAAAATTTTAACATGTTATTTTTGAAATGAAATAAAGTTGTTAATCGGTTTTAGAAAATATAAAAAAAAGGGGCTTAAATGGTGAAATATAGCTAAATAAAATTGGGGTATGGTTGCATGTTGCTTGATATTCCTCATACACACACACACACCCTCACCCTCTCCCCTATTAGGGCTGAATTCAGCAGCCCCCCTCATCTCCCCACTTAAAAGTCAAAGAAAACCAAGAAAAGAAAAGGAAAAATAAAGGAAAAGATGTTTAAGTGTTGACTTGAAGTATAGCTTTCTTTGACCTTTCATTCAACACCTCTCTCTCTCTCCTCATCCTCCTATTTTGGCCGAACCCACCTCTTCCCACTGTAGCAGCCTCCCCCCTCTTCTCCCTCTCATTTCATCACAAAAAAATTCATCAAAATGCTTCAAATCCCTACAAATTCAAAGCAAAATCAAAATCTACTCACTACCCATTATTCCTTGGCTATGCTATTATGGATCTTGGTGAAAAGTTAGCATTTTGGAGACATGTTGCATGTGGGATCTCATGATCTTTGAGGTATAATCCTAACCCCATGTTTAATGAGTTGTTAATTACTTCAATTTATCTAATTTTGATGTTTAATTTGGGTTCTAACTTCAAACTTGAAATTTAAGAGAAGGGAATTGTTACCAAGTGAGGGTTTTTATCATTGATCATGGTTTAATGGTGTAGTTATCATGCTAAGACATAGAAAAATTAATCTAGTTGCTAATTTCCAAATTTGTAACATTTAAAATGTCCAGATTAAGCTTTTTTTTAAACTATGTTTTTGTAACTACGAATATATTTAAGAGAAAAACCTAATTAGGTTATTCATGGCATTATTAACATTTTAATAGGCTGTTTAGCAACTTGGATCATGCTAATCCAAGCTAAATCGTTGTTTGTGCATTTTTGCTATAAAATTGTGAAAATGGTTTTTATGACTTATTTAAGATGTTTAATAAGTATTATGGCCATTAGAATTGTTAAAACATCAAGTTTTGTACTAAAACGATAAATTTTTGCTTGCTAGGTTTCGGGAAAATAGCTTTTAAAGTGAGTTTGGGGTTTTTTTTGTAAATTTTAACCTATTTCATATAATAATTAGTGTTTGTGAATGAGCAAATGGGTGCGTTTGGGTTTTCTCGATGGGTTGATGTTTGTACATCGACATCGAGGGTTGGTTTGGTTATTCTTGCTTGTGTAGGCGATAGGTTTTGACGCGTGCCGATTTGGTTTTCGTATGCCGTTTCGATTTCGAATTGGGTTTTCATGCGATACGATACGCTGTGATATGTAGGTACCCCATGTGGACTTCGAGACGACAATCAAGCGCGTGGCGACGTCGGCACCGGCGAGCGAAGACCAGGTGAGTAGATTTATATCTACGGGGAGAAGTCGGGTGGATGGCATATAGCAGCCCCGCAGTTCGTAATATAGCATATATAATGGATATATATATGTGGTTTATGATACGTGGATGATATTCAGGATATGGTTATGTGTTCATGGATTTGTAGTGTTACTCGCGAAACCCTAGAGTAGTTGTTGCACCCACACACGCACACACACTTGCTTACATTCTTCTTTCATATGTGCGTATATGGGATTATACATTTATGTGTTCACATGGGTATGGGACTATGTGTTCATATACTGGATTTGAGGATAGTATTTGGGATTTGAGGTGAGTCGATGAGATGCGATTTGAGACCGTGAGATCGGTGATATGGTAGAATTCGTATTTGAGATACGTCATGATATTATAGCGGATCTTTGGACAACGATACCACGTGAATAGTGATAATGATGAAATGGTCGACATGTGACCGTGATATGAGTTATGATATACTAGGATATTTATAATAGGTCGCATTGGCCGATGTATACTTCTTTTTGATGATATGTGCCGATGATATCGGTTTGTACGAGACTGTAGATCAACAGTCAGATCATAATTAGATTGATGATATTAGTATTGTACTAGACGTAGATCAGTACCCCAGATTATGAGCTTTGATAAAGAGGATACCAAATGATTAATTTGATGATTGTGATACTGACCTGTACCCAGATTTGGGGATGCCGTACGACGGATTTACGTACGAGCTATATATTGATGTTTGATCCGCACTCTTGACTTGGGAATAACTGATTATAGATATGGTATCGGATGTGATATTGTCGAGGCGGGATCACCGACTATATATATATATATACAAATGTATCGACTCAGATGTCAGGCGGTTTCCTTACCTTCAGTTAGCCTGTTAGCACAACCCTATAGTTTAGTTTTGCTGTATGACTCATATTACATTAAATGCAGATTTGTTATCATTGTGTCTAGTATTTAGCTCCCGCTCATTATTGCTGTTCGCTCCGCATTGCATGCTTATATAATGATTCATATCCTATTATTGATATCACGCTGTTAGGACAACAGCACCATTACCGATGACGCGTATGTACCACGTACACTTACTTGCCGGCTCACACACATCTTCATCGGTAATTGCCATGTCATGAACACTTTAGAAATACTATTTCATTGACATAGGTTGTTAGCTAATAGTTTAGATATAATATTAGTGTACTTGCCTTATATGCTAGTTTAGACATTATAGTTATTGCCTGCTACTTCATGCATGTTATCATTCATTGTTGTGCCGCATTCATGGGTTTTCATGCCTATATTCTCTGTTTACATGCTATTGATGATTTGGATTCGGATTTTCATGTGATTTCTTGGATTTGGAGGAAAACCGTAAAAACATAAATAAACCTTTTTTTTCTCTCTTTTAAATAAAAAGTGCGGTTTTCCCATGATGTATGAGTCGTCCACCATGAGTTTGCTGATGGATTTCGAGACCCGAGTTCGAGGAGTGGAGGAATCGTTTCGGGTACATGGTGGACCCGGTGCGGTACCCCGGGGCAAGAGGATCGCAGATGATGGCGTTGAGCCTGGCAGGGGAGTACTACCGACCGGTGATTTTACCCGACGCGTCGGATATCCGGAGGATACCGTCGTGGTCTTGAGATGGATTGTAGGGGCCGGTCTGGACTGACGGCGCCCTAGATATTGAGATTAAGACATTGAGATTTCGAGATATTGAGGTACTGAGATTTGATGATACAGGTCAGTCCGGATAGCCGGAGCCTGAGATTTTGAGACATTAAGATTTATGTTTTGTGCCGATGCTAGACACTGTTTATATTGATTTCATTTATGATAACTCATTTTAAGAATACAAAGGAAATCTCACTAAATTATGAAAGCAGTTTCTTTAGTACATGTATTCTGTTTTCATGCTTTCATACATTATCCATATGATATATTGCTACCTGAGGCACTGACATGGGCATATGGGATTACACTTGGGTTAGATATTTACCCTAGCCATTGTTATAGACTGCAGGTTTTATATTTGAGGATTATATATTATGATCGTATGACCTAGGATTGCATCATACATTCGGTTTCTGTTCGTAGATGTTTTTCTATTCACGAGTTGGCAACTCACCCCCGTTGTGCCACAGTTTCTTGCAGGTTTTGCCGTACAGGTTTCATTACGGCTTTGCTGGCACTACTTCTTTTCGGGTGACTTGCTAGTAGGTGGGTTTATTTGTATCGTACCCATCATTATACCTTATATATTATTATTCTGTTGTATCTAGAAGTTCCATCAACCAAACATGTATTTATTTCAGAGATAGCGACCAGTGATGTTTATTCTTTCGACCTTAGAGTCGCGCCTTGTATTTCTATGGATTTCTTGTTGTTTTGAGTTTCCTTTTGAGTTTTGATCCTCGCCCTTGGCGTTGTATATTATATTGCTTGTGTGGTTGTGACCGTCGATTGACGAAGAGCTAGCTCCCGCTTGGTGATGCCTTTTTATTGATTTCGTATACTATTCATGTTGTATCCCGTTTGGGGGCCAGTATTTATAAAGGAGACTCTGCCGAAATTTTCAGGAAATATTTGATGTTTTTAAAAACGCATAATTCGGCTTATGCTATTAAAACTACTTGATTTAAATTGGTTTTCCTTCACTCTACTACTTTTCTTGGTTTGGTTTTCTGGGTTTTCGGCTTACTTAGATTACTTACGCCTCAAGACGTTTTGTAGTCTAAGTGCCGGTCATGTTCCGTACTTTCGGGTCGTGACAAAGTAGGTATCAGAGCGTTAGGTTTTTACCTTCGGAGCGTAGGATGACCCTTGGTTGATGGAATAGGTGACTAAACTAGAGTGACGTACCGTGGGTATGTTCCGCGCCATACTTACGATACGCTACTCCACTTAAGAAGCCTTAGGATGTACATTTCTTTGTTCAGTGTTATATTCATTCCTGATCTAGCCTCATCGGTACCAGTTATGGTTTTGCTTCCACGATTACGGGCAGGGAGAGCTACGGCTAGAGTTGCGGTCAGCACGAGCTCGTCACGAACGAGGACTGACCAGGGCATGATTTCGGTGACACACGATTGCAGAGATGTGTCGTTTTATTGTGTTTTCGCGCCACGAGCGTGGGTGGATTGCTGTATGAGATTACTCAGACGTGCAGACCAGCCGTAGAGGATTGAGCCACTGATAGAGGCCAACCAAATTTTGATGACCGTTGATGTATTGCTTATTCATGATGATTAAGGCACGGTTCAGCATGCAGACGAGTGAGCCAGTTGTTGCTGCGAGCGAAGAGATATCACCCCAGATGTTGGAGCTATTGAAGTACGAGTTGTACTAAGACATGAGAGAAGGTCGCTAGTCACCGAGGATGAATGACTAGGACATGTGGTTCGTTCGCTACCCCGATGCGAGGTCATCAGATAGATTGATTCTAGCTAGAGAAGACTTCACGCGGATACGTTGAGAGTCGATAGAGACGATCGAATGTCAAAAACCTATTATTCCAAGTTTAAAGTATTCGGAAAGACATGCAGGCAATTCTATGGACCCTCTAGAAGAATGAAACCCTAATTCGACTTAATGACCGTGTGAAAGCCTTTGAACCTTAGGGTTTGCGGCAGTTCCGCGGCACCATTAGTCAGGCTTGGGTTTTCCCTTCTACGGCTGGACCATCGATGCTGTGGTACGTACTCGATACTGTTAAACTGTACCCAAGATGTTAAGCTCTTGGGGGATTATGAGGTTTTGACGAATCGATCGGATGGTTCGACTTCATTCGGATGCTAGGTGGTGAGATGCATTTCTTGGGAGACTCCAGATACGAGGATAGTCGTTGGAGCTCAGTCCATGCAGCCACGACGAGACGAGTCCGAAGCAGTCGACATTAGAGAAAAGTGGAGTAAGAGGTTCGTACGAGGTCTTGATGAGACGACATTCCACTCCGCCGACATCAAAGATGCGATACGCATGCCGAGGCATTGTACTTGGATATACCTTCCAGAAAGAGTCGCGATGAGTATGCAGCCGTTCCGGAACGAGAATAGATCTAGTAAGGGGCGATGACTTCCGGACAGTTCGGCAGAGACGAGATTTAAGAGAGATCCCGACAGGACCTTTTTGGAATAAATTACGAGAAGACTTGGGCCCAGTGGTGGTCATGTTACGCACACCGGCAGGCCAGAGTTCAGGATCGTCGACGAGACATGCTATGAGTGACCACGACAGTTGGCCAGAGATTCTTGGAGGATGTGCTTGAGCGGGACTATTCCGCCATACTTGATTTTGGTATTTTGAGCGATCTATTCGCATGATTTGGTTTTGATGATTGAGTTTCATGATATCGTTTTCATGCGCCATGGTTGCACCTACTGAGTATTTACGATTTTTGCACAGTTGTTGCACTTGAGATAGTTTTCGTGCCTTGGTTTCTCATGTTTGTGATTATATAGATTTCATACAGTTGAGTTGATTTGTGCGTATATACGCATACAATTTGGTTTTTGCACTCGGTATAATTCACATATGCTTGTAGTGCAGTGGTATGCATTTTGTGCACTTAGATGCACTGGACTTCGATTTCGATTGTGATGTTCGATATTGTTTTGTGCACCTTGTGCACCTGATTGGATTTCGCGCATGTTTTGAGACGCGATTTTGGTGCACACCAGATGCACTAAATCGAGATTTTTCATGCATGTCAGATGCACCTGTTTTTGTTGTCAGGCACACACGTTGCCTATGACAGATGTTGTGTGCACACCCGATGCACTTAGGTGTTGTTTCTGTGCGCATGTATGGCACATATATGGATTTTGATTTCCGTGCGCACCAGACGCACGTAGTATTCATATGCATATTTTGGGATTGATTTCTTATGGAGCAGTACGTTTTTATGATATTTGTTATGTGTTTTCGTACTGAGCAGGACTAGTCAGAGGACAGTACCTGAATATATTTTGCATGTATTGATAGCTATCGAAGGGAATTCCAAAAAAGCGAGCTATAGTCTCAGTACTTACCTACGTGTCTGATATGACACACGAAACGTTTAAAACAAGGAACCCTTCTAAATTGTTTCCAAAACGGCGGAATGTACATATTAAACAAAAGATATATATGTATATGGTTATTTTCTTATGATAGACGTCCGCCACTGTGCAGTGTTATGCGCATTGCACAGCGACTTTAAAAGATTTGGCATGCATTTCCTTCAGATATTTACATATATAGATTGGATATTTACATGTATAGTTTCGAGTTATTTCACATTGGTTTTGTATTGGATTTGACATTTGTGTATTTACCATGACTCCGATGATTGCGGGATGCTTGACGGAGTTTTGATTTTGAGTTATATGCTCATTTTTCATGCGCATTCGCTGCGCTACGATTTGTTTTATGTATTTATGATTTTGGAGCCCCGATGACTTGATGGTTTTGCTTATATGTTTTAGTATTTGGGGGAAGTTTTAATTTAAATTCAAGGACCGAATTTCTTTAAGGGGGGAAGATTGTAACGTTTTGAAAATCGTTTCGGTGAAATTTCGGAAAGATCGGTAAAATAAGGGGGTTTTCCGTATAAAGTCAAAATACAAATATCTTTATTATAAAATTAAATATACATATTCTAGCTATGTAATTGCTAGTATTTGGTGTTTATTGAGCCACTGGTAAAATTTCTATTTTTCTGAAATTTTTTCCGAAAATAATTATTTTAATATTATTTTAAGCCGTCACTAATACATTTAATTAGGGAAAATTACAAATTGGAATGAGTTGAAACAAATTTTGTGAATCATAACACATTAAACAAAATTTTAACATGCTGTTTTTGAAATGAAATGAAGTTGTTAATTGGTTTTAGAAAATATAAAAAAAAGGGCTTAAATGGTGAAATATAGCTAAATAGAATTGGGGTATGGTTGCATGTTGCTTGATATTCCTCATATACACACACACCCTCACCCTCTCCCCTATTAGGGTTGAATTTAGCAGCCCCGCCTCATCTCCCCACTTAAAAGTCAAAGAAAACCAAGAAAAGAAAAGGAAAAATAAAGGAAAAGATGTTTAAGTGTTGACTTGAAGTATAGCTTTCTTTGACCTTTCATTCAACACCCCTCTCTCTCTCCTCATCCCCCCATTTTGGCCGAACCCACCTCTTTCCACTGCAGCAGTCTCCCCCCTCTTCTCCCTCTCATTTCATCACAAAAAATTCATCAAAATGCTTCAAATCCCTACAAATTCAAAGCAAAATCAAAATCTACTCACTACCCATTATTCCTTGGCTATGCTATTATGGATCTTGGTGAAAAGTTAGCATTTTGGAGACATGTTGCATGTGGGATCTCATGATCTTTGAGGTATAATCCTAACCCCATGTTTAATGAGTTGTTAATTACTTCAATATATCTAATTTTGATGTTTAATTTGGGTTCTAACTTCAAACTTGAAATTCAAGAGAAGGGAATTGTTACCAAGTGAGGGTTTATATCATTGATCATGGTTTAATGGTGTAGTTATCATGCTAAGCCATAGAAAAATTAATCTAGTTGCTAATTTCCAAATTTGTAACATTTAAAATGTCCAAATTAAGCTTTTTTTTAAAACTAGGTTTTTGTAACTATGAATATGTTTAAGAGAAAAACCTAATTAGGTTATTCATGGCATTATTAACATTTTAATAGGCTGTTTAGCAACTTGGATCATGCTAATCCAAGCTAAATCGTTGTTTGTGCATTTTTGCTATAAAATTGTGAAAATGGTTTTTATGACTTATTTAAGATGTTTAATAAGTATTATGGCCATTAGAATTGTTAAAACATCAAGTTTTGTACTAAACGGCAAATTTTTGCTTGCTAGGTTTCGGGAAAATAGCTTTTAAAATGAGTTTGGCGTTTTTTGTAAATTTTAACCTATATCATATAATAATTAGTGTTTGTGAATGAGCAAATGGGTGCGTTTGGGTTTTCTCGATGGGTTGATGTTTGTACATCGAAATCGAGGGTTGGTTTGGCTATTCTTGCATGTGTAGGCGATAGGTTTTGACGCGTGCCGATTTGGTTTTCGTATGCCGTTTCGATTTCGAATTTGGTTTTTATGCGATACGATACGCTGTGATATGTAGGTACCCCATGTGGGTTGCGAGACGACAATCAAGCGCGTGGCGACGTCGGCACCGGCGAGCGAGGACCAGGTGAGTAGATTTATATCTACGAGGAGAAGACGGGTGGATGGCGTATAGCACCCCCGCAGTTCGTAATATAGCATATATAATGGATATATATATGTGGTTTATGATACGTGGATGATATTCAGGATATGGTTATGTGTTCATGGATTTGTAGTGTTACTCGCGAAACCCTAGAGTAGTTGTTGCACCCACACACGCACACACACTTGCTTACATTCTTCTTTCATATGTGCGTATATGGGATTATACATTTTTGTGTTCACATGGGTATGGGACTATGTGTTCTTATACTGGATTTGAGGATAGTATTTGGGATTTGAGGTGAGTCGATGAGATGTGATTTGCGACCGTGAGATCGGTGATATGGAAGAATTCGTATTTGAGATACGTCATGATGTTATAGCGGATCTTTGGACAACGATACCACGTGAATAGTGATAATGATGAAATGGTCGACATGTGATCGTGATATGAGTTATGATATGCTAGGATATTTATAATAGGTCGTATTGGGCGATGTATACTTCTTTTTGATGATATGTGCCGATGATATCGGTTTGTACGAGACTGTAGATCAGCAGTCAGATCATATTTAGATTGATGATATTAGTATTGTACTAGACATAGATCAGTACCCCGGATTATGAGCTTTGATATAGAGGATACCAAATGATTAATTTGATGAATGTGATACTGACCTGTACCCAGATTTGGGGATGCCGTACGATGGATTTACGTACGAGCTATATATTAATGTTTGATCCGCACTCTTGACATGGGAATTACTGATTATAGATATGGTATCGGATGTGATATTGTCGAGGCGGGATCACCGACTATATATATATATTTATACATATGTATCGACTCAAATGTTAGGCGGTTTCCTTACCTTCAGTTAGCCTGTTAGCTCAGCCCTATAGTTTAGTGTAGCTGTATGACTCATATTACATTAAATGCAGATTTGTTATCATTGTGTCTAGTATTTAGCTCCCGCTCATTATTGTTGTTCGCTCCGCATCGCATGCTTATATTATGATTCATATCCTATTGTTGATATCATGCTGTTAGGACACCAGCACCATTACCGATGACGCGTATGTACCACGTACACTTACTTGCCGGCTCACACACATCTTCATCGGTAATTTCCATGTCACGAATTCTTTAGAAATACTATTTCATTGACATAGGTTGTTAGCTAATAGTTTAGACATAATATTAGTGTACTTGCCTTATATGCTAGTTTAGACATTGTAGTTATTGCCTACTACTTCATGCATGTTATTATTCACTGTTGTGCAGCATTCATGGGTTTTCATTCCTATATTCACTGTTTACATGCCATTGATGATTTGGATTTGGATTTTCATGAGATTTCTTGGATTTGGAGGAAAACCGCAAAAACATAAATAAACCTTTTTTCTCTCTTTTAAATAAAAAGTACGGTTTTCCCATGATGTATGAGTCGTCCACCATGAGTTTGCTGATGGATTTCGAGACCCGAGTTCGAGGAGTGGAGGAACCGTTTCGGGTACATGGTGGACCCGGTGCGGTAACCCGGGGCAAGATGATCGCAGATGATGGCGTTGAGCCTGGCAGGGGAGCACTACCGACCGGTGATTTTACCCGACGCGTCGGATATCCGGAGGATACCGTCGTGGTCTTGAGATGGATGGTAGGTGCCGGTCTGGACTGACGGCGCCCTAGATATTGAGATTGAGACATTGAGATTTCGAGATATTGAGGTACTGAGATTTGATGATACAGGCCAGTCCGGATAGCCGGAGCCTGAGATTTTGAGACATTGAGATTTATGTTTTGTGTCGATGCTAGACACTGTTTATGTTGATTTCATTTATGATACCTCATTTTAAGAATACAAAGGAAATCTCACTAAATTATAAAAGCATTTTCTTTAGTACATGTATTCTGTTTTCATGCATTCATACATCATCCATATGATATATTGCTACCTGAGGCACTGACATGGGCATATGGGATTACATTTGGGTTAGATATTTACCCTAGCCATTGTTATAGGCAGCATGTTTTATATTTGAGGATTATATATCATGATCGTATGACCTAGGATTGCGTCATACATGCGGTTTCTGTTCGTAGATGTTTTTCTATTCACGAGTTGGAAACTCACCCCCGTTGTGCCACAGTTTCTTGCAGGTTTTGCCGTACAGGTTTCATTACGGCCTTGCTGGCACTGCTTCTTTTCGGATGACTTGCTAGTAGGTGGGTTTATTTGTATCGTACCCATCATTATACCATGTATATTATTATTCTGTTGTATCTAGAAGTTCCATCAACCAAACATGTATTTATTTCAGAGATAGAGACGAGTGATGTTTATTCTTTCGACCTTAGAGTCGCACGTTGTATTTCTATGGATTTCTTGCTGTTTTGAGTTTCCTTTTGAGTTTTGATCCTCGCCCTTGGCGTTGTATATTATATTGCTTGTGTGGTTGTGACCGTCGATTGACGAAGAGCTAGCTCCCGCTTGGGGATGCCATTTTATTGATTTCGTATACTATTCCTGTTGTATCCCGTTTGGGGGCCAGTATTTACAAAGGAGACTCTGCCGAAATTTTCAGGAAATATTTGATGTTTTTAAAAACGCATAATTCGGCTTATGCTATTAAAACTACTTGATTTAAATTGGTTTTCCTTCACTCTACTACCTTTCTTGGTTTGGTTTTCTGGGTTTTCGGCTTACTTAGATTACGTACGCCTCGAGACGTTTCGTTGTCCAAGTGCCGGTCATGTTCCGTACTTTCGGGTCGTGACAAGAAGCTATACAATCTCATTGCAAATTTCAACACTTGAAATTCCCGATAATGGTTTTTATCCCTAGCTTCCTATGACCTTGACGGAGGTCAACAAACCATAGGCTTCTAGTCAAGTTCAACCCGTTCATTTCTTGATTGAATTAAACCCACCCACACGACCCTTGACGGAGTTCAACAAGGTCGTACGACTACCCTAATCCAATCGCATCACATGCGGCAGATAAGCACTAATCAGCTACTGCACACTACGCCTTGACGGAGGTCAACAAACGCAACACGAATACTAAATAGTACTTATCTAAAATGACGGAGGGCTACGTAGGATTTTAAGAAAACCATGAGCGTAATGAACTCGATATCGTTGTAGAATCTAGTGATTTAGAAAAGGAGTGTTTTTTAGGCTTTTGCTAGCTTCGCTAAAGAGGTCACTCCCGGTGAAGGGATCTCGGCTCTTTCCTCATCGAATGAGGTGCTGGATATTCATGAATACCACTATGCAAAGGAAGAACTAGAGAAGCAGTCAAAAGACAAAACCGTGTGGGTTGTAGCATTTGCGAGTTTCGCTAAAGAGGTCACTCCCGGTGAAGGGATCTTGGCTCTTTCCTCATCGAATGAGGTGCTGGATATTCATCAAGGAATACCACTATGCAAAGCAAGAATTAGAGCTACCCTTTTTGAAAATTTGATTCTACAACATCTTTTGGTTTCTTTCTTTTCATTAATCTCATTAATGAAGTCCCATCAATTAATGTTTTCTAAACATTACAGAAAAATGAAACAAAAATAGAACGTACGCTTATGCCATCCCCATTCGCCATGGGCCCCGTCAGGCACCGTTAGGTTACTTAACGACCGGAAGAGCGGGGGCTGGACTAGCACGGGTGCAAAACATAAGCAACGTTTATTATATATCATATATATAATATTACATTCGTCTCACGCAGTTATATGATCAACATCACAGAATCAAGCAGCAGAAGAAACATATGAAATATTGGATATAGTAGGACGTCCGTGTTTTAAATTTAGCCAGTAATGTAAAACACGGATTCCACGGTCGTGATGAATAACCAAACCCACATCCCTAGACCCCTACGAGAGCAGAAAGTAACCCTGCCAATTCTAGAGTTAGGAGACCCGGTCTCAACTCCTTGAGATGGTCTCCCACTGGACTCTAGAATCCGGTTACTTGTGCTCCCCGTCTTGGGTCTATTATAATGCGGAAAAGTAAATAATATACAACAGTGGTGACATCATCCTCAATCCGGAAGTGCCCCAATAAAAGAATATTACATACAGATTTTACATGAATGAAAATAAAAAAAAACCCATCTCACATAAAACCCCCCGGCTATTCTTTCACGACGATCCAATAAACCATATCAACAGTAACACATGATATCACATATCATCAACGTAAGCAAATATTCGTATCTCTAAAACTTGTTGATATATAGCAACGATATTGGGATACCTTACATATTACACTTACGGTCGCAGAAAAGAAAATATAAAACTCCAATTATTAGAATCCGCAATATCTTTAGACATCATAAACCCAGAATATCACATATTCCGGATTTCATGCCTAACTTATAAAACTTGCATTTTAGTTTCAAATTGAAAAATCTTTTCAATTGGTTGTCGGATAATTCAACAAGATTCCCAACTTAGTGATCACATACAATACACAATTACGACGGAGTTTTGATCCGAATAAAAACTTCGTGGCAATCGATCAATTGAGACTAAACGGCTAGGTTTACAATATACTAAATAGTTTTCATAAAACTAATTAATCCGGATTCTAATAATTGTATCACACACAACACAAAGCTTGTAAAGTAACCGCGACATTAGAATTCCGAACGCAATTAGCAAACTAAACCAATTTTTCCAAAACTTTGAAAAACCAAGTGAGCTAAAGTTCCAAAAACGATCGTTTTAAGCCAATCCGGGAGTCGAAACGAACTCGAAACCCGCCTGAATCTTCGCGGAGGTGAAGATTGCAGGGTTGCCTAGCACAGCAGCAAGGTTTCGGGAGGCATCATTCATGCCATATTAAAAATTTAGCCGTTCTAGCTAACCCTAAAATAGAATCGTATACTAGAAAAAGCGACGTAATGAAATGCAAACAACTTTGCATAAGAAGTGAGCAAGGAATACAACCTTTGTAGACCGGTCCTTCACTTCAATAGCTCCATGTAGTAGTCCCTTCGCTGCAATCATGAACACCTGGACTCTAGAGCGGCACCCATGAAGAAATGAACATGCTTGCATCGAAGTCTTCGAGACCGAAGATGATCTAGGTAGAGGAGACACTAACCCAAGCTATCTCTTCACTAATTGTAGAATTAGTGAAGCAAATACCCTAAACTAAATGGCAAGTAGCAGAGGATGATGAAGTAGGTAGTGGGATCACTTTATGTTGGAGATAGTTCCCTCAGAGTCAATTATTGGATCACAGGCACGTGAATTCAATGATTGAGGGAGGACCTATCCCGGTAGGACAGTCTTACTCAAGATGATAGTATGCTATCTGGTTTACCTTTATCATCGTGTACTGCTTTAGGTGACCTTACAGGTCACTATTGCACGTTGATAGAGCCCCTAGGATTCTTGCTTGACTGCCAGCAGTATGAGGGCGATCATATACGTGGGAGCTGGTAGTCTATAAGCATATCCTTAAAAGGACCCTAGTCGTGGGAGTTTCGAGACAGGGCATCGATACTCCAGAGTAGACTAGTGTATACAGTCGAGACCCCAACGAGGGGCAGTGGCCGGTCTCACAAGCCACTGGTGTCAGTTGGTTCACCTAAGATGTATACAGGTGCTCATTGGGTTATGAGTACACCGGACAGGACTCGCCGGGAACATGCTAGTTGGTCTTATACCTGACGTCAGATAGCAGTTCCCTGGTGACATGTGTACAGGTTAGTTCATCGACCTGAGATCGTTATTTTTCTCGTGTGAGTTCCCACTGTACTTTGATTACTACCCTACCACGCTCAAAGGAAACGTGCAAACAGGTTTTATTTGGGTACAGTCCCGAGCCACATGGAGGCAGTGAGTGGATCTGCAGGGGTTCGTCTCTCCCGGTATTGGGGGTGAGGTCGCGCTGTGTCTAGGAGAGCCATTACACAAAGCCCTCGGCCGAAGCAGGAGATTTACTGGTAGGTATTTCAGTAGTATCTCAGGGTGTTCTGGGCTACACTCCGACACGACTTGTACCGCTTTTGGGGGTCTGACTTTTACCAACCCCCTAGGCCCGCCATGCGATGCTCATAGACGAACGGACCGGACTGTACGGATATTGTTACTGACAGGCTCAGTAGGGTGTCAGGATGAGTTCGCTCATCGACGTCCCTTTTGGTCAATACCTGGTAACCCGTTACGTATAGGCTAATACCTCTGACGTGCTAGTGGTTAAATCCACAACCAAAGTATTGACGAGTCGTTAGAGTCCCCCACAGACCAGTTTCTCAAGTTTCGGGAGAAACGCTGTAGAGGCCGTATGGAGATATGGCAGGGTTCAATCAGATGTGTGCGGTATTGCACGGATCGTGATCGGACGGATAATACTAGCGGGCTTTGGTTTAAGCCGGATCTTAGTATAGTATAGTGTAGATTTTGTCTCATTGCATTTGTGTTCGGTCGGAATATAAATGCGGGTATGTATATACAGTAGCAGGGTTTTCCTGTAATTTATTACGGGACCAGTTTTATGAAGTTGCCAGTTTGCTTTCCGTTTCGGCCATATTTCTTTGTATCTTTCCTTGGCTGAAATTTGGTGGAGGAGGGCTTATTTGCATTTGTGCAAATAAGCATTTTGGAGGGTGGTCTTTGCATATTGATGCTTCATGATAGCTCTTGTTTGACTTTGACTTCTTCACTCATCATTGCTTGACTTTTGTGATGGTAATAGGTTATGATGAGGTTGGTGGAGTGTTGGTTTTGATTGGTGATGATTTCTTCTCATCATCACCTTTCTCTCTCTTTGGTGTATGATAGCTTTTCCCCCCCTTTGACTTTTCTCTACACACTCCCATTCTCATTCACTATGAGAAAGAGGCCGGCCACACTTGTGTGGGTGCTCACAATTTTTGTGGTGGCAATTTTTGTTTCTCACTTTGCTAAAAATAGCTCTCTAGTTCATCTCCAAAAATTCCTCTCTTGACCTCCACCAAAATGGCAACTCCATACAAACCCCAAGAGACAAAGTATTCTACAGTTAACCTACAGCAACCTTGGGCACGTCGGCTCGCCAACTTCGTGCCCTAGTTTCCTCGGTCCAGAGGTGGGAGCCCGTAAAAGAACCCGGCGAAGTGGTGCCCTTTCGACGAGGAATTGAAGACCGGAGATTCCGCGGGAAGATCGGGACGACGACGAGAAGACCGAAGGACACGGATCGCTCGGTATATCTCTCTACCCCTTCTCTAGTTAGCTAGGATTAGATTAATGGCCCGATCCGGGTTTATAGTGCACGGTGGTGCCGGTTTAAAAGTTAAAGTAAATCATCGTTTCCGTATTCCGGCGTCGGATTGACGGCCGGGGCGCCGCCGTGCACTTACATTGGTATCAGAGCCATGCTATTAATCTAGTCTAGCTTGGTCTAATGTGTTTACATTCTCGATCGAACAAAATTCCGAAACCCGCGTTTTCAAAGTATCAGTCCTCTGTCGAAATTTTTTTTGGCTCCAAAATTTTTTCTGGCTCCAAATTTTTTTCAGGTTGTTGCAGAAACATGTGCAGGGAAATCTAAGCACTCTGGTAAAATTTGGTCGCATGAACCCATCATTCCACCGCGGAACCGCGGCCAAACCCATGTTTGGGCCGCGGTTCCGCCGCCATATTTACTATTCAGTGCATCAAATTTTTCCAGAGGGTCTCTGTGTTGAAAATAGGGGTTTTCGTATATTCTTTTTGGGTCCAGAATTTCTTTAAGTGCTACAGTAGTGCTTGGGGGCCCACTTGGGAAAAGTTGATCGATCGAAAATTTTAAACACATTGGTTCATAGTATTTACATTATATCTTCGACCGTGAATGTCACTTGATCGGTAAATCCTGTCTAACTGCTATAGCCCGGTTAGACGGATTTGCGAACGTGACATTCACGTTGATGTTCTGTGTTGTGCTGTGATGTTGCGGATTGGTCGTGGGGATAGCCTGGATGCAATGCTAGTACAGTCTGTTGTATTATGTACATTTGATATTGCGGGGCGAGCGTCCGACATGTGGACTGCCGTCACTGCCTGTTTGTATATTATTCTTTTGGGGCACGACCGGGGTGAGGTCGATGTACCCGTTGTATGTATATTTTACTTTCTGTACTAGGATTACCCTAAGGTGGGGTGCACGGATAGCCGGGTTCTAGAGGGCAACGGGCCCGCATCTCATGTCATTGAGACGGAGGGGGCTTTACTCTAGAATTGGCGGGCTATTCGCCGCACTCGTAGGGGGTACAGGTTGACCCAGGAGGGGTGCCCAAGTTACCGGATTCCGTGAAGTGCTGGGTGGTCCATTCACGTTGCTGAAGGGGGCTGCCTCGCTTCAGGTTTTGGCGGGTAACTTGCCGCGCCCGTAGGGGTCTAGGATTTCATTACACAGGCTATCCACACGACCAGGGGAACGTCGGGTTTCAGTAGCGGCTCTATGAAACCCGGGGATCCCAGATATCTGTATTGTTCTGTGATGCTTATTACATTTCTGTGATGTTGCATTTTATCACGTCTTGAGCGAAATATTATATACTGATATATATACTAGTAGATGTTGTATATGTTTTGCATCCGCGCTAGTCCAGTCCCCACTCTGTTGTTAGTTAAGTGACCTAACGGGTAATGACGGGACCCAGTGGCGAATGCGGATGGCATATACTACATCATTATTTTCGTTCTTTATTGGTGTGATCAATTGATGGGACTGCGTTGATTCGGATCAATGCAAGCTAAACAAACCTATTCTGATATTGTTGGAACACTTTTCAAAAAGCTGTTATTGCAAGGACATTCACTTTTGTTTTGCACAGTGGTATTCAGATGGAATATCCTGCACCTCAGTCGACGAGGCAAGGGCCGAGATCCCTTCACCGGGAGTGACCCCTTGGACAGAAGTTTGCGTCAGGGCAATAACTTCACTATAGCCGATTACTTTTTCTTTGCATCGTGGTATTCAGTTGGAATATCCTGCACCTCATTCTACGGGGAAAGCGCCAAGATCCCTTCACCTGGAGTGACCTCTTTAGCAAAGGTTTTCGCCACTATATTTTCATAAAAGCTATCCAGTTCCTTCAACGATATCAAGTTCATTACGTTAAAGGTTTTTCACCAGAAACCATTCGTTACCCTCCGTCGTTTCAGACGGGTAGCATGTAGTATTCATGCTATGTTTGTTGGCCTTCGTCAAGGCATAGGGTATGGTAGCTGCTTGTTGCCTTTCTGCAGCATAGATAGATGCATAGGTTTGGGACAGTCGTATAGCCTTGTTGACCTTCGTCAAAGGCTTGTACGGGTGGGTTCAAATTAACCTGGACAATGACGGATAGAACTTGACATGTGACTTATGATTTGTTGACCTTCGTCAAGGTCATAAGAGCATGGGGAAAAAATCACATCGGGAGTTTCTAAAGAAACTGAAACTTGCCAGATATGCGCATACCTTCTGGAGTATGATAACGTGAGCGGATTCCGTCACGTTATCATGCGATGATAGTTGGATCCCGATTCCCACTGATGAATTGGTTTACTCCTCGGGTGATCCCGACTAATTCTTCTTTCAGGTTTGGAGGAGAATTTGAGGTTACAGTGGGAGGTTTCCAGATTAGATAAATTGGTAACCATTCTGATCTAGGTTAGAGTGCACGCTGAGTGTTTCTTTTCTCTCTCTCTTCGGCAGCGACCATTGACCCGGCCCTAAGACTATGACTCAGTGACCAAATTTAACCGAACCTTCTTTAACACTGGCTTTTGGATTGTCAGAATTGCAAACCTCATTGTCACCCCTACTTTTACCCTTTTTCTCCAGGACACCCCGTATTACTACGAACGTCCACTTCCATTGGATAAAACCATCGTATGGTTATATACGAACTCGAAGGAATTTATTCGAGGATGGTTTCCGGTTCTGGAGAAAACGAATAGGACTATTCAGTTGTCTTTTCCTTTTACCTTCTCTCAGGTTGCGAGTACTCCTTAGTTTAGGAGATAGTACACCTATTACGCAAATTAGATAGTCTTCATCCAAACCTTAGGCTGGTGCCGAACAGTGGGGAATGAAGAAAACCAATTAGCATAACGATTGTGTACACAAGGTATTAAGAAAGACATATCAAGGGATTAGTAAGAGGGCAAAGTAAATTGCGACTGATATTCACGACCAAACCAAGTATTTCTTCTCCAATCCTAAATCACCTTTGTAGTTCTCCAGGACACTCCGTATCACTACGAAGATCCACAGTTTATTGGATACTCCATCGTATGGTTATATACGAACTCGAAAGGAACTTGTTCCAGTTCGGGGATGGATTCTGGTTCAGGAGAAATAGGAATAAAGTTTATTCGGTTGTCTTTTATCTTCACCTTCTCTCGCATTGCGAGTGCTCCTAGGATTAGGACAGTACACCCATTATGCTTATTGGATAGTCTTCTTCCAAACCATAGGCTGGTGCCGAACGGTAGGGAAGGAAGAAAACCATTTAGCCTAAGAGGGTGTGTAGAAGGTAATGACTAAAGACATATAAAGGGATTTACAAAGATGGCAAAGAATTACACGGTTACAATTGTGAATCTGGATAATTGAAGAGGCATTACTAGGAATACCCGTATACCCCATCGAAACATTTCAATGTTTCAGTTTCGATGTGTACTGTTAAAGGAACACTGATTTCCCAATCAGATCTTGCTCCAGGGTATGTATTTACCAGGTATGATTCTCACATCTGTATGGTTTTACAGATGATGAGTGGGAGCAAGTTATTGGGAATTGGGTGATCATCCTCATTATATCGGGATTCGTTGTAATCAGTGATATTTGAGGAAGTCACCTGGGTTGTTTGCCGGACGGCAAATATTTGGTTTTGAATATCCGCTGTCATGCACCAATTTCAAATTGATATATCTGTACGTCTATTTTTATAGAGTGAGATATACCTTTTTGAAATTATGTCGATGACATTTACCTATATCAGTGGATGGTTAGTATATGATGTTCTGTGATGTTGCGGATTGGTCGTGGGGATAGCCTGGATGCAATGCTAGTACAGTCTGTTGTATTATGGCAACCCTAGGTGAGTTAGTATCATATACTAACCTTTGTAGAGAGTTAACCATGGCTAGGTTTAATTGGTTGGGTTAATAATATCTTAGGCAAAACAAAAGAGTGGACTTGGTCAATGCAAACAACAAGCTTCTACAAGCTTCATGCCATGACAATTTTCGACAATTTTCAACAATTTTGAATTACTTAAATAATTAAAAACCGTAGGATTAAACCAAGCATGGTGTAAGTCATACACACATCCAAGTTGCATGTATCATCAAACATGACACAATATTATGTACACTTACATATATCATATATATATAATGTGCACAAACAAAGTGTGAAAAGAAATCTTAAGTGAGCTAATGCTAGTTAATGTAAATTAATATATCAAATATATAATTATACATTAGATTGTCAAATCAACTCTTGATTTAATAATCCGTCTATATCACATATAACCGACTAATATCATATGTAACAAGTTATCGAATCAATACTTGATCCGATAACCCGGCTATATCACATATAACCGAGCGATGTCACAAATCGCGAGAATGGAATGCGGTATCATATACACGCATTAATCTCGGTCCCACACATATCTCATATATGCTCCTACTCCATTTCGCTTGAGCCAGGAAACCTCTGTGTAGGACTCTAAAGACTCATCAATACGCCGACAGTAGGTGATGATCATATCAAACACCCACAAGCCGCAAGCGGTCTGCTAAACGTAACGGCCACTCGGGTATTGAACGATCAGAAGATCAACAAGCAAGCCTGCTCATTCTCCTGCGAATCCAATCAGTAACACTACCGTACAGTCCGGTTTCTTCATCTGATATGTCGCATATCTCGTCTAGGGGTGGTAAACGTCAGACCCCAGTAACTCGATAATTCGTGCCGATGTGAGGCTTGTAACGGGTTAAGAAACTACTGATAACACTTACCAGTATATCTCTGAAGCAGCCCTAGCCAGGGACTTCCTGTTATAGCCAATCGAGCACAGCGCAACATCAACTCCCAATACCGGGAGAGACGAAAACCCTCCTATCGCTCATTGCCTCCATGTGATTCGGGACTGTACCCAAAAGCCACCGTTTTGCACATTCTCTTGAACGTGGTAAGGTGGAAATCAAAGCACAGTGGGAATCACACAAGACTCTATGACGATCTCGGGTCTACAGACTGACATGTACCAGTGTCACCAGAGAACTGCTATCTAACGATAGGTATAATACCATCTAAGAGTTCTCAGCGAGTCTTGTTTAGTGTACCCAGTCTCCACTGAGCACCCGTATACAATCTCTGATATTAAACACCAATGGATATAGGATCATCCATCGCCCATCTACATGGGTCGAGAAGCTATACGCTAGTCTACTCTAGTATATCGATGCTCTGTCTCGATACACCTATGACTAGGAACATTTGAAGGATGTACTTAGAGACTACACTGTCCCCACTAGTATGATCTGCATGGTAGTCAAGTACTCATCCTAAGGGCTTTATCAACATGTAACAAAGAGACAATCAATGTATATGTTAAGATAAAGAGCAACCAGATAGCATGCTATCATGTCGAGCAATAAAGTCCTCCATGTACATGTCCAAGCATCCACTACAATATACATCGTATGTACAGTAATGGCTTCTAGGGCACACATATAACTAACAATCTCCCACTTGCACTAGGGCCATATGTTGTAGTATCTGTTGCGCCACGGCAGCGCCCCGGCCGTCTATTCCGAGGCCAAATTGCGGAATCAAAATTTTTCCTTACTTGGAAACCGGCGCTACCGCGGACAAAGAAAACCCGGATCGTTAACCATTAACCTAATGCTAGCAAACAAGAGATGGGAAGAGAAGTATACCGAGTGATCCGAGTCCTCCGGTCTTCTCGCCATTGTCCCAATCTCCCGCGGAAAGTCTTGTCTCCACATCGTCGCCTCCTCGCCGGAAGGGCACCACATCGCCTGCGTCTTTTACGGGCTCCCGCCTCAATACCGAGGCAACTCGGGCATGAAGCCGGCAACTCGACATGCTCAAGATATGCTGTAGAATGTGTAGTGTAGAGGCTATGTCTCATTTGGGGTTTGTTGCCTTTGAAGATGATGGAGGAATCAAGATTAGAAAAATGGTGCTTGCATTTTTCTAGCATGAAAATGAGATCAAGAAATAAACTCTCAAGAATGAAGCTCTCTCCTTCTCCTTCTCTCAACCATGAAAAAAACTTATCATCCAAGAATAAATGGTGGAGGAAAGAATGTATATCAAACAAGAGGGAGGTGAGTGTAGGAGAGCATGAAGGGTGACCATATCCTAAACCTCATCATCACAACCTCACATCAACTCTAATCACAACTAATCATAATAAAGCATGAAAAGATGAAGGAAAAGAATGGCATCTAAAGATGCTATCATGATAAATACATTTGCAAGAAAATCCTCCACAAAGTGTAATTTGCAAAACTGCAAATTACCTCCTCCATCGGAAAATCCGGCCGGGAAAGAACAAAGGAAAACCGGCCGGAACAGAATGCAAACTGGCAACTCCAGAAAACTGGTCCCGTTATAAATTACAGGAAAACCCCGATACTGTGCATACACACCCGCATCTGTATTCCGACCGGATACAAATGCAATGAGACAAAATCTACACTGTACTAAACTAGGACCGGCTTAAGCCAAAGTCGGCTAGTAATATCCGTCCGATCCTGATCCGTACAATACCGCACGTATCTGATCGAACCCTGCCATATAACCATACGGCCACTAGTACAAACCGTCCGATCCTGATCCGTGCAATACCGCACGTATCTGATCGGACCCTGCCATATCTCCAAACGGCCTCTACAGCGTTTCGCCCGAAAGGTTGAGTAACTGAAAGTGTGGTGGACTCTAAAGACTCGTCAATACTATGGCTGTGGATTTAACCACTAGCACGTCAGAGGTATAAGCCAATACGTGACGGGCCACCAGCTATTGACCAAAAGGGACGTCGATGAGCGAACTCATCCTGACACCCTACTGAGCCTGTCAGTGACAATATCCGTACAGTCCGGTCCGTTCGTCTATGAGCATCGCATGTCGGGCCTAGGGGGTTGGTAAAAGTCAGACCCCCAAAAGCGGTACAAGTCGTGTCGGAGTGTAGCCCAGAACGCCCTGAGATACTACTGGAATACCTACCAGTAAATCTCCTGCCTCGGCCGAGGGCTTTGCGTAATGGCTCTCCTAGACACAGCGCGACCTCACCCCCAATACCGGGAGAGACGAACCCCTGAAGATCCGCTCACTGCCTCCATGTGGCTCGGGACTGTACCCAACTAAAACCTGTTTGCACGACTCCTTTGAGCCGTGGTAGGGTAGTAATCAAAGTACAGTGGGAACTCACACGAGACAAATGACGATCCCCAGGTCAATGAACTAACCTGTACACATGTCACCAGGGAACTGCTATCTGACGTCTGGTATAATCCCAACTGGCAGGTTCCCGGCGAGTCCTGTCCAGTGTACTCATAACCCAATGAGCACCTGTATACATCTTAGGTGAACCAACTGACACCAGTGCCTTGTGAGACCGGCCACCGCCCCTCGTCGGGGTCTCGACTGTATACACTAGTCTACTAATGGAGTATCGATGCCCTGTCTCGAAACTCCTACGACTAGGGACCTTTTAAGGATGTGCTTATAGACTACCAGCTCCCACGTATATGATCGCCATCATACTGCTGGCAGTCAAGCAAGAATCCTAGGGGCTCTATCAACGTGTAATAGCAACATGCCAGGTCACCTAAAGCAGTACACGATGATAAAGGTAAACCAGATAGCATACTATCATCTCGAGTAAGACTGTCCTACCGGGATAGGTCCTCCCTCAATCATTGCAATCACGTGCCTGTGACCCAATAATTGACTCTGAGGGCACTATCTCCAACAATCTCCCACTTGCACTCAAGGCTAATTATTGCGATGCCGCATACTCACAGCCCGTGTGATACCGAACACCCAACTCCTCTACTAGTCAGTCTCACAAAGCTCGTTTGCGAAACTATTGCGTTCGAGGAATAGCCTCAGTGAGTGGATCCGCTGTGATGTTTCTTTCTATGTCTCTCTATATCTCAAGTTCGCGGAGAAAGCCATCTCCCGAAATGAGCAATACCTGTCTTAGAATGTCTGGATGTCTGATGGGACCTAGCTCATAAATGAACTCCAAATCCAAACTTCTTAGACTGTATCGTCAACTGAACTTAATCAGTATCCTGCGCCATGCCACCCTCAGTATTGCCTTGGACCACCTGTCCAAAATACTTCCCCTCGTCAGAAGGAAAACTATAACTCTGACAACCTCCTTGTCGTCCATGTCACCTTGGAAGCCTGGAATGATAACTGTCTCCCAAATGAGGCTGTCGTTATCATATCCCTAGAACATCCACTTATGTTCTAAAACTTCTTCCGACTGTTTCTCCAGGATTGGATCAATGTCAACTTATTGCATCTAGCGCAAGAACAACATCTGGTGTGGTACTTGACATCTCATGATTGACTCAATTGCCTAAGCAAGTGATCTGTCAATCATGTGTATCCCTCTCCCCTTTAGTCTGTAAGACACCTTTAGAGAGGGTGACTCCATCAACTGCAGGTACACTACCGTGCCAGGAGTCGTCCATTCTAAATACTCATAGAATGTTGTCAAGGTACCCAGATTGGGAAACCACCTAAATCTAGATCTAAAACCATAGATCTAGTAACCAGTGTGTCTGACATAATGTCCAAATCCCATACGGAGAAAACACTGTGTGACGACCAAAGTATAACCGATCGTAGTATAGGAATATTACTTCCTACTACCTTCTCAACAGATCCACCCCCTATTCTGATGACGTCAAACATATGACCGTCACATCAGAAATAGATGATCTATCTCCGCTACATCTGCTTTAGTCTATAAATAGACATAAGCCTGATGTCCACCAATGCTTTCGCTGCTCCCACTGACTACGACAACCCTCTGGCAGAGTCATATAGACGTGCACTTCCAAAGCTAGTTTAGAACGACGCTATACTCATCCTCCTGCCGGGTCTCGCAGCCTGGAACAACAGCAATGGCAAGTGTGGGTAAACAAGAACTTCCCTGTCACCGTCCTTGAGGCTACCGGAGTACCTCTCGGGTGCCTGAAGTTACCCACCTTATCTGCGGAGTGGCCAACGGAATGTCAATCCAGATTGAATCTTTAGGTTCCTTATCAAATCTTCAGTAATCGTTTGTGGTTCTGGGATCACTTCCAGTTCTACCATACTCCCACTACTTTTTCTGAAAAATCCATTTTTAATAAAACTGTGGCGAGTCTAGAACAATATTGCTATTGTTCATCCAGATGGTAGAAAGTCAACCCTCGTCATAGCCTGGGTCAACCCACAAACAGCCATTACAGAAACGTGCCTTGAGTTGTCCAGTGTCTGGTTTTAATCATAAGCCGGACAACTCCCCGTACCTTAACAATGTCAAGATATGAACTGTTCTATATCCAATATAGAAACAGAGGCACTGATTTAATTGAACCAGATTCAAATCATGCAGCTGTCACCAGTGCATGTCAACTAAATGGAAGGAGGCCGATCAGCGTTACTCAACTTAGGAATGTTTCCAATTATGAGTAACCTGAAAGAGAAGCTAGTTCTCTTAATCATTACTATCAACTGAACACCATACACAAGTATCTACATCTTCGATCACTTTGAAGAATCCCGATACTTGCAATACCTGGTTCTCTACTCTATTCAAATACCTATAACTCCTCAAAACTTAGACCCTGTGTTTCCACGAAACACATGTCTAAGAACTAGAGAAGTTAAAAGTAAATAGAATATAGTATGAGGAACGACCCCTCTGTCCTAATGGACACTGGACAACATACAATACTCTGTATAAGTCCGCTGAGTCTAACAACTCTTTCACTGTGTGTCGTAGGTTGAAAACTGTACTTATGGTTAAGAAGAATTACACCGCTGTTTAATGCTCCTTACCTAACCATCCACTGATATAGGTAAATGTCATCGACATAATATCAAAAGGTATATCTCACTCTATGAAAATAGACGTACAGATATATCAATTTGAAATTGGTGCACAACAGCGGATATTCAAAACCAAATATTTGCCGACCGGCAAACAGCCCAGATGATCTCCTCAAATATCACCGATTACAACGAATCCCGATATAATGAGGATGATCACCCTATTCCCAATAACTTACTCTCACTCAGCATCTGTAAAACCATACAGATGTGAGAATCATACCTGGTAAATACATACCCTGGAGCAAGTGTCTAACTGGGAAATCATTTTTCCATTAACAGTACACAGTGAAACTGAAACATTGAAATGTTTCGTCGGGGTATCCTGGTATTCCTAGTAATGCCTCTTCCATTATCCAGATTCACAACTGTAACCGTATAATTCTTTGCCACCTTTCCAAATCCCTTTATATGTCTTTAGTCATTACCTTCTGCACACCCCTTTAAGCCAAATGGTTTTCTTCCTTCCCTACCGTTCGGCACCAGCCTATGGTTTGGAAGAAGACTATCCAATAAGCACAATGGGTGTACTGTCCTAATCCTAGGAGCACTCGCATCGCGAGAGAAGGTGAAGATAAAAGACACCTGAATGTACTTTATTCCTATTTCTCCTGAACCAGAATCCATCCCCGAACTGGAACAAGTTCCTTTCGAGTTCGTATATAACCATTCGATGGAGTATCCAATAAACTGTGGATCTTCGTAGTGATACGGAGTGTCCTGGAGAAATACAAAGGTGATTTAGGATTGGCGAAGAAATACTTGGTTTGGTCGTGAATATCAGTCGCAATTTACTTTGCCCTCCTACTAATCCCTTGCTTTGTCTTAACTTAATACCTTCTGTACACCGTTTAGGCTAACTGGTTTTCTTCATTCCCTACCGGTCGGCACCAGCCTATGGTTTGGAAGAAGACTATCCAATTTGCGTAATAGGTGTACTACTCCTAAACCAAGGAGTACTCGCAACCTGAGAGAAGGTGAAAAGAAAAGACAACTGAATAATCCTATTCGTTTTCTCCAGAACCAGAAACCATCCTCGAAGTCCTTCGAGTTCGTGTATAACCATATGATTGTTTTGTCCAATGGAAGTGGACGTTCGCAGTAATGCGGGGTGTCCTGGAGAAAAGGGTAAAAGTAGGAGTGGCAATGAGGTCTGCAACTCTGACAATCCAAAAGCCAGTGTTAAGAAAGTTCGGTCAACTTGGTCACTGAGTCATAGTCCAGGGTCGGGTCAATGGTCGCTACCAGAGAGAGAGAGAAAAGAAACACTCAGCGTGCACTCTAACCTAGATCAGAATGGTTATCACTTTTTCTAATCAGGAAACCTCCCACTGTACCTCAAATTCTCCTCCAAACCTGAAAGAAGAATTAGTCGGGGTCACCCGAGGAGTAAACCAACTCATCAGTGGGAATCGGGATCCAACTATCACCGCATGATAACTTGACGGAATCCACTCAAGTCACCACACTCCAGAAGGTATGCGCATGCCTGGCAAGTTTCAGTTCTTTTGAAACTCCCGATGTGTGTTTTTACCCCTAGGACCCAAGTGAC
Source organism: Agapanthus africanus (assembly GCA_030015575.1). Classification (NCBI taxonomy): domain Eukaryota; kingdom Viridiplantae; phylum Streptophyta; class Magnoliopsida; order Asparagales; family Amaryllidaceae; genus Agapanthus; species Agapanthus africanus. The sequence goes on from JASDDO010000006.1 coordinate 217,565,625, forward strand.
CTTGACTGAGCCAACATATCAAAGGATCCTAGTCAAGTTCAGCCCGTCATTATCTTGATTGCATTAGACCCACCGGCACGAGTCCTTGACTGAGCCAAAATGACCGTACGACTGTCCTAACCAATCACAAATCCATGCAACAGAAAAGCACTACATAGCTACCGAACACTACGCCTCGGCTAAGCACGACATACGCAGCACGAATACTAAGTAATACTAATCTGAAATGACGGAGGGCTACGACTGGTTTTTGGCGAAAAACCTTTAACGTAATGAACTTGATATCGTTGAAGGAACTGCACAACTTTTTATAAAAATATAGTGACGAAACCTTTGCTAAAGAGGTCACTCCCGGTGAAGGGATCTCGGCTCTTTCCCCGTAGAATGAGGTGCAGGATATTCCAAATGAATACCACGATGCAAAGCAAAAGTAATCGGCTATAGTGAAGTTAATGCCCTGACGCAAACTTTTTGTCCAATGGGTCACTCCCGGTGAAGGGATCTCGGCCCTTGCCTCGTCGACTGAGGAGCAGGATATTCCAAATGAATACCACGATGCAAAACAAAAGAGAACGTCCTTGCAATAACAGCTTTTTGAAAAGTGTTCCAACAACATCAGAATAGGTTTGTTTAGCTTGCATTGATCCGAATCAACGCAGTCCCATCATATGATCACACCAATAAAGAACGAAAATAATGATGTACGTATATGCCATCCGCATTCGCCACTGGGTCCCGTCATCACCCGTTAGGTTACTTAACTAACGACAGAGCGGGGACTGGACTAGCGCGGATGTAAAACATATACAACATCTACTAATATATATACCAATATATTATATTCGCTCAAGGCGTGATAAAATGCAACATCACAGAAATGTACAGCATCACAGAACAATACAGATATCTGGGATCCCCGGGTTTCACAGAGCCGCTGCTGAAACCCGACGTTCCCCTGGTCGTGTGGATAGCCTGTGCAATGAAATCCTAGACCCCTACGGGCGCGGCAAGTCACCCGCCAAAACCTGAAGCGAGGCAGCCCCCTCCAGCACCGTGAATGGACCACCCAACACTTCACGGAATCCGGTAACTTGGGCACCCCTCCTGGGTCAACCTGTACCCCCTACGAGTGCGGCGAATAGCCCGCCAATCCTAGAGCGAAGCCCCTTCCGTCTCAATGCCATGAGATGCGGGCCCGTTGCCCCCTAGAACCCGGCTATCCGTGCACTCCTCCGCGGGGTAATCCTAGTACAGAAAGTAAAATATACATACACCGGGTACATCGACCGCAACCAGGTCGTGCCCCAAAAGAATAATACAAACAGGCAGTGACGGCAGTCCACATGTCGGACGCTCGCCCCGCAATATCAAATGTACATAATACAACAAAACAGTACTAGCATTGCATCCAGGCTATCCCCCACGACCGATCCGCAACAACACAGCATAAACATAGAACATCAACGTGAAAATCACGTTCGCAAATCCGTCTAACCGGGCTATAGCAGTTAGACCGGATTTACCGATCAAGTGACATTCACGGTCGCAGATATAATGTAAATACTGTGAAATAATGTGTTTAAAAATATCCGATCGATCAAACAATTAACAAGTGGGCCCCCAAGTAAAACTGTAGCAGTCACAGAAGATCTGGGCCCAAATTTAATATCCCAAAACCCCCAAAAGCAGCCCACAAGCCCACTGTAAAATTTTGACACAGTGAAGACATGAGAGTGCGGCGGAACCGCGGCCCAAGGGGGGGTTTGGCCGCGGTTCCGCGCTAATGTCGTCGACTGAGACTGTCGAATTTTTACAGAGGTCTTATAATTTCATGTACATCAGTTTTCTACAACTTGAAAAATTTTTTGACACCAAAAAATTCCAACAGAAAACTGATGTGAACAAAAATGAGTTTTTTGGAATTTTGGTCGATCGGATAAGCAAAACGCATTAGAACAAGCTAGGCAAGGTTAATGGCGTGGCTCTGATACCATGTTGCGCCACGGCAGCGCCCCGGCCGTCTATTTCGAGGCCAAATTGCGGAATCAAAATTTTTCCTTACATGGAAACCGGCGCTACCGCGGACAAAGAAAACCCGGATCGTTAACCATTAACCTAATGCTAGCAAACAAGAGATGGGAAGAGAAGTATACCGAGTGATCCGAGTCCTCCGGTCTTCTCGCCATTGTCCCGATCTCCCGCGGAAAGTCTTGTCTCCACATCGTCGCCTCCTCGTCGGAAGGGCACCACATCGCCTGCGTCTTTTACGGGCTCCCGCCTCAATACCGAGGCAACTCGGGTATGAAGTCGGCAACTCGACATGCTCAAGATATGTTGTAGAATGTGTAGTGTAGAGGCTATGTCTCATTTGGGGTTTGTTGCCTTTGAAGATGATGGAGGAATCAAGATTAGAAAAATGGTGCTTGCATTTTTCTAGCATGAAAATGAGATCAAGAAAGAAACTCTCAAGAATGAAGCTCTCTCCTTCTCCTTCTCTCAACCATGAAAAAACTTATCATCCAAGAATAAATGGTGGAGGAAAGAATGTATATCAAACAAGAGGGAGGTGAGTGTAGGAGAGCATGAAGGGTGACCATATCCTAAACCTCATCATCACAACCTCACATCAACTCTAATCACAACTAATCATAATAAAGCATGAAAAGATGACGGAAAAGAATGGCATCTAAAGATGCTATCATGATAAATACATTTGCAAGAAAATCCTCCACAAAGTGTAATTTGCAAAACTGCAAATTACCCCCTCCATCGGAAAATCCGGCCGGGAAAGAACAAAGGAAAACCGGCCGGAACGGAATGCAAACTGGCAACTCTAGAAAACTGGTCCCGTAATAAATTACAGGAAAACCCCGATACTGTGCATACACACCCGCATCTGTATTCCGACCGGATACAAATGCAATGAGACAAAATCTACACTGTACTAAACTAGGACCGGCTTAAGCCAAAGCCGGCTAGTAATATCCGTCCGATCCTGATCCGTGCAATACCGCACGTATCTGATCAAACCCTGCCATATAACCATACGGCCACTAGTACAAACCGTCCGATCCTGATCCGTGCAATACCGCACGTATCTGATCGGACCCTGCCATATCTCCATACGGCCTCTACAGCGTTTCGCCCGAAAGCTTGAGTAACTGAAAGTGTGGTGGACTCTAAAGACTCGTCAATACTATGGCTGTGGATTTAACCACTAGCACGTCAGAGGTATAACCCAATACGTGACGGGCCACCAGCTATTGACCAAAAGGGACGTCGATGAGCGAACTCATCCTGACACCCTACTGAGCCTGTCAGTGACAATATCCGTACAGTCCGGTCCGTTCGTCTATGAGCATCGCATGTCGGGCCTAGGGGGTTGGTAAAAGTCAGACCCCCAAAAGCGGTACAAGTCGTGTCGGAGTGTAGCCCAGAACGCCCTGAGATACTACTGGAATACCTACCAGTAAATCTCCTGCCTCGGCCGAGGGCTTTGCGTAATGGCTCTCCTAGACACAGCGCGACCTCACCCCCAATACCGGGAGAGACGAACCCCTGAAGATCCGCTCACTGCCTCCATGTGGCTCGGGACTGTACCCAACTAAAACCTGTTTGCACGACTCCTTTGAGCCGTGGTAGGGTAGTAATCAAAGTACTGTGGGAACTCACACGAGACAAATGACGATCCCAGGTTAATGAACTAACCTGTACACATGTCACCAGGGAACTGCTATCTGACGTCTGGTATAATCCCAACTGGCAGGTTCCCGGCGAGTCCTGTCCGGTGTACTCATAACCCAATGAGCACCTGTATACGTCTTAGGTGAACCAACTGACACCAGTGGCTTGTGAGACCGGCCACCGCCCCTCGTCGGGGTCTCGACTGTATACACTAGTCTACTAATGGAGTATCGATGCCCTGTCTCGAAACTCCTACGACTAGGGACCTTTTAAGGATGTGCTTATAGACTACCAGCTCCCACGTATATGATCGCCATCATACTGCTGGCAGTCAAGCAAGAATCCTAGGGGCTCTATCAACGTGTAATGCGACATGCCAGGTCACCTAAAGCAGTACACGATGATAAAGGTAAACCAGATAGCATACTATCATCTCGAGTAAGACTGTCCTACCGGGATAGGTCCTCCCTCAATCATTGCAATCACGTGCCTGTGACCCAATAATTGACTCTGAGGGCACTATCTCCAACAGTATCCCATACCCAACAATCAGCAGTGGTTGAAGTATCTCATACTCAACCATCCCATAAAAGACTCTCCTGGGAGTAGGCCTTTGTGAGTGGATCCGCCCAGTTCTCCTCTGTGTCTACTTTCCTAACCTCGATCTCCCTGGAGATCAACCATCTCCATGATCAGGTGATACTGCCTAAGAATATGTCTGGATCACTGATGGGACGGGGTTTCCTAGGCCAAAGCCACAACTCCATTGTCACACAATGGTAGGAACGAAGTTCATCTCATGAACTAATATACACCCAGACTGCCTCTTTGGTAGCATCGTTGGCAGCGATGTATCCAGCCTTTATCGTCTATTTTGCCACGGTATCTAGCTTGGAACTCTTCCAACATATCATCCCTCCACTGAGGGTAAAGACAATGCCTGTGATTGACATTCAGTCGACCTTACCACCCTGGAAGCTATCCAGTGATTCTGTAACACCTTAGAATGTGTTTTGTAGCTAATTATATTTTAATATATACAGTTTTAATAAAAAGTTTACCAATTTGGTTTTTAATTATTTTATCCTATTTAATGATTATTTTATTAGATTTTTCCTAGGCTTGCACACACTTGTGCATGATAACTAGGGTGTTAATTTGGGGTTTAACCATTTCCTTAAGCTAGTTTTAATATTGTTTAAGTGTTATGGGTTTTTAAGTGTGTTATAATTAAAAGGGTTTTTAAAAATGAAAAAGGATTTAAAAATGGTTTGATTTGTTGACTTTGAGAGAGAGAGAGGACATGGGGCAATATGGCTTGTGCCATGCCCATTTAATGAAGAGAGAGAGAGTGAGAATGGGAGGGGTCTTTGATTATTCTCTCATTTCTCCCTTTGTTCTCTCATTTCTCTCATTCTCACAAACACACATACACTCACCTGCAGCAGCAGCAGCAGAGGAGCAGCAGCAGCAAGCAGCTCGAGCAGCAACACCAACAACAGCACCATCAACATCAGCACTGGCAGCATCAACAGCAGCTTCATTGCAGCCCCTGCATCACCAGCAGCTGTAGCAACTCAATTCTTCTCCTTGTGCCTAGGGTCGTGAGTGAGGTAATTTCTGAACTCAATCCCCTAGTTGCTAAGTTTATGTGATAATTAGCTTCGGTTTGTATTTAATTGTGAGTTTAGTGCTAATTAAGGTGAATTATGTGGAATATTGATTAAGTGATGATTGTGTTAGTTAACCTAGCCTATTTTAGTGTTGTTAGGGTTACTTTAACTGAAAATTGACCCAGATTTCACTAAAATACCATAAGATTTGTGTTTTGTGCAAAATCGGTGTTTTTAAGCGATATATTAGCATTTTGTAATCTGCTTTTGACCCGGGGCCTTCAGGGAAAAATTGAGGAAACTGGGGCATGCACACTAGGTCTAGATTACACCACCAGAACACGAGCCCCTAAACCCTACCTTTGGCCGCAGATTTAATCAATCTGGCCGCAAATTGCGGCCAGGAAGGGGAATGGGGTGCTGGGGTTTTGTGTAGGGTAGTCTGCAGTGATTGGTAGTGTTTTGGCATGTATAGTTTTGTAAGATTTGACCTGTAAGAAAATCTGGGACAATATATCGTTTTTCGTGTTCGTTGTGTTTGCGCGATACGCGCGATACGTGAGTGGGTTCTGTGATCCAGCGTGTCGCGGTAGTTGTAGACGCGTATACACACGTTTTAGCATATCGTGCACACGCGCGTTTATTTCGCGACGCGAGTTTCTCGTTTGGGTTCGATATCGCGTTTTGCAGAATATTTGGCTTATATATGATTTCCATGTCTAAATTACAGGTTTGCAGGCGGGGACTACGGACACTGCTACAGGGGGGAGCAGATGGTAGGATTCACCTGGCTTAGAGCGTAGGTGAGTAGATTTAATATCTACAGGGGAATCGCCCGCATGGCGTTATGCGTCTGGGCTAGGATTCTAATATTTGTTGCGTATTCTGCGTCATTGTTAGAATTGCGCCTTACCCTATTTATTAGATATAATGGTACTGTGACTAGCAGCCGTAGGACACAGCACATATTATTGACGGTTCATGTTGCACGAGCATGGATTGTATGCTATACACACACCGTCAATAATTGCCATGTCACACACAACCCCTTATAGATACTATATTTCTCATCACACATGACATCTAGCTTGTCGGTATACCTATAGTGTATCATACCATTAGTGAAAGGTACATATACACCTTGCAATACAGCTACAGGTATACCTTGCACATATTTTACTTATACCCAGAGGGTATCCTACATATTCTACTTATACCCATGGGGGTATACGACATCTTTTACTTATAGGTAGGCACCTATACTTAGCTGTACCTTATTGATTTCGCATACATCTGGTTTCAGCTACATATTCTCATTTATATGCTCACATTTCAGATATATCGCATATATTTATTCCTGGATTTGCGCATTGTTTATTTGGATTTACATGATGTTTTCTGGATTTGGAAACCGCGGGAGTTCATGAAATTATGCATTCATTGAAAAACCCGGTTTCCTTGATATGATATTTGCGCAGCCACCATGAGATTTATCGGTTCTAATTATATACTCCATACGAGGTGTGGTTGCCGTATGAGGATACATGATGGGGCCCGGTATGGTTCCCCTCGGAAAGAAGATCGATGGATTTTGCCGATTGAGCCTGGAGGCGGGCGAGTACCTACCGGTGACAGTAATAATGACTCGGCGGGGATCATGGAGATACCGTTGGGAGTCATGCACGTATGCATACGTCGAAAAGCGAGGGTCAGAGCTAGGCACTCGTGCTTTCGGGATAGCGTATGATACGTACCTATCAGGATGCTAGTCTTGGTGACGGCATCTGATAGATCAGGATTTCTGTGTCGATGCTTGGCATATTTTTTTCATGATATTCTTTTAACACCTTTGTATATATAACAGGGGATTTAGACGTTGTTATATATACCCTTACACCAATATTAGTGGAGTGGGACGCTAATATATGTGTATTGACCCCATCATATTTATTTCTGCAAATATATACCTTTAGGATGTTAGAATTCTACTTGAGATTTGATTTGGGATATTAGGTGATTCATTGAGATTGGATATTGGACATACATATGGAATTACTGATTTTTACATTCGGGATATAGGAGATTACTCGACATTGTACATCGAGGAGATGTGAGACTTATATGATGTGAGAGCCCAACTCGGGGGCTGATTTGAGGAATTGGGATTTGAGTGTCTTGATGGATTGTGATCCTACCACGATGACAGGATTCCGTGGGATGACATATTTCACTCCATACCTCATACCTTTTCACTTATGCATTGTTCTATGTATTAGGAGTACCTGTTAGTGTACCCTTCATGATTGCTGCATATTTACATTCTCATATCCCTATTGCATGGTTATTGCATACTACTGTCATGTTATTATTGCTTCACATATTGATTGTACCTGCTAGTGTACTTTCCATTATTCTGCATTCACATGACATGTTATTACTGTAAATTGTATATCTTAGATTCATGTTGTACGTACATTCCTGCGATTACCTGCATATGTTATCAACTATTCACAAGTTGGCAACTCACCCCCGTTGTGCCACAGTTGTTTTGCAGGGTGTTCCCCAGAGTAGTCGAGGCAGGCTATTCAGCTATTCACCTATCATCTTTTGCTACAGATACAGCATCGGCTCACAGTGTGCTATTTTGCTTAGGTGGGTTTTGGTGGTTATCTGTATTTTGTATTGTACATTCGTTGTATCTTGTACACTCCATCTACTATTATGTTGTTGACTTAGAGACTTGGTGAGGACGTTATTGTATACTATTTGTGGATTGTTGTCTTTTATATACAGTTTCCTTCCTATTGTCTCTTATTTCTTCGCTACGGCGTCTTATATTTATGATGTGATTGTTTTTCTGTCTTTGGGCTAGTGTTTACAAAAGGGGTGTTGCCAAAATTTTAAAGAAAGAAAGTTGGACTTTTAAAGAATTTGGGTTGCGATTTCAAATGTTTCAAAAACATTTATTATCTTTTCCGTATTTTCATGGTTTAGATTTCTGGGTTTTGGCTTTCTTTTACTGCGTTACGTCTTTAGGCGTTGCGTAGTATTAGGGCCGTCACGTGCCAATTTCGGGTCGTGACAAAGTTGGTATCAGAGCGCTAGGTTTTACCTTTCGGAGTGTAGGATGATCTTAGTATGATGGAGTAGGTAGCTTAAACAGAGTAACGTAGTGTGTGTATGTCTGCAGCATACCCACGATTCGGTACTTCGCCTTGAGTGATCTAAGTACAAATTTGCTTGAAATTCTTTCCTTGATGATTCATATCCTCGCGATTCGATTTCCTTATTCTTATCGAATCTTATATCTATTATATCCTTGCCGCCGATGACTATGGGGACTCAGAGTGATGCAGTGAGGGCCGAGGTCAGAGTTGGCTCGGGTGAGACGAGTACTGACCAGGATGGCACTCTAGTTGCACAGGTGCAGACGGATCAGCCTTTGACATATAGTATCGATAGGCTCTTGGCAGAGATGCAGGACTTCCGCCAGACTATGAGTTCATTGGTTGATATCGTTTGGGAGCTACGACAGGAGGTTGTCACCCCTGTTACTCAGTTGTCCTTTGCGATCAGCATGCAGCAGTCCGTCACCTACATAGAACCAGTGGTTACAGCTCCAGTTGACGAGGCGCATATTCCAGAGACGCTGAGAGTTCCAGGACAGTGGAGGACTCGTACCAGTGTACCAGCCAAGAGACAGAGATCTGGTCATCGAGACAGATTTCGTGTCCGTCACGGGAGTAGCAGAGGCTTAGGACGAGGACAGTCGTTCAGCTCTCATTTCCGGGAGGGTCAGCAGTCACTACGTGGATGTTTTCGATGCGGGAGCCTTCAGCACTTCGTCAGGGATTGTTCCTTAGCACCTCGTCATGATTGTACTCAGAGAGGCCGTAGACGTGGAAGGTTCGCTCAGAGGAGTCGGTCTACCAGAGGAGTTCAGTCAGTTGCGGGTAGAGGGCAGACACAGGAGTTTGCTTCTACTCATCGGGACGCGCGGGCGTCCAATGCAGAGTCTTCAGGTATCCTTAATTCGTATGTTCTTTGATGTACTCGTTTGTTTTCATACTTGTTCCGTGGTTGGGTAGATTATTCGTAGTTTGTGTTAACTTCTGTCGGCGATTCTTTTGTTGCGCGACACGTATTTCAGTTGTGTGCCAATCGGATAGGAGATAGAGATTTGTTCGCCGTTCAGATCCTTCTAGAGATGTTGGATTTGACATTCTCTTGGGCACGGACTGGTTAGCTACATGCTAGGCGTCTGTGGACTACCGTGAGGAAACAATCAGGCTTGTTTTCCCAGGCAGGTCAGTTCATGTTGTGCAGGTGGATAGTTGTGCCGCCTCTCACAGCTTGAATTCAGCCTTTCTCGCTAGTCGGCTACTGAGGAGATGTCGTGGATTCTTGGCGTTCATTCGTGATACCGCAGCCACAGAGGGTTTGTTGGACCGGTGTTCCTTTCGTGCGAGTGTTTTTCCGACGTTGTTCCGGATGAGCCGGCGAAGCTTAGGGAGCTTAAGGATCAGCTGCAGAGTTGTGGTTTGGGGAGTTTTGTGTAAGTCCACGTTGCGCACCCGGTGCCTGCGGGGAGGCGGAAACGTTATGAAAAATTCGATTTTTACAACTCTAGGCAACATGGACTATGTAAAGGAGGGATCTTTGCTAAACAAAACTAACTAACAAAGCTAAAGAGTTTAGCTACTCGGAAAGTGGGTTATACCTAGCTCTTCAAGTCCTTCTCTCCTTGCTCCTTGGAGTGAAAGAACGGGTTCTCCTTGTCGCTTCTCTTGCCGAAGAAAGATCCACCCGAAGGCCTCAACCTTTGGCTCCAACCTCAAACTAGAAGTAACTAAGGTGCTTGGTGTGCTAGACCTAGGACCTTAGAAAGAGTAGACAGTGTTTTTGGAGGGATTATCTCAAGCTCAAATGGTTCTCAACACATGAGAGGGGAGAGCTAGAGAGAGAGGAAGAGGAGGAGAGAGAATGTAAATGATAAAGTGAGAAGAATATCTCAACCTTCTCACATATATGTGAATTATGTAAATTAGATAATTAGCAAAAGATAATTGTCATGGTTAATCAAGAAATGACCATTATCATTTCACATTAAATGCTTTTGCAAGGATCAAAGAGCATCTTTCACATAGAATGATGATGGTCAACTTGTCAACCTAGGTCAACAAGTCAAGTATAGTCAAATGGTCAACAACCCTAACCATGCACAATTATAATTAACTAATTATTAATAAATTATAATTCACACAAAACATTAGGGTTAAGAAAATGACAATAGTCATCAACCCTAATCAAAGTCCTCTGCCTCTGTCTCAGTCAACTGTGCATACACACCCGTATCCGTGTACCGAGGAACAAGAATACAATGAGATAAAACCAATCCCAAATCATATACTAGGATCCGGCTTAAACCAAAGCCCGCTAGTATAAGCTGTCCGGACACCAAACGTGCACAAGTGCGCGGATGTGAACGAACCCTGTCGCAAAACCATGCGACATCTACTCATTTTGCCTAAAGGAGAATAACCCTCTGTGTGGGACTCTAAAGACTCGACACTACGCCGGCAGTGGGTTTAACCACAGACCGCAAGCGGCACTAGCTGTACGTAACGGTCCCCAGGTATATGCCGATAAGAAGACTGACGAGGTAAACCCCATCTGAACTCCTACTGAGCCTGAATGTGACAGTCTCCGTACAGTCCGGTCTGTTCATCTAAGAACATCGCATGGCGGGCCTAGGGGGCAGTAAACGTCAGTCTCCTACTAGCGGTACAAGTCGTGCCGGAGTGTAGCCCAGAACACCTGAGATAACACTGGGAACCTACCAGTCTATCTCACTTGCCCTGGCCAGGGACTTTGTGTAATGGCTCTCCTAGACACAGCGCGATATCAACCCCCCAATACCGGGAGAGACGAATCCTGTCTAACCGTCACTGCCTCCAAGTGCTTCGGGATTGCACCCAAAAACTACCTGTTTGCACGACTCCTTTGAGCCGTGGTAGGGTAGTAATCAAAGTACAGTGGGAACACACTCGAGGCGAAGTGACAGTGTCAAGTCAACGGACTAAGCTGTACTCATGTCACCTGGGAACTGATAACTGACGATAGGTATAATACCAACCAACAGTTTCCGACGGCCCCTGTCCAGTATACTCGTAACCTAACGAGCACCCGCATACTATCTCAAGTACAACGTACTGACGGCTGTGGGACAGACCATCTCCCAAGCTGGGATAAGAAGCGCATACGCTAGTCTACTCCGGAGTATCGATGCCCTGTCTCGATAGTCCTGCGACTAGGGACCTGCATAAGGATATGCTTATAGATTACCCAGCCCCCACGAGTGTGACTGTCATCACAACGCTGGTAATCAAGCAAATATCCTAAGGGCTCCACTAATGTGTAAAGGCGATATGCTAAAAGAAACACATGCACACATTAAAGCAGAAACAAACCAAGTAGCATACTACCATTTTGAGCAAGAATGTCAATACAAGGTGAATATCCCAAGCTTCCATCAAGTAATATACAATCCAGTATGATACAGTAATGGCCTCTAGGGCATATACACTAACAATCTCCCACTTGTACTAAGGCCATGTACTGGCGTATCGAAGACCTATCATCTCGATCAGCCACTCGAACTGAGTCTGGGGTAAGGCTTTCGTGAATGGATCAGCAGTGTTATCTTCCGTAGCAACTCTCCGAACCTCGATCTCCTGGCGACCCATGATCTCCCAGATCAGGTGATACCGCCTCAAGATGTGCCTGGACTTCTGATGGGACCTGGGTTCCTTCGCTAAAGCTATAGCTCCGTTGTTGTCGCAATACAGCGGTATTGGATCAACAATGGTAGGAACCACCTGAAGCTCCGTGAGGAACTTCTTTATCCAGACAGCTTCCTTTGCGTCATCTGCAGCAGCGATATATTCCGCTTCCATCGTCGAGTCAGCAACGGTTTCCTGTTTGGAACTCTTCCAACACACCGCCCCTCCATAGAGGGTAAAGACATAACCCGACATGGACTTGGAATCATCCTTGTCACTCCGGAAGCTGGAGTCAACAAAGGCCTCGATCTGGAGGTATTTTCCGCCATACACCAAGAACATCTCCTTAGTCCTTCTCAGGTACTTGAGAATGTTCTTTACCGCTATCCAGTGCTTCTCCCTAGGGTTTGACTGATACCGGCTTACCACACTCAGTGCTTAAGCTACATCTGGTCTGGTACACAACATCGCATACATTATAGAGCCTACTGCAGAAGCGTAGGGTATAATAGACACGCGATCCCTTTCCAAATCAGTCTTGGGAGACATCTCTTTGGAGAGGGTGATCCCGTGACAAGCCGGTAGATTACCGCGCTTGGAATCTTCCATACTGAATCTTTTCAGTATGGTGTCGATGTACCTGGACTGTGAGAGTCCTAATATCCTCTTGGATCTGTCACGGTAGATCCGGATCCCCAGAATGTAAGAGGCATCACCCAGGTCTTTCATGGAGAACCTGTGTGACAAGAACCCTTTGACAGATTGTAGCATAGGAATGTCATTTCCTATTAAGAGAATGTCATCCACGTATAAAACGAGGAATACTACAGTTCTCGCTACAAATTTACTATAGATGCATGGTTCATCTGGATTTTTGATAAAGCCAAATTCCTTGACCGTCTCATCAAAACAGATGTTCCAACTCCGCGATGCCTGCTTTAGTCCATAGATGGACTTAAGCAACTTGCACACCTTTCCGCTGCTCCCACTCTGAATGAATCCCTCTGGCTGGTCCATATAGACACACTCCTCTAAATTTCCATTTAGAAAAGCGGTTTTTACGTCCATCTGCCAGATCTCATAATCGTGGAAGGCAGCAATGGCAAGAAGGATCCGAATGGATTTCAGCATAGCCACTGGAGAAAAGGTTTCGTCATAGTCCAAGCCAGGTCTTTGACGGAAACCCTTTGCAACAAGTCTAGCTTTATAGGTCTCAACCTGTCCATCTACACCAATCTTCCTTTTGAAGATCCACTTGCATCCTACGGGTTTTACCCCATCTGGAGCAATGTCCAACGTCCATACTTTGTTGGTGTACATGGACTCCATTTCGGTCCGCATTGCATCCAGCCATTTTACCGAGTCAACGCTCTGAATGGCCTGCTGGAAGCTAGTAGGCTCATCACTATCAATGATGCAATCCTCTCTATCCCCGTCTATGAGAAAACCGTAGTATCTCTCGGGCGGATGAGACTGCCTACTACTTCTGCGGAGCGGCGTAGGAATGTCCTGATCTTTCGAACCCTCTGGTTCTACTAAGCTTTCAGTAATAGCTCGTGGTTCTGGAATTTCTTCCAGTTCTATTGCGCTCCCACTTATCTGTTTTTCCAAAAACTGAGTTTCCAAGAAGTGGGCATGACGAGAAACAAATACCTTTTGTTCCTCTTCGCAATAGAAGAAATATCCCTTTGAGTTCTTTGGATATCCCACGAACTTGCACTGTACTGAGCGTGCCTCGAGCTTGTCCGCATGCTGCTTTTTGACAAAAGCTGGACATCCCCATGTCTTAATGTGATTAAGATAGGGTCTCTTCCCACACCACATCTGATATGGTGTAGTAGGCACAGTCTTAGTTGGAACTCGGTTCAAAAGGTATGCGGCTGATTCTAGCGCATATCCCCAGAATGATCGCGGTAACTCAGCGTTACTCATCATGGACCGTACCATATCTAATAGGGTTCGGTTCCGTCTCTCCGATACACCGTTATGTTGCGGAGTGTATGGAGGAGTAAGCTGAGAGAGAATTCCATTCTCTTTTAAGTAATCCAGGAACTCGGCACTCAAGTATTCACCACCTCGATCAGATCTCAGTGTCTTGATACTTTTGCCTTTTTATTTTTCTACTTCATTCTTATATTCCTGGAATTTTCCAAAGGCTTCGGATTTATGTTTCATTAAGAAGACATAACCGTACCTTGAAAAGTCATCCGTAAAAGTAATGAAGTAAGAATAACCGCTTCGTGCATGCGTAGACATTGGACCGCACACGTCGCTGTGTACGAGTCCCAAGAGCTCGCTCGCTCTCACTCCGTGTCCAGTGAACGGAGTCTTTGTCATCTTTCTTTGAGACAGGATTGACAAGTTGCATATGATTGATATTCGAACGGATCCAAATATCCTTCTGTATGTAACTTCGACAACCTTCTCTCGTTAATGTGACCCAGTCTACAATGCCATAAGAAAGTCTGATTTGCTTCCGGAGACTTTCTTTTGTGTGTATTTTGGACATTGAAAATCTGTGGTTGGTTTAATACGTATATACCATTGCTCAGTGTACCTGACCCAATCAGAACTTGATTAAGGTGAATGTTTACAACATTACTTACAAACGCAAATTCATAACCTTCTTTAGAAACTAATGATACATAAATGATATTACAAGTTGCATTGGGTACAAAAAAGCAATTACGTAAAATCAAAACATGTCCATCTGAAATTCCCAGGTGATAGTCCCCTACGGCCTCAGCATCCATGCTAGCTCCGTTTGCAACTTTGAGGGTCATGTCACCTGCCTTCAAAAACCTACGCTTTCTCAACGCCTGCAAAGAATTACAGATATGAGATCCTGATCCGGTATCCAATACCCAGGACGTAGAGTTTATTGATAGACAGTTTTCAATAACATACACACCTGAAGCTGAAGCCGCAACCTGCTTCAGATCCTGTGTTCTGGCTTTCCAAGCCCTGCAATCTTTCTTCCAGTGTCCACTCTTGTGACAGTAAAAGCATTCTTCCTTATCCACAAGCTTCCCCGCTACCTTTGTTGCTTTTGCCTTTCCCTTCGTATCCACCTTACCAACACCGCCCCTTGGTTTGGCGGGGGTTTTCTTCTTCTTTCCCTTGGCTTTCGCCTTGGACCTAGAAGAGGAAGATCCTCCTACAACAAAGTGGATGTTTCCCTACCTTTCTGTAGGGTGCCCTCTGCACTCCTAAGCAAGTTGAGGAGTTCTGAAAGTTCAACTTCCTTTTCTTGCAAGTTGAAATTCAGGTAAACTGGGCGTAAGTGGAAGGAAGGGACTGAATAATCAAGTCTGTATAGATCTCATTCTCCAACGTGGTCCCAAGGTCCGCGAGCTCCTCTATGTAGCCAATCATCTTAAGCACGTGTTCCGCTACCGATGATCCGACGACCAATCTTGCCGAAAACAACTTCTTCGACACTTCGTATCTGGCGATACGAGAATGCTCTCCATACAGTTCTTTTGTATGGAGAAATATGAATTCGAGGTCCATATTCTCGTGCCTCCTCTGATGTTCATTGTCCATAGAGGCAAGCACGAGGCACTTGGCCTTCGCGCAATCGATCTCCCAAGTCTTACGGATTTCCTTATCCGTGACGCTGGAGGTGGGACCTGGGACAGGGGGAGCTTTTGTGGTAAGAAGATACCCCAACTTGTCATAAGTGATTGCCATTTTGACATTCCTGAGCCAATCTTTGTAGTTTGGCCCTGTCAGTATGTTTTTATCTAGAATTAACTTAAGTCCGGTCATGATAAATGGTCGCTGCAATTAGGAGAGAGAGAAGAAACACTTTAGAATGATGCTCTTGCAAGTTTAGAGTGGTTTTTAATTTGTCTAAACAGGATGGCTCCCACTGTCTCTCGAATCCCTCTTCAAACCATAAAGGAAGAACTAGTCGGGATGAATCTCACCATACAATACTTGCTTAACCGTTCAGCCAGGCCAGTGTCGGTACTTCGAGGGAGGTTTTCCAACGCTTTCGCGAAGTTCCTTAATTAAGTAACCTCTTTTCCCTATGGGCGTAGCCCCGCTAACACCTTTCTAGACACCTACTTGGTTTATAGCATTGATCGTTAAGTGAGAAAGTTCCGGAGGAGTAGCATATACTCACAGTAGGATCGGGATCCAAATATCATCGTGTGACAAAACTGAAGGAATCCTACCAGAATCATCACACTCCAAATGGTATGCAGCGCTAGCAAGTTTCAGTTCTTTTGAAACTCCCGATGTGGATTTTTGCCCCATGCTCTTATGACCTTGACTTTGGCCCAAATATCATAAGTCACATGTCAAGTTCTACCCGTCATTCTCCAGGTTAATTTGAGCCCACCAGCACATACCCTTGACTTTGGCCAAAATGGTAGAACGACTGCCCCAAACCAACACATCTATCTATGATGCACATGAATACCCAATAGCTACCAATCACCATGCCTTGACTTTGGCCAACATACATAGCTTGAATACTTATTGACCATTCATGTGAAACGACGGAGGGCTACGGATGGTTTTGGCGAAACCGTGAACGCACTTGATATAATCGAAGGAACGAGATAGCTTTCAAAAGGAGTGGTTCAAGCTCCGCATTTAAAAGTTTAGTTTTGAAAAGAACCGAGTGGTTTTCAAAGTATTCCAACGACTTTTACTTGGTTTATTTTATCTTGCATTAATTCCAATGTGTCCCATCATTTAATCCTACCATTGCAGAAAACAACGAAAATATGATGTACGCTTATGCCATCCGCATTCGCCACGGGGTCCCATCATCACCCGTTAGGTTACTTAACTAACGACAGAGCGGGGGCTGGACTAGCGCGGATGCAAAACATAAGCAACGCCTAAATAGATATCATATAGATATATATAAACATTCGTCACATGCAATGATAGCCATTCCAGATCACAGATGAATACATTGGATATGTTGGAGATAGTGCCCTCAGAGTCAATTATTGGATCACAGGCACGTGATTGCAATGATTGAGGGAGGACCTATCCCGGTAGGACAGTCTTACTCGAGATGATAGTATGCTATCTGGTTTACATTTATCATCGTGTACTGCTTTAGGTGACCTGGCATGTCGCTATTACACGTTGATAGAGCCCCTAGGATTCTTGCTTGACTGCCGGCAGTATGATGGCGATCATATACGTGAGAGCTGGTGGTCTATAAGCACATCCTTAAAAGGTCCCTAGTCGTTGGAGTTTCGAGACAGGGCATCGATTCTCCAGAGTAGACTAGTGTATACAGTCGAGACCCCGACGAGGGGCGGTGCCCGGTCTCACAAGCCACTGGTGTCAGTTGGTTCACCTAAGATGTATACAGGTGCTCATTGGGTTATGAGTACACCGGACAGGACTCGCCGGGAACCTGCCAGTTGGGATTATACCAGACGTCAGATAGCAATTCCCTGGTGACATGTGTACAGGTTAGTTCATCGACCTGAGATCGTCATTTGTCTCGTGTGAGTTCCCACTGTGCTTTGATTACTACCCTACCACGGCTCAAAGGAGTCGTGCAAACAGGTTTTAGTTGGGTACAGTCCCGAGCCACATGGAGGCAGTGAGTGGATCTGCAGGGGTTCGTCTCTCCCGGTATTGGGGGTGAGGTCGCGCTGTGTCTAGGAGAGCCATTACGCAAAGCCCTCGGCCGAGGCAGGAGATTTACTGGTAGGTATTCCAGTAGTATCTCAGGGCGTTCTGGGCTACACTCCGACACGACTTGTACCGCTTTTGGGGGTCTGACTTTTACCAACCCCCTAGGCCCGACATGCGATGCTCATAGACGAACGGACCGGACTGTACGGATATTGTCACTGACAAGCTCAGTAGGGTGTCAGGATGAGTTCGCTCATCGACGTCCCTTTTTGGTCAATAGCTGGTGGCCCGTCACGTATTGGCTTATACCTCTGGCGTGCTAGTGGTTAAATCCACAGCCATAGTATTGACGAGTCTTTAGAGTCCACCACACTTACAGTTACTCAAGCTTTCGGGCGAAACGCTGTAGAGGCCGTATGGAGATATGGCAGGGTCCGATCAGATACGTGCGGTATTGCACGGATCAGGATCGGACGGTTTGTACTAGTGGCCGTATGGTTATATGGCAGGGTTCGATCAGATACGTGCGGTATTGCACGGATCAGGATCGGACGAATATTACTAGCCGACTTTGGTTTAAGCCGGTCCTAGTTTAGTACAGTGTAGATTTTGTCTCATTGCATTTGTATCCGGTCAGAATACGGATGCGGGTGTGTATGCACAGTATCGGGGTATTCCTGTAATTTATTACGGGACCAGTTTTCTGGAGTTGCCAGTTTGCATTCCGTTCCGGCCGGTTTTCCTTTGTTCTTTCCCGGCCGGACTTTTCCGATGGAGGGGGTTATTTGCAGTTTTGCAAATAACACATTGTGGAGGATTTTCTTGCAAAAGTATTTATCATGAGAGCATCTTTTTATTCCATTCTTTTCCTTCATCATTTCTTGCTTTATGAAGATTAGAAGTGAGTTGAAAGTTGATGAGAAAGGATTAGAGTTGATGTGAGGTTGTGATGATGAGGTTTAGGATATGGTCACCCTTCATGCTCTCCTACACTCACCTCCCTCTTGTTTGATATACATTCTTTGCTCCACCATTTATTTGGAGAGGATAAGTTTTTCATGGTTGAGAGAAGAAGAAGAAGAAGAGAGTTTCATTCTTGAGAGTTTCATTTTCTTGATCTCATTCATGCTAGAAAAATGCAAGCACCATTTTTCTTATCTCATTTCCTCCATCATCTTCAAATGGCAACAAACCCCAAATGAGACATAGCCTCTACACTACACATTCTACAGCATATCTTGAGCATGTCGAGTTGCCGGCTTCATGCCCGAGTTGCCTCGGTATTGAGGCGGGAGCCCGTAAAAGACGAAGGCGATGTGGTGCCCTTTCCGGCGAGGAGGCGACGATATGGAGACAAGACTTTCCGCGGGAGATCGGGACGATGAAGAGAAGACCGGAAGACTCGGATCACTCGGTATACTTCTCTTCCCATCTCTTGATTGCTAGCATTAGGTTAATGGTAAACGATCCGGGTTTTCATTGTCCGCGGTAGCGCCGGTTTCCGAGTAAGGAAAATTTTTGATTCCGCATTTTGGCCTCGAGTACGAGGCCGGGGCGCTGCCGTGGCGCAACATGGTATCAGAGCCACGCCATTAACCTTACCTAGCTTTTTCTGATGTGTTTTGCATTTCTGATCGACCAAAATTCCAAAATCTACATTTTCGTGTGCATCAGTTTTCTGTCGATTTTTCCCGAGCTCTAAAATTTTTTCAGGTGATCTCAGAATGATGTGCAGGGAGTTCTAAGAACTCTGGGAAAATTCGAGACAATGATCCCACAACAAGAGCGCGGAACCGCGGCAAAACCCCCCTTGTTGCCGCGGTTCCGCCGCAGGTTGGTGGGGTCACTGCTTCGAATTTCCCCAGTGGGCTTCTGGGCTATAATTAGGGGTTTTGGAATATTAAAATTGGGCCCAGTTTCTCTGTTAGTGCTACAGTTTTTCTTGGGGGCCCACTTGTTAATTGTTTGATCGATCGGATATTTTTAAACACATTATTTCACAGTATTTACATTATATCTGCGACCGTGAATGTCACTCGATCGGTAAATCCGGTCTAACTGCTATAGCCCGGTTAGACGGATTTGCGAACGTGACTTTCACGTTGATGTTCTATGTTTATGCTGTGTTGTTGCGGATCGATCGTGGGGGATAGCCTGGATGCAATGCTAGTACAGTTTTGTTTTATATGTACATTTGATATTGCGGGGCGAGCGTCCGACATGTGGACTGCCGTCACTGCCTGTTTGTATTATTCTTTTGGGGCACGACCTGGTTGCGGTCGATGTACCCGGTGTATGTATATTTTACTTTCTGTACTAGGATTACCCCGCGGAGGGGTGCACGGATAGCCGGATTCTAGAGGGCAACGGGCCCGCATCTCATGGCATTGAGACGGAGGGGGCTTCACTCCAGGATTGGCGGGCTATTCGCCGCACTCGTAGGGGGTACAGGTTGACCCAGGAGGGGTGCCCAAGTTACCGGATTCCATGAAGTGCTGGGTGGTCCATTCACGGTGCTAGAAGGGGCTGCCTAGCTTCAGGTTTTGGCGGGTGACTTGCCGCGCCCGTAGGGATCTAGGATTTCATTGCACAGGCTATCCACACGACCAGGGGAACGTCGGGTTTCAGCAGCGGCTCTGTGAAACCCGGGGCTTCCAGATATCTGTATTGTTCTGTGATGCTGTACATTTCTGTGATGTTGCATTTTATCACGCCTTGAGCGAAATATAATATATTGGTATATATATTAGTAGATGTTGTATATGTTTTACATCCGCGCTAGTCCAGTCCCCGCTCTGCCGTTAGTTAGCTAACCTAACGGGTAATGACGGGACCCAGTGGCGAATGCGGATGGCATATACGTACGTCAGTAAATTTTCGTTCTTTGTGGTGTGATTAATTGATGGGACTGCGTTGATTCGGATCAATGCAAGCTAAACAAACCTATTCTGATGTTGTTGGAACATTTTTCAAAAAGCTGTTATTGCAAGGACGTTCACTTTTGTTTTGCATCGTGGTATTCATTTGGAATATCCTGCTCCTCAGTCGACGAGGCAAGGGCCGAGATCCCTTCACCGGGAGTGACCCCTTGGACAAAAGTTTGCGTCAGGGCATTAACTTCACTATAGCCGATTACTTTTGCTTTGCATCGTGGTATTCAGTTGGAATATCCTGCACCTCATTCTACGGGGAAAGAGCCGAGATCCCTTCACCGGGAGTGACCTCTTTAGCAAAGGTTTTCGTCACTATATTTTTATAAAAGGCTATGCAGTTCCTTCAACGATATCAAGTTCATTACGTTAAAAGTTTTTCGCCAAAAACTAGACGTAGCCCTCCGTCATTTCAGATTAGTATTACTTAGTATTCGTGCTGCGTTTGTTGACTGTGTCAAGGCGTAGTGTGCGGTAGCTAAGTAGTATTTGTTTGCAGCATATTAATGGGATTGGTTAGGACAGTCGTGCGGCCTTGTTGACTGTGTCAAGGGCTCGTACGGGTGGGTTTAATGCAATCCAGGATAATGACGGGTTGAACTTGACTAGGACTCTTTGATTTGTTGACTGTGTCAAGGTCAGTTGGGTCCTAGGGGTAAAAATCACATCGGGAGTTTCAAAAGAACTGAAACTTGCCAGGCATGCGCATACCTTCTGGAGTGTGGTGACTTGAGTGGATTCCGTCAAGTTATCATGCGATGATAGTTGGATCCCGATTTCCACTGATGAGTTGGTTTACTCCTCGGGTGATCCCGACTAATTCTTCTTTCAGGTTTGGAGGAGAATTTGAGGTACAGTGGGAGGTTTCCAGATTAGACAAATTGATAACCTTTCTGATCTAGGTTAGAGTGCACGCTGAGTGTTTCTTTTCTCTCTCTCTTTGGCAGCGACCATTGACCCGACCCTGGACTATGACTCAGTAACCAAGTTGACCGAACCTTCTTAACACAGGCTTTTGGATTGTCAGAGTTGCAGACCTCATTGCCACTCCTACTTTTACCCTTTTCTCCAGGACACCCCGTATTACTACGAACGTCCACTTCCATTGGACAAAACCATCGTATGGTTATATACGAACTCGAAGGACTTTGAGGATGGTTTCTGGTTCTGGAGAAAAACGGATAGGACTATTCAGTTGTCTTTTCTTTTCACCTTCTCTCAGGTTGCGAGTACTCCTTGGTTTAGGAGTAGTACACCTATTACGCAAATTGGATAGTCTTCTTCCAAACCTTAGGCTGGTGCCGAACGGTGGGGAATGAAGAAAACCAATTAGCATAACGAAGGTGTGCAGAAGGTATTAAGTTAGGACAAAGCAAGGGATTAGTAGGAGGGCAAAGTAAATTGCGACTGATATTCACGACCAAACCAAGTATTTCTTCGCCAATCCTAAATCACCTTTGTACTTCTCCAGGACACTCCGTATCACTACGAAGATCCACAGTTTATTGGATACTCCATCGTATGGTTATATACGAACTCGAAAGGAACTTGTTCCAGTTCGGGGATGGATTCTGGTTCAGGAGAAATAGGAATAAAGTTTATTCGGTTGTCTTTTATCTTCACCTTCTCTCGCATTGCGAGTGCTCCTAGGATTAGGACAGTACACCCATTATGCTTATTGGATAGTCTTCTTCCAAACCATAGGCTGGTGCCGAACGGTAGGGAAGGAAGAAAACCATTTGGCCTAAAGGGGTATACAGAAGGTAATGACTAAAGACATATAAAGGGATTTAGAGAAGTGGCAAAGAATTATACGGTTACAGTTGTGAATCTGGATAATGGAAGAGGCATTACTAGGAATACCAGGATACCCCAACGAAACATTTCAATGTTTCAGTTTCACTGTGTACTGTTAATGGAAAACTGATTTCCCGATTAGACACATACTCCAGGGTATGTATTTACCAGGTATGATTCTCACATCTGTATGGTTTTACAGATGATGAGTGGGAGTAAGTTATTGGGAATTGGGTGGTCATCCTCATTATATCGGGATTCGTTGTAATCGGTGATATTTGAGGAAGTCACCTGGGTTGTTTGCCGGTCGGCAAATATTTGGTTTTGAATATCCGCTGTTGTGCACCAATTTCAAATTGATATATCTGTACGTCTATTTTCATAGAGTGAGATGTACCTTTTGATATTATGTCGATGACATTTACTTATATCAGTGGATGGTTAGGTAAGGAGCATTAAACAGTGGTGTAATTCTTCTTAACCATAAGTACAGTTTTCAACCTACGACACACAGTGAATGAGTTATTAGACTCAAGGGACTTATACAGAGCATTGTATGTTGTCCAGCGTCCATCAGGACAGAGGGGTTGGTCCTCGTACTATATTCAGTTTACTTATGACTTCTCTAGTTCTTAGACATGTGTTTCGTAGAAACACAGGGTCTAAGTTTTGAGGAGTTATAGGTATTTGAATAGAGTAGAGAACCAGGTGTAGCAAGTATCGGGATTCTTCAAAGAGATCGAAGATGTAGATACTTGTGTATGGTATTCAGTTGATAGTAATGATAAAGAGAACTAGATTCTCTTTCAGGTTACTCATAATTGGAAACATTCCTAAGTTGAGTAACGCCGATCGGCCTCCTTCCATTTAGTTGACATGCACTGGTGACAGCTGCATGATTTGAATCTGGTTAAATTGAATCAGTGCCTCTGGTTCTATATTGGATATAGAACAGTTCATATCTTAACGATGTTAAGGTACGGGGAGTTGTCTGTCTTATGATTAAAACCAGACTCTGGATAACTCAAGGCACGTTTCTGTAATGGCTGTTTGTGGGTTGACCCAGGCTATGACGAGGGTTGATTTTCTACCATCTGGAAGATCAATAGTGATATTGTTCTTCACTCGCCATAATTTTAAAAGAAATGGATTTTTTCAGAAAACAGTAGTGGGAGTATGGTAGAACTGGAAGTAATTCCAGAACCACAAACGATTACCGAAGATTTGATAAGGAACCTAAAGATTCAATCTGGTCTGACATTCCATTGGCCACTCCGCAGATACGGTGGGTAACTTCAGGCACCCGAGAGGTACTCCGGTAGCCTCAAGGACGGTAACAGGGAAGTTCTTGTTTACCCACACTTGCCATTGCTGTTGTTCCAGGCTGCGAGACCCGGCAGGAGGATGAGTATAGCGTCGTTCTAAACTAGCTTTGGAAGTGCACGTCTATATGACTCTGCCAGAGGGTTGTCGTAGTCAGTGGGAGCAGCGGAAGCATTGGTGGACATCAGGCTTATGTCTATTTATAGACTAAAGCAGATGTAGCGGAGATAGATCATCTATTTCTGATGTGACAGTCATAGGTTTGACGTCATCAGAATAAGGGGGTGGATCTGTTGAGAAGGTAGTAGGAAGTGATATTCCTATACTACGATCGGTTATACTTTGGTTGTCACACAGTGTTTTCTCCACACAGGACTTGGACATTATATCAGACATTCTGGTTACTAGATCTATGGTTTTAGATCTAGATTTGGGTGGATTCCCAATCTCGGTACCTTGACAAGCATTATATGAGTATTTAGAATGGACGACTCCTGACACGGTAGTGTACCTGCAGTTGATGGAGTCACCCTCTCTAAAGGTGTCTTATAGACTAAAGGGGAGAGGGATACTCATGATTGGCAGATCACTTGCTTAGGCAATTGAGTCAATCATGAGATGTCAAGTACCACACCAGATGTTGTTCTTGCACTAGATGCAATAAGTTGATATTGATCCAATCCTAGAGAAACAGTCGGAAGCAGTTTTAGAACATAAGTTGATGTTCTAGGGATATGATAACGGCAGCCTCCTTTGGGAGACGGTTATCATTCCAGGCTTCCAAGGTGACCTGGATGGCAGAGTGGCTGTCAGAGTTATAGTTTACCTTCTGACGAGGGGCAGTATTTTGGACAGGTGGTCTAAGGCAATACTGAGGGTGGCATGGCGCAGGATACTGATTAAGTTCAGTTGACGATACAGTCTAAGAAATTTGGATTTGGAGTTCATTTATGAGCTAGGTCCCATCAGACATCCAGACATTCTAAGACAGGTATTGCTCATTTCGGGAGATGGCTTTCTCCGCGAACTTGAGATATAGAGAGACATAGAAAGAAACATCACAGCGGATCCACTCACTGAGGCTATTCCTCGAACGCAATAGTTTCGCAAACGAGCTTTGTGAGACTGACTAGTAGAGGAGTTGGGTGTTCGGTATCACACGGGCTGTGAGTATGCGGCATCGCAATAATTAGCCTTGAGTGCAAGTGGGAGATTGTTGGAGATAGTGCCCTCAGAGTCAATTATTGGATCACAGGCACGTGATTGCAATGATTGAGGGAGGACCTATCCCGGTAGGACAGTCTTACTCGAGATGATAGTATGCTATCTGGTTTACCTTTATCATCGTGTACTGCTTTAGGTGACCTGGCATGTCGCTATTACACGTTGATAGAGCCCCTAGGATTCTTGCTTGACTGCCGGCAGTATGATGGCGATCATATACGTGAGAGCTGGTGGTCTATAAGCACATCCTTAAAAGGTCCCTAGTCGTGGGAGTTTCGAGACAGGGCATCGATTCTCCAGAGTAGACTAGTGTATACAGTCGAGACCCCGACGAGGGGCGGTGGCCGGTCTCACAAGCCACTGGTGTCAGTTGGTTCACCTAAGATGTATACAGGTGCTCATTAGGTTATGAGTACACCGGACAGGACTCGCCGGGAACCTGCCAGTTGGGATTATACCAGACGTCAGATAGCAGTTCCCTGGTGACATGTGTACAGGTTAGTTCATCGACCTGAGATCATCATTTGTCTCGTGTGAGTTCCCACTGTGCTTTGATTACTACCCTACCACGGCTCAAAGGAGTCGTGCAAACAGGTTTTAGTTGGGTACAGTCCCGAGCCACATGGAGGCAGTGATCGGATCTGCAGGGGTTCGTCTCTCCCGGTATTGGGGGTGAGGTCGCGCTGTGTCTAGGAAAGCCATTACGCAAAGCCCTCGGCCAAGGCAGGAGATTTACTGGTAGGTATTCCAGTAGTATCTCAGGGCGTTCTGGGCTACACTCCGACACGACTTGTACCGCTTTTGGGGGTCTGACTTTTACCAACCCCTTAGGCCCGACATGCGATGCTCATAGACGAACGGACCGGACTGTACGGATATTGTCACTGACAGGCTCAGTAGGGTGTCAGGATGAGTTCGCTCATCGACGTCCCTTTTTGGTCAATAGCTGGTGGCCCGTCACGTATTGGCTTATACCTCTGGCGTGCTAGTGGTTAAATCCACAGCCATAGTATTGATGAGTCTTTAGAGTCCACCACACTTACAGTTACTCAAGCTTTCGGGCGAAACGCTGTAGAGGCCGTATGGAGATATGGCAGGGTCCGATCAGATATGTGCGGTATTGCACGGATCAGGATCGGACGGTTTGTACTAGTGGCCGTATGGTTATATGGCAGGGTTTGATCAGATACCTACGGTATTGCACGGATCAGGATCGGACGAATATTACTAGCCGGCTTTGGTTTAAGCCGGTCCTAGTTTAGTACAGTGTAGATTTTGTCTCATTGCATTTGTATCCGGTCAGAATACAGATGCGGGTGTGTATGCATAGTATCGGGGTTTTCCTGTAATTTATTACGGGACTAGTTTTCTGGAGTTGCCAGTTTGCATTCCGTTCCGGCCGGTTTTCCTTTGTTCATTCCCGGCCGGACTTTTCCGATGGAGGGGGTTATTTGCAGTTTTGCAAATAACACATTGTGGAGGATTTTCTTGCAAAAGTATTTATCATGAGAGCATCTTTTTATTCCATTCTTTTCCTTCATCATTTCTTGCTTTATGAAGATTAGAAGTGAGTTGAAAGTTGATGAGAAAGGATTAGAGTTGATGTGAGGTTGTGATGATGAGGTTTAGGATATGGTCACCCTTCATGCTCTCCTACACTCACCTCCCTCTTGTTTGATATACATTCTTTGCTCCACCATTTATTTGGAGAGGATAAGTTTTTCATGGTTGAGAGAAGAAGAAGAAGAAGAGAGTTTCATTCTTGAGAGTTTCATTTTCTTGATCTCATTCATGCTAGAAAAATGCAAGCACCATTTTTCTTATCTCATTTCCTCCATCATCTTCAAATGGCAACAAACCCTAAATGAGACATAGCCTTTACACTACACATTCTACAGCATATCTTGAGCATGTCGAGTTGCCGGCTTCATGCCCGAGTTGCCTCGGTATTGAGGCGGGAGCCCGTAAAAGACGAAGGCGATGTGGTGCCCTTTCCGGCGAGGAGGCGACGATATGGAGACAAGACTTTCCGCGGGAGATCGGGACGATGAAGAGAAGACCGGAGGACTCGGATCACTCGGTATACTTCTCTTCCCATCTCTTGATTGCTAGCATTAGGTTAATGGTAAACGATCCGGGTTTTCATTGTCCGCGGTAGCGCCGGTTTCCGAGTAAGGAAAATTTTTGATTCCGCATTTTGGCCTCGAGTACGAGGCCGGGGCGCTGCCGTGGCGCAACAGGATATACTAGGAATCCGCAATTCGTACGAGCCTGTAACGAATAACGGATTACACGGTCGCGATGAATAGCCAAACCCCACCCTAGACCCCTACGGGTGCGGCAAACTACCCGCCAAGTACCCGAAGCGAAGCAACCTCCTTCAACACCGTGAGTAGGCCACTCAGCACTTCGAGATACTCGGTAGTTTGTGCACCCCACCTTGGGTCTATCCTAAGAGCAAAAACAGTAAAAAGAAATTATACAATGACGGCTACAATCCCGACCCGGTTGTGCGGCCATACAAATAATTATTACATCAATTTACATATTACAAGAATTAAAAGAATAAGAAAACTCTCATCTAAAAACCCCCCGTCTATTCATCCGCGACAATCCAACGAATTCATATACACATACCAACAACATTACAGATCACAGATATGTATAACCCCCACTAATCGACGTATAGCGATTAGCGGACGTTCAATACATATATCACATCACAGATATAACCCATTAGCCAAAGTATAAAGAAGTTCGATCAAAAATACGGATTTGTAACCACCCCAAAAACCAACTTGTTCTCTGGAAAATCTGGGTGGAAGCAAACTATCTCAAAAATCACAAAACACCCCCAGAAGTAAACTGCAGGAAAAACGATCCACGGCCGAGTCAACTCGGCCACGGATCCGCGGCAAGAGCAAGCTCTTGCCGCGGAACCGCGGTGAATTGGTCGGTTCAGTGGGTCGTTTTTCTTTCCTGTACTTAAAAAAGCCTGAGCCGATTTTTAAGATATGATTTATTATTTTTTAAAGCAGGTTTAAAAATCGGCAGAAAGTTAGGGTTTTGGAAAAATGTTTTGCGATTTTTTGCGATCGAAGTTCTATATACTTTGCTAACTTGTTTGTTTGTGTTTAGCTAGGCTCTGATACCACTGTAAGTCCACGTTGCCCACCCCAGTGCTTGCGGGGAGGCGGAAACGTTATGAAAAATTCGATTTTTACAACTCTAGGCAACATGGACTATGTAAAGGAGGGATCTTTGCTAAACAAAACTAACTAATAAAGCTAAAGAGTTTAGCTACTCAGAAAGTGGGTTATACCTAAGTCTTCAAGTCCTTCTCTCCTTGCTCCTTGGAGTGAAAGAACGGGTTCTTCTTGTCGCTTCTCTTGCCGAAGAAAGATCCACCCGAGGGCCTCAACCTTTGGCTCCAACCTCAAACTAGAAGTAACTAAGGTGCTTGGTGTGCAAGACCTAGGACCTTAGAAAGAGTAGAGAGTGTTTTTGGAGGGATTATCTCAAGCTCAAATGGTTCTCAACACATGAGAGGGGAGAGCTAGAGAGAGAGAAAGAGGAGGAGAGAGAATGGAAATGATAAAGTGAGAAGAATATCTCAACCTTCTCACATATATGTAAATTATGTAAATTAAATAATTAGCAAAAGATAATTGTCATGGTTAATCAAGAAATGACCATTATCATTTGACATTAAATGCTTTTGCAAGGATCAAAGAGCATCTTTCATATGGAATGATGATGGTCAACTTGTCAACCTAGGTCAACAAGTCAAGTATAGTCAAATGGTCAACAACCCTAACCATGCACAATTATAATTAACTAATTATTAATAAATCATAATTCACACAAAACATTAGGGTTAAGAAAATGACAATAGTCACCAACCCTAATCAAAGTCCTCTGCCTCTATCTCAGTCAACTGAGCATACACACCCGTATCTGTGTACCGAGGAACACGAATACAATGAGATAAAACCAATCCCAAATCATATACTAGGATCCGGCTTAAACCAAAGCCCGCTAGTATAAGTTGTCCGGACACCAAACGTGCATAAGTGCGCGGATGTGAACGAACCCTGTCGCAATACCATGCGACCTCTACTCATTTTGCCTAAAGGCGAATAACCCTCTGTATGGGACTCTAAAGACTCGACACTACGCTGGCAGTGGGTTTAACCACAGACCGCAAGTGGCACTAGCTGTACGTAACGGTCCCCAGGTAGATGCCGATAAGAAGACTGACGAGGTAAACCCCATCTGAACTCCTACTGAGCCTGAATGTGACAATCTCCGTACAGTCCGGTCTGTTCGTCTAAGAACATCGCATGGCGGGCCTAGGGGGGCGGTAAACGTCAGTCCCCTACTACCGGTATAAGTAGTGCCGGAGTGTAGCCCAGAACACCTGAGATAACACTGGGAACCTACCAGTCTATCTCGCTTGCCCTGGCCAGGGACTTTGTGTAATGGCTCTCCTAGACACAACACGATATCAACCCCCAATACCGGGAGAGACGAATCCTGTCTAACCGTCACTGCCTCCAAGTGCTTCGGGACTGCACCCAAAAACTACCTGTTTGCACGACTCCTTTGAGCCGTGGTAGGGTAGTAATCAAAGTACAGTAGGAACACACTCGAGGCGAAGTGACAGTGTCAAGTCAACGGACTAAGCTGTACTCATGTCACCTGGGAACTGATAACTGACGATAGGTATAATACCAACCAACAGTTCCCGATGAGTTGTGTCCAGTGTACTCGTAACCTAACGAGCACCCGCATACTATCTCAAGTACGACGTACTGACGGCTGTGGGACATACCGTCTCCCAAGCTGGGATAAGAAGCGCATACGCTAGTCTACTCCGGAGTATCGATGCCCTGTCTCGATAGTCCTGCGACTAGGGACCTGCATAAGGATGTGCTTATAGATAACCCAGCCCCTACGAGTGTGACTGCCATCACAACGCTGGTAATCAAGCAAAGATCCTAAGGGCTCCACTAATGTGTAAAGGTGATATGCTAAAAGAAACACATGCACACATTAAAGCAGAAACAAACCAAGTAGCATACTACCATTTTGAGCAAGAATGTCAATACAAGGTGAATATCCCAAGCTTCCATCAAGTAATATACAATCCTGTATGATACAGTAATGGCCTCTAGGGCATATACACTAACAATTTGTGCGTCTGAGTGTTTCGCTTTTGGAAGCTCCTATTTCTGTTCGTCAAGGAGAAAGACGGCAGTTTAAGGTTGTGTATCGACGGATCGTTAATTGAACCGGCTTACGGTGCGGATAGGTATCCTTTACCTCGCATTGACGATTTCTTCGACCAGCTCTACAGTGTGAGACATTTTCTATGTTTGCTTGGGATCAGGTCATCATTATTGCGGGTTCGGAGTGATGGCATTCCGAAGACTGCCTTATGCGTGCTACGGGCTTTGTGTGTATTAGTGAGTCATTGGATTCACTGATGCCCTGGCAGCATTCGTAGATATGATGAACCGGATTTCTTCAGGTCGTTCCTCGACCAGTTATTGTTGTGTTATTTACGACATTCTGGTCTATTTAATGTGTCTTGAGGGACAGTAGTAGCATTTGAGGATTTGTTATGCAGATACTGGGAGAGCACCAGCAGTTTGCTAGATTCTCGGAGTGTTTCTTTAGGCTTGTTTGTGTTGACTCCTAGGTCTTGTTGTCACAGGAGACGGTTTTGTATGGTCCCGAGGGAGATCGTGGCCGTACAGCTTAGGTCCAGACTTGTGTGCAGGACGGTGGTCCGCAGATTTTTGGGCTTAGCAGGTTCTTACCACCGTTTCGTGCAGGATTACTAGAGTAGTGCTGCACCGTCGACTAAATTGACCGGAAGGGAGGTTTCTTCTTTGGACTGAGGCATGTGTGCGGAGTTCTCGGCAGTTGAAGATTCTGTTAACAACTGCACCAGTTCTTTCCTTGCTTTCTGGTTCGGGCGACCTTGTTGTTTAATTGTAATGTTTCTTGAGTGAGGCTCGAGTGTGTACTGAGGTGACACTATAGAGCTATCGCTTTTGCTTCCCTACATTTGGAGGAAGTACGAGAAGGATATTCCACTCATGATCTGGAGATGGCCGCGGTGGTTTTGCGTTGGAGATTTAGAGACACTATTGGTTCGAGAGTCGTGTCAGATTTTCCCGGACCACCAGAGCTTAATGTACATCTTCCTGCAGTGGATTTTGATTGTTGTGATAGTCCTCTGCAGATTTACAGTTCTTGTACGATCGTTGAGTATAGCTTAAGTTCGTCCCTACTGAGGGGACAGCTTGCTCATGTCCGCACCCGACCACTTTTCTTTAGTCGCTTTCGTGAGACACTGCCCGCCGATGCTCGTTCGTCAGAGATACTTGAGCATACTCGGTTGGGTAATGATTCGGAATCCTTGAGTTGTGACACGGTGTGCTAAGTTTGGGACGCGTTTGTGTACCTGATGTTATCGGGTAGAGACGTGGAATCCTAGAGCAAGAACATCAGTCAACTCTCTATTTCCATTCGAGTTCCACCAACATTGACGTGACTTGGGTGATAGTTACGGGTGGCAAAGGATGTAAATAGAAGCTTTGGGTTTCGTTTCAACGTGTCTGTCTTGTTGTGTGCTTGGGTTGAGCATCTGAGGCCGGCTGGAGAGTTGCAACCTTTAACCGTTCCGAAGTAGGAGTGGGAGTAGATCTCCACGAATTTCGTTATGGTTTCTATCCAGGGTTAGTCAGGGTGTGACTCCATTCGGATTCTTGTCGTCCGGTTATGCTCAGTGTGCTCAGTTGTTCTTTGTTAAGTTGTGCGTGGTGTTGATTATTGTCAGCAGTTGGGGATCGTCACTCGCCATTGTTAGGGTTCTTCTTCGATAGCTATTATCAAGAGACACTCCAATTGGAAACCTTTAGGTTTAGGGGTTAGGTCTTGTCGATCACCAGTCTGTTGTTTTCTGACTCTGCGTAAGTAGGATTTTGGACCCCAGCTAGTCTAGAGACTTCAGAGATGGTCCAGTTGTGTTAGGTCAGGATGGAAATTGTCCATTGCGAACAGAGGTCTTATGCCGACTGTGTTGGTCATAGACTCGAGTTCGCAGGGACAGATCTTGTATTCCTACGGACTTCTTCGATGAATGACGTGTTGAGTTTTAGGAAGCTTACCCCAGGACTGTGGGTTCTTATGAGATCCTATAAGCGAGTTAGCTTCGTTGCCTTTAATTTCGCACTTTCGCCCAGATTATTGAGTTTTCACCCCGTATTCCTTGTGATAATACTTTACAATTACCTTCTTGACCTTTCTCACATGATTTAGCACCAGACCATGTAGCTTGGACGCGATCTTTGGTTCACCAGCAGCCATGTGTGTTAATGGCCCGGCAGGTGGAGAAATGTCGGTCAAGGGTCTTGCCATCTGTGAAGGGTTTTTCTTGGGCGTAGCCGTATAGTGAGGTAATCACTTGGGAGGCTGCGAGCGAGATTTGAGAGTTGTAATATTCTTTTTGAAGGTACGCGTAGCAGTATATTGTAAATTCGGGGACGAATTTCTTTTTAGGGGGGGAGATTGTAATATCTTAGAATGTGTTTTGTGGCTAATTATATTTTAATATATATAGTTTTAATAAAAAGTTTACCAATTTGGTTTTTAATTATTTTATCCTATTTAATGAATATTTTATTAGATTTTTCCTAGGCATGCACACACTTGTGCATGATAACTAGGGTGTTAATTTGGGGTTTAACCATTTCCTTAAGCTAGTTTTAATATTGTTTAAGTGTTATGGGTTTTTAAGTGTGTTATAATTAAAAGGGTTTTTAAAAATGAAAAAGGATTTAAAAATGGTTTGATTTGTTGACTTTGAGAGAGAGAGAGGGCATGGGGCAATATGGCTTGTGCCATGCCCATTTAATGAAGAGAGAGAGTGAGAATGGGAGGGGTCTTTGATTATTCTCTCATTTCTCCCTTTGTTCTCTCATTTCTCTCATTCTCACAAACAAACACACTCACCTGCAGCAGCAACAGCAGCAGAGGAGCAGCAGCAACAAGCAGCTCGAGCGGCAACACCAACAACAGCACCATCAGCATTAGCACTGGCAGCATCAGCAGCAGCTTCATTGCAGCCCATGCATCACCAGCAGATGTAGCAACTCAATTCTTCTCCTTCTCCTTGTGACTAGGGTCGTGAGTGAGGTAATTTCGGAACTCAATCCCCTAGTTGCTAAGTTTATGTGATAATTAGCTTCGGTTTGTGTTTAATTGTGAGTTTAGTGCTAATTAAGTTGAATTATGTGGAATATTGATTAAGTGATGATTGTGTTAGTTAACCAAGCCTATTTTAGTGTTGTTAGGGTTACTTTAACTGAAAATTGACCCAGATTTCACTAAAATACCATAAGATTTGTGTTTTGTGCAAAATCGGTGTTTTTAAGCGATATATTAGAATTTTGTAATCTGCTTTAGACCCGGGGCCTTCAGGGCAAAATTGAGGAAACTGGGGCATGCACACTAGGTCTAGATTACACCACCAGAAAACGAGCCCCTAAACCCTACCTTTGGCCGCAGATTTAATCAATCTGGCCGCAAATTGCGGCCAGGAAGGGGAATGGGGTGCTGGGGTTTTGCGTAGGGTAGTCTGCAGTGATTGGAAGTATTTTGGCATGTATAGTTTTGTAAGATTTGACCTGTAGGAAAATCTGGGACAATATATCGTTTTTCGTGTTCGTTGTGTTTGCGCGATACGCGCGATACGTGAGTGGGTTCTGTGATCCAGCGTGTCGCGGTAGTTTTAGACGCGTATACACACGTTTTAGCGTATCGTGCACACGCGCGTTTAGTTCGCGACGCGAGTTTCTCGTTTGGGTTCGATATCGCGTTTTGCGGAATATTTGGCTTATATATGATTTCCATGTCTAAATTGCAGGTTTGCAGGCGGGGACTACAGACACTGCTACAGAGAGGAGAAGATGGTAGGATTCACTTGGCTTGGAGCGTAGGTGAGTAGATTTAACATCTACAGGGAAATCGCCCGCATGGCGTTATGCGTCTGGGCTAGGATTCTAATATTTGTTGCGTATTCTACGTCATTGTTAGAATTGCGCCTTACCCTATTTATTAGATATAATGGTACTGTGACTAGCAGCCATAGGACACTGCACATATTATTGACGGTTCATGTTGCACGAGCTCGGATTGTATGCTACACACACACCGTCAATAATTGCCATGTCACACACAACCCCTTATAGATACTATATTGCTTGTCATACATGACATCTAGCTTGTCGGTATACCTATAGTGTATCATACCATTAGTGATAGGTACATATACACCTTGCAATACAGCTACAGGTATACCTTGCACATATTTTACTTATACCCAGGGGGTATCCTACATATTCTACTTATACCCAGGGGGGTATACGACATCTTTTACTTATAGGTAGGCACCTATACTTAGTTGTACCTTATTGATTTCGCATACATCTGGTTTCAGCTATATATTCTTATTTATATGCTCGCATTTCAGATATATCGCATATATTTATTCCTGAATTTGCGCATTGTTTATTTGGATTTTACATGATGTTTTCTGGATTTGGAAACCGCGGGAGTTCATGAAATTATGCATATATTGAAAAACCCGGTTTTCTTGATATGATATTTGCGCAGCCACCATGAGATTTATCGGTTCTGATTATATATTCCATACAAGGTGTGGTTGCCATATGAGGGTACATGGTGGGGCCCGGTATGGTTCCCCTCGGCAAGAAGATCGATGGATTTTGCCGATTGAGCCTGGAGGCGGGAGAGTGCCTACCGGTGACAGTACTAATGACTCGGCGGGGATCATGGAGATACCGTTGGGAGTCATGCACGTATGCATACGTCGAAAGGCGAGAGTCAGAGCTAGGCACTCGTGCTTTCGGGATAGCGTATGATACGTACCTATCAGGATGCTAGTCTTGGTGACGGCATCTGATAGATCAGGATTTCTGTGTCGATACTTGGCACATTGTTTTCATAATATTCTTTTAACACCTTTGTATATATAACAGGGGATTTAGCCGTTGTTATATATACCTTTACACCAATATTAGTGGAGTAGGACGCTAATATATGTGTATTGACCCCATCATATTTATTTTTGCAAATATATACCTTTAGGATGTTAGAATTCTACTTGAGATTTTATTTGGGATATTAGGTGATTCATTGAGATTGGATATTGGACATACATATGGAATTACTGATTTGTACATTCGGGATATACGAGATTACTCAACATTGTACATTGAGGAGATGCGAGACTTATATGATGTGAGAGCCCAACTTGGGGGCTGATTTGAGGAATTGGGATTTGAGTGTCTTGATGGATTGTGATCCTACCACGATGACAGGATTCCGTGGGATGACATATTTCACTCCATATCTCATACCTATTCACTTATGCACTGTTCTATGTATTAGGAGTACCTGTTAGTGTACCCTTCATGATTGCTGCATATTTACATTCTCATATCCCTATTGCATGGTTATTGCATACTACTGTCATGTTATTATTGCTTCACATATTGATTGTACCTGCTAGTGTACTTTCCATTATTCTGCATTCACATGACCTGTTATTACTGTAAATTGTATATCTTAGATTCATGCTGTACGTACATTCCTGCGATTACCTGCATATGTTATCTACTATTCACGAGTTGACAACTCACCCCCGTTGTGCCACAGTTGTTTTGCAGGGTGTTCTCCAGAGTAGTCGAGGCAGGCTATTCAGCTATTCACCTATCATCTTTTGCTACAGATACAACATCGGCTCACAGTGTGCTATTTTGCTTAGGTGGGTTTTGGTGGTTATCTGTATTTTGTATTGTACATTCGTTGTATCTTGTACACTCCATCTACTATTATGTTGTTGACTTAGAGACTTGGTGAGGACGTTATTGTATACTATTTATGGATTGTTGTCTTTTATATACAGTTTCCTTCCTATTGTCTCTTATTTCTTCGCTACGGCATCGTATATTTATGATGTGATTGTTTTTCAGTCTTTGGGCTAGTTTTTACAAAAGGGGTGTTGCCAAAATTTTAAAGAAAGAAAGTTGGACTTTTAAAGAATTTGGGTTGCGATTTCAAATGTTTCAAAAACTTTTATTATCTTTTCCGTATTTTCATGGTTTTGGCTTTCTTTTACTGCGTTACGTCTTTAGGCGTTGTGTAGTATTAGGGCCGTCACGTGCCAATTTCGGGTCGTGACAGATTCTCCCCAGGATCGCTTGATACGATCTCACTACACCTAATGTGAATCCTAACATCCAATTAGATCTATCTCATAGATCATAAACCCAGGATTTTAGGAGGTATCACCTTGATCCTATATGGAGAATCCTTGTGATAAGAGGAGATTGACCGATTGTAGCATAGAAAACTCCATTCCTATCTAGAGTATGTCATCCACGTACAATACGTGGAACACCACCATACTCCCTACTGCCTTTTTGTATATACAAGGTTCATCTACCCTTTTGATGAAGTCAAACTCTTTGACTACCACATCAAAACAGATGTTCCAACTCCGTGATGCCTGCTTTAACCCATAAAGCAACTTGCACACGTTTCCACTGCTCCCACTGTTTACGAAGCCCTCTGGCTGTGTACTTATAGACGCTCTCTTCTAAATCACTATTTAGAAAAGCATTCATGACACCCAACGGCCAGATATCGTAGTCATGGTATGTAGCAATGGTAAGTAGGATCCGGATGGACTTAAGCATAGGCACTAGAAAAGGTTTCATCATTATCCACACCTGGTTGATGACGAGAACCTTTTGCAACAAGTCTTAGTTTTGAAAGTCTCAACTTTTCGATCTACACCAAGTAATCTTCTCAAGATATACTTGCTCCTGATGGGGATTTAACCCTTTAGATAAAGCAACCAAAGTCCATACTTTGTTGGTGTATATAGATTCCATCTCAGATCGCTTAGCATCCAGCTATTCTCACATAGTCCCCACTCTTGATGGCCTGCTCAAAATTAGTTGGGTCATCATCTCATGATGCGATCCTCGCTTCCACTGTCATTGAGAAAACCGAAGTATCTCTCAGGTGGATGAGGAACCCTACCGGATCGGCGGAGAGGCTGAGGTTCGTCGGGAACTATTGAATCCTCCGGTTCTACCAAATCATCAGCTGCAGTTTGTATAGATGGAACTGCTTCCAGTTCTACCTCATGACCATAAATTTGTTTCCAAAATAAATTCCTTTTCTAAAAAAGGTGGTTATGCCAAGAAATAAAACACCTTTTGTTCCTCGGTGCGGTAGAAGATATTCCCTTGCGAATGCTTGGGATATCCAACAAACTTCCACAGAACTGACCTTGCCTCGAGCTTGTCCGGATTTTGCTTTTGGCATAGGGCGGACAACCCAAATCAACTTACTTAAGAGATGGTCTATTCCCATACCATATCACATATGGAGTGGTAGGCACCTGATTTGGTTGGAACCCTATTCAATAGGTATGCAGCTTCTCAAGTGCATAACCCCCAAAAGAAAATAGGCAACTCAGTAGTACTCATCATAGAGCACACCATATTACATAGGGTGCGATTGCTCCGCCCCGATACACCGACGTATTGTGGTGTATACGGAGGAGTAATGCTGAGAGAGAATCTCATTCTCTTTTAGAATAGTCCAGGAATTCTGTGCTCAAGTATTCTCCTCCCTGATCACATCAAAGGACATAATACTTATACCCGTTTTGGTTCTCTACTTCTAACTTATATTCTTTGAATTTCTCAAAAGGTTAAGACTTGTGGTTCAACAGGAACACATGTGCGAATCTTGAGAGATCATCAGTGAATGTAATGAAGTACAAAGAACCAGTCCTGGCATGTATAGACAGGGGACTTACATACATCATCATGTATCAATCCCAAGAGTTCACTAACTCTTTCTCTGTTTCCAATAAACAGAGCTATGATCATCTTATCTTTGTGACATGACTGGCAAGTTTCACAAGATGTAAATTCAAAACTGATTTAAATATGCATCTAAATGTAACTTTGCCAGTCGGGTCGCATTGAAATGACCTAGTCTACAATGCCTCAAGAAGGATTCGTTCATTTCTGAACTCTTTCTCTTGTGTGTGTTCTTTACGTTAAGAACTGTAGTTTGATTTAGAACGTATATGCTTTTAGATAACGTGCCTGAACCGATCAACTCTTGATATAGGAAATATTCAAAACATTATCCAACATTAAAAAATTATATCCGTCTTTACTAAATAAAGAGACTGATATGATGTTGTATATCAGGTTCGATATCTAATAACATTCATTCAAAATCAATGTATTTGGCAATACAGGGTGATAACTGCCAACACCTTGGCTGCAACAATTGCACTGTTTCTAACTCTTAAAACTTTATCACCCTTTCTCGGTTCTCTACCTATCTGTAGCCCATGTAACAGATTACATATGTGGGATCCTGATCCGGTATCTCATATCCAGGATGTAAAGGAAAATGAGAAACTGTTCTCTGCAATGAACACACCCGAAGAAGATGCATCATCATGCACTTTCTTCGTTTGGGAGGCACGGGAATCCTGGTAATCCTCTATTTCCTGCTCGGTCTTATAACAATTATAAGTTGGAGTGGGACCAACGTTCCCTAGCTCAGTATAACAAGCGGGTTCGGTCAATACATCCATATTATTATCTTGATTAAGGCGTGACATGGTCGCTACCTGGAGAGAGAGAGAAGAAAACACTCAGCGTGTGCTCTTGCAAGATTAGATTGGTTATTATTTTATCTAATCAGGATGGCTCCCACTGTTTTTATCAAATCTTCCTTCAACCCTAAAAGGAAAGACTAGCCGGGATTAATTACACCCTACAAGTTCGCCAATCTTTCAGCCAGGCCAGTGCCGGTACTTTGAGAAAGGTTTTCCTTGCTTTCGCACGGACCTAATTAAAATAAACCTCGTTTTCCCAGGGGAGTAACCCCGTTAACACCTTTCTAGACACCTACTTGATCGGCAAATTGTAATGTGCAAAACTCTGCCAGGAGTAACTATTACTCACAGTGGGTATCGGGATCCAACTATCTCATAGAAGGTATGCAATCTCATTGCAAATTTCAACACTTGAAATTCCCGATAATATTTTACCCCTAGCATCCTATGACCTTGACGAAAGCCAACAAACCATAGGCTGCTAGTCAAGTTCAACTCGTACATTTCCTGATTGAATTAAACCCACCCGCACGACCCTTGACGAAAGCCAACAAAGTCGCACGACTACACTAACTCAATCGCATCATATGCTTTTGCAGATAAGCATAAATAGCTACCGCACACTACGCCTTGACGAAAGCCAACAAACGTAGCACGAATACTATGAAGTACTTATCTGAAATGACGGAGGGCTACGACAGGTTTTTAAGAAAACCTTTTGCGTGATGAACTTGATATCGTCATAGAATCGAGTGATTTAAAATGGAGTGTTTTTTAGGCTTTTACTAGTTTTGCTAAAGAGGTCACTCCCGGTGAAGGGATCTCGGCTCTTTCCTTATCGAATAAGGTGCAGGATATTTCACAAATACCACTATGCAAAGCAAAAACTATAGAAGCAATCAAAAGACGAAACCGAGGGTTGTAGCATCTTCCAGTTATTGCTAAAGTGGTCACTCCCGGTGAAGAGATCTCGGCTCTTTCCTTATCGAATAAGGTGCTGGATATTCTACAAGGAATACCACTATGCAAAGCAACAACTAGAGCTACCTGTTTTTGAAAATTCGATTCCACAACATCTTTAGGTTTATTTTCTTTCATTAATCTCATTAATGAAGTCCCATCATTTTAAGTTACCTAAGCATCACAGATAAATACAACGTACGCTTATGCCATCCGCATTCGCCTCGATGTCCCGTCATGCACCGTTAGGTTAGGTAACTAACGGCAGAGCGGGGCAGGGAAAGCGCGGGTGTAGAGCATAAGCAACGTCTATATAATATATCACATATACTATATACAGTATCTATCTCAACATATACAGTGATCACATCACAGAATATCACAGCAGAACACAACATATGAAATATTGGATTTACTATGATTTCTGGGTTTTATATTAAGCCTGTATAAAACACGGATTCCACAGTCGTGATGAATAGCCAAACCCACATCCCTAGACCGCTACGAGAGCAGCAAGCAACCCTAGCAATTCTAGAGTTAGGAGACCCGGTCTCGACTCCTCGAGATGGTCTCCTACTGGACCCTAGAACCCGGCTACTTGTGCTCCCCGCCTTGGGTCTATCCTAATGCGGAAAAGTAAATAATATACAATGGTGACATCATCCTCAACCCGCAAGTGCCCCAATAAAAAAATATTACATACAATGAATTTTACATGAATGAAAATGAAAAACTCTCATCTCACATAAAACCCCCGGCTATTCCAACACGACGATCCAATATAACATATCACAGCAACACATAACATCACATATCATCAACGTAAGTAAATATGCGTATCCCAATTGTCGTTGACGTATAGCAAAGAAACCGGCGATACACCATATATTACACTTACGGTCGCAGAAAAAAAAGTGAAAACTACAACAATTGGAATCCGCAACCACTTTAGACATCATAAACCCGAAATATCTCATATTCCGGATTTCATGCTTAACCAAATGAATTCCTTATACATCGCATGCCTAACAATTATAAACCCCGCATTTTAGTCTCGATAT
Organism: Agapanthus africanus; assembly: GCA_030015575.1. Lineage (NCBI taxonomy): Eukaryota > Viridiplantae > Streptophyta > Magnoliopsida > Asparagales > Amaryllidaceae > Agapanthus > Agapanthus africanus. The sequence goes on from JASDDO010000006.1 coordinate 217,606,371, forward strand.
TGAAAACACTTTTTAATATCAAGTCGGGCAATTCAATAAGATTCCCGACATCCTGATCGAATGCTCGTCGGAAACTTTAGTAGACGGCCGCACCCCCCGATGTCGCCGACGAAGTGCACTAAGGCGGAACACCGCGGCCGCGAGCACCTGAACGGATGCTTTTGGTGACGGGGTTCTCCTACAGTCACTTGGTCGGGGCAATGGGGCGTAGCTATCTAATAAGGTTACCCGGTGAGTATCCGTGTACGCTACGTGATTGCGACGGACTTTTGATCACATCAAAATCCCGTGGCAACCGATCAAATGAGACTAAACTGCTAGATTTATAAAATTCAAACTAGTTATCTCATAACTGCTTTTGTGGATTCCAAATATTGTATCCCATCACATGATACCCGAACGCCGTTAAACTTATCAATCGATTTATCAAAGTCCTACAATTTCTCGACAGCTCAACACTTGAGCACAGTTTAATAATACCTAGAACATGCCACAGTACCTATGCACCAGCCGTAGAAGGGCAGACCCAAGCCTCACTCATGTCGCCACGGAACTGCGGAAAACCCTAGGGTATGACCGCGGTTCCGCGATCCAAAAAGTCGAGTTAGGGTTTCATTCTTCTAGAGGATTCATAGAATTACTTACATGATTTTCCGGATACGTTAAACTTGGAAAAATAGGTTTTTGACATTCGATCGAACTTTTTAACTTCGCCTAGACAATATGTGAATATCTGAAACAATGTTAAAACTACGAATACGAAAAATAGGTTTTTGACATTCGATAGAATTTCTTATAGTGTAAGATCACATAACATGCAAAATTAGAAAAAACAAACAACACCTGAAACACCAAAACCCGGTTCCTGAAACACCCTGAAAATTTGAACCCAAAATGCCCTAACTAAACCGAGGAGCTTGGATTTAGCATGAATGTGGCCAGCCAGATCAGAGCCAATTGTACTCAAATTTCACCTGTGTTCATGTCATATATCATACAACATTCTGCGGTTGTTTAAAAAAATTTTAGAGGACTTTTTAAAATTGACAGAAGCTAGGTATTCGTGTTTCAAGTTTCGGAGTATTTCGGTTTCGTAGTCTTAACAAAATCCGTCTAATTTTCTAGCATGGCTCTGATACCACTGCAAGGTTGCCTAGCACAGCAGCAAGGTTTCGGGAGGCATCATTCATGCCATATTAAAAATTTAGCTGTTCTAGCTAACCCTAACATAGAATCGTATACTAGAAAAAGCGACGGAATGAAATGCAAACAACTTTGCATAAGAAGTGAGCAAGGAATACAACCTTTGTAGACCGGTCCTTCATTTCAATAGCCCCATGTAGTAGTCTCTTCGCTAAGATCATGAACTCCCGGACTCTAGAGCGGTTCCCATGAAGAAATGAACATGCTTGCATCGAAGTCTTCGAGGCCGAAGATGATCTACGTCGAGGAGACACTAACCCAAGTTATCTCTTCAGTAATTGTAGAATTTGTGAAGAAAACACCCTAAACTAAATGGCAAGTGGTAGAGGATGATGAAGTATGAAGTGGGCTCACTTTAAATTTGATTTTCTCACATATTTTCTCTCATCTCCATTGAAGCTAGAAAGCTTGAGAGGAAGAAGAAGAAGAAGAAAACTCTCATGATAATTATCCAAAGGATAATGGCAACCCTAGGTGAGTTAGCATCATATACTAACCTTTGTAAAGAGTTAACCATGGCTAGGTTTAATTGGTTGGGTTAATAATATCTTAGGCAAAACAAAAGAGTGGACTTGGTCAATGCAAACAACAAGCTTCTACAAGCTTCATGCCATGACAATTTCCAACAATTTTGAATTACTTAAATAATTAAAAACCCTAGGATTAAACCAAGTATGGTGTAAGTCATACACATACCCAAGTTGCATGTATCATCAAACATGACACAATATTATGTGCACTTGCATATATCACATATATACAATGTGCACAAACAAAGTGAGAAAAGAAATCTTAAGTGAGATAATGCTAGTTAAGGTAAATTAATATATCAAATATATAATTATATATTAGACTATCAAATCAACTCTTGATTTAATAATACGGCTATATCACATATAACCGACTAATATCATATGTAACAAGTTATCGAATCAATACTTGATCCGATAACCCAACTATATCACATATAACCGAGCGATGTCACAAATCGTGAGAATGGAATGCGGTATCATATACACGCATTAATCTTGGTCCCGCACATATCTCATATGTGCTCCTACTCCGTTTCGCTTTAGCCAGGAAACCTCTGTGTAGGACTCTAAAGACTCGTCAATACGTCGGTAGTACGTGATGATCATATCAAACACCCACAAGCCGCAAGCGGTCTGCTAAACGTAATGGCCACCCGGGTATTGAGCGATCAAAAGATCAACAATCAAGCCTTCCCATTCTCCTGCGAATCCAATCAGTAACACTACCGTACAGTCCGGTTTCTTCGTCTGATATGTCGCATATCTCGTCTAGGGGTGGTAAACGTCAAACCCCAGTAACTCGATAAGTCGTGCCGATGTGAGGCTCATAACGGGTCGAGAAACTATTGATAACACTTACCAGTATATCTCTGAAGCAGCCCTGGCCAGGGACTTCCTGTTATAGCCAATCGAGCACAGCGCAACATCAACTCGCAATACCGGGAGAGTCGAAACCCCTCCTATCGCTCATTGCCTCCATGTGATTCGGGACTGTAGCCAAAAGCCACCGTTTTGCACGCTATCTTGAGCGTGGTAAGGTGGAAATCAAAGCACAGTGGGAATCATACAAGACTCTATGACGATCTCAAGTCTACAGACTAACATGTACCAGTGTCACCAGAGAACTGCTATCTGACGATAGGTATAATACCATCTTGGAGTTCTCGGCGAGTCCTGTTTAGTGTACCCAGTCTCCACTGAGCATCCGTATACCATCTTTGATGTCAAACACAAATGGATATGGGATCATCCATTGCCTATCTACATGGGTATCTACATGGGTCGAGAAGCTCTACGCTAGTCTACTCTGGTATATCTATGCCCTGTCTCGATACACCTATGACTAGGAACATTTGAAGGATGTACTTAGCGACTACATTGTCCCCAATAGTATGATCTGCATCATAATCCTGGTAGTCAAGTACTCATCCTAAGGTCTTTATCAACATGTAACATAGAGACAATCAGTGTACATGTTAAGATAAAGAGCAACCAGATAGCATACTATCATGTTGAGCAAGAAAGTCCTCCATGTATATGTCTAGGCATCCACTACAATATACATCGTTTGTACAGTAATGGCCTCTAGGGCACACATATAACTAAAAAAGATCCCAAAATTAATTGTTGGATGGGGGCCTCGCAGGGTACCCACCCCCGGGGGCCACCACGAAGTGGCCCCCTAGTGTAGGCAGACCCAAGATCACCCAGTTGGGGTGCTCTCGGGTCACCCACCCCTAAGGCCACCTTATGGTGGTCTTGGTGTGTGGGTCTGGCCTCTGGTCCCTTCCGGGGTGTCCCCGGGGTGTGCACGCTCCACCCTGCGACTTCTCGGTTCAAACCGTGAGCCTGCGGAGTGTGCAAACAACTCAAAACATCATTTTGGAAACGGTTTTGATCGGCAGTTTTTGCGCGACAAAAACGGCGGATTTCTAACGTCGCTACAAGCTACCCTAATGTTCTAGCTTTGCTCTGATGCCATGAAAGTCGACCTTAGCACCACCATGAGGTTCTAGAGGCATCAAGCATGTCAAATTTTAATTTTATTAGGTGCTAAGTTAGACTAATGTTCATATAAGATTTTTGCATTTTTATACCGCCCATTCTTAATCACATTGCATATAGGTAAGTACTTTTAATCCATGTTTGCTGAATAATTGCAGGTTACAGGTTCTCAGCTCATTACAGTGAAATTCATGAAAAGTCGCAACAAATACGGGACTACGACCAACAACAGATGAATACTGATCTCCGCTAATCATCCGTATGATGCCGCCTACCAGTTCAAGGGACAAAAGGGCAAATCGTTGGTCACTTCAATGCACAAAGCACAAGGGCAGCACAAGATCCAAGACTTCAATGCGGAGTTCAAGGCAAAAGTCCACATCATTTTGCACTGCTAAATATCTGGAAGAGAACTGAAGAGATTCTGAGAAACCAAAAATACAAAACAGAAGATAAAAGCAACATGGAGAAGCCCTGAAAAGATGGTCCCCTAAATCCACCAAATGACCGCGGATCCACGGCCAAATAGGCACTTCTGCCGCGGTTCCGCAGCCGCATCTGAACAGTGTCGGTGGCAGTTGGTTCCGCGTTGACTCGGCTCTTTTGGGGTAGTTTTGTAATCTCATGTTTAGCTCAGAATGTAACCTAGGGTTTCACCTTCCTATCTATAAATAGAAGAGCTCAAAGCCAAATTGTAACACCTTAGGATGTGATTAATGGCTAATTCTACTTTAATAAAAGGTTTTTAATAAAAAGTTTACCAAACTGATTTTCAAATATTTTATCAAAATTAATGAATATTTTATTAGAATTTTTCTAAGCTTGCACCCACATGTGCATGTAAACTAGGGTTTAATTGAGGTTAGACCATGATTAGCAACCATGGTGGACTAACCATTTTGTTAAGCCACTTTGGATTTTAAATAATTGTTTGGTTAATTGTTTTTTTTTAAAATGAGAAAGGATTTAAAATTTAGTTGACTTGGAGAGAGAGAAGGAGAGAGAGAGAGAATGGCATCATGGCTTGAGCCATGCCTTCATTTAATGAAGAGAGAGGGGGGTTGACTAGCCTTAGCTCTCATTTCTTTTGCTTTTGCCACTCATTTTTCTCACAACTCTCACTCACACACACACACACCCATACCCAGCAGCAGCAGAAGACACAGCAGCAGCAGCACCCAGTAGTAGCAGCTGAAGCAATAGCAGCAGCACCAGCTTCAGCAACAGCATCAGCTCCAACAGCAACAGCATCAGCTCCAACAGCATCAGCATCAGCTCCAGCAGCTGCAGCAGCACTTCTTCTTCCTCTTTTCCTCCTTCTCCTGCTTCTTAGGATCTAGTGGGGGTATATTTCTTAAACCCAACTTCCTAGCTTGCTTAACTTATGTGTAAATTAGCTTCGGTTAGGGATAAAAGTGAGTTTTTGTGCTAGAAATGGTGTTTTGTGTGAAGTTGTGGACAAGTGATGATTTTATTGGTTAGCCTAGCCTAGTTAAGCGTTGTTAGGGCCACATAAACTGAGATTAACCCCAGATTTCACTAACATACCCTAGGTTTTCTTTTTGTGCAAAATATAACGTTTTTAAGCAAAACTTGGCCTTTCTGTGATCTGCTTTAGACCCGGTTACTTCAGAGAGAAATTGAGATAACTGGAGCATATTTGATAGATGTTGATCACACCACCAGAGGAAGAGACCATCTACCAAACTTTAGGCCGCCGTTTTAATCGTTCTGGTCGCAATTTACGGCCAGATAGGGGACTTGGGTGCTGGGGTTTTGGCTAGGGGAGTCTGCTATATATTATAGTGTTTTGGCATGTGCAATTTTGTAAGTTTTCACCTGAGTTAAAATCTGGAGCGTAGTATCATTTTTCTAATACGTTTGTTTGCGCGACACTTGTGATACGTGAGTGGGTTCTGTGTTCCGGCGTATCGCGACGTGTCGGGGTAGTTTTAGACGCGTATATACACGTTTTAGCGTATCGGACACACTCGCGTTTAGTTCGCGACGCGAGTTTCTCGTTTGATTTCGATATCGCGTTTTGTAGGATTTTGCTTATATATGGATTCTTTGTGTGAATTCTAGGTTCGCAGGCGGGTACGTCGGACGCCACAAAGAAAGGGAGTGGTCGGCTACGTTTAGCACGCGACCAGGTGAGTAGATTTAACATCTACGGGGAAATCGCCCGTATGGCGTTAAGCGTCAGGGCGTAATAGGATGTTTAGTCGTAGATGTTTCTAGATATTCATATTAGTGCATACCTTCATCGATATCATCAAACTTGCGCACATGCACACTGTATATTCATACCAGTGCACACATATATTGGTATTTTCATACTTACGCACATGCACATTGTATATTCATACTAGTGCACACATATATTGAATTCTTCATACTTGCGCACATGCACGTTGTATATTCATACTAGTGCACACATATATTGATATTTTCATACCTGCGCACATGCATACTGTATATTCATACTAGTGCATACATATATTGATATCTTCATACCTGCGCACATGCACACATATATTGATATCTTCATTCTTGCGCACATGCACACTGTATATTCATACCAGTGCACATATATATTGATATCATCATACTTGCACACATGCACACTGTATATTCATACCAGTGCACACACATATTGATATCTTCATACATGCACACATGCACACTGTATATTCATACCAGTGCACCCATATATCGATATCTTCATACTCGCGCACATGCACACTGTATATTCATATCAGTGCACACATATATTGATATTTTCATACTTGCACACATGCACACTGTATATTCATACGAGTGTTACACTCATATTCGTGTATATATCCATTTGCACATCCATACCTACATACATACATATGTCACATACATGGATGATATTGATTTGATTTCATGAAAATAGGGACCGCATGAGATATTTTCAAAACTGGATTCTTTTAACAGAGCGGTTTTCCCTTTTTACTCTTAGTGTCATACGACACATTGCATGGATTTACGCATTGAGTTGGATTTATGGGATTTCTGGATTTGAGAACCGTGGTATTATTTTAAGAAAATACGCACACTTTTAAAACCCCGGTTTCTCTTGATATGATATTTCAGTGCGTCCACCATGAGTTTTCTCGTTTCCAGAGAGCTTGTGTGAGCATACCCAATTCGAGGAGTGGTAGGCACCGATTGCGGGTATATGATGGACCCGGTATGGTACCCCGGGGAAAGAAGACTCGTATTGTTAGACGGTGAGCCCGGCGGAGGGACTACTACCTACCGGTGATTGGTTGGACCTGGCGATTATCCGGAGGATACTGACCAGAGCTGAGAGATGGATACGGGACGACACGTACTGCCGGGGGCCGAGGGCCGATTCCGCAGACGGAGCCCGTGGGCCGATCCGGACTGACGGAGCCCGATATTTGAGGATTTGCGTGTCGATGCCAGACACGATTATTTTATGGTATTTCGAGTGCCGATGTTGGGCACTCACGATTCTACGAGATTTACAGGATTTGAGGGCCGATTGGAGTGGCGGCGCCTGAGTTTTACTGGGATTTGGGTGTATTGATGGACACCGGTTATTTTCCACATTGACATTCCGTGTAGATGTTATTTATTCCCATGCTCAGCATTCAATGTTATACATCTCATCCTGTATTTGTAGTACCTGATAGAGTATACTTGCTATGCACGATTATTGCATACCCTGCTCATCCTATATAGATGCTATTAGATTGCCCATGCTATGCACGATTATTGCATACCTTTCTTATCATATAGAGATGTTATTATATCGCACTTGTTGCACTCATCTAGCTCATCATATAGATGTTATCTGTTGGCATAGGTTAGAGTATCGCAGCACGTGCGTACTTGCGATTACCTTTAAATGTTATCTACTAATCACGGGTTGGCAACTCACCCCCGTTGTGCCACAGTGTTTTCATGTTGCCCCTCAGAGTAGTTGCGGCAGGCTGCTTTCTTGCATCTTTTGATACAGATACCACTGCAGTTGGCGCGTGAGCCCTTTTGCTGATAGGTGGGTTTTTGTGCGGTATCTGTTTATTTTTCCAGTTGTATACACCATTGTATCTAGTACTCTCCATCTAATACTTATGTATTGACTTAGAGACCAGATGTGAGGACGATGTATATTATTTGTACTCTGGTGTCGAGCTCGTTGTGAGCCGACTTTATTTATGCAGTTTTATATTTCATGTTGTCTTCACTTATTTTTGCTCATTCTTCGCTACAGCGTCGTATATTTTTATCGTGGTGATTGTTCCGCTGTTGGGCGTGATTGCTCCCGTTTTGGACGCTTTATTCTTATTGTACATTATTTTACTCATATATTGTTTTGTACCCGATTTCGAGGATAGTTTTTACAAAGGAAATGATGCCAAAATTTTTAAGATAATAACTTGAATTTTAAGGAATTTTACTAAATTACTTGAGCTTTCCTAAACTTTTTAACAAATGTTTCTATTAAATGTTTTAACACTCAATACTTTTAATGGTTTTGATTTCTAGGTTTCGGCTTACTTAGTCGCGTTATGCCTGTAGACGTTACGTGGTTAAGTGCCGGTCACGGGCCGAACTTTGGGTCGTGACAAAGTTGGTATCAGAGCGTAGGTTTTACCTTCGGAGTGTAGGATGACCCTGGTATGATGGAGTAGGTAGCTGAAGCAGAGTGGCGTAGCGTGTGCATGTTCCGTGGTATACGCACGACACGGTACTTCGCCTAAGCGACCTTAGGACTTATTGATTGAAATTCCTTCATGATTGTATACTTTCTCGTGATTCGATTTCCGTATCCTTATCGAATCCTACTTTCTTTTCAGCCATTATGCCGCCAAAGACTACGAGGGCGCAGAGAGCGGCTGCGAGAGCCGAGATTTGAGTAGACTCGTCCGAGACGAGGACTGGTCCGGGAAGTACACCAGTTGTACCAGAGCAGACTGTTCCTCCTACGACAGATCAGATCGCCATGCTAGGGGCCGGTATGCAGGAGATGCGCTAGATGATAGGGTTGCTAGTCGAGATGCTTCGAGCGCAGCAACCAGAGGTAGCTCCACCCGTTATGGGGACCGCGATGGGACCTACAGTACAGGCAGTTGCCCCTGCAGCCACAGAGGTTATTACAGTATCGCTATCAGAGTTCATGAGGCTGAAGCCTCCGGTCTTCACAGGCACCGATGCAGCCGAGGACCCACAGTATTTGATTGATAGGATGGTCCGGATATGTCGTTCACTTAGATGCTCAGATGCGAAATGAGTAGAGTTCGCGAGCTTTCGCCTGGAAGGTCTTGCGCAGAAATGGTGTGAATCGATCGAGAAGGACAGAGCAGCAGGTCTTCCTCCTATGACCTGGATCGAGTTTGTGACGGTATTTCTAGCCCGTTTCCTTCCCCAGAGTGTCAGGGATTCCCGAGCGTGCAGATTCGAGTCCTTACGCCAGATGCCAGAGATGACAGTGGAAGAGTACGATGTACTGTTTACCGAGCTATCATTTTATGCCCCATACCTAGTGGCTACTGAGGAGATGCGAGTCAAGAGATTTGTTCGAGGCTTACTTACCCCACTGTTCCTCGCGATCAACGCGCAGCATTGCGAGACATATGCAGCAGCTGTAGACGCAGCCCTATTAGTCGAGGAGCGCCTTGCAGAGACTTCGGTAGTTCCAAGGCCGAAGAGGATTCGTACTGATACAGCAGCACGGAGACTTCCATTCGGACGCCGTGATAGACGTCTTACAGGTGGCAGAGACTTGGGGCGAGGTCAGATGTTTAGCTCTTATCCCCAGGAGGGTCAGCAGTCGTCGCGTGGATGCTTTGGGTATGGTAGTCCCCATCACCGCGTCAGAGATTGTACCGAGATACGCCGGAAGGAGGCAGCAGTACCACATGTCACACTTCCACCTTCCCCACCCCAGAGGGCGTTGCCTATTGTACCTACTGTTGCTCCACGTCAGACTCATACAAAGAGTGGCCGTGGTCGTGGAGGGTTTACTCATAGAGGACGAGGTGGCCGAGGCAGAGGACAGCCAGTTGCTAGTAGGGGACCTCCAGTTGCAGGTGGAGGACATGCACGTGTTTTCACGTTGACACATCAGGACGCGCAGGCGTCCAATGCGGTGGTCTCAGGTACCCTATCAGTATGTTCTGTTGACGCACACATGTTGTTTGATCCCGGATCCACGCACTCGTACGTTTCCACACACTTCGTGCCGAGTTTGGGTAGATAGTCCGGTTTGCTTGATCAGCCGCTTGTTGTGACCACTCCTGTGGGAGAGTCGTTTGTTGCTAGGCACGTGTTCCGATTCTGTGTTGTCCATATTGGCGAGAGAGAGTTGCCTGTCGACTTAATCCTTCTTGAGATGTTGGACTTCGACATTCTTTTGGGCATGGATTGGTTAGCCACGTGCTATGCGTCTGTGGACTGCCGCGAGAAGAAAGTTAGATTTTGTTTTCCCGGCGAGTCGGCTTTTGTTGTGCAGGGGGACTGTTGTGCCGCCCCTCACAGTTTGATTTCTTCTTTTCGCGCTGGACAGCTGTTGAGGAAGGGATGTCAGGGATTCCTAGCCTATGTTTGCGATACTAGAGCTACAGAGGTTTCGTTGGACCAGGTTCCGATTTTTTGTGAGTTCCCTAATGTTTTCCCTGACGAGCTTCCTGGGCTACTGCCTGAGTGCGATATTGTTTTCTGTATTGATTTGATTCCCGGCACGGGGCCTATTTCTATACCGCCTTATCGGATGGCCCCGGCAGAGCTTAGTGAGTTGAAGGGTAAGTTGCATGATTTGCTGGATAAGAGACTTATTCGACCCAGTGTTTCTCCTTGGGGTGCTCCGGTCCTGTTTGTCAAGAAGAAGGACGACAGTTTACGTCTGTGTATCGACTACAGCCAGCTGAACAGGGTTACCGTGCGGAACATATATCATTTGCCATGCATCGACGACTTGTTCGACCAGCTTCAGGTGGCAGGATACTTTTCGAGAATCGATTTGCGATCAGGATACCATCAGCTGCGGGTTCGACAGGAGGATATTCCGAGGACAGCTTTCTGCACGCGTTACGGCCATTACGAGTTTTTGGTAATGTCGTTCGGACTCACCAATGCCCCAGCAGCATTTATGGACTTGATGAACCGTATTTTCCGGCCGTATCTTGATTTGTTTATCATCGTATTCATTGACGATATTTTGGTGTATTCCCAGAGCCGAGAGGAGCACGAGCAGCACCTGCGGATCACACTGCAGACTTTGAGGGAGCATTAGCTATTCGCAAAATTCTCCAAGTGCGCATTCTGGCCTGACAGCTGATTGAATGATTCTCGATGTGTAGGTAGAAAATGTATAGAAATCACAACCAAAGAAATTTATACCGCAATCAATTAACGGTGTCGATGTAGCGCGTTAATGAATACGGATCATCCGCAGGGAAAGTGTGATTCGATCGTAATTGAATTAGATGAATTAAAAATTAAAGAGAAAAGAAAAGAGAATTCGATTCAAGATTTAAAAGTGAATTTCAAGAATTATTAAAACCTAGATCTAATATCAAGAAATACTAAAAATCAAGAATCAAGAATTGATGATATCCAAATCAAATGAGTAATCAAGATTTGTAATGAGGCACGTAGGAATCGATCGAATCTATAGAAGTGATGAAAACTTGTGAGTACGTTTTCTTATCCATTAATGATTTGATGCTAGATTGATGACGATCTATCGAGGTTTAAGGATCTTTCGAAGAAACTAGGGTTTCTTCATCTCATCCTTTGTCCTTTCGATGAATCTCATTCAAAAGCCAGCCTCTAGTAAATTGAATCACCAATCGTCGATCTCTAATTAAGAGCGAAAATATTCAAGAAAGCATTTCGCTCGAAACTAGATTGTCGATGATTGCCTTTACAAGAGTTTACAAAACTTATAGGAATTAAGAATCATTTCAAGATTAGTAATCATCATCATCTATTGATTCTCTCGACTCCTCCACGAGCGGAGTTTTTACTCAAGCATCATATCAAAGAACACAATCAAGAATTGAGATCTAATCATAATGCTTAAATATAGAAGTAGGCAAGATAAAGAAATTTCACCTTTTATTTATCAACAATTTTGTTATAATTCTCTCAAGATCTACAAGAGGAAAGAACTAGATCGTCGATTTAGCTCTGCATCATCTCCGTGAGTCGCGGATCATCTTGGATCACTTGCTCTGTTGAAGATCGGCGTCGCTTTTACAAGGTTGAAGGCTTCTTTCTTGATTTGTACTCAAAGATCTTGAATTAATCAAATTATGTCACTCAATTTGATTTGAATTTTATTTGGATCTACAATTTTCCCTCCACTTTCAACAACCTCAAACCCTAGATCTAGATCTCATTTTATAGCCACCTCATTTGAATCTTCCCTCCAAAGCTAGGTAGTTAGAGAGAAGCTTCTAGAAGAAGTTTGTTGGAGGGAATATTCTAGAATAAGGTATATTCTAGGATAAGGTTGTTAGGCCGAGCCTTCTGGAATAAGCCACGTGTTCTTTTAGAGTCCTCTGGAAGCTTGGCCGTTATAAGGAGACAGGTGGAGAAAATTTGAAGCTGTGACGTGTCCCTTGCGCCGCGGATCCGCCCCCTCGGCCGCGGATCCGCGGCCGTTTTGAGTGCTTGCTGAATGGAAATTTCAGGGTACTTTAGTGCTGATCCATAGAACCTTATTTTATGTATGGAATCTTTTAAATCTTTCTTGTTCACTGCCAGATCATAAGTCTTGGACTTGGCGTATTTTTATCAGCACTTTTATCAGTTTTGGCTCTTTTCCTGGAATTTCCTGCACAGATTCTCGAGACAAGTGTTGCGCAATACAAAGATTATGCATGCAATGATTAACACTCAATTTCCCTCAAAGTGCCGGTTATAAAGTATAACACATGTTATTTGGTATTTTACAGTCAATTTGCTAATATGTGCTATATTCATTCCGAACACCTTTAGATGAGTGCAAATGGTAGGGAAATTGACGTGTTAAAAATGCAATATTTTCGACTGATCAAATTCCCCCAAACTTACTTTTGATCGTCTCGAGCAAACTGTTTTATTAGAAAGTGAAGGAGAAAATAAAGAAAGAGAAAAACTAACTAGCACACTTTCGTAGGCAACACGATTGCACTGAGCACGTGCAACAAGCCTTTAAACCTCTAGGTGTCCCTAGTAGGAGGAGTGTTGTCTCCTAAGGGTTTTCAGCAGATTGCACCCACAAAATCCAATAATAAAAGGAAGACCATGAAAGTCACATATAAAGATAAGAATTGTAAAAGAAAGACTTTAGAAATCTAGAGTTTCCATCTATACTAGCTTTTCGATTGTCATGAGCCCTATCTTAATAGTCATGAAAAGATGTTAGAAATCACATCATCCCTCAATAAAACATCGTCTTTATTCTTCATTCCTATCTTTCTTCCAAAACATTGATCATATACCCCTACGTGTGTGTAAAGAACATCCCTACACCCGGAGAATTAAATTCAAGCTATCATACTCTTGTCCATCTGCCTCAGTACTTTTTAATTTGATGAATATTTAGATGGATTTGCTCACACATTTTCATGCAACCGTTAATACTTCTTGAGGTACTAACCGACCGATTACTCATGTGCTTGCTTATACGGTGTTTTAGTATTTTCCTCGTCTTGCACCACCTAAGGCTTAGCAGTGACTCCCAGACCAGTTGGTCTAAGGCACTAGGTGATGAAGCACCCTCGCTATATTTTTTTATTGCTGCCTTGGCGATAACAAAACCAGTGTTCATTTTTCTTCACCATTTTTATATTTTCTTCATTTTTTATTTCCTTCATACTTTGGCTTTTAGACAAGAGCATTTCAAGGTATCCTCTACTATCCCGAGTTTCAAGACGTGTATAAATGCGTATGGTAGGGTATCAACATTCAAATGTTTGGCTTCCAGAATAGAAACTATTTTTTTCAGACTTATTTTTATCCACAGATTAGTGACTTCCTTCATCTTATTAACCCTTGGGACAACGGCTCATAACTACTTATTACTAGTTCGTTTAAGAAAACTTCTAATTTTCTTGGTTTTCTTAAATTTTTCTAATCTTTTGGATGTAATTTTTCACTATCTAATTTTTTATTATCTTATTTATGTGCAAAAGTTTTTATTTTTTTTGAAAAATTTTAAATTTTTATATGTTTTAAAATGTTTTGTGCTTATGCAAAGTATGATGCAAATGATGCCAAAATAAGCACAAACCTCCCCCAAACTTGTTTTCAACAGTGTCCTCACTGTTGCCTTCTGCTAGATCTCAAAAACCTATAAGCTTGGGAGGAAATTTATTAATGGGGGCAATAAATATGATCGTGAAAATCCTCCCCCAAACTTATTCTTTTGGCTCATCATTTTCAGTAAAAATTTTCTTTTCAGGAGACAGATTATACCCCCCCAACTTGAGTTAAACAATGTTAATCTTTTGAAAATCACAAGAGGGGGTCAAAAATTATTGGTCGATGCCAAGCTTTGCAAAGATCGAAGGTCAACACTAACCATTCGAAGATTTTATCAATGTAGTGCTCTGGTTGGGGGAATAAGAAGTAGGGAAAGGGTAAGTGGTGGAATGGAATGTGTTTGCGTCTCGTTTTGGAGAGACGATGCAGTGATTGTGATGGATTACTCGCATTCTTTTTACAGTTCAGAAGAAGGGGTGGAGGTTCAATTCTTTGTATTGAGGTGGATTCATCTCAACACCCGTGTCATTCAAATGTGAGTTCTTCAGCGAAAATTTCCTCAAAAGTTTCATCAATACCCCGAAGAATAATGTCATCACAAAGTGTGGGGTGATCTTCAGACTCCAAAAACGGTTCATAATCAGTGTTTGTTGTTGACCCGGACAACTCGGTGGAAGAGTCCGTATGTGTATGATATATAGTTGGGTCAAACAATAACATATAAAAAGAGTCAAGATCAGTATCATGAGGATCATCAAATTCGCTGCTGTCGACATCCATTAATTCGACAGAACAGACCTGAGCAGTAGGTTCGGAGGGTACACTTCCCAACTTGTAAATGTTCAGCTCAATTGACCTATTCCCGAAAGATAGGGTCATAGAGCCGTTACGACAGTTGATTATAGCATTGGAAGTGGCCAAAAAGGGGCGACCAAGGATCACCGGAATTTGATTCCGTGGGTTTGCTACAGGCTGTGTATCAATTACAATAAAATCTACAGGGAATACAAATTCCCCGATTTTTATCAACACATCCTCCAGTTCACCCCAATGTTTGGTGATTGATCGGTCGGCCATCTGGAGAGTTATGTTCGAGGGCTTTAACACTCCGATACCTAGTTGCTCATAGACTGAATATGGAAGCAAGTTAACACTAGCGCCAAGGTCAAGTAGAGCACGGTTAATGTGTTTATCCCCAATAGAAATAGAAATAGTAGGACAGCCAGGGTCCTTACGTTTCCTTGGTAATTGTTGGGGAAAAGCCGTGTCTACAGTACTCGACATGAACACTTTTTTTCGGCACTTGAGTCTTCCTCTTCCTAGTGCACAAGTTCTTAAGAGTTTTCGCATAGGACGGAACTTGTTGGATAGCATCTAGGAGAGGGATGTTGATGTTAACTTGCTTAAACATGTCCACAAGCTTCTCCATTTGGGCATTGGGTTTGTTGGGCCTCAACCTATTTGGAAATGGAGCTCTATCAATAAGTGTTGGGTCCAACATTTGTGGAGAAGGTTGTGGGGGTGGAAAGGATGAAGTGGGTGGAGGGTTCGAGCCTTTGGGAAAACGGAGAATAGGCTCGGAAGAAGACGGTAAATTAGACGAAATAGGGTAAGAAGTAGAAGTGGGAGTGGAAGTGGAAGTGGAAGCCGGGGTGTTAATGATCAATTCATCATTATCAATTTGTTCACCCACATGATTGTCTAGCACTCTTCCAGATCTCAACGTGGTAAGTGCATCCACATTAGTGTAATGTGAAGGTCTAGGATCAGGTAAAGGTTGAGCTGGAAGATTCCCTTTTTCTCTAACACTCAATTCGGCTTTTAATCTTGCAATTTCTGCTTCCATCGATTTAATACTCTCAGCTTGAGAGGTAGAGTTTTTCTTTATATCATCAACGGAAGTCTTTATTTCAGCCGAAACATGCATGAGATTTGTCAGAAGCAAGTTCATGAATGAAGAGGATTCATCATTACCGATCAACTGCAAAGGATTATTTGGTGCAGGTGTGTTGACCGGGTTTTGAAAGTTTTGTGATTGGTAGGGGTGCTGACTCAATTGAAGTGGTTGGTGTTGTGGTGGAGGAACCCATTGCAAGTTATTCTGGTTTAGATCCGTGTATTGAGTTTGGTGTTGGATCCAAGAAAGATCAGGGTGATTCCTCCAATTGTGATTAGATGAGGAAGAAGAAGGATCGTTTCGAGGTCTTTGCTGAGATGCAGCATTAGTGTGACCTTGAAACGGTACATTCAAAGGACATTCTTCCATCAAATGTGAAGGATTTGAACAGCAGCCACAGACAGTTTTGGGAAGTGTGTATTGGTTTAGGGAGGCTGAAGCGATTTTGTTTTCTATAGCGTCGAGCTTCCTTTGTATTGCGGTCATTTCGGCTCTCATTATGACGGAAATATCGAGCTGATTGACATCTTCCCTAGGCGGTGGTGGTCTAACACTTTCCCATTGTAATGTGTTTTGAGCTAAATCTTCTAGGTATTTCTAAGCTTCACCATCATATTTAGATAGGAATTGGCAATGGCACATGGTTTCAAGCATCTGTCTAGTAGTGAGATCAATACCCTCATAGAGAATTCGACACAAATCCCATCTGGAGATTCCGTGATGAGGGCATTGTAAAAGAAGATCCTTGAACCATTCAAAGCATTTCCAGAATGGTTCATTGGGAAGTTGGGTGAATTTGAAGATTTCGCTCCGAACACGGCTGGTCTTGTGATTGGGATAAAATTTCTTAAGGAATGCTGTAACAAATTCATCCCATTTTGAAATAGAATGTGCGGTTGTATTATAAAGTCACTTCTCGGCTAAATCGCACAAAGTGAATGGGAGAAAACATAAACGCAGAGCATCCAAAGACAGTTGTGACGTTTCAATCATTGCGCATACGTTTTCAAATTTGGAGATAAAAATGTATGCGTCTTCAGAATCAAGACCGTGAAATTTGGGTAACAGTTTGATGAATTGGGGGTTGATTTCAAAATTGTCCCCATTGGCTGGTGGTATAGAAAGACAGGTGGGAAGGGGAACACGTGAAGGATAGCATCTCTCTTGGAAAGAAATGCGTGGAGGATTCTGCGCACCTGCAGGCGGTGGCAGAGTGGTGTAAAAGTTTGATGGAAATCCGTCCATCGCGGTGGTGGTGGGAAAAAGAAAATGTAGAAATACCGACTTTGGGGTCGATGGGGGAAAACGCGGACAAGACGAGCACTAGAATCCCGTGTCCATCCGAGCTTGCACTAAAGGGTTTAGCATAAGTGGCAGCGTTATGTGATAATTAGGGGAAATATGAAGTGGTGTTTGTTTTGAAAAGGATACGGATTTTTTTTTTGAAAAAAGGCAAATCACAAAAAATGCACAAGCAACCCTATGTCTAGTGGTCATCTAGGTCAAGTCTCTAGACCGCTCCTAACTGCCAGAAGACAAATCGCAGGATCAATCCTCTACTACCTCTTTGTCCCTCCTGTGGCCAGGTAAGTGGGAGGTTCTCCACTACGTAAGTAGTGGGCCTAATTAAGTAACCACTTACCTTAGACACACTTGCCTTAGACACCACAAAAGAAACGCGGATAAGCAATAGATTACCCACGACCTTATCCTGTCCTAAGTGAGCGCGATGGTCTTTAGAGTCATGTATAGATTTCTTTTAGTTAATGAGGGTAATGCGGATGCAGTTTTGTGATTTTTGGGGCTTAGGAAGGGTAATGAACTCCCTACCTAATCTGAATTTGGTGTTTGCTCCTTAATTTCCGTATTAAAAATGCAAATAACTAAGATCAAACACGCATAATTTTTATTTTTGCGACGCTGCGAATTTTTGCAAAGAATCCTGCATAAATTTGTTAATGGAGCAGATTGAGGAGGAGATAAGAAAGTGAGGATTATACCAGAGAATTTTGGTGCAGCGATGAAACAATCACGCCTCGGAACCGCCGCGGGAGGCTCTTATTGTCGCGGAAACTCGTTGCGTTGAAGAGAAACCTGCACAAAAATTCTTGGTACTGCTTCTGTTCACTCCATGTGCTCTCTGGAATATTCAGAAAATTTTTTCTCAAGCTCCACAGATTCCAGATTTCCTTGCAACAAATCACAACGAATCGTTTAGTGTTTGTGCGAATTTAGATCTAAAAATTCTGATGGAATAAATTTTTCAACTCAAATTTCAAAAATGAACAAATTAGCACACTATCCCCGGCAACGGCGCCATTTGATTGAATGATTCACGGTGTGTAGGTAGAAAATGTATAGAAATCACAACCAAAGAAATTTATACCGCAATCAATTAATGGTGTCGATGTAGCGCGTTAATGAATACGGATCGTCCGCAAGGAAAGTGTGATTCGATCATAATTGAATTATATGAATTGAAAATTAAAGAGAAAAGAAAAGAGAATTCAATTCAAGATTTAAAAGTGAATTTCAAGAATTATTAAAACCTAGATCTAATATCAAGAAATACTAAAAATCAAGAATCAAGAATTGATGATATCCAAATCAAATGAGTAATCAAGATTTGTAATGAGGCTCGTAGGAATCGATCGAATCTATAGAAGTGATGAAAACTTGTGATTACGTTTTCTTATCCATTAATGATTTGATGCTAGATTGATGACGATCTATCGAGGTTTAAGGATCTTTCGAAGAAACTAGGGTTTCTTCATCTCATCCTTTGTCCTTTCGATGAATCTCATTCAAAAGCTAGCCTCTAGTAAATTGAATCACCAATCATCGATCTCTAATTAAGAGCGAAAATATTCAAGAAAGCATTTCGCTCGAAACTAGATTGTCGATGATTCCCTTTAAAAGAGTTTACAAAACTTATAGGAATTAAGAATCGTTTCAAGATTAGTAATCATTATCATCTATTGATTCTCTCGACTCCTCCACGAGTGGAGTTTTTACTCAAGAATCATATCAAAGAACACAATCAAGAATTGAGATCTAATCATAATGCTCAAATATAGAAGTAAGCAAGATAAAGAAATTTCACCTTTTATTTATCAACAATTTTGTTACAATTCTCTCAAGATCTACAAGAGGAAAGAACTCGATCATCGATTTAGCTCCGCATCGTCTCCGTGAGTCGCGGA
Organism: Agapanthus africanus; assembly: GCA_030015575.1. NCBI lineage: Eukaryota > Viridiplantae > Streptophyta > Magnoliopsida > Asparagales > Amaryllidaceae > Agapanthus > Agapanthus africanus. The sequence continues at coordinate 217,625,462 of JASDDO010000006.1, forward strand.
TCGTCTTGGATCACTTGCTCGGTTGAAGATCGGCGTCGCTTCGAAAAGGTTGAAGGCTTCTTGCTTGATTTGTACTCAAAGATCTTGAATTGATCAAATTGTGTCACTCAATTTGATTTCAATTTTATTTGGATCTACAATTTTCCCTCCACTTTCAACAACCTCAAACCCTAGATCTAGATCTCATTTTATAGCCACCTCATTTGAATCTTCCCTCCAAAGCTAGGTAGTTAGAGAGAGGCTTCTAGAAGAAGTTTATTGGAGGGAATATTCTAGAATAAGGTATATTCTAGGATAAGGTTGTTAGGCCAAGCCTTCTGGAAGAAGCCATGTGGTCTTTTAGAGTCCTCTGGATGCTTGGCCGTTACAAGGAGACAGGTGGAGAAAATTTGAAGCTGTGACGTGTCCCTTGCGTCATGGATCCGCGGCGGATCCGCCCCTTCGGCCGCGGATCCGCGACCGTTTTGAGTGCTTGCTGAATGGAAATTTCAGGGTACTTTAGTGCTGGTCCATAGAACCTTATTTTATGTATGGAATCTTTTAAATCTTTCTTGTTCACTGCCAGATCACAAGTCTTGGACTTGGTGTATTTTTATCAGCACTTTTATCAGTTTTGGCTCTTTTCCTGGAATTTCCTGTACAGATTCTCGAGACAAGTGTTGCGCTATACAAAGATTATGCATGCAATGATAAACACTCAATTTCCCTCAAAGTGCCGGTTATAAAGTATAACACATGTTATTTGGTATTTTACAGACAATTTGCTAATATGTGCTATATTCATTCCGAACACATTTAGATGAGTGCAAATGGTAGGGAAATTGACGTGTTAAAAATGAAATATTTTCGACTGATCAACAGGGTAGACTTCTTGGGTCACGTGATTACACGAGATGGGATATGTATGGACCCGAGGAAGATCGAGGCCGTTCGGAGTTGGCCCAGACCCGCATCAGTTATGGAGATCAGCAGCTTTCTAGGACTGGCCGGCTACTACAGGCGATTTGTACAGGACTTCTCCTGCATTGCCCCACCTTTGACCGGGTTGACCCGGAAGGGTGTTCCTTTCGATTGGACGGAGGAGTGCGAGCATAGATTTCAGCAGCTACGGACTTGTTTGACTACGGCGCCGGTGTTATCGTTGCCTTCAGGATCAGGCGGATTTGTGGTCTATTATGATGCTTCTCGAGTGGGGCTAGGGTGCATATTGATGCAGCATGAAAGGGTGATCGTGTATGCTTCACGGCAGTTGAAGAGACATGAACAGAACTACCCCGCTCACGATTTAGAGATGGCTGCAGTGGTCTTTACACTCAAGATCTGGCGACATTACCTATACGGCGAGTCGTGCCAGATATTCACTGATCACAAGAGCTTAAAGTATATATTTCAGCAGCGAGGCCTGAATCTTAGAGAGCGCCGTTGGATGGAACTAGTGAAGGACTACGATTGCGAGATCTTGTATCAACCGGGCAAGGCGAATGTAGTGGAGGATGCTTTGAGCAGGAGACCCGGGTGTAGTCTATCTTGTTTAAGCGCAGTGCAGAGGAAGTCATCGGCAGATTGGCAGATTTTATACGACAGCCGAGTGCAGTTCGAGTTCACGCCAATCGGGGGGCAGCTTGCGCATGTTCGTGCACGCCCACAGTTGCTTGACCGTATACATGAGGCACAGTACAGTGATGACCATTGTTCAGAGATCATGGCACAGATTGGACAGGGCAGATTTTCCGAGTTCGCGATCGATGATCAGGGGATACTGCGATTTGGGACTAGACTGTGCATACCAGATGCTGAGGGACTGCGGCGTGAGATTCTTGAAGAGGCACATCGATCGGTGTATAGTATTCATCCGGGTTCCACCAAGATGTACCATGATATGAAAGATGTTTACTGGTGGGACGGAATGAAGAGGGACATCACAGACTTCATGTCGAGAGGCTTGACTTGTCAGCAAGTCAAGACCGAGCACCAGAGGCCAGCGGAAGAGCTGCAGCCGTTACCCATTCCGGAGTGGAAATGGGAGCAGATTTCGATGGATTTCATCGTGGGTCTACCCAGGACTAGGCGGGGGTATGACTCCATTTGGGTGATCATGGATCGTTTGACGAAAGCGTCTCACTTCCTGCCGGTGAAGTCGACTTTCGGATTTGCTCAGTATGCCCAGATTTACATCGACGAGATTGTACGACTGCATGGAGTCCCGACATGTATTGTGTCCGACCGAGGCACCCAGTTTACCAGCCGACTATGGCAGAGGCTTCAGGAGGATTTGGGCACCCGCTTGAGTTTCAGTACAGCATTTCATCCGCAGACCGACGGCCAGTCAGAGCGGACTATTCAAACTCTCGAGGACATCTCCGAGCATGCGATTTAGACTTTGGTGGTAGTTGGGATCATCATTTACCCTTAGTGGAGTTCTCCTACAACAATAGTTTCCAGGATACTATTCAGATGGAACCTTTCGAGGCCTTGTATGGGAGGAGATGTAGATTGCCCGTCTGTTGGACAGAGCTCAGTGAGAGCAGTATTTTGGGGCTGCAGATCGTACAGGAGACGACCGAGAAGATACAGCTGATTCGAGATAGGATGAGGACAGCTCAGAGCAGGCAGAAATCGTATGCTGATAGACGCCGCCGCAGATTAGAGTTCGCAGTTGGCGATCACGTTTTTCTGAGGGTCTCTCCAATGAAAGGAGTGATGAGGTTTGGACGAAAGGGGAAGCTTAGCCCCAGATTCATAGGTCCCTTCGAGATCCTCGAGCGTGTGGGCGCAGTAGCATATCGTTTGGCTCTTCCACCCGACTTCCCAGATGTTCACCCCGTTTTCCACGTGTCGATGCTTTGCAGATACCTACATGACCCTTCGCACATGATTCAGCATCAGACCGTTCAGCTTGAGCGCGATCTTTCATTCACCGAGCAGCCAGTCGTGATATTGGACCGGCAGGTGAAGAAACTTAGATCGAAGGTCTTGCCATCAGTAAAGGTGCTTTGGCGCAGCCCGAATGGTGAAGAGATCAGTTGGGAGGCCGAGGGCGAGATGCGGAAGAAGTTCCCTCATCTCTTTGAAGGTATGCGTAGCTTTATATTTTAAATTCGGGGACGAATTTCTTTAAGGGGGGAAGATTGTAACACCTTAGGATGTGATTAATGGATAATTATACTTTAATAAAAGGTTTTTGATAAAAAGTTTACCAAATCGATTTTCAAATATTTTATCAAAAATAATGAATATTTTATTAGAATTTTTCTAAGCTTGCACACACATGTGCATGTAAACTAGGGTTTAATTGAGGTTAGACCATGATTAGAAACCATGGTGGACAAACCATTTTGTTAAGCCACTTTGGATTTTAAATAAGTGTTTGGTTAATTGTTTTTTTTAAAATGAGAAAGGATTTAAAATTTAGTTGACTTGGAGAGACAGAAGGAGAGAGAGATAGAGAATGGCATCATGGCTTGAGCCATGCCTTCATTTAATGAAGAGAGAGAGGGGGGGTTGACTAGCCTTAGCTCTCATTTCTTTTGCTTTTGCCACTCATTTTTCTCAAAACTCTCACTCACACACACACACACCCATACCCAGCAGCAGCAGAAGACACAGTAGCAGCAGCTGAAGCAATAGCAGCAGCTGAAGCAGCAGCATCAGCACCAGCTTCAGCAACAGCAACAACATCAGCTCCAACAGCATCAGCAGCAGCAGCAGCACCAGCTTCAGCAACAGCAACAACATCAGCTCCAACAGCATCAGCAGCAGCACTTCTTCTTCCTCTTCTTCCTCTTCTCCTCCTTCTCCTGCTTCTTAGGATCTAGTGGGGGTATATTTCTTAAACCTAACTTCCTAGCTTGCTTAACTTATGTGTAAATTAGCTTCGGTTAGGGATAAAAGTGAGTTTTTGTGCTAGAAATGGTGTTTTGTGTGAAGTTGTGGCCAAGTGATGATTTTATTGGTTAGCCTAGCCTAGTTAAGTGTTATTAGGGCCATATAAACTGAGATTAACCCCAGATTTCAGTAAAATACCATAGATTTTCATTTTGTGCAAAATATAACGTTTTTAAGCAAAACTTGGCCTTTCTGTGATCTGCTATAGACCTGGTTACTTCAGAGAGAAATTGAGATAACTGGAGCATATTTGATAGATGTTGATCACACCACAAGAGGACGAGACCCCCTACCAAACTTTAGGCCGCCGTTTTAATCGTTCTGGCCGCAATTTGCGGCCAGATAGGAAACTTGGGTGATGGGGTTTTGGCTAGGGGAGTCTGCTATACATTATAGTGTTTTGGCATGTGCAATTTTGTATGTTTTCACCTGAGTTAAAATCTGGAGCGTAGTATCGTTTTTCTAATACGTTTGTTTGCGCGACACGTGTGATACGTGAGTGGGTTTTGTGTTCCAGCGTATCGCGATGTGTCGGGGTAGTTTTAGACGCGTATACACACGTTTTAGCGTATCGGACACACGCGCGTTTAGTTCGCGGCGCGAGTTTCTCGTTTGATTTCGATATCGCGTTTCGTAGGATTTTGCTTATATATGGATTCTTTGTGTGAATTCTAGGTTCGCAAGCGGGTACATCGGACGCCACAAAGAAAGGAAAGCAGGTGGTCGGCTACGTTTAGCATGCGACCAGGTGAGTAGATTTAACATCTACGGGGAAATCGTCCGTATGGCATTAAGCGTCAGGCGTAATAGGATGTTTAGTCGTAGATGTTTCTGGATATTCATATTAGTGCATACCTTCAATGATATCATCATACTTGTGCACATGCACACTGTATATTCATACCAGTGCACACATATATTGATATCTTCATACTTGCACACATGCACATTGTATATTCATACTAATGCACATATATATTGATATCTTCATATCTGCGCATATGCACACTGTATATTCATACTAGTGCACACATATATTGATATCTTCATACCTGCGTACATGCACACTGTATATTCATACTAGTGCACACATATATTGATATCTTCATTCTTGCGCACATGCACACTGTATATTCATACCAGTGCACACATATATTGATATCATCATACTTGCGCACATGCACACTGTATATTCATACCAGTGCACACATATATTTATATCTTCATACTTGCACACATGCACACTGTATATTCATACCAGTGCACCCATATATCGATATCTTCATACTTGCGCACATGCACACTGTATATTCTTACCAGTGCACACATATATTGATATTTTCATACTTGCGCACATGCACACTGTATATTCATACTAGTGCTACACTCATATTCGCGTATATATCCATTTGCACATCCATACCTACATACATACATATGTCACATACATGGATGATATTGATTTGATTTCATGAAAATAGGGACCACATGAGATATTTTCAAAACTGGATTATTTTAAAAGAGCGGATTTCCCTTTTTACTCTTAGTGTCATACGACACATTGCATGGATTTACGCATTGAGTTGGATTTATGGGATTTCTGGATTTGAGAACCAGGGTATTATTTTAAGAAAATACGCACTGTTTTAAAAACCCGATTTCTCTTGATATGATATTTCAGTGCGTCCACCATGAGTTTTCTCGGTTCCAGAGAGCTTGTGTGAGTATACCCGATTCGAGGAGTGGTAGGCACCAATTGCGGGTACATGGTGGACCCGGTATGGTATCCCGGGGCAAGAAGACTCGTATTGTTAGACGGTGAGCCCGGCGGAGGGATTACTACCTACTGGTGATTGGTTGGACCTGGCGGTTATCCGGAGGATACTGACCAGAGCTGAGAGATGGATACGGGACAACACGTACTGCCGGGGGCCGAGGGCCGATTCCGCAGACGGAGCCCGTGGGCCGATCCGGACTGACGGAGCTCGATATTTGAGGATTTGCGTGTCGATGCTAGACACGATTATTTTATGATATTTCGAGTGCCGATGTTGGGCACTCACGATTCTACGAGATTTACAGGATTTGAGGGCCGATTGGAGTGGCGGCGCCTGAGTTTTACTGGGATTTGGGTGTATTGATGGACACTGGTTATTTTCCACGTTGACATTCCGTGTAGATGTTATTTATTCGCATGCTCGGCATTCAATGTTATACATCTCATCCTGTATTTGTAGTACCTGATAGAGTACACTTGCTATGCATGATTATTGCATACCCTGCTCATCCTATATAGATGCTATTAGATTGCACATGCTATGCACGATTATTGCATACCCTGCTCATCATATAGAGATATTATTAGATCGCACTTGTTGCATGATTATTACTCATCTAGCTCATCATATAGATGTTATCTGTTGGCATAGGTTAGAGTATCGCAGCACGTGGATACTCGCGATTACCTTTATATGTTATCTACTATTCACGAGTTGGCAACTCACCCCCGTTGTGCCACAGTGTTTGCAGGTTGCCCCTCAAAGTAGTCACGGCATGCTGCTTTCTTGCATCTTTTGATATAGATACCACTGCAGTTGGCGCGTGAGCCCTTTTGCTGATAGGTGGTTTTTTGTCCGGTATCTGTTTATTTTTCCAATTGTATACACCATTGTATCTAGTACTCTCCATCTACTGCTTATGTATTGACTTAGAGACCAGATGTGAGGACGATGTATATTATTTGTACTCTAGTGTCGAGCTCGTTGTGAGCCGACTTTATTTATGCAGTTTTATATTTCATGTTGTCTTCACTTATTTTTGCTCATTCTTCGCTACGGAGTCGTATATTTTTATCGTGGTGATTGTTCCGCCGTTGGGCGTGATTGCTCCCGTTTGGGACGCTTTATTCTTATTGTACATCATTTTACTCATATATTGTTTTGTACCCGATTTCGGGGCTAGTTTTTACAGAGGAAATGGTGCCAAAAATTTTAAGATAATAACTTGAACTTTAAAGAATTTTACTAAATTACTTGAGGTTTCCTAAACGTTTTAACAAATGTTTCTATTAAATGTTTTAACACTCAATACTTTTAATGGTTTTGATTTCTAGGTTTCGGCTTACTTAGTCGCGTTACGCCTGTAGACGTTACGTGGTTAAGTGCCGGTCACGGGCCGAACTTTGGGCCGTGACATAAATAAAGTGTGCCTTTCTTTATTTTAGATTTTAGATTTAAATTCTGTTCTTGTTATGAAAAATTGTAGTGAGTTTATGAGCGTTGATTAATAAAAAATAAAAGAGAGTTCTTTTATTTCCTTGCATGTTTATTTATTTATCTTCGCAATTTTTATTTGCTAATCTAGTAGTTTATTTTTTGTTGCTTTCTTTATATTTTTCTTCTTCTAATTTTTTTTATCCTTTACAACGATGATGCTTGAGTAAGATCCTTGCCAAGGTGAGGTCTCAATTAGCTAGTTGTAATTTTCCTTAATCTCAATTCTTTCTACCTATCTTATTTATTTTTATCTTTTTAATGGGTGAGTAATTTCTCACTTGTTAGGGCAGGAGAAAGAAAGTTTGAGAGAAGGAAATCTCTCTTACTCTTTTCTTTTCCCTACACCTTAATTCGGACTCCCTTTAATTGAACCACAATCCGCTCACTACGGCACCCTATCCTACATGATATCAGTGATTCCCTAGTCAGACCGGTTGTGGTTGAATTAACCGGAGGTTAGGGCTAAGAGCCAAGAACGGACGGACAAGGACCAAAAGGAAGAAACTAAGCATGGAAAGCCTAGCTTAAACTTGCAAGTTCCTTCCTAGTCGTGCTAATCCCCGTTGTTGCCGACTACCTTAACACCGATATTAAGAAGGGCATTGAAAGAAGTGAGAAATTCCTAACTCGAACTAACCTAATCCTAACCCTAGCAAGTTCTTTTATCATCCTTTATCTAATTAGTTGATATTAAAACAAATCTCGACATAATTGGATTTAACTCGTTAAAACATACAGAAAAAGATTCCACCTCCCTGTGGATCGACCCGTACTCAACCGGCTAGCTACCAAGTGAAACCGTCTTGATTGCGGTAATTAAAAATTAAGCAAACGCATAGAAAATTTCTCCCAATCAAATGGCGTTGTTGCCGGGGAGACGATAGTTTAATTCTTTGTGTAATTTCGGGTTAATTAAAAAATATAAAAATTGAAAAATTGAAAAATATAAAAAAAATTACTAAACAAAACAAAAAAATATATATCATCTTGTTATTTGTGCAAGTGTGCAGGATAGGAAGAAGGTCTAGTTCAATTCCGGAGCAAACTCAGTGAACAAATCAAGATTCAGGAGATCTAAACAGGAAGAGGAGAACCAAATCAGCACAGAAAATTTGTTTTGAAGCAGTCAAACGTCTGAAAAGCCATGGAACCGCGGCAGAATCGTCTATTTGACCGCGGAACCGCGGTCAACTGGTGACGTCAGCAATTCATTTTCTCTATGAGTATTCCAATTATCTCCTTCCCTCCTCTGAACTCCACTGACAAATTTTTTCTGCAGCATTCTTTGCACAGATTCTCTTCCCCTCTTCAATAAACTGATTTTGTGCAGGATTCTTTGCGCCGCAGCCAAAATAAAATTTTTTGCAAGTGTTTTAGATTTTTGGTTGTTGCAGCTTTGCATAAATAATACGGACTTTTAAGGGGCTATAACACCAATTATGATTGGGTGGGGATTTCATTACCCTTCCTAAGACCCCAAAAATCACTAAAGCATACGCATCACCCTTGAGCTTAATTAAAAAATATCTAGACTCGGCCAACTAAGGACTGTCGTGCTCAATAGGACAGAGGAAGGTTGTGGGCATTCAATCGTTTATCTAAACTTGACTTTGTGGTGCCTAGGTTAGACAAATGAGAAAGGTAATTTTAAAAGGCCCGTCTCACGGTGATTCATGAGCGGAACCCTCCTTTCTTCATTTGTGCTTACCTGGCCACAATTGGCAGTGAAGAGGCGATTTGAGGGTTATCTCACAACTTGTCACTTTGGAACAGTTAGGAGCAGTCTAGTGGACTTTGAAGACCATAGCTCTAGGTTTAATTATGCATGTTTTAACTGTTGTTGTTTGAAGTTGTGCCATAAGTCCGTACATATTTTTGCAAAACTCTTTCTAAAAAAAAACAAAACAAAAACTTTTATAAAAACTTGCCCTTTGTCGCTAGAATCCCATTTCACCCACCTTTCATCCGCATTTCTCCATTGTCGTTTTCTTACCCTCACATTCTACGCTTTGACTATACTAAACCCGTTTAGTGTATGTCCGGTTGGACTCGGGACACTAGTGCCCGCCTAGTCCGTGTTTCGTTAGTCGCTACCGACTACGCGATCGACTCCGACGTCGAAACTCACTCCACACCTCTTTCATCTTTACCTTTTCCTGCCAACTCCGATGTTGACCGGAATTCTGTCCATACACCTTCACCCTTACCATCATCATCACCAAATTCTTCTTCTGAGATGTCAGGATTTCCTCCTAACATCACTTTACCTCCTCCGGGACTGATTCCACCTCATCTGGGTGCGAATAATTCGCAACCACCTCCTGTTGAAGCGCCACAGCGAATCGCGCTCAGGATCGTTTCTATCCTACTCGCTCCGCACTTCCTACCTGCCTTTCACTTCCGCCGGCCAATGGGGATGAATTTGAAATTAAGCCCCACTTCTCAACATGTTGCCTAAATTTCATGGGCTGGAATCCGAAGATGTTTACATCTTCATTAACAAGTTCCAGAACGTTTGTGCAATGATGAAGACAACCCAACTGTCCGACGATGCTATACGGCTACGAGTCATTCCTTTCACTCTGTGTGACCTATCTGAGAAGTGGTTGTATAGTACCACACCGCATTCCATAAACAGTTGGGAAGAGTTTGTAAAAGTGTTTCTTAAAAAATTATACCCAAATCACAAGACCGTGAGAATACGAAACGAGATTAACCAATTTTCCCAGCTTCGTGCCGAACCTTTTTGGAAGTGCTTTGACCGATACAAAGACCTTCTTGTTCAGTGCCCTCATCACGGTATTGAGAGATGGCAACTTTGCCAGACCTTATACAAGAGACTGAACCCAGCAACTAAGCAGTTGCTGGAGACCATTTGTTAAGGCCACTTCCTATCCAAATCTGACAAGGAAGCCTGGCAATTCTTAGACGATCTCGCGGAACAAACGCTTCAGTGGGAAAGCACTAGACCGAAGACTTCATCTACTTCTTCTACTTCTTCCGGTCTCTCTAGGGCAGGCGTTCATCAACTTGATATCTCAATTGCAATGAAGGCCGAAATGGCAGCAATCACATGAAAACTGGAAGCAATTGAGAGCAAATTCTCATCGCCTTCTCCTGCCCCTGCTCTTCCCCCTCGTACTATCTGCGCTTGTTGTTCAGACCCATCACATTTGACCGAAGAGTGTCCTTATAACCCACCTGCTCAAGGACAGGATCGGGTCAATGCTTCATTTCAGCAAAGACCAAGAAATGATCCATACTCTTCCACTTACAATCCTGGTTGGAGGAACCACCCTAATTTCGTCTGGAATCAGAATCAGCAACAATTCCAAGGCAACAACAACTTTCAGAGGCCTCCTCTTCCTTAACAACAAGCTCAAAATCAATATCAGCAGCCTTTCCAACCCCAACCTTTTCAAAATCAGACGAACAATTTTGCATTCAACAATTTTTTTTCCTCAAAACAATTTTGTTCCTTCAAACAACGATAAGGTTTCTTCGTTAGAACGGAGTCTGGAGGCGTTTTTAAAGCAATCGACTCAATCCTCCGCCAATATCCAGTCTTCCATTCAGTCTTTGGTGCAACACACTGCTGCACACGGGCAAAGCATCAAAATCATCGAAGCCCAGATTGCACAACTGAATGTAGCTTTAAGCGAGCGAGAGAAGAGGAAGCTTCCATCTCAACCACTCCCAAATCCTGGTCACCCAGATAATGCACATGTTGCTCTTGAACAACAAAATCATAATGTGAGTGCAGTGACTACGTTGAGATCTGGAAGGATGCTGCACAACAACGTTGGTGTAAGTCCACATTACCTCTCCCGGTACTTACGGGCTTGCGGAAATGATGAAAAACGATTTTTCAAGAGGTGGTAATATGGACTCAAAAAACGGATCTTTGTTAAACAACTACCTAACAACCTAACTAGGAGTTTTACCTACTCGGTTAGGGGGCTATACCTTTCTTGAACTCGTTCGTCTTCAACTCTTTGCGGTGTACGGATCGGCCTCATCCCGTCGTCTCCTTGTGCCGAAGATGGATCCACCTGAAAGCTTCTACCTTTGGCTTCTTCTTCGAACTTGAAGAAACTAGAACACTTGGTTTGCTAAACCTTGTGAACTAGGATGTGTAAGTGCACGGCGGCTTCCCGGCCGTCTATCCGACGCCGGAATGCGGAAGCGAAAAACTTTAATTTTGCAAACTAGCAAACCGGCACCACCGCGCACTAAACACCCGGATCGTGCCATTAAACTAGATCTAGCTAACTACAAGACGGGTTAGAGATATACCGAGTGATCCGAGTCCTCCGGTCTTCTCGTCATCGTCCCGATCTCCCGCGGAAAGTCCTGTCTCCATGTCGTCGCCTCCTCGCCGGAAGGGCACCACATCGCCTGCATCTTTTACGGGCTCCCACCTCAATACCGAGGCAACTCGGGCGCGAAGTTGGCTAGCCGACGCGTCCAAGATTTGCTGTAGAATGTAGTGTAGAGGCTATGTCTCATATGGGGGTTTTGTTGCCATGGAGGATGGAGGAGGAGGTTAAGAAAATTGGTGCTTTCAATTTTCTAGCAAGAAGAATATGAGATGAAGAATTCCTCACCTCACCCCAAAAAAGAACTCTCTCCTTCTCTCTCAAAAATGGTGGAGGAATAAAACCAACACTAGAAGGATGGTGAGTGTAGGAAAAGAGAATGGGTGACCATATCCAAAGATCATGATAACAAATCAAATCAACCTTCATCTCATTTCTAATCACAATTAATACAAAGGAAAAGATGGATAAAGCATCTCATGATGATAAACTATCATGATGCCACCATTATGCAAGAAAGCCCTCCACAAAATGTTATTTGCAAACTTGCAAATAATACCCTCCATCAGAAAAGTCCGGCCGGGAAAGAACAAAGGAAAACCGGCCGGAACGGAATGCAAACTGGCAAGTCCAGAAAACTGGTCCCGTAATAAATTACAGGAAAACCCCGATACTGTGCATACACACCTGCATCTGTATTCCGACCGGATACAAATGCAAAGAGACAAAATCTACACTGTACAATACTAGGATCCGGCTTAAACCAAAGCCGGCTAGTAATATCCGTCCGATCCTGATCCGTGCAATACCGCATGTATCTGATCGAACCCTGCCATATATCCATACGACCTCTAGTACAAACTGTCCGATCCTGATCCGTGCAATACCGCACGTATCTGATCGGACCCTGCCATATCTCCATACGGCCTCTACAGCGTTTCGCCCGAAACTTGAGTAACTGAAAGTGTGGTGGACTCTAAAGACTCATCAATACTATGGCTGTGGATTTAACCACTAGCACGTCAGAGGTATAAGCCAATACGTGACGGGCCACCAGCTATTGACCAAAAGGGACGTCGATGAGCGAACTCATCCTGACACCCTACTGAGCCTGTCAGTGACAATATCCGTACAATCCCGTCCGTTCGTCTATGAGCATCGCATGGCGGGCCTAGGGGGTTGGTAAAAGTCAGACCCCCAAAAGCGGTACAAGTCGTGTCGGAGTGTAGCCCAGAACACCCTGAGATACTACTGGAATACCTACCAGTAAATTTCCTGCCTTGGCCAAGGACTTCGTGTAATGGCTCTCCTAGATACAGCGCGACCTCACCCCCAATACCGGGAGAGACGAACCCCTGAAGATCCGCTCACTGCCTCCATGTGGCTCGGGACTGTACCCAACTAAAACCTGTTTGCACGACTCCTTTGAGCCGTGGTAGGGTAGTAATCAAAGCACAGTGGGAACTCACACGAGACAAATGACGATCTCAGGTCGATGAACTAACCTGTACACATGTCACCAGGGAACTGCTATCTGACGTCTGGTATAAGACCAACTAGCAGGTTCCCGGCGAGTCATGTCCGGTGTACTCATAACCCAATGAGCACCTGTATACATCTTAGGTGATCCAACTGACACCAGTGGCTTGTGAGACCGGCCACCGCCCCTCGTCGGGGTCTCGACTGTATACACTAGTCTACTCTGGAGAATCGATGCCCTGTCTCGAAACTCCCACGACTAGGGACCATTTAAGGATATGCTAATAGACTACCAGCTCCCACGTATATGATCGCCCTCATATTGCTGGAAGTCAAGCAAGAATCCTAGGGGCTCTATCAACGTGCAATAGCGACCTGTCAGGTCACCTAAAGCAGTACACGATGATAAAGGTAAACCAGATAGCATACTATCATCTCGAGTAAGACTGTCTTACCGGGATAGGTCCTCCCTCAATCATTGCAATCGCGTGCCTATGATCCAATAATTGACTCTGAGGGCACTATCTCCAACAATCTCACACATGCACTCAAGGCTAATTATTGCGATGTCGCATACTCACAGCCCGTGTGATACCGAACACCCAACACCTCTACTTGTCAGTCTCACAAAACTCGTTTGCGAAACTATTGCGTTCGAGGAATAGCCTCAGTGAGTGGATCCGCCTTGATGTTTCTTTCTATGTCTCTCTATATCTCAAGTTCGCGGAGAAACCCATCTCCCGAAATGAGCAATACCTGTCTTAGAATGTGTCTGGATGTCTGATGGGACCTAGCTCATAAATGAACTCCAAATCCAAACTTCTTAGACTGTATCATCAACTGAACTTAATCAGTATCCTGCGCCATGCCTCCCTCAGTATTTCCTTGGATCACCTATCCAAAATACTGCCCCTCGTCAGAGGGAAAACTATAACTCTGACAACCTCCTTGTTTTCCATGTCACCTTGGAAGCCTGGAATGATAACTGTCTCCCGAATGAGGCTGTCGTTATCATATCCCTAGAACATCCACTTATGTTCTAAAACTGCTTCCGACTGTTTCTCCAGGATTGGATCGATATCAACTTATTGCATCTAGTGCAAGAACAACATCTGGTGTGGTACTTTGACATCTCATGATTGACTCAATTGCCTAAGCAAGTGATCTATCAATCATGCACATCCCTCTCCCCTTTAGTCTGTACGACACCTTTAGAGAGGGTGACTCCATTACCTGCAGGTACACTACCATGCCAGGAGTCGTCCATTCTAAATACTCTTAGAATGCTGTCTAAGTACCCTTATTGGGAAACCACCCAAATCTAGATCTAAAACCATAGATCTAGTAACCAGTATGTCTGATATAATGTCCAAGTCCCATGTGGAGAAACTACTGTGTGACGACCAAAGTATAACCGATCGTAGTATAGGAATATCACTTCCTACTCTGTGTATGTCATCCAAATACCTTGACATCACACCCTACTACCTTCTCAACAGATCCATCCCCTATTCTGATGAAGTCAAATCTATGACTGTCATATCAGAAATTGATGATCTATCTCCGCTATAACTGCTTTAGTCTATAAATAGACATAAGCCATCTGTCCACCAATGATTCCGCTGCTCCCACTGACCACGACAACCCTCTGGCAGAGTCATATAGACGTACACTTCTAAAACTAGTTTAGAAAGACGCTATACTCATCCTCCTGCCGGGTCTCACAGTCTGGAACAACAGCAATGGTAAGTCTGGGTAAACAAGAACCTCTCTGCCACCGTCCTTGAGTATACCTAAGTACCTCTCGGGTGCCTGAGGTTACCCACCTTATCTGCGGAGTGGTCAATGGAATGTCAAACCAGATTGAATCTTTAGGTTCTTATCAAATCTTCAGTAATCGTTTGCGGTTCTGGAATCACTTCCAGTTCTACCATACTCCCACTACCGTTTTTTGAAAAAATCCATTTTTAATTAAAACTGTGGCGAGTCAAGAACAATATCACTATTGATCTTCCAGATGGTAGAAATTCAACCCTCGTCATAGCCTGGGTCAACCCACAAACAGCCATTACAGAAACGTGCCTTGAGTTATCCAGAGTTTGGTTTTAAGCATAAACCGGACAACTCCCCGTACCTTAACATTGTTAAGATATGAACTGTTCTATATCCAATATAGAACCAGAGGCACTGATTTAATTGAACCAGATTAAAATCATGCAGCTGTCTCCAGTGCATGTCAACTAAATGGAAAGAGGCCGATCAGCGCTACTCAACTTAGGAATGCTTCCAATTATGAGTAACCCGAAAAGAGAAGCTAGTTCTCTTAATCATTACTATCAACTGAATACCATACACAAGTATCTACATCTTCGATCACTTTGAAGAATCCCGATACTTGCAATACCTGGTTCTCTACTTTATTCAAATACCTATAACTTCTCAAAATTCAGACCCTGTGTTTCCACGAAACACCTGTCTAAAAACTAGAGGAGTCATAAGTAAACCGAATATAGTACGAGAACCAACCCCTCTGTCCTCATGGACGCTTGGAAAACATACAATACTCTGTATAAGTCCCTTGAGTCTGATAACTCATTCACTGTGTGTCGTAGGTTGAAAACTGTACTTATGGTTAAGAAGAATTACACCGCTGTTTAATGCACCTTACCTAACCATCCACTGATATAGGTAAATGTCGTAGACATAATTTCAAAAAGGTATATCTCACTCTATAAAAATAGACGTAGAGATATATCAATTTGAAATTGGTGCATAAAAGCGGATATTCAAAACCAAATATTTGCCGTCTGGCAAACAACCCAGGTGACTTCCTCAAATATCACCGATTACAACGAATCCCGATATAATGAGGATGATCACCCAATTCCCAATAACTTACTCCCACTCATCATCTGTAAAACCATACAGATGTGAGAATCATACCTGGTAAATACATACCCTGGAGTAAGTGTCTAATCGGGAAATCAGTTTTCCATTAATAGTACACAGTGAAACTGAAACATTGAAATATTTCGTTGGGGTATCCTGGTATTCCTAATAATGCCTCTTCCATTATCCAGATTCACAACTGTAACCGTATAATTCTTTGCCACCTCTCCAAATCCCTTTATATGTCTTTAGTCATTACCTTCTGTACACCCCTTAGGCCAAATGGTTTTCTTCCTTCCCTACCGTTCGGCACCAGCCTATGGTTTGGAAGAAGACTATCCAATAAGCATAATGGGTGTACTGTCCTAATCCTAGGAGCACTCATAACGCGAGAGAAGGTGAAGATAAAAGACAACCGAATAAACCTTATTCCTATTTCTCCTGAACCAGAATCTATCCCCGAACTGGAACAAGTTTCTTTCGAGTTCGTATATAACCATACGATGGAATATCCAATAAACTGTGGATCTTCGTAGTGATACGGAGTGTCCTGGAGAAATACAAAGGTGATTTAGGATTGGCGAAGAAATATTTGGTATGGTCGTGAATAGCAGTCGCAATTTACTTTGCCCTCTTACTAATCCCTTTCTTTGTCTTAACTTAATACCTTCTGTACACCGTTTAGGCTAATTGGTTTTCTTCATTCCCTTCCTGTCGGCACCAGCCTAAGGTTTGGAAGAAGACTATCCAATTTGCGTAATAGGTGTACTACTCCTAAACCAAGGAGTACTCGCGACCTGAGAGAAGGTGAAAAGAAAAGACAACTGAATAATCCTATCCGTTTTCTCCAGAACCGAAAACCATCCTCGAATAAATTCCTTCGAGTTCGTATATAACCATACGATGGTTTTGTCCAATGGAAGTGGACGTTCGTAGTAATACGGGGTGCCCTGGAGAAAAGGGTAAAAGTAGGAGTGGCAATGAGGTTTGCAACTCTGACAATCCAAAAGCCAGTGTTAAGTAGGTTCGGTCAACTTGGTCACTGAGTCATAGTCTAGGGTCGGGTCAATGGTCGCTGCCAAAGAGAGAGAGAAAAGAAACACTCAGCGTGCACTCTAACCTAGATCAGAATGGTTACCAATTTATCTAATCTGGAAACCTCCCACTGTACCGTCAAATTCTCCTCCAAACTTGAAAGAAGAATTAGTCGGGATCACCCGAGGAGTAAACCAACTCATCAGTGGGAATCGGGATCCAACTATCATCGCGTGAAAACGTGACGGAATCCGCTCACGGTGTCACACTCCAGAAGGTATGCGCATATCTGGCAAGTTTCAGTTTCTTTAGAAACTCCCGATGTGGATTTTTACCCCATGCTCTTATGACCTTGACGATGGTCAACAAATCATAAGTCACATGTCAAGTTCTACCCGTCATTATCCATGGTTAATTTGAACCCACCCGTACAAGCCCTTGAAGAAGGTCAACAAGGCTATACGACTGTCCCAAACCAACGCATCTATCTATGCAGCAGAAAAGCAACAAGCAGCTACCATACACTATGCCTTGACGAAGGTCAACAAACATAGCATGAATACTACGTGCTACCCGTCTGAAACGACGGAGGGCTACGAATGGTTTCTGGCGAAAACCTTTAACGTAATGAACTTGATATCGTTGAAGGAACGGATAGCTTTTTAGAAAATATAGTGACAAAAACCTTTACTAAAGAGGTCACTCCCGGTGAAGGGATCTCGGCTCTTTCCCCGTAGAATGGGGTGCAGGATATTCCAACTGAATACCACGGTGCAAAGCAAAAGTAATCGGCTATAGTGAAGTTAATGCCCTGACGCAAACTTCTGTCCAAGGGGTCACTCCCGGTGAAGGGATCTCGGCCCTTGCCTCGTCGACTAAGGAGCAGGATATTCCAACTGAATACCACGGTGCAAAACAAAAGAGAACGTCCTTGCAATAACAGCTTTTTGAAAAGTGTTCCAAAAACATCAGATTAGGTTTGTTTTTAACTTGTATTGATCCGAATCAATGCAGTCCCATCAATTGATCACACCACAAAGAACGAAAATATACTGATGTACGTATATACCATCCGCATTCGCCACTGGGTCCTGTCATTACCCGTTAGGTTAGCTAACTAACGACAGAGCGGGGACTAGACTAGCGCGGATGAAAAACATATACAACATCTACTAATATATATACCAATATATTATATTTCTCTCAAGGCGTGATAAAATGCAACAACACAGAAATGTACAGCATCACAGAACAATACAGATATCTGGGATCCCTGGGTTTCACAGAGCCACTACTGAAACCCGACGTTCCCCTGTTCATGTGGATAGCCCGTGCAATGAAATCCTAGACCCCTACGGGCGCGGCAAGTTACCCGCCAAAACCTGAAGCGAGGCAGCCCCCTTCAGCAACGTGAATGGACCACCCAGCACTTCACGGAATCCGGTAACTTGGGCACCCCTCCTGGGTCAACCTGTACCCCCTACGAGTGCGGCGAATAGCCCGCCAATCCTAGAGTTAAGCCCCCTCCGTCTCAATGCCATGAGATGCGGGCTTGTTGCCTTCCAGAACCCGGCTATCCGTGCACCCCTCCGCGGGGTAATCCTAGTACAGAAAGTAAAATATACATACACCGGGTACAGCGACCGCAACCTGGTCGTGTCCCAAAATAATAATACAATCAGGCAGTGACGGCAGTCCACATGTCGGACGCTTGCCTCGCAATATCAAATGTACATAATACAACAAAACTGTACTACCACTGCAACCAGGCTATATCCCACGACCGATCCGCAACATCACAGCAAAATCACAGAACATCAACGTGAAAGTCACGTTCGCAAATCCGTCTAACCGGGCTATAGCAGATAGACTGGATTTACCGATCAAGTGACATTCACGGTCGCAGATATAATGTAAATACTGTGAAATAATGTGTTTAAAATATCCGATCGATCAAAAATTAACAAGTGGGCCCCAAGTACTACTGTAGCACATCAAAAAATTCTGGGCCCAAAATTAATATTCCAGAAACCCTAATTTCACCCCAGAAGCCCACTGGAAAAATTAGACAGAGTGATCCTTCCATACTGCGGCGGAACCGCGGCGCCAAGTGGGGTTTGGCCGCGGTTCCGCGCTCCCCTTGAACGATCACTCTCTCGAATTTCCCCAGAATTCTTAGAACTTCCAGTACATCAGTTTTCTACAACCTGAAAAAAATTTCGAGCCAGAAAAAAATCGACAGAAAACTGATGTGAAGAAAACGCGGGTTTTTGGAATTTTGGTCGATCGGAAATGCAAACAGATTAAACAAAGCTAGACTATGTTAATGGCGAGGCTCTGATACCACTGTAAGTGCACGGCGGCGCCCCGGCCGTCTATCCGACGCCGGAATGCGGAAGCGAAAAACTTTAATTTTGCAAACTAGCAAACCGGCACCACCGCGCACTAAACACCCGGATCGTGCCATTAAACTAGATCTAGCTAACTACAAGACGGGTTAGAGATATACCGAGTGATCCGAGTCCTCCGGTCTTCTCGTCATCGTTCCGATCTCCCGCAGAAAGTCCTGTCTCCATGTCGTCGCCTCCTCACCGGAAGGGCACCACATCGCCTGCATCTTTTACGGGCTCCCACCTCAATACCGAGGCAACTCGGGCGCGAATTTGGCTAGCCGACGCGTCCAAGATTTGCTGTAGAATGTAGTGTAGAGGCTATGTCTCATATGGGGGTTTTGTTGCCATGGAGGATGGAGGAGGAGGTTAAGAAAATTGGTGCTTTTAATTTTCTAGCAAGAAGAATATGAGATGAAGAATTCCTCACCTCACCCCAAAAAAGAACTCTCTCCTTCTCTCTCAAAAATGGTGGAGGAATAAAACCAACACTAGAAGGAAGGTGAGTGTAGGAAAAGAAAATGGGTGACCATATCCAAAGATCATGATAACAAATCAAATCAACCTTCATCTCATTTCTAATCACAATTAATACAAAGGAAAAGATGGATAAAGCATCTCATGATGATAAACTATCATGATGCCACCATTATGCAAGAAAGCCCTCCACAAAATGTTATTTGCAAACTTGCAAATAATACCCTCCATCAGAAAAGTCCGGCCGGGAAAGAACAAAGGAAAACCGTCCGGAACGGAATGCAAACTGGCAAGTCCAGAAAACTGGTCCCGTAATAAATTACAGGAAAACCCCGATACTGTGCATACACACCCGCATCTGTATTCCGACCAGATACAAATGCAAAGAGACAAAATCTACACTGTACAATACTAGGATCCGGCTTAAACCAAAGCCGGCTAGTAATATCCGTCCGATCCTGATCCGTGCAATACCGCATGTATCTGATCGAACCCTGCCATATATCCATACGGCCTCTAGTACAAACTGTCCGATCCTGATCCGTGCAATACCGCACGTATCTGATCGGACCCTGCCATATCTCCATACGGCCTCTACAGCGTTTCGCCCGAAACTTGAGTAACTGAAAGTGTGGTGGACTCTAAAGACTCATCAATACTATGGCTGTGGATTTAACCACTAGCACGTCAGAGGTATAAGCCAATACGTGACGGGCCACCAGCTATTGACCAAAAGGGACGTCGATGAGCGAACTCATCCTGACACCCTACTGAGCCTGTCAGTGACAATATCCGTACAGTCCGGTCCGTTCGTCTATGAGCATCGCATGGCGGGCCTAGAGGGTTGGTAAAAGTCAGACCCCCAAAAGCGGGACAAGTCGTGTCGGAGTGTAGCCCAGAACACCCTGAGATACTACTGGAATACTTACCAGTAAATCTCCTGCCTTGGCCAAGGACTTCGTGTAATGGCTCTCCTAGACACAGCGCGACCTCACCCCCAATACCGGGAGAGACGAACCCCTGAAGATCCGCTCACTACCTCCATGTGGCTCGGGACTGTACCCAACTAAAACCTGTTTGCACGACTCCTTTGAGCCGTGGTAGGGTAGTAATCAAAGCACAGTGGGAACTCACACGAGACAAATGACGATCTCAGGTCGATGAACTAACCTGTACACATGTCACCAGGGAACTGCTATCTGACGTCTGGTATAAGACCAACTAGCAGGTTCCCGGCGAGTCCTGTCCGGTGTACTCATAACCCAATGAGCACCTGTATACATCTTAGGTGATCCAACTGACACCAGTGGCTTGTGAGACCGGCCACCGCCCCTCGTCGGGGTCTCGACTGTATACACTAGTCTACTCTGGAGAATCGATGCCCTGTCTCGAAACACCCACGACTAGGGACCATTTAAGGATGTGCTTATAGACTACCAGCTCCCACGTATATGATCGCCCTCATACTGCTGGAAGTCAAGCAAGAATCCTAGGGGCTCTATCAACGTGCAATAGCGACCTGTCAGGTCACCTAAAGCAGTACACGATGATAAAGGTAAACCAGATAGCATACTATCATCTCGAGTAAGACTGTCTTACCGGGATAGATCCTCCCTCAATCATTGCAATCACGTGCCTATGATCCAATAATTGACTCTGAGGGCACTATCTCCAACAGGATGAGTAGAGAAGTGATATGGGTTTTCTTTTATCTCTAAGGCAATGTTTCTCAACTCATGAGAGGGAGTTGCCTTGAGCTAGAGAGAGAGCAAGAGGAAGAGCAAGAGAGAGAGCTTGAGCATGAGAGAGAAGAAGAATGATAGAATGAGCCAACCTCTTTTCCTCCCATGCTCTCATAACAAAATAATAATAATAATAATAATAATTGAGTATTATGTGATGGTTCATATCATATCAAGTGGCATTATCATTTCATGCACTCATTTTGCAAAGCATAACAAGCAAGCAAAAGTCTTTGCATGAAATGACAACCATTGTAATGATGATGGTCAACTAGTCCAACCTAGTCAACCGGTCAACAAGTCAACAAAGTCAACCTTTCAACCCAACCATGGCACAATAATACTTAATTAATATTATCATTAATCATATTTCATATTCTCATTAGGGTTAAGCAAAAGTCAATGGTCAACAGTCAACAGTCAAAAACCCCAATGAGAATCCTCTGCCTCTGTCTCTCTGTCAACTGTGCATATACACCCGCATCCGCGTTCCGAAGAACATGAATGCAAACGAGATAAAACCAACCCCAACACATACACTAGGATCTGGCTTAAACCAAAGCCCGCTAGTGTTAACTGTCCGGACACTAAACGTGCACAAGTGCACGGATGTGACCGAACCCTGTCGCAAAACCATGCGACCTGTCGCAAAACCATGCGACCACTACTCTTTTGCCTAAAGGCGAATAGCTTTCTGTGTGGGACTCTAAAGACTCGACACTACGCTGGCGGTGGGTTTAACCACAGACCGCAAGCGGCACTAGATGTGCGTAACGGTCCCCAGGTAGATGCCGACAAGAAGACTGACGAGGTGAAACCCATCTGAACTCCTACTGAGCCTGAATGTGACAATCTTCGTACAGTCCGGTCTGTTCGTCTGATAACATCGCATGGCGGGCCTAGGGGGCGGTAAACGTCAGTCCCCTAATAGCGGTACAAGTCGTGTCAGAGTGTAGCCCAGAACACCCTGAGATAACACTGGAAACCGACCAGTATATCTCGCTTGCCCTGGCCAAGGACTTTGTGTAATGGCTCTCCTAGACACAGCGCGATGTTAACCCCAATACCGGGAGAGACGAATCCTGTCTAACCGTCACTGCCTCCAAGTGCTTCAGGAATGCACCCAACTACTACCTGTTTGCACAACTCCTTTGAGCTGTGGTAGGGTAGTAATCAAAGTACAGTGGGAACACACTCGAGGCGAATTGACAGTGTCAAGTCAGCTGACTAAGCTGTACTCATGTCATCTGGGAACTGATAATTGATGATAGGTATAGTACCAACCAACAGTTCCCGACGAGTCATGTCCAGTGTACTCATAACCTAACGAGCACCCGCATACTATCTCAAGTACGACGTACTGACGGCTGTGGGACAGACCGTCTCCTACACTGGGATGAGAAGCGCATACGCTAGTCTACTCCGGAGTATCGATGCCCTGTCTCGATAGTCCTACGACCAGGGACCTGCATAAGGATGTGCTTGTGGATTACCCAGCCCCCACTAGTGTGACTGCCATCACAACGCTGGTAATCAAGCAAAGATACTAAGGGCTCCACTAATGTGTATAGGTGATATACTAAAATAAACACATGTACACATTAAAGCAGAAACAAACCAAGTAGCATACTACTATATTGAGCAAGATTGTCTATACAAGGTGAATATCCCAAGCTTCCATTAAGTAATATACAAACTAGTATGATACAGTAATGGCCTCTAGGGCATATACACTAACAATCTCCCACTTGCACTAAGGCCATGTACTGGCGTATCGAAGACCTATCATCTCGATCAGCCGCTCGAACTGAGTCTGGGGTAAGGCCTTCGTGAGTGGATCAGCAGTGTTATCTTCCGTATTTACTCTCTTCACCTCGATCTCCCGGCGATCTACGATCTCCCTGATCAGGTGGTACCGCCTCAAAATGTGCCTGGACTTCTGATGGAACCTGGGTTCCTTCGCTAAAGCTATAGCTCCGTTGTTGTCACAATACAGCGGTATTGGATCAACACTGGTAGGAACCACCTGAAGCTCCGTGAGGAACTTCTTCATCCAGACAGCTTCCTTTGCAGCATCGCAAGCAGCTATGTACTCCGCTTCCATAGTTGAGTCAGCAACGGTTTCCTGCTTGGAGCTCTTCCAGCAAACCGCCCCTCCATTGAGGGTAAAGACATAACCCGACATGGACTTGGAGTCATCCTTGTCACTCTGGAAGCTGGAGTCGGCAAAGGCCTCGATCTGGAGGTCTTTTCCGCCATACACCAAGAACATCTCCTTAGTCCTTCTCAGGTATTTGAGAATGTTCTTTACTGCTATCCAGTGTTTCTCCCCTGGGTCCGACTGATACCGGCTTACAACGCTTAATGCGTATGCTACATCTGGTCTGGTACACAACATCTCATACATAATAGAGCCTATCGCAGATGCGTAGGGTATTGATGACATGCAAGCCCTTTCCAAATCAGTCTTGGGAGACACCTCTTTGGAGAGGGTGATCCTGTGACAAGCCGGTAGATTACCGCGCTTGGAATCTTCCATACTGAATCGTTTCAGTATGGTGTCGATGTACCTGGACTGTGAAAGTCCCAACATCTTTTTAGATCTATCACGATAGATCTGGATCCCCAGAATGTAGTTGGCATCGCACAGGTCCTTCATGGAGAACCTCTGTGACAAGAATCCTTTGACTGACTGTAACATAGGAATATCATTTCCTATTAGGAGAATGTCATCAACATACAAGACGAGGGATACCACATTTCTCCCTACAATCTTACTGTAAATGCATGGTTCATCTGGGTTTTTGACAAAGTCGAATTCTTTGACAGTATCATCAAAGCAGATGTTCTAACTCCGCGATGCGTGCTTCAGTCCATAGATGGACTTGAGCAACTTGCACACTTTACCGCTGCTCCCACTCTGATTGAATCCCTCTGGCTGATCCATATAAACGCACTCTTCCAAATTTCCATTTAGGAAAGCCGTCTTTACGTCCATCTGCCAGATCTCATAATCGTGGAAGGCAGCAATGGCAAGAAGGATCCGAATGGATTTGAGCATAGCTACCGGAGAAAAGGTCTCATCATAGTCCAAACCAGGTCTTTGACGAAAACCCTTTGCAATAAGCCTAGCTTTATAGATTTCGACCTGCCCATCTACACCAATCTTCTTTCTGAAGATCCATTTGCAACCTACGGGTTTTACCCCTTCTGGAGCAAAGTCCAAAGTCCAAACTTTGTTGGTGTACATGGACTCCATCTCGGTCCGCATTGCATCCAGCCATTTTACTGAGTCACCGCTCTGAATGGCTTGCTGGAAGCTGGTAGGCTCATCATAATCAATGACGCAATCCTCTCGATCCCCGTCTATGAGAAAACCGTAGTATCTCTCGGGCGGATGAGACTGCCTACTACTCCTGCGGAGCGGCGCAGGATTGTCCGGTTCCCCTAAACCTTCTGGTTCTACTAAGGTTTCAGTAATAGCTTGTGGTTCTGAAATTTCTTCCAGTTCTATTGCGCTCCCACTTATCTGTCTTTCTAAAAACTCAGTTTCCAAGAAGCGGGCATGACGAGAAACAAAGACATTTTGCTCCTCTGCGTAATAGAAAAGATACCCTTTGGAGTTCTTTGGGTATCCCACAAACTTGCACTGTACTGAGCGTGCCTCGAGCTTGTCCGCATGCTGTTTTTTGACAAAAGATGGACATCCCCATGTCTTAAAGGGTTTAAGACAGGGTTTCTTCCCACTCCACATTTGAATGGTGTGGTAGGCACTGTTTTAGTAGGAACTTGGTTCAAGAGATATGCAACTGTTTCTAGTGCATAACCCCAGAAAGATCGTGGTAACTCAGCTTTACTCATCATGGAACGAACCATATCCAATAGGGTTCGATTCCGCCTTTCAGATACACCGTTGTGTTGTGGTGTGTATGGAGGAGTACGCTGAGAGAGAATTCCATTCTCTTTTAAGTAGTCCAGAAACTCGGCACTCAAGTATTCACCACCTCGATCAGATCTTAGTGTCTTTATACTTTTGCCTGTTTGTTTTTCAACTTCATTCTTGTATTCCCGAAATTTCTCAAAGGCCTCGGATTTGTGCTTCATTAAGAAGACATGTCCATACCTAGAGAAATCATCTATGAAAGTAATGAAGTATGAATAACCACTTCGCACATGTGTAGACATTGGACCACACACATCACTGTGTATGAGTCCCAAGAGCTCGCTCGCTCTTACTCCGTGTCCAGTGAACGGAGTCTTTGTCACCTTTCCCATGAGACAAGATTCACAAGTGGCATAAGACTGATACTCGAACGGATTCAAGTATCCCTCTTTATGTAACTTTGTTAACCGTCTTTCATTAATGTGACCCAGTCTACAATGCCATAAGAAAGCCTGATTTAATTCCGGAGACTTTCTTTTAAGTGTGTTCTGGACACTGAAAATCTGAGCTTGATTCGATACGTATATCCCGTTATTTAATGTACCTGACCCAATCAGAACTTGATTTAGGTGGATGTGTACTACATCGCTTACAAAAGTAAATTCATATCCTTCCTTAGAAAGTAAGGATACAGATATGATATTACAAGTCGCACCTGGTACATACAAACAGTTACGCAAAATCAATATCTGCCCAGTTGTCAGTCCAAGATGATATTCCCCTACGGATTCAGCATCCATGCTCATTCCGTTAGCAACCCTGAGAGTCATATCACCTTTCCTGATAACCCTGCGGTTTCTCAGAGCCTGTAATGAATTACAGATGTGAGATCCTGATCTGGTATCCAATACCCAGGAAGTAGGGTTAACTGACATACAGTTCTCTATTACAAACACACTCGAAGCCGAAGCCACGACATGCTTCGAATTCTGGCTACTGGCTTTGCTAGCCCTGCAATCCTTCTGCCAATGTTCATTCCCGTTACAATAGGAACGTCCCTCTTTTACTACATCCAGTCCCGAAACTTTTGCCCTTTCTTTTCCTTCTTCTTCCCTGGTTTCCTTCAGGGTATAAGAAGAGGGCAGGGACTGTAGAATCAAGTCAGTATTTGACCCGTTCTCCAACGTGGTCTTCAGGTCCGTGAGCTCAAAATAGCTGGTCTCTGTAAGGACGTTGCCCCCTACAGATGACCCGACAGCCAACCTCGCTTGAAGCAATTCGTTTGAGGTCTCATATCTTGCGATACGAGATTGCTCTCCATATAAATCTTTGTTATGGAGGAAGATAGAAACTAAGTCCATCTTCTCGTGCTGCCTCTGGTTTGCACCATCAACTGAGGCTAACACGAGGCACTTGGCTTTCGCACAGTCTTTTTCCGATGTCTTACGGATGTCAATATCCGCGACAGGGGAAACTGGTCCTGAGGCGACAGGGGTTTGATTAGTTAAGAGGTGTCCCAGCTTGTCATGGGAAATGGACATCTGGACAGACCTTTGCCTATCATAACAGTCAGGTTCAGTCATTTTAATATCTAGATGTAACCTATGTGTGGTCACTGGGCCGCTGCAATAAGAGAGAGAGAAGAAAACACTCAGCATGATGCTCTTGCAAGTTTAGATTGGTTTTTAATTTATCTAAACAGGATGGCTCCCACTGTTTCTCGAATCCCTCCTCAAACCAAAAAGGAAGAATTAGTCAGGATCAATCTCACCGTAAAATACTTGCTTAACCATTTAGCCAGGCTAGTGTCGGTACTTCGAGGGAGGTTTTCCAACGCTTTCGCAAAGTTCCTTAATTAAATAACCTCTTTTCCCTGGGGGCGTAGCCCAGCTAACACCTTTCTAGACACCTACTTGGTTTATAGCATTGATCGTTAAGTGAGAAATTTCCCGAGGAGTAGCATATAATCACAGCAGGATCGGGATCCAAATATCATCGCGTGACAAAACTGAAGGAATCCTACCAGAATCATCACACTCCAAATAGTATGCAGCGCTAGCAAGTTTCAGTTCTTTTGAAACTCCCGATGTGGATTTTTGCCCCATGCTCTTATGACCTTGACTAAGGCCAAGAAATCATAAGTCACATGTCAAGTTCTACCCGTCGTTGTCCAGGTTGATTTGAACCCACCCGTATATACCCTTGACTATGGCCAACAAAGTAATACGACTGTCCCAAACCAACGCATCTATCTATGCAACATATGAATATCCACCAGCTACCAAACACTGTGCCTTGACTAAGGCCAACAAACACAGCTTGAATACTGTTGAATATTCATATGAAACGACGGAGGGCTACGAATGGTTTTAGCGAAACCTTGAATGTAGTGAACTTGATATAATCGAAGGAACCTTGATAGCTTTTAAAAGGAGTGGCTTAAGCTCCGCGTTTTAAAAGTTATTTTTGAAAAGAAACCGAGTGGTTTTTGAAATTGTTCCAACGACTTTTACTTGGTTTATTTTCTTGAATTAATTTTAATGCTTCCCATCAATTAATCCTACCATTGTAGAAAACAACGAAAATATGACGTACGCTTATGCCATCCGCATTAGCCACGGGGCCCCGTCATTACCCGTTAGGTTACTTAACTAACGACAGAGCGGGGGCTGGACTAGCGCGGATGCAAAACATAAGCAACGCCTAAATAGATATCATATATAGATATACACATTCGTCACATGCAATGATAGCCATTCCAGATCACAGATGAACACATTGGATATACTAGGAATCCGCAATCCGTACGAGCCTGTAACGAATAGCAGATTACACGGTCGCGATGAATAGCCAAGACCCCACCATAGACCCCTACGGGTGCGGCAAACTACCCGCCAAGTACCCGAAGCGAAGCAACCTCCCTCAACACCGTGAGTAGGCCACTCGGCACTTCGAGATACCCGGTAGTTTGTGCACCCCACCATGGGTCTATCCTAGGAGCAAAAACACTAAAAGAAATTATACAATGACGGCTACAACCCCATCCCGGTTGTGCGGCCATATAAATAATATTACATCAATTACAAATTTACATGAATTGAAAGAAAAAGAAAACTCACATCTCACAACCCCCCGGATATTCATCCGCGACAATCCAATGAATTCATATACACATACCATCAACATTACAGATCACAGATATGTATAATCCCCACTAATCGACGTATAGCGATTAGCGGACGTTCAATACATATAACACATCACAGATATATACCCGTCAGCTTAAGTCTTTAGAAGTTCGATCAAAATACGGATTTTTAAGCCCCAAAAACAAATTTTGCTTTCTGGAAAATCTGGGCAGAAAAAACATATTGTAAAAATCATAAAACACCCCTTTAAACAAACTGCTTGAAAAATCGTCCACGGCCGAGTCAACTCGGCCGCGGATCCGCGGCGGGAGCATGCTCCAGCCGCGGTTCTGCGGCGCGTTGATCGGTTCACTGGACCATTTTTCTACCGTTTGTTATAAAAACCCTGAGCCGAATTTTAAGGTAAGATTTATTATTTTTTGAACAGAAAAAAAATTCGGCAGAAAGTATACTTTTCGGGCGTGTTTCGCGACTTTTTCTCCGATCGAACTTCTAGTTACTTTGCTAACATGTTAGATAGTGTTTAACAAGGCTCTGATACCACTGTAAGTCCACGTTACCTCTCCCGATACTTACGGACTTGCGGAAATGATGAAAAACTATTTTTCAAGAGGTGGTAACATGGACTCAAAAAACGGATCTTTGTTAAACAACTACCTAACAACCTAACTAGGAGTTTTACCTACTCGGTTAGGGGGCTATACCTTTCTTGAACTCGTTCGTCTTCAACTCTTTCCGGTGTACGGATCGGCCTCACCTCGTCGTCTCCTTGCGCCGAAGATGGATCCACCTGAAAGCTTCTACCTTTGGCTTCTTCTTCGAACTTGAAGAAACTAGAACACTTGGTTTGCTAAACCTTGTGAACTAGGATGAGTAGAGAAGTGATATGGGTTTTCTTTTATCTCTAAGGCAATGTTTCTCAACTCATGAGAGGGAGTTGCCTTGAGCTAGAGATAGAGCAAGAGGAAGAGCAAGAGGGAGAGCTTGAGCATGAGAGAGAAGAAGAATGATAGAATGAGCCAACCTCTTTTCCTCCCATGCTCTCATAACAAAATAATAATAATAATAATAATAATAATAATTGAGTATTATGTGATGGTTCATATCATATCAAGTGGCATTATCATTTCATGCACTCATTTTGCAAAGCATAACAAGCAAGCAAAAGTCTTTGCATGAAATGACAACCATTGTAATGATGATGGTCAACTAGTCCAACCTAGTCAACCGGTCAACCAAGTCAACCTTTCAACCCAACCATGGCACAAAAATACTTAATTAATATTATCATTAATCATATTTCTTATTCTCATTAGGGTTAAGCAAAAGTCAATGGTCAACAGTCAACAGTCAACAACCCCACTGAGAATCCTCTGCCTCTGTCTCTCTGTCAACTGTGCATACACACCCGCATCCGCGTTCCGAGGAACACGAATAAAAACGAGATAAAATCAACCCTAAAACATACACTAGGATCTGGCTTAAACCAATGTCCGCTAGTGTGAACTGTCCGGACACTAAACGTGCACAAGTGCACAGATGTGATCGAACCCTATCGCAAAATCATGCGACCTGTCGCAAAACCATGCGACCTCTACTCTTTTGCCTAAAGGCGAATAACTTTCTGTGTGGGACTCTAAATACTCGACACTACGCTGGCAGTAGGTTTAACCACAGACCGCAAGCGGCACTAGCTGTGCGTAACGGTCCCCAGGTAGATGCCGACAAGAAGACTGACGAGGTGAAACCCATCTGAACTCCTACTGAGCCTGAATGTGACAATCTCCGTACAGTCCGGTCTGTTCGTCTGATAACATCGCATGGTGGGCCTAGGGGCGGTAAACGTCAGTCCCCTAATAGCGGTACAAGTCGTGTCGGAGTGTAGCCCAGAACACCCTGAGATAACACTGGAAACCTACCAGTATATCTTGCTTGCCCTGGCCAGGGACTTTGTGTAATGGCTCTCCTAGACACAGCGCGATGTCAACCCCCAATACCGGGAGAGAGGAATCCTGTCTAACCGTCACTGCCTCCAAGTGCTTCGGGAATGCACCCAACTACTACCTGTTTGCACGACTCCTTTGAGCCGTGGTAGAGTAGTAATCAAAGTACAGTGGGAACACACTCGAGGCGGAGTGACAGTGTCAAGTCAGCGGACTAAGCTGTACTCATGTCACCTGGGAACTGATAACTGACGATAGGTATAGTACCAACCAACAGTTCCCGACGAGTCCTGTCCAGTGTACTCGTAACCTAACGAGCACCCGCATACTATCTCAAGTACGACGTACTGATGGCTGTGGGACAGACCGTCTCCCACACTGGATGAGAAGCGCATACGCTAGTTTACTCCGGAGTATCGATGCCCTGTCTCGATAGTCCTACGACTAGGGACCTGCATAAGGATGTGCTTGTGGATTACCCAGCCCCCACTAGTGTGACTGCCATCACAACGCTGGTAATCAAGCAAAGATCCTAAGGGCTCTACTAATGTGTATAGGTGATATACTAAAATAAACACATGTACACATTAAAGCAGAAACAAACCAAGTAGCATACTACTATATTGAGCAAGATTGTCTATACAAGGTGAATCTCCCAAGCTTCCATTAAGTTATATACAAACTAGTATGATACAGTAATGGCCTCTAGGGCATATACACTAACAGTTGGCACAGATGATGAAACCCCGGCCGCTTCTTCTTCTTCTTCTTCGTCTTCTGAGCCTGTTCTCCATTCTTCAAAAGGCTCTACTTCTTCTGCTACTCCGAATGGACCCACATCTCACTCCACGAAAACACCAGTTCCCGGATCCGTTCCAGCTCCACAATCTCCTCCACAAGTATTGGACTCAACAAATTTTCAAAATATTCCATTTCCAAACCGGTTGAGATCCAATAAGCAAAATCCACAAATGGAGAAGATTGTGGAGTTGTTTAAACAGGTTAACATTAACATTCCCCTCTTGGATGCAATCCAACAAGTCCCTTCCTACGCAAAAATCTTGAAGGACTTGTGCACTAAGAAGAGGAAATCTCAGGTACCCAAGAAGGTTTTCTTAGCTAGTGCCGTGAGTGATGCTCTTACCCAAGCTTTACCTCGAAAACGAAAGGACCCTGGCTGTCCTACGATTTCAATAACTTTTAGGGATAAGAACATCAACCGCGCACTTTTGGATCCTTGTGCCAGTGTTAACCTGCTTCCGTATTTGGTGTATGAGCAACTAGGTGTAGGAGAGCTGAAACCCACACACTGTACTCTCCAAATGGCCGACCGATCTATCACCCATCCTAGGGGTAAGCTATAGGATGTGTTAATAAAGGTAGGGGACTTCATATTCCCTGTTGATTTCATTTTTTTAGACACACAACCTATAGATAACCCCCGGAATCAAATTCCGGTGATACTCGGTCGTCCATTCCTTGCGACCTCAAATGTTGTGATCAATTGTCGAAATGGTTCGATGAACCTATCTTTTGGAAACATGACAATTGAACTCAACATTTTTAAGTTGGGGAATCAGCCCTCCGAACCTAATGCTCATATACTAGATGTTTGTTCAATCCAAGAGATCGTCCATGAGGACTGTGAGTTTGAGAAAATTTTGTTCGATCACAGTAATCTTGACGCCACTAGTGTGTTCCTTCTTGAATCTGATATTGCTCCCAACAGTGATTATGAGTGTTTCACTTTCTTGAACGATCTTGACTTGTCGCCACCCGAGCTTGAATCCTTTGAATTTTCAGATGCATTAGCTGAACCATCCGACTCGGTCGCGTACACTCGTTTTGAGCCTCTGTTAGAATCCTTCGAGTTCGAGACATTTTCGCCGATTTTTCCTTCAATCGTTTCACCTCCAACGCTCGAACTAAAGCCGTTGCCTTCTCACCTCAAGTATGCTTACTTAGGTGAGAACGAGACCCTACCTATTATCAAATCGGCTTTGAAGAGTCAGAAGAAGAGGACCTGCCGTGCAACAGCTGTGCAAATTGGACCCCCATGCAACAAGCGGAACTACGAGAGACATTTGAAATTGCAGACGGGTCCCTAGCCGCCATAAGGGTACCCGAGCAGATGTGCAAAGAGCTCGATGCCTTGTCAGTCTCTACCGTGGACCAGCTGAAAACTTTCTACGTCCTCGGAAGGAAAAGTGGGCAGAAAGGCATCCTGTTTTATAGGTCAAACCCCGTTGTGCACCCGGACGATTTGTCTGTCGCGTGCCTTCCATATGAAAGAGGCATAAGAGCCGTCCTCAATCCCAGATACTATGCGCCCGAGATGCGGGAATACTTTAAAAAGTGAGGATGCCAGTTATATCAAACGGAGTCCGAAGCAAAGTTTTACGAAGGGCTATGGCATCCACCTCAGGTCCGAGCACTCATCGATGGACGAATTCCAGATAGGCGGGGCATAGGTTTCATCCAGCCTGATTCTAAGGCATGCTATATGACCCATATTGGGGAAGCCAGCGAAGAGTCAAATGATGAAGACGAGCCAACCGAGCCAGAAGAAGCTCCTCAAGAGCTCGAAGATGGTGGACAAGCAACCTTTGACGAGCTAACCGAGATTGACTTAGGAACGCCCGATGATCCAAGGCCGACCTACATCAGCTCACTCTTGTCGGAGGAAATGAAAGAGCAGATAATTGCCCTGCTGCATGAGTTCGTCGACTGCTTCGCGTGGACGTACAAAGAAATGCCTGGCCTTTCCCCTGAAGTAGCCGTGCATAAGTGATTATTGTCAAAAACTGTAATTTACCGCAATCAGAAACGGCGTCGCTTCGCAGCTAGCCGGTGAGTGCGGGTCGATCCACAGAGACGGGTAAATTCCTTTATTGTGTTTTAACGAGTTGATTATATTTGTCGTTTTGGTTTTATAAAAATCTAGATCTAAAACTTAATTAATCTAATTTAAATTCTTGCTAGGGTTAGGCTTAGAGGAAGTTTTGGAGATTGATGTTTCCTCACCGCTTTCAACACCGTATTTTAGATCCATTAGGTGTTGAGATAATTATCGATAAAGTGGATACGACTCTTTTGGGAAGATGTCTTCTTCCTCTAGATTCGTATCCTTCCTTTATCGTTAATTACCCTAACCCCCATGGAAAACGCGCGCAACCGGGCCTTTATACTGCGGTTCACCGTTACCTCGAGGGGTAGGGTGCCGCAGGGAGCGGTTGTGCGCGCATGCATGGAGTTCTTAATGGGATAGTTTAATATGGCATTGAAAGGGGTGAGAGATTTCATCTCTCAACCCTTTCCCTAAGGCTAACCCTAACAAGCGAGGAGACTACTCGCTCATTAGGGGATGAAATAACATTAAAAGAATAAAAGAAATAAAAGACTTACTAATGGTGATGGCTCCCTCCAAGCGATAAAGAACAGATCTGAATGTCACTTCCAGAATTTCTGAATTTTTATTTATTGAAAAGAGGCATACAATTTTTAGATCTAAAACTACAATTTATAGGAAACTATAAAAACTAGGGTTACAGACTCTCGTACATGCGCAATTACTGATTTGCCCACTTAAAATCACAACACCCGCACCGACGTAACAACGCACTAAAAATCCACCGACATGCTCTCTGTACGGCCGCGGAACCGCGGCTCCAGGTAGGGTTTAGCCGCGGTTCCGCGGCCAAACTGTAGACTTGGGTTCTGATCTTTTGTGGGCTTTCCTCTGGGCTTCTGGGCTTCTTGTTTATATGTGTATTTTCTCTGTTGGGCTTCTTATTCTCTTCCAGATATTTCAGTGAATACTTGTAGCGATCTTTTAACCGTTTCACTTGACTTTTTGGACCTTGCACTGTTCTTCGACTAGGCTTGGCTAGGATCCGTCTGCTTGTTGGTCAAAAGTCCCTTTTTCTGTTGTTTTGTGTCTTTTTCACTGTACTTGCTCCAGAAACCTGTATCCTGTAATATGCAACAAACGTGCGTCAAGAGTACCTGTTTATTTATAAAAAGGGTAAGAATAGGGGAATGATAAATGTAATATTATGGTCTGAACAATAAGCTGGCTATATCTCTTGAGGCTAAGCCAGTCAAACAAGCTCCTCGAAGAATGAGAAGGGAACTAGAAGAAAAGGTCATCGAAGAAACCAAGAAGCTCATCGATGCCGGCTTCATCAGGGAAGAGAAATATGCGGACTGGATCGCATGCATAGTCCCAGTGAAGAAGAAAAATGGGCAGATCCGAGTTTGTGTCAATTTCAGGGACCTCAACAAGGCATGTCCTAAGCGCGGAACAGAAGATCAGTCCCGCCGAAGAAGCTTCGATCATCCAAGTCGAGCCCGATTGGAGAGAACCCTTAATAGAGTACCTCCGATACGACAAGCTGCCCGAAGAAAAATCTGCGAGGATTCAGCTGAAGAAAAGAGCTCTCTGATACGTGTTTGTAAATGACACGTTATACTGCAGGTCATATGACCAACTCTGGCTCAGGTGTCTGTCATTAGCCGAAGCCCAAAAGGTCATGAAAGATGTTCACTCGGGCGTTTGCGGTGCTCACCAATCTGGCCCCAAGATGCGACTTCAAATCAAATGGCTTGGGTATTACTGGTCCACAATGATACAGGATTGCGGAGAGCATGCAAAGAAATGTCAGATCTGCCAAATCCATGGTGATTTCATTCACAAGCATCCCAATCCGTTGCATCCTACGGTGGCGTCGTGGCCCTTCGAAGTCTAGGGCACCGACATTGTTGGCCCAATTGATCCTCCGTCATCCAAAGGCCACCGGTTCATACTAGCCGTGACAGACTACTTCTCCAGATGGGCTGATGCTGTCCCGCTAAAAGAAGTCAAGACAAAAGATATTCTGACATTCTTCCAGCATAGTATTCTATACCGCTTCGGTACACCAAAAAGAATCATTTCTGACAACGGGCCTTCTTTCAAGAGCTTCAATGTCTTAAGGTTCGCTACTCAGCACAAGATAGACTGAAGATATTCCTCCATCCATAATCCAAGAGCCAAATGGCTAGCCGAAGCTTTCAATAAGACTCTATGCAAGCTCATGAGGAAAAATGCTTCAGCCAACAAGAGAGGCTAGAATCTCAAGCTTCACGAAGCGTTGTGGGCATATCGTACCACGCACCGTACTCCAACTCAGTCCACTCCATACTCATTGCTCTTCGGAGTGGAGGCGGTCCTCCCCCTCGAATTCGAAGTTCCAAGCTTAAGAATGGCCGTTCAGCACGAGTTGACGGAGGAGGAAAACGTGCTCCTTCGACTTGAAGAGCTCGATGCCCTTGAAGAAAAGAGGCTCGCGGTGCAGCAAAATCTGGAGCTATACCGAGCCCAAATGTCACTGGCCTATGACAAAATAACCCGTCTCCGCGCTTTCAAGAAAGGTGAATTGGTGTTGGTCCTCAAAAGACCGATCATCCTCAATCGACATGCCAAGGGAAAATTCGAGCCAAACTAGAAAGGACCATACGTCATCGAGAAAGTGTTCGACGGAGGATCCTACCAACTAATAAGTGCCGAGGGAGAAAGGCCCATGCCACCCATCAATGGCCGATATCTTAAGAAATACTACACGTGAATGCTCCAAGTCGCAGACGAATTGAGCACACTAGCCCTACGGTCTGGATCATACATCCTGCAAAACCGTATACAATCCACGGGCGTAAATGACCCCTATCTCTCCCAAATCCTGTCGGTGAGACTACTTTTAAAATCCCACCAGCGGCAAAAAAAAAAAAGAAAAAAAAAGAAAAAGGTAAAAAAGATTAAAAAAAAAAGGTATGTCCATAAGCAAAACGGGCACGGATGAAAACCCGAAAGGGCTCCGTGAGTAAAAACAGCAGAACTACCGGCGAGTTTGTGAAAACCCGAAAGGGCGCAAACTCGTGAAAAGAGATGAAATACACTCGCAAAGTCCTCTCGACCTTGTGAGGAGAAAACCCCTGCGTGAGATCCTTACGACTAACAAAGGAGCAACACACTTAGGAATCCTCACGATTCCTAAGGAGAACATACACCTGCGAGATCCTCTCGACTCGTAGGGAGAAAATGCTTTTATGAGACCCTCACGGCTCATAAAATTGAAAAGCCTTAGGTGATAGGGACCCAAAGATGTCTCCTAAGCCATCTTTCCCCAACGGCAAATGATGAGTCGCTCCTGGCATTTCGCTTCAGTGTTAGCGGTGCTGATGCCGACCAAAAACCCAAATCCCAAGTCCTGCCAAGGCAAATGATGAGTTGCTCCTGGAATTATTCCAGTGCAGCAATACTGATGCCAAACAAGATCCAAATTCCAAGTCCCCAAACGGCGAATAATGAGTCGCTCCTGGTACCATAATCCAGTGTAGCGATGCAGACGCCAACCAAAATCCAATTTCTCAAAATTCTCCGGCCCTACGGTGGGTCCCCAAGTTGACCATCGTATACAATCCACGGGCTCAAATAATTCTCATCATACCCATGCCCCACCGTAATCACTAGTTACGCGGCCGGTCTCCGCCTTTGGAATGATGCTCCATTGAGAAGACCTGCTCATGTGTCCTCACGATACATGAGGAGAACGAACCTTTGTGGGATCCTTACGACTCATAAAGGAAAAACACACTTAGGAGTCCTCACGACTCCTAAGGAGAAAATACACCTGCGGGATCCTTACGACTCGTAGGGAGAAAATGCTTTTATGGGACCCTCACGGCCCATAAAATTGAAAAGCCTTAGGCGATAGGGATCTAAACCTGTCTCCTAAGCCATCGCTCCCTAATCCCCAAATGGCGAATGATGAGTCGCTCCTGGTACCATATTCCAGTGCAGCGATGCAGACGCCAACCAAATTCCAAATCCCATACCCCAACGGCGAATGATGAGTCGCTCCTGCTACCATATTCCAATGCAGCGATGCAGACGCCGACAAAGTCCCGAAATTTTTCCGGCCCTACGGTCTGGATCATACATCCTGCAAAACCGTATACAATCCACGGGCGTAAAACGATCGGCGCTTTTTCCTTTTTTTTTTATATATACATGTATATATATGTACAGATACACACACACTCCACAACACTGTCCCCCCCCCCCAAAAAAAAATTGGGCCGGGGCGCTGCCCCGCACCCCGCAAGGAGGCTGCCAGCCCCCTTGATCCCCAGCCCGCTATCCAAGTAGCGAGACCCCCGTAAAAACTCTGCGTGGCTCCCGATATATCCAAACCCCCTCCAAAACAAAACACACATACACTGCACATTGAGTTCGCATGACCATTTTAACCCGTCAATCGGAGGTTCCCTCGCTCCAAAGGCGAGGGGTAATTAACGGCGGCTTAGTTCGCGGCTGCCGGAGATTCGCATCCCCACAATCAATAAACCCCGGCCTACCCTAGGCAGGGGGAATCTGTAGTACGCCTGACAATAGCGCGCGTATTCCCATCTCAATGGGGTGACGAAAAACACCCTACAGATTCCAAGTCCCCAAACGGCGAATGATGAGTCGCTCCTGGTACCATAATCCAGTGTAGCGATGCAGACGCCAACCAAAATCCAATTTCTCAAAATTCTCCGGCCCTACGTGTTAGTTATATGTATGCCCTAGAGGCCATTACTGTACATTGGATGTATATTGTAGTGGATGCTGGGACATATATAGATAGGACTTTCTTGCTCGACATGATAGTACGCTATCTGGTTGCTCTTTATCTTAACATGTATACTTTCTGTCTCTCTGATTACATGTTGATAAAGCCCTTAGGATGTGTACCCGACTTCCAGGACTGTGATGCAGATCATACTAGTGGGGCCTGGGTAGTCAATGAGTACATCCTTCATTGTTCCTAGTCGAGGGAATATCGAGACGGGGCATCGATATTCCAGAGTAGACTAGCGCATATCTTCTCGACCCATGCGATGGGTGATGGATGATCCTATATCCATTGGTGTTTGACATCGAAGATGGTATGCGGGTGCTCAGTGGAGACTGGGTACACTGAACGGACTCGCCGAGAACTCCCAGATGGTATTATACCTCACGTCAGATGGCAGTTCTCTGGTGACACTGGTACAGCTTAGTCTGTTGACCCGAGATCGTCATAGAGTCTTGTGTGTCACCCACTGTGCTTTGATTTCCACCCTACCACGGCTCTACTGAGTTGTGCAAACAGGTGGTTTTTGGGTACAGTCCCGATTCACATGGAGGCAATGAGCGATAGGAGGGGATTCGTCTCTCCCGGTATTGGGGGTTGATGTTGCGCTATGCTCGACTGGCCATAACAGGAAATCCCTGGCCAGGGTTGCAGTGATATACTGGTAAGAGTTATCAGTAGTTTCATGAATGTTATGGACCTTACGTCGGCATGACTTATCGAGCTATTGGGGTCTGACGTTTACCACCCCTAGGCGAGATATGCGACATATCAGACGAACAGACCGGACTATACGGTAAGTGTTACTGGTTGGATTCACAGGAGTGTGAGCGGGCTTGCTCGTCGATCTTCTGATCGCTCAATTCCCGGGTGGCCGTTACGTTTAGCAGACCGCTTGCGGCTTGTGGGTGTTTGATATGATCATCATCTGCTGCTGGCGTATTGACGAGTCTTTAGAGTCCTACACAGAGGTTTCCTGGCTCAAGCGAAACGAAATAGGAGCGCATATGAGATATGGGCGGGACCGAGAATAATGCGTGTATGTGATACCGTATTCTATTCTCGTGATGAATGTATCGAATGGTTATATGCGATATAACCTAGTTATCGAATCAAGGATTGATTCGATAAGCCGATACATATGATACTAGTCGGTTATATCCGATATGACCGGGTCGTTAAATCAAGTGTTGATTTAATGATTTAGTGCATATTTATATATTTGATATATTACTTTGCATTAACTAGTATTGGTTCACTTTAAATGGATTTACTCACTTGGTTTGTGCACATTGCATATGTGATATATTTTGTGCACATGATTGTATCATGTTTGATGATACATGCAAGCTAGGGTTAGTGTAAAGAATTAGACCATGGTTAAGATTATGATTAGGGTTCTCCTTTTTCTTATTTATTTATTTATTTGTTTTGGAAAAAGATGAGAAAAGAATGGTTGCTATTTTTGTTTGCTAGTTGAAGATTCTTGAAGCTTTGAATTAGTCCACCATCCTTGTCTTATACTTAACCCTAACCATTCTAGTTAACCATGGTCCATTCTCTACAACTAACCAAGGGTTTGTAAATGATAAGATTTGATTTATTTATCATTTACATAAGACTTATCATATTCTTTTTTATCATCTTCTTCTTCTTCTTCATCTTCTTCAACATGATGAAAAGCTTTCTACTTCAATGGCAACTAGACAAATCAAGTGAGAAATCCAAATCTAAAGTCTACCCACTTCCTATTTCTTCATTCTCTACTACTTGCCATGTATTAGAGTGTGTTGTCTTCACAAGTTTCTTGACTTGGCGAAGGCGGAGCTTGTTCTTGTGATGCCTCGACGTAGATCATCTTCGGCATCGAACCGACGATCAAGCCCGCCCATTCTTCGATGATACCGATGCTAGAGTCATGGGTTCGTTTTGGACAGCGGAGGGACTTCATCACGGAGCCTAGGAGGTGGTGGACCGGATCTACAAAGGTTGTAGTCACTTTCCCTTAGCATTTATTTCCATTTACTTGCTTGCTTCGCCTATTTATCTAGTTAACGATCCGTTCTAGGTTTTCTCGGCACCGTAATTTTTAGAAATTTGCATGTTTGATCACTTGTGAGACCTCACTAGGGTGCCTAGGAACCCTACAGTGGTATCAGAGCCTAGCTAGAGCCTTAGGCGAAGTCCAGACGGAATTTGAAGTCCGAACGACCCGAAAACCCAACCCTAAATATGCTCTCTGTACATTTTTTAATTTCGCGGATTTTTCTATATTAAAAATATGCAGAAATATCAGCAGGAAAATATAAGAGTAACTGTGCAATTCGATGCCCTAATTCCATTAAAGCGCCGCGTTTCCGCGGCACGAGCATGGCTCGTGCGGCGGAACCGCGGCCTGTTTGTCGTTTCATGAGGTGATGTTTGCACAGTAACTCCTATTTAACAGTGTTGGTTTTCCTGGGTATTTTTAATATTTTTTCAAGAGTTGAATTTTTCAGGGTTGTTTTGGGGATTCGAATGTTCGATCGGATTATCAAATTTTGTCTGTATGGCTTTCCGGATAAATTTTAGAATATGTTAAAAAGTTCGACCGGATATAAATACCCAATTTTTCCCCTGTCGGGAAATTTCCAATTGTTGGATTTTTCCGTAGTTTAACGACGTTCTAAGTAGTGCAAGTAACGCGATGGACCCTCTAGAAGACAACAAACCTTAACTCGATTATGTGACCGTCTTGAACTGCCCTTTGAACCTTCGGGTTTGGGGCAGTACGGCGTG
This sequence comes from Agapanthus africanus, assembly GCA_030015575.1. Taxonomy (NCBI): domain Eukaryota; kingdom Viridiplantae; phylum Streptophyta; class Magnoliopsida; order Asparagales; family Amaryllidaceae; genus Agapanthus; species Agapanthus africanus. Next base: position 217,666,361 of record JASDDO010000006.1, read on the forward strand.
CCACATGTGTGGCGTTGGCTTGACCCTTCTACGGCTGGACCATTGGTACTGAGGCACGAACTGAATGTTGTTAGACTTATTTCATGTGTTGAGCTGTATCGGGAAAACTTGGGTGTTCGATTGTTCGATCGAAAAGTTTAGCATTTTCTATTTATCCGGAATGTGATACAATAATTGGAATTCACAAGTAGTTATGAGATAACTGAATGAATGTTATAAACATAGCAGTTTAGTCTCACTTGATCGGTTGCCACGGAATTTTGATGTGATCAAAAGTCCGTCGCAATCACGTAGCGTACGCGGATACTCGCCGGGTAAACTTAATAGACGGCCTCACTCCATTGCCCCGACCAAGTGACTGTAGGAGAACCCCGTCGCCGAAAGCATCCGGTCGGGTGCTCGCGGCAGCGGTGTTCCGCCTTGGTGCACTTCGTCGACGGTATCGGGGGTGCGGCCGCCTACTAAAGTTTGCAACGAGCATTCGATCAGAATGTCGGGAATCCTGTTGAATTGCCCAACTCGATATTGGAAAGTGTTTTCGATTTTGAGACTAAAATGCGGGGTTTATAATTGTTAGGCATGCGATGTCTAAGGAATTCATTTGATTGGGCATGCGATGTCTAAAGAGGTTGCGGATTCCAACTGTTGTAGTTTTACACTTTCTTTTCTGTGACCGTAAGTGTAATATGTGATATCGCCGGTTTCGTTGCTATATGTCAACGACAATTGGGATGCGCATATTTACTTGCGTTGATGACATGTGATGTTATGTGTTGCTGGATATGTTATATTGGATCATCGTGTTTGAATAGCCGGGGGTTTTTATGTTAGATGAGTGTTTTTCCATTTTCATTCATGTAAAAACTTGTATGTGATATTCTTTTATTGGGGCACTTCCAGGTTGCGGAAGTTGTCACCGTTGATGTATATTATTTACTTTTCTGCACTAGGATAGACCCAAGGAGGGGAGCACAAGTAACCGGGTTCTGGGGTCCAGTGGGAGATCAACTCGAGGAGTCGAGTCCGGGTCTCCTAACCCTAGAATTGGTAGGGTTGCTTGCCGCTCTCGTAGGGGTCTAGGGGTGTGGGATTGGCTATTCATCACGACCGTGGAATCCGTGTTTTATACTGGCTCGTATTGAAAACACGGACGTCCTAGTATATCCAATATTTCATATGATTCTTCTGCTGTGCTTTATCTGTGATGTGATCATGCGATGTTCTGTGACAGGTATTATATATAGTATATATGATATATTATATAGACGTTGCTTATGTTTTACACCCGCGCTAGCCCTGCCCCGCTCTGCCGTTAGTTACCTAACCTAACGGTGCACGAGGGGACATCGAGGCGAATGCGGATGGCATAAGTGTACGTCATATTTATCTGTGATGTTTAGGTAATTTAAATGATGGGATATTCATTAATGAGATTAATGAAAGAAAATAAACCTAATTGATGTTGTGAAATCGAATTTCAAAATAAAACAGGTAGCTACAGTTCTTGCTTTGCATTGCGGTGTTCCTTGTAGAACATCCTGCACCTTATTCGATAGGGAAAGGACCGAGATCCCTTCACCGGGAGTGACTCCTTTAGCAAAAACTGGCAGATGCTACAACCCTCGGTTTGTCTTTGATCGCTTCTATAGTTTACGCTTTGCACAGTGATATATATGATATATCCCGCACCTCATTCGACGAGGAAAGGGCCGACGATCCCTTCACCGGGAGTGACCCCTTTAGCAAAACTAGAAAAGCCTCAAAAACATTCCATTTAAAAACCATTTGATTCCGCAACGAGATCAAGTTCAAAGCGTTAAAGGTTTTCACAAAAACCAGCCGCAACCCTCCGTCATTTTAGGAAGTAGAGTACTTAGTATTCGTGCTGTGTTTGTTGACCATAGTCAAGGCACAGTGTACGGTAGCAAAGTGATGTCTTCCTACACCGCATATGATGCGATTAGTTAGGACAGTCATGTGGGTTTGTTGACCTTAGCCAAGGGTCATATGGGTGGGTCTAATTAATCACGAAATGACGGGTAGAACTTGACTAGTACCTATGATTTGTTGACCTTAGCCAAGGTCATAGGTGCTAGGGGTAAAAACCATTATCGGGAGTTTCAAGTGTTGGAATTTGCAATGAAATTTCATACCTTCTATGTGATAGTTGGATCCCGATACCCACTGCGAGTAATTGTTACTCCTGGGAGAGTTTTGCACTTTGCAATTAGCCGATCAAGTAGGTGTCTAGAAAGGTGTCAACGGGGTTATGCCTCTGGGAAAACGAGGTTTACAGTAATTAGGTCCGTGCGAAATCACGGGGAACCTCCCTCAAAGTACCGACACTGGCCTGGCTGAAAGATTGGCGAAGTTGTAGAGTGTAATTAATCCCGGCTAGTCTTTCCTTTTAAGGTTTGAAGGAAGATTTGATAAAAACAGTGGGAGCCATCCTGATTAGATAAAATATATAACCAATCTGATCTTGCAAGAGCGCACGCAGAGTGTTTTCTTCTCTCTCTCTCCAGGTAGCGACCATATCACGCCTTAATCAAGATAATAATACGGATAATTGACCGAACCCGCTTGTTATACTGAGCTGGGGAACGTTGGTCCCGCTCCGACTTATAATTGTTATAAGACCGAGCAGGAAATAGGGGAATACCAGATTTCCTATGCCGCCCAAACGAAGAAAGTGCATATGATGCATCTCCTTCGGGTGTGTTCATTACAAAGAACTGTTTCTCAGTATCCTCTGCATCCTGGGTATATGATACCGGATCGGGATCCCAGATATGTAAGCTGTTACATAGGGCTACAAAAGGGTAGAAAAACTGAGAACGGGTGATAAGTTTCATGAGGCAGAAAACGGGGCAAGTGTTGCAGCCAAGTCTGTTGGTCACTGTCACCCTGTATTACCAGTACATTGATTCTGAACAAATGCTATTAGATACCGAACCTGATATACAAAATCATATCAGTCTCTTTATTTAGTAAAGAAGGATATAGTTTTGTATTGTTGGATAATGTTTTGAACATTTCCTATATCAAAAGTTGATCAGTTCAGGCACGTTATCTAAAAGCGTTGACGTTCTAAATCAAACTACAGTTCCTTGTATACTGAACACACACAAGAGGAAGAGTTCAGAAATGAACAAATTCTTCTTGAGGTATTGTAGACTAGGTCACATCAATGCGACCCGACTGGCTGAAGTTACATTTTAGATGCATATTTAAATCAGTTTGAATTTACATCTTGTGAAACTTGCCAGTCATGTCACAAAGATTAGATGACCATAGCTCTGTTTATTAGAAACAGAGAAAGAGTTAGTAAACTCTTGGGACTGATACATGATGATGTATGTAAAGTCTCCTGTCTACACATGCCAGGACTGGTTCTTCATACTTCATTATATTCTCTGATAATCTCTCAAGATTCAGTCATATGTTCCTGTTGAAACATAAGTCCGAACCTTTTGAGATATTCACAGAATATAAGTAAGAAGTAAAGAACCAAAATACGGGTATAAGTATTATGTCCTTTGATAAGATCAGGGAGGAGAATACTTGTGCATAGAATTCCTGGAATATTCTAAAGGAGAATGAGATTCTCTCTCAGTGTTACTCCTCTGAATACACCACAGCACAACGGTGTATCAGGGCGGAGCAATTGCACAATATTAGATATGGTGTGCTCTATGATGAGTATTACTGAGTTACCTATTTCCTTTTGGGGTTATGCGCTTAAGAAGCTGCATACCTATTGAATTAGGTTTGAATCAAATCTGTGCCTACCACTCCATATGAGATATGGTATGTGAAGAACCCATCTCTTAAGAGAGTTAAGATTTGGGGTTGTCCAGCCTATGTTTAAAGCAAAATCCGGACAAGATCGAGGCAGGATCAGTTCTGTAGAACTGGAAAGGTTCCAGCTATACAAAACTGCAGTTGATGATTTGACAGAACCAAAGGATTCTATAGTTCCCGACGAACCTCAGCCTCTCCGCCGATCTAGTAGGGTTCCTCATCCGCCTGAGAGATACCTCGGTTTCTCGATGATAGTGGGAGCGAGGAATGCATCATAAGATGATGACCCAACTAGTTTCGAGCAGGCCATCGAGAGTAGGGACTCTGTAAGAGTGGCTGGATGCTTAGCGATCTGAGATGGAATCCATGTACACCAGCAAAGTATGGACTTTAGCTGCTATATCTGAAGGGTTAAATCCCCATCAGGAGCAAGTATATCTTGAGAAGATTACTTGGTGTAGATGGAAAAGTTGAGACTTTCAAAGCTAGACTTGTTAAAGGTTTTCGTCATCGACCAGGCACGGATAATGATGAAACCTTTTCCATGGAATATGCTTAAGTCCATCCAGATCCTACTTGCCACGGCTACATACCATGACTGCGATATCTGGTGGTTGGGTGCCATGACTACTTTTCTAAATAATGATTTAGAAGAGAACGTCTATAAGAACACAGCCAGAGGGCTTCATAGACAGTGGGAGCAGCGGAAACGTGTGCAAGTTGCTTTACATAATGAAGCAGGCATCGCGGAGTTGGAACGTCTGTTTTGATGTTATAGTCAAAGTGTTTGACTTCATCAAAATGGTAGACGAACCTTGTATATACAAAAGGGTAGTAGAGAGTAAGGTGGTCATCTTCGTATTGTACGTAGACAACATACTCTTGATAGGAAAAGAGTTTCCTATACTACGATCGATCAATCTCCTATTATCACAAGGATTCTCCAAATAGGATAAAGATGATACCTCCTAAATCCTGTGATTTGGACCTATGAGATAGATCTAAAGGGATATTAGGGTTCTCACTAGGTATAATGAGATTGTATCAATCGATCCTGGGGAGAATCACTGGAAGTGTTCCAGGGTGATAAAGACGACTGAAAGTCAGTCACAGGCACTGTCTTTACCCTCAGTAAAGGGACGGTATGTTGGAAGAATTCCAAGCTAGATACCATGACAAACTAGACGATAAAGGCTGGTAACATCGCTATTGAAGATACTACCAAAGAGGAAGTTTGGGTGTATATTGGTTCATAAGATGAACTAGGTTCCTGCCATTGTATGACAATGGAAGTGTGGCTTTGGCCCTGGAACCCTGGTCCCATCAGTGACCCAGACAAATTCTGAGGCAGCATCACCTGATCATGGAGATAGTTGATCTCTAAGGTGATCGAGGTTAGGAGAGAAGACTCAGAGGACAACACGGCGGATCCACTCACGAAGGCCTTTTCCCAGAGAGAGACTCATATGGGATGGTTGAGTATTAGATATTGCGACCACTGCTACAGATGGCCCTAGTGCAAGTGGGAGATTGTTAGTTATATGTATGCCCTAGAGGCCATTACTGTACATTGGATGTATATTGTAGTGGATGCTGGGACATATATTGATAGGACTTTCTTGCTCGACATGATAGTACGCTATGTGGTTGCTCTTTATCTTAACATGTATACTTTCTGTCTCTCTGATTACATGTTGATAAAGCCCTTAGGATGTGTACCCGACTTCCAGGACTGTGATGCAGATCATACTAGTGGGGCCTGGGTAGTCAATGAGTACATCTTTCATTGTTCCTAGTCGAGGGAATATCGAGACGGGGCATCGATATTCCAGAGTAGACTAGCGCATATCTTCTCGACCCATGCGATGGGCAATGGATGATCCCATATCCATTGGTGTTTGACATCGAAGATGGTATGCGGGTGCTCAGTGGAGACTGGGTACACTGAACGGACTCGCCGAGAACTCCCAGATGGTATTATACCTCACGTCAGATGGCAGTTCTCTGGTGACACTGGTACAGCTTAGTCTGTTGACCTGAGATCGTCATAGAGTCTTGTGTGTCTCCTACTGTGCTTTGATTTCCACCCTACCACGGCTCTACTGAGTTGTGCAAACAGGTGGATTTTGGGTACAGTCCCGATTCATATGGAGGCAATGAGCGATAGGAGGGGATTCGTCTCTCTCGGTATTGGGGGTTGATGTTGCGCTATGCTCGACTGGCCATAACAGGAAATCCCTGGCCAGGGTTGCAGTGATATACTGGTAAGAGTTATCAGTAGTTTCACGAATGTTATGGACCTTACGTCGGCATGACTTATCGAGCTATTGGGGTCTGACGTTTACCACCCCTAGGCGAGATATGCGACATATCAGACGAACAGACCGGACTATACGGTAAGTGTTACTGGTTGGATTCACAGGAGTGTGAGCGGGCTTGCTCGTCGATCTTCTGATCGCTCAATACCCGGGTGGCCCTTACGTTTAGCAGACCGCTTGCGGCTTGTGGATGTTTGATATGATCATCATCTGCTGCCGGCGTATTGACGAGTCTTTAGAGTCCTACACAGAGGTTTCCTGGCTCAAGCGAAACGAAATAGGAGCGCATATGAGATATGGGCGGGACCGAGAATAATGCGTGTATGTGATACCGTATTCTATTCTCGCGATGAATGTATCGAATGGTTATATGCGATATAACCTAGTTATCGAATCAAGGATTGATTCGATAAGCCGATACATATGATACTAGTCGGTTATATCCGATATGACCGGATCGTTAAATCAAGTGTTGATTTAATGATTTAGTGCATATTTATATATTTGATATATTACTTTGCATTAACTAGTATTGGTTCACTTTAAATGGATTTACTCACTTGGTTTGTGCACATTGCATATGTGATATATTTTGTGCACATGATTGTATCATGTTTGATGATACATGCAAGCTAGGGTTAGTGTAAAGAATTAGACCATGGTTAAGATTATGATTAGGTTTCTCCTTTTTCTTATTTATTTATTTATTTGTTTTGGAAAAAGATGAGAAAAGAATGGTTGCTAGTTGAAGATTCTTGAAGCTTTGAATTAGTCCACCATCCTTGTCTTATACTTAACCCTAACCATTCTAGTTAACCATGGTCCATTCTCTACAACTAACCAAGGGTTTGTAAATGATAAGATTTGATTTATTTATCATTTACATAAGACTTATCATATTCTTTTTTATCATCTTCTTCTTCTTCTTCTTCATCTTCTTCAACATGAAGAAAAGCTTTCTACTTCAATGGCAACTAGCCAAATCAAGTGAGAAATCCAAATCTAAAGTCTACCCACTTCCTATTTCTTCATTCTCTACTACTTGCCATGTATTAGAGTGTGTTGTCTTCACAAGTTTCTTGACTTGGCGAAGGCGGAGCTTGTTCTTGTGATGCCTCGACGTAGATCATCTTCGGCATCGAACCGACGATCAAGCCCGCCCATTCTTCGATGATACCGATGCTAGAGTCATGGGTTCGTTTTGGACAGTGGAGGGACTTCATCACGGAGCCTAGGAGGTGGTGGACCGGATCTACAAAGGTTGTAGTCACTTTCCCTTAGCATTTATTTCCGTTTACTTTCTTGCTTCGCCTATTTATCTAGTTAATGATCCGTTCTAGGTTTTCTCGGCACTGTAATTTTTAGAAATTTGCATGTTTGATCACTTGTGAGACCTCACTAGGGTGCCTAGGAACCCTACACTATGATGGGTCCCCAAGTTGACCATCGTATACAATCTACGGGCTCAAATAATTCTCATCATACCCATGTCCTACCGTGATCGCCAGGAGCTAACCAAGAAAGTCCATATGCTGGAACGCTCGAAGCAAGAGTCCCCGCCGGACTCTCAGAGAGACAAAACTTAGAAAAGCAAGCGGGATGACAACCGTAGAAGCGGGAGTTCCAGCAGTACCAATGTCTTCAATGCGTCCGACAATGAAGAAAAGCGAAGGGCGGGCGAATCCAAGACCAACCGGTATCGAAAGCCATTGCTGGGAGGAGATGGTCCTTCCCTAGAGGAGAAAAAGAACAAGGTTTACTCTTTCAGAAGGGACAAGGTCCGTAAGATATTTAAAGATGCCTTGAACAACGGCCTACAATTGCCGGAGTCGAAAAGACCCCAAGAAGCAAAAATGACCGACAATCCCCTGTATTGCCCGTACTACCGAGTAGTGAGCCATGCGATCGAGGATTGCTATATCTTTAAGGACTGGGTCGAGAAGCAGTAAAAGGCTGGAAAGATCGAGCTGTCCAAAAGCGTGTTGGTGAACAATCAAGTTGCAACCACCAACTTTATACAGACAGAAGTTGAAGCCTTCTGGGAGCAGACAGCTGAACCCGTTGCCCTGACAAACGAAACTGACTCATCGCGGCCTCCGTGGACATATCAAATAAGACGAAGAAGATGATAAAGCTACTTCGAAAAGAGCCCAGGACGGAATGGGAAGGGCAGAAGAAGCCTACCAGTCCAGCTGCCAATGCGGCTCCATCAGGCTCAAAATCCAAAAAGCTCAAGAAGAAGAAAAGTGCATCTCGGCGCGAAAAGGAATTTGTAGGGAGATCGACCATTCAAAAATATATCGATTCCCTCGAAGAATATAAACAGAAAGAAAGAACTCTGATTCAATTGAAGGAGTTCCTCCCTGTACGAGCGGCTGAAATTCTGGAGGAGTTAGAAGAATACTCCAATGAAGAGATCCCAGTAGTGACCTGCTACGCCATCCATCTTGGCAGCGACTCTGAGGAGGAGCTCTGTTTTCCCGAAGAGGATAAGGAGCTCGCCACAAAGGCCAACCAAATCCAGCTCAGAAGCGGCAGGGCTCTACCGCTAAATCAGGGTTACGCCCCAAAAGGGAAGGAAAAACAAGTCGCTAATGAAGAAGATGGCAGAGAACTTGCTCATGAAGATTCGAGTCCTTCCCCAGTAGACTATAATGTCTTGGCTCACCTCCGAAAGCTTTCGTCTCTCCTTAGCATCTATGATGCCTTGGTTCTATCTCAAGAGCTTAGATATGTTCTCATTCACGCTCTACAAAACCCCGAGCGGTATCAGGCTCGCTTTGAGGAAATTAATATGAAAGAAGCTCAGTACACTTTGCAAGCCACCGCAGTCACGTTTAAGGATGAAAACTTGATACTGGGAACGGCTGAGCATAATCGGCCGCTTTACGTGACCGGGTACAGCGACGGAAATCGGATTAATCGCATATTGATTGATCCGGGGTCTTCAGTGAACATCATGAACTTGCGGACGCTGAAGAGTTTGTCAATGGACGTCCGACACCTGTTAAGGGAAAGGATTGTCATTCAAGGCTTCAACCAAAATTGCCAGCAAGTTCTAGGGTCCATAGCTCTGCCAATCAAATTCGGGGATCTGCAAACCGAAGCTAAGATAAACGTGATCGATGCAGACACGTCTTATAAGATTCTCTTGGGACAGCCATGGCTCCACGATTACGGCATCATTCCATCAACTCTCCATCAATGTATGAAGTACATTAAAAATGGCGAAGAAAGACGTATTGACGGAGACATCCAGCCGTTCGGTGTGCATGAAGTCCGATATGAAGATTCTCGGTACTTTATGAACCACCAAAATGCTAAGCCACAACTGACTGAGGATAGAGCGGCCCCAAGACTCAAAGGCAAATCTGAGCCGGCTGTCACTTTAAAAAGCAAAAACGCCCAGGTGCACCCGCATTTCGGTAGCGACACTGATGAGTCCGACGCTGGAAGTCCGTCCTTCCATAAAACTCGCCCTCATTTCGGTAGCGATACAGATGAATCTGTCACTGAAGCCCCATCTAGCAGCAAAGTCCGCCCTCATCTTGGCAGTGACACTGAAGAGTCAGAAAAAGAGGACCTGCCGTGCAACAGCTGTGCAGATTGGACCCCCATGCAACAAGCGAAACTACGAGAGACCTTTGAAATTGCAGACGGGTCCCTAGCCGCCACAAGGGTACCGGAGCAGATGTGCAAAGAGCTCGATGCCTTGTCAGTCTCCACCGTGGACCGGATGAAAACTTTCTACGTCCCCGGAAGGAAAAGTGGGCAGAAAGGCATCCTGTTTTATGGGTCAAACCCCGTTATCCACCCGGACGATTTTTCTGTCGCGTGCCTTCCATATGAAAGAGGCATAAGAGCTGTCCTCAATCCCTGATACTATGCGCCAGAGATGCGGGAATACTTTAAAAAGTGCGGATGCCGGTTATATCAAACGGAGTCCGAAGCAAAGTTTTACGAAGGGCTATGGCATCCACCTCAGGTCCGAGCACTCATCGATGGACGAATTCCAGATAGGCGGGACATAGGTTTCATCCAGCCTGATTCTAAGGCATGCTATATGACCCATATTGGGGAAGCCAGCGAAGAGTCAAATGATGAAGAAGAGCCAACCGAGCCAGAAGAAGCTCCTCAAGAGCTCAAAGATGGCGGACAAGCAACCTTTGACGAGCTAACCGAGATTGACTTAGGAACGCCCGATGATCCAAGGCCGACCTACATCAGCTCACTCTTGTCGGAGGAAATGAAAGAGCAGATAATTGCCCTGCTGCATGAGTTCGTCGACTGCTTCGCGTGGACGTACAAAGAAATGCCTGGCATTTCCCTTAAAGTAGCCGTGCATAAGCTGGCTATATCTCCTAAGGCTAAGCCAGTCAAACAAGCTCCTCGAAGAATGAGAAGGGGCGCCGACAAAGTCCCGAAATTTTTCCGGCCCTACGGTCTGAATCATACATCCTGCAAAACCGTATACAATCCACGGGCGTAAAACGATCCCAATCCCTCCTAAGTCCTGTCGGTGAGACCACATTCAAAGTCCCACCGGCGGTGAAGAAAAATAAAGAAAAAAAAAGAAAAAAAAGGGTATGTGCGCAAGCAAAATGGGCACGGATGAAAACCCGAAAGGGCTCCATGAGTAAAAACAGCAGGACTGCCGGCGAGTTTGTGAAAACCCGAAAGGGCGCAAACTCGTGAAAAAGAAATGAAATGCACTCACAAAGTTCTCTCGACTTTGTGAGGAGAAAATTCCCTCGTGAGATCCTTACGACTAACGAAGGAGCAACACACTTAGGAGTCCCCACGACTCCTAAGGAGAAATACACCTACGGGATCCTTACGACTCGTAAGGAGAAAATGCTTTGTGAGACCCTTACGGCTCACAAAATTGAAAAGTCTTAGGTGATAGGGACCTAAAACCTGTCTCCTAATCCATCGCTTCCTGATAAAAAAAGCGCAAATGATGATTCGCTCCTGGTACCATATTCCAGTGTAGCGATGCCGATGCCAAGCAAAAACCAAATCCCCAAATCCTCTCACAATAGATGATGATTCGCTCCTGGTACCATATTCCAGTGTAGCGATGCTGATATCAACCCAAATCACAATCAACAAGTCAACTTCAACTCCGACACCGCAGAAAGCGGAGCAAGTCAGAATCCAATCTCGACACCGCAAGAAGCGGAGCAAGTCAAGTTCACCCCTGACACTGCATGAAGCAGAGCAAGTCAAATAGAGCGTCGACCGTCCATGTCGCAAAAAGGGCAGTGCAGGCTTCCCACAAATCGAGAACCAAATCGCTCTAGATCAGAGCATCGACCGTCCATGTCGCTAAAAGGGAAGCACCGACCGTCCAAGTCGCAAAAAGGGCAGAACCGACCGTCCAAGTCGCAAAAAGGGCAGAACCGACCATCCACGTCGCTAAAAGGGCAGCACCGACCGTCCAAGTCGCAATAAGGGCAGAACCGACCATCCAGGTCGTTAAAAGGGCAGCGCCGACCGTCCACGTCGCTAAAAGGGCAGCACCGACCGTCCACATCGCTAAAAGGGTAGAACCGACCGTCCACGTCGCTAAAAGGGCAGCATCGACTGTCCAAGTCGCAAAAAGGGCAGAATCGACCTTCCATGACGTAAAAAGGGCAGTGCCAGCTTCCCAAAAGAGGGAACCAAATCAAGTCGCCTCCACGTGAAAGAAGATCCATCAATTTTATGCACACGACCCACATGTGTGGTGTGCATTTATTGATGGGGGGCAATTTGTTGGGGTAAAAATTTACACCCCGGTTGACCAAGTCAAATCAAAGTCAATCCCAAGCCAAGTGGGCCCATGCCCGGGTCGAGTCCGAACAAGAAGCGGCCGGCCTCCCCCCATGCCAAAATAAAAAAATTTGTAATAAATAATTTTGTTGTATTTTTATTTTATGAATAAATGTAAGAAAATGGGCATAAAGCCAAATTTTTGTAATGCCCATGGCTTATGTGCAAAAAGAAATGGCACATGAGCCATGGGCTTGGCAAAATGCCATTTTGTATAGCCTATAAAGGCAAGGATAATGAAAATATCCCAAGAACTTTTTTTTCTCTCTCCAAAAAAATTTTAGATCTGAGATCTTTCCTCCTTCCTCAAGGTTCCAAAACCTTCTTCTTTCTTTTGAATTAAATCAAGAGTTTTACTCTTCATTTTATAAAACTAAATAGTTTTTCACCACAAAACCCATAAAGGGGAACTCAGATCTTCCATTAGATCTCAAAAAGAAGAGATTTTTAAAATCTCATATCTCTTGATCTTCAAGATCCAGCAACCAGAGGAGAAAGAAGAAGAACCCTTTTCATCAACCCCAAAACATCTAATAGTTTTTCACCTCAAAACCCATAAAGGGGAACTCAAATCTTCCATTAGATCTCAAAAAGAAGAGATTTTTAAAATCTCATATCTCTTTATCTTCAAGATCCAGCAACCAGAGGAGAAAGAAGAAGAACCCCTTTCATCAACCCCAAAACATCTTAGGAGTTTAACTCTACTCTGATTTCTCTTTCAAGAATTTCTGGGGCTAAAAGCCTCTTTTTCTCGTCGGCGCCCAAGCGCTCAAGCGCTAACCACCCACGTGCCGACACGTGGCGCGCTAGCACTCGAGCGCAAAGCGCCCACGTGCCGACACGTGGCGCGCTTGCGAACAAACGCCCGGCGCAAGCGCAAAGCGCCCACGTGCCGACATGTGGCACGCTTGTGCTCCAGCGCCCAGCGCTCAAGCGCAAAGCGCCCACGTGCCGACACGTGGCGCGCTTGCGCTCAAGCGCAAAGCGCCCACGTGTCGACACGTGGCGCGCTTTGCGCTCCAGCGCCCGGCACTGGAGCGCAAAGCGCCCACATACCAACACGTGGCGTGCTTGCGCTCCAGCGCTCCAACACCCTGCCCTCCAGCGCCCTGCGCTCCAGCGCAAAGCGGCCACGTGACGACATGTGGCACGCTTGCGCTCAAGCGCCCAGCGTGAAGCGCCCACGTGCCGACACGTGGCGGGCTTGGCTCCAGCGCTCCAGCGCAAAGCGCCCACATGCCGACACGTGGCGCGCTAGCTTCTAAGCGCACAGCACCTAAGCGCACAACGCTCAAGGCGCTGACCCCACGCGTCCTTTGGGCGCTTTTTCCATTTTTTATATATATATATGTACAGATACACACACACACTCCAAAACATTTCCCCCCCCCAAAATATTTGGGCCGGGCCGCTGCCCCGCACCCCGCAAGGGGGCTGCTAGCCCCCTTGACCCCCAGCCAGCTATCCGGGTAGCGGGACCCCCGTAAAAACTCTGCGTGGCTCCCGATATATCCAAACCCCCTCCAAAACAAAACACACGTACACTGCACATTGAGTTCGCATGACTAGTTTAACCCGTCAATCGGAGGTTCCCTCGCTCCAAAGGCGAGGGGTAATTAACGGCAGCTTAGTTCACTGTTGCCGGAGATTAGGATCCCCACAATCAATAAACCCCGGCCTACCCTAGGCAGGGGGAATCTGTAGTACGCCTGACAAGCGCGCGCGTATTCCCATCTCAATGGGGTGACGAAAAACACCCTACAGATTCTAGAATGAGAAGGGAACTAGAAGAAAAGGTCATCGAAGAAACCAAGAAGCTCATCGATGCCGGCTTCATCAGGGAAGAGAAATATGTGGACTGGATCGCATGCATAGTCCCAGTGAAGAAGAAAAATGGGCAGATCCGGTTTGTGTCGATTTCAGGGACCTCAACAAGGCATGTCCTAAAGACGACTTTCCGCTACCGGTCATGGAAATGATGGTCGATGACACCTCAAATTACGAGTTGTTCACCTTTATGGATAGCTCGTCTGGGTATAATCAGATCAAAATGTCGCCTGAGGATGAGAAGCACACAGCATTCCGAACCCCGATCGAAATATAGTGCTACAAGGTGATGTCGTTCGGACTGAAGAACGCAGGTGCTACGTACCAAATGGCAATGACCAATATCTTTGATGACCTAATTCATAAAGTCGTCGAATGTTATGTTGATGATCTGGTCGTCAAGGCTAAAACCAAGGCCGATCATATCCAAGATCTTAGGACCGTTCTCACCAGACTGAGGGAATACGATCTGAAGATGAATCCTCTGAAGTGCGCTTTTGGCGTGTCATTGGGAAAATTCCAGGGCTTCATAGTTCGACATCGAGGGATCGAAGTTGACCCATCAAAGATAAAGGCCATCATGGAGATGCCCCCTCCGAAGAATCTGACGCAGCTAAGATCTTTTCAAGGCAAGCTTGCTTATATACGGAGGTTTATCTCAAATTTATCGGGGAGATGTAGGCCCTTCTCAAAGCTCATGAAGAAAGGAGCTCCTTTTGTTTGGGATGCCGAATGTCAAGAAGCGTTCGAAAGCATCAAACACTACTTGTTGCACCCTCCAGTGTTGGCCGCTCCCATTTCAAATAAACCGCTGATTCTCTACACTGCCGCGCTAGATGAGTCACTCGGTGCGCTCCTTGCCCAGAACAACGAGGAGGGAAAAGAGAATGCCCTCTACTACCTCAGTCGAACTTTACTCGGGGCAGAACACAACTATTCCCCGATCTCCACGTCTCGGCACGTGGGCAATTTGCGCTCGAGCGCTAGCGCGCCACGTGTCGGCACGTGGGCGCCGGAGAGAAAAAGAGGCTTTTAGCCCCAGAAATTCTCGGAAGAGAAATCAGAGTGGAGTTAAACTCCTAAGATGTTTTGGGGTTGATGAAAAGGGTTCTTCTTCTTTCTCCTCTGGTTGCTGGATCTTGAAGATCAAGAGATATGAGATTTTAAAAATCTCTTCTTTTTGAGATCTAATGGAAGATCTGAGTTCCCCTTTATAGGTTTTGTGGTGAAAAACTATTTAGTTTTATAAAATGAAGAGTAAAACTCTTGATTTAATTCAAAAGAAAGAAGAAGGTTTTGGAACCTTGAGGAAGGAGAAAAGATCTCAGATCTAAAAATTTTTTGGAGAGAGAAAAAAAAGTTCTTGGGATATTTTCATTATCCTTGCCTTTATAGGCTATACACTTTACACATAGCCCCTTGGGCTTCACAAAATGGCATTTTGCCTAGCCCATGGCTCATGTGCCATTTCTTTTTGCACATAAGCCATGGGCTTTACAAAAATTTGGCTTTATGCCCATTTTCTTACATTTATTCATAAAATAAAAATACAACAAAATTATTTATTACAATTTTTTTATTTTGGCATGGGGGGAGGCCGGCCGCTTCTTGTTCGGACTCGACCCGGGCTTGGGCCCACTTGGCTTGGGGTTGACTTTGATTTGACTTGGTCAACCGGGGTGTAAATTTTTACCCCAACAGGCTTCTCTAGCTTTAGAGCAAGAGAAAGCCCTTCTGACGGTCTTGCAGAGCAATTGGCAAGCTTTTGGCTGGACTATGGCGGACATCAAGGGGATTAGTCCCTTGATCGTTGAACATCACATTCATATGATGGATGATGCCAAACCAGCTAGGGATCCACAAAGACGACTCAATCCAGTCATGATGGAGGCTGTGAAAAAAAAGATCGTCAAATGTCTAGGTAGTGGTATCATTTACCCTATCTCTGATAGTCAGTGGGTCAGTCCGATACATGTTGTCCCCAAAAAGTCAGGCATAACGGCCATCACCAATCAGGAAAACGAGTTAATCCCTACTCGCACCCAAACTGGGTGGCGAGTGTGCATTGATTATAGAAAACTCAACGCCGCGACACGGAAAGACTACTTTCCGCTACCTTTTATTGACCAAATGCTTGAACGATTGGCTGGACACGAGTACTACTGCTTTCTGGATGGCTACTCCAGCTATAACCAGATTCCCATCGCCGAAAAAGATCAGGACAAAATCACGTTCACCTGTCCTTTCGGCACGTTTGCATATCGCCGCATGCCCTTTGGGTTATGCAATGCACCCTCTACCTTTCAGCGGTGTATGATGGGAATTTTCTCAGACATGGTGGAAAAATTCTTAGAGATATTCATGGATGATTTCTCCATTTTCGGCGATTTCTTTGACGAGTGTTTACAGCATCTCGACGCTGTCCTTACCCGGTGTAAGGATAAAAACCTCACTTTGAATTGGGAGAAGTGCCACTTCATGGTGCGCGAAGGTACTTTCTTAGGACATATCATCTCGCAAAATGGCATTAAGGTGGATAAAACTAAGATTGAGGTCATTTCCAATCTTCCTCCTCCCAAGTGCGTCAGAGACATCCGAGCTTTCCTTGGCCACGCCGGTTTCTATAGACGGTTTATCAAGGATTTTAGCAAAATTGCTAGACCCTTGACTCTTCTGTTGGCCAAGGACACTACATTCGATTTCAACTCGAGCTGTGTGACTGCATTTGAATCACTTAAAAGATCACTCACTTCTGCTCTCGTACTTTCTTCTCCTGACTGGACGTATCCCTTTGAGATTATGTGCGATGCATCTAATTTGCTATTGGTGCCGTCCTAGGGCAGCACATCGATAAGATGCCGCATGTAATCTATTATTCTAGCCGAACCCTGAACGATGCCCAGCTAAATTACACAACAACCGAGAAGGAATTCTTGGATGTTGTGTTTGCATTAGAAAAATTCAGGCCTTACTTAATCGGCTCTCCAGTCATTGTCTACACAGACCATTCTACTCTACGCTATCTTTTTGCAAAGAAGGACGCAAAATATCGGCCGATACGTTGGATCCTCTTACTCCAAGAGTTTGACCTTGTCATTAAAGACAAAAGAGGATGTGAAAATGTAGTGGCCGACCATCTTTCACGATTTCCTTCTTCGCCTACGCTTCCACTTCTAATAAACGACGTCTTTCTGGATGAACAGTTCTTGACAGTATCATGCGAACCCTGGTTCGTAAATATTGTGAACTATTTAGCAACATGATTACTACCGAATGAATGGTCAAGTCAGGACAGACTTCGATTCTTATCCCAACTAAAACACTTTTACTGGGACGAACCCTATCTGTTTAAATACTGTCCCGACCAGATTATTCGTCGATGTGTGCCTAATAATGAATTCAAGAGTGTGCTGTCATTTTGCCACGATCAAGCATGTGGCGGGTATTTTGGCCCAAGAAAGACAGCCGAGAAGATCTTGCAGTGTGGCTTCTACTGGCCACAACTCTTCAAAGACACTAATGATTACTGCAAGACTTGCTCCCGGTGCCAACACTTGGGCCGGATATCCAGGAGAAACGAGATGCCGCTCCAACCAATCTTGGTTGTCGAGATTTTCGATGTTTGGGGGATTGATTTCATGGGACCATTTCCGAGCTCTTTTGGGAACCTGTATATTCTTCTAGCTGTTGATTATGACTCTAAATGGGTCGAGTCCATGCCCAGCCGGACTAACGACAACAAGGTTGTCGTTATATTCCTTAAGGAAAACATCTTTTCCGGTTTGGACACCCCCGTGCAATCATTAGTGACAATGGAACATATTTCTGTAATAGGACTTTCGAGGCCTTGATGCGGAAATACTCCATTAATCATAAACTATCCACGCCCTACCACCCCCAAACATGTGGGCAAGCCGAAGTGTCTAATCGTCAAATCAAACAGATTTTGGAGAAAACGGTTTCTAAGAACCGTAAGGATTGGTCTTTAAAACTCACTGATGCCCTTTGGGCATTTCGAACTGCTTATAAGACTGATCTTGGCATGTCTCCTTATCGGCTTGTTTACGAAAAGGCTTGCCACCTTCCAGTGGAAATTGAGCATTGAGCATTTTGGGCGATTAAGGAGCTGAATCTATCTCTTGATAATGCGGGCAGCCATCGAAAGCTGCAGATCAATGAACTAAACGAGCTTCGGGATGAAGCTTACGAAAACGCGGTTGTCGTTAAGAATCGAACGAAGGTGTTTCACGATAAACACTTTATGCGCAAAACTTTCACACCTGGTCAACATGTACTTCTTTACGACACCCGGTTACATTTCCATCCCGGTAAGCTCAGATCTCGATGGAAAGGACCATTCTTTGTGCGGACTGTGTATCCGCAAGGCGCGTTGGATTTGGAAAATCCAGAGGACGGTTCACTATTCAAAGTGAACGGACACAGGTTAAAACCGTTCCTCACCGCTGACCCTTCGGAGGAGCTCCTGATGTTGCAGGAGCCGATTTACACAGACTAATCTTCCTCCACTTACCACCAAAACTTCGGTTATCCAGCCATAAACAGTAGAAACACTGTATCAAATAAGTTTGGGGGTATGTATATACCATCTTCACACTTGTAATTATAAAAATAAAAAAATTAATAAAAAAAATTTCCAAATTTTCTGGGGGTATTTTTGTAAATATTCAGTTCTATTAATAAAAAATACAATTTTTTTTACAAAATAAATTCCACTTTTTAAGGGGGCTTTTGTACATATAACTAAATAACCCCTATAAAAACAACCCAAACCCTCTGCTACATTTACAGAACCCTAAAATTATCCCTCACATAAACCCTAGCCGCCGCTTCTGAATCGCAGCGAGATCTCCTCCAACCGCCGCGCAACCGCCGTCGAAGCCCCATATCAGCTGCGCTTTCACCTCTTGTGTAGGGTTAGTATAGCACCTTAGTAAGGTTTAAGAAGGCATCACACATGCCATATTAAAATTTTTGGGGTGCTAAACAAACCCTAACCAAGATCTTAACTAGAGAATTAAGCAAACAAGCATGTTAAACACTTTAACATCTAAGAGTTAGGGATTACAACCTTTGTAGTCCGTTCCTTCGCTTCATAAGCTCCGTGTTGAGGTCCCATCGCTGCGATCATCAAGTACCCGGACTCTAGAGTGGCTCCATGAAGAGAAAGATGCTAACTTGCTTCCGATCTTCAACAACTAAGATGATCTACCTTGAAAAAACTCAAACTCAAGCTCTTTCTTCACTAATCAAGTATTAGCAAAGCAAACACCCTAATCTAAGTGAACAGAATAGATGAGGATGATGAAGTAGGAATTTAGCTCTCTTTTATTTTCAATTTCTCACTCATTATCATCACATGTCAAAAAGCTAGAAAGCTTTTTTCAAGAGGAAGAAGAAGAACAATTTCATTTGTGATGAATAATGAAAACTTGTGTATGGTTAGAATTGAAACCATGAGTTAAGAATGAAGACTTAACCCTTGTAGAGAACTAACTATGGTAAAAGGTTTGGGTTGGGTTATGAAATATCTACACAAAATATCACAAGTCAAAGCTTCAAGAAGCTTCTTGAAAGCTTCATGCAAGTTTAACCCTAATCCAAACCCTAACCATATTTAAACTCCACAAAATATGTTACATTTGTAACCATAACATGTTACAATATTATATATCACATATATAATATTTATTGTAACAAAATAAAATAATACAATTAACATATATCACATATATATCAATGTATTAAGAAAGTGAGAAAAAGAATCTTTAAGTGAGCTAATATTAGTTAATGTAATATAATATATCAAATATATAATTATACATTAAATTATCGAATCAACACTTGATCCGATAATCCGGCTATTTCACAAATAACCGACTAATATAATATGTATCAGTTCATCGAATCAACACTTGATCCGATGACCCGGCTATATCACATATACCTGGCCGATATCACATATCGCGAGAATCTAATACGGTATCACATACACGTATTGTTCTCGGTCCCGCACATATCACATATGTGCTCTGATCGCACGCTTTTGGCGTGTCGTATGTTCAAAGTTCTAAAGTTATAACCGCGATCAGGACGGTGTCGCTATGCAGCTAGCCGGTAGAGCACGGGTCGATCCACAGGGAGATGGTTGTATGTCCGTTCGAGTTTTAGACGAGTCAATAAAGAATGTGTATATGTTTGTTCAGTTCTATCCTAAGTGTTCGTATTTATGTTCAAGTAAGCTTGTTAAGATTAAGGTTGGTTAGTAGAGTTAGGATTAGTCTTGTACTTATCTTTAGCCATTCTTAAGACGATGTTGGGATAATCGAAAGTAGCGGGGATTAGGAGGACATAGGAATGGGATTTGCGAGTTTAAGCAAGCTTTCCAACGCTAAATCCATTCCTAGTGCCCCTTGTCCGTTCGCTAAATACGCTTATTTCCAACCCCCGACCAAACACCCGCAACCATGTATCCAATTAAGTCACAACTACATGTCACGTTGTAGTGCGCTTAAAGGACTTCTCGACTTAGGTCGCGACCATATGTCACGTATAGCGCGCCTAAGTGAGGGGGTTGCGTTTGTTTGGTCGGGGGTCGTTTCAAGATGTTTGGCGAAGAGAAGCATAAGGGATTTCTCCGTCCCTCATACCACCTTCCTTAGCCTTAACAAGAGGGAAATTATTCACACATCATAAAAGAAAAGAAAACAAAACAACAAGGAAGAAAATAGGAAAATACGGTTTTACAAGTGAAGCAAGCTAACTCTTGGGTCCTCACCTTAGCAAAGAACTCCGTCAAGTATCATCGCTTGAAAATACGGATAAGAGAAGAAAAGAAAAGAGAACAAGAAAAGAAATAACAACAACTAGTTAACAACAAATAATAAAATTACAATACAAGATAATAAAATTACAAGACAATAAATAAAAGAGACAAGATAAAAACAACCCTCATCTTCATTGATCTTCCACTCAAGAAGCTCTCACTACAATTTTCATGGAGGAAAGAATGAAGAAGAAGAAGAAACTAAGCTAAAGAGAGAATGGAAATCAAGACATGAAGAAGTCTTTGGCTTGCACAAAACTGGGCTATTTATAGGCTGGAAACAGAGAACCTAGGGCAACATTCTGGCATTACATGCAATTACCAAACAGACCCTGAAATTTTGTCCACTGCCAAGCCTATACGGCCGCGGATCCGCGGCCCTAAGCATGCTTATGCCGCGGAACCGCGGCCATAAGGAGGAGTTGGGCCTTCAAGTTTTGTCTTGTTCCCTGGTTTTCTGTACTCTTCAGTATGGTATATGTACTTTTCTCAGAAGCTCTTCACAATTCTTCCAGAATTTCAGTAGATCAAAAAGGTGATGTGATGTGGATCTTTTGCCATGATTTCCTCGAGCTCCGCGTAGATATGTTGGATCTTGTGTTGACATTGTGCTTTGTGCATGAAAATGACATCGATTTGCCATTTTGTCCCTTAAACTGGTGTGTGGCAACATACGGATGGAGAGCGGAGACCCGTGTTTTATCTGTGGTCGGCAGTAATCCAGAATTTGTCGTACTTTTCCATGAATTCCACTGTTTAGAGCTGAGAATCTGTATCCTGTAATTAACTAGCAAACACGTCTCAAGAGGACCTACCTATAAACAAATGAGCGTAAGAATGGGCGGTATAAAATGCAATATTCTGGTATGAACAAATACCCCAAACTTAACTTTTGCTCATCCCGAGCAAAACCAATTATTCACAAAAAAGTCCTAACCGCACTTTCGCAGGGAACGCGATTGCACTGAGCACGTGCAACAAGCCGTTAAACCTCTAGGTGTCCCTAGTAGGAGGAGTGTTGTCTCCTGAGGGTTTTCAGCGGATTACACCCACAAAATCCCGTCAAGCTAGTGTCATAAGTTAACATCGATTCTACTCCTACAGTTTAGTATTTACGTTAGAAATTCTATCATCCTAAGTTAGAAATATCCAACCCTAATGCTTCACACCTCTTATCTATTTAACCTTAGATCATATACGTTCCAAAAAAGTTTAGAAAGATGTTGGTTCTCCTGAGTTTTCCTTCTTCAAGTGTGGTCTCAAATCATGGATTTTTATCAACTTTACAGAAAACATAAGTCTTATTCTTTATTTCTATCTCTTATCCAAACATTGATTGTATACCCCTACGGGTGTGTATATTTGCACCCCTACACTCAAGAATTCAATTCAAGCTATAATACCCTTGCCCTAATACCTAATACTACTTCTTTTCATTAAGGATGGACGGATTTGCTCACACACCTTTCATGCGACTATTAATGCTTCTTGAGGCACTAACGGCCGATTACTGAATGTGTGAACTTTAAAGCGTAAATAGCAGTTTCCAGGTCTTGACTTTATTCTATTTTTCTTTTTATATTTTTTTTTCTTTTTCTTTTTCAAGACCGGATATATTTTTCAATATGCTCTTTTGGTGTTTAGCTTTAAATACCGTTTTTTCTTTCATACTAGGCTTTCAGGCAAGAGTATTTCTAGGTATCCTCTACTATCCCAAGTTTCAAGGTGCATGTAAGTGCAGTTTGTAGGGTATATACTTTCTAAATTTGAACTCAAGAAAAGAAACTATTTTTCAGACTTATCTTTCAGTAAAGCTTCAATACTTTCCTTTCATCTTGACTTAACTCAAGAACTGAACTCAAGATTACCTATTTCTCAAAAAAAACTGTAAGGACGTATACTTACCAAAGTTAGACAGAATGAGGGTTATTTTTAGGATTTTTCAATTCCTAAGCCTAGAATTTAGTTATTTCTAACATATCAACTAAACTTTCAGAATAAAAATCTAAGTTACCCTATTAGCTAACTTGACGACAAAGATTTTATATTTTTTTGGAAAATTTTCAATTTTTGTGGGTTTTTAATAATGTATGCAAATGCAAAATATACAAATGAATGTGAAGGAAGAAAGCTTACCGAGCATACCCCCAAACTTAAACTTGACAGTGCCCTCACTGTCAGGCCACACCAAGAGGGTCAAAATTGTCGGCGCTCTCCCTAAAAACAAATTATATACAAAACAAAAAGGAAAAAAAAAATTATATACAAAAAAATGGTCCCCTCCAAACTTAAGTAAAACTGTGTTTCCACTGTTAAGCGTTGAAATTCAGGATTAGGGGGGGAAAGAGAACAGTTTCAAACTATACAAGGCCTTACACAGGCCAAAAGAGAGCACCAACCATTCAAAGATTTTATCTCTATAATGTACCGGTTGGTGAAAGAACGCGGAGAGGTAAGAAATGGAGAATACGCGAGACCGTATGGAGATAGAAGCGGGATACGATCTCGGTATATGAGAAGAAGAATGGCGGAAGTGAGAAAGAAGTGGAATATGAACTTGAGGGTGGAAATGGATTGAATAAATTAGTACAATCTGTAATGATCGATGTGAAAAGATGGATTGTACTAATCTATCAATATAGCGAGAAATTGGGTCAAATCCCTCAAGATTCGTGAGAAACCATGGGTACGCCGAACTCGGTAAACCAGACATATAAAATGAAAGTGAGACGGTTTCTTGTAAGGTCGGAACGATGGAAAGGATGGAGGTAGGTGATTTAGGAAGGTTATCGGTTAAAGGTTCAGGAGGGTGTACACAGTCAATGAAAGGAACATGATGAATTGGAAAATCCGACTCATCAATTAAAACTGGTTCATCCTCAAAAATATCCTCAAAAGTTTCCTCAAAATTCAGCTTATCCATGCAAATTTCATCAAAATCAAGACGCATATGAGGTTCGGGATGACCCGGGATGATGAATTGGAGAGAAAAACTCTGTCAAATCTACAGGTTCATCATCCAAAATATTCCCGGCGTCAATATCCTCAATCAAGTGAAAATCAATATTCTCAGATACCTTAACAAAAGCATGGATATTAATCAATTCAGGTTCTAGAGTGGAGGTGTAGAGGTCAAAAGGATTGGGTGTGGTTTCACTCGAAAAGGACCCTTCACAATCGGGCAAATCAAACACTACAAGGTCACACAACTCATTATCTGTTCTATCTTTAATCAATGAATCGTTTGGAATACTAGATAGACATTCAAAACCGGAGTTGCGGGATTCAAGTTGAAACGGGTAGGCTTGATTCAGAAGGGGGTACATCTCACTCTCTCCACTCAAATTCTTAACCTGTCCTACCGCCTCTTCATACATTGGAAAATTTGGAGCTAGTTGAAAACTAGCTACCGGGTCACTAGGTTGTATGAGGGCGGCCATGGACGCATTCAAATCCATCATCTGTTGGCACGACGCTACCCTAAAGTCTTCCAACGACTGTTCCAAACTAGACATGGGTTGTGACGGGGTTTCAGTAAAAGATTCAAAATTGTTTGGATACTGAAAACTCCCAAATGGCGGTTCAGAAGCAATGTCTAGGGAAGGTGTAAAAGTCAGGTAGGACTGGTAGGAATTGAATGGTTGGACAGGAGTAGGATCAACATTTGGATAAGAAGGTGAATGAAATTGTTGATCCCAAGAATCTGTAGGAGTGAAAGATCGGCTACAGGATTGTTCAATATGTTCAGCGACGGACAAAGGACGACTTGCAAAAGGGGTATCAACATAAGAGGGTGGGTGAGGTTGAAAAGGTTGATACAAAGTGGATTGCGGAGGGCAAGTGTTTGTCCTAGACGCGTCTATCCGATCTTTCAAAGAGATTTTGGGCATGGAGGGATCGTTCGACGTTCGGCCAAAGCAAGAACCGTAAGAAGTAATGTCTGGTTGTGGGTACCAAAGTTCGGCAAGAGTTTTGCGAGGTGGGGTACCCATGATATGAAGAGAGAAAGAAAGAAAGGCAGAGAAAAGGAGGGGAAAAAGAATGTGATTTTTTTAGTTAGATATTAACAAAAGAATGAAATATACACACAAAAAGAATCTGGACCAAAAACAATCACGACACAAAAATACCACACACCTAATCGTTCTAGGGTTCACCTAGGTCAACTAGACCTGCTCCAGAACTTGATTGTCGAAGTAAAACTGTGTCGAGAAACGGGCTCAAGATATACTGATTACGAGGCCAGGTAAGTGTAGAGATAAGGGGAGGTTTTCCGACGCTTTCGTGAAGGTCCTTAATTAAATAACCCTTTCTCTTTTGGCGGTTTCGCCGTTAACACTTTCCTAGAAACCCCATAAACAATATACCGTTAAGAGAGGTTCTAAACACAGTTAACTTCTCCTAGTGAGCGCGAAGTCCTTAAGGCTTAAAGTCTAATTTCTTTTAAAGTTTGTGTGGGTAAACGTTATGCTCAAGTTCGTGATTTGTAGGCCACGGAAAAGGTGATGAAATCCTTTACCGTATGTTGTGGGGTTCTCTTTCCCTTAAGTCCGTATTAATGTATGCAATGCGCAATTCAATAAAAATTCTATAAAGAATCAAACAATCGTTTTTTAGTTTAAGCACAACACTGCAACAAATACGGGTTAGTCAATTTTTAGCGTTTGCTAGCGAACTTGCAAAGAATCCTGCAAAGAATAGTATATTGGATGCGTCGGATTTGAGAAGAAGGTGTTAGTAAAGTACGTATCGTTAAGTTTTTGGGTTAGGAAACCCCCGTTGAATCAATTCCGGGAAGCTTGAAAAGTTTGCTTGCGCGGGTCAAACTACCCGGATCTTTAGCACTGTACTTCGTAATCACTTTAACCTTGAACGTACACTTTGCCCCCCACAATCGCAGTTCGCAAATCCGCAAAAATCTGCAGAAAATACAGTATGGTGAAATTCACAGAGAAGATAAAAGAAAAGAAAAAGGGGTGGAGAAAAAATTAGACACAGAGGCCTCAATGGGACCGCGGAACGGCCGCTCAAGGCACCTTTTGACCGCGGTTCCGGGATCAAAATGTTGACTTGGGGATTTGTCTTTGGTCAACGAACTCCACTTCTTCTCTTCTCCAAAATAAAAACCTCTATTTTCTTTTTGGATTACTGTACTTGCTCCAAATTATCCTGCACACTTGCTCACAAAAAATATCAAAAATAACAAAAAGATTTTATTTTATTTTTTTATTTATAAATATATACAAAAAGAATATTAACCCGAATAACAAGAAAGAAAATACGTTACCGTCTCCCCGGCAACGGCGCCATTTGATCGCACGCTTTTGGCGTGTCGGATGTTCAAAGTTCTAAAGTTATAACCGCGATCAGGACGGTGTCGCTATGCAGCTAGCCGGTTGAGCACGGGTCGATCCATAGGGAGATGGTTGTATGTCCGTTCGAGTTTTAGACGAGTCAATAAAGAATGTTTATATGTTTTTTCAGTTCTATCCTAAGTGTTCGTATTTATGTTCAAGTAAGCTTGTTAAGGTTAAGATTGGTTGGTAGAGTTAGGATTAGTCTTGTACTTATCTTTAGCCATTCTTAAGACGATGTTGGGATAATCGAAAGTAGCGGGGATTAGGAGGACATAGGAATGGGATTTGCCAGTTTAAGCAAGCTTTCCAACGCTAAATCCATTCCTAGTGCCCCTTGTCCGTCCGCTAAATACGCTTATTTCCAACCCCCGACCAAACACCCGCAACCATGTATCCAATTAAGTCACAACTACATGTCACGTTGTAGTGCGCTTAAAGGACTTCTCGACTTAGGTCGCGACCATATGTCACGTATAGCGTGCCTAAGTGAGGGGGTTGCGTTTGTTTGGTCGGGGGTCGTTTCAAGATGTTTGGCGAAGAGAAGCATAAGGGATTTCTCCGTCCCTCATACCACCTTCCTTAGCCTTAACAAGAGGGAAATTATTCACACATCATAAAAGAAAAGAAAACAAAACAACAAGGAAGAAAAGAGAAAAATACGGTTTTACAAGTGAAGCAAGCTAACTCTTGGGTCCTCACCTTAGCAAGGAACTCCGTCAAGTATCATCGCTTGAAAATACGGATAAGAGAAGAAAAGAAAAGAGAACAAGAAAAGAAATAACAACAACTAGTTAACAACAAATAATAAAATTACAATACAAGATAATAAAATTACAAGACAATAAATAAAAGAGACAAGATAAAAACAACCCTCATCTTCATTGATCTTCCACTCAAAAAGCTCTCACTACAATTTTCATGGAGGAAAGAATGAAGAAGAAGAAGATACTAAGCTAAAGAGAGAATGGAAATCATGACATGAAGAAGACTTTGGCTTGCACAAAACTGGGCTATTTATAGGCTGGAAACAGAGAACCTAGGGCAACATTCTGGCACTACATGCAATTACCAAACAGACCCTGAAATTTTGTCCACTGCCAAGCCTATACGGCCGCGGATCCGCGGCCTAAGCATTCTTATGCCGCGGAACAGCGGCCATAAGGAGGAGTTGGGCCTTCAAGTTTTGTCGTGTTCCCTGGTTTTCTGTACTCTTCAGTGTGGTATATGTACTTTTCTCAGAAGCTCTTCACAATTCTTCCAGAATTTCAGTAGATCAAAAAGGTGATGTGATGTGGATCTTTTGCCATGATTTCCTCGAGCTCCGCGTAGATATGTTGGATCTTGTGTTGACATTGAGCTTTGTGCATGAAAATGACATCGATTTGCCATTTTGTCCCTTAAACTGGTGTGTGGCAACATACGGATGGAGAGCGGAGACACTTGTTTTATCTGTGGTCGGCAGTAATCCGGAATTTGTCGTACTTTTCCATGAATTCCACTGTTTAGAGCTGAGAACCTGTATCCTGTAATTAACTAGCAAACACGGCTCAAGAGTACCTACCTATAAACAAATGAGCGTAAGAATGGGCGGTATAAAATGCAATATTCTGGTATGAACATGCTCCTACTCCGTTTTGCCTGAGCCAGGAAACCTCTGTGTAGGACTCTAAAGAATCGTCATTATGCCGGCAGTAGGTGATGATCATATCAAACACCCACAAGCTGCAAGCGGTCAGCTCAACGTAACAGCCACCCAGGTATTGAGCGATCAGAAGATCAACAAGCAAGCATGTACATTCTCCTACGAATCCAATCAGTAACACTCCCGTACAGTCCGGTCTCTTCGTCTGATATGTCGCATATCTCGCTTAGGGGTGGTAAACGTCAAACCCCAGTAGCTTGATAATTCATGTCGATATGAGGTCCATAACAGTTCGAGAAACTACTGATAACACTTACCAGCAAATCTCAGCAACCCTGGCCAGGGATTTCCTGTTATAGCCAATCGAACACAGCATAACATCAACTCCTTATACCGGGAGCGACGAAACCCCTCCTATCGCTCATTGCCTCCATGTGATTCGGGACTGTACCCAAAAGCCACCGTTTTGGATGCCCACTTGGACGCGGTATGATGGAAATCAAAGCACAGTGGGAATCACACAAGACTCTATGATGATCTCGGGTCTACAGACTAACCTGTACCAGTGTCACCAGAGAACTGCCATCTGACGTGAGGTATAATACCATCTGGGAGTTCTCGGCGAGTCCGTCCAGTGTACCCAGTCTCCACTGAGCACCCGTATACCTTCTCTGATGTCAAACACCAATGGATATGGGATCATCCATCGCCTATCATATGTGTCAAGAAGTGTATACGCTAGTCTACTCTGGAGTATCGATGCCCTGTCTCGGTACTCCCACGACTAGGAACATTTGAAGGATGTACTTAGCGACTACACTGTCCCCACTAGTCTGATCTGCATCATAGTCCTGGTAGTCAAGTATCATCCTAAGGACTTTATCAACATGTAACATAGAGACAATCAGAGTACATGTTAAGATAAAGAGTAACCAGATAGCATACTATCATGTCGAGCAAGAAAGTCCTCCATATATATGTCCAAGCATCCACTACAATATACATCGTATGTGCAGTAATGGCCTCTAGGGCATACATATAACTAACAATCTCCCAATTGCACTAGGGCCATCTGTTGTAGTATCTTATACCCAACAATAAGCTGTGGTTGAAGTATCTCATACTCAACCATCCCATTAAAGTCTCTACTGGGAAATAGGCCTTTGTGAGTGGATCCGCGCTGTTGTCCTCTGTGTCTACTCTCTTAACCTCGATCTCCCTGGAGATCAACCATCTCCATGATCAGGTGATACTACCTAAGAATATGTCTGGATCTCTGATGGGACGGGGTTCCTATGCATAAGCCACAACTCCATTGTCACACAATGGTAGGAACGAAGTTCATCTTATGAACTCATATATATCCAGACTGCCTCTTTGGTAGCATCCTTGGTAACGATGTATCTTGCTTTTAATCGTCTAGTAAGTCATGGTATCTAGCTTGGAACTCTACCAACATACCGTCCCTCCACTGAGGGTAAAGACAATGCCTGCGACTGACATTCAGTCGTCCTTATCACGCCGGAACCTTTCCAGTGATTCTCCCCAGGATCGATTGATACCATCTCACTACGACTAATGAGAATCCTAACATCCAATTAGATCTTTCCCATAGATCCATAACCCAGGATTTAGGAGGTATCACCTTGATCCTATATGGAGAATCCATGTGATAAGAGGAGATTGACCGAGCGTAGCATAGGAAACTCCTTCCCTATCAAGAGTATGCCATCCACGTACTATACAAGGATCACCACCATACTCCCTACTACCTTTTTGTATGTACTTGGTTCCTCTACCATTTTGATGAAGTCAAACTCTTTGACTACTACATCAAAACAGACGTTCCAACTCCGCGATGCCTGATTTATCACATAAAACATCTTGCACAGGTTTCCGCTGCTCCTACTGTTTATGAAGCCCTCTGGCTGTGTACTTATAGACGCTCTCTTCCAAATCATCATTTAGAAAAGCAGTCATGACACCCAACCGCCAGATATCGTAGTCATGGTATATAGCAATAGCAAGTAGGATCTGGATGGACTTAAGCATAGCTTTGAAAGTCTCAACTTTTTCATGTACACTAAGTAATCTTCTCAAGATATACTTGCTCCTGATGGGGATTTAACCCTTCAGATAAAGCAACCAAAGTCCACACTTTGTTGGTGTATAAGGATTCCATCTCAGATCACTAAGCATCAGCCATTCTCACAGAGTCCCCATTCCTGATGGCCTGCTCGAAACTAGTTGGGTCATCATCTCATGATACAATCCTCTCTCCAACTATCATAGAGAAACCGAAGTATCTCTCAGGTGGATGAGGAACCCTACCAGATCGGCGGAGAGGCCGAGGTTCGTTGGAAACTATTGAATCCTCTGGTTCTACCAAATCATCAGCTGCAGTTTGTTTTAGCTGGAACTACTTCCAGTTCTACCTTATGACCACTAATTTCTTCACAAGAAATTCCCCTTCCCAAAGGTGGCATGCTGAGAAAACAAAATATCTTTTGTTCCTTAGTTTGGTAGAAGATATTCCCTTGCGAATGCTTGGGATATCCAACAAACTTTCACAGAACTAACCTTTGTCTCGAGCTTGTCCGGATTTGCTTTTGACATAGGCCGAACAACCCCAAATCTTAAATTCCTTATGAGATGGTCTCTTCCCATACCATATCACATATGGAGTGGTAGGCATCTGACTTGGTTGGAACCCTATTCAATAGGTATGCAACTTCTCAAGTGCATAACTCCCAAAAGAAAATAGGCAACTCAGTAGTACTCATCATAGAGCACACCATATCACATAGGGTGTGATTGCTCCACCCCGATACACCGACGTGCTGTGGTGTATACGGAGAAGTAATGCTGAGAGAGAATCTCATTCTCCTTTAGAATAGTCTCGGAATTCCGTGCTCAAGTATCCTCCTCCTTGATCTCATTAAAGGACATAATACTTATACCCATTTTTGGTTCTCTACTTCTAACTCATATTCTGTGAATATCTCAAAAGCTTCGGACTTGTGTTTCAGCAGGAACATATGTCTGAATCTTGAGAGATCATCAGTGAATGTAATGAAGTACAAAGAACCGGTCCTGGCATATGTAGACAGGGGACTTTCATACATCAGCATGTATCAATCCCAAGAGTTCACTAACTCTTTCTCTGTTTCTAATAAACGGAGCTGTGGTCATCTTATCTTTGTGACATGACTGGCAAGTTTCATAAGATGTAAATTCAAAACAGTTTTAATTATGCATCTAAATGTAACTTCAGCTAGTCGGGTCGCATTGATATGACCTAGTCTACAATGCCTCAAGAAGGATTCGTCCATCTCTGAACTCTTCCTCTTGTGTGTGTTCTGTACGTTAAGAATTGTGGTTTGATTTAGAACGTCTATGCTTTTAGATAACGTGTCTGAACCGATCAACTCTTGATATAGGAAATGTTCAAAACATTATCCAATAATACAAAATTTTATCCTTTTTTACTAAATAAAGAGACTGATATGATGTTGTATATCAGGTTCGGTATCTAATGACATTCGTTCAGAATTAATGTATTTGGTAATACAGGGTGATAACTGCCAACAGACTTGGCTGCAACACTTGCATCATTTCCAACTCTTGAAACTTATCACCCGTTCTCAGTTCTCTACCAATCTGTAACCCATGTAACAGATTACATTTGCGGGATCCTGATCCGGTATCTCATACCCAGGACGTAAAGGATACTGAGAAACAGTTCTCGGTAATGAACACACCCGAAGATGATGCATCAGCATGCACTTTCTTCGTTTGGGCGGCACGGGAATTCTGGTAATCCCCTATTTCCTGCTCTGTCTTATAACAATTATAAGTTGGAGCGGGACCAACGTTCCCCAGCGCAGTATAACAAGCAGGTTCGGTCAATACATCCGTATTATTATCTTGATTAAGACGTGACATGGTCGCTAACTGGATAGAGAGAGAAGAAAACACTCAGCGTATGCTCTTGCAAGATTAGATTGGTTATTAATATATCTAATCAGGATGTCTCCCACTGTTTTAGTCAAATCTTCCTTCAAACCCTAAAAGGAAAGACTAGCCGGGATTAATTACACCCAACAAGTTCGCCAATCTTTCAGCCAGGCCAGTGCTGGTACTTTGAGGGAGGTTCCCCGTGCTTTCGCATGGACCTAATTAAAATAAACCTCGTTTTCCCAGGGGCGTAACCCCATTGACAACTTTTGTCATGACCCGCAGGGTACGGAACGTGACTAGCACTTAAATTACGAAACGTCTCAAGGCGTTCGTAAAATAAGTAAGCCAAAGCCCAGAAATCAAAACCCGATTAAGAAAATAGAGTGAAGGAAAAACCAATCTATTGAAAGCGATTTAGTCCATCAAGTCACAACAAGCTTTTTTTTTTAAAACAACATCCCTTTTTCCAAAAATTTCGACAGAGTCTCCTTTGTAAAACAAGCCCCCAAACGGGTATAAAACTGGAGTATAAATGAATAACAAGAAATATGGCATCCCTAAGCGGGAGCTAGCTCTTCTCCCCATGGCGGTCACAAATCCCACGCAATGTAAAACAGCAATGTGCATAAATAAGCATGAAAAGCACAAGTAAAATATCATGTCGACTCAAGTGAGCTCGACCCAAAAATACAGCATAAAAAGTCCACAACTCTCACAGTCTCGTCTCTAGGTCAATATACAACAATACAAATAACAAGTGCAGCTGATACAGTAGATAGAGTACTCTAGATACAATGAATATACAAGGTGGTAAAAAATAATAACACAACCCACCTAGGAGAAAAAACCTCGAGTCTAGGCAAAAGAGACAAAAGAAGCTGGTGCGCACGCCGCTACTGTGCTGACGGAGCGGACCTGCAAAAAGGCTGTGGCACAACGGGGGTGAGTTGTCAACTCGTGAGTAATAAATAACATCTATAGAGGCTATCGCAAGTATGCACACAAGCATCCTAGCATCTACAATACAGATATGGCAGGATATACTAGCAGGTATGTATGCAACATGAACGCACTAGCAGGTATGTATGCAACATGAATGTACTAGTAGGTATGTATGCAACATGAATCAACTCGTGATCTGAATATATAAGTATAAGAAGTCATTTCTTTTCCTTTTTGGAATCTCTTTTGAAATATCATCATAATACCAATAGAATCAACAAGAATGCGTGTCCAGCAACGACACCTCAACTGTCTCAAATCTCATGTATCCATATCACAGTATCTCTGGCCTCAGCCGTCCGGCTGACCCATCTCAAGTATCAATATCTCATCATCTCGCGGCCACGGTCGGTATCCTCTGGATATCCGCCGTGCCAAAATGTCACCGGTAGGTAGTCTATCCCCTGCCAGGCTCATCGTCTACTACTCGAACTTCTTGCCCCGGGGTACTTTACCGGGCCCACCATGTACCCGAAACGGTTCATCCAACTCCTCGAAACGGGTCTCGAAAACCACAGCAAACTCATGGTAGAAGACACTTACATCACTAGAAAACCGCAACTTTGCATATTTTAAAAAGGGTAATAAGTTTAGAAATTCTTGCGGCTTTCCCCCGAAATCCAGAAATATCATAAATCTCAAGAAATCATCATAAGTGCATATGTCAATGATAATGAATGCATATGGTATCAATAATCAAGTTGCAATGTATGATTAACAGACTAGGTATGAACAAATGATGTAATGAGGTACATGCACATGAATAGCAATCCTACGATTTCATTTTAAGGATTTAAATGCAATAGCATAGGTTTAAGCATCAATTATAGTGAAAATGTTTCAGATTATAAGTTATCTAGTGTTGTGGCATGGCAATTACCAGGGCGTGTGTGTACACATAAATAGTGCTCGTGCTGCATATAAAAACCCTGGGAATGGTGGAGGTGTCCTATGGAATGAGTTCACATATGTAGGTACAACATAGATCATGAATGTAGCAGATAGCATGCAAGTATTATACTCCTAATTACTAATGTCACTAGGAATCTTTTAAATTACTAAAACTATCGGGCGACTTGCGCCATCCAAACGATTGTCCCCCGTACATGTTACATCTACTCACACGTGACCTCGAGCTAGGTGTGCCCGACCACCTGCTTTCCTTTCTCTGCGGCGCTCGAAGTTCCCGCCGGCAAACCTAGAATTTACAAAAAGTCACACACATAAGGCAAATCCTGCAAAACGTGATATATCAATCAAAAGAATAACTCGTGTGTGAAACTAAACGCGCGTGCACTCGATATGTCGCGACGTGCTTAAACTCACCAGAAACCAACCCGACACGCTGTGTCGCGCAGCGCACCACAGAACCACACAGATCACACACGTGTCGCACAAGTTTAAAAACATCGATATAGGGTTTAACGCTCCAGATTTTGACTCGAGTCAAAACAGAAAAAGTTGCACATACCAAAAACCCTAGCTACCCAGCAGACACCTACAGACAAAACCCCAGCACTCAAGCACACCCTCTGGCCGCAATTTGCGGCCAGATCTATTAAATCTGCGGCCGGGAAGGGGAGAGGGGTCCCCGTGCTTTGTGTGTGTGTGTCTGACATGGTCACCATGCTACAGTATTCACAACTTTTTCCTGAATGGCCCGGGTCAATAGCAGATTCCAGAAAGGCTAAAAAGTCCAATTTAAACGCTAAATTACACCAATTCGAAACAATCTGGTATTTTACTGAAATCTGCGATAAATCTTGGGTTAACTGTGTTAGTTGTATGTATGCCCTAGAGGCCAGTTTTGTACAGATGATGTATATTATATTGGATGCTTGGACATATATAGAGATGACTTTCTTGCTCGATATGATAGTATGCTATCTGGTTGCTCTTTATCTTAACATGTATACTAGTCTCTTTAAACTGTCTTATAGTTACATGTTGGTAAAGCCCTTAGGATGTGTACTTGACTACCTGGACTATGATGCAGATCATACTAGTGGGGACATGGTAGTCCATAGGTACATCCTTCAAGGTCCCTAGTCGTGGGTGTATCGAGACGGGGCATCGATATACCAGTGTAGACTAGCGTATACGCTTCTCCGCCCATGAGATGGGCGATGGATGGTCCCATATCCATTGGTGTTTGACATCAGAGATGGTATACGGGTGCTCAGTGGAGACTTGGTACACTGGACGGACTCGCCGAGAACTCCCAGATGGTATTATACCTCACGTCAGATGGCAGTTCTCAGGTGACACTTGTGCAGGTTAGTCTGTAGACCCAGATCGTCATAGAGTCTTGTGTGATTCCTACTGTGCTTTGATCTCCACCTTACCACGTCCATGAGGGCATACAAAACGGTGGTTGTTGGGCACAGTCCCGAGTCACATGGAGGCAATGAGCGATAGGAGGGGTTTCGTCTCTCCTGGTATTGGGAGTTGATGTTGCGCTGTGCTCGATTGGCCGTAACAGGGAAGTCCCTGGCCAGGGCTGATCAGAGATTTGCTGGTAAGTGTTACCAGTAGTTTCTCGACCCGTTATGAGCCTCACATCGGCACGACTTATCGGTTATTGGGGTCTGACGTTTACCACCCCTAGACTTGATATGCGACATATCAGACGAACAGACCGGACTGTACGGTAAGTGTTACTGGTTGGATTCACAGGAGTGTGAGCGGGCTTGCTCATCGATCTTCTGATCGCTCAATACCCGGGTGGCCGTTACGTTTGGCAGACCGCTTGCGGCTTGTGGGTGCTTGATATGATCATCATCTGCTGCCGGCGTATTGACGAGTCTTTAGAGTCCTACACAGAGGTTTCCTGGCTCAAGCGAAACGAAATAGGAGCGCATATGAGATATGTGCGGGACCGAGAATAATTCGTGTATGTGATACCGTATTTCATTCTCGCGATGAATGTTTCGATTGGTTGTATGCGATATAACCTAGTTATCGAATCGAAGATTGATTCGATAAGTCGATACATTGTATACTAGTCGGTTATGTGCGACATGACCGGATCATTGAATCAAGTGTTGATTTAATGATTTAATGTATAATTATATATTTGATATATTACTTTGCATTAACTAGTATTGGTTCACTTTAAAAGGATTTTCTCACTTGATGTGCACATTGTATATGTGATATATTTTTGTGTGCACTTGATTGTATCATGTTTGATGATACATGTTAACTTGAGTTTGTGTAAAGATTAAACCATGGTTATATGAATGGTTAAGGTTTTGTTTACTTATTCATTTATTGATTTTGATTATTTATTTTGGAAAAGAAAATGAAAATGGTGGCTTTCTTTGTTTCTTTCATGAAGCTTCATGAAGAGTTGAAACTTTGACCATTTTTGTTTTCTTCTCTTAACCTAACCATTCACCTAACCTTAGTTTACTCTCTACACTTGACCATAGTTAGTATATGATAAGTATTCATATTATTTTCATTTTAAATGTAACACTTATCATATTCTATCTTCTTCTTCTTCTTCTTGATCAAGAAGAAAGCTTGACTCCATTAATGGCATCTTGAGTAAAAGAGTGAGAAATCCAATTCTAAAGTGAACCCACTTCCTATTTCTTCATCCTCTACCTCTTGCCAAGTAGTATAGGGTGTTTTCTTCACAAGTTTATTGCTTGGTGAAGTTGGAGCTTGATCTTGTGTTGCCTCGACGTAGATCATCTTCGGCATCGAAGCCGACGACCTAGCCTGCTCATTTCTCCGATGAAGCCGATGCCAGAGTCCGGGATCCGATATGGACAGCGAGAGGACGTCTACGTGGAGCTAAGGAAGTGGAGAACCGGATCTACAAAGCTTGTAGCCTCTTTCTTTTAGTTAAGATGTTAACTAGTTTCACTTTTCACCTAAACTCTAGTCAACGAATCCGTATTAGGGTTTCTCGGCACTTGTAAAATTTGAAATTGGCATGGTTGATGCCTTGTGAGACCTCCTTAGCTTGCCTAGGAACCCTACAGTGGTATCAGAGCCTAGCTAGAGCCTTAGGTGAAGTGTAGACGACGTTTGAAACCCGAACGAACATCGATACCCTAATCCAAAATGCTCTCTGGAAATTTTCTGAAAATTTAGATTTTTGTCAATTAAAAATATGCAGAAAACCAAGCAGGAATTTCTAAGAATTACAGTGAAGTACGATCACATGATTCTATCAAAGTGCGGCGGAACCGCGGCATTAGCATGGCTAATGCGGCGGTTCCGCGGCCACTTTGTCTCTTCTCCCATTTATTTCTGCACAGTAATTCTTATATTTGAATGCTATATTTTCTGGGTATTTTTATTATGACTCAAGAGTTGAGTATTCTGGGGTTGTATTGGGAATCGAAGATTCGATCGGATTATCAAACTTTGTCTTTGTGTTTTTCCGGATAATTTTAGAATATATTAAAAAGTTCGACCGGATGTAAATACCCAATCTTTCCCCTGCCGGGAAATTTCCAATTGTTGGACTTTTCCGTAGTTTAATGACGTTCTAAGTAGTGCAAGTAACGCGATGGTCCCTCTAGAAGACAACAAACCTTAACTCGATTATGTGACCGTCTTGAACTGCCCTTTGAACCTTAGGGTTTGGGGCAGTACGGCGTGCCATATGTGAGGCGTTGGCTTGACCCTTCTACGGCTGGACTGTTGGTACTGAGGCATGAAGTGAATGTCTTTGAACTTATTTCATGTGTTGAACGGTTTCGGGAAAACTTGGGTGTTCGAATGTTCGATCGGAAAGTTTAATATTTTCTATTTATCCGGAATGGGATACAATAATTGGAATTCACAAACAGTTATGAGATAACTGAATGAATGTTATAAATCTAGCGGTTTAGTCTCACTTGATATTGAAAAGAGTTTTCGATAATGAGACTAAAATGCGGGGTTTATAATTGTTAGGCATGTGATGTCTAAGTATTTCATTTGATTAGGCATGCGATGTCTAAACAGGTTGCGGATTCCAACTGTTGTAGTTTTACACTTTCTTTTCTGTGACCGTAAGTGTAGTATGTCGATATCGCCGGTTTCGTTGCTATACATCAACGACAATTGGGGTACGCATACTTACTTACGTTGATGATATGTGATGTTATGTGTTGCTGGATATGTTATATTGGATCGTCGTGTTCGAATAGCCGGGGGTTTTTATGTGAGATGAGTGTTTTTCATTTTCATTCATGTAAAAACTTGTATGTAATATTCTTTTATTTGGGGCACTTCCAGGTTGCGGAAGTTGTCACCTTTTGTATATTATTTACTTTTCCGCATTAGGATAGACCCAAGGAGGGGAGCACAAGTAACCGGGTTCTAGGGTCCAGTGGGAGACCATCTCGAGGAGTCGAGTCCGGGTCTCCTAACCCTAGAATTGGTAGGGTTGCTTGCCGCTCTCGTAGGGGTCTAGGGGTGTGGGATTGGCTATTCATCACGACCGTGGAATCCGTGTTTTATACTGGCTCGTATTAAAAACACGGACGTCCTAGTATATCCAGTATTTCATATAATATTTTCTGCTGCAATGTCTGTGATGTGATCATTTGATATGTTCTGATGGATACTGTATATAGTATATATGATATATTATATAAACGTTACTTATGTTTTGCACCCGCACTAGCCCTGCCCTGCTCTATCGTTAGTTACCTAACCTAACGGTGCACGAGGGGACATCGAGGAGAATGCGGATGGCATAAGTGTACGTCGTATTTATCTGTGATGTTTAGGTAACTTAAATGATGGGACTTCATTAATGTGATTAATGAAAGAAAAGAAACCTAAAAGATGTTGTAGAATCAAATTTTAAATAAAAAGGGTAGCTACAGTTTTGCTTTGCATAGTGGTATATATGATATACCCTGCACCTTATTCGATGAGGAAAGGGCCGAGATCCCTTCACCGGGAGTGACCCCTTTAGAAATAACTGGCAGATGCTACACACTCGGTTTGACTTTTGATTGCTTCTATAGTTTCTGCTTTGCACAGAGATATATATGATATATCCCGCACCTCATTCGACGAGGAAAGGGCCGACGATCCCTTCACTGGGAGTGACCCCTTTGGCAAAACTAGAAAAGCCTCAAAATCACTCCATTTCAAAACTTCACTTGATTCTACAACGATATCAAGTTCATTACGCAAAAGGTTTTCAGAAAAACCTGACGTAGCCCTCCGTCATTTCAGATAAGTTACATATAGTATTCGTGCTACATTTGTTGGCTTTCGTCAAGGTGTAGTGTGCGGTAGCTATGTGCTGCGTATCTGTTGCATATGATGCGACTGGATTAGGGTAGTCGTACGGCTTTGTTGGCTTTCGTCAAGGGTCGTGCGGGTGGGTTTAATTCAGTCAAGAAATGTATGGGTTGAACTTGACTAGCGGGCTGTGGTTTGTTGGCTTTCGTCAAGGTCATAGCACGCTAGGGGCAAAAGCATTATCGGGAATTTCAAGTGTTGAAATTTGCAATAAGATTGCATACCTTCTATGAGATAGTTGGACCCCGATACCCACTGCGAGTAAGAGTTACTCCTGGGAGAGTTTTGCACATTACAATTAGCCGATCAAGTAGGTGTCTAGAAAGGTGTCAACGGGGTTACGCCTCTGGGAAAACGAGGTTTACTTTAATTAGGTCCGTGCGAAAGCACGGGGAACCTCCCTCAAAGTACCGACACTGGCCTGGCTGAAAGATTGGCGAAGTTGTAGGGTGTAATTAATCCCGGCTAGTCTTTCCTTTTAGGGTTTGAAGGAAGATTTGATAAAAACCAGTGGGAGCCATCCTGATTAGATAAGATAATAACCAATCTGATCTTACACGAGCATACGCTAAAGTGTTTTCTTCTCTTCTCTCTCTCCAGGTAGCGACCATGTCATGCCCTAATCAAGATAATAATATGGATGTATTGACCGAACCCACATGTTATACTGTGCTGGGGAACGTTGGTTCCTTTCTTTCTTATAAGAGTTATAGGACTGAACAGGATATAGGGGAATACCAGGATTCCCATGCCACCCGAATGAAGAAAGTACATGTTGATGCATTTTCTTCGGGTGTGTTCGTTACAGAGAACTGTTTCTCCATTTGCTCTACGTCCTGGGTATTAGATACCGGGTCAGGATCCCATATATGTAATCAGTTACATGGGCTCAGGAAAGGTAGAGAACTTGGAGAAGGTGATAAAGACATTAGAGTTGGAAATGGTGCAATTGTTGCAGCTAAGACTGTCGGGGAATATCACCTTGCATTACCGACTGGTAATACATTGGTTCTGAACGAATGCTATTACATGCCGAACCTGATATGCAACATTATATCGATTTCTTTGTTGAGTAAAGAGGGATATAATTTTATATTACAGGACAATGTTATGAACATTTTCCGTAACCAAAAGTTGGTTGGATCAGGCACGTTGTGCAATGGTATTTATGTTCTAAATCAATCAACAGTTCTGAACATAACAAACACACACAAGAGGAAGAGTTCAGAAATGAACGAATCCTTCTTGTGGCATTGTAGACTCGGTCACATCAATGCGACACGACTGGCTAAGTTGCATAAGGATGAATATTTTAAACCATTCGAATTTTCATCTTATGACACTTGCCAGTCATGTCTCAAAGGTAAGATGACAAAAACTCCGTTTACGGGACACGGAGAAAGAGTTACCGAACTCTTGGGACTAATACATAGTGATGTATGCGGTCCCATGTCTACACATGCCAGGGATGGTTCTTCATACTTCATTACATTCACTGACGATCTCTCAAGATACGGACATGTGTACTTGATAAGACACAAGTCTGAAGCTTTTGAGAAATTTAGAGAATATAAACGAGAAGTCGAGAACCAAACCGGAAAAAGTATTAAAATCCTTCGATCTGATCGAGGAGGTGAATACTTGAGCAATGAATTCCTGGACTTATTAAAAGAGAATGGGATTCTCTCTCAGCTGACTCCTCCATATACACCACAGCACAACGGTGTATCAAAACGGAGGAACCGCACCCTATTAGATATGGTGCGCTCCATGATGAGCACAGCTGAGTTACCTATTTCCTTCTGGGGGTATGCGCTTGAGACAGCCATACATCTATTGAATATGGTCCCCACCAAATCTGTGCCTACCACTCCATATGAGATATGGAAAGGAAAGAGACCATGTCTTAACTATGTTAAGATATGGGGTTGTCCAGCCTATGTCAAACGACAAAATCCGGAAAAACTCGAGGCACGGTCTGTTCTATGCAAATTTATAGGATATCCCAAGAATTCACAAGGGTATATCTTCTACCACCCTGAGGAACAAAGAGTGTTTGTTTCTCGGCATGCCACCTTTTTAGAAAAGGAATTTCTTGAAAAAGAGATTAGTGGTCATGAGGTAGAACTGGAAGAGGTTCCAGCTACAAAAGCTACAACAGAAGATCTGGTGGAACCAGAGGATTCCGTAGTTCCTAATGAACCCCGGCCACTCCGCCGATCTAGTAGGGTTCCTTACCCACCTGAGAGATACTACGGTTTTCTCATGGATGGTGGGAGCGAGGATTGCATCATGGAGGATGATGACCCAACTAGCTTCGAGCAAGCCATCACGAGTAGGGACTCAGTGAAATGGCTGGATGCTATGCGGTCCGAGATGGAATCCATGTACACGAACAAAGTATGGACTTTGGAAGTTGCTCCTGAAGGGGTAAAACCCATTGGGAGCAAGTGGATCTTCAAGAAAAAACTTGGTGTAGATGGGAAAGTGGAGACTTTCAAAGCTAGACTTGTTGCAAAGGGTTTTCGTCAAAGACCAGGTGTGGACTATGACGAAACCTTTTCTCCAGTGGCTATGCTTAAATCCATCCGGATCATGCTTGCCATCGCTGCATATCATGACTACGAAATCTGGCAAATGGATGTTAAGACCGCCTTTCTAAACGGTGATTTAGAAGAGTGCGTGTACATGACTCAGCCAGAGGGCTTCGTAGACAGTGGGAGCAGCGGGAAGGTGTGCAAGCTGCTTAAATCCATTTATGGATTAAAGCAAGCATCGCGGAGCTGGAACATCTGCTTTGACGTCGTTATCAAAGAGTTTCATTTCGTCAAAAACCCAGATGAACCTTGTATCTACAAGAAGGTAGCAGAGAGTAAGGTTGTCTTCCTCGTATTGTACGTGGACGACATACTCTTGATAGGAAATGATATTCCTATGATGCAATCGGTCAAGCTCTTCTTATCACAAAGATTCTCAATGAAAGATCTTGGTGATGCCTCCTTCATATTGGGAATTAGGATCTATAGAGATAGATCCAAACGGATATTGGGATTGTCCCAATCCAGGTACATTGACACCATACTAAAGAGGTTTAGTATGGAAGAATCCAAGCGTGGGAACTTGCCCACGATCTCTGGAGTCACTCTCTCCAAAGAGATGTCTCCCAAGACTGATTTGGAGAGAGCTCACATGCAAGGGATACCCTATGCTTCGGCTGTAGGCTCTATCATGTACGCGATGCTATGTACCAGACCCGATGTTGCGTACTCACTAAGTGTAGTGAGCAGGTATCAAGATGATCCTGGAGAGAGTCACTGGACAGCTGTGAAGAGCATTCTCAAGTACTTACGAAGGACTAAAGAGATGCTCTTGGTGTATGGTAACGGAGAACTCCAAGTGGAGTCCTTTACCGATTCGAGCTTCCAGAGTGATAAGGACGACTCTAAGTCGCAGTCGGGATTTGTCTTTACCCTTTACGGAGGGGCGGTTAGCTGGAAGAGTTCCAAGCAGGAAACCGTGGCAGACTCGACGATGGAGGCTGAATACATCGCTGCCAACGATGCTGCCAAAGAGGCTGTCTGGATCAAGAAGTTCATTACTGAACTTGGAGTGGTTCCATCCATTGAGCATCCAATACCTTTGTATTGCGATAACAATGGAGCGGTGGCTTTGGCCAAGGAACCTAGGTCCCATCAGCGATCCAGGCACATTCTGAGGCGGTATCACCTCATCCGGGAGATAGTTGATCACCGGGAGATCGAGGTCAGGAGGGTTGACACGAAGAACAACACGGCGGATCCACTCACGAAGGCCATTCCCCAGATACAGTTTGAGAAACTCTTCGGGATGCTCGGTATGCGATACTACAGCAGCTGGCCCTAGTGCAAGTGGGAGATTGTTAGTTGTAAGTATGCCCTAGAGGCCAGTATTGTACAGATGATGTATATTATATTGGATGCTTGGACATATATAGAAAGGACTTTCTTGCTCGATATGATAGTATGCTATCTGGTTGCTCTTTATCTTAACATGTATACTAGTCTCTTTAAACTGTCTTATAGTTACATGTTGGTAAAGCCCTTAGGATGTGTACTTGACTACCTGGACTATGATGCAGATCATACTAGTGGGGACATGGTAGTCCATAGGTACATCCTTCAAGGTCCCTAGTCGTGGGTGTATCGAGACGGGGCATCGATATACCAGTGTAGACTAGCGTATACGCTTCTCCGCCCATGAGATGGGCGATGGATGATCCCATATCCATTGGTGTTTGACATCAGAGATGGTATACGGGTGCTCAGTGGAGACTGGGTACACTGGACGGACTCGCCGAGAACTCCCAGATGGTATTATACCTCACGTCAGATGGCAGTTCTCAGGTGACACTTGTGCAGGTTAGTCTGTAGACCCGAGATCGTCATAAAGTCTTGTGTGATTCCCACTGTGCTTTGATCTCCACCTTACCACGTCCATGAGGGCATGCAAAACGGTGGTTTTTGGGCACAG
Organism: Agapanthus africanus; assembly: GCA_030015575.1. Lineage (NCBI taxonomy): Eukaryota > Viridiplantae > Streptophyta > Magnoliopsida > Asparagales > Amaryllidaceae > Agapanthus > Agapanthus africanus. Next base: position 217,709,702 of record JASDDO010000006.1, read on the forward strand.
TCCCGAGTCACATGGAGGCAATGAGCGATAGGAGGGGTTTCATCTCTCCCGGTATTGGGAGTTGATGTTGCGCTGTGCTCGATTGGCCGTAACAGGGAAGTCCCTGGCCAGGGCTGATCAGAGATTTGCTGGTAAGTGTTACCAGTAGTTTCTCGACCCGTTATGAGCCTCACATCGGCACGACTTATCGGTTATTGGGGTCTGACGTTTACCACCCCTAGACTTGATATGCGACATATCAGACGAACAGACCGGACTGTACGGTAAGTGTTACTGGTTGGATTCACAGGAGTGTGAGCGGGCTTGCTCGTCGATCTTCTGATCGCTCAATACCCGGGTGGCCGTTACGTTTGGCAGACCGCTTGCGGCTTGTGGGTGCTTGATATGATTATCATCTGCTGCCGGCGTATTGACGAGTCTTTAAAGTCCTACACAGAGGTTTCCTGGCTCAAGCGAAACGAAATAGGAGCGCATATGAGATATGTGCGGGACCGAGACTAATGCGTGTATGTGATACTGTATTTCATTCTCGCGATGAATGTTTCGATTGGTTGTATGCGATATAACCTAGTTATCGAATCGAAGATTGATTCGATAAGTCGATACATTGTATACTAGTCGGTTATGTGCGACATGACCGGATCATTGAATCAAGTGTTGATTTAATGATTTAATGTATAATTATATATTTGATATATTACTTTGCATTAACTAGTATTGGTTCACTTTAAAAGGATTTTCTCACTTGATGTGCACATTGTATATGTGATATATTTTTGTGTGCACTTGATTGTATCATGTTTGATGATACATGTTAACTTGAGTTTGTGTAAAGATTAAACCATGGTTATATGAATGGTTAGGGTTTTGTTTACTTATTTTTTGATTATTTATTTTGGAAAAGAAAATGAAAATGGTGGCTTTCTTTGTTTCTTTCATGAAGCTTCATGAAGAGTTGAAACTTTGACCATTTTTGTTTTCTTCTCTTAACCTAACCATTCACCTAACCTTAGTTTACTCTCTACACTTGACCATAGTTAGTATATGATAAGTATTCATATTATTTTCATTTTAAATGTAACACTTATCATATTCTATCTTCTTCTTCTTCCTCTTGATCAAGAAGAAAGCTTGACTCCATTAATGGCATCTTGAGTAAAAGAGTGAGAAATCCAATTCTAAAGTGAACCCACCTCCTATTTCTTCATCCTCTACCTCTTGCCAAGTAGTATAGGGTGTTTTCTTCACAAGTTTATTGCTTGGTGAAGTTGGAGCTTGATCTTGTGTTGCCTCGACGTAGATCGTCTTCGGCATCGAAGCCGACGACCTAGCCTGCTCATTTCTCCGATGAAGCCGATGCCAGAGTCCGGGATCCGATATGGACAGCGAGAGGACGTCTACGTAGAGCTAAGGAAGTGGAGAACCGGATCTACAAAGGTTGTAGCCTCTTTCTTTTAGTTAAGATGTTAACTAGTTTCACTTTTCACCTAAACTCTAGTCAACGAATCCGTATTAGGGTTTCTCGGCACTTGTAAAATTTGAAATTGGCATGGTTGATGCCTTGTGAGACCTCCTTAGCGTGCCTAGGAACCCTACAAACTGGTCTTAACAGCACTTAGTAAGGCTATACTAACAATTAAAACCATCACTTTGCCAAATCTCACTCAAATTACCCAAAACTAGCACTAAATCATATAATAAACCCTAAACTTAAGCTTAGAAACCATAACTTAGCAAGAAAGAAGTCAAGTTAAGAGATTATACCTCTAGAGATCCTAAGATGTAGGAGAAGAGAAGAAGGAGAAGTGTGTTGCTGCTGCTGGAGTGCTGCTCCTACTGCTGAGCTGCTGCTGCTGTTGCTGTTTTTGTTGCTGTTGCTGCTGCTGCTGATGCTGATGCTATTTCTTCTGTTGTTGCTGCTGCTGCTGCCAAAGCTGCTGCTGTTGTGGCTGTTGTTGGTGTGTGGGAGTGAGAGGGAGAGATAAGTGTGAGAGTTGAGTGTGAGGGAAAATACAAAGGTTAGGGAAAATAAAATGGGAGTCAACCCCTCACCCTCTCTCTTCATTAAATGCCAAGCATGCTCAAACCATCATGGCCTCTCTCTCTCACCTACTAGTCAACCCCTACACTAATTAAAACCAATTAACTTAACTAAAGGGTTAACCCACCATGCTTATCTAAACATGGTTTAACCCTATACTTAACCCTAGTTAACATGCACAAGTGTGTGCAGTCCAGATAAAATTCTAATAAAATATTCATAAAACCAGATAAATTATTTGAAAACCGTTTTGGTAAACTTTTTACCAAAACCCCCACATTAACACACAATTACTACTAAACACAAATCTAAGGTGTTACATCTTTCTAAACACCTACTTGATCGGCTAATTGTAATGTGTAAAACTCTCCCAGGAGTAACTCTTACTCGCAGTGGGTATCGGGATCCAACTATCTCATAGAAGGTATGAAATCTCATTGAAAATTTCAACACTTGAAATTCCCGATAATTCTTTTACCCCTAGCGTGCTATGACCTTGACGCATGCCAAACAACCCATAGTCCGCTAGTGAAGTTCAACCCGTACATTTCGTGATTGAATTAAACCCACCCGTACGACCCTTGACGCATGCCAAACAACGACGTACGAATACCCTAATCCAATCGCATCGTATGCTAGCAGATAAGCACTAGTTAGCTACCGTACACTACGCCTTGACGCATGCCAAACTACCGCAGCACGAATACTAAGTAGTACTTATCTGAAATGACGGAGGGCTACACAGGTTTTTAAGAAAACCATGAGCGTAATGAACTTGATATCGTTGTAGAATCAAATGATTTAAATGGAGTGTTTTTGAGGCCTTTGCTAGTTTTGCTAAAGAGGTAACTCCCGGTGAAGGGATCTCAGCTCTTTCCTTATCGAATAAGGTGCAGGATATTTCACAAATACCACTATGCGAAGAAAAAACTAGAAAAGCAATCAAAATACAAAACCGAGGGTTGTAGTATCTTCCAGTTATTGCTAAAGAGGTCACTCCCGGTGAAGGGATCTCGGCTCTTTCCTTATCGAATAAGGTGATGGATGTTCTACAAGGAACACCGCTATGCAAAGCAAAAACTAGAGCTACCTGTTTTTGAAAATTCGATTCCACAACATCTTTAGGTATCTTTTATTTCATTAATCTCATTAATGAAGTCCCATTTTATTATGCTTCACAAGCATCAGATATGAAACGAAATCAACAATATATAATATATATCTCATATATATAATATAAACATTCGTCTCAGGCAGTAATATGATCACATCACAGAACGTTGCAGCAGAAGAACATATATGAAATATTGGATATACTAGGAGGTCCGTGTTTTAATACGAGCCTGTATAAAACAAGGATTCCACGGTCGCGATGAATAGCCAATCCCACACCCCTAGACCCCTATGAGAGCGGCAAGTAACCCTACCAGTTCTAGAGTTAGGAGACCCGGTCTCGACTCCTCGAGATGGTCTCCCACTGGACCCTAGAACCCAGTTACTTGTGCTCCCCGCCTTGGGTCTATCCTAATGCGGAAAAGTAAATAATATACAAATGTGGCATCATCCTCAACCTGGAAGTGCCCCAATAAAAGAATATTACATAAAATGAATTTTACATGAATGAAAATAAAAACCCTCATCTCACATAAAACCCCCGGCTATTCAGAACACGACGATCCAATATAACATATCACATCAACACATAATATCTCATATCATCAACGTAAGCAAGTATGCGTATCCCGGTTGTCGTTGATGTATAGCAACGAAGCCGCAATACCCCACATACTACGCTTACGGTCACAGAAAAAAAAGTGAAAAACTACAACAGTTGGAATCCGCGACCTCCTTAGACATCTCATGCCTTACCAAATGAATTTCTTAGACATCGCATGCCTAACAATTATAAACCTCGCATTTTAGTCTCAATATCGAAAACACTTTTCAATATCAAGTCGGGCAATTTAACATGATTCCCGACATTCTGATCGAATGCTCGTCGGAAACTTTAGTAGACGGACGCACCCCCCGATGTCGTCGACTAAGTGCACTAAGGCGGAACACCGCTGCCGCGAGCACCCGAATGGATGCTTTTGGCGACGGGGTTCTCCTACAGTCACTTGGTCGTGGCTTGGGGTATGGCTATCTATTAAGTTTACTCGGCGAGTATCCGTGTACGCTGCGTGATTGCGACGGACTTTTGATCACATCAAAATCTCATGGCAACCGATCAAATGAGACTAAAAACTGCTAGATTTATAACATTCAAATTAGTTATCTCATAACTACTTGTGGATTCCAAATATTGTATCACATTACAGATAAATAGACAATGTTAAACTTTCCGATCGAATAAACAAACACCTAAGATTTCCCTTTAGTTCTCAACACTTGAAATTAGTTTAAAAGCATCCATCACATGCCACAGTACCAATGGTTCAGCCGTAGAAGGGTCAAACCAACGCCTCACATGTGGCAACGCCGTACTGCCACAAACCCTAAGGTTTAGAGGCGGTTCAGACGGTCACATAATCGAGTTAAGATTTTAGTTCTTCTAGAGGGTCCACCGCGTTACTTACACGACTGTGAATGTTCTTTAACTAAGGAAAAAATCCAACACTTGGAAATTTTTTCGGCAGTAGAAAAAGTGAGTTATTGATATCCGTTCGAACTTTTTAACACGTTCTAAATTACCAGAAAAACTAAACGATGTTAAACTTTCCGATCGAATCAACGAGTTCCCAATATTTCCCAGTAAGCTCAACACTTGATTAGAATTAAAAATTCCCAAAAGCATGAAAAAGTACCCAAGAATAAACCCCTGAAGTATTAGCCCCTAGCTCCCAAAGATGGCCATGGAACCGCCGCCAAACGCATGGTTTGCGGTTCCGCGGTCTCTTGAGGGAGTTAGGGCTTCATACTTCACAGTAATTCTTAGAATTCCATGCATGATTTTCTGAGTATTTTTAATATGAAAAATTTCAACTTTTGAAAAAAATTCCAGAAACTAGGATTTATCGGGGTTTCGGAGTTCGATCGGACTTCAAACTTCGTCTAGACAACGCCTAATGCTCTAGCTTGGCTCTGATACCACTGTAAGGTTAGTATAGCACCTTAGTAAGGTTTAGGAAGGCATCACACATGACATATTGAAATTTTTGGGGTGCTAAACAAACCCTAACCAAGATCTTAACTAGAGAATTAAGCAAACAAGCATGTTAAACACTTTAACATCTAAGAGTTAGGGATTACAACCTTTGTAGTCCGTTCCTTCGCTTCATAAGCTGATCTACCTTGAAGAAACTCAAACTCAAGCTCTTTCTTCACTAATCAAGTATTAGCAAAGCAAACACCCTAATCTAAGTGGCTAGAATAGATGAGGATGATGAAGTAGGAATTTAGCTCTCTTTTATTTTCAATTTCTCACTCATTATCATCACATGTCAAAAAGCTAGAAAGCTTTTTTCAAGAGGAAGAAGAAGAACAATTTCATTTGTGATGAATAATGAAAACTTGTGTGTGGTTAGAATTGCAACCATTGGTTAAGAATGAAGACTTAACCTTTGTAGAGAACTAACTATGGTAAAGGGTTTGGGTTGGGTTATGAAATATCTACACAAAATATCACAAGTCAAAGTCAAAGCTTCATGCAAGCTTAACCCTAATCCAAACCCTAACCACATTTAAACTCCACAAAACATGTTACATTTGTAACCATAACATGTTACAATATTATATATCACATATACAATATTTATTGTAACAAAATAAAATAATACAATTAACATATATCATATGTATATCAATGTATTAAGCAAGTGAGAAAAAGAATTTTTAAGAGAGCTAATATTAGTTAATGTAATATAATATATCAAATATATAATTATACATTAAATTATCGAATGAACACTTGATCCGATAATCCGGCTATTTCACAAATAACCGACTAATATAATCTGTATCAGTTCATCGAATCAACACTTGATCCGATGACCCGGCTATATCACATATACCCGGCCGATATCACATATCGCGAGAATCTAATACGGTATCACATACACGTATTGTTCTCGGTCCCACACATAGCACATATGTGCTCCTACTCCGTTTTTCCTGAGCCAGGAAACCTCTGTGTAGGACTCTAAAGAATCGTCAATACGCCGGCAGTAGGTGATGATCATATCAAACACCCACAAGCTGCAAGCGGTCAGCTAAACGTAACAGCCACCCAGGTATTGAGCGATTAGAAGATTAACAAGCAAGCCTGTACATTCTCCTGCGAATCCAATCAGTAACACTCCAGTACAGTCCGGTCTCTTCGTCTGATATGTCGCATATCTCGCCTAGGGGTGGTAAACGTCAAACCCCAGTAGCTTGATAAGTCGTGTCGATATGAGGTCCATAACAGTTCAAGAAACTACTGATAACACTTACCAGTAAATCTCAGCAACCCTGGCCAGGGATTTCCAGTTATAGTCAATCGAACACAGCGCAACATCAACTCCCTATACCGGGAGAGACGAAACCCCTCCTATCGCTCATTGCCTCCATGTGATTCGGGACTGTACCCAAAAGCCACTGTTTTGCACGCCCTCTTGGACGTGGTATGATTGAAATCAAAGCACAGTGGGAATCAAACAAGACTCTATGACGATCTCGGGTCTACAGACTAACCTGTACCAGTGTCACCAGAGAACTGCCATCTGACGTGAGGTATAATACCATCTGGGAGTTCTCGGCGAGTCCGTCCAGTGTACCCAGTCTCCACTGAGCACCCGTATACCTTCTCTGATGTCAAACACCAATGGATATGGGATCATCCATCACCCATCATATGGGTCAAGAAGCGCATACGCTAGTCTACTCTAGAGTATCGATGCCCTGTCTCGGTACTCCCACGACTAGGAACATTTGAAGGATGTACTTAGCGACTACACTATCCCCACTATTATGATCTGCATCATAGTCCTGATAGTCAAGTACTCATCCTAAGGGCTTTATCAACATGTAACATAAAGACAATCAGAGTACATGTTAAGATAAAGAGTAACCAGATAGCATACTATCATGTCGAGCAAAAAAGTACTCCCTATATATGTCCAAGTATCCACTACAATATACATCGTATGTGCAGTAATGGCCTCTAGGGCATACATATAACTAACAGCTTACTATCCTCGTCTCCCTCTGAAAATTTCAGAGGAGGTTTGCCTTTCTGTTCTCTCTCTGTAGATTTAATTTTTCTGCATTTTCTCTCTGTGATGGCACCCACAGTGCAGTTTGAAAGGGATTTCTCCAAGTTGTTTTCACATAATGTTTACAATAGCTATTTCGGCGACGAGATCCGAAAGCGTGGATGGAACTTTTTGTTATTTAACCATCCGAATGCATTCGCGCTTCCGGATCTTGTTGCACGTTTTTATGAATGTATGGAGGAAGGTTGTCTTGCACAATACGGGTACCTTAGATTATTGTAGGGGGATCGGGAAATTTTAATTGATAGGGACTTCATTCACGAAGTCACCTTAATACCACGACTCCCCATTCACAATCAACCCCTCCGATTTGAGGACTACCTACCCTTAATGGGAAACGACTGTTCTAGGGAGCCCCGAAAAGGCATTCAGGCTTGCACGCTTTTTGCGAACGTTTTAACTGTGTGTCGTTGGGCACAAAATAATATTTTTGGAAGTTCGCACAACACAACATTTTTCACACCATCCCTACATATAGTGTACACATTGATGACACGAAACCCTAGCTATGACATGTGCACTGTGTTACTTCACTCAATTGGCGCCGGAAAACAGGCAGCCAATTATCCATGCCCAATGTTGGTGACACAACTGTGTCCCCATTTCTTCCCTGTTGAGGAATTTGAATTTTACATGCATGGTGGGATTCCAATTAGACCTCTCCTTGAGGGTGTCTCCACGTCCTACACACGATTACATGATTTATGGTCGCGCAACGAGCCGGCCGAGGACGTGATGGCCAAGAACCCTAGCTTGAGCACCACAGCGAGCGAAGAAGAGCTTACCCCCGCTGCGCAAACACGCTTAATTTGACGAACCTATAGGGGGGTAGAAAGAGTGATAGGGATGCTGACTAATTTTGATCAGCGAATAACGAGCTTGGAACAAGGAATGTCCACCCTCCTAGCAAGAAAGGAACGTTCACGATCACGATCGAGGGGACGGGGGACAGATAGGGGTGAGGCTGGGACCAGTGATGACGCGTCTAGTAGACGCCGCAGGGAGCAGTGAAGACACTGCTGTCAATAAGTTTGGGGGTGAGAGTTGATTGTAAATAGTTATCTTTGCATTGCATCTGCATATTTTTTATTTTTTGTACATATTTTTTTTTCTTTGCATATTTAATTCTGCATTGCATCTTTATAAAAAAAATATAAAAATATAAAATATATATATATATATATATATATATATATAAATTGAAAAGTTCAATTTTGGCCATATTTGACTTAAGTTAAACATGACGGTTGACTAGTTAGGAAAAACTAGATCCTAAACTTGGTAAATTAAAAACCCTAAAAATAACCTTTCTTAAAGTTTAACTGTAGAAAATATACGTCCTTGTAGTTTATTTAGAAATAGGAAAATTTTGAGTTCAGTTCTTGGGCTAAATCGAAATAAGGGAAGAGTATTGAAAGCTCTATTTGAAGTATAAGTCTGAAAAATAATTCTGAACCTTAAGTCCAAATTCTGAAAATATATACCCTACTATACATACTTACACACATCTTGAAACTTGGGATAGTAGAGGATACCTTGAAATGCACTTATTTAAAATCCTTAGTATGAAGGAAAATAAAATAAAAATATAAGTGGTGAAGAAAGGAAAAAAAATGAACACTGGTTTTGTAATTGCTTAAGGCAGCATAAATAAAAAATTTAGCGAGGGTTCTTTATCACCTAGTGCCTTAGACCAACTGGTTTGGGAGTCACTGTTATGCCTTAGGTGTTGCAAAACGAGGATTTACGCATAAATGCGCAAGCACATTTTGTAATCGGTCGTTTAGTACCTCAAGAAGTATTAACGGTCGCATGAAGGATGTGTGAGCAATTTCATTTAAAATTCACCAACTAAAAGTATTTTGGAAGATGGACAAAAGTATGATAGCTTGAATTGAATTTTCAAGTGTAGGGGTGATAATTACACACACGTAGGGGTATATGATTAGAGTTTGGAGGAGAGATAGGAATAAAAGATAGGGCTTATATCTTCAGTAGAGATGATAAAAATTCCTGAGTTAAGATTGCGCCTTAGAAGGAAAACTTAGGAGATGCTGAAAGCTTTATGAACTGGCAAAACGTATATGATCTTAAGTTAAATGAAAAGGAAGTGTGAAGAAAACGGGTTGATAATTTTTAAGTTGAAGATAATAGAATTTCTTGCTAGAATACTGAATTGAAGAATTAGAGTCAATGGCCAAATTGATCGATTTTGTGGGTAGTATCCGCTGAAAACTCTCAGGAGAAAACACTCCTCCTACTAGGGACACCTAAAGGTTTAACAGCTTGTTGCACGAGCTCAGTGCAATCGCGTTCCCTGCGAAAGTGAGGTTAGGATTTTTTAAAGAATAAAATTGGCTTTGCTCGGGACGAGCAAAAGATAAGTTTGGGGGTATTTGTTCATATCAGATTTTTGCATTTTTATACCACCCATTCTTAATCACATTGCATATAGGTAGGTACTTTTAATCCGTGTTTGCTGAATAATTGCAGGTTACGGGTTCTCAGCTCTTTACAGTGAAATTCATGAACAGTTGCAACAAATACGGGACTACGACCTACAACAGATGAATACTGATCTCCGCTAACCATCCGTATGATGCCGCCTACCAGTTTAAGGGACAAAATGTCAAATCGTTGGTCACTTCAACGCACAAAGCACAAGGGCAGCACAAGATCCAAGACTTCAATGCGGAATTCAAGGCAAAAGTCCACATCATTTTGCACTGCTGAATATCTGGAAGAGAACTGAAGAGATTCTGAGAAACCAAGAATACAAAACAGAAGACAAAAGCAACTTGGAGAAGCCCAGAAAAGATGGTCCCCTAAATCCACCAAATGGCCGCGGATCCGCGGCCAAATAGGCACTTCTGCCGCGGTTCCGCGGCCGCGTCTGAACAGTGTCGGTGGCAGTTGGTTCCGCGTTGACTCGGCTCTTTTGGGGTAGTTTTGTAATCTCATATTTAGCTAAGAATGTAACCTAGGGTTTCACCTTCCTATCTATAAATAGAAGAGCTCAAAGCCCAATAAAGTGTGTCTTTCTTTATTTTAGATTTTAGAATTAAATTATGTTCTTATTATGAAAAATTCTAGTGAGTTTAGGAGCGTTGATTAATAAAAAAATATAAAGAGAGTTCTTTTATTTCCTTGCATGTTTATTTATTTATCTTCGCAATTTTTATTTGCTAATCTAGTTGTTTATTTTTTGTTGCTTTTTTTATATTTTTCTTCTTCTAATTTTTTTTATCCTTTACAACGATGATGCTTGAGTAAGATCCTTGCCAAGGTGAGGTCTCAATTAGCTAGTTGTAATTTTTCTTAACCTCAATTCTTTCTACCTATCATATTTGTTTTTATCTTTTTAATGGGTGAGTAATTTCTCACTTGTTAGGGCAGGAGAAGGAAAGTTTGAGAGAAGGAAATCTCTCACTCTTTTCTTTGCCCTACACCTTAATTCGGACTCCCTTTAATTGAACCACAATCCGCTCACTACGGCACCCTATCCTACATGATAGCGGTGATTTCCTAGTTTTACCGGTTGTGGTTGAATTAACCGGAGGTTAGGGCTAAGAGCCAAGAACGGACGGACAAGGACTAAAAGGAAGAAACTAAGCATGGAAAGCCTAGCTTATACTTGCAAGTTCCTTCCTAGTCGTGCTAATCCCCGTTGTTGCCGATTACCTTAACACCGATATTAAGGAGGGCATTGAAAGAAGTGAGAAATTCCTAACTCGAACTAACCTAACCCTAACCCTAGCAAGTTCTTTTATCATCCTTTATCTAATTAGTTGATCTTAAAACAAATCTCGACATAATTGGATTTAACTCGTTAAAACATAAAGAAAAAGATTCCATCTCCCTGTGGATCGACCAGTACTCAACCGGCTAGCTACCAAACGAAACCGTCTTGATTGCGGTAATTAAAAATTAAGCAAACGCATAGAAAATTTCTCCCAATCAACTAACAAGATCTTTATTAGAATATTAGGGTTTGCCTTTGATGATGTGATGAACTAAAGAGAAGAAAAGAGCATACAACCTTTGTAGTTCGAGTCCTTCTCTTTAATAGCTCCGGATTGTGGTCCACGCGACCCCACTAGGCTCCTCTTCAAGATGAAAGAACCTCCTTCGTGATCTTCGCACCAAATACGATCCACCCGAAGTCCACATGCTCAAGATAACCATTCACTAATCTCATTAGTAAAGGCAACACTCCACATCAAATTGCTAACTAATGTGTGATGGTGAAGTAGGGGTTTAATTTGCTCACTATGGTTTTCACAAGTTCAATGATTCACATCACATGTGAGGGTTTGAACTTAAAAGTGAGGTGAAGAGAATTGCAGAGAGCAAGAGGAAGCAAGAGCTTAAGAAATGGCTAGGGCATGAAGAATGAAAATGATGAGAGTAAACTAAAAATGGATCTCTCTTTCCTCACTTATTCAAGCATGGAATAAAATTGCAATTCTAAATTGCAACCATGCTTGAATAGTGAGTTAAGACTAATATACAAATAATAAAACCCATGCCTTGCCCATTCCACAAATATCTCCACAATTTACACCTCATTTTTCCATTTTCTAAAAATAGAAAAACATGCCATGCTTCATATAATAATATATATTTATATATATCAAATATACATTAATATATATATATAAAGCAATTAGTGAGCTAATGATATTAGTTAAGATATAATTATATCAAATATAATATATATCACATTATTAAATCAACACTTGATCTAATAATCCGGTTATATCACATATAACCGACTATTATCATTAATCTGAATATCACATTATCAAACTAACACTTGATTCGATAATCCAGTTATATCACATATAACCTTACCGACATCAGATAACTGCCAGATTATAATACGGTATCACATACTCATATTTAATCAGGCCCACGCACATATCAACATATGTGCCCTACTTTGTTTCGCTCGAACCAGGAAACTTATGTGTGGGACTCTAAAGACTCGTCAATACGCCAGCAGTAGGTGATGATCACATCAATCACCTACAAATCGTCAGCGGTACTAGCTGGAGGTAACGGCTACCCAGGTATTGAGCGATATGAAGATCAACAAGCAAGCCCGTCCATACTCTCCATGAAGTTTATCAGTAACACTACCATACAGTCCGGTCTCTTCGTCTGATATGCTGCATATCATGTCTAGGGGTGGTAAACGTCAGACCCCGGTAACGTGATAAGTCATGCCGATGTCTGACCTATAACGGTTCGAGAAACTACTGATAACTCTTATCAGTAAATCTCAGCAGCAGCCCTGGCCAGGGACTTCCAGTTATAGCCAATCGAGTATAGTGCAACATCAACCCCAAATACCTGGAGCGACGAAACCCCTCCTATCGCTCTTTGCCTCCATGTGACTCGGGACTGTACCCAAAATCCACCTGTTTGCACGACTCTTTTGAACCGTGGTAGGGAGGAAATCAAAGCACAGTGGGAGCCACACAAGACTCTATGACGATCTCGGGTCTACAGACTAATATGTACCAGTGTCACCAGAGGACTGCTATCTGACGATAGGTATACTACCACATAGGAGTCCTCGGCGAGTCCTTTTCGGTGTACCCATTCTCCAATGAGCACCTGTGTACAATCTTTGATGTCATACATCAATGGTTGTGGGATCAACCATCGCCCTCTAAGGGACAAGAAACGTACACACTAGTCTACTCTGGAATATCGATGCCCTAGTCTCGATATTCCCTCGACTAGGAACTGATTAAAGGATGTACTTTTGGACCACCCTGGCCCCACTAGTATGATCTCATCATAATCCTGGTAGTCAATTACATATCCTAAAGGCTTTATCAACATGTAAGAGACAGACAGTATAAATACTAGTCTACATGTTAAGATAAAGGTAACCTGATAGTATACTATCATGTCGAGCAAGAAAGTCCTCAATATATATGTCCAAGCATCCACTATTTCATCAATAATGGCCTTTAAGGCATACATATTCCTAACATATACTTCATATATTTTGCCGATTCTGCATCAGGGAGACTACGGATATCTTCCTCTCCGACATTAGGTTCAGGAACAATGTCTTGATCAAGGTGCATGTCGGTTCGGAGCTTGTCCAACATACTATTCAAACCAGTGTCCTTAAAATTCGTAAGACGAGGATTATTTGGTGTAATCCAATGACTCATAGACATGACTACTATCGATCTCGCTTCTCCATGGTATGTCCATTTTGTATACCCAGAAGATATCTTATTTTTCAGTAAATGTTCATACACTATATCTCAACGGAGATCGTAGCCGTTATGTCACTTTTTACACGGACACGAAATCAATTCTTCAGGAGATCGGTCTCTCAGTGCAAATTCCATACTCTTCGACGCCGACCTTGAATTCATCACTAAATTTGGACACTTTCATCCAACTTCCATCCATTACTCTCCGATATCTGAAATCATGTATTACATAATTAGCCATTTATTTTATGACTTTAATTAAGGTTTAATGTTTCAGTTTGATCTATCAATTCATCATACCGGCAGTCGGGGGTAAAACTTCTATCCAATTAAGAATTTATAACGCATACACCCCTGCATTTGTGCTTTCATTCGTTTCGAGAAAATTTCGGCAACACCTCCTCGTTGTTCTCCGAATATACTGCAATAGAAGGGATGATAATCATTTCAATGTTGAATATCAACAATGAAATGATCATCCCCACTATATTTATACACAGAGAACCAACGAAAAGATACTGATGAAACTAATCTCGAAACGAATGAAAACACAAATGCAAGGTATATTTGCGTTGTAAATTCTTAACTTGTCTATACTGGACAAATCTATCGGTTATAGTACAACCAGTTCTCTCGTCATATAAACTACATGACGGTTGCAGAAACAAACGATTAAACGCTTAGTTTTGACAACCATCAGTAGTTTTATGTCACGATGGAGACCGTTGCGTATATAACAGATAGACGGGTTATAAGGCACGTTTCGATTTTTTGAATGCGAGATCCTCAGTGATAACAAGTAAATTTCATGTTATCATCGAGTTTCAGTCATTTAGTATGTATTATAAGATTTCCGTGTTGTTTTGTTATTCAAGGTTCAATTCACAATGAATATAGTTGAGAAACTTAATCGCATGCGCACACATATATACACATACACACATAGACACATTTACTAAATTACTATAAAATACCTAAAATATTTCTCCCTAAACTATCCTTTGCTAGTGTTGTTTTCTCACTAAACTGCCTTAAAATTTATCTTAAGCAACCTATATCTTCAATTTTACTAATTTACACTAAAATACCGTTAATTATTGTTTGTTTTTCACTAAACTAGCTTAAAAAATTTAAAGAAATAATTCATCTTCTTAAATTAACTAAATTACTATAAATTTAACTAAAATGCCTTCAACTAGTGTTGCAGTTTCACTTAAATACCCTTAAAAATTGTTGATTTTCAGTAAACTATATAGAAAAATTAGTAAATTACCCTAACTCAAACCCTAACCCCCAACCCAAACACTAACACTAAACCCTAATCCCCAACCCAAACCCTAACTCTAACCCTAACATTAAAACCTTAAACCTAACCTCCAACCCAAAACTTCCCTAACCCATCAACAACATCATCAACAACAATATTGACAGCATCGACATCAACAGCAACATCAACACAATTTTACCCAATTTACAAAAAATTAAAAATTAAACAAGAAATTTAAAATTAAACAAATTTTACTTACCTACTGTCGATGGGGCCGGGCTCGAACAGGAAAGTTTCGACGGCGGCTCTTCACCGGCGACGATCTTGAACGACGACCGCTGCCTAAGAGAGGGGGGAGAGACTGTGAGTGAGAGTGAGAGCGAGAAAGTGGCAAAAATAAAGGAGCTTTACTGTCGGAGGAGAGGAGTAGCAGCGGGTCCAATCGCCGGGGGGTCGATCGGAGCACAGGAGGAGAGGAGCGGCGGGTCTAAAGGTTTTTGGGCTTGGATTTTGAGGAAAATGAGAAGAGAGATCAGGCTCGGTGCTGTTATATTTATTAAGTTATTCTCGGGTTATATTCGACGAAATACAACAACAACTGAGCCTTTTATCCCAAGCATATAGGGTAGGCTACATGAACCAACATGAGAATCACGCCGGGTCCAGCACATGAATCCTCCGCCTCCACTCACTCCTATCGAACAATATACTTTCATGAGGCCTTTGGCAACCATACTGTTTCGTATCACCTCCATCCATGTTTTCTTCGGTCTTCCTTTTGCCCTTTTGCCATTGCCCATATCGAGAGTATCTATTCGTCGAACCGGTGCTTCCATAGGTCTGCATCGCACATGACCAAACCATCTTAGCAGGTTTTCCCGCATCTTCTCCTCCACAGGTGCTACACCAACTTTTGCATGAATATCCTCATTTCGTACCTTATCTTTTCTAGTGTTACCGCAGATCCAACGAAGCATGCGCATCTCCGCTACGTGCATCTTCGGTGTATGATGCTTCTTAGAAGCCCAACATTCTGTACCATATAATAAGACAGGCCGAATAGAGCTCTGATAAAACTTCCCTTTCAATTTTAACGGAAGTTACGATCACACAAAATCCATGTTGCACTCCTCCATTTCAGCCAACCAGTTTGGATCCTTTGATTAATATCACTATCGATCTCCCCATCCTTTTGGATGATGGAACCTAGATATCTAAACTGATCGCTCGGTGATATCTCTTGCCCTTCCAATGTTATACCAATATGGTTTTGACTTCTCTGTTTACTAAATTTGCAATGCATATATGCTTTCTTGGACCTGCTCAATCTGAACCCCGAGATTCCAATGTTTGCCTCCATAATTCCAATTTGGCATTAACCCTTGCTTTCATCTCATTTACTAGAACAATATCATCAGCGAATAGCATACACCAAGGTAGCTCATCTTGGATAGTTCTAGTAATCTCATCCATCACGATGGTAAACAGGAATGAACTTAATGCAGATCCTTGATGTAAACCAATTGTAATCGGAAAATCATTCGTTAGGCTTCCGCAAGTTCTGACATTGCCACTACTCCATCGTACATATCCTTGATTATGTTAATATACTTGACGGGGACCCCCTTCTTCATCATTGTCCCCCATAATACCTCACTAGGTACCTTGTCGTACGCTTTCTCTAAATCAATAAATATCATATGCAAATCTCTTCTCCTCTCTCAAAAACGCTCGACAAGTTGACGAAGCAAATGAATAGCCTCTGTCATCGATCGTCCAGAAATGAACCCAAACTGGTTCTCTGTGTTAGTGTATATGCCCTAGGGGCCATTATTGTATCATAATAGCTTGTATATTACTTAATGGAAGCTTGGGATATTCACAGTTATATTAACAGTCTTGCTAAACATGGTAGTATGCTACTTGGTTTATTTCTATCTTAATATGTGTATATGTTAGCATATCGAGAATGCATATTGATAGAGCCCTTAGGATCTTGCTTGACTACCAGCGTTGTGATGGCAGTCACACTAGTGGGGGCTGGGTAGTCTACAAGCACATCCTTTTTCAGGTCCCTAGTCGTTGGATTATCGAAACAGGGCATCGATACTCCGGAGTAGACTAGTGTGTACGCTTCTCATCCCAGTTGGGGAGATGGTCTGTCCCATAGCCATCAGTACGTTGTACTGGAGATAGTATACAGGTGCTCGTTGGGTTACGGGTACACCGTATAGGACTCGCAGGGAACTGTTGGTTGGTTTTATACCCGTCGTCAGTTAACAGTTCCCAGGTGACATGAGTACATCGACACTGCTGCTTCGTCTCGAGTGTGTTCTCACTGTTCTTAGATTGCTACCCTACCACGGCTCAAAGGAGTCGTGTAAACAGGTAGAAGTTGGGTGCAGTCCCGAAGCACTTGGAAGCAGTGGCGGTTAGATAGGATTCGTCTCTCCCGGTATTAGGAGTTGATATCGCGCTGTGTTTGGAGAGCCATTACGCAAAGTCCCTGGCCAGGGCAAGCGGATTTACTGGTAGGATTTCCAGTAGCTTCTCAAGGTGTAATGGGCTTCACTCCGACATGACTTATACCGCTTTTAGGGGACTGACACTTGTCACCCCATAGGCCCGATATGCGATAGTATTAGACGAACAGACCGTACTGTACGGAGATTGTCACATCAGGCTCAGTAGGAGTTTGGATGGGTTTCCTCATCGGCCTTCTTATCGACATCTACCTGGGGACCATTACGTACAGCTAGTGCCACTTGCGGTCTGTGGTTAAACCCACTGCCAGCGTAGTGTCGAGTCTTTAGAGTCCCACACAGAGAGTTTCCCTGCTTCGGGCGAAACGATATAGAGGTCGTATGGTTTTACGATAGGGTTCGGACACGCACGTGCATTTATGCACGTACGATGTTCGGACAGTTTATACTAGCAGGCTTTGGTTTAAGCCAGATTCTAGTATTGGATTATTGGATTTATACAGTCTCAGTATTTCCGTGTTTTCACGGATAGGAGGGGCGTTCTCGTAATTACTCGAGAAGCTTCTAGAAGTTTGATGAGGTGGAGAGCTTAGGTGTTATATGCATTAAATGGTTTTGTGACTCATGGAGATGATTCATCAAGTGAGTTAATGAAGCATTAATGGTTTTAATGACTCATTAGATGATTCATTTGTATTAAATGAAGCATGAAGATATTTGTGCAAAGATATTTTGTGCAAGATATTTTATTCTTCATGATATATATACACATATGAGTTAATTTCCATTTGATAATTACTCTCACCTTGTCTCTCCTCAAGCTCTCTCTCTTCAAAGAACTAACCCTAACCTCTCATGTGTTGAGATCCAAGGGTTAGCAAGACTAATAGATCCCTAATCCTATTCTATATCCTCTAGGTTACTTTGATTAGCACTCTTAGCAACCTAGTTACTTCAAGTGAGAGGTTAAGCTTGGAGAAGTAGCTCTCGGGTGGATCTTCTATCACAACGAGGAGGCCGACGAGGAGGTGGTCTACGAGAACCAGAAGGACTTGATTCATTAGGTATAATCATCTTTCATAATAGCTAATCACTTTTATGTTGTTGTTAGTTAGGGTTTAGAAAAGATCCGTAAAGTTAGTCGATGTTAGTTTAAACAAAATGATTGTTTTACCTATTCCGCCTCCCCGCATCATGTGGGGTGCCTAACGTCGACTTACAGTGGTATCAGAGCCTCGCTAAACCATAACTAAATTGTTAGCAAAGTCGTTAGAAATTCGATCGCAAAACGAACCTGAAAAAACATCATTTTGACCTAGTTTCTGCCGTTTTTAAAACAGGGTCTAAAAATTTTTCAGGGACCCTTAAAAATACAAGCAGGGAATTATAAGATTATTAGAGAAATTTGGGATCGTAACTCGGCCAAACCGCCGCGGAACTGCGGCCGATCCAAAGCGATCCACCGCGGATCCGCGGCCGAGTTGAAGCCGAGTCAGTCCAAATTTTCCCAGTAACTCTTCTGTGTTGATTTTGTTTTTTCTGGAATGTTTTGTTTCTGCTCATTTTTCAGGTGCACAGAGAATTATTTGGAGTAGAATCATTTGTGTTTGCTTGATCGAAATTCTAAGATGTTTGGCTAACTTGATTATATCTGTGATGTGTTTAATGTGTTCATAAACCTCCCCTAACTGCTAGTATGTCGGTTAGCAGGGGGTTGCACATTTCTGCAATGGTTTTTACTGGTTTGTGTTTGTGGACTTGTTGGATTGTCGTGAATGGATAGCCGGGGATGTGAGATGAGTGTTTCTTTCATTCAAATGTAATTTGTAAATTGTTGTAATATTCTTTTGCGGGGCACATCTGGGCTGAGGTTGTAGCCACCATTGTATTATTTCATTTACTGTTTTCTGCTCCTAGGATAGACCCAAGATGGGGTGCAAAAACTACCGGGTACTTTGAAGTGTTTAGTGGCCTACTCACGTTGTTGAGGGAGACCGCTTCACTTCGGGTACTTGGCGGGTAGTTTTCCGTACCCGTAGGGGTCTAAGGTGGGGTTTTGGCTATTCATCGCGACTGTGTAATCCGTCTTTCTTTGCAGGCTCAAAAGGAATGCGGATTCGTAGAAAATCCAATATGTTCATCTGTGATCTGGAATGCCTATTATTGCGTCTGACGAATGTACAATATCTATATATGATATCTATTAGGCGTCGCTTATATTTTGCACCCGCGCTAGCCCAGCCCCCGCTCTGTCGTTAATTAAGTAACCTAACGGGTGAATGACGGGACCCAGTGGCGAATGCGGATGGCATAAGAGGCATTGTATTTTCGTTGTTTTCTGCAATGATAGGTTAATTGATGGGACGCATTATCTTAATGCAAAGAAAATAAACCAAAGTTGAATCGTTGTAACAGTTTAAAAGAAACTACTCGGTTATTTTAAAACAGAAGATATTTTTTAAATTGCGGAGCTTAAGCCACTCCTTTTAAAAGCTATCAGGTTCCTTCGATCATATAAAGTTCACTACGTTCACGGTTTCAACCAATCGTAGCCCTCCGTCATTTCATTTGGGTATTCAGTAGTATTCAAGCTATGTATTTTGACCAACGCCAAGGCATAGTGTTTGGTAGCTGCTGGGTATTCATTTGTTGCATAGATAGATGAGTTAGTTTGGGACAGTCGTATTATCATTTGGCCAACGTCAGAGGTATGTACGGATGGGTTCAAATTAACAAGATAATGATGGGTAGAACTTGACATGTGACTTATGACATTTTGACCAACGCCAAGGTCATAAGAGCAAGGGGCAGAAATTTATATCGGGAATTTCTAAAGAAGCTGAAATTTGCAAAGAGTTGCATACCATTTGGAGTGTGATAATTTTGGTAGGATTCCTTCAGCTTTATCACACGATGATATTTGGATCCCGATCCTACTGTGAGTATCCACTACTCATCAGGAGATTCGTCACTTAACGATCAATGCTATATGTTAGTGTATATGCCCTAGGGGGCATTATTGTATCATACTTGCATGTATATTACTTAATGGAAGCTTGGAATATTCACAGTTGTATATACAGTCTTGCTAAAAATGGTAGTATGCTACTTGGTTTGTGTCTACTTTAATATGTGCATATGTTTCTTGTAACATATCACTTATACATATTAGTAGAGCCCATAGGATCTTTGCTTGATTACCAGCGTTATGATGGCAGTCACACTAGTGGGGGCTGGGTAGTCTATAAGCAACATCCTATACTTGTCCCTAATCGTAGGATTATCGAGACAGGGTATCGATACTCCGGAGTAGACTAGTGTGTACGCTTCTCATCCCAGTTGGGGAGATGGTCTGTCCCACAGTCATCAGTACGTCGTACTGGAGATAGTATACAGGTGCTCGTTAAGTTACGGGTACACCGGACAGGACTCGCAGGAGAACTGACTGGATGGTATTATACCTAACGTCAGATAGCAGTTCTCAGGTGACATGTGTGCAGATAGTCTGTTGAGTTAAGGTCATCATTTGTCTCGTGTGAGTTTCCACTGTGCTTTGATTACTACCCTACCACGGCTCAAAGGAGTCGTGCAGACAGATTTTAGTTGGGTATAGTCCCGAGCCACATGGATGCAGTGAGAGACTGTTAGGGATTCGTCTCTCCCGGTATAGGGAGTTGATATCGCACTGTGATTGGTTGGTCATTACCATAAGTCCCTGGCCAGGGCTGATGGAGAATTACTGGTGGACTGATCAGTAGATTCTCGGATGGTCATGAGCCATACCGGCACGACTTGTACGGTTATTAGGGGTCTGACGTTCTCCACCTCCCTAGACCATATATGCGATACTCTTAGACGAACAGACCGGACTGCGCGGATATTGTCACGGACAGGCTCAGTAGGAGTTCGGATGGGTTATCTCATCGGCCTTCTTATTGACATCTACCTGGGGACCGTTACGTACAGCTAGTGCCGCTTGCGATCTGTGGTTAAACCCACTGCCAGCGTAGTGTCGAGTCTTTAGAGTCACACACAGAGAGTTTCCCTGCTCCAGGAGAAACGATATAGATGTCATATGGTTTTACGACAAGGGTTCGGACGCATACGTGTTTAAACGCACGTGCGACGTTCGGACAGTTTTTACTAGCCGGCTTTGGTTTAAGCCAGATTCTAGTATCGGGTTATTGGATTTATACAGTCTAAAGTTTTTCCGTGTTTTCACGGATTAGAGGGGCGTTCTTGTAATTTTCCGGGAAGCTTCTAGAAGCATGGTGACTTGGGGGTTAAGGTGGCATATGCGTTAATTGGATTAATGAGTCATGTAGTGATTCATACATTGAGTTAATGATTCATTTAATATTTTATATGACTCATGTGATGAATCACTTAGTGTGTTAATGAAACATGGTGATAATTCATTATTTGTTATTTACTTAATATTATCATATGTTTCATATATACACAAATGATTTCATTCATCCAAAATGATTCACTTTCTCACCTTCTCTCTCCTCAAGCTCTCTCTCTTCAAACCCTAACCCTAACCTCTCATGTGTTGAGATCAAGGGTTAGCTAGACTAATACATCCATAACCTCACTCTATATCCCCTAGGTAGATTAGATTAGCACTTTGAGCAACCTAGTTTTCTCAAGTTAGAGATCAAGCTTGGCCTAGGAGCTCTCGGGTGGATCGTCTTTGACTCGAGGAGGCCGTTGAGGTGCCGATGTTCCAAGGAGCCTACGAGGAGTGGAGGACAGCGATGAAGACCCGAAGCATAAGTAACGTGAGGTATAACTTCGAATCCGAGTAGTTAAACCTCTCGTAGTTTGCTAGTAACGGTTTAGATACGATTCATGCGCTCAAGTCCGTGTAACGAAGCTTTGATAATCGTTTTTCATATATTCCGCCTCCCGAAAGTTCGTGGGGTGCGTGACATGGACTTACAGTGGTATCAGAGCCAACTAAACCATTACTAGCTTGTTAGCAACTGATTAGAACTTCGATCGTCAGAAAACGCGAAAACGAAACCCCGGATACCCTAACAGTTCTGTTAATTTTAAACATGTCTAAAAAAATATTTGATATGCCTTAAAATTCACAGCAGGTAAATTTAAGAATTCTGGAAAAATACGGAGTTCTAACTCGGCTTGATGGCCGCGGATCCGCGGCAAGAGTGTGCTTTTGGCCGCGGATCCGCGGCGGAGTCAACTCCGAGTTGACTTCGATTTGCTCAGTAATTCATGTTTTGTGGTTTTCTGTTTTCCAGAATGTTCTGTTTCTACCCAGGTTACTTCAGTGCTGCTTTGCTTTTGGGGTAGACACGGAAAAAGGTTGTTGATCGATGTTCTAAGTTATTTGCTAATTGGGTTTTTATCTGTAATGTTTAATGTGTTCGTAAACCTTCCCTAACTGCTAGTATGTCGGTTGGCAGGGGTTGCACATTTCTGTAATGTTTACTGTTTGTGTATATGGACTTGATTGGAGTGTTGTGATGATTAGCCGGGGTTTGAGATGGGTTTAATATTCATTCATTCGATGTAAATGTAATATGATGTAATATTCTTTTGCGGGGCGCATCCAGGTTGCGGTTGTAGCCACCGTTGTATTATTTCTTTTTACTGTTTTTGCTTCTAGGATAGACCCAAGGTGGGATGCACAAACTACCGGGTACGTTGAAGTGTTTAGTGGCCTACTCACGTTGTTCAGGGAGACCGCTTCACTTCGGGTACTTGGCGGGTAGTTTGCCGTACCCGTAGGGGTCTGGGGTAGGGTAATGGCTATTCATCACAACTGTGTAATCCGTCTTTTGTTGCAGGCTCAAAACAAACGTGGATTGCTTGTATATCCAATAAAGTTCATCTGTGATCTGGAATGCTTATTATTGCGTCTGACGAATGTACAATATCTATATATGATAGCTATTAGACGTCACTTATGTTTTACACCCGCGCTAGCTCAGCCCCCGCTCTGTCGTTAGTTAAATAACCTAACGGGTGATGACGGGACCCCGAGGCGAATGCGGATGGCATAAGAGGACGTGGTATTTTCGTTGTTTTCTGCAATGATAGGATAAATGATGGGACACATTATTATAATGCAAAGAAAATAAACCAAAGTTAAGTCGTTGGAACAAATTTAAAAGAAACCACTCGATTATTTTAAAAGATCAGAATTTTTAATTGCGGAGCTTTAACCACTCCTTTTAAAAAGTATCAGGTTCCTTCGATTATATCAAGTTCACTACGTTCACGGTTTTGCCAAAACCAGTCGTAGCCCTCCGTCATTTCATAAGGATAGTCAATAGTATTCAAGCTGTGTTTGTTTGGCCAAAGTCAAGGCACGGTGTTTGGTAGCTGTTGGATATTCATATGTAGCATAGATAGATGCGTTGGTTTGGGACAGTCGTACTGCCTTGTTTGGCCAAAGTCAAGGGTATGTACGGATGGGTTCAAATTAACCTGGAAAATGATGGGTAGAACTTGACATGTGACTTATGATTTGTTTGGCCAAAGTCAAGGTCATAAGAGCATGGGGCAAAAATCCACATCGGGAATTTCTAAAGAAACTGAAATTTGCTAGTATTGCATACCATTTTGGAGTTTGATGAATGTTGGTAGGATTCCTTCAACATTATCATACGATGATATTTTGTATCCCGATCCTACTGTGAGTATATACTACTTATCAGGAGATTCGTCACTTAACGATCAATGTTATAAACTAAGTAGGTGCCTAGAAAGGTGTCAGCGGGGTTACGCCCCAGAGAAAAGAGGTTCTTTAATTAAGGAACTTCGCGAAAGCGTTGGAAAACCTCCCTCGAAGTATCGACACTGACCTGGCTGAACGGTTAAGCAAGTATTGTACGGTGAGAATAGTCCTAGCTAATTCTTCTTTTATGGTTTGAGGAAGGATTCGAGAAACAGTGGGAGCCATCCTGTTTAGATAAATTAAAAACCACTCTAAATTTGCAAGTGCATCATGCTAAAAGTGTTTTCT
This sequence comes from Agapanthus africanus, assembly GCA_030015575.1. Lineage (NCBI taxonomy): Eukaryota > Viridiplantae > Streptophyta > Magnoliopsida > Asparagales > Amaryllidaceae > Agapanthus > Agapanthus africanus. The sequence goes on from JASDDO010000006.1 coordinate 217,733,987, forward strand.
TCTCTCTCTCTTAATTACAGCGACCTTGTGACCACGACTAGGTTACATCTAGATAACAAATTGACTGAATCTGACTTATATGACTGGCAAAGGTCTGTCCAGATGTCCATTGCCTATGACAAGCTGGACCACCCTATTACTACTCAAGATCCTGCCGTCCCAGGTCCAGTTTCCACCGTCACGGATATGGATATCCGCCAGACAAGGGAAAAAGATATAGCGAAATCCAAGTGCCTCGTGTTAGCTTCAGTTGATGGTGTATACCAGAAGCAGCACGAGAAGATGGACCCAGTTTCCATCTTTCTCCATAACAAAGATTTATATGGAGAGCAATCTCATATCGCAAGATATGAGACCTCGACCGAATTAATTCAAGCGAGGTTGGCCATCGGGTCATATGTAGGGGACAACGTCCTTACAATGACTAACTATATTGAGAAGCTCAAGGACCTAGAGACCACGTTGGGAAACGTGTCAGATACTGACTTGATTCTACAGTCTCTACCTTCTACCCTGAAGGAAACCAGGGAAGTAGAAGGAAAGAGAAGGGCAAAAGTTTCGGGACTGAATGTAGTAAAAGAGGGACGTTCCTATTGTTATGGGATTGGGCATTGGCAGAATGATTGCAGGGCTTTAGAAGCCAGTAGCCAGAATACGAAGCATGTTGTGGCTTCGGCCTCTAGTGTATTTGTAATTGAGAACTGTATGTCAATTAACTCTACTTCCTGGGTACTAGATACCGGAGCAGGATCTCATATCTGTAATTCATTACATGCTTTGAGAAACCGTAGAGTTATAAAGATAGGTGATTGGTCTCTCAAAGTTGCAAACGGAATGAAAGTGAACGCTGAATCCGTGGGAGAATATCGCCTGGGTTTGACAAGTGAGCATATATTGATTCTACGTAACTGTTTGTATATACCTAGTATGACTTGTAATATCATATCAGTATCCTCACTTTCGAGAGAGGGATATGATTTTACATTCGTAAGCGATGTAGTTAACATCCACCTAAATCAAGTTCAGATTGGGTCAGGTATATTAGATAATGGTATATACGTATTAAATCAAGCTCAGGTTTTCAGTATCCAGAACACACTTAAAAGGAAGTCTCTAGAAATAAATCTGGCTTTCTTATGGCATTGTAGACTAGGTCACATCAATGAAACACGATTAACTAAGTTACATAGAGAAGGATATTTGAATCCGTTCGAATATCAATCTTATGCTACTTGTGAATCTTGTCTCAGGGGAAAGATGACAAAGACTCCGTTTACTGGACACGGAGTAAGAGCGAGCGAGCTCTTGGGACTCATACACAGTGATGTGTGCGGTCCAATGTCTACACATGCGCGAGGTGGTTATTCCTACTTCATTACTTTTACGGATGATTTCTCTAGGTATGGATATGTCTTCTTGATGAAGCATAAATCTGAGGCCTTTGAGAAATTCCAAGAATACAAGAATGAAGTAGAAAACCAAACAGGCAAAAGTATCAAGACACTGAGATCTGATCGAGGTGGTGAATACTTAAGTGCCGAGTTCCTAGGTTACTTAAAAGAGAATGGAATTCTCTCTCAGCTTACTCCTCCATACACACCACAACAAAACGGTGTATCGAAGAGACGGAACCGAACCCTATTGGATATGGTACGTTCCATGATGAGTAACGTTGAGTTACCGCGATCATTCTGGGGATATGCACTAGAATCAGCTGCATATCTTTTGAACCGAGATCCAACCAAGACTGTGCCTACTTCACCATATCAGATGTGGTGTGGAAAGAAACCCTATCTTAAGCATATTAAGATATGGGGATGTCCAGCTTTTGTAAAGAAGCAGCATGCGGACAAGCTCGAGGCACAATCAGTACAGTGTAAGTTTGTGGGATATCCAAAGAACTCCAAAGGATATTATTTCTATTACGCAGAGGAACAAAAGATTTTTGTTTCTCATAATGCTCGCTTCTTGGAAACTGAGTTTTTAGAAAATCAGATAAGTGGGAGCGCAATAGAACTGGAAGAAATTCCAGAACCACAAGCTATTACTGAAAGCTTGGTAAAAACAGAGGTTTCAGAAGAAAGGGACATCCCGACGCCACTCCGCAGGAGTAGTAGGCAGTCTCATCCGCCCGAGAGATACTACGGTTTTCTCATAGACGGGGATAGAGAGGATTGCACTATTGACTATGATGAGCCTACTAGCTTCCAGCAAGCCATTCAGAGCAGTGACTCAGTAAAATGGTTGGATGCAATGCGGACCAAAATGGAGTCCATGTACACTAACAAAGTATGGACTTTGGACATTGCTCCAGATGGGGTAAAACCCGTAGGATGCAAATGGATCTTCAGAAAGAAGATTTGTGTAGATAGACAGGTTGAAACCTATAAGGCTAGACTTGTTGCAAAGGGTTTCCGTCAAAGACCTGTTTTGGACTATGACGAGACCTTTTCTCCAGTGGCTATGCTCAAATCCATTCGGGTCCTTCTTGCTATTGCTGCCTTCCACGATTATGGGATCTGGCAGATGGACGTAAAGACGACCTTTCTAAATGGAAATTTGGAAGAGAGCGTCTATATGGATCAGCCAGAGGGGTTCTTTCAGAGTGGGAGCAGCGGTAAAGTATGCAAGTTGCTTAAGTCCATTTATGGACTAAAGCAGGCATCTCGGAGTTGGAACATCTATTTTGATGATGCTGTCAAAGAATTTGACTTTATCAAAAATCCAGATGAACCATGCATATACAAAAAGATTGTAGGGAGAGCTGTAGTGTTCCTCGTATTATACGTGGATAACATTCTCCTCACAGGAAATGATATTCTTATGTTACAGTCAATCAAAAGATTCTTGTCACATAAATTCTCCATGAAAGACCTGGGTGATGCCACCTACATTCTGGGAATCCAGATCTATCGTGATAGATCAAAAAGGATGTTGGGACATTCACAGTCCAGGTACATAGACACCATATTTAAAAGATTTAGTATGGAAGATTCTAAGCGCGGTTACCTACCAGCTTGTCACAGAATCACCCTCTCCAAAGATATGTCTCCCAAGGCTGATTTGGAAAGGGATCGCATGTCAATATGGTAGTCCATAAGTACATCCTTCAAGGGCTTTACCAACATGTAACTATAAGACAGTATAAAGAGACAAGTATACATGTTAAAGTAAAGAGCAACCAGACAGCATACTATCATATCGAGCAAGAAAGTTCTCTCTATATATGTCCAAGCATCCAATATAATATACATCATCTGTACAATACTGGCCTCTAGGGCATACATACAACTAACATTCTCCCACTTGCACTAGGGCCAGCTGCTGTAGTATCGCATACCGAGCATCCCGAAGAGTCTCTCAAACTGTATCTGGGGAATGGCCTTCGTGAGTGGATCCGCAGTGTTGTTCTTCGTGTCAACCCTCCTGACCTCGATCTCCCGGCGATCAACTATCTCCCGGATCAGGTGATACCGCCTCAGAATATGCCTGGATCGCTGATGGGACTTGGGTTCCTTGGCCAAAGCCACTGCTCCATTGTTATCACAATACAAAGGTATTGGATGCTCAATGGATGGAACCACACCAAGTTCAGTAATGAACTTCTTGATCCAGACAACCTCTTTGGCAGCATCGTTGGCAGCGATGTATTCAGCCTCCATCGTCGAGTCTGCCACGGTTTCCTGCTTGGAACTCTTCCAGCTAACCGCCCCTCCGTAAAGGGTAAAGACAAATCCCGACTGCGACTTAGAGTCGTCCTTATCACTCTGGAAGCTCGAATCGGTAAAGGACTCCACTTGGAGTTCTCCGTTACCATACACCAAGAACATCACTTTAGTCCTTCGTAAGTACTTGAGAATGCTCTTCACAGCTGTCCAGTGACTCTCTCCAGGATCAACTTGATACCTACTCACTACACTTAGTGAGTATGCTACATCGGGTCTGGTACATAGCATCGCGTACATGATAGAGCCTACTGCCGAAGCATAGGGTATCCCTTGCATGCGAGCTCTCTCCAAATCAGTCTTGGGAGACATCTCTTTGGAGAGAGTGAGCCCTGAGATCGTGGGTAAAAACCCATGTTTGGACTCTTCCATACTAAACCTCTTTAGTATAGTGTCAATGTACCTGGATTGGGACAATCCCAATATCCGTTTAGATCTATCTCTATAGATCATTATTCCCAATATGCAGGAGGCATCACCAAGATCTTTCATTAAGAATCTTTGTGATAAGAAGAGCTTGACCGATTGCAGCATAGGAATGTCATTTCCTATCAAGAGTATGTCGTCCACGTACAATACGAGGAAGACAACCTTACTCTCTGCCACCTTCTTGTAGATATAAGGTTCATCTACGTTTTTGATGAAATCAAACTCTTTGATAACGACGTCAAAGCAGATGTTCCAACTCTGCGATGCTTGCTTTAATCCATAAATGGATTTAAGAAGCTTGCACACCTTCCCACTGCTCCCACTATCTACGAAGCCCTCTGGTTGAGTCATGTACACGCACTCTTCTAAATCACCGTTTAGAAAGGCGGTCTTAACATCCATTTTCCAGATTTCGTAGTCATGATATGCAGCGATGGCAAGCATGATCCGGATGGATTTAAGCATAGCCACTAGAGAAAAGGTTTCGTCATAGTCCACACCTGGTCTTTGACGAAAACCTTTTGCAACAAATCTAGCTTTGAAAGTCTCTACTTTCCCATCTACACCAAGTTTTTTCTTGAAGATCCACTTGCTCCCAATGTGTTTTACCCTTTCAGGAGCAACTTCCAAAGTCCATACTTTGTTGGTGTACATGGATTCCATCTCGGACCGCATTGCATCCAGCCATTTCACTGAGTCCCCACTCGTGATGGCCTGCTCGAAGCTAGTTGGGTCATCATCAACCATGATGCAATCCTCGCTTCCACCATCTATGAGAAAACCGTAGTATCCCTCAGGTGGGTGAGGAACCCTACTAGATCTGCGGAGTGGCTGGGGTTCATCGGGAACTACCGAATCCTCTGGTTCAACCATATCTTCTGTTGTAGTCTGTATTGCTGGAACCTCTTCCAGTTCTACCCCCATGCCACTAATCTCTTTATCAATAAATTCCTTTTCTAAAAAGGTGGCATGTCGAGAAATAAACACTTTTTGTTCCTCGGTTTGGTAGAAGATATACCCGCGCGAATGTTTGGGATATCCAATAAACTTACACAGAATGGATCTTGCTGCGAGTTTGTCCGGATTTTGTGTTTTTACATAGGCCGGACAACCCCATATCTTAACATAATTAAGACATGGTCTCTTTCCTTTCCATATCTCATATGGAGTGGTTGGCACAGATTTGGTGGGAACCATATTCAATAGGTCTGCAGCTGTTTCTAGTGCATATCCCCAGAAGGAAATAGGTAACTCAGTTGTGCTCATCATTGAGCGCACCATATCTAATAGGGTGTGGTTCCTTCGTTCAGATACACCGTTGTGCTGTGGTGTATAAGGAGGAGTCAGCTGAGAGAGAATCCCATTCTCTTTTAGGAAGTCCAGGAATTCATTGCTCAAGTATTCACCTCCTCGATCAGATCGAAGGATTTTAATACTTTTCCCGGTTTGGTTCTCGACTTCTTGTTTATATTCTCTAAATTTCTTAAAAGCTTCTGATTTGTGTTTCATCAGGAACACATATCCGAATCTAGAGAGATCGTCAGTGAATGTAATGAAGTACGCAGAACCATTCCTAGCATGTGTAGACATGGGGCCGCATATATCACTATGTATCAGTCCCAAGAGTTCCGTAACTCTTTCTCCGTCTCCCGTAAACGGAGTTTTAGTCATCTTGCCTTTGAGACATGACTGGCAAGTGTCATAAGATGAAAATTCAAACGGATTTAAATATCCATCCTTATGCAACTTAGCTAGTCGTGTCGCATTGATGTAACCCAGTCTACATTGCCATAAGAAGGATTCGTTCATTTCTGAACTTTTCCTCTTTTGTGTGTTTGTTATGCTCAGAACTGTTGATTGATTTAGAACATAAATGCCATTGCACATCGTGCCTGATCCAACCAACTTTTGGTTTAGAAAAATGTTCATAACATTATCCTATAATACAAAATTATATCCCTCTTTACTCAACAAAGAAACCGATATAATGTTGCATATCAGGTTCGGCATGTAATAACATTCATTCAGAACCAATGTATTACCAGTTGGTAATACAAGGTGATATTCCCCGACGGTTTTAGCTGCAACAATTGCACCATTTCCAACCCTTTTGTCTTTATCACCTTCTCCAAGTTCTCTACCTTTCCTAAGCTCATGTAACTGATTACATATATGGGATCCTGACCCGGTATCTAATACCCAGGACGTAGAGCAAATGGAGAAACAGTTCTCTGTAACGAACACACCCAAAGAAAATGCATCAACATGTACTTTCTTCATTCGGGTGGCATGAGAATCCTGGTATTCCCCTATATTCTGTTCAGTCTTATAACTCTTATAAGAAAAAACGGAACCAACGTTCCCCAGCACAGTATAACATGCGGGTTCGGTCAATACATCCATATTATTATCTTGATTAAGGCATGATATAGTCGCTACCTGGAGAGAGAGAGAAGAAAACACTTTAGCGTATGCTCTTGCAAGATCAGATTGGTTATTATTTTATCTAATCAGGATGGCTCCCACTGTTTTTATCAAATCTTCCTTCAAACCCTAAAAGGAAAGACTAGCCGGGATTAATTACACCCTACAACTTCGCCAATCTTTCAGCCAGGACAGTGTCGGTACTTTGAGGGAGGTTCCCCGTGCTTTCGCACGGACCTAATTAAAGTAAACCTCATTTTCCCAGAGGCGTAACCCCGTCGACACCTTTCTAGACACCTACTTGATCGGCTAATTGTCCTGTGTAAAACTCTCCCGAGAGTAACAATTACTCGCAGTGGGTATCGGGATCCAACTATCTCATAGAAGGTATGCAATCTCATTGCAAATCTCAACACTTGAAATTCCCGATAATATTTTGCCCCTAGCGTCCCATGATCTTGACGCAGGCCAACAAACCATAGTACGCTAGTCAAGTTCAACCCGTCATTTCTTGATTGAATTAAACCCACCCGTACGACCCTTGACGCAGGCCAACAAAGTCGCACGACTACCCTAATCCAATCTGCATCATATGCATAAGCAGATAAATACTAGCTAGTTACCGCACACTACGCCTTGACGCAGGCCAACAAACGTAGCACGAATACTAAGTAGGACTTATCTGAAATGACGGAGGGCTACGACAGGTTTTTCTGAAAACCTATTGCGTAATGAACTTGATATCGTTGTAGAATCATGTGAATTTTGAAATGGAGCGATTTTAAGGCTTTTATTAGTTTTGCTAAAGAGGTCACTCCCGGTGAAGCGATCTCGGCTCTTTCCCCATCGAATAAGGTGCAGGATATATCATATATACCGCTATGCAAAGCAAAACTGTAGCTACTCTTTTTATTTGAAAATTTGATTCTACAACATCTTTTAGGTTTCTTTTCTTTCATTAATCACATTAATGAAGTCCCATCATTTAAGTCACCTAAACATCACAGATAAATACGACGTACACTTATGCCATCCGTATTCGCCTCGATGTCCCCTCATGCACCGTTAGGTTAGGTAACTAACGGCAGAACGGGGCAGGGCTAGCGCGGGTGTAAAACATAAGTAACGCCTATATAATATATCATATATACTATATACAGTATTTATCACAGAACATCACATAATCACATCATAGATATCGCAGCAGAAGAAACATATGAAACATTGGATATACTAGGACGTTCGTGTTTTATTTTGAGCCTCTATAAAACACGGATTCCACGGTCGCGATGAATAGCCAAACCCATACCCCTAGACCCCTACGAGAGCGGCAAGCAACCCTACCAATTCTGGAGTTAGGAGACCCGGACTCGACTTCTCGAGTTGGTCTCCCACTGGACTCCATAACCCGGTTACTTGTGCTCTCCTCCTTGGGTCTATCCTAGTGCGGAAAAGTAAATAATATACAAATGGTGACAATGACCTCATCCCGGAAGTGCCCCAATAAAAGAATATTACATACATTTAAATTTTACATGAATGAAAATAAAAACTCTCATCTCACATAAAAAAAAACCCCGGCTATTCAAAACGCGACGATCCAATATAACATATCCAGCAACACAGAACATCACATGTCATCAACTTAAGTAAATATGCGCATCCCAATTGTCGTTGACATATAGCAACGAAACCGGCGATATCACATATTACACTTACGGTCGCAGAAAAGAAAGTGTAAAACTACAACATTTGGAATCTACAATCTCTTTAGACATCGTAAATCCGAAATATCACATACTTCGCATTTCATGCGTAACCTTGTGGATTCCACATATTGTATCACATTCTAGATAAATAGACAGTATTAAACTTTCCGATCGAATAATCAAATACCCAATATTTCCTAAATAGCTCAACACTTGAGCGGAGTTCAAGAATTCCAAAATACGTCACAGTAACAACGGTCCAGCCGTAGAAGGGTCAAGCCATCGCCTCACATGTGGCACGCCGTACTGCCCTAAACCCTAAGGTTCAAAGGGCAGTTCAAGATGGTCACTTAATCGAGTTAAGGTTTGTTGTCTTCTAGAGGGTCCATCGCGTCACATGCACGTTTTTCCGAAAGATTTAAACCCGAGAAAAATTCAACACTTGAATGTTTTTCGTACCGGGAAAAATTGAGTTAATGATATCCGTTCGAACATTTTAATACTTTCTAAATTATCCGGAATAACAAAACAAAATTAAATTCTTCGATCGAATCGACGATTACAAAATAAACCCCAAAAATACTCAACACAAGAGTCAGATTAAAAATACCCAGAAAGATGCAGGAACATAAGTGAACATTAATGTGCAAACCAAAAAGTCCAATGTCACAATACAGCCGCGGTTCCGCGGCATAAGCAGGGATTTGCCTCGGAACCGCAGTCGTCCGTACGCTTCAGGTGCTCGTTTTGCACATTAATGCTTATAAAACCCTGCTGATTTTTTTAGATATTTTTAATACGGAAAAATCCCAGATTTTAAAAATTGTCCAGAGAGGGGGTTATCTTGACATGTTCGGGTTCGTTCGGAGTTTTAACTTCGTTAACTCATCGCCTAATGCTCTAGCTAGGCTCTGATACCACTGTTGGTCAGGCAGCCACCCCATCCAATGAGGTCACCGTGGCACCAACGGGTCCCTCAGCAGCAACTTTTTACGCATGCCCCCTCGCGAGGACTACAACCCGCCGGAATACCTTCCGGTCTCGGGACACCCTGAGGGTAAGAGCCTATGCTTCGCCACACTGTCACACAGTGAGAACCCCCCATAGGTCGACATTCAATGCGTAAAAAGTAGCGGCTGAGGGACCCGTTGGTGCCACGGCGACCCCATTGGATGGGGTGGCTACCTGACCAACATGGTATCAGAGCTACTAGGCATTGGATGTCGACCTGTGGGGGGGTTCTCACTGTGTGACAGTGTGGCGAAGCATAGGCTCTTACCCCCAGGGTGTCCCGAGACCGGAAGGTGTTCCGGCGGGTTGTAGTCCTCGCGAGGGGGCATGCGTAAAAAGTAGCTGCTGAGGGACCCGTTGGTGCCACGGTGACCCCATTGGATGGGGTGGCTGCCTGACCAACAGTGGTATCAGAGCCTAGCTAGAGCATTGGGCGATGAGTTAACGAAGTTAAAACTCCGAACGAACCCGAACACGTCAAGATAACCCCCTCTCTGGACAATTTCGGGTCCGTTCGGAGTTTTAACTTCGTTAACTCATCGTCTAATGCTCTAGCTAGGCTCTGATACCACTGTAGGGTTACTAGGCACACTAACAAGGCTCCACAAGGCATCGACCGTGCTAAAATTAAATTTTTATGTGCCGAACAACCTTAAGCTAGATCGTATACTAGAGATTAGGTGAATAAATTAGCATGTAAACAACTTTACTCTAAGGGGATGCGATATACAACCTTTGTAGATCGGTCCTTCACTTCTTTAGCTCCTTGATGAAGTCCCTTCGCTGCGATCGTGGTTCTCCTGGACCCTTGCATGGCTTCACGAGGCGAAAGGTGCGACCTTGCTTGAAGTCTCCGAGGCCGAAGATGATCTACGTCGAGGGAATTCCGACTCAAGCTCCTACTTCACTAACTAGAGAATTAGTGAAGTAAACACCATAAACTAAAGTGCTAGTCTAGTATAGGATGAAGAAATAGGAAGTGAGTTCTCTTTGGAATTTTATATCTCACAATCTTTTTCTCTCTTTTCAAAACCATAGTTTGCTTTCTCTTTTGTTCAATGAAGAAGATGAACAAAAGAAAGAGGAAAGGATAATGATCGAGTGAGAATGCTAACCATGGTGAGTGAGTATCATATACTAACTCATGGTGGGACATAACCATGGCTAAGTCAAGTTGGTTAGGTTAATAAAAATCTAAAGAAAAACAAATTAAGTGGACTTTGTCAAAGCATCCAAAAGCTTCTACAAGCTTCATGCTTATGACATAAGCTTCACTAATTTGTAATTACTTTAAATAAATATTAACCACCATCCAAAATAGTATGGTGTATGTCTTGCATACCCATGTATAGTGTATCATCAACCATGATACATAAGAAAACACTTTTAATATATATATCACATATATATATATATATATATCACATATATATATATATATATATTCAAGTGTTCTTGTGAGAAAAACCCTAAAGTGAACAAGTGTTAGTAAATGTAAATTAGTATATCTAATATACAATTATACACTTAATTATTAAATCAACACTTGACTTAATAATCCGGTCATATCTCATATAACCGACTAACATTCATCGTATCGACTTATCGAATCAACACTTGATTCGATAACCCGGTCATATCATATATCACCGACCGATACAAAAAGTCGCGAGAATAGAATACGGTATCACATACGCGCATTTATTCTCGGTCTTTCACATATCACATACGTGCTCCTATTTCGTTTTGCCTGATCAAGTAAAACCTCTATGTAGGACTCTAAAGACTCGTCAATACGCCGGCAGTAGGTGATGATCACATCACACACCTACAAGCCGTCAGCGGTAATAGCTGGACGTAACGGCTACCCGGGTATTGAGCGATCAGAAGATCAGCAAGCAAGCCCGCTCCAACTCCTGTAAAAGCCTGTCGGTAACACTTCCCGTACAGTCCGGTCTCCTCGTCTGATATGTCGCATATCAAGTCTAGGGGTGGTAAACGTCAGACCCCAATAACCGATAAGTCGTGCCGATGTGAGGCTCATAACGGGTCGAGAAACTACTAGTAACACTTACCAGTAAATCTCTATCTCAGCCCTGGCCAGGGACTTCCCTGTTACGGCCAATCGAGAATTGCGCAACATCAACCCCCAATACCGGGAGAGACGAAACCCCTCCTATCGCTCATTGCCTCCATGTGACTCGGGACTGTACCCAAAAACCACCGTTTTGCACGCCCTTATGGACGTGGTAAGGTGGAAATCAAAGCACAGTGGGAATCACACAAGACTCTATGACGATCTCGGGTCTACAGACTAACCTGCACAAGTGTCACCAGAGAACTGCCATCTGACGTGAGGTATAATACCATCTGGGAGTTCTCGGCGAGTCCGTCCAGTATACCCAGTCTCTACTGAGCACCCGTATACCATCTCTGATGTCAAACACCAATGGATATGGGATCATCCATCGCCCATCTCATGGGTCGAGAAGCGTATACGCTAGTCTACACTGGTATATCGATGCCCCGTCTCGATACACCCACGACTAGGGACCTTGAAGGATGTACTTTTGGACTACCATGTCCCCACTAGTATGATCCACATCATAGTCCAGGTAGTCAAGTACACATCCTAAGGGCTTTACCAACATGTAACTATAAGACAGTATAAAGAGACAAGTATACATGTTAAATTAAAGAGCAACCAGATAACATACTATCATATCGAGCAAGAAAGTCCTCTCTATATATGTCCAAGCATCCAATATAATATACATCATCTGTACAATACTGGCCTCTAGGGCATACATACAACTAACAAATTATACCCTACGCTTCAGCGGTAGGCTCTATAATGTATGTGATGTTATGTACCAGACCAGATGTAGCATACGCATTGAGCGTTGTAAGCCGGTATCAGACATACCCAGGGGAGAATCACAGGATAGCAGTAAAGAACATTCTCAAGTACCTGAGGAGGACTAAGGAGATGTTCTTGGTGTATGGCGGAAAAGACCTCCAGATGGAGGCCTTTGCCGACTCCGGCTTCCAGAGTGACAAGGATGGTTCCAAGTCCATGTCGGGTTATGTCTTTACCCTCAATGGAGGGGCGTTCTGTTCGAAGAGTTCCAAGCAGGAGACCGTTGCTGACTCAACAATGGAAGCGGAGTACATAGCTGCTTGCGATACCGCAAAAGAAGCTGTCTGGATGAAGATGTTCCTCACAGAACTTCAGGTGGTTCCTACCAGTGTTGATCCAATACTTTTGTATTGTGACAACAACGGCGCTATAGCTTTAGCGAAGGAACCCAGGTCCCATCAGAAGTCCAGACACATCTTAAGGCGGTATCACCTGATCAGGGAGATCGTTGATCGCCGGGAGATCGAGGTGAAAAGAGTAGAGACGGAGAATAACATTGCTGATCCATTCACAAAGGCCATTCCTCAGACGCAGTTTGAGAGGCTATTCGAGATGATAGGTCTACGATATGCCAGCTCATGGACCTAGTGCAAGTGGCAGATTGTTAGTGTATATGCCCTAGGGGCCATTATTGTATCATACTTGCATGTATATTACTTAATGGAAGCTTGGGATATTCACAGTTGTATATACAGTCTTGCTAAAAATGGTAGTATGCTACTTGGTTTGTGTCTACTTTAATATGTGCATATGTTTCTTGTAACATTTCACTTATACATATTAGTAGAGCCCATAGGATCTTTGCTTGATTACCAGCGTTATAATGGCAGTCACACTAGTTGGGGCTGGGTAGTCTATAAGCAACATCCTATACTTGTCCCTGGTCGTAGGATTATCGAGACAGGGCATCGATACTCCGGAGTAGACTAGTGTGTACGCTTATCATCGCAGTTGGGGAGATGGTCTGTCCCACAGCCATCAGTACGTCGTACTGGAGATAGTATACAGTTGCTCGTTAGGTTACGGGTACACCGAACAGGACTCGCAGGAGAACTGACTGGATGGTATTATACCTAACATCAGATAGCAGTTCTCAGGTGACATGTGTACAGATAGTCTGTTGACTTAAGGTCATCATTTGTCTCGTGTGAGTTCCCACTGTGCTTTGATTACAACCCTACCACGGCTCAAAGGAGTCGTGCAAACAGGTTTTAGTTGGGTACAGCCCCGAGCCACATGGAGGCAGTGAGCGACTGTTAGGGATTCGTCTCTCCTGGTATAGGGAGTTGATATCGCACTGTGATTAGTTGGTCATTACCATAAGTCCCGGGCCAGGGCTGATGGAGAATTACTGGTGGACTGATCGGTAGATTCTCGGATGGTCAAGAGCCATACCGGCACGACTTGTACGGTTATTAGGGGTCTGACGTTCTCCACCTCCCTAGACCATACATGCGATACTCTTAGACGAACAGACCGGACTGCGCGGATATTGTCACGGACAGGCTCAGTAGGAGTTCGGATGGGTTATCTCATCGGCCTTCTTATCGACATCTACCTGGGGACCGTTATGTACAGCTAGTGCCGCTTGCGGTCTTTGGTTAAACCCACTGCCAACGTAGTGTCGAGTATTTAGAGTCCCACACAGAGAGTTTCCCTGCTCCAAGCGAAACGATATAGAAGTCGTATGGTTTTACGACAAGGGTTCGGACGCATACGTGTTTAAACGCACGTGCGACGTTCGGACAGTTTTTACTAGCCGGATTTGGTTTAAGCCAGATTCTAGTATCGGGTTATTGGATTTATACAGTCTAAAGTTTTTCCGTGTTTTCACGGATTGGAGGGGCGTTCTCGTAATTTTCCTGGAAGCTTCTAGAAGCATGGTGACTTGGGGGTTAAGGTGGCATATGCATTAATTGGATTAATGAGTCATGTAGTGATTCATACATTGAGTTAATGATTCATTTAATGTTTTATATGACTCATGTGATGAATCACTTAGTGTATTAATGAAACATGGTGATAATTCATTATTTTTTATTTACTTAATATTATCATATGTTTCATATATACACAAATGATTTCATTCATCCAAAATGATTCACCATCTCTCTCCTCAAGCTCTCTCTCTTCAAACCCTAACCCTAACCTCTCATGTGTTCAGATTAAGGGTTAGCTAGACTAATACATCCATAACCTCACTCTATATCCCCTAGGTAGCTTAGATTAGCACTTTGAGCAACCTAGTTATCTCAAGTTAGAGATCAAGCTTGGCGTAGGAGCTCTCGGGTGGATCGTCTTTGACTCGAGGAGGCCGTTGAGGTGCCGATATTCCAAGGAGCCTACTAGGAGTGGAGGACAGCGGTGAAGACCCGAAGGACAAGTAACGTGAGGTATAACTTCGAATCCGAGTAGTTAAACCTCTCGTAGTTTGCTAGTAACGGTTTAGATACGATTCATGCGCTCAAGTCCGTGTTACGAAGCTTTGATAATCGTTTTTCATATATTCCGCCTCCCCGCAAGTTCGTGGGGTGCGTGACATGGACATACACTATAAACCTAGTAGGTGTCAAGAAAGGTGTCAGCGGGGCTACGCCCCCAGAGAAAAGAGGTTATTTAATTAAGGAACTTCGCGAAGCGTCGTAAAACCTCCCTCAAAGTACCGACACCGGCCTGGCTGAACGGTTAAGCAAGTATTGTACGGTGAAAATAGTCCTCACTAGTTCTTCCTTTTTGGTTTGAGGAGGGATTCGAAAAATAGTGGGAGCCATCCTATTTAGATAAACTTAAAACCACTCTAAACTTGCAAGAGCATCATGCTAAAGTGTTCCCTCTCTCTCTCATTGCAGCGACCCAGAACATGATAGGCCTTAAGTTACTATTAGAAAAAAATATATTGACAGGGCCAAACTATAAAGATTGGTTCCGAAATGTTAAGATGGCTTTGACTTATGACAAATTGGGGTATGTCCTTACTGCTAAGGCACCTGCTGTCCCTGGTCCAGATTCCAGTATTGCGGATAAGGAAATCCACAAGACCTGGGAGTTAGATTGCGCGAAGGCCAAATGCATCGTGCTTGCCTCTATGAATAATGAACATCAGAGGAGGCACGAGGATATGGATCTTGAATCCATATTTCTCCACACAAAAGATCTGTATGGAGAGCAATCTCGTATAGCTAGATACGAGATCTCGAAGAACTTGTTTCAGTCGAGGCTGGCCGTCGGATCATCTGTAGGAGAATATGTCCTAAAGATGATTGGCTATATAGAAGAGCTCGTGGACCTCGGGATGACTTTAGAGAACGAGCTCTATATAGACTTGGTTCTTCAATCCCTTCCTTCCACCTACGCCCAGTTTATTCTGAATTTCAACATTCAAGGAAAAGAAGTTGAACTTTCAGAACTCCTTAACATGTTGAGGAGTGCAGAGGGCATCTTGCAGAAAGCAAGGGAAACACCCACTATGTTTGTTCGCGGTGCTTCCTCTTCCAGGTCCAAGGCAAGGGCCAAAATAAGGAAGAAGAAGGCCGCTACCAAACCAAGAGGTGGTGTTGGTAAGGTGGGAGTTAAGGGAAAGGCTAAGGTTGCGGTGCCAGTAGTGGCAAAGGACGAGTGCTTCCACTGTCGTAGGAAAGGCCATTGGAAGAAAGATTGCAAAGCTTGGATTGCCAAGAACCAGGACCCGAAGCAAGCTGTGGCTTCGACTTCAGGTGTGTTTGTAATTGAAAATTGCCTGTCAATTGTAGGGTGTTTTCCGTCACCCCATTGAGATGGGAATACGCACGCGCTTGTCAGGCGTACTACAAATTCCCCCTGCCTAGGGTAGGCCGAGGTTTAATGATTGTGGGGATCCGAATCACCGGCAGCCGCGGACTAAGCTGCCGTTAATTACCCCTCGCCTTTGGAGCGAGGGAACCTCCGATTGACGGGTTAAACTGGTCATGCGAACTCAATGTGCAGTGTGCGTATGATGTGTTTTGAAAGGGGGTTTTGGATATATTGGGGGTCCTGCAGAGTTTTTACGGGGGTCCCGCTACCCGGATAGCGGGCTGGGGGTCAAGGAGGCTAGCAGCCCCCTTGCGGGTTGCGGGGCAGTGCCCCATTAGAAATTTTTTTCTAACAGGGACAGTGTCGTGGTGTATGTCTGTGTGCAAATATGTATATATATGTATATATATATGTGTGTGTGTGTATATGAAAAAAAGAAGAAGAAAAGGCATCCAAAGGATGCGTGGGGGCAGCACCTTGGGCGCTGTGTGCCCAGGTGCTGTGCGCTCAGGCGCTAGAGTGCCACGTGTCGGCACGTGGGCGCTCTGCGCTCGAGCGCCTGACGCTCGAGCGCAAGTGCGCCACGTGTCGGCACGGGGGCGACTTGCGCTTGAGCGCTGGGCGCTGGAGCGCAAGTGCGCCATGTGTCGGCACGGGGGCGACTTGCGCTTCAGCGCCTGACGCTCGAGCGCAAGTGCGCCATGTGTCGGCACGGGGGCGACTTGCGCTTGAGCGCCTGACGCTCGAGCGCAAGTGCGCCACGTGTCGGCACGGGGGCGACTTGCGCCTGAGCGCAAGCGCGCCACGTGTCGGCACCAGGGCGACTTGCGCTGGAGCGCTTGCGCTGGAGCGCAAGCGCGCCACGTGTCAGCACCGGGGCGACTTGCGCTCGAGCGCTTGCGTTCGAGCGCAAGCGCGCTACGTATCGGCACATGGGCGCTTTGCGCTCGAACGCTGAGCGCTTGACCGCAAGCGCGCCACGTGTTGGCACGAGGGCGCTCTGCGCTTGAGCGCCGGCGAGAAAAAGAGGCTTTTAGCCTAAAAAAAATTCTCGGAAGAGAAATCAGAGACAAGTTGGACGCCTGAGTGTGTTTTTTTTTGGGGTTTAGTGAAAAGGGTTCTTCTTCTTCCTCCTCTGTTAGCTGGATCTTGAAGATCAAGAGATGTGAGATCTCAAAATCTCTCCTTTTGGGGATCTAAAGACAGATCCAAGTTCCCCTTTGTGGGTTTGGTGGTGAAAAAGTATTTTGTTTTTGAAAAGGAAGAGTAAAACTCTTGATTTAATTCAGAAGAAAGAAGAAGGTTTGAGACCTTCAGAAAAGGGAAAGAAATACAAACCCTAGGTTTTTGAGAGAATCAAAGTTGTTACTTTATTCATCATCATGTTGCCTTTTATAGGCTTACATATTTACATATAGCCCCTTGGGCTTAAAAAAAAATGGCATTTTGCCTATCCCATGGCTCATGTGCCATTTCATTTTTGCACACAAGCCATGGGCTTACAAAATATTGGCTTTATGCCCATTTTGCATACATTCATGTATAAAAAATTACATAAAAATTATTTATTACATGATTTTGTTGTTGCCATGGGGAGGCTGGCCGCGGGCTCGACTTGGGCATGGGCCCGCTTGACCTGGGCTTGGGCCCACCTAGCTTGAGGGTTGACCTTGACTCGGTCAACCGGGGTGTAAATTTTTACCCCAACAAATTGCCCCCCGTCAATAAATGCACACCACATATGTGAGTCGTGTGCATGAAATTGATGGAGCTTGAAATTGGACTTCGAGGTGGAACATCATTCCAGGGGCGGAGCATCATCCCGGGGAGCATGATTCCCAGGGATCTGAGCATCATTCTGATTTGCGGAGCATAATTCCGAGGTAGGAGCATCATTCCGAAGAGTCGAAGCATAATTGCGAAGAGTAGAGGCATGATTCCAAGGATCGGAGCATTATTCCGAAGCACGGAGCATGATTCCAAGGATCGGAGCATCATTCCGAAGAGCGGAGCATAATTCCAGGGGATCGAAGCATCATTCCGTTGAGCGGAGCATGATTCCAAGGGATCGGAGCATCATTCCGAAGCGCGGAGCATGATTCCAAGGTCGGAGCATCATTCCGATGAGCGGAGCATGATTCCAGGGGATCGGAGCATCATTCCGATGAGCGGAGCATGATTCCAGGGTTCGGAGAATCAATCCGAAGAGAGGAGCATGATTCCAAGGATCAGAGCATCATTCCGAAGAGAGGAGCATAATTCCAGGGTTCGGAGCATCATTCTGAAGAGCGGAGCATGATTCCAGGGGATCGGAGCATCATTCCGATGAGCGGAGCATAATTCCAAGGATCAGAGCATCATTCCGAAGCGCGGAGCATAATTCCAGGGTCGGAGCATCATTCCGATTTGCGGAGCATAATTCCATGGGATCGGAGCATCATTCCGATGAGCGGAGAATGATTCCAGGGGATCGGAGCATCATTCCGAAGCGCGGAGCATGATTCCAGGGTCAGAGCATCATTCCGATGAGCGGAGCATGATTCCAGGGGATCAGAGAATCATTCCGAAGGGCGGAGCATGATTCCAGGGATCGGAACATCATTCCGATGAGCAGCAGACATTCTGACCGAAGCATGATTTCGATGCAGAGGTATATTCCTAGGCGAAGTATAATTCAGACAAGGAAGGCAAATATTCCGAGGCGAAGCATTGATTTCGACACGGGGTATATTCTGAGACGGAGCATGATTCCGGCGCAGAGCTTGTTGGCTGACTTGATTCCGAGACGAAGCATAATTTCGACAGGGAAGGCAGGTACACCGAGGCGAAGCATCATTTCGACACGGGGTATATTCTGAGACGGAGCATGATTCCGGCGCAGACCTTGTTGGCTGACTTGATTCCGAGACGAAGCATAATTTCGATAGGGAAGGCAGGTACACCGAGGCGAAGCATCATTTCGACACGTGGTGCATTCTGAGATGAAGTATAATTCCGACGCAGAGCTTGCTGGTTGACTTGATTCCGAGGCAGAGCATAATTCCGACGAGGAGGTCGTTGGTTGATTCCGAGCCGAAGCATAATTCCGACAGGGAAGGCAGATACACCAAGGCGAAGCATGATTTCGATACGGGGTAACTTCTGGGACGGAGCATGATTCCGCCGTAGAGGTTGTTGGTTTGATTTGATTTGGGTTGACATCAGCATCGCTACACTAGAATATGGTACCAGGAGCGAATCATCATTTGTCATGAGGGGATTTGGGAATTGGTTTTTTTTGTTTGGCATCAGCATCGCTACACTAGAATATAGTACCAGGAGCGAATCATCATTTGCGTTTGCTTATTAGGAAACGATGGGTTAGGAGATAGGTTTTATATCCCTATCACCTAAGACTTTTCAATTTTGTGAGCCGTAAGGGTCTCACAAAGCATTTTCTCCCTACGGGTCGTAAGGATCCCGTAAGTTTATTTTCTCCTTAGGAGTCGTGGGGACTCCTAAGTGTGTTGCTCCTTTCTGAGTCGTAAGGATGTCACGCGGGAATTTTCTCCTCACAAAATCGAGAGGACTTTGTGAGTGCATTTCATCTCTTTTTCACGAGTTTGCGCCCTTTCGGGTTTTCACAAACTCGCCGGCAGTCCTGCTGTTTTTACTCACGGAGCCCTTTCGGGTTTTCATCCGTGCCCATTTTGCTTGTGGACATACCTTTTTTTATTTTTTTATTTTTTATTTTTATTTTATTATTTTTGGTGGGACTTTGAATGTGGTCTCACCGGTAGGACTCGGGAGAGATTGGGATTGTTTTACGCTCGTGGATTGTATACGGTTTTGCAGGATGTATGATCCAGACCGTAGGGCCGGAAACATTTCGGGACTTTGTTGGCGTCTGCATCGCTGCACTAGAATATGGTATCAGGAGCGACTCATCATTCGCCGTTGGGGTATGGGATTTGGAATTTGGTTGGCGTCTGCATCGCTGCACTGGAATATGGTACCAGGAGCGACTCATCATTCGCCATTAGGAATTTGAGTTTTGGACGGCGTCTGCATCGCTGCACTGGAATATGGTACCAGGAGCGACTCATCATTCGCCACTTAGGGAATAGGGAGCGATGGCTTAGGAGACAGGTTTAGATCCCTACCACCTAAGACTTTTCAATTTTATGGGCCGTGAGGGTCCCATAAAAGCATTTTCTCCCTGCGAGTCGTAAGGATCTCGCAGGTGTATTTTCTCCTTAGGAGTCGTGGGGACTCCTAAGTGTGTTTTTCCTTCGTGAGTCGTAAGGATCCCACAAAGGTTTGTTCTCCTCATGTATCGTGAGGACACGTGAGTGGGTCTTCTTAATGGAGCATAATTCCAAAGGCGGAGACCAGCCGCGTAACTGGTGATTACGGTGGGGCATGGGGGTGATGAGCGTGGATTGTATACGGTAGTCAATTTTGGGACTAACCTTAGGGCTGGGAGAATTTTGGAAATTTGAATTTTTGTCGGCATCTGCATCGCTGCACTGGAATATGGTACCAGGAGCGACTCATCATTCGCCGTTTTTTTTGTTTTTTTTGTTTGTTTTACCGCGATTGCTCTATCATTTCAGCTTTTCTTATCGCGAAGGTCGCGATTGCCCTATCATTTCGGTTATTTATTCGCAGTTGCCCCATCTTTTCGGCTTTATTTTCATTTTCATTTTTACTCGCTGGTTTTTATTGCGAGTTGCCCCATCATTTCGGCTTTTCTTTATTTTTCTTTTATTTACACATTTTTTTATATACACACATTTTTTTTACATTCCCAGTTTAACGACTTAGAGGTCGACTGTTCCCAGTTTAATGACGTGGTGGTCGATTGTTTTCAGAGAAAGGCAGATGTCTAAGAGAATCGGTTTCACGAAGAACTTCGGTCTCCGTTTGTATGAAATTGGCGGTTGCAGCTTGACTGTTTGTTAACACGCCTTTGGACAGTTCTATCTCTCCTGCCTTGTATTGCTTTTCGACCCAATCTTTGAAGACGAAGCAGTCCTCAATGGCATGACCTATCACTCTGTGATAGGGGAAGTATTTGGGGTCGTCGGTCCTATTCGCTTCCTGCGGTCTTTTTGACTCTGGCAGTTGTAGACCGTTCTTCAGGGCGTCTTTGAATATTTTACGGATTTTGTCCCTTCTGAAGGAATAGACCTTATCCAGCTTCTCTTTCAGTGGAGATTCTCCTCCCTCTCCGAACATTGGCCTCCGAGGCTGGTTGGCGCTAGGCCCGCTCATCCCTTTCTTATTTCGGTTAGCCGAAGTGTTGAAAGATTCAGAATCATTGGAGTTTCCGCCTTTGCGATTATCGTCCTTTCGGTTTCTCCAGGACCTATTGTTATTTTGGGAATCCGAGGAGGACTCCTATTTTGAGCGCTCCAGCATCTGAACTTTCCTGGTCAGCTCTTGGAATATTTTGAGACCCGCGGTGCATAGAAACGGGGCCATCCAATTGTTGAGATTTCCGACGAGGAGACTGACGGATTGGTCCTGCTCTACGGCGGTTCGCATTTGACAGAGAGATTGCGCCATCGGGTTATAAAATCCGTGCTGCTTTCGTTGTTCTTGGGCTTGGTCCTTACGAGCTCGGCAATGGTGATCTTATCGCTGACGCTCATGAATCTTTGTCGAAACAAAGATTCCATTTGGACGAAAGTAGTAACGGAGCCATCCGGTATGCTCGCGTACCAGTCGAAAGCAACATCAGTCAAGCTATTAACGAACTGGCGGAGGAGAAGCGCATCATTGCCCCCAGTATTCCCGCATGAGGCTTTGAAGTGGGCGATGTATTGATTCGCATTTCCCGTCCCATCGAATCTTCCGAATTTAGGGATGACATAGCCGCTAGGAAACTCTACCAGATCATACTGAGCAGGATATGGTCTCCCACTACTGCTGATATCTTTTTGCGCTTCGGCTTCAGCTACCAGTGTTTTGACTTCGCTGGCAACCAAATCCATGATTTGATTTTGAGTTAGCGGGCAACTATCATCGGTAGCCAAGACATTTCCCGAGATAGGATGCGACTGATTTTCATGCGGTTCGCCCACTTTTGGATTTGAGGGAATAGGCGTCGGCTGCCTTGGGACACCGTTTCCCGGTTCACGAGCAGAGCCCTGTGCTTGATTGGGCGGCTGAGAGGCAAGTTTGGTCGTAAGCCGTAAGACGACATTTGTCAAGTCGTCGATCTTTGAGTAGAGCTTGGCCATCTCCTTGTCTTTGCTTCTGAGCAGTTTTCGGAGCTCTTAGAGAAGTTGTTGCTCCGCAGTCTTAGGACGGAAAGTTGTCTCATCTTCGCTTTTCGAGCCTGACTCCTCATGAATTGAGGGCTCTCTCTGCCTATCAGCCTCATCGAGAGGGTTTTCATCATCCAGCGGAGGTGGCTGTTCTTGGGAAGTGGCAACCACATTCAAGCCAGATTGGATTTGAGATGTGGTGGCTCCGTCCTTGCTCTTGCTGCGCGTGCCCACCACGTAGACAGTGTGGATAACACATTCAACCATCCCCTCAACTTTGGCGGGGTAACCCTGTTCTTCGAACCTCATGAGGTTTAGCCTGGCAGGAGCCCTAGCATTTTTGTTGGCTCTATATCTGAGCCTTTTCTCCCTCGGCTTCTCGATTTTGAAGGGTTGGCGGACATCCGCTACCCGGGAAGCCATTGTGAGTTGATCAGAGGGGAGCTTAGAGAAGACACCCGATCGAGCAGTGGTCAAGGGCACCGCTAGAGCTTGCTCGGGACGCGTTGTAGATTTGTTGGTGTTGATGGCCTTTCCCCCAGCTGGGGCCAAGGAAAGTCGTTCAGACACCGACTTGCGTTTGGGTTGGGGCGCCCTTGAGATCACCACATTTGGTCTCCTGCCTTTCGAGACCGGTTTGTCTACCACCGGGGCTTGAGGAGCTGGGATGGCGCCAACTGGCATGAACACAATAGAGCCGAATGGTAGCAGCGGCTCCTCCCATTGTCGCCCGAGACTGGCCGGAACGACCGTCCTAGAGTCTATCATCATCGTTTAGGAGACGGGAGCTGTTCATCATCGAAGACATCGTCGGAAGGTGATTACTTGAAAATCTGCATGAAAAAGCATTATTTTTAGTATAAATACAGGTATGTATATTGATTGAGTTCGAATGAACGCTTAACCCGAAATATAGGAGGAGAGATTGGTCCCACCGGGCGTGCCAGAATCTGAAGGGTGTTTTTCGTCACCCCATTGAGATGGGAATACGCACGCGCTTGTCAGGAATACTACAGATTCCCCCTGCCTAGGGTGGGCCGAGGTTTAATTATTGTGGGGATCCGAATCTCCGGCAGCCGCGGACTAAGCTGTCGTTAATTACCCCTTGCCTTTGGAGCGAGGGAACCTCCGATTGACGGGTTAAACTGGTCATGCGAACTCAATGTGCAGTATGCGTATGATGTGTTTTGAAAGGGGGTTTTGGATATATTGGGGGCCCCGCAGAGTTTTTACGGGGGTCCCGCTACCCGGATAGCGGGCTGGGGGTCAAGGGGGCTAGCAGCCCCCTTGCGGGGTGCGGGGTGCGGGGCAGCGCCCCATTAGAAATTTTTTTCTAACAGGGACAATGGCGTGGTGTATGTGTGTGTGCACATATGTATATATATGTGTGTATATATATATATATATGTATAAGAAAAAAAAAAGAAAAGGCATCCAAAGGATGCGTGGGGGCAGCACCTTGGGCGCTGTGCGCCCAGGTGCTGTGCGCTTAGGCGCTAGAGTGCCACGTGTCGGCATGTGGGCGCTCTGCCCTTAAGCGCAAGTGCGCTACGTGTCGGCACGTGCGCGCTCTGCGCTTGAGCGCCTGACGCTCGATCGCAAGTGCGCCGCGTGTCGGCACGGGGGCGACTTGCGCTTGAGCGCTGGGCGCTTGAGTGCAAGTGTGCCACGTGTCGGCATGGGGGCGACTTGCGCTTCAGCGCCTAACGCTCGAGCGCAAGTGCGCCACGTGTCGGAACGGGGGCGACTTACACTTGAGCGCAAGCGCGCCACGTGTCGGCACCGGGGCGACTTGCGCTCGAGCGCTTGCGCTCGAGCGCAAGCACGCCATGTGTCGGCACGTGGGCGCTTTGCGCTCGAACGCTGAGCGCTTGAGCGCAAGCGCGCCACGTGTTGGAACGCGGGCGCTCTGTGCTTGAGCGCCGGCGAGAAAAAGAGGCTTTTAGCCTAAAAAAATTCTGGGAAGAGAAATCAGAGACGAGTTGGACTCTTGAGTGTGTTTTTTTTTGGGTTTAGTGAAAGGGGTTCTTCTTCTTCCTCCTCTGTTAGCTGGATCTTGAAGATCAAGAGATGTGAGATCTCAAAATCTCTCCTTTTGGGGATCTAAAGACAGATCCAAGTTCCCCTTTGTGGGTTTGGTGGTGAAAAAGTATTTTGTTTTTGAAAAGGAAGAGTAAAACTCTTGATTTAATTCAGAAGAAAGAAGAAGGTTTAAGACCTTCAGAAAAGGGAAAGAAATACAAACCCTGGGTTTTTGAGAGAATCAAAGTTGTTACTTTATTCATCATCATGTTGTCTTTTATAGGCTTACATATTTACATATAGCCCCTTGGGCTTCAAAAAAAATGGCATTTTGCCTATCCCATGGCTCATGTGCCATTTCATTTTTGCACACAAGCCATGGGCTTAAAAAATATTGGCTTTATGCCCATTTTGCATACATTCATGTATAAAAAATTACATAAAAAGTATTTATTACATGATTTTGTTGTTGGCATGGGAAGGCTGGCCGCGGGCTCGACTTGGGCATGGGCCCGCTTGACCTGGGCTTGGGCCCACCTAGCTTGAGGGTTGACCTTGACTTTGACTCGGTCAACCGGGGTGTAAATTTTTACCCCAACATCAATCAACTCTACTTCCTGGGTATTGGATACCGGATCAGGATCTCATATATGCAATTCATTGCAGGCACTGAGAGACCATAGAGTGCTGAAGGTTGGTGATATGACCCTCCAGGTTGCTAACGGAGCTAGCGTGGGTGCTGTGTCCGTAGGGGATTATGACCTAGGATTGACGAGTGGACATATTTTGGTTTTGCGCAACTGTTTTTGTGTACCTAGTTTAACGTGTAATATCATATCAGTATCGTTGTTATCAAAAGAAGGTTATGATTTCACGTTTGTAAGCGATGTTTTTAACATCCACCTTAATCATGGTTTGATTGGGTCCGGTACACTAGATAACGGTATATACGTGCTAAAGCAATTACAGATTTTCAATGTCCAGAACACACTAAAAAGAAAGTCTCCAGATAGAAATCAGGATTTCTTATGGATTGTAGGCTGGGTCACATCAATGAGACAAGGTTAACTAAGTTACATAGAGAAGGATATTTGGATCCGTTCGAATATCAATCTTATGCAACTTGTCAATCATGTCTCAAAGGAAAGATGACAAAGACTCCATTCACTGGACATGGAGTAAGAGCGAGCGAGCTCTTAGGACTCATACACAGCGATGTATGTGGTCCAATGTCTACACATGCAAGAGGTGGTTTTTCATATTTCATTACTTTTACGGACGATTACTCTAGGTATGGATTCATTTTCTTAATAAAACATAAATCCGAGGCCTTTGAGAAATTCCAAGAATATAAGAATGAAGTAGAAAACCAAACCGGCAAAAGTATCAAGACATTGAGATCTGATTGAGGTGGTGAATACTTAAGTGCCGAGTTCCTAGGTTACCTAAAAGAGAAAGGAATTCTCTCTTAGCTTACTCCTCTATACACTCCACAGCATAACGGTGTATCGGAGAGACGGAACCGAACCCTATTGGATATGGTACGTTCCATGATGAGTAATGCTGAGTTACCGCGATCTTTCTGGGGTTATGCGCTAGAATCAGCAACATATCTTTTGAACAGGGCTCCTACCAAGACTGTGCCTACCACGCCATATCATATGTGGAGTGGGAAGAAACCCTATCTTCAGTATCTGAAGATATGGGGGTTGTCCAGCTTTTGTTAAAAAGCAGCATGCGGACAAACTCGAGGCACGATCAGTACAGTGTAAGTTTGTGGGATATCCAAAGAACTCCCAGTGGTATTTCTTCTATTACGCAGAGGAACAAAAGGTTTTTGTTTCTCATAATGCCCATTTTCTAGAACATCAGTTTTTAGAAAAGGAAACAAGTGGGAGCGCAATAGAACTGGAAGAAATTCCAGAACCACAAACTACTACTGAAAGTTTGGTAGAACCAGTAGTTCAAGAAGAACAGGACATTCCCGCACCCCTCCGCAAGAGTAGTAGGCCATCTCATCCGCCTGAGAGATACTACGGTTTTCTCATAGATGAGGATAGAAAGGATTGCGTCATTGATAATGATGAACCTACTAGCTTCCAGCAGGCCATCCAGAACGGCGACTCGGTACGATGGCTGGATGCAATGCGGACCGAGATGGAGTCAATGTACACCAAAAAAGTATGGACTTTGGACTTTGCTCCGATGGGGTAAAACCCATAGGATGCAAATGGATCTTCAAGAAAAAGATTGGTGTAAATGGACAGGTGGAAACCTATAAGGCTAGACTTGTTGCAAAGGGTTTTCGTCAAAGAGCTGGTTTGGAATATGACGAAACTTTTTCTCCAATGGCTATGCTCAAATCCATTCAGATCCTTCTTGCCATTGCCGCCTTCCATGATTATGAGAACTGGCAGATGGACGTAAAGACGGCTTTTCTAAATGGTAGTTTAGAAGAGTGCGTCTATATGGATCAGCCAGAAGGCTTCAATCAAAGTGGGAGCAGCGGGAAAGTGTGCAAGTTGCTTAAGTCCATTTATGGACTAAAGCAGGCATCGCGGAGTTGGAACATCTGTTTTGATGAAACGGTCAAAGAATATGACTTTATCAAAAATCCAGATGAACCATGTATATATAGTAAAATTGTAGCACGAACTGTCGTATTCCTCGTCTTGTACGTGGATGACATTCTATTAATAGGAAATGACATTCCTATACTACAATCTGTCAAAGGATTCTTGTCACACAGGTTCTCCATGAAAGACCTGGGTGATGCCTCTTACATTCTGGGGATCCAGATCTATCGTGATAGATCTAAGAGGATGTTGGGACTTTCGCAGTCCAGGTATATCAACACTGTACTGAAAAGATTCAGTTTGGAAGATTCTAAGTGCGGTAATTTACCGGCTTGTCACGGAATCACCCTATCCAAAGAGATGTCTCCCAAGACTGATTTGGAAAGGGATCGCATGTCAGTTATACCCTACGCTTCTGCGGTAGGCTCTATATTCTATGCGATGTTGTGCACCAGACCAAATGTAGCTTACGCACTGAGCGTGGTAAGCAGGTATCAGTCAGACCCAGGGGAGAAGCACTGGATAACAGTAAAGAACATTCTCAAGTACCTGAGAAGGACTAAGGATATGTTCTTGGTTTACGGTGGAAAAGACCTCCAGATTGAGGCTTTTGCCGACTCCAGCTTCCAGAGCGACAAAGATGAATCCAAGTCCATGTCAGGTTATGTCTTTACCCTCAATGGAGGGGCGGTGCGCTGGAAGAGTTCAAAGCAGGACACCGTTGCTGACTCGACGATGGAAGCGGAGTATATCGCAGCTTGCGATGCCGCAAAAGAAGCAGTCTGGATAAAGAAGTTCCTAACAGAACTTAAGGTGGTTCCTACCATTGCTGATCCAATACCGATGTAATGTGACAGCAACGGAGCTATAGCTTTAGCGAAGGAACCTAGGTCCCATCAGAAGTCCAGACACATCTTGAGGCGGTATCACCTGATCAGGAAGATCATAGATCGACAGGAGATCGAGGTCCGGAGAGTTCCTACAGAGGAGAACACTGCAGATCCATTCACTAAGGCCTTACCCCATATTCAGTTCGAGAGGCTACTCGAGATGATAGGTCTTCGATACGCCAGTACATGGCCCTAATGTAAGTGGGAGATTGTTAGTGTATATTCCCTAGGGGCCATTATTGTATCATACTAGCTTGTATATTACTTAATGGAAGCTTGGGATTTTCAAAGTTATATTAACAGTCTTGCTAAACATGGTAGTATGCTACTTGGTTTATTTCTATCTTAATATGTGTATATGTTAGCATATCGAGAATGCATATTGATAGAGCCCTTAGGATCTTGCTTGACTACCAGCGTTGTGATGGAAGTCACACTAGTGGGGGCTGGGTAGTCTACAAGCACATCCTTTTTCAGGTCCTTAGTCGTAGGATTATCGAGATAGGGCATCGATACTCCGGAGTAGACTAGTGTGTGCGCTTCTCATCCCAGTTGGAGAGATGGTCTGTCCCACAGCCATCAGTACGTTGTACTGGAGATAGTATACAGGTACTCGTTGGGTTACGGGTGCACCGAACAGGACTCGCAGGGAACTGTTGGTTGGTTTTATACCCATCGTCAGTTAACAGTTCCCAGGTGACATGAGTACAGCATAGTCCGCAGACTTGACACTGCTGCTTCGTCTCGAGTGTGTTCCCACTGTTCTTAGATTGCTACCCTACCACGGCTCAAAGGAGTCATGCAAACAAGTAGCAGTTGGGTGCAGTCCCGAAGCACTTGGAGGCAGTGGCGGTTAGATAGGATTCGTCTCTCCCGGTATTGGGAGTTGATATCGTGTTGTGTTTGGAGAGCCATTACG
Organism: Agapanthus africanus; assembly: GCA_030015575.1. Lineage (NCBI taxonomy): Eukaryota > Viridiplantae > Streptophyta > Magnoliopsida > Asparagales > Amaryllidaceae > Agapanthus > Agapanthus africanus. The sequence goes on from JASDDO010000006.1 coordinate 217,762,637, forward strand.
CAAAGTCCCTGGCCCAGGCAAGCGAGATTTACTAGTAGGATTTCCAGTAGCTTCTCAAGGTGTAATGGGCTTCACTCCGACACGACTTATACCGCTTTTAGGGGACTGACGCTTGCCGCCCCCTAGGCCCGATATGCGATAGTCTTAGACGAACAGAACGGACTGTACGGAGATTGTCACATCAGGCTCAGTAGGAGTTCGGATGGGTTTCCTCATCGGCCTTCTTATCGACATCTGCCTGGGGACCGTTACGTACAGCTAGTGCCGCTTGCGGTCTGTGGTTAAACCCACTGCCAGCGTAGTGTCGAGTCTTTAGAGTCCCACACAGAGAGTTTCCCTGCTTCGGGAGAAACGATATAGAGGTCGTATGGTTTTACGACAGGGTTTGGACACGCACGTGCATTTATGCACGTACGATGTTCGGACAGTTTATACTAGCAGGCTTTGGTTTAAGCCAGATTCTACTATTGGATTATTGGATTTATACAGTCTTAGTATTTCCGTGTTTTCACGGATAGGAGGGGCGTTCTCGTAATTACTCGAGAAGCTTATAGATGTTTGATGAGGTGGAGAGCTTAGGTGTTATATGCATTAAATGGTTTTGTGACTCATGGAGATGATTCATCAAGTGAGTTAATGAAGCATTAATGGTTTTAATGACTCATTAGATGATTCATTTGTATTAAATGAAGCATGAAGATATTTGTGCAAAGATATTTTGTGCAAGATATTTTATGCTTCATGATATATATACACATATGAGTTAATTTCCATTTGATAATTACTCTCACCTTCTCTCTCCTCAAGCTCTCTCTCTTCAAAGAACTAACCCTAACCTCTCATGTGTTGAGATCCAAGGGTTATCAAGACTAATAGATCCCTAATCCTATTCTATATCCTCTAGGTTACTTTGATTAGCACTCTTAGCAACCTAGTTACCTCAAGTGAGAGGTTAAGCTTGGAGAAGTAGCTCTCGGATGGATCTTCTATCACAACGAGGAGGCCGATGAGGAGGTGGTCTACGAGAACCAGAAGGACTTGATTCATTAGGTATAATCATCTTTCATAGTAGCTAATCACTTCTATGTTGTTGTTAGTTAGGGTTTAGCAAAGATCCGTAAAGTTAGTCGATGTTAGTTTAAACAAAATGATTGTTTTACCTATTCCGCCTCCCCGCATCATGTGGGGTGTCTAACGTCGACTTACACTCTGTTATCTTAATATCCTTCCTTAGCCTGTGTTCAATCACTCTCTCCCAAAGTTTCATGGTGTGACACATAAGTTTTATTCCACGGTAGTTTGAGCAACTTTGAATGCCATCCTTATTCTTGAAGATAGGTACAAGGATACTTTTCCTCCATTCATTTGGCATCTTTTTTGTCTGCCAAATCTTATTAAACAGATCTGTCGTCCATTTAACGCCTATTTCTCCTAAGCATCTCCAAACCTCGATAGGAATCCCGTCAGGACCAACCGTTTTTCTTAAACTCATTCTGTTCAAAGCTTCTTTAACCTCGGGTAGTCTTATTTTACGCATGAAATCACGGTTTATATCTTGAGATTGAATGACAAGTCCATCTAAATTCTTAGTAAAGCTCTCATTGAACAATTTGTCAAAATAATCTCTCCACCACTCCTTGATATCCTCATTTCGAACTAAAACCTTCTGATTTTCATTTTTGACACACTTCACCGCACACAAGTCTCTGGTCTTCCTTTCCCGCATCCGAGTAATCCGGTATATATCATTTTTAGCCTCTTTAGTGTCTAATTTCTCGTACACCTCCTTGTAGACCTTAGATTTAGCTTCCCGAACAGCTTTCTTAACTTCCTTTTTAGCCATTTTAGACTTCTCAAATCTCTCCACATCTCTACTTTTCTTCAAATATTTATAAGAATCCCTTTTAATTTTAATAGCAGCCTTTACTTCATTCCACCATGATGTTGCAAGTCGATGCTACACACCCCACGTGTTTGCGGGGAGGCGGAATGTGCAAAAAAACGATTTTTATAAGCTTCGTAACATTGAGTAAACTCCAGGATCGATACTAAACCCTAACTAACAATATAGCAAAGAGGTTTAACTACTATGTGTGAGTGTTATACCTCAAGTTCTCGCTGTCCTTCACCTCCTCGTTGTCCTTCTCCAAGTCGTGAGCTCCTCGAATTGAGAACGGAATGCACTTCCTCGTCGTCTTCTCCAAATCGTAGAAGATCCACCCGAGAGATCTGACTTTGAACTTTACCTCTAACTTGAGGCAACTAGGTCACTTGGATTAAGTAGCCTAGGATGTGTAGAGAGTGATGAGGGATCATGTTGTCTCACTAAACCCTAGGATTTTCAACTCATGAAATGGTTAGGGTTTGAGAGGAATGGAGAGAGGCTTGAGAAAATGAGAGAGGAAAAACTATCTGTTGTTTTTTTTCAAGTGAGGAATTTTTGTGAAATGGCTAAGTTTTTTGACTTTCAAGGCACAAGAAAATATCACACAAATATCTTACAAAATATCTAACAAATATCTAAGTCAACCAAAAACCAAATGAGTCCAAGAAAGTCAATACCAAACCCTAATCCTATTTCACTAAAATACCATATAGTTTCCTCTCTCATTCCCTCCACCTCACAAAAGAATTAATCATAAATGAAAAACCCTAATTGAGGTGTCAAACTCCAAGATGTAATCATGATCAAATTACAAGAATACCCCTCTCAGCCGTATATACATGCCCGCATCCGTATTCCGAGAAACACGAATACAATGAGACGAAACTAATCCAATAATCAAATACAAGGATCGCCTTAAACCAAAGCCCACTGGTATTGTCCGCCCGAACATCATATGCGCACAAGTACACATATGTGATCGAACCCTGTCGTAAAACCATACGACCTCTACGCGTTTCGCCCGAAGCCAGGAAACCCTCTGTGTGGGACTCTAAAGACTCGACAGTACTCTGGCAGTGGGTTTAACCAAAAACGCGTCAGTGGCACTAGCTGTACGTAACGACTACCCAGATATCTGTCGACAAGAAGGTCGACGAGGAAACTCATCCGTACCCCTACTGAGTCTGTCTGTGGCAATCTCCATACAGTCCGGTCTGTTCGTCTAAGAGTATCGCATATCGGGCCTAGGGGATGGTAAACGTCAGACCCCTAATAGCGGTATAAGCGTGTCGGAGTGTAGCCCAGAACACCCTGAGAAACTACTGGAATACCTACCAGTAAATCTCACTTGCCCTGGCCAGAGACTTTGTGTAATGGCTTTCCGAACACAGCGCGACATCAACCCCCAATACCGGGAGAGACGAATCCTATATAACCGCCACTGCCTCCAAGCGCATCAGGACTGCACCCAACTACTACCTGTTTGCACTGTAAGTCCATGTCACGCAACCCACGTGATCGCGGGGAGGCGGAATATATGAAAAACAATTATCAAAGCTTCGTAACACGGACTTGAGAACACGGATCGTGTCTAAACCATTACTAGCAAACTACGAAAGGTTTAACTACTCGGATTCGAGGTTATACCTCATGTTACATGTCCTTCGGGTCTTCATCGATGTCCTCCACACCTCGTAGGCTCTATGGAAGATGGGCACCTCAACGGCCTCCTCAAGTCAAAGACGATCCACCCGAGTGTCTATAGTCCGAGCTCCTATCTCGAATCTGAGATAACTACGGCTTCTAGTTTTCTAATCTAGAAGTCCTAGAGGGTATAGAGTATTTAGATGGATTACTTAGTCACTTAAACCCTAGGATTCTCAACTCAAGAGAGCTTTTAGGGTTTGAGGAAGAAGATGAAGACTTGAGGAGAGAGAAGTGTTTTGTGATAATGAAATGAATAATTCTCATGCTAGAATAATATGAAGCATAATAATATCTCTCTTGATAATATCAAGATAATATCGAGCATGCTTCATTTAATACTAAGGGTGAATCGCCTCATAATTCATTAAGCATTTAATGTAAACATACACCTCATCCTCCACCTCATTTAGTTTAAATCCTAAAAGGAAATAAACACAAATAAGTCACCTTCTTCTAGAAGCTTCTCGAGAAATTACGAGACTGCCCCTCCCATCCGTATTTCCGAAAACATGGATAATCTTTGACTGAATAAATCCATCTGTATAATACTAGAATCTGGCTTAAACCAAAGCCCGCTAGTATTATCTGCCCGATCATAGTACGTGCACAAGTGTACGTAAGCGATCGCGGCCCTGCCGTAAAATCATACGGCCTCTACACCTTTTGCCCGGTGCAGGGAAACTCTCTGTGTGGGACTCTAAAGACTCGACACTACGCTGGCAGTGGGTTTAACCACAGGCCGCAAGCGGTACTAGCTGTACATAACGGTCCCCAGGTAGATGTCGATAAGAAGGACGATGAGGAAATCCATCCAAACTCCTACTGAGCCTGATATGACAATCTCCATACAGTCCGGTATGTTCGTCTAGGACTATCGCATATCGCGCCTAGGGGCGGTAAACGTCAGACCCCTGATAGCGGTATAAGTCGTGTCGGAGTGAAGCCCATTACACCTTGAGAAACTACTGGAAACCTACCAGTAAATCTCGCTTGCCCTGGCCAGGGACCTTGTGTAATGTATCTCCATACACAGCGCGATATCAACCCCCAATACTGGGAGAGACGAATCATGTCTAACCGACACTGCCTCCAAGTGCTTCGGGATTGCATCCAACTACTACCTGTTTGCACGACTCCTTTGAGCCGTGGTAGGGTAGTAATCTAAGTACAGTGGGAACACACTCGAGGCGGAGCAGCAGTGTCAAGTCGACGGACTAAGCTATACTCATGTCACCTGGGAACTGCTATCTGACGATGGGTATAAAACCAACCTGCAGTTCCTGGCGAGTCCTGTCCGGTGTACCCGTAACCTAACGAGCACCTGCATATTATCTCCAGTACGACATACTGATGGTTGTGGGACAGACCATCTCCCCAGCTGGGATGAGAAGCGTATACACCAGTCTACTCTGGAGTATCGATGCCCCGTCTCGATAATCCTACGACTAGGGACCTGTATAGGATGTTGCTTATTGACTACCCAGCCCCCACTAGTGTGACTGCCATCACAACGCTGGTAATCAGGCAAAGTTCCTAAGGGCTCTACTAATATGTATAAGCGATATGTTAAAAGAAACATATGCACATATTAAAGTAGAAACAAACCAAGTAGCATACTACCATTTTTAGCAAGACTGTCAATACAACTGTGAATATCCCAAGCTTCCATTAAGTAATATACAAACCAGTATGATACAATAATGGCCTCTAGGGCATAAACACTAACAATCTCCCACTTGCACTAGGGCCATGTACTGGCATGTCGCAGACCTATCATCTCGAATAGCCTCTCGTACTGCGTATGAGGAATGGCCTTTGTGAATGGATCAGCAGTGTTATTCTCCGTATCTACTCTCTTTACCTCGATCTCCCGGCGATCTACGATCTCCCTGATCAGGTGATACCGCCTTAAGATGTGTCTGGACTTCTGATGGGACCTGGATTCCTTCGCTAAAGCTATAGCGCCGTTGTTGTCGCAATACAGATGTATTGGATCAACATTGGTAGGAACCACCTGAAGTTCTGTGAGGAACTTCTTCATCCAGACAGCTTCTTTTGCGGCATCGCAAGCAGCTATGTACTCCGCTTCCATCGTTGAGTCAGTAATGGTGTCCTGCTTGGAACTCTTCCAACAGACCGCCCCTCCATTGAGGGTAAAGACATAACCCGACATGGACTTGGAGTCATCCTTGTCACTCTGGAAGCTGGAGTCAGCAAAGGCCTCGATCAGGAGCTATTTCCCACCATACACCAAGAACATCTCCTTAGTTCTCCTCAGGTACTTGAGAATGTTCTTTACTGCTATCCAGTGCCTCTCCCCTGGGTTTGCCTGATACCGGCTTACATGCTCAATGCGTATGCTACATCTGGTCTGGTACATAACATCGCATACATTATAGAGCCTACTATAGAAACGTAGGGTATAATCGACATGCGAGCCCTTTCCAAATCAGTCTTGGGAGACATCGCTTTGGAGAGGGTGATTATGTGACAAGCCTGTAGGTTACCGCGTTTAGAATATTCCATACTGAATCTTTTCAATATGGTGTCTATGTACCTGGACTGCGAAAGTCCCAACATCCTCTTTGATCTATCACGATAGATCTGGATCCCCAGAATGTAGGTGGCATCACCCAGGTCCTTCATGAAGAACTTCTGTGACAAGAATATTTTGACTGACTGTAGCATAGGTATATCATTTCCTATTAGGAGAATGTCATCCACGTAAAAGAAGAGAAATACTACAGCTCTCCCTACAATCCTACTGTATATGCATGGTTCATCTGGATTCTTGATAAATTCGAATTCTTTGACAGTATCATCAAAATAGATGTTCCAACTCCGCGATGCCTGCTTTAGTCCATCTGCCAGAACTTGCACACTTTACCGCTGCTCCCACTCTGAATGAATCCCTCTGGCTGATCCATATAGACGCATTCTTCCAAATTACCATTTAGAAAAGCCGTCTTTACGTCCATCTGCCAGATCTCATAATCGTGGAAGGCAGCAATGGCAAGAAGGACCCGAATGGATTTGAGCATAGCCACTGGAGAAAAGGTTTTGTCATAGTCCAAACCAGGTCTTTGACGAAAGCCCTTTGCAACAAGTCTAGCCTTATAGGTTTCAACCTGTCCATCTACACCAATTTTCTTTCTGAAGATCCATTTGCATCCTACGGGTTTTACCCCATCTGGAGCAATGTCCAAAGTCCATACTTTGTTAGTTTACATGGACTTCATTTCGGTCCGCATTGCATCCAGCCATTTTACCGAGTCGCCGCTCTGAATGGCTTGCTGGAAGCTAGTAGGGTCATCATTGTCAATGATGCAATCTTATCTATCCCCAACTATGAGAAAACCGTAGTATCTCTCGGGCGGATGAGACAGCCTACTACTTCTGCGGATAGGCGCTGGGATGTCCCTTTCTTCTGAAACTTCTGGTTCTACCATACTTTCAGTAACTGCTTGTGGTTCTGGAATTTCTTCCAGTTCTATTGAGCTCCCACTCTTCTGATTTTCTAAAAATTCAGCTTCTAAGAAGTGGGCATGACGAGAAACAAAAACATTTTGTTCCTCTGCGTAATAGAAATAATACCCCTTGGAGTTCTTTGGATATCCCACAAACTTACACTGTACTGAGCGTGCCTCGAGCTTGTCCGCATGCTGCTTTTTAACAAAAGCTGGACATCCCCATGTCCTAAAGTGTTTAAGACAGGGTTTCTTCCCACTCCACATCTGATATGGTGTGGTAGGCACAGTCTTGGTTGGAACCTGGTTCAAAAGATATGCAGCTGATTCTAGTGCATAACCCCAGAAAAATCGTGGTAACTCAGCCTTACTCATCATGGAACGAACCATATCCAATAGGGTTCGATTCCGCCTTTCCGATACACTATTGTGTTGTGGTGTGTATGGAGGAGTAAGCTGAGCGAGAATTCCATTCTCTTCTAAGTATCCCAGGAACTCGGCACTTAAGTATTCACCACCTCGATCAGATCTCAGTGTCTTGATACTTTTTCCTGTCTGTTTTTCCACTTCATTCTTGTATTCCCGGAATTTCTCAAAGGCCTCGGATTTATGCTTCATCAAGAAGATATGTCCATACCTAAAGAAATCATCCGTAAAAGTAATGAAGTAGGAATAACCACCTCTTGCATGTGTAGACATTGGACCGCACACGTCACTGTGTACGAGTCCCAAAAGCTCGCTCGCTCTTACTCCGTGTCCAGTAAACGGAGTCTTTGTCATCTTTCCCATGAGACAAGATTCACAAGTAGCATAATATTGATATTCGAACGGATTCAAATATCCTTCTCTATGTAACTTAGTCAATCGTGTTTCATTGATGTGACATAGTCTACAATGCCATAAGAAAGCCTGATTTATTTCTGGAGACTTTCTTTTATGTGTGTTCTGGACATTGAAAACATGAGCTTGATTTAATACGTATATACCGTTATCTAATGTACCGGACCCAATCAGAACTTGATTTAGGTGGATGTTTACTACATCGCTTACGAATGTAAAATCATATCCCTCTCTAGAAAGTGAGGATACTGATATGATATTACAAGTCAAACTAGGTACATACAACAGTTACATAGAATCAATATCTGCCCACTTGTCAGTCCTAGGCGATATTCCCCTACGGATTCAGCGTCCATGCTCATTCCGTTCGCAACTCTGAGAGACATATCACCTACCCTGATAACTCTACAGTTTCTCAATGCATGTAACGAATTACAGATATGAGATCCTGATCTGGTATCTAGTACCCAGGAAGTAGAGTTAATTGACAAACAGTTCTCAATTGCAAACACACCTGAGTCCGAAGACACAACATGCTTCGAATCCTAGCTACTGGCTTCCAAAGCCCTGCAATCCTTCTGCCAATGCCCCTTCCCACAACAATAGGAACATCCCTCCTTACCTACACAAAGTCCTAAAACTTTTGCTCTTCCCTTTCCTTCTACTTCACTGACACTGTATATCGGCTTTGTGGAGGTGTTCTTCTTTTCACCCTTTGCTTTTGCCTTGGAAGCAGAAGAAGAAGGTCCCCCATTAAGCAGAGCAGGTGTGTCCCTGGTTTCCTTCAGGATGTAAGTAGAGGGTAGGGACTGTGGAAATAAGTCAGCATATGACCTATTTCCCAACGTGGTCTCCAGGTCCATAAGCTCATCAATATAGCTAGTCATCGTAAGGACGTCGTCCCCTACAGATGACCCGACAGCCAACCTCGCTTGAATCAATTCGTTTGATGTCTCATATCTTGCGATACGAGATTGCTCTCCATATAAATCTTTGTTATGGAGGAAGATGAAAACTAAGTCCATATTCTCATGTTGCTTCTGGTATACACCATCAACTGAAGCCAATACGAGGCACTTGACATTCGCACTGTCCTTTTCCCATGTCTGATGGATATCCATATCCGCGACGGTGGAAAATGGACCTGGGACGGCGGGGGCTTGAGTAGTAATAGGGTGGTCCAGCTTGTCATAGGAAATGGACATCTGGACAAACCTTTGCCAGACATAAAAGTCAGATTCAGTCAACTTATTATCTAGATGTAACCTAGTCATGGTCACAGGGTCGCTGCAATTGTGAGAGAGAGAAGAAAACACTTTAGCATGATGCTTGCAAGTTTAGATTGGTTTTAAGTTTATCTAAACAGTATGGCTCCCACTGTTTCTCGAATCCTTTCTCAAACCATAAAAGAAGAATTAGTCAGGACTGGTCTCACCGTACAATACTAGCTTAACTGTTCAGCCAGACTAGTGTCGGTACTTCGAGAGAGGTTTTACGACGCTTTCGCGAAGTTCCTTAATTAAATAACCTCTTTTCCCAGGAGGCGTAGCCCCGCTGACACTGTTCTAGACACCTACTTGGTTTATAGCATTGATCGTTAAGTGACGAATCTCTTGATGAGTAGCATATACTCACAGTAGGATCGGGATCCTAATATCATCGTGTGATAATGCTGAAGGAATCCTACCAACATAATCAAACTCCAAATGGTATGCAATACCAGCAAGTTTCAGTTTCTTTATGTTAGTTATATGTATGCCCTAGAGGCCATTACTGTACATATGATGTATATTGTAGAGGATGCTTGGACATATATAGGGAGGACTTTCTTGCTCGACATGATAGTATGCTATCTGGTTGCTCTTTATCTTAACATATACTCTGATTGTCTCTATGTTACATGTTGATAAAGCCCTTAGGATGAGTACTTGACTACCAGGACTATTATGCAGATCATACTAGTGGGGACAGTGTAGTCGCTAAGTACATCCTTCAAATGTTCCTAGTCGTAGGTGTATCGAGACAGGGCATCGATATACCAGAGTAAACTAGCGTATGCGCTTATTGACCCATATGATGGGCGGTGGATGATCCCATATCCATTGGTGTTTGACATCAGAGAAGGAATACGGGTGCTCAGTGGAGACTGGGTACACTGTACGGACTCGCCAAGAACTCCCAGATGGTATTATACCTCACGTCAGATGGCAGTTCTCCGGTGACACTGGTACAGGTTAGTCTGTAGACCCGAGATCGTCATAGAGTCTTGTGTGATTCCCACTGTGCTTTGATTTCCATCATACCACGTCCAAGAAGGCGTGCAAATAGGTGGCTTTTGGCTACAGTCCCGAATCACATGGAGGCAATGAGCGATATGAGAGGTTTCGTCTCTCCCGGTATAGGGAGTTGATGTTGCACTGTGTTCGATTGGCTATAACTGGAAATCCCTGGCCAGGGTTGCTGAGATTTACTGGTAAGTGTAATCAGTAGTTTCTCGAACTGTTATGGACCTCATATCGACACGACTTATCAAGCTACTGGGGTCTGACGTTTACCACCCCTAGGCGAGATATGCGACATATCAGACGAAGAGACCGGACTGTACGGGAGTGTTACTGATTGGATTCGCAGGAGAATGTATAGGCTTGCTTGTTGATCTTCTGATCGCTCAATACCTGGGTGGCTGTTACGTTTAGCTGACCGCTTGCAGCTTGTGGGTGTTTGATATGATCATCACCTACTGCCGGCGTATTGACGATTCTTTAGAGTCCTACACAGAGGTTTCCTGGCTCAGGAAAAACGGAGTAGGAGCACATATGTGATATGTGCGGGACCGAGAACAATACGTGTATGTGATACCATATTAGATTCTCGCGATATGTGATATCGGCCGGGTATATGTGATATAGCCGGGTCATCGGATCAAGTGTTGATTCGATGAACTGATACAGATTATATTAGTCGGTTATTTATGAGATAGCCAGATTATCGGATCAAGTGTTGATTCGATAATTAAATGTATATTATATATGAGATATATTAAATTACATTAACTAATATAAGCTCACTTAAAGATTCTTTTTCTCACTTGGATAATACATTGATATATATGTGATATATGTTAATTGTATTATTTTATTTTGTTACAATAAATATTTTATATGTGATATATAATATTGTAATATGTTTTGTGGAGTTTAAATGTGGTTAGGGTTTGGATTAGGGTTAAGCTTGCATGAAGCTTTCATGAAGCTTCTTGAAGCTTTGACTTTGACTTGTGATATTTTGTGTAGATATTTCTTAACCCAACCCAAACCCTTTGCCATAGTTAATTCTCTACATGGGTTAAGTCTTCATTCTTAACCCATGGTTGCATTTCTAACCTCACACTTTATTTCATTATTCATCACAAATGGATTTGCTTCTTCTTCTTCTTCCTCTTGATAAAAAGCTTTCTAGCTTTTTTTAAAGTGATGATAATGAGTGAGAAATTGAAAACAAAAGAGAGCTAAATTCCTACTTCATCATCCTTATCTATTCTAGCGACTTAGATTAGGGTGTTTGTTTTTCTAATACTTGATTAACAAAGCAAGAGCTTGGGTTTGAGTTTCTTCAAGTTAGATCATCTTAGTTATTGAAGATCGGAAGCAAGCTTGCATCTTTCTCTTCATGGAGCCTCTCCAGAGTCCGGGTACATGATGATCGTGGCGAAGGGACCTCAACACGGAGCTTATGAAGCGAAGGAACGGACTACAAAGGTTGTAATCCCAAACTCTTAGATGTTAAAGTGTTTAACATGCTTGTTTGCCTAATTCTCTAGTATAGATCTTGGTTAGGGTTTGTTTAGCACCCCAAAAATTTCGATATGGCATGTGTGATGCCTTCCTAAACCTTACTAAGATGCTATAATAACCCTACAGTGGCATCAGAGCCGAGCTAGAGCATTGGGCGTTGTCTAGACGAAGTTTGAAGTCCGATCGAACTCCGAAACCCCGTAAAAACCTAGTTTCTGAAAAAAAATTCAAAAGTTGAAATTTTTCATATTAAAAATACTCAGAAAATCATGCAGGGAATTTTAAGAATTACTGTAAAGTACGAATCCCTAACTCCCTCAAAGGACCGCGGAACCGCATCCAAACCATGCGTTTGGCGGCGGTTCCGCGGCCAACTTTGGGAGTTGGGGTCTAATACTTCATGGTTATATTCTTGGGTATTTTTCATGCTTCTGGGAATTTTTAGTTCTACCCAAGTGTTGAGCCTTCTGGGATATATTGGGAACTCGTTGATTCGATCGGATAATTTAACTTCGTGTAAGTTTTCCGGGTAATTTAGAACGTGTTAAAAAGTTCGAACGGATATCAATAACTCATTTTTTCCCCTGCTGGAAAATTTCCAAGTGTTGGATTTTTTCCTTTGTTAAAGAACATGCACAGTCGTGCAAGTAACGCGGTGGACCCTCTAGAAGAACACAAACCTTAACTCGATTATGTGACCGTCTGAACCACCTATAAACCTTAGGGTTTGGGGCAGTACGGCGTTGCCACATGTGAGGCGTTGATTTGACCCTTCTACGGCTGGACCATTGGTACTGTGGCATGTGATGGATGCTTTTAAACTAAGTTCAAGTGTTGAGCAAAAAGGGAAATCTTGGGTGTTTGTTTATTCGATCGGAAAGTTTACATTGTCTATTTATCTGGAATGTGATGCAATATTTGGAATCCACAAGTAATTATGAGATAGCTAATTTGAATGTTATAAATCTAGCAGTTTAGTCTCGGATGATCGGTTGCCACGGGATTTTGATGCGATCAAAAGTCCGTCGCAATCACATAGCGTACGCGGATACTCGCCGGGTAAACTTAATAGATAGCCACGCCCCATAGTGTCACGACCCGAGAATTCGACTCGTGACCGGCACTTAACCACGCAACGTCTACAGGCGCAACGCGGCTAAGTAAGCCGAACCCAGAAATCAAAACCAATAAATATAGAGTGATTTTAAAACATTTTGTAAAAACAATCGTACATGTCTGAAAAACTTCCATTTATTTAGTAGAAATCCTTTTTAAGTTCAAAAATTATAAGTTTTATAATTTTGGTAACATTTCCCTTTTTAAAACATTTGCCCTGTCAGTCGGATAGAAACAAGGTGTAACAGAAACGACGAGTAAAAAGAATGAAGCATCACAAGAAGATATACGACGCCGTAGCGAAGAATACACAGTAAAGCAAGGACAATATCATAAAAGATGAGACTGCAAAAGTAAAGTCGGCTCACATGCGAGCTCGACACCAGAATATAAAATCATACATATCGTCCTCACAACTGTCTCTAAGTCAATACAGAAAAGTAGATGGAGAGTACTAGATACATCAATATACAACTGAAAGATAAAAGATACCGTACAAAACCCACCTATCAGCAAAAGGCTATCTCTGCTCAAAAAGGGGTATCTGTGCCAAAAGATGCGGTAACAGCCAGCCGTGACTACTCCCAAGGGCAACCTGCAAATACTGTGGCACAACGGGGGTGAGTTGCCAACTCGTGAATAGAGATAACATATAAAGGTAATCGCGAGCATGCACGTACAGCGCTACTCTAACAAATGCCAGCAGATGATATCAATGCGAGGTAAGCAGTATGCATAATAATAATCCAAGTCCTCTATCAGGTGATATAACTACAGCATGAGATGTGATAATAATGCCGAGCATGAGAATATAGTATCTACATGAAGTATCAAGGTGGACTACATATGTATGTATGCACCACAAATCCCAACATCCCAAACGCCGGTACTCCATCGGCCCTCAAATCCTGTATATCCCTGAAAATCCCGAGTGCCCAACATCGGCACCCAAATATCATAAATGCTCGTGTCTAGCATCGACACTTAAAACATCCTGTATCGGGCATCCGTCATTCCGGGTCAGCCCTCTCACAAAGTATATATCGGGAATCCGTCAATCCGGGTCATCCCTCTCTCAATACATCGGGCATCCGTCATTCCGGGTCAGCCCTATACCAATCCATCGGGCATCCGTCATTCCGGGTCAGCCCTCTCTCAAAGTATATATATCGGGAATCCGTCAGTCCGGGTCATCCCTCTCTCAATACATCGGGCATCCGTCATTCCGGGTCAGCCCTATATCAATCCATCGGGCATCCGTCATTCCGGGTCAGCCCTCTCTCAGTACATGCCTCTAGCACCGAGAAAACATGGGGCGGCGCCCCAAAATATCATATCAAGGGAACCGGGTTTTTAAATGATTACATATTTGAAAAGGCCACGGTTCCCAAATCCAGAAATCACATGAAATCTCAACAAGTAATACAAGTAAGGGTGATGTGATATGTGCATCAAGTATGTATATCTAGTCATGTCACAGAAAAATGAGCTACAATGCAATGATCCAATGTGATATAGGTATCAAGTATGAAATTCAAGTCATGTCATGTATAGATGAGCTACAACAATATACAACAGTATGATCATGGCAGTTCTATCAGTTCTAAGCAATATATATATATATATAGCAGGGAATGCAATATGCGATGACAATCCATGGTATGGTATATGCAGTATATAACAATAAGGTCCTATCAGCCCAGACGCATAACGCCATGCGGGCGATATCCCCGTAGATGTGAAATCTACTCACCGAGCCTCGTGCTAAGTGTATCCAACAACTTGCTTGCCCTTCTTCGCAGCGTCCGTCTCACTGGCCTGCGAACCTAAAATCACATAACAAATATCACACATAAGCTCATGTCACAAAAACGCGACATTACGGTCCAACTAGTCACTCGCGTCGCAAACCAATCGCGCGTGTGCGCGATACGCTAAAACGTGTAATCACGCGCCATGAAACTACCCCGACGCGCAGCGATACGCAGAAACCCAAACCTACACACGTATCACGCGTGTCGCGAAGGTTTAGAAAAAAAGCAAAATAGGTATTTGGTCCCAGATTTTCCTACAGAACTAAACTTACAAAAATATATATACCACAACACTACACACATTAGCAGACACCTACAGGACCAAACACCAACCAAAACACAACCCATCTGGCCGCAAATTGCGGCCAGAAAGAAGATTTCGGTGGCCCACTGTAGCAGTATGGGGGTCGGGTTTCACCTGGGGTATCAGCACTACTCCACTATTCTACAGTCTTCTCAATTTCATTTATATCACCTCGGGTCAAAAGCAGATCCAGAAAGCTCAAATTGTGCACAAATACGACATATTGCAACAATTAGTGAAACAGGTGGTATTTTAGTGTAATTGGGGTTGGACTAGGTTACAATGGCCTCAACAGACCTCAATCATCCTACTGGAACCAATTTACATCCCACATGTACAAAGTTCCTTCTAAACATCCCATATCACACTAAATCGCACCCAAATCCATTACCCGAAGCAAAACTACACTAACTAGGCAAACTAGGGAAGCAAGATAGGAAGTATACCTCATACTTAACCCTAGGGAACTGCAGGAAGGTGAAGGAGTGGAGGGGATGAAGCTGCAGTTGCTGCTGTTGCTGTTCACTGCTGCTGCTGTTGCTGTTCTCTGCTGCTGCTGCTACTACTCCTTGCTGCTGCTGCTGCTCTCATGCTGCTGCTGCTGCCTTCATGTTGCTGCTGCTGCTGCTTCAGGTAAGTGTGTGTGTGTGTGAGTGTGTGAGAGTTTGAGAGACTTGAGAGAAAACAAAGAAATGAGAGAAAAACAACCAACACTCAAGGGTCAACCCCTCACTCTCTCTCTTCATTTAATGCAAGCATGGCCTAAAGCCATGATGCACTCTCTCTCTCACACACACAAGTCAACACTTAACAAAATTTCAAATTTAAGTTACTTTTAACTAACTAATTAAACTCTCTTAAAACCCAAAAGAATTAATCCTACAATTAACCCACCATGGTTAATAATTATGGTATTAACTTGATTTAAAAACCCTAGTTTACATGCACATGTGTGTGCAAGCCTAGGAAAATTTTAGAAAAATAATTATTGGATTAGGAAAAATATTTAAAACACAGTTTGGTAAACTTTTTATTAAAAACCATTATTTAATTATAATTATTCACTAACCCTTATCCTAAGGTGTTACAATCTCTCCCCCTTAAAGAAATTCGTCCCCGAATTTCAAAAAAAATCTAACTACGGTTACCTTCAAAAAGATGGGGATACGCCTTCATCATCTCTCTTTCGGTCTCCCAATTGACCTCCTCACGGTTCTGACCACGCCAAAGTATCTTAACTGATGGAATGTCCTTCGATCTCAATCTTTTCACTTGTCGATCCAAGATCATCACCGGCTGCTCTGCATAGGAAAGGTCACGCTCAAGCTGGATCGTCGGATGCTGAATCGCATGCGAAGGATCATGTAGATATCTGCAGAGCATCGAGACATGGAATACGGGGTGCACTTCTAGAAAGCTGGGTGGAAGGGCTAAACGGTAGGCTACTGTACCAATACGCTCGAGGATCTCGAAGGGGCCCACAAATCTGGGACTGAGCTTCCCCTTCTTCCCAAACCTCATCACACCTTTCATTGGGGAGACCCTCAAGAACACATGATCACCAACAGAAAACTCAAGTCTGCGTCGTCGACGGTTTGCATATGCTCTCTGCCTACTCTGCGCTGCTCTCATCCTATCGCGAATCAACTGGATCTTCGCGGTCGTCACCTCAACGATCTGTGGCCCTAAGATACTGCCCTCACTGAGCTCTGTCCAACAAGTGGGCGACCTGCATTTCCTCCCATAAAGAGCCTCAAATGGTGCCATCTGAATGGTCTCCTGGTAGCTGTTATTGTAGGAGAACTCTACTAAGGGCAAATGATGATCCCAGCTACCTCCGAAATCTAATACACAAGCTCTGAGCATGTCCTCGAGAGTCTGGATGGTCCGCTCTGACTGTCCGTCGGTCTACGGATGAAAGGCCGTGCTGAAACTCAAGCGAGTGCCCAAAGCCCCCTGAAGCCTCTGCCATAGTCTACTAGTAAACTGGGTGCCTCTGTCGGACACAATGCTCATCGGGACTCCGTGTAGTCGCACTATCTCATCAATGTAGATCTGGGCATACTGAGTAAATCCGAAGGTCGTCTTCACCGGTAGGAAGTGAGCCGCTTTCGTCAAACGATCCACGATCACCCAGATGGAGTCATACCCCCGACTAGTCCTGGGTAGACCTACCACGAAATCCATCGAAATCTGTTCCCATTTCCACTCCGGAATGGGTAACGGCTGTAGCTCTCCCGCGGGCCTCTGGTGCTCAGCTTTGACTTGCTGACAAGTCAGGCATCTCGATACAAAATCTGTAATGTTCCTCTTCATTCCGTCCCACCAGTAAACATCTCTTATATCATGATACATCTTGGTGGAACCGGGATGGATGCTAAATACCGATCGATGCTCCTCCTCAAGAATCTCGCGTCTCAGCCCTTCAGCATCTGGTACGCACAGTCTGACCCCAAACCGTAGTACCCCCTGATCATCGATCATGAACTCGGAAAATCTGTCCTGTCCAATCTGTGCCATGATCTCTGAACATCGGTCATCACTGAGCTGTGCCTCACGTATACGATCGATCAACTGTGGCCATGCACGGACATGCGCTATCTGTCCTCCAATCGGCGTGAACTCGAACTGTACTCGACTGTCGCATAATATCTGCCAATCTGCGGATGACTGCTCCTGTACTGCGCTCAAACAAGATAGGCTACTCCCGGGCCTCCTGCTCAAAGCATCCGCCACCACATTTGCCTTGCCCGGGTGATATAAGATCTCGCAGTCGTAATCCTTCACTAACTCCATCCATCGACGCTGTCGAAGGTTCAGGTCCCGCTGCTGGAATATATATTTCAAACTCTTGTGATCCGTAAATATCTGACACGACTCGCCGTATAGGTAATGTCGCCAGATCTTAAGCGAAAACCACTGCTACCATCTCCAAATCATGAGTGGGGTAGTTTTGTTCATGTCTCTTCAATTGTCGCGAAGCATACGCGATCACCCTATCATGCTGCATCAGAACGCATCCCAGCCCCACTCGAGAAGCATCACAAAAGACCACAAATCCGCCCGGTCCGGACGGTAAAGATAACACCGGTGCCGTCGTCAGCTGAGTCCGTAACTGCTGGAAACTGTGCTCGCACTCCTCCGTCCAAACGAAAGGAACTCCCTTCCGGGTCAACCCGGTCAACGGTGTAGCAATACGTAAGAAGTCCTGCACAAAACGCCTGTAATAACCGGCCAATCCCAAAAAGCTGCGAATCTCCGTCACCGATGTAGGTCTGGGCCAACGCTGAACGGCCTCGATCTTCCTCGGGTCTACACATATACCGTCTCATGAAATCACGTGCCCCAAGAAATCTACGCTGTCCAGCCAAAAAGCACACTTGGAGAATTTCGCATAAAGCTGGTGCTCCCTCAATGTCTGCAATGTAATCCGCAGGTGCTGCTCGTGCTCCTCACTACTCCGGGAATACACCAAGATATCGTCAATGAAGACTATAATGGACAGATCCAAATAAGGCCGGAAAATACGGTTCATCAAATCCATGAAGGCTGCTGGCGCATTGGTGAGTCCGAACGACATCACCAAAAACTCGTAATGGCCGTAGCGCGTACGGAAGGCTGTCCGGGGAATGTCCTCCTGTCGAACCCGCAGCTGATGATAGCCCGATCGTAAATCGATCCTCGAAAAGTACCCTGCCCCCTGAAGCTGATCGAACAAATCGTCGATACGCGGCAAAGGATACCTATTCCGCACTGTCACCCTGTTCAGCTGGCGGTAGTCGATACAAAGACGCAAACTTCCGTCCTTCTTCCTGACGAACAGGACTGGAGCACCCCACGGGGAAACACTGGGTCGAATAAGTCCCTTGTCCAGCAAATCTTGCAACTGACCCTTCAACTCTCGAAGTTCCGCCGGGGCCATCCGATAAGGCGGTATGGAAATAGGTCCCGAACCAGGAACCAAATCAATACAGAAAGAAATGTCGCGCTCGGGCGGCAACCCAGGAAGCTCGTCAGGGAACACATCAGGAAACTCGCTAACAACCGGAACCTGATCCAATGGAACCTCTGTAGCGCGAGCATCGCAAACATAGGCGAGAAATCCCAGACATCCCTTCCTCAAAAGCTGTCCAGCGCGAAAAGAAGAAATCACACTGTGAGGGGCGGCACCACGGTCCCCCAACACAACAAAAACCGACTCACCGGGGAAACAGAATCTAACTGTCTTCTCGCGGCAGTCCACAGAAGCATAGCACGTGGCTAACCAATCCATGCCCAAAAGAACGTCGAAGTCCAACATCTCCAGAAGGATCAAGTCGACAGGCAACTCTCTCTCGCCAATACAGACGATACAGGATCGGAACACGTGCCTAGCCACAAACGACTCTCCCACAGGAGTGGTCACCACAAGCGGCTGATCAAGCAAGCCGGACTCTCTACCCAAACTCGGCACAAAGTGCGTGGATACGTACGAGTGTGTGGATCCGGGATTGAACAATACATGTGCATCAACTGAACATACAGGGAGGATACCTGAAACCACCGCGTTGGGCGCCTGCGCGTCCTGATGTGTCAAAGCAAAAACCCTCGCCTGTCCACCACCTGTGACTGGCTGCCCTCTGTCTCGGTCACCTCGCCCTCTCTGAGCAACTCCTCCACGCCCACGACCTCGCTGTGTATGAGTCTGGCGCGGAGCAACGGTAGGTACAATAGGCAACGCCCTCTGGGGTGGTGAAGGCGGTAATGTGACATGCGGTGCTGTCGCCTCCCTCCGGGGTAACTCAGGACAATCCCGTATACGATGGTAAGAACTCCTACAGCGAAAACATCCCGACGATGACCGCTGTCCGTCCTGGGAATAGGAGCTGAATAACCGGCCCCGCCCTGAATCTCTGCTGCCTGCAATACGTCTATCACGGCGCCGAAAAGGCTGTCTCTTTGCTGATGTATCCGCACGAACTCTCTTCGGCTCTGGAACTACCGAAGTCTCAACAAGGTGCTCCTCGACCACTAGGGCTGCGTCCACAGCTGCTGGATAGGTCTTGTAGTGCTGTGCGCTGATCGCGAGGAACAATGGTGTAAGCAAGCCTCGAACAAATCTCCTGACTCGCAACTCCTCGGTAGCCACTAAGTATGGGGCATAGACTGCTAGCTCTGTAAACAGCACATCATACTCTGCTACTGTTATCCCTGGCGTCTGGCGCAAGGACTCAAATCTGCGTGCTCGGGCATCTCTAACACTCTGGGGAAGGAAACGGGAAAGGAATATGGTCACGAACTCCGTCCAGGTCATAGGAGGAAGACCTGCCGCTCTGCCCTTCTCCACTGAGTCACACCACTTCTGCGCAAGACCTTCTAGGCGAAAGCTCGCGAACTCGACCCATCTCGCATCTGCGCATCTGAGGGAACGGCATATCCTGGCCATCCTGTCTATAAAAGACTGTGGGTCCTCGGCTGTATCGGTGCCTGTGAAAACCGGAGGCTTCAGCCTCATGAACTCTGATAGCGATACCGTGATCACCTCCGTGGCTGCAGGGGCAACTGGCTGTGCGGTAGGTACCATAGCGGTCTCTGGAACTGGTGGAGCTACCTCTGGTCGCTGCGCTCGAAGCGTCTCAACAAGCGATCCTATCATCTGGCGCATCTCCTGCATGCTAGATCCCACCGTCTGGCGCATCTCCTGCATACCAGCCCCTAGCGTGGCGATCTGCTCTGTCACGGCAGGAACAGCCTGCTCGGGTACAACCGGCGTACTGCCCGGATCAGTCCTCGTCTCGGACGAGTCAACTCGAATCTCGGCCCTCGCGGCCGCTCTCTGTGCCCTCGTAGTCTTAGGCGGCATAATGGCTGAAAGAAAATTTGGATTCGATAAGAACACGAAAATCGAATCGCAAGAATATAAGGAGGAATCAAATCAATAAGTCCTAAGGTCGCGTAGGCGGAGTACCGTGTCGTGAGTATGCCGCGGAACATACACACGCTACGCTACCCTGCTGCAGCTACCTACTCCATCATACCAGGGTCATCCTACACTCCGAAGGTAAAACCTACGCTCTGATACCAACTTTGTCACGACCCGAGAATTCGACTCGTGACCGGCACTTAACCACGCAACGTCTACAGGCGCAACGCGGCTAAGTAAGCCGAACCCAGAAATCAAAACCAATAAATATAGAGTGATTTTAAAACATTTTCTAAAAACAATCGTACATGTCTGAAAAACTTCCATTTATTTAGTAGAAATCCTTTTTAAGTTCAAAAATTATAAGTTTTATAATTTTGGTAACATTTCTCTTTTTAAAACATTTGCCCTGTCAGTCGGATAGAAACAAGGTGTAACAGAAACGACGAGTAAAAAGAATGAAGCATCACAAGAAGATATATGACGTCGTAGCGAAGAATACACAGTAAAGCAAGGACAATATCATAAAAGATGAGACTGCAAAAGTAAAGTCGGCTCACATGCGAGCTCGACACCAGAATATAAAATCATACATATCGTCCTCACAACTGTCTCTAAGTCAATACAGAAAAGTAGATGGAGAGTACTAGATACATCAATATACAACTGAAAGATAACAGATACCGTACAAAACCAACCTATCAGCAAAAGGCTATCTCTGCTCAAAAAGGGGTATCTGTGCCAAAAGATGCGGTAACAGCCAGCCGTGACTACTCCCAAGGGCAACCTGCAAATACTGTGGCACAACGGGGGTGAGTTGCCAACTCGTGAATAGAGATAACATATAAAGGTAATCGCGAGCATGCACGTACAGCGCTACTCTAACAAATGCCAGCAGATGATATCAATGCGAGGTAAGCAGTATGCATAATAATAATGCAAGTCCTCTATCAGGTGATATAACTACAGGATGAGATGTGATAATAATGCCGAGCATGAGAATATAGTATCTACATGAAGTATCAAGGTGGACTACATATGTATGTATGCACCACAAATCCCAACATCCCAAACGCCGGTACTCCATCGGCCCTCAAATCCTGTATATCCCTAAAAATCCCGAGTGCCCAACATCGGCACCCAAATATCATAAATGCTCGTGTCTAGCATCGACACGTAAAACATCCTGTATCGGGCATCCGTCATTCCGGGTCAGCCCTCTCACAAAGTATATATCGGGAATCCGTCAATCCGGGTCATCCTTCTCTCAATACATCGGGCATCCGTCATTCCGGGTCAGCCCTATACCAATCCATCGGGCATCCGTCATTCCGGGTCAGCCCTCTCTCAAAGTATATATATCGGGAATCCGTCAGTCCGGGTCATCCCTCTCTCAATACATCGGGCATCCGTCATTCCGGGTCAGCCCTATATCAATCCATCGGGCATCCGTCATTCCGGGTCAGCCCTCTCTCAGTACATGCCTCTAGCACCGAGAAAACATGGGGCGGCGCCCCAAAATATCATATCAAGGGAACCGGGTTTTTAAATGATTACATATTTGAAAAGGCCACGGTTCCCAAATCCAGAAATCATATGAAATCTCAACCAGTAATACAAGTAAGGGTGATGTGATATGTGCATCAAGTATGTATATCTAGTCATGTCACAGAAAAATGAGCTACAATGCAATGATCCAATGTGATATAGGTAGCAAGTATGAAATTCAAGTCATGTCATGTATAGATGAGCTACAACAATATACAACAGTATGATCATTGCAGTTCTATCAGTTCTAAGCAATATATATATATAGCAGGGAATGCAATATGCGATGACAATCCATGGTATGGTATATGCAGTATATAACAATAAGGTCCTATCAGCCCTGACGCATAACGCCATGCGGGCGATATCCCCGTAGATGTGAAATCTACTCACCGAGCCTCGTGCTAAGTGTATCCAACAACTTGCTTGCCCTTCTTCGCAGCGTCCGTCTCACTGGCCTGCGAACCTAAAATCACATAACAAATATCACACATAAGCTCATGTCACAAAAACGCGACATTACGGTCCAACTAGACACTCGCGTCGCAAACCAATCGCGCGTGTGCGCGATACGCTAAAACGTGTAATCACGCGCCATGAAACTACCCCGACGCGCCGCGATACGCAGAAACCCAAACCTACACACGTATCACGCGTGTCGCGAAGGTTTAGAAAAACAACAAAATAGGTATTTGGTCCCAGATTTTCCTACAGAACTAAACTTACAAAAATATATATACCACAACACTACACACATTAGCAGACACCTACAGGACCAAACACCAACCAAAACACAACCCATCTGGCCGCAAATTGCGGCCAGAAAGAAGATTTCGGCGGCCCACTGTAGCAGTATGGGGGTCGGGTTTCACCTGGGGTATCAGCACTACTCCACTATACTACAGTCTTCTTAATTTCATTTATATCACCTCGGGTCAAAAGCAGATTCAGAAAGCTCAAATTGTGCACAAATACGACATATTGCAACAATTAGTGAAACATGTGGTATTTTAGTGTAATTGGGGTTGGACTAGGTTACAATGGCCTCAACAGACCTCAATCATCCTACTGGAACCAATTTACATCCCACATGCACAAAGTTCCTTCTAAACATCCCATATCACACTAAATCGCACCCAAATCCATTACCCGAAGAAAAACTACACTAACTAGGCAAACTAGGGAAGCAAGATAGGAAGTATACCTCATACTTAACCCTAGGGAACTACAGGAAGGTGAAGGAGTGGAGGGGAAGAAGCTGCAGTTGCTGCTGTTGCTGTTCACTGCTGCTGCTGTTGCTGTTCTCTGCTGCTGCTGCTACTACTCCTTGCTGCTGCTGCTGCTCTCATGCTGCTGCTGCTGCCTTCATGTTGCTGCTGCTGCTGCTTCAGGTAAGTGTGTGTGTGTGTGTGAGTGTGTGAGAGTTTGAGAGACTTGAGAGAAAACAAAGAAATGAGAGAAAAACAACCAACACTCAAGGGTCAACCCCTCACTCTCTCTCTTCATTTAATGCAAGCATGGCCTAAAGCCATGATGCACTTTCTCTCTCTCTCACACAAGTCAACACTTAACAAAATTTCAAATTTAAGTTACTTTTAACTAACTAATTAAACTCTCTTAAAACCCAAAAGAATTAATCCTATAATTAACCCACCATGGTTAATAATTATGGTATTAACTTGATTTAAAAACCCTAGTTTACATGCACATGTGTGTGCAAGCCTAGGAAAATTTTAGAAAAATAATTATTGGATTAGGAAAAATATTTAAAACACAGTTTGGTAAACTTTTTATTAAAAACCATTATTTAATTATAATTATTCACTAACCCTTATCCTAAGGTGTTACACATAGCCCCGACCAAGTGACTGTAGGAGAACCCCGTCACCAAAAGCATCCGTTCGGGTGCTCGCGGCAGCGGTGTTCCGCCTTAGTGCACTTCGTCGACGACATCGGGGGTGCGGCTGTCTACTAAAGTTTTCGACGAGCATTCGATTAGGATGTCGGGAATCTTGCTGAATTGCCCGACTAGATATTGAAAAGTGTTTTCGATATTGAGACTAAAATGCGGGGTTTTTAATTGTTAGGAATGCAATGTCTAAGGAATTCATTTGGTTGGGCATGCGATGTCTAAGGAGGTTGCGGATTCCAACTGTTGAAGTTTTACACTTTCTTTTCTACGACCGTAAGTGTAATATGTGGTGTATCGCCGGTTTCGTTGCTATACATCAACGACAATTGGGATATGCATATTTACTTACGTTGATGACATATGATGTTATGTCTTGCTGTAATATGTTATATTGGATCATTGCGTTTTGAATAGCCAGGGGTTTTATGTGAGATGAGGGTTTTTATTTTCATTCATGTAAAATTCTTTGAATATAATATTCTTTTATTGGGGCACTTCCGGGCTGAGGATGATGTCACCATTGTATATTATTTACTTTTCCGCATTAGGATAGACCTAAGGCGGGGAGCACAAGTAACCAGGTTCTAGGGTCCAGTGGGAGACCATCTCGAAGAGTCGAGACCGGGTCTCCTAACTCTGGAACTGGTAGGGTTACTTGCCGCTCTCGTAGGGGTCTAGGGGTGTGGGATTGGCTATTCATCGCGACCGTGGAATCCGTGTTTTATACAGGCTCGTATTAAAACACGGACCTCCTAGTATATCCAATATTTCATATATGTTCTTCTGCTGCAATGTTCTGTGATGAGATCATATTACTGCCTGAGACGAATGTTTATCTTATATATATGAGATATATGTTATATTGCTGATTTCGTTTCAAATGCGATGCTTGTGAAGCATAATAAAATGGGACTTCATTAATGAGATTAATGAAATAAAAGAAACCTAATGATGTTGTAGAAACTTGTTTAAAAACTGGTAGCTCTAGTTTTTGCTTTGCATAGCGGTATTCCTTATAGAATATCCAGCACCTTATTCGATAAGGAAAGAGCCGAGATCCCTTCACCGGGAGTGACCTCTTTAGCGAAACTAGCAGATACTACACACTCGGTTTGACTTTTGATTGCTTCTATAGTTTTTCTTTGCACAGCGGTATTTGTGAAATATCCTGCACCTTATTCGATAAGGAAAGAGCCGAGATCCCTTCACCGGGAGTGACCTCTTTAGCGAAACTAGTAAAAGCCTCAAAAACACTCCTTTTCAAAATCACTCGATTCTACAACGATATCAAGTTCATTACGCAAAGGGTTTTCTTAAAAACCTGTCGTAGCCCTCTGTCGTTTCAGATAAGTCCTACTTAGTATTCGTGCTACGTTTGTTGACCTCCGTCAAGGCGTAGTGTACGGTAGCTGACTAGTATTTATCTGCTGCATATGATGCGATTGTTTTAGGGTAGTCGTGTGGCCTTGTTGACCTCCGCCAAGGGTCGTGCAGGTAGGTTTAATTCAATTAGGAAATGACGGGAAGAACTTGACTAATAGCCTATGGTTTGTTGACCTCCATCAAGGTCATAGGATGCTAGGGGTAAAATATTATTGGGAATTTCAAGAGTTGAAATTTGCAATGAGATTGCATACCTTCTATGAGATAGTTGGATCCCGATACCCGCTACGAGTAAGAGTTACTCCTGGGAGAGTTTTACACATTATAATTAGCTGATCAAGTAGGTGTCTAGAAAGGTGTCAACGGGGTTACGCCTCAGGGAAAATGAGGTTTATTTTAATTAGGTCCGTTGGAAAGCACGGGGAACCTCCCTCAAAGTACCGGCACTGGCCTGGCTGAAAGATTGGCGAGCTTGTAGGGTGTAATTAATCCTGGCTAGTCTTTCCTTTTAGGGTTTGAAGGAAGATTTGACTAAAACAGTGGGCGACATCCTGATTAGATATATTAATAACCAATCTAATTTTGCAAGAGCATACGCTGAGTGTTTTCTTCTCTCTCTCCAGGTAGCGACCATGTCACGCCTTAATCAAGATAATAATACGGATGTATTGACCGAACCCGCTTGTTATACTGAGCTAGGGAACGTTGGTCCCGCTCCAACTTATAATTGTTATAAGACGAGCAGGAAATAGGGGATTACCAGGATTCCCGTGCTGCCCAAATGAAGAAAGTGCATGCTGATGCATCTTCTTCGGGTGTGTTCATTGCCAAGAACTGTTTCTCAGTATCCTTTACGTCCTGGGTATGATATACCGAATCAGGATCCCGCAAATGTAATTTGTTACTGTTAGATATATGTATGCCCTAGAGGCCATTACTGTACATTGGATGTATATTGTAGTGGATGCTGGGACATATATAGGGAGGACTTTCTTGCTCGACATGATAGTATGCTATCTGGTTGCTCTTTACCTTAATGTGTACACAGATTGTCTCTCTATTACATGTTGGTAAAGCCCTTAGGATGTGTACTTGACTACCTGGACTATGATGCGGATCATACTAGTGGGGACATGGTAGTCCATAAGTACATCCTTGAAAGTCCTTAGTCGTGGGTGTATCGAGATGGGGCATCGATATACCAGAGTAGACTAGCGTGTACCTTCTCGACCCATACAGATGGGCGATGGATGATCCCATATCCATTGGTGTTTGACATCAGAGGAAATATACGGGTGCTCAGTAGAGACTGGGTACACTGGACGGACTCGCCGAGAACTCCCAGATGGTATTATACCTTACGTCAGATGGCAGTTCTCTGGTGACACTAGTACAGAGTAGTCTGTTGACCCGAGATCGTCATAGAGTCTTGTGTGGTTCCCACTGTGCTTTGATTTCCATCTTACCACGTCCAAGAGGGCATGCAAAATGGTGGTTTTTGGGTACAGTCCCGAGTCACATGGTGGCAATGAGCGATAGGAGGGGATTCGTCTCTCCCGGTATAGGGGGTTGATGTTGCGCAGTGTTCGATTGGCTATAACAGGAAATCCCTGGCCAGGGTTGCTGAGATTTACTGGTAAGTGTTACCAGTAGTTTCTCGAATTGTTATAAACCTCATATCGACACGACTTATCGAGCTATTAGGGTCTGACGTTTACCACCCCTAGGCAAAATATGCGACATATCAGACGACGAGACCGGACTGTACGGTAGTGTTACTGGTTGGATTCACTGGAGTGTGAGCGGGCTTGCTCGTCGATCTTCTGATCGCTCAATACCCGGGTGGCCGTTACGTTTAGCAGACCGCTTGCGGCTTGTGGGTGTTTGATATGATCATCACCTGCTGCCGGCGTATTGACGAGTCTTTAGAGTCCTACACAGAAGTTTCCTGGCTCAAGCAAAACGAAATAGGAGCGCATATGAGATATGTGCGGGACCGAGAATAATACCAGTATGTGATACTGTATTCGATTCTCGCGATTTGTAACATTGATCGGTTATATTCGTTATAGCCGGGTTATCGGATCAAGTGTTGATTCGATAAGTTGTTACTATTGATATTAGTCGGTTATATGCGATATGACCGGGTCGTTAAATCAAGTGTTGATTTAGTGATGTAATATATAATTATATATTTGATATATCACTTTACATTAACTAATATAGGTTCACTTAAATGGATTTTTTCACTTGAAGTTCACAAGTTATATATGTGATATACTTTTGTGCACTTGATTGTATCATGTTTGATGATACATGTTAACTTGGTTAAGTGTAAAGATTAAACCATGGTTAAGTTAATGATTAGGGTTTTGATTATCTTATTTATTTATTTATTTGTTTATTTGTTTTGGAAAAGATAAAGAAAGAATGGTGGCTTTGTTTGTTTGTTTGTTGAAGATTCATGAAGCTTTGACTTAGTCACCATTCTTGTCTTCATACTTAACCCTAACCATTTAAACAAACCATGGTCTATTCTCTACACTTAACTAGGGTTAGGTTATGATAAGTATTCATATCATTTATCCTTTTTCAATATACTTATCATATTATTATCATCTTCTTCTTCTTCATCTTCAAAGAAGAAAAGCTTGCCTCATCAATGGCAAGTGATGAAATCATGTGAGAAATCCAATTCTAAAGTCAACCCACTTCCTATTTCTTCATCCTCTACCTCTTGCCAAGTAGTATAGGGTGTTTCCTTCACAAGTTTTCATGACTTGGTGAAGTTGGAGCTTGATCTAGCGATGCCTCGACATAGATCATCTTCGGCATCGTCGTCGATGACCTAGCCCGCTTTTTCTCCGATGAAGCCGACGCTAGAGCCCAAGATCCGATTTGTACAGCGAGGAGACTTCATCGCGGAGCCATGGAGGTGGAGAAACGGATCTACAAAGGTTGTATTTCCGTACACTTAGTTAAAGTTATTAACTATTCTCATTTGTCGCCTAAAAATCTAGCTAACGATCTTGTTAGGGTTTCTCGGCACCGTTAAAATTTGAAATTGGCATGGTTGATGCCTTGTGAGACCTCATTAGTGTGTCTAGGAACCTTTCATTGGTATCAGAGCCAAGCTAGAGCCTTAGGCGAAGTCTAGACGACGTTTGAAACTCGATCGAACCGAAAACCTAACCCAGAAAATGCTCTCTGGACTTTTTCTAAAAACTGGGTTTTTTCCAGATTAAAAATGCTTAAAAAATTCAGCAGGGAATTCTAAGAATTACGGCGCAAAAATTATCTCTTGATCCCTCTAATGCGCGGCGGAACCGCGGCATAAGCCTAGCTTATGTGGCGGTTCCGCGGCAATAGTGTGACGTCACACTCCCAATTTTGCACAGTAACTTCTTTAATTAAGTACTGAGTTCTCTGGGTATTTTTAAATATTATTCAAGAGTTGGATTTTCTGGGGTTGTTTTGGGTATTCGGTGTTTCGATCGGAGTATCAGATTTTGTCTATGTGGCTTTCCGGATAAATTTTAGAATATGTTAAAAAGTTCGACCGGATATAAATACCCAATTTTTCCCCTGTCGGGAAATTTTCAAGTGTTGGATTTTTCCGCGGTTTAAAGACGTTCTAAGTAGTGCAAGTAACGCGATGGACCCTCTAGAAGAAAACAAACCTTAACTCGATTATGTGACTATCTTGAACTGCCCTTTGAACCTTCGGGTTTGGGGCAGTATGGCGTGCCACATGTGAGGCGTTGGCTTGACCCATCTACGGCTGGACCGTTGGTACTGAGGCATGAAATGAATGTTTTTAAACTTATTTCATGTGTTGATCTGTTTCGGGAAAACTTGGGTGTTTGAATGTTCGATCGGAAAGTTAAACATTTTCTATTTGTCCGGAATGTGATACAATAATTGGAATTCACAAAAGGTTATGAGATTACTGAATGAATGTTATAAACATAGCACTTTAGTCTCACTTGATCGGTTGCCACGGAATTTTGATGTGATCAAAAGTCCGTCGCAATCACGTAGCGTACGCGGATACTCGCCAGGTAAACTTAATAGACAGCCTCACCCCATAGCCCCGACCAAGTGACTGTAGGAGAACCCCGTCGCCGAAAGCATCCGTTTGGGTGCTCGCGGTAGCGGTGTTCCGCCTTGGTGCACTTCGTCGACGGCGTCGGGGGTGCGGCCGCCTACTAAAGCTTGCGACGAGCATTCGATCAAAATGTCGGGAATCTTGTTGAATTGCCCGACTTGATATTGAAAAGATTGTTTTCGATTTTGAGACTAAAATGCGGGGTTTATAATTGTTAGGCATGCGATGTCTAAAGAATTCATTTGGTCAGGCATGCGATGTCTGAG
Organism: Agapanthus africanus; assembly: GCA_030015575.1. Taxonomy (NCBI): domain Eukaryota; kingdom Viridiplantae; phylum Streptophyta; class Magnoliopsida; order Asparagales; family Amaryllidaceae; genus Agapanthus; species Agapanthus africanus. The sequence goes on from JASDDO010000006.1 coordinate 217,792,683, forward strand.
GTGGTTGCGGATTCCAACTGTTGTAGTTTTGCACTTTCTTTTCTGTGACCGTAAGTGTAATATGTGATATCGACGGTTTCGTTGCTATATGTCAACGACAATTGGGATGCGCATATTTACTTACGTTGATGACATGTGATGTTATGTGTTGCTGGATATGTTATATTGGATCGTCGTGTTTGAATAGCCGGGGGTTTTTATGTGAGATGAGTGTTTTTCATTTTCATTCATGTAAAAACTTGTATGTAATATTCTTTTATTGGGGCACTTCCAGGTTGCGGATGTTGTCACCGTTGATGTATATTATTTACTTTTCCGCACTAGGATAGACCCAAGGAGGGGAGCACAAGTAACCGGGTTCTGGAGTCCAGTGGGAGACCAACTCGAGGAGTCGAGTCCGGGTCTCCTAACTCCAGAATTGGTAGGGTTGCTTGCCGCTCTCGTAGGGGTCTAGGGGTGTGGGTTTGGCTATTCATCACGACCGTGGAATCCGTGTTTTATACTGGCTCGTATTGAAAACACGGACGTCCTAGTATATCCAATATTTCATATGTTTCTTCTGCTGCGATATCTGTGATGTGATCATGTGATGTTCTGTGATAGATACAGTATATAGTATATATGATATATTATATAGGCGTTACTTATGTTTTAAACCCGCGCTTGCCCTGCCCCGCTCTGTCGTTAGTTACCTAACCTAACGGTGCACGAGGGGACATCGAGGCGAATGCGGATGGCATAAGTGTACGTCGTATTTATCTGTGATGTTTAGGTACTTAAATGATGGGACTTCATTAATATGATTAATGAAATAAAAGAAACCTAAGATGTTGTAGAATCGAATTTCAAAATAAAACAGGTAGCTACAGTTCTTGCTTTGCACAGCGGTATATGTGATATATCATGCACCTTATTCGATAAGGAAAGGACCGAGATCCCTTCACCGGGAGTGACTCCTTTAGCAATAACTGGCAGATGCTACACCCCTCTGTTTGTCTTTTGATTGCTTTTAAGTGTTTTTGCTTTGCACAGTGATATATGTGATATATCCCGCACCTCATTCGACGAGGAAAGGACCGACGATCCCTTCACCGGGAGTGACTCCTTTAACAAAACTAGAAAAGCCTCAAAAACACTCCATTTTAAAATCATTTGATTCTACAACGATATCAAGTTCATTACGCAATAGGTTTTCAGAAAAACCTATCATAGCCCTCCGTCATTTCAGATAAGTTGTATATAGTATTCGTGCTGCATTTGTTGGCTTTCGTCAAGGTGCAGTGTGCGGTAGCTATATGCTGCTTATCTGCCAGCATACGATGCGATTGGATTAGGGTAGTCGTGCGGCTTTGTTGGCTTTCGTCAAGGGTCGTGCGGGTGGGTTTAATTCAATCAAGAAATGTACGGGTTGAACTTGACTAGCGGGCTATGGTTTATTGGCTTTCGTCAAGGTCATAGCACGTTAGGGGTAAAATATTATCGGGAATTTCAAGTGTTGAAATTTGCAATGAGATTGCATACCTTCTATGAGATAGTTGGATCCCGATACCCGCTGTGAGTAAGAGTTACTCCTGGGAGAGTTTTATACATTACAATTAGCCGATCAAGTAGGTGTCTAGAAAGGTGTCAACGAGGTTACGCCTCTGGGAAAACGAGGTTTACATTAATTAGGTTCGTGCGAAAGCACGGAGGACCTCCCTCAAAGTACCGACACTGGCCTGGCTGAAAGATTAGCGAACTTGTAGTGTGTAATTAATCCCGGCTAGTCTTTCCTTTTAGGGTTTGAAGGAAGATTTGATAAAAAGCAGTGGGAGCCATCCTGATTAGATAAAATAATAACCAATCTTTTCTTGAAAGAGCGCACGCTGAGTGTTTTCTTCTCTCTCTCTCTAGGTAGCGACCATATCACGCCTTAATCAAGATAATAATACGGATATATTGACCGAACCCGCTTGTTATACTGAGCTGGGGAACGTTGGTCCCGCTCCAACTTAGAATTGTTATAAGACAGAGCAGGAAATTGGGGAATACCAGATTTCCCGTGCCGCCCAAACGAAGAGAGTGCATGTTGATGCATCATCTTCGGGTGTGTTCATTACAAAGAACTGTTTCTCAGTATCCTCCGTATCCTGGGTATATGATACCGGATCAGGATCCCAGATATGTAATCTGTTACATAGGGCTACAAATGGGTAGAAAAACTGAGAACGGGTGATAAGTTTCATGAGGCAGAAAACGGGGCAAGTGTTGCAGCCAAGTCTGTTGGTCACTGTCACCCTGTATTGTAATACATTGATTCTGAACGAATGTTATTAGATACCGAACCTGATATACAAAATCATATCAGTCTCTTTATTAGTAAAGAAAGGATATAATTTTGTATTGTTGGATAATGTTTTGAACATTTCCTATATCAAAAGTTGATCGGTTCAGGCACGTTATCTAAAAGCATTGATGTTCTAAATCAAACTACAGTTCTTAGTATATGGAACACACATAAGAGGAAGAGTTCAGAAATGAACGAATTCTTCTTGAGGTATTGTAGACTAGGTCCGATCAATGTGACCCGACTAGCTAGAGTTTCATAAAGATGCATATTTAAATTAGTTTGAATTTATATCTTGTGAAACTTGCCAGTCATGTCACAGAGATAAGATGACCATAGCTCCGTTTACTGGAAACAGAGAAAGAGTTAATGAACTCTTGGGACTGATACATGATGATGTATGTAAGGTCTCCTGTCTACACATGCCAGGACTGATTCTTTATACTTCATTATATTCTCTGATAATCTCTCAAGATTCAGTCATATGTTCCTGTTGAAACATGAGTCCGAACCTTTTGAGATATTCACAGAATATAAGCGAGAAGTAGAGAACCAAAATACGGGTAAAAGTATTATGTCCTTTGATGAGATCAAGGAGGAGAATACTTGTGCATAGAATTTCTGGACTATTCTAAAGGAGAATGAGATTCTCTCTCAGCATTACTCCTCCGTATACACCATTGCACGATGGTATGTCGGGGCGGAGCAGATACACCCTATTTGATAAGGTGTGCTCTATGATGAGTACTACTGAGTTACCTTTTTCCTTATGGGAGTTATGCGCTTGAGAAGCTGCATACCTATTGAATAGGGTTCCAATCAAATCAGTAGCCTACCATTTCATATGTGATATGGAATGGGAAGAGCCCATGTCTTAAGTTAGTTAAGATTTGGGGTTGTCCGGCCTATGTCTAAAAGCAAAATCTGGACACGCTCGAGGCAAGGTCTGTTAAATAGAACTGGAAAGGTTCCAGCTATACAAACTGCAGCTGATGATTTGATAGAACCAAAGGATTCAATAGATTCCAACGAACCACAGCCTTTCCGCCGATCTAGTAGGGTTCCTCACCCACCTGAGAGATACTTCGGTTTCTCTATGACAGTGGGAGCGAGGATTGCATCATGAGATGATGACCCAACTAGTTTCGAGCTGGCCATCAGGAGTGTGACTCTGTAAGAATGGCTGGATGCTTATCGATCTGAAATGGAATCCTTATACACCAACAAAGTATGGACTTTAGTTGCTATATCTGAAGGGTTAAATCCCCATCAGGAGCAAGTATATCTTGAGAAGATTACTTGGTGTAGATGGAAAAGTTGAGACTTTCAAAGCTAGACTTGTTAAAAGTTTGCATCATTGACCAGGTGTGGATAATGATGAAACCTTTTCAAGTAGCTATGCTTAAGTCCATCCAGATCCTACTTGTCACGGCTACATACCATGACTACGATATCTGGTGGTTGGGTGTCATGACTGCTTTTCTAAATGATGTTTTAGAAGAGTGCGTCTATAAGTACACAGCCAGAGGGCTTCGTAGACAGTGGGAGCAGCGGAAACGTGTGCAAGATGCTTTATAGGATTAAAGCAGGCATCGTGGAGTTGGAACATCTGTTTTGATGGATTAGTCAAAGAGTTTGACATCATCAAAATGGTAGATGAACCTTGTATAAACAAAAAGGTAGTAGGGAGTATGGTGGTGATCCTCGTAAAGTACGTGGATGACATACTCTTGATAAGAAAGGAGTTTCTTATGCTACGCTCGATCAATCTCCGTTTATCACAAAGATTCTCCGTGTAGGATCAAAATGATACCTCCTAAATCCTGAGTTTTGGATCTATGAGATAGATTTAATTGGATGTTAGGATTCTCACTAGTTGTAGTGGGATGATATCAAACGATTCTGGGGAAAATCACTGGAAAGGTTCCAGGGTGATAACGACGACTGAATGTCAGTCGCAGGCATTGTCTTTACCCTCAGTAAAGGGACGGTATGTTGGAAGAGTTCCAAGCTAGATACCGTGACATACTAGACGATAAAGGCAGGATACATCGCTACTTAAGATGCTACCAAAGAGGCTGTTTGGGTGTATATTGGTTCATGAGATGAACTATGTTCCTCCCATTGTGTGACAATGGAGTTGTGGCTTATGCCAAGGAACGCTGGTCCCATCAGTGATCCAGACATATTCTAAGGCAGTATCACTTGATCATGGAGATGGTTGATCTCTAAGGGATCGAGGTTAGGAGAGTAGAATCAGAGGACAACACGGCGGATCCACTCACGAAGGCCTATTCCCAGAGAGAGACTTTTATGGGATGGTTGAGTATGGGATACTACAACCACTGCTACAGATGGCCCTAGTGCAAGTGGGAGATTCTTAGTTATATGTATGCCCTAGAGGCCATTACTGTACATTGGATGTATATTGTAGTGAATCCTGAGACATATATAGGGAGGACTTTCTTGCTCGACATGATAGTATGCTATCTGGTTGCTTTTTACCTTAACGTGTACACAGATTGTCTCTCTATTACATGTTGGTAAAGCCCTTAGGATGTGTACTTGACTACCTGGACTATGATGCGGATCATACTAGTAGGGACATGGTAGTCCATAAGTACATCCTTGAAAGTTCATAGTCGTGGGTGTATCGAGATGGGGCATCGATATACCAGAGTAAACTAGCGTGTACCTTCTCGACCCATACAGATGGGAGATGGATGATCCCATATCCATTGGTGTTTGACATCAGAGGAGATATACGGGTGCTCAGTAGAGACTGGGTACACTGGACGGACTCGCCGAGAACTCCCAGATGGTATTATACCTTACGTCAGATGGCAGTTCTCTGGTGACACTAGTACAGAGTAGTCTGTTGACCCGAGATCGTCATAGAGTCTTGTGTGGTTCCCACTGTGCTTTGATTTCCATCTTACCACGTCCAAGAGGGCGTGCAAAACGGTGGTTTTTGGGTACAGTCCCGAGTCACATGGAGGCAATGAGCGATAGGAGGGGATTCGTCTCTCCCGGTATAAGGGGTTGATGTTGCGCAGTGTTCGATTGGCTATAACAGGAAATCCCTGGCCAGGGTTGCTGAGATTTACTGGTAAGTGTTACCAGTAGTTTCTCGAATTGTTATAGACCTCATATCGACACGACTTATCAAGCTATTGGGGTCTGACGTTTACCACCCCTAGGCAAGATATGCGACATATCAGACGACGAGACCGGACTGTACGGTAGTGTTACTGGTTGGATTCACTGGAGTGTGAGCGGGCTTGCTCGTCGATCTTCTGATCTCTCAATACCCGGGTGGCCGTTACGTTTAGCAGACCGCTTGCGGCTTGTGGGTGTTTGATATGATCATCACCTGCTGCCGGCGTATTGACGAGTCTTTAGAGTCCTACACAGAGGTTTCCTGGCTCAAGCAAAACGAAATAGGAGCACATATGAGATATGTGCGGGACCGAGAATAATACCAGTATGTGATACTGTATTCGATTCTCGCGATTTATAACATTGATCGGTTATATGCGTTATAGCCGGGTTATCGGATCAAGTGTTGATTCGATAAGTTGTTACTAATGATATTAGTCGGTTATATGCGATATGACCGGGTCGTTAAATCAAGTGTTGATTTAGTGATTTAATGTATAATTATATATTTGATATATCACTTTACATTAACTAATATAGGTTCACTTAAATGGATTTTCTCACTTGAAGTTCACAAGTTGTATATGTGATATACTTTTGTGCACTTGATTGTATCATGTTTGATGATACATGTTAACTTGGTTAAGTGTAAAGATTAAACCATGGTTAAGTTAATGATTAGGGTTTTGATTATCTTATTTATTTATTTATTTATTTATTTATTTGTTTTGGAAAAGATAAAGAAAGAATGGTGGCTTTGTTTGTTTGTTTGTTGAAGATTCATGAAGCTTTGACTTAGTCACCATTCTTGTCTTCATACTTAACCCTAACCATTTAAACAAACCATGGTCTATTCTCTACACTCAACTAGGGTTATGTTATGATAAGTATTCATATCATTTATCCTTTTTCAATATACTTATCATATTATTATCATCTTCTTCTTCTTCATCTTCAAAGAAGAAAAGCTTGCCTCATCAATGGAAAGTGATGAAATCATGTGAGAAATCCAATTCTAAAGTGAACCCACTTCCTATTTCTTCATCCTCTACCTCTTTCCAAGTAGTATAGGGTGTTTCCTTCACAAGTTTTCATGACTTGGTGAAGTTGGAGCTTGATCTAGCGATGCCTCGACGTAGATCATCTTCGGCATCGTCGTCAATGACCTAGCCCGCTTTTTCTCCGATGAAGCCGACGCTAGAGCCCAAGATCCGATTTGTACAGCGAGGAGACTTCATCACGGAGCCATGGAGGTGGAGAAACGGATCTACAAAGGTTGTATTTCCGTACACTTAGTTAAAGTTGTTAACTATTCTCATTTGTCGCCTAAAAATCTAGCTAACGATCTTGTTAGGGTTTCTCGGCACTGTTAAAATTTGAAATTGGCATGGTTGATGCCTTGTGAGACCTCATTAGTGTGCCTAGGAACCTTTCAGTTACATGGGCTACAGATGAGTAGAGAACTGAGAACGAGTGATAAGTTTCAAGAGTTGGAAATGATGCAAGTGTTGCAGCCAAGTCTGTTGGCAGTTATCACCCTGCATTACCAGAATACATTGATTCTGAACGAATGTTATTAGATATCGAACCTGATATACAACATCATATTAGTCTCTTTATTAGTAAAGAACGATATAATTTTGTATTGTTGGATAATGTTTCGAACATTTCCTATATCAAGAGTTGATCGGTTCAGGCTCGTTATCTAAAAGCATAGACGTTCTAAATCAAATCACAATTCTTAAACGTACAGAACACACACAAGAGGAAGAGTTCAGAAATGAACGAATCCTTCTTGAGGCATTGTAGACTAGGTCATATCGATGTGACCCGACTAGCTAAAGTTACATAAAGATGCAAATTTAAATCAGTTTGAATTTACATCTTGTGAAACTTGCCGGTCATGTCACAAAGATAAGATGACCATAGCTTCGTTTATTGGATACAGAGAAAGAGTTACTGAACTCTTGGGATTGATACATGTTGATGTATGAAAGTCCCCTGTCTACATATGCCAGGACCGATTCTTTGTACTTCATTAAATTCACTGATGATCTCTCAAGATTCAGACATATGTTCCTGTTGAAACACAAGTCCGAAGCTTTTAAGATATTCACAGAATATAAGTTAGAAGTAGAGAACCAAAAACGGGTATAAGTATTATGTCCATTGATGAAATCAAGGAGGAGAATACTTGAGCACGGAATTCCTGGACTATTCTAAAGGAGAATGAGATTCTCTCTCAACATTACTCCTCCGTATACACCACAGCACGTCGGTGTTGTAAGTCGATGTACAACACCCCACGAGTTGCGGGGAGGCGGAAATATGAAAAACTGTCTTGTTCTTTGGATAAACATTGACTAACCGAAGAATCTTTGCTAAACTATAACTAACAAAAACATAGGAGTTGTTAACTACTATGAGAAGTGATTATACCTAGTGAACCAAGTCCTTCGTCTTTTCGTAATCGACCTCCTCCTCGGCCTCCTCTACGTAATAGATGATCCACCCGAGAGCCTCTATTCCAAGCTTCACCTCTAATCTTGAGGTAACTAGGTTTCTTTAGTTGCTAATCAAAGGGACCTAGGTGATATAGAGTGAGGTTATGGATTAATAAGTCTATCTAATCCTTGATCTCAACACATGAGAGGGGAGGATTAGGGTTTGAAGAGAGTGAGAGCTTGAGGAGAGAGAAGGTGAACATCATCATGATTGATCATGAAAATGTTTCTCACTTGAATATATGAAGCATAATGATTTATCAAATAAATAAATAAAAGTGATTAATCATCATGCTTCATTAATTCTATATGTGTGATTCACTACATGAGTCATTAACTATTTAATGATGCATTAATGATATGGATGAATCACACAAATGAGTCACAAAAGCATTTAATGAAAATGCCACCTAAACCCTCAAGTCACCATACTTCTAGAAGCTTCCCGTCAAATTACGAGAACGCCCCTCCTATCCATGAAAACACGGAAAAACTTTAGACTGTATAAATCCAATAATCCGATACTAGAATCTGGCTTAAACCAAAGCCGGCTAGTAAAAACTGTCCGAACGTCGTACGTGCGTAAACACACGTATGCGTCCGAACCCTTGTCGTAAAACCATACGACCTCTATATCGTTTCACCTGGAGCAGGGAAACTCTCTGTGTGGGACTCTAAAGACTCGACTACTACGCTGGCAGTGGTTTTAACCACAGACTGCAAGCAGCACTAGCTGTACGTAACGGTCCCCAGGTAGATGTCAATAAGAAGGCCGATGAGGAAACCCATCCGAACTCCTACTGAGCCTGTCCGTGACAATATCCGCGCAGTCCGGTCTGTTCGTCTACAAGTATCGTATGTATGGTAAAAGGAGGTGGAGAATGTCAGACCACTAATAACCATACAAGTCGTGCCGGTATGGCTCAAGACCATCCGAGAATCTACTGATCAGTCCACCAGTAATTCTTAATCAGCCCTGGCTAGGGACTTATGGTAATGACCAACCGATCACAGTGCGATATCATCTCCGTATATCGGGAGAGACGAATCCTTAACAGTCGCTCACTGCCTCCACGTGGCTCGGGACTGTACCCAACTAAAACCTGTTTGCACGACTCCTTTGAGCCGTGGTAGGGTAGTAATCAACGTACAGTGGGAACTCACCCGAGAAAAATGACGACCTTAAGTCAACAGACTATCTGCACACATGTCACCTGAGAAATGCTATCTGACGTTAGGTATAATACCATCCAGTCAGTTCTCTGCGAGTCCTGTCCGGTGTACTCACTCTCAGTGAGCATCTGAATACAATCTTAGGTGCACATCACCAATGGCTGTGGGACCAATCCATCGCCCCTCGTCAGGGTCTAGATATGTATACACTAGTCTACTCTGGAGCATCGATGCCCAGTCTCAATACTCCTACGACCAGGGACATTTAAGGATGTGCCTATTGACTATCCAGCTCCCACAAGTATGACTGCCATCACAACGCCGGTAATCAGGCAAACACCCTATGGGCTTTTACAACATGTTCATAAATACAAAGTAAAATATATCACACGTTAATATAAAGACAAACCAAATAGCGTACTATCATATCAAGCAAGATTGTCATGTACATACATATCCCTAGCATCCTATACAATGAAGGCCTCTAGGGCATATATATCCAACAGGTGTATCGGGGCAGAGCAATCGCACCCTATGTGATATGGTGTGCTCTATGATGAGTACTACTGAGTTGCCTATTTTCTTTTGGGGTTATGCACTTGAGAAGTTGCATACCTATTGAATAGGGTTCCAACCAAATCAGTTGCCTACCACTCCATATGTGATATGGTATGGGAAGAGCCCATCTCTTAAGGAAGTTAAGATTTAGGGTTGTCCGGCCTATGTTGAAAGCAAAATCCTGACAAGCTCGAGGCAAGATCAGTTCGGTGGAAGTTTGTTGGATATCCCAAGCATTCGCAAGGGAATATCTTCTACCAAACTGAGGAACAAAAGATGTTTTGTTTTCTCAGCATGCCACCGTTTGGAAAGGGAATTTCTTGTGAAGAAATTAGTGGTCATGAGGTAGAATTGGAAGTAGTTCCAGTTATACAAACTACAGCTGATGATTTGGTTGAACCGGAGGATTCAATAGTCTCCAACGAACCTCAGCCTCTCCGCCGATCTGGTAAGGTTCCTCACCCACCTGAGAGATACTTCGGTTTTCTCTATGACAGTGGGAGTGAGGATTGCATCATGAGATGATGACCCAACTAGTTTCGAACAGGCCATCAGGAGTGGGGACTCTGTGAGAATGGCTGGATGCTTAGCGATCTGAGATGGAATCCTTATACACCAACAAAGTATGGACTTTGGTTGCTTTATCTGAAGGGTTAAATCCCCATCAGGAGAAAGTATATCTTGAGAAGATTACTTAGTGTACATGGAAAAGTTGAGACTTTCAAAGCTATGCTTAAGTCCATCCTAGATCCTACTTGCCACTGCTACATACCATGACTACGATATCTGGCGGTTGGGTGTCATGACTGCTTTTCTAAATGATGATTTGGAAGAGAGCGTCTATAAGTACACAGCCAGAGGGCTTTGTAGAAAGTGGGAGCAGCGGAAACGTGTGCAAGATGTTTTATGGGATAAATCAGGCATCGCGGAGTTGGAACGTCTGTTTTGATGTAGTAGTCGAAGAGTTTGACTTCATCAAAATGGTAGATAAACCAAGTATGTACAAAAAGGTAGTAGGGAGTATGGTGGTGATCCTCGTATAGTACGTGGATGACATACTCTTGATAAGGAAGGAGATTCCTATGCTACGCTCGGTCAATCTCCTCTTATCACAAAGATTCTCCATATAGGATCAAGGTGATACCTCCTAAATCCTAGGTTTTGGATCTATGAGATAGATCTAATTGGATCTTAGGTTTTCTTACTAGTAGTAGTGAGATGGTATCAATCGATCCTAGGGAGAATCACTGGAAAGGTTCCAGGGTGATAAGGATGACTGAATGTCAGTCGCAGGCATTGTCTTTACCCTCAGTGGAGGGACGGTATGTTGAAAGAGTTCCAAGCAAGATACCGTGACTTACTAGACGATTAAAGGCAAGATACATCGTTACCAAGGATGATACCAAAGAGGCAGTCTGGATAAGTTTGAGTTTATGAGATGAATTCCATTCCTACCATTGTGTGACAATGGAGTTGTGGCTTAGGCCTAGGAACCCCGTCCCATCAGAGATCCAGACATATTCTTAAGCAGTATCACCTGATCATGGAGATGATTGATCTCCAGGGAGATCGAGGTTAGGAGAGTAGACACAGAGGACAACAGCGCGGATCCACTCACAAAGGCATATTTCCCAGTAGAGACTTTTATAGGATGGTTGAGTATGAGATACTTCAACCACAGCAGATTGTTGGGTATGCGATACCACAACAGATGGCCCTAGTGCAAGTGGGAGATTGTTAGTTATATGTATGCCCTAGAGGCCATTACTGTACATATGATGTATATTGTAGTAGATGCTTGGACATATATAGGGAGGACTTTCTTGCTCGACATGATAGTATGCTATCTGGTTGCTCTTTATCTTAACATATACTCTGATTGTCTCTATGTTACATGTTGATAAAGCCCTTAGGATGAGTACTTGACTACCAGGACTATAATGCAGATCATACTAGTGGGGACAGTGTAGTCGCTAATGTAAGTCCATGTCACGCACCCCACGAACTTACGGAGAGGCGGAATATATGAAAAACGATTGTCAAAGCTTCGTAACACGGACTTGAGCGCATGAATCGTATCTAAACCGTTACTAGCAAACTACGAGAGGTTTAACTACTCGGATTCGAACTTATACCTCACGTTACTTGTCCTTCGGGTCTTCATCGCTATCCTCCACTCCTCGTAGGCTCCTTGGAACATCGGCACCTCAACGGCCTCCTCGAGTCAAAGACGATCCACCCGAGAGCTCCTACGCCAAGCTTGATCTCTAACTTGAGATAACTAGGTTGCTCAAAGTGCAAATCTAAGCTACGTAGGGGATATAGAGTGAGGTTATGGATGTATTAGTCTAGCTAACCCTTGATCTCAACACATGAGAGATTAGGGTTAGGGTTTCAAGAGTGAGAGAGCTTGAGGAGAGAGAAGGTGAGAATAATAATGATATTGAAAAATGAACTCATTTGAATATATATCAACCATAACAATTTATCAAATATATAATATACATGATTAATCATCATGGTTGATGCATTCACCTTGTGAGATTCATCTCATGAGTCATTAGCTCAATAAATGAAGCATTAACTCCATGGATGAATCACACAAATGATTCATTAAGCAATAAATGCTTATGCCACCTTAAACCCCAAGTCACCATGCACCTAGAAGCTTCCCGGAAAATTACGAGAACTCCCCTCCAATTCGTGAAAACACGGAAAAACTTTAGACTGTATAAATCCAATAACCTGATACTAGAATCTGGCTTAAACCAAAGCCGGCTACTAAAAACTGTCTGAACGCCGTACGTGCGTAAACACACGTATGCGTCCGAACCCTTGTCGTAAAACCATACGACCTTTATATCGTTTCTCATGGAGCAGGGAAACGCTCTGTGTGGGACTCTAAAGACTCGACACTACGCTGGCATTGGGTTTAACCACAGACCGCAAGCGGCACTGGCTGTACGTAACGGTCCCCGGGTAGATGTCGATAAGAAGGCCGATGAGGAAACCCATCCGAACTCCTACTGAGCCTGATGTGACAATCTTCGTACAGTCCGATCTGTTCTTCTAAGACTATCGCATATCGAGCCTAGGGGGCGGCAAGCGTCAGTCCCCTAATAGCGGTATAAGTCGTGTCGGAGCGTAGCCCATTACACCCTTAGAAACTACTGGAACATACCAGTAAATCTCGCTTGCCCTGGCCAGGGACTTTGCGTAATGGCTCTCTGACACAGCGCGATATCAACTCCCAATACCGGGAGAGACGAATCCTGTCTAACCGCCACTGCCTCCAAGTGCTCGGGACTGCACCCAACTGCTACCTGTTTGCACAACTCCTTTGAGCCGTGGTAGGGTAGCAATCTAAGAACAGTGGGACACACTCGAGGCGAAGTAGCAGTATCAAGTCTGCGGACTATGCTGTACTCATGTCACCTGGGAACTGTTAACTGACGACGGGTATAATACCAACCAATCAGTTCCCCTGCGAGTCATGTCCGGTGTACCCGTAACCTAACGAGCACATGTATACTATCTCCAGTACGACGTACTGACGGCTGTGGGACAGACCATCTTCCCAACTGGGATGAGAAGCGTACACACTTAGTCTACTCCGGAATATCGATGCCCTGTCTCGATAATCCTACGACTAGGGACAAGTATAGGATGTTGCTTATAGACTACCCAGCCCCCACTAGTGTGACTGCCATCACAACGCTGGTAATCAAGCAAAGATCTTATGGGCTCTACTAATATGTATAAGTGATACGTTGCAAGAAACATATGCACATATTAAAGTAGACACAAACCAAGTAGCATACTACCATTTTTAGCAAGACTGTATATACAACTGTGAATATCCCAAGCTTCCATTAAGTAATATGCATACAAGTATGATACAACAATGGCCCCTAGGGCATATACACTAACAATCTCCCACTTGCACTAGGGCCATGAGCTGGCATATCGTAGACCTATCATCTCGAATAGCCACTCGAACTGCGTCTGAGGAAGGGCCTTTGTGAATGGATCATCAATATTATTCTCCGTCTCTACTCTCTTTATCTCGATCTCCCGGCGATCTACGATCTCCCTGATCAGGTGATACCGCCTTAAGATGTGTCTGGACTTCTGATGGGACCTGGGTTCCTCCGCTAAAGCTACAGCGCCGTTGTTGTCACAATACAGAGGTATTGGATCAACACTGGTAGGAACCACCTGAAGTTCTGTGAGGAACTTATTCATCCAGACAGCTTCTTTTGCGGCATCGCAAGCAGCTATGTACTCCGCTTCCATCGTTGAGTCAGCAACGGTCTCCTGTTTGGAACTCTTCCAACAGACCACCCCTCCATTGAGGGTAAAGACATAACCCGACATGGACTTGGAGTCATCTTTGTCACTCTGGAAGTCGGAGTCGACAAAGGCCTCAATCTGGAGGTCTTTTCCGCCATATACCAAGAACATATCTTTAGTCCTCCTTAGGTACTTGAGAATGTTATTTACTGCTATCCAGTGATTCTCCCCTGGGTTTGCCTGATACCGGCTTACAACGCTCAATGCGTATGCTACATCTGGTCTGGTACATAACATCGTATACATTATAGAGCCTACCGCAGAAGCGTAGGGTATAATCGACATGCGATCCCTTTCCAAATCAGTCTTGGGAGACATCTCTTTGGAGAGGGTGATTCCGTGACAAGCCGGTAGATTACTGTGCTTAGAATCATCCATACTGAATCTCTTCACTGTGGTGTTTATGTACCTGGACTGCGAAAGTCCCAACATCCTCTTTGATCTATCACGATAGATCCGGATCCTCAGAATGTAGGTGGCATCACCCAGGTATTTCATGGAGAATTTATGTGACAAGAATCTTTTGACTGACTGTAACATAGTAATATCATTTCCTATTAGGAGAATGCCATCCACGTACAAGACGAGGAATACTACAGCTCTCCCTATAATCTTACTGTATATGCAAAGTTCATCTGGATTTTTGATAAAGTCAAATTCTTTGACAGCATCATCAAAACAGATGTTCCAACTCCGCGATGCTTGCTTCATTCCATAAATGGACTTAAGCAACTTGCATACTTTACCGCTGCTCCCTCTATGAATGAATCCCTCTGGTTGATCCATATAGACGCTCTCTTCTAAATTACCATTTAGAAAGGCCGTCTTTACATCCATCTGCCAGATTTCATAATCGTGGAAGGCAGCAATAGAAAGAAGGACCCGAATGGATTTAAGCATAGCTACTGGAGAAAAGGTTTCGTCATAGTCCAAACCAGGTTTTTGACGGAAACCCTTTGCAACCAGTCTAGCCTTGTAGGTTTCAACCTGTCTATCTACACCAATCTTCTTTTTGAAGATCCATTTGCATCCTACGGGTTTTACCCCATCTGGAGCAATGTCCAAAGTCCATACTTTGTTAGTGTACATGGACTCCATTTCGGTCCGCATTGCATCCAGCCATTTTACTGAGTCACCGCTCTGAATGGCTTGCTGGAAGCTAGTTGGCTCATCATAGTCAATAGTGCAATCTTCTCTATCCCCGTCTATAAGAAAACCGTAGTATCTCTCGGGCGGATGAGATTGCCTACTTCTCCTGCGGAGTGGCGTCGGGATGTCCCTTTCTTCTGAAACCTCTGGTTCTACCATACTTTCAGTTGTAGTTTGTGGTTCTGGAATTTCTTCCAGTTCTATTTCGCTCCCACTTGTTTCCTTTTCTAAAAACTGATGTTCTAGAAAATGGGCATTATGAGAAACAAAAACCTTTTGTTCCTCTGCGTAATAGAAATAATATCCTTTGGAATTCTTCGGATATCCTACAAACTTACACTGTACTGATCGTGCCTCGAGCTTGTCCACATGCTGCTTTTTAACAAAAGCTGGACATCCCCATATCTTCAGATGCTGAAGATGGGGTTTCTTTCCACTCCAAATCTGATATGGCGTGGTAGGCACAGTCTTGGTAGGAACTCGGTTCAAAAGATATGCAGCTGATTCTAGTGTATATCCCCAGAATGATCGCGGTAACTCAGCGTTACTCATCATGGAATGAACCATATCTAATAGGGTTCGATTCCTCCTTTCCGATACACCGTTATGTTGTGGTGTGTATGGAGGAGTAAGCTGAGAGAGAATACCATTCTCTTTTAAGTAACCCAGGAACTCGGCACTCAAGTATTCACCACCTCGATCAGATCTCAGTGTCTTTATACTCTCGCATGTTTGTTTTTCCACTTCATTCTTGTATTCTTGGAATTTCTCAAAGGCTTCGGATTTATTTTTCATTAAGAAGACATATCCATACCTAGAGAAATCATCTGTAAAAGTAATAAAGTAGGAATAACCACCTCGCGCATGTGTAGACATTGGACCGCACACGTCACTGTGTACGAGTCCCAAGAGCTCGCTTGCTCTTACTCCGAGTCCAGTAAACGGAGTCTTTGTCATCTTTCCTATGAGACAAGATTCACAAGTAGCATAAGATTGATATTCGAATGGATTCAAATACCCTTCTCTATGTAACTTAGTCAACCTTCTCTCATTGATGTGACCTAGTCTACAATGCCATAAGAAAGCCTGATTTGATTCCGGAGACTTTCTTTTAAGTGTATTCTGGATATTGAAAACCTGAGCTTGACTTAATACGTATATACCGTTATCTAATGTACTTGACCCAATCATAACTTGATTTAGGTGGATGTTAACTACATCGCTTACGAATGTAAAATCATATCCCTTTCTCGAAAGTGAGGATACTGATATGATATTACAAGTCATACTGGGTATATATAAACAGTTACGTAAAATCAATATATGCCCACTTGTCAAACCTAGGCAATATTCTCCCACGGATTCAGCATCCACGCTGATTCCGTTTGCAACTCTGAGAGACAAATCACCTACCTTCATAACTCTACGGTTTCTCAAAGCATGTAATGAATTACAGATATGAGATCCTGCTCCGGTATCAAGTACCCAGGAAGTAGAGTTAATTGACAAACAGTTCTCAATTACAAACACACTTGAGGCTGAAGCCACAACATGCTTCGTATCCTGGCTACTGGCTTCCAAAGCCCTGCAATCTTTCTGCCAATACCAAATCTCATAAAAATAAGAACGTTCATCTTTTACTACATTCAGTCCCGAAACTTTTGCCCTTCCCTTTCCTTCTACTTCCCTGGTTTCTTTCAGGGTAGAAGGCAGAGACTGTAGAATCAAGTCAGTATCTGACCCGTTCTCCGACGTGGTCTTCAGGTCCGTGAGCTCATCAATATAGCTAGTATTGTAAGGACGTTGTCCCCTACAGATGACCCGTCAGCCAACCTCGCTTGATTTAATTCGTTCGAGGTTTCATATCTTGTGATATGAGATTGCTCTCCATATAAATCATTGTTATGGAGAAAGATGGAAACTAAGTCCATCTTATTGTGCTGCTTCTGGTACACACCATCAACTGAAGCTAACACGAGGCACTTAGCTTTCGCTTTATCTTTTTTCCTTTGTCTGACGGATATCCATGTCCGCGACAGTGGAAACTGGACCTGGGACGGCGGGATCTTGAGTAGTAATAGGGTGGTCCAGCTTGTCATAGGCAATGGACATCTGGACAGACCTTTGCCAGTCATATAAGTCAGATTCAGTCAATTTGTTATCTAGATGTAACCTAGTCGTGGTCACAAGGTCGCTGCAATTAAGAGAGAGAGAAGAAAACACTTTAGCATGATGCTCTTGTAAGTTTAGAATGGTTTTTAATTTATCTAAACAGGATGGCTCCCACTGTTTCTCGAATCCCTCCTCAAACCATAAAAGAAGAATTAGCCAGGACTATTCTCACCGAACAATTCTTGCTTAACCGTTCAGCCAGGTCAGTGTCGATACTTCGAGGGAGGTTTTCCAACGCTTTCGCGAAGTTCCTTAATTAAATAACCTCTTTTCTCTGGGAGCGTAGCCCCGCTGACACCTTTCTCGACACCTACTTGGTTTATAGCATTGATCGTTAAGTGACGAATCTCCTGATAAGTAGTATTTACTCACAGTAGGTCAGGATCCAAAATATCATCGTATGATAATGTTGAAAGAATCCTACCAACATTCATCAAACTCCAAAATGGTATGCTCTCTCTGCAAATTTCAGTTTCTTTAGAAATTCCCGATATAAATTTTTGCCCCATGCTCTTATGACCTTGGCTTTGGTCAAAATGTCATAAGTCACATGTCAAGTTCTACCCGTCATTATCCAGGTTAATTTGAACTCATCCGTACATACCCCTGACTTTGGTCAAATGATAATACGACTGTCCCAAACCAACTCATCTAACTATGCAACAAATGAATACCCAGCAGCTACCAAACACTATGCCTTGACTTTGGCCAAAATACATAGCTTGAATACTACTGAATACCCAAATGAAATGACGAAGGGCTACGAATGGTTTTGGCAAAAACCGTGAACGTAGTGAACTTGATATAATCGAAGGAACCTGATAGCTTTTTAAAAAGAGTGGTTAAAACTCCGCAATTAAAAAATTTGCTCTTTTTAAAATAACCGAGTGGTTTCTTTTAAATTTGTTCCAACGATTGAATTTTGGTTTATTTTCTTTGCATTATAATAATGCGTCCCATCAGTTATCCTATCATTGCAGAAAACAACGAAAATACCACGTCCTCTTATGCCATCCGCATTCGCCACGGGGTCCCGTCATCACCCGTTAGGTTACTTAACTAACGACAGAGCGGGGGCTGGGCTAGCGCGGGTGTAAAACATAAGTGACGTCTAATAGCTATCATATATAGATATTGTACATTCGTCAGACGCAATAATAAGCATTCCAGATCACTGATGAACTTTATTGGATATACTAGCAATCCGCATTTGCGTTGAGCCTGCAATAAAAGACGGATTACACAGTTGTGATGAATGGCCATTACCCCACCCTAGACCCCTACGGGTACGGCAAACTACCCGCCAAGTACCCGAAGTGAAGCGGTCTCCCTCAACAAAGTGAGTAGGCCACTAAACACTTCAAAGTACCCGGTAGTTTGTGTACCCCGCCTTGGGTCTATCCTAGGAGCAAAAACAGTAAAAAGAAATAATACAACGGTGGCTACAACCGCAACCTGGATGTGCCCCGCAAAAGAATATTACATCATATTACATTTACATCGAATGAATGAATATTAAACCCATCTCAAACCCCGGCTAATCATCACAACACTCCAATCAAGTCCATATACACAAACAGTAAACATTACAGAAATGTGCAACCCCCTGCCAACCGATATACTAGCAGTTAGGGGAGGTTTACGAACACATTAAACATTACAGATAAAAACCCAATTAGCAAATATCTTAGAACATTGATCGACAACCATTTTCCGTGTCTACCCCAATAGCAAGCCAGCACTGAAGTAACCTGGGTAGAAACAGAATATACAGGAAACCAAAACACCAAACAATATGAATAACAGAGAAAATCCGAGTCAACTCGGCGTTGACTCGGCGGCGGATCCGTGGCCAAAAGCACCTTCTTGCCGCGGATCCGCGGCCATCTTGCCGAGTTAGGGGCTCGTATTTTCCCAGTATTCTTATATTTCCCTGCTGTGAATTTTAAGGCATATCAAATAATTTTTTAGACATGTTTAAAATTAACAGAAACTGTTAAGGGTTAGGGTTTTGTTTTCGTGTTTTCCGTCGATCGAACTTCTAATTAGTTGCTAACAAGCTTGTAATGGTTTAGCTGTCTCTGATACCACTGTAAGTCCATGTCACACACCCCACGTGTAAGTCCACGTTGCTCATCCCGATTCTTACGGGGAGGCAGAAACGGCGAAAAACAATAATTTTGGCGCAAGGCAACATGGACTCAAAAGCAAGGATCTTGGCTAAACTAGAAACTAGCAAACAAGTAGAGGTTTTAACTACTATGCTGTAGAAAATATACCTCACGAAACCGGTCCTTCGGGTCTTCTCTCCGCCGTCCGGCTCGTCCATCCACGCTCCGAGAGTCGATCCGGATCTAGGTCACCTCCGCGGCCTTCTTGAGTCGAAGACGATCCACCCGAGAGTTGTACACAGAGCTCCACCTCAAGCCGAGGCAACTAGGGCAACGAGATCGCTAATCTAGATACCCTAGGTTGTGTAGAAGAGAAAAATGGAAGTGTTTGTCTATGTGGATTCTTTTTCTCTCAACACATGAGATCAAAAGAATTTTCAAGAGGAAGAAGATGAAGGAGAAACTCTAGCAACCATGGAGCTTTTCTTTTCTTCTCACTTCAAGAGAGAGAATGAGAAGAGAATAATGAAAAAAAGATTAACTAAAGCAAATGAACCATGGTTGCAATAATACACTAGAACCATCATTACTAATCCTATCATGATAAAGTTGATGCTACATTGAATTGACCATTTTCATAACTCAAGAATTAAAAAGAAAATCAAAGAAGAGTGTAGACCTCTCTTGAAGGTCAATGGTCAACACGGTCAACGGGTCAACAAAGTCAAGAGAGGTCAAGGTGGTCAAATGGTCAATGCAATTAGCCATCACAAAACTATCACTAAAAGGATTAGTAAACAATGTCTCCAGCTCATAACGGTTTTGACCAAACGAATTGCCAAAACCCTAATGAGCCTGCCACATTACGGTTTTGGCCGAACCAACTTCCAAAACCCTAATGGGGCACCTCCTCCTTTATCGCTCCTCAAAACTGTGCATACACACCCGCATCCGCATTCCGTAGAATGCGAATGCACAGAAGACAAAACAAATCCATCCGTGCAATACTAGGATCTGGCTTAAACCAAAGCCCACTAGTATTTCCTGCCCGAACAGCATACGCACACAAGTGCACGTAAGTGATCGTAGCCCTGCCGTAAAACAATACGGCCTCTACACGTTTCGCTCAGTGCATGGAAACTCTCTGTGTGGGACTCTAAAGACTCGACACTATGCTGGCAGTGGGTTTAACCACAGACCGCAAGCAGCACTAGCTGTACGTAACAGTCCTCAGGTAGATGTCGATAAGAAGGCCGATGAGATAAACCCATCCGAACTCCTACTGAGCCTGTATGTGACAATCTCCGTACAGTCCGGTCTGTTCGTCTGATACATCGCATGGCGGGCCTAGGGGGGCGGTGAACGTCAGTCCCCTAATAGCGGTAAAAGTCGTGTCGGAGTGTAGCCCAGAACACCCTGAGATAACACTAGAAATCTACCAGTATATCTCGCTTGACCTGGCCAGGGACTACTTGTGTAATGGCTCTCCTAGACACAGCGCAATGTCAACCCCCAATACCGGGAGAGACGAATCCTGTCTAACCGTCGCTGCCTCCAAGTGCTTCGGGACTACACCCAACTACTACCTGTTTGCACGACTCCTTTGAGCCGTGGTAGGGTAGTAATCTAAGTACAGTGGGAACACACTCGAGGCGAAGTGACAGTGTCAAGTCAGCGGACTAAGCTGTACTCATATCACCTGGGAACTGATAACTGACGATAGGTATAATACCAACCAACAGTTCCCGACGAGTCCTGTCCAGTGTACTCGTAACCTAACGAGCACCCGCATACTATCTCAAGTACGACGTACTGACGGCTGTGGGACAGACCGTCTCCCCTGCTGGGATGAGAAGCGCATACGCTAGTCTACTCCGGAGTATCGATACCCTGTCTCGATAGTCCTACGACTAGGGACCTGTATAAGGATGTGCTTATGGATTCCTAGCCCCCACGAGTATGACTGCCGTCACAATGCTGGTAATCAAGCAAAGATCCTAAGGGCTCTACTAATATGTATATGCGATATGCTAAAAGAAACACATGCACATATTGAAGTAGAAACAAACCAAGTAGCATACTACCATTTTGAGCAAGATTGTCTATACAACTATGAATATCCAAAGCTTCCATCAAGTAATATATAAGCTAATATGATACAGTAATGGCCTCTAGGGAATATACACTAACACCACGAACTTGCGGGGAGGCGGAATATATGAAAAACGATTATCAAAGCTTCGTAACACGGACTTGAGCGCATGAATCGTATCTAAACCGTTACTAGCAAACTACGAGAGGTTTAACTTCTCGGATTCGAAGTTATACCTCACGTTACTTGTCCTTCGGGCCATCATCGCTATCCTCCACTCCTCGTAGGCTCCTTGGAATATCGGCACCTCAACGGCCTCCTCAAGTCAAAGACGATCCACCCGAGAGCTCCTACGCCAAGCTTGATCTCGAACTTGAGATAACTAGGTTGCTCAAAGTGCTAATCTAAGCTACCTAGGGTATATAGAGTGAGGTTATAGATGTATTAGTCTAGCTAACCCTTGATCTCAACACATGAGAGGTTAGGGTTAGGGTTTCAAGAATGAGAGAGCTTGAGGAGAGAGAAGGTGAGAATAATAATGATATTGAAAAATGAACTCATTAGAATATATATCAACCATAACAATTTATCAAATATATAATATACATGATTAATCATCATGGTTGATGCATTCACCTTGTGTGATTCATCTTATGAGTCATTAGCTCAATAAATGAAGCATTAACTCCATGGATGAATCACACAAATGAGTCATTAAGCAATAAATGCTTATGCCACCTTAACCCCCAAGTCACCATGCACCTAGAAGCTTCCCGGAAAATTACGAGAACGCCCCTCCAATCCGTGAAAACACGGAAAAACTTTAGACTGTATAAATCCAATAACCTGATACTAGAATCGGGCTTAAACCAAGCCGGCTAGTAAAAATTGTCTGAACGCCGTACGTGAGTAAACACACGTATGCGTCCGAACCCTTGTCGTAAAACCATACGACCTCTATATCGTTTCGCCTGGAGCAGGGAAACCCTCTGTGTGGGACTCTAAAGACTCGACACTATGCTGGCAGTGGGTTTAACCACAGACTGCAAGCGGCACTCGCTGTACGTAACGGTCCCCAGGTAGATGTCGATAAGAAGGCCGATGAGGAAACCCATCCGAACTCCTACTGAGCCTGATGTGACAATCTCCGTACAGTCCGGTCTGTTCGTCTAAGACTATCGCATATCGAACCTCGGGGGCGGCAAGCGTCAGTCCCCTAATAGCGGTGTAAGTCGTGTCGGAGCGTAGCCCATTACACCCTGAGAAACTACTGGAACCTACCAGTAAATCTCGCTTGCCCTGGCCAGGGACTTTACGTAATGGCTCTCTGACACGGCGCGATATCAACTCCCAATACCGGGAGAGACGAATCCTGTCTAACCGCCACTGCCTCCAAGTGCTCGGGACTGCACCCAACTGCTACCTGTTTGCACGACTCCTTTGAGCCGTAGTAGGGTAGCAATCTAGGAACAGTGGGACACACTCGAGGCGAAGTAGCAGTGTCAACTCTGCGGACTATGCTGTACTCATGCCACCTGGGAACTGTTAACTGACGATGGGTATAATACCAACCAATCAGTTCCCCTGCGAGTCCTGTCCGGTGTACCCGTAACCTAACGAGCACCTGTATACTATCTCCAGTACGACGTACTGACGGCTGTGGGACAAACCATCTCCCCAACTGGGATGAGAAGCGTACACACTTAGTCTACTCCGGAATATCGATGCCCTGTCTCGATAATCCTACGACTAGGGACAAGTATAGGATGTTGCTTATAGACTACCCAGACCCCACTAGTGTGACTGCCATCACAACGCTGGTAATCAAGCAAAGATCTTATGGGCTCTACTAATATGTATAAGTGATACGTTACAAGAAACATATGCACATATTAAAGTAGACACAAACCAAGTAGCATACTACCATTTTTAGCAAGACTGTATATACAACTGTGAATATCCCAAGCTTCCATTAAGTAATATACATACAAGTATGATACAATAATGGCCCCTAGGGCATATACACTAACAGCTAAGTACATCCTTCAAATGTTCCTAGTCATAGGTGTATCGAGACAGGGCATCGATATACCATAGTAGACTAGCGTATGCGCTTCTTGACCCATATGATGGGCGTTGGATGATCCCATATCCATTGGTGTTTGACATCAGAGAAGGTATACGGGTGCTCAGTGGAGACTGGGTACACTGGACGGACTCGCCGAGAACTCCCAGATGGTATTATACCTCACGTCAGATGGCAGTTCTCCGGTGACACTGGTACAGGTTAGTCTGTAGACCCGAGATCGTCATAGAGTCTTGTGTGATTCCCACTGTGCTTTGATTTCCATCATACCACGTCCAAGAGGGCATACAAAACGATGGCTTTTGGGTACAGTCCCGAATCACATGGAGGCAATGAGCGATAGGAGGGGTTTCGTCTCTTCCGGTATAGGGAGTTGATGTTGCGCTGTGTTCGATTGGCTATAACTGGAAATCCCTGGCCAGGGTTGCTGAGATTTACTGGTAAGTGTTATCAGTAGTTTCTCGAACTGTTATGGACCTCATATCGACACGACTTATCAAGCTACTAGGGTCTGACGTTTACCACCCCTAGGCGAGATATGCGACATATCAGACGAAGAGACCGGACTGTACGGGAGTGTTACTGATTGGATTCGCAGAAGAATGTATAGGCTTGCTTGTTGATCTTCTGATCGCTCAATACCTGGGTGGCTGTTACGTATAGCTGACCGTTTGCAGCTTGTGGGTGTTGGATATGATCATCACCTACTGCCGGCGTATTGACGATTCTTTAGAGTCCTACACAGAGATTTCCTGGCTCAGGCAAAACGGAGTAGGAGCACATATGTGATATGTGCGGGACCGAGAACAATACGTGTATGTGATACCGTATTAGATTCTCGCGATATGTGATATCGGCCGTGTAAATGTGATATAGCCGGGTCATCGGATCAAGTGTTGATTCGATGAACTGATACAGATTATATTAGTCGGTTATTTATGAGATAGCCGGGTTATCGGATCAAGTGTTGATTCGATAATTAAATGTATATTATATATGAGATATATTAAATTACATTAACTAATATAAGCTCACTTAAAGATTCTTTTTCTCACTTGGATAATACATTGATATATATGTGATATATGTTAATTGTATTATTTTATTTTGTTACAATAAATATTATATATGTGATATATAATATTGTAACATGTTAGGGTTACAAATGCAACATGTTTTGTGGAGTTTAAATATGGTTAGGGTTTGGATTAGGGTTAAGCTTGCTTGAAGCTTGCATGAAGCTTCTTGAAGCTTTGACTTTGACTTGTGATATTTTGTATAGATATTTCTTAACCCAACCCAAACCCTTTACCATAGTTAATTCTCTACAAGGGTTAAGTCTTCATTCTTAACCCATGGTTGCATTTCTAACCTCACACTTGATTTCATTATTCATCACAAATGGATTTGCTTCTTCTTCATCTTCTTCCTCTTGATGAAAAGCTTTTTAGCTTTTTGTAAAGTGATGATAATGAGTGAGAAATTGAAAATAAAAGAGAGCTAAATTCCTACTCAATCATCCTCATCTATTCTAGCCACTTAGATTAGGGTGTTTGCTTTGCTAATACTTGATTAGCAAAGTAAGAGCTTGGGCTTGAGTTTCTTCAAGGTAGATCATCTTAGTTATTGAAGATCGGAATCAAGCTTGCATCTTTCTCTTCATGGAGCCTTTCTAGAGTCCGGGTACATGATGATCGCGGTGAAGGGACCTCAACATGGAGCTTATGAAGCGAAAGAACGGACTACAAAGGTTGTAATCCCAAACTCTTAGATGTTAAAGTGTTTAACATGCTTGTTTGCCTAATTCTCTAGTATAGATCTTGGTTAGGGTTTGTTTAGCACCCCAAAAATTTCAATATGGCATGTGTGATGCATTCCTAAACCTTACTAAGGTGCTATACTAACCCTACACTTTAGAAACTCCCGATGTGGATTTTTGCCCTATGCTCTTATGACCTTGACTAATGGCCAACAAATCATAAGTCACATGTCAAGTTCTACCCGTCATTATCCAGGTTGATTTGAACCCACCCGTATATATTCTTGACTAAGGGCCAACAAAGTAATACGACTGTCCCAAATCAACGCATCTATCTATGCTACATGTGAACACCTCAGCAGCTACCAATCACTATGTCTTGACTAAGGGCCAAACAAACATAGCTTGAATACTACTGACCATTCATATGAAATGACGGAGGGCTACGACTGGTTTTGGCGAAACCGTGAACGTAGTGAACTTGACATAACCGAAGGAACCAATTAGCTTTTTAAAAGGAGTGGTTAAAGCTCCGCAATTAAAAATTCTTCTCTTTTTAAAATAACCGAGTGGTTTCTTTTAAATTTGTTCCAACGATTCATCTTTGGTTTGTTTTCTTTGCATTAATATAATGCGTCACATCATTTATCCTATCATTGCAGAAAACAGCGAAAATACAACGTCCTCTTATGCCATCCGCATTCTCCACTGGGTCCCGTCATTCACCCGTTAGGTTACTTAACTAACGACAGAGCTGGGGCTGGGCTAGCGCAGATGCAAAACATAAGCAACGCCTACTAGATATCATATATAGATATTGTACATTCGTCAGACGCAATAATAGGAATTCCAAATCACAGATGAACATATTGGATATACTAGGAATCCGCATTTCGTTTGAGCCTGCAACAAAAGACGGATTACACGGTCGTGATGAATAGCCAAACCCCACCCTAGACCCTTACGGGTACGGCAAACTACTCGCCAAGTACCCGAAGTGAAGAGGTCTCCCTCAACGACGTGAGTAGGCCACTAAGCACTTCAAAGTACCCGGTAGTTTGTGCACCCCCATCTTGGGTCTATCCTAGGAGCAAAAAACAGTAAATGAAATAATAGAACGGTGGCTACAAGCTCAACCCGGATATGCCCCGCAAAAGAATATTACAACAAATTACAATTTACATCGAATGAAAGATAAAAACTCTCATCTCACATCCCCGGCAATTCATCCACGACAATTCAATGAAGTTCATATACACAAACCAATGTCCATTACAGAAATGTGCAACCCCCAACTAACCGACATACTAGCAATTAGCGGAGGTTTACGAACACATCAAAACAACACAATTAGCAAATAACTTAGAATTTCGATCGACGACCTTTTTCCGTGTCTACCCGAAATGCAAGCCAGCACTGAAAAGACCTGGGCAGAAACAAAATATACAGGAAAACAGAACACCCAAAAATAAGACAAACTGTGTAAATACGAGTCGACTCGGAGTCGACTCGGTCGCGGATCCGCGGCGGATTGCACTAATCCGCCGCGCTTCCTCGGTCGTCTCACCGAGTTGGGATCTCGAATTTCTCCAGTATTCTTAGAATTACCTGCTGTGAACTTTCATACCTCTGAAATAATTTTTTCGACAAGTTTAAAATCGACAGAAACTTGAGGGGTCCGGGGTTAAGTTTTCGTGTTTTTCCGGCGATCGAAGTTCTAATTAGTTGCTAACAAGCTAGTAAAGGTTTAGTAGGCTCTGATACCACTGTAAGTCCATGTCACGCACCCCACGTGTTCGCAGGGAGTCAGAATATATGAAAAACAATTATCAAAGCTTCGTAACACGGACTTGAGCACACGGATCGTGTCTAAACCATTACTAGCAAACTACGAGAGATTTAACTACTCGGATTCGAAGTTATACCTCATGTTACATGTCCTTTGGGTCTTCATCATTGTCCTCCACACCTCGTAGGCTCTATGGAACATGGGCACCTCAACGGCCTCCTTGAGTCAAAGACGATCCACCCGAGAGTCTATAGTCCGAGCTCCTATCTCGAATCTGAGATAACTACGGCTTCTAGTTTGCTAATCTAGAAGTCCTAGAGGGTGTAGAATATTTAGATGGATTACTTAGTTACTTAAACCCTAGGATTCTCAACTCATGAGAGCTTTTAGGGTTTGAGGAAGAAGATGAAGACTTGAGGAGAGAGAAGTGTTTTGTGATAATGAAATGAATAATTCTCATGCTAGAATAATATGAAGCATAATAATATCTCTCTTGATAATATCAAGATAATATCTAGCATGCTTCATTTAATTCTAAGGGTGAATCACCTCATAAGACATTAAGCATTTAATGTAAACATACACCTCATCCTCCACCTCATTTAGTTTAAAT
The DNA here is from genome assembly GCA_030015575.1 of Agapanthus africanus. Taxonomy (NCBI): domain Eukaryota; kingdom Viridiplantae; phylum Streptophyta; class Magnoliopsida; order Asparagales; family Amaryllidaceae; genus Agapanthus; species Agapanthus africanus. The sequence continues at coordinate 217,820,527 of JASDDO010000006.1, forward strand.
CCTAAAATGAAATAAACACAAATGAGTCACCTTCTTCTAGAATCTTCCCGAGAAATTACGAGACTGCCCCTCCCATCCGTATTTTCGAAAAACACAGATAATCTTTGACTGAATAAATCCATCAGTATAATACTAGAATCTGGCTTAATCCAAAGCCCGCTAGTATTATCTGCCCGATCATAGTACGTGCACAAGTGTACGTAAGCAATCGCGGCCCTGCCGTAAAACCATACGGCCTCTACACCTTTTGCCCGGTGCAGGGAAACTCTCTGTGTGGGACTCTAAAGACTCGACACTACGCTGGCAGTGGGTTTAACCACAGGCCGCAAGCGGTACTAGCTGTACGTAACGGTCCCCAGGTAGATGTCGATAAGAAGGACGATGAGGAAATCCATCCGAACTCCTACTGAGCCTGATATGACAATCTCCATACAGTCCGGTATGTTCGTCTAGGACTATCGCATATCGCGCCTAGGGGCGGTAAACGTCAGACCCCTGATAGCGGTATAAGTCGTGTCGGAGTGAAGCCCATTACACCTTGAGAAACTACTGGAAACCTACCAGTAAATCTCGCTTGCCCTGGCCAGGGACCTTGTGTAATGTATCTCCATACACAGCGCGATATCAACCCCCAATACTGGGAGAGACGAATCATGTCTAACCGACACTGCCTCCAAGTGCTTCGGGATTGCATCCAACTACTACCTGTTTGCACGACTCCTTTGAGCCGTGGTAGGGTAGTAATCTAAGTACAGTAGGAACACACTCGAGGCGAAGCAGCAGTGTCAAGTCGACGGACTAAGCTATACTCATGTCACCTGGGAACTGCTATCTGACGATGGGTATAAAACCAACCTGCAGTTCCTGGCGAGTCCTGTCCGGTGTACCCGTAACCTAACGAGCACCTGCATATTATCTCCAGTACGACATACTGATGGCTGTGGGACAGACCATCTCCCCAGCTGGGATGAGAAGCGTATACACCAGTCTACTCTGGAGTATCGATGCCCCGTCTCGATAATCCTACGACTAGGGACCTGTATAGGATGTTGCTTATTGACTACCCAGCCCCCACTAGTGTGATTGCCATCACAACGCTGGTAATCAGGCAAAGATCCTAAGGGCTCTACTAATATGTATAAGCGATATGTTAAAAGAAACATATGCACATATTAAAGTAGAAACAAACCAAGTAGCATACTACCATTTTTGGCAAGACTGTCAATACAACTGTGAATATCCCAAGCTTCCATTAAGTAATATACAAACCAGTATGATACAATAATGGCCTCTAGGGCATAAACACTAACATGAATGACTCAGCAGAGCTATGGTAGGGTAGTAATCTAAGAACAGTGGGAACACACTTGAGGCGAAGTAGCAGTATCAAGTCAATGGACTAAGCTGTACTCATGCCACGTGGGAACTGCTACCTGACGATAGGTATATTTCCAACCAGCAGTTCCCTATGAGTCCGTCCAGTGTAAGTCATAACCCAAAGAGCACCTGCATACTATCTTCAGTACGACGTACTGATGGCTGTGGGACAGACCATCTCCCCTCCTGGGAAGAGAAGCGTATGCACTAGTCTACTCTGGAGTATCGATGCCCTATCTCGATGATCCTGCGACTAGGGACCTGTATAAGGATGTGCTTGTAGACTACCCAGCCCCCACTAGTGTGACTGCCATCACAACACTGGTAGTCAAGCAAAGATCTTAAGGGCTCTATCAATATGTATTAGCGATACGTTAAAAGAAACATATACACATATTAAGATAGATACAAACCATGTAGCATACTACTATATCGAGCAAGACTGTCATAAATCCATGTATATATCCCATGCTTCCAAAATGTAATATACAAACTAGTACCATACAATAATGGCCTCTAGGACATATTACACTAACAATCTCTCACTTGCACTAAGGCCATGTGCTGGCATATCGCAGACCTATCATCTCGAATAGCCTCTCGAACTGCGTCTGAGGAATGGCCTTTGTGAATGGATCTACAGTGTTGTCCTCTGTAGCAACTATCCGGACCTCGATCTCCCGGCGATCCACGATCTCCCTGATCAGGTGATACCGCCTCAAGATGTGTCTGGACTTCTGATGGGACCTGGGTTCCTTTGCTAAAGCTATAGCCCCATTGTTGTCACAATATAGAGGTATTGGATCAACAATGGATGGAACCACCTGATGTTCTGTTAAGAGCTTCCTCATCCAAACAGCTTCTTTTGCGGCATCTGAAGCTACGATATACTCCGCTTCCATCGTCGAGTCAACAACGGTGTCCTGTTTGGAACTCTTCCAACAGACCGCCCCTCCATTGAGGGTGAAGACATAACCTGACATGGATTTGGATTCATCCTTGTCACTCTGGAAGCTGGAGTCGGCAAATGCCTCGATCTGGAGGTCTTTTCCACCGTAAACCAAGAACATTTCCTTAGTCCTTCTCAGGTACTTGAGAATGTTCTTTACTGCTATCCAGTGTTTCTCCCCAGGGTTTGACTGATACCGGCTTACTACACTTAGTGCATAAGCTACATCTGGTATGGTACATAACATCACATACATTATCGAGCCTACCGCAGAAGCGTAGGGTATAATAGACATGCGATCTCTTTCCAAATCAGTCTTGGGAGATATCTCTTTGGAGAGGGTGATTCAGTGACAAGCCGGTAAATTACCGTGCTTTGAATCTTCCATACTGAATCTTTTCAGTATGGTGTCGATGTACCTGGACCGTGAAAGTCCCAACATTCTCTTAGATCTATCACGATAGATCTGGATCCCTAGAATGTAAGAGGCTTCACCCAGGTCTTTCATGGAGAACCTTTGTGACAAGAACCCTTTGACAGATTGTAGCATAGGAATGTCATTTCCTATCAAGAGAATGTCATCCACGTACAAGATGAGGAATACAACAGTTCGTGCTACAATCTTACTATAAATGCATGGCTCATCTGGATTTTTGATAAAGTCAAATTCTTTGACCGTCTCATCAAAACAGATGTTCAAACTCCGCGATGCCTGCTTTAGTCTATAGATGGACTTAAGCAACTTGCACACTTTCCCGCTGCTCCCACTCTGAATGAAACCCTCTGGCTGGTCCATATAGAAGCACTCTTCCAAATTTCCATTTAGAAAAGCGGTCTTTACGTCCATCTGCCAAATCTCATAATCGTGGAAGGCATCAATGGAAAGAAGGATCCGAATGGATTTGAGCATAGCCACTGGAGAAAAGGTTTCGTCATAGTCCAAACGAGGTCTTTGACGAAACCCTTTGCAACAAGTATAGCCTTATAGGTTTCAACCTGTCCATCTACACCAATCTTCTTCCTGATGATCCATTTGCAGCCTACGGGTTTTACCCCTTCTGGAGCAATGTCCAAAGTCCATACTTTGTTGGTATACATGGACTCCATCTCGGTCCGCATTGCATCCAGCCATTTTACCGAGTCAGTACTCTGAATGGCTTGCTGGAAGTTAGTCGGCTCATCATTATCAATGATGCAATGCTCTCTATCCCCGTCTACGAGAAAATCGTAGTATCTCTCGGGCGGATGAGACGGCCTATTACTCCTGCGGAATGGCGCGGGAATGTCATGTTCTTTTGAACCTTCTGGTTCCACCAAGCTTTCAGTATTAGCTTGTGGTTCTGGAATTTCTTCCAGTTCTATTGCGCGCCTACTAGTTTCTTTTTCTTAAAATTGATGTTCCAAAAAGTGGGCATGACGAGAAACAAAAACCTTTTGTTCCTCTGCGTAATAGAAAAGATACCCCCTGGGGTTCTTTCGGTATCCCACAAACTTACACAGTACCGAGCGTGCCTCGAGCTTGTCCGTATGCTGCTTTTTAACAAAAGCTGGACATCTCCATATCTTCAGATATTGAAGATAGGGTTTCTTCCCACTTCACATCTGATATGGTGTGGTAGGCACAGTCTTGGTAGAAACCTTGTTCAAAAGATATGCAGCTGATTCTAGTGCATAGCCCCAGAATAATCGCGGTAACTCAGCGTTACTCATCATGGAACGTACCATATCCAATAGGGTTCGGTTCCGTCTCTCCGATACACCGTTGTGTTGTGGTCTGTATGGAGGAGTAAGATGAGAGAGAATTCCATTTTCTTTTAGGTAATCCAGGAACTCGGCACTCAAGTATTCACCACCTCGATCAGATCTTAGTGTCTTAATATTTTTGCCGGTTTGTTTATCCTCTTCATTCTTATATTCCCGGAATTTCTCAAAGGCCTCGGATTTATGTTTCATCAAGAAAATATGTCCATACCTAGAGAAATCATCCGTAAAAGTAATGAAATAGGAATAACCACTTCTTACATGTGTAGACATTAGACCACACACGTCGCTGTGTATGAGTCCCAAGAGCTCACTCGCTCTTACTCCGCGTCCAGTGAACGGAGTCTTTGTCATCTTTCCTTTGAGACATGATTGACAAGTTGCATAAGATTGATATTCGAACGGATCCAAATATCCTTTTTTATGTAACTTGGTCAACCTTGTTTCGTTGATGTGACATAGTCTACAATGCCATAAGAAAGCATGATTTATTTCTGGAGTCATTCTTTTATGTGTGTTCTGGACATTGAAAATCTGTAGTTGGTTTAATATGTATATACCATTGTTTAGAGTACCTGACCCAATCAGACCATGATTAAGGTGGATGTTTACGACATCGCTTACAAATGAAAAATCATAACCTTCTTTAGATAACAAAGATACAGAAATGATATTACAAGTCAAACTAGGTACACAAAAACAGTTGAGCAAAACCAAAATATGTCCACTCGTCAATCCAAGGTGATATTCCCCTACGGACACAGCATCAACGCTCGCTCCGTTAGCAACCCTGAGGGTCATATCACCGGTCATCAGAACCCTACGGCTTCTCAGTGCTTGTAAAGAATTACAGATATGAGATCCTGATCCGGTATCCAATACCCAGGAAGTAGAGTTGATTGACAGACAGTTTTCAATTACAAACACACCTGAAGCCGAAGCCACAATTTGCTTCGGGTCCTGGTTCTTGGCCTTCCAAGCCCTGCAATCTTTCTTCCAGTGGCCCTTCTTATGACAATAGAAGCATTCTTCCTTTCCTACTGTCGGCCCCGCTACTCTTGCCTTGCCCTTCGCTTCCACCTTACTAACACCGCCTCTCGTCTTGGTGGGGGCCTTCTTCTTCTTTCCTTTGGCTTTCGCCTTGGATCTAGAAGAGGAATCTCCACCAAGAAATAGAGCGGGTGTTTCCCTGGCTTTCTGCAGGGTGCCCTCTGCACTCCTCAACATATTGAGGAGTTCCGGAAGTTCAACTTCTTTACCTTGAATATTAAAATTCAAGATAAACCGGGCGTAGGTGGAAGGGAGGGACTGCAGAATCAAGTCTATATACAGCTCATTCTCTAACGTGGTCCCGAGGTCCGCGAGCTCTTCGATATAGCCGATCATCTTAAGGACGTGTTCCCCTACAGATGATCCGACGGCCAACCTCGCCTGAAAAAGCTTCTTCGAGGTCTCGTATCTTGAGATACGAGATTGCTCTCCATATAATTCTTTGGTATGAAGGAATATGGATTCAAGATCCATACTCTCGTGCTGCCTCTGGTGCTCGTTGTCCATAGGCAGCATGAGGCACTTGGCCTTCGCGCAGTCAATCTCCCAGGTCTTACGGATTTCCTTATCCGCGATACTGGATTCTGGACCTGGGACGGCGGGGGATTTAGTAGTAAGGACATACCCCAACTTGTCATAAGTAATTGCCATCATGACATTCCTGAACCAACTTTGTAGTTTGGCCATGTCAATATGTTTTTATCTAATAGTAACTTAAGGCCCGTCATCTTTGGTTGTTGCAATTAGGAGAGAGAGAAGAAACACTTTAGCATGATTCTCTTGCAAGTTTAGATTGGTTTTTAGTTTATCTAAACAGGATGGCTCCTACTGTTTCTCGAATCCTTCCTCAAACCAGAAAAGAAGAATTAGTCAGGATTAGTCTCACCGTATAATACTTGCTTAACCGTTCAGTCAGGCTAGAGTCGGTACTTCGAGGGAGGTTTTACGACGCTTTCGCGAAGTTCCTTAATTAAATAACCTCTTTTCCCTGGAGGCATAGCCCCGCTAACACTGTTCTAGACACCTACTTGGTTTATAGCATTGATCGTTAAGTGAAAAAATCTCCCGAGGAGTAGCATATACTCACAGTAGGATCGGGATCCAAATATTATCGTGTGATAAAGTCAAAGGAATCGTATCAAAATTATCACACTCCAAATGGTATGCAACACTAGCAAGTTTCAGTTTCTTTAGAAACTCCCGATGTGGATTTTTGCCCCATGCTCTTATGACCTTGACGAAGGCCAACATATCATAAGTGTAACACCTTAGAATGTGTTTTGTGGCTAATTATATTTTAATGTATGGTTTTTAATAAAAAGTTTACCAAATTAGTTTTCAATTATTTTATCCTATTTAATGAATATTTTATTAGATTTTTTCTAGGCTTGCACACACTTGTGCATGTTAACTAGGGTTGTAATTTAGGGTTAAACATGATTAGAAATCATGGTTAACTAACCATTTCCCCTAATCTAGTTTAATATTGTATTAGGTGCTTTTGGGTTTTAAGTATGATGATTGTTTTAAATGCAAAATGATTTTAAAAAAGGGGATTTAAATTTGACTTCTTGTGTTGACCTTGGTGAGAGAGAGAGAGAGAGTGAGAATGGGGTATGATGGCTTTGCCATGCTTCATTAAATGAAGAGAGTGAGAGGAGGGGTTTTGACTTTGTTTCTCATTATCACTTCTCTTTTCACTCATCCTCTCATTCTCTCACAACACACACACACACACACACACACACACACACACACTCACCTGCAGTAGAGGCAGCAGCAGCTCCAGCATCAGCTCCACCAGCATCCATCAGCAGCAGCTCCAGCATCAGCTCCACCAGCATCATCACCATCATCAGCAGCAGCAGGAGCAGCAGGCAGCAACAGCAGTAGCAGGAGCTCCAGCGACTTGCAGCAGCTCCTTTCACTTCTTCACCTGCCTTCTAGGGTTCATTAGGGTATATTTCTTGAACCCCATTTCATGGTTTGCTTAAGTTGTGTGTAGATTAGTATCGGTTTGTGTTAAATAGTTAGTTTTGTGCTAAAAGGGTGAATTATGTGGAATTTTGATTAGAATGTGATTGTGTTAGCTAACCTAGCTTATTTAAGTGTTGTTAGGGTCACTTTAACTGAGTCTAACCCTGGATTACACTAAAATACCATAGGGTTTGTGTTTTATGCAAATTGGTGATTTTAAAGCGACATTGTAGCATTTTGTAATCTGCTATTGACCCGGGACCTTCAGGTTAAAATTGAGAAAACTGGGGCATGTACACTAGGTCTAGATACCACCACCTAAACACGAGCTCCTAATTCCCAAAGCTGGCCGCAGTTTTATTAGGTTTGGCCGCAATTTGCGGCCAAGTGGGGGGCAAGGGTGTTGGGGTTTTGGGTAGGGTACTCTGCTGTATTGTCTAGTGTTTTGGCATGCCTAGTTTTGTAAGATTTGACCTGTAGGAAAATCTGGGACAATATACCGTTTTTCATGTCCGTTGTGTTTGCGCAATACGCGCGATACGTGAGTGGGTTCTGTGATCCAGCGTATCGCGGCGTGTCGCGATGGTCTTAGACGCGTATACACACGATTCAGCGTATCGTGCACACGCGCGTTTAGTTCGCGACGTGAGTTTCTCGTTTTGGTTCGATATCTCGTTTTGCGGAATGTTTGGCTTATATATGATTTCCATGTCTTATTTGCAGGTTTGCAGGTTTGCAGGCAGGGACTACGGACACTGCTACAGGGGGGAGCAGATGGTAGGATTCACCTAGCGTGGAGCGTAGGTGAGTAGATTTAACATCTACAGGGGAATCGCCCGCATGGCGTTATGCGTCTGGGCTACGATACAAATACCTGTCGCCTATGTAAGTCGATGTACAACACCCCAGTACTTGTGGGGAGGCGGAATTTTCAAAAACGAACTTGTTTAGTGAACAAACATCGACTAACCGCTTGAATCGAAGCTAAACGATAACTAACCAAACACATAGTTGTTCTAAACTACTATGCTTAGGGATTATACCTATCGAACCAAGTCCTTCGGCTTTACGATCTCCTCGTCCTCCTCGGCCTTCTCGATGTAGTAGATGATCCACCCGAGGGTAAAACTCCAAGCTTAGCCTCTAAACTTGAGGCAACTAACCTTCTTGGATTGCTAATCAAAGAAGATAAATGAGATAGAGTAAGGGTTATGGATTGTTTAGTCTAACTAATCCTTCGTTCTCAACACATGAGGGGTGAGGATTAGGGTTTGAAGAGAGAGAGAATGTGAATATAATTATCAAGTGAGAATAGTAAGTTATCATAATATATATGAAACTTTATAATTCATCTATAAAAGAAAAACAAATGATGAATAATCAAGTTTCATAAATATCTAATGGTGATTCATAACCATGACTCATTAAGCATTTATTGTGCATTAATGATATATATGAATCACTCTCATGACTCACTAAACCCAATTAATGCATATAACACCTAAACCTCCTTAGTCACCATCTTCTAGAAGCTTCTCGCACAATTATGAGAACGCCCCTCCTTTCTGCAAAAATACGGAAAAACTTTAGACTGTATAAATCCAATAACCGGATACCAGTAACTGGCTTAAACCAAAGCCGACTGGTAAAAACTGTCCGAAAGTCGTACGCGCGTAAACGCACGTATGCGTCCGAACCCTTGTCGTAAAACCATACGACCTCTATATCGTTTCTCCTGGAGTAGGGAAACTCTCTGTGTGGGACTCTAGAGACTCGACTACTACGCTGGCAGTGGGTTTAACCACAGACCGCAAGCGCCACTAGCTGTACGTAACGGTCCCCAGGTAGATGTCGATAAGAAGGCCGATGAGGGAACCCATCCGAACTCCTACTGAGTCTGATGTGACAATCTCCATACAGTCCGGTCCGTTCGTCCAAGACTATCGCATATCGGGCCTAGGGGGCGGCAAGCGTCAGTCCCCTAATAGCGGTATAAGTCGTGTCGGAGGGAAGCCCATTACACCCTGAGAAACTACTGGAACCTACCAGCAAATCTCGCTTGCCCTGGCCAGGGACTTTGCGTAATGGCTCTCTGACACAGCGCGATATCAACTCCCAATACCGGGAGAGACGAATCTTGTCTAACCGCCACTGCCTCCAAGTGCTCGGGACTGCACCCAACTGCTACCTGTTTGCACGACTCCTTTGAGCCATGGTAGGGTAGCAATCTAAGAACAGTGGGACACACTCGAGGCGAAGTAGGAGTGTCAAGTCTGCGGACTATGCTGTACTCATGTCACCTGGGAACTGTTCACTGACGACTGGTATAAAACCAACCAACAGTTCCCTGTGAGTCCTGTCCGGTGTACCCGTAACCTAACGAGCACCTGTATACTATCTCCAGTACGACGTACTGATGGCTGTGGGACAGACCATCTCCCCAACTGGGATGAGAAGCGTACACACTAGTCTACTCCGGAGTATCGATGCTCTGTCTCGATAATCCAACGACTAGGGACCTGAATAAGGATGTGCTTGTAGACTACCCAGCCCCCACTAGTGTGACTGCCATCACAACGCTGGTAGTCAAGCAAGATCCTAAGAGCTCTATCAATACGTACACTCACATATTAAGATAGAAAAAACCAAGTAGCATACTACCATGTTTAGCAAGACTGTTATATACATGTGAATATCCCAAGCTTCCATTAAGTAATATACAAACTAGTATGATACAGTAATGGCCTTCTAGGGCATAAACACTAACAATCTCCCACTTGCACTAGGGCCATGTACTGGCATATCGAAGACCAATGATCTCGAGCAGCCTCTCGAACTGAATCTGAGGTAGGGCCTTCGTGAATGGATCAGCAATGTTCTCTTCTGAAGCAACTCTCCGAACCTCGATCTCCTGACGATCAATGATCTTCCTGATCAGGTGATACCGCCTCAAGATGTGTCTGGACTTCTGATGGGATCTTGGTTCCTTCGCTAAAGCTATAGCTCCGTTGTTGTCGCAATACAGAGGTATTGGATCAACTATGGTAGGAACCACCTGAAGTTCTATTAGGAACTTCTTCATCCAGACTGCTTCTTTTACGGCATCGCAAGCAGCTATATACTCCGCTTCCATCGTCGAGTCAGCAACGGTGTCCTGCTTGGAGCTCTTCCAGCACACCGCCCCTCCATTGAGGGTAAAGACATAACCTGACATGGACTTGGAATCGTCCTTATCACTCTGGAAGCCGGAATCAGCAAAGGCCTCCAACCTGAGGTCTTTTCCGCCGTAAACCAAGAACATCTCCTTAGTCCTCCTCAGGTACTTGAGAATGTTCTTTACTTCTATCCAGTGCTTCTCCCCTGGGTCTGACTGATACCGGCTTACCACGCTTAGTGCGTAAGCTACATCTGGTCTGGTACACAACATCGCATACATTATAGAGCCTACCGCAGAAGCGTAGGGTATAATAGACATGCGTTCCCTTTCTAAATCAGTCTTGGGAGACATCTCTTTGGAGAGGGCGATTCCGTGACAAGCCGGTAGATTACCGCGCTTGGAATCTTCCATACTGAATCTTTTCAGTACAGTGTCGATATACCTGGACTGCGAAAGTCCCAACATCCTCTTGGATCTATCACGATAGATCCGGATCCCCAGAATGTAAGAGGCATCACCCAGGTCTTTCATGGAGAACCTGTGTGACAAGAATCCTTTGACAGATTGTAGCATAGGAATGTCATTTCCTATCAATAGAATGTCATCCACGTACAAGACGAGGAATACGACACTTCTGGCTACAACTTTACTATATATGCACGGTTCATCTGGATTTTTGATAAAGTCATATTCTTTGACTGTCTCATCAAAACAGATGTTCCAACTCCGCGATGCCTGCTTTAGTCCATAAATGGACTTAAGCAGCTTGCATACTTTCCCGCTGCTCCCACTCTGATTGAAACCCTCTGGCTGATCCATATAGACGCTCTCTTCTAAATTTCCATTCAGAAAAGCCGTCTTTACGTCCATCTGCCAGATTTCATAATCATGGAAGGCAGCAATAGCAAGAAGGACCCGAATGGATTTGAGCATAGCCACTGGAGAAAAAGTTTCGTCATAGTCCAAACCAGGTCTTTGACGAAAACCCTTTGCAACAAGTCTAGCCTTATAGGTTTCCACCTGTCCATCTACACCAATCTTTTTCTTGAAGATCCATTTGCATCCTATGGGTTTTACCCCATCTGGAGCAAAGTCCAAAGTCCATGCTTTGTTGGTGTACATGGACTCCATTTCGGTCCGCATTGCATCTAGCCATCGTACCGAGTCGCCGCTCTGGATGGCCTGCTGGAAGTCAGTAGGTTCATCATCATCTATGATGCAATCCTCTCTATCCCCATCTATGAGAAAACCGTAGTATCTCTCAGGCGGATGAGACGGCCTACTACTCCTGCGGAGGGGTGCGGGAATGTCCTGTACTTCTTGAACTTCCGGTTCTACCAAACTTTCAGTAGCAGTTTGTGGTTCTGGAATTTCTTCCAGCTCTATTTCGCTCCCGCTTATTTCCTTTTCTAAAAACAGATGTTCCAGAAAATGGGCATTACGAGAAACAAAGACCTTTTGTTCCTCTGCGTAATAGAAATAATATCCCTTGGAGTTCTTTGGATATCCCACAAACAAACATTTTACTGATCGTGCCTCGAGCTTGTCCACATGCTGCTTTTTAACAAAAGCTGGACACCCCCAAATCTTCATATGCTGAAGATGGGGTTTCTTCCCAGTCCACATCTGATATGGAGTGGTAGGCACAGTCTTGGTAGGAGCCCTGTTCAGAAGATATGCCGCTGATTCTAGCGCATAACCCCAGAAAGATCGCGGTAACTCAGCATTACTCATCATGGATCGTACCATATCCAATAGGGTTCGATTCCGTCTCTCTGATACACCGTTATGCTGTGGAGTGTATGGAGGAGTAAGCTGAGAGAGAATTCCTTTCTCTTTTAGGTAACCTAGGAACTCGGCACTCAAGTATTCACCACCTCGATCAGATCTTAGTGTCTTGATACTTTTGCCGGTTTGGTTTTCTACTTCATTCTTATACTCTTGGAATTTCTCAAAAGCTTCGGATTTATGTTTCATCAGATAAATGAATCCGTATCTTGAGTAATCATCCGTGAAAGTAATGAAATAGGAAAAACCACCTCTTGCATGTGTAGACATTGGACCACATACATCGCTGTGTATGAGTCCTGAGAGCTCGCTCGCTCTTACTCCTTGTCCAGTAAATGGAGTCTTTGTAATCTTTCCTTTGAGACAAGATTGACAAGTGTCATAAGTTTGATATTCGAACGAGTCCAAATATCCTTCTCTATGCAACTTAGTCAACCTTCTCTCATTGATGTGACCCAGTCTACAATGCCATAAGAAAGCTTTATTTAAATCTGGAGACTTTCTTTTTAGTGTGTTCTGGACATTAAAAATTTGGAGTTGGTTTAAAACATATATACCGCTATTTAGTGTACCGGACCCAATCAAACCATGATTAAGGTGGATGTTGACAACATCTCTTACAAACGTGAAATCATAACCTTTATTTGATAACAAGGAAACTGATATGATATTACACGTTAAGCTTGGTACAAAATAACAGTTATGTAAAACCAAAATGTGTCCACTCGTCAATCCTAGGTGATAATCCCCGACGGACGCAGCTCCCACGCTAGCTCCGTTAGCAACCTTTAGGGTCATATCACCTTCCTTCAGCACTCTACGGTTTCTCAGTGTCTGCAATGAATTGCAAATATGAGATCCTGATCCGGTATCCAATACCTAGGAAGTAGAGTTGATCGACAGAAAATTCTCAATTACTAACACACCTGAAGTCGAAGCCACAGCTTGCTTCGGTTCCTGGTTCTTGGCGTTCCACGCCTTGCAATCCTTCTTCCAGTGCCCTTTCCTGTGACAATGGAAGCACTCATCCTGGCCAACTACCGGTACCGCAAACTTTTTCTTTTCCCTTCCCTCCCACCTTACTAACACCTCCTCTAGGTTTTGGTGCGGCCTTCTTCTTCCTTCCTTTGGCCCTTGCCTTGGACCCGGAAGAAGATGTACCGCCAACAAACATAGCGGGTGTTTCCCTTGTATTCTTCAAGGTGCCCTCTGCACTCCTTAACATGTTCAGGAGTTCCGGAAGTTCAACTTCTTTTCTTTGAATGTTGAAGTTCAGGAAAAACTGAGCGTAGGTGGAAGGAAGGGACTGGAGAATAAGGTCTGTATAGAGCTCATTATCCAAAGTCGTCCCAAGGTCTGCGAGCTCTTCTATATAGCCGATCATCTTTAGGACATGTTCTCCTACCGATGACCCGACAGCCAACCTCGCTCGAAACAAGTTCTTAGAGGTCTCGTATCTTGCTATACGAGATTGCTCTCCATAAAGTTCCTTTGTATGGAGAAATATGCCATCAAGGTCCATATCATCGTGCCTCCTCTGATGTTCATTGTTCATCGAGGCAAGCACGATGCACTTGGCTTTCGCGCAATCTAAATCCCAGGTTTTGCGGATTTCCTTATCCGCATTACTGGATTTGGGACCAGGGACAGCAGGTGCCGTAGCGGTGAGGACGTACCCCAATTTGTCATAGGTCAAAGCCATTTTGACATTCCGCAGCCAATCTTTATAGTTTGGCCATGTCAGTATATTTTTCTCTAAAAGTAACTTAAGTCCAGTCATTTTCAGGGTCGCTGCAATTAGGAGAGAGAGAAGAAAACTCTTTAGCATGATTCTCTTGCAAGTTTAGAGTGGTTTTTAATTTATCTAAACTGGATGGCTCCCACAGTTTCTCGAATCCTTCCTCAAACCATAAAAGAAGAATTAGCCAGGACTATTCTCACCGTATAATACTTGCTTAACCGTTCAGCCAGGCCAGTGTCGATACTTCGAGGGAGGTTTTCCAACGCTTTCGCGAAGTTCCTTAATTAAATAACCTCTTTTCTTTGGGGGCGTAACCCCGCTGACAACTTTCTGGACACCTACTAGGTTTATAGCATTGATCGTTAAGTGACGAATATCCTGATAAGTAGCATATACTCACAGTAGGATCGGGATCCAAATATCATCATCTGATAATGTTGTAGGAATGCTACCAACATTCATCAAACTCCAAATGGTATGCATCTCTTTGCAAATTTCAGTTTCTTTAGAAATTCCCGATATAAGTTTTTGCCCCATGCTCTTATGACCTTGGCTTTGGTCAAAGTGTCATAAGTCACATGTCAAGTTCTACCCGTCATTATCTTGTCAATTTGAACCCATCCGTATATACCCCTGACTTTGGTCAAATGGTAATACGACTGTCCCAAACCAACTCATCTATCTTATGCAACAAATGAAAACCCAGCAGCTACCAAACACTATGCCTTGACTTTGGCCAAAATGCATAGCTTGAATACTACTGAATACTCAAATGAAATGACGGAGGGCTACGAATGGTTTTGGCGAAACCGTGAACGTAGTGAACTTGATATAACCGAAGGAACCTGATAGCTTTTAAAAGGAGTGGTTAAGGCTCCGCATTTAAAAATATCTGTTTTAAAATTAACCGAGTGGTTTCTTTTAAATTGTTCCAACGATTAAAACTTTGGTTTATTTTCTTTGCATTATAGATAATGCGTCCCATCATTAACCTATCATTGCAGAAAACAACGAAAATACGTCCTCTTATGCCATCCGCATTCGCCACGGGGTCCCGTCATTACCCGTTAGGTTACTTAACTAACGACAGAGCGGGGGATGGGCTAGCGCGGGTGTAAAACATAAGTGACGTCTAAATAGCTATCATATATAGATATTTTACATTCGTCTGACGCAATGATATTCATTCCAGATCACAGATGAACTTAATTGGATTTGCAAGCAATCCGTGTTTGTTTTGAGCCTGCAACAAAATACGGATTACACAGTTGTGATGAATAGCCATTACCCCACCCACGACCCCTACGGGTGCGGCAAACTACCCGCCCGGCAGTTTGTGCACCCCACCTTGGGTCTGTCCTAGGAGCAAAAACAGTAAAATGAAATAATACAACGGTGGCTACAACCGCAACCTGGATGTGCCCCGCAAAATGATATTACAACAAATTACATTTACATCAAATGAATTAAATGATAACCCATCACATAACCCCGGCTATACATCACAACAGTCCAACACAGTTCATATGCACAAACAGATAAAATCCATTTCAGAAATGTGCAACCCCCTGCCAACTGACATACTAGCAGTTAGGGGAGGTTTACGAACACATTATACAAACACAGATATAATACAACAAGCAAATACTGTATAATTTCGATCGATTAAACACTTTTAATTTTGCTCCAATACTTCTCTGTAAAACTGAAACCTGAGCAAAAATAAAATATTCCAGAAAATCCCAAATCACACAGAGAAGCAACACAGGGAATTTGGGTTCCTGACTCGGCAACTCGGCGGCGGAAGCGCGGCGGATCGGTGGGATCCGCCGCTGTTCCGCGGCTCGGTAGACGATTCAGGACCCCAAATTTCTTGGGTGTTCTTCTGGTGTCTTTTTAAGCTTTCTGAACTTCCCTGAAAAATTTTAGGACTTCATTTAAAATTCGACAGAAACTGAAGTTTTCGGGCTTTTCCGGTTTCGTTTTTTCCGTTCGAAATTCATACAAATTTGCAAGTAAGTTAATTATTGTTTAGCGAGGCTCTGATACCACTGTAAGTCGATGTACAACACCCCAGTACTTGTGGGGAGGCGGAATTTTCAAAAACGAACTTGTTTATTGAACAAACATCGACTAACCGCTTGAATCGAAGCTAAACAATAACTAACCAAACACATAGTTGTTCTAAACTACTATGCTTAGGGATTATACCTATCGAACCAAGTCCTTCGGCTTTACGATCTCCTCGTCCTCCTCGGCCTTCTCGATGTAGTAGATGATCCACCCGAGAGTAAAACTCCAAGCTTAGCCTCTAAACTTGAGGCAACTAACCTTCTTGGATTGCTAATCAAAGAAGATAAATGAGATAGAGTAAGGGTTATGGATTGTTTACTCTAACTAATCCTTCGTTCTCAACACATGAGGGGTGAGGATTAGGGTTTGAAAAGAGAGAGCTTGAGGAGAGAGAATGTGAATATAATTATCAAGTGAGAATAGTAAGTTATCATAATATATATGAAACTTTATAATTCATCTATAAAAGAAAAACAAATGATGAATAATCAAGTTTCATAAATATCTAATGGTGATTCATAACCATGACTCATTAAGCATTTATTGTGCATTAATGATATGTATGAATCACTCTCATGACTCACTAAACCCAATTAATGCATATGACACCTAAACCTCCTTAGTCACCATCTTCTAGAAGCTTCTCGCACAATTACGAGAACGCCCCTCCTTTCCGCAAAAATACGGAAAAACTTTAGACTGTATAAATCCAATAACCGAATACCAGTACCTGGCTTAAACCAAAGCCGACTGGTAAAAACTGTCCGAAAGTCGTATGCGCGTAAACGCACGTATGCGTCCGAACCCTTGCCGTAAAACCATACGACCTCTATATCCTTTCGCCTGGAGTAGGGAAACTCTCTGTGTGGGACTCTAGAGACTCGACTACTACGCTGGCAGTGGGTTTAACCACAGACCGCAAGCAGCACTAGCTGTACGTAACGTTCCCCAGGTAGATGTCGATAAGAAGGCCGATGAGGGAACCCATCCGAACTCCTACTGAGTCTGATGTGACAATCTCCATACAGTCCGGTCCGTTCGTCCAAGACTATCGCATATCGGGCCTAGGGGGCGGCAAGCGTCAGTCCCCTAATAGCGGTATAAGTCGTGTCGGAGGGAAGCCCATTACACCCTGAGAAACTACTGGAACCTACCAGCAAATCTCGCTTGCCCTGGCCAGGGACTTTGCGTAATGGCTCTCTGACACAGCGCGATATCAACTCCCAATACCGGGAGAGACGAATCCTGTCTAACCGCCACTGCCTCCAAGTGCTCGGGACTGCACCCAACTGCTACCTGTTTGCACGACTCCTTTGAGCCGTGGTAGGGTAGCAATCTAAGAACAGTGGGACACACTCGAGGCGAAGTAGGAGTGTCAAGTCTGCGGACTATGCTGTACTCATGTCACCTGGGAACTGTTCACTGACGACTGGTATAAAACCAACCAACAGTTCCCTGTGAGTCCTGTCCGGTGTACCCGTAACCTAACGAGCACCTGTATACTATCTCCAGTACGACATACTGACGGCTGTGGGACAGACCATCTCCCCAACTGGGATGAGAAGCGTACACACTAGTCTACTCCGGAGTATCGATGCTCTGTCTCGATAATCCAACGACTAGGGACCTGAATAAGGATGTGCTTGTAGACTACCCAGCCCCCACTAGTATGACTGCCATCACAACGCTGGTAGTCAAGCAAGATCCTAAGAGCTCTATCAATACGTACACTCACATATTAAGATAGAAAAAACCAAGTAGCATACTACCATGTTTAGCAAGACTGTTATATACATGTGAATATCCCAAGCTTCCATTAAGTAATATACAAACTAGTATGATACAGTAATGGCCTTCTAGGGCATAAACACTAACAGCCTATTCTACGTCATTGTTAGAATTGCGCCTTTACTTTATTTCCTTGTTATAGTTGTACTGTGACTAGCAGCCGTAGGACACTGCACATATTATTGACGGTTCATGTTGCACGAGCACGGATCGTATGCTACACACACACCGTCAATAATTTCAATGTCACACACAACCCTTTATAGATACTATATTGCTTATCATACATGACATCTAGCTTATCGGTATACCTATAGTGTATCTTACCATTAGTGATAGATACATCTACACCTTGCGATACAGCTACAGGTATACCTTGTACATATTTTACTTATACCCAGGGGGGTATACGACATCTTTTACTTATAGGTAGACACCTATACTTAGCTGTACCTTATTGATTTCGCATACATCTGGTTTCAGCTATATGTTCTCATTTATATGCTCGCATTCAGATATATCGCATATATTTATTCCTGGATTTGCGCCTTGTTATTTGGATTTTACATGATGTTTTCTGGATTTGGGAACCGCGGGAGTTCATGAAATTATGCATACATTGAAAAAACCGGTTTACTTGATGTGATATTTGCGCAGCCACCATGAGATTTATCGGTTCTGATTATATACTCCATACGAGGTGTGGTTGCCGTATGAGGGTACATGGTGGGGCCCGGTATGGTTCCCCTCGGCAAGAAGATCGATGGATGTTGCCGATTGAGCCTGGAGGCGGGCGAGTACCTACCGGTGACAGTACTGATGACTCGGCGGGGATCATGGAGATACCGTTGGGAGTCATGTACGTATGCATACGTCGAAAGGCGAGGGTCATAGCTAGGCACTCGTGCTTTCGGGATAGCGTATGATACGTGATCAGGATTTCTGTGTCGATACTTGGCACATGGTTTTCATGATATTTCTTTGACACCTTTGTATATATAACAGGGGATTTAGCCGTTGTTATATATACCCTTACACCAATATTAGTGGAATGGGACGCTAATATATGTGTATTGCCCCCACCATACTTATTTCTGTATATATTTACCTTTAGGATGTTAGATTCTTACTTGAGATTTGACTTGGGATATTAGGTGATTCATTGAGATTGGATATTGGACATACCTATGTGATTACTGATTTGTACATTCGGGATATAGGAGATTACTCGATATTGTACATTGAGGAGATGTGAGACTTATATGATGTGAGAGCCCAATGTGGGGGCTGATTTGAGGAATTTGGATTTGAGTGTCTTGATGGATTGTGATCCTACCACGATGACAGGATTCCGTGGATGACCTATTTCACTCCATACCTCGTACCATTTCACTTATGCATTGTTCCATGTTTTAGGAGTACCTGTTAGTGTACCCTTCATGATAGCTGCATATTTCCCTTCTCATATCCCTATTGCATAGTTATTGCACACTATTGTCATGTTATTATTGCTTTACATATTTATTGTACCTGCTAGTGTACTTTCCATTATTCAGCATTTGCATGACATGTTATTACTGTAATCGCATATCTTAGATTCATGCTGTACGTACATTCCTGCGATTACCTGCTTATGTTATCTACTATTCACGAGTTGGCAACTCACCCCCGTTGTGCCACAGGTGTTTCAGGTTGTTCCCCAGAGTAGTCGAGGCAGGCTATTCAGCTTCTCATCTATCATCTTTTGCTACAGATACCGCATCGGCTCACAGTGTGCTATTTTGCTTAGGTGGGTTTTGGTGGTTATCTGTATTTCATATTGTACATTCGTTGTATCTTGTACTCTCCATCTACTATCATGTTGTTGACCTAGAGACTTGGTGAGGACGATATTGTATATTATTTATGGATTTTTTGTCTTTTATATACAGCTTTCTCTCCATTGTCTTTATTTCTTCGCTACGGCGTCATATATTTGTGTTGTATTCATCTTGGCTAGTTTTTTTTACAAAAAGGGGTTGTTGCCAAATTTTAAAGAAAGAAAGTGGGACTTTTAAAGAATTTGGGTTGCGATTTCAAATGTTTCAGAAACTTATATTATCTTTTCCGTATATTTATGGTTTAGATTTCTGAGTTTTGGCTTTCTTCTACTACGTTACGTCTTAGGGCGTTGCGTAGTATTAGGGCCGTCACGGGCCAATTTCGGGTCGTGACAATAAGTCACATGTCAAGTTCTACCCGTCATTATCCAGGTTAATTTGAACCCACCCGTACATACCCTTGACGAAAGCCAAAATAGCAGTACGACTGTCCCAAACCAACGCATCTATCTATGCTACAGATGAATATTTAGCAGCTACCAATCACTATGCCTTGGCGAAGGTCAAAATACATAGCTTGAATACTACTGAATATCCAACTGAAATGACGGAGGGCTACGAATGGTTTTGGCGAAACCGTGAACATAGTGAACTTGATATAATCGAAGGAACCTGATAGCTTTTAAAAGGAGTGGTTTAAGCTCCGCATTTTTAAAAGTTTTTCTGTTTTGAAAAAACCGAGTGGTTTTAAAATTGTTCCAACGATTCAGCTTTGGTTTGTTTGCTTTGCATTAATGTAATGCAGTCTCATTATTTAACCTACCATTGCAGAAAAAGACGAAAATACAACGTACGCTTATGTCATCCGCATTCTCCACGGGGCCCCGTCTTACACCGTTAGGTTAGATAACTAACGCCAGAGCTGGGGGCTGGACTAGCACGGATGCAAAACATAAGCAACGTCTAATATATATATATATATATATATATATATATATATATATATATATATATATATATATATATATATATATAATATATATATCCATTCGTCAGACGCAATAATAAGCATTCCAGATCACAGATGAACACATTGGATATATTAGGAATTCCGCGTTTCGTTTAAACCTGTAACAATACAGATTCCACGGTCGCGATGAATAGCCAAACCCCACCCCAGAACCCTACGGGTGCGGCAAACTACCCGCCAAATACCCGAAGCGAAGCAACCTCCCGCAACAACGTGAGTAGGGAACTCGGCACTTCAAAGTACCCGGTAGTTTGTGCACCCCACCTTGGGTCTATCCTAGGAGCAAAAAATAGTAAATAAAATAATACAACGGTGGCTACAACCTCAACCCGGATGTGCCCCGCGAAAAAATATTACAACAATTTACAATTTACATTTGAATGAAAGAATATAACACCTCACATCCCCGGCTGTTCATTCACGACAATCCAATAAGTCCATATACACAAACAAACATCACAGAAATGTGCAACCCCCAACTAACCGCCATATAGCAATTAGCGGAAGTTTACGATCATATTTATCACAACTTAAAACATTAAACGACGTTAAACTGCGACTTCGAAACACCCCGTATTGCCACAATGAAGAATTGACAGTATATTCAAAATTGGAAAAAACAAACAACTCCTGAAACCATAGATCCTAGTAACAAATCCACAGACCAAAACACGAAGCATTTACCCACAATCAAACCGAGGAGGCCAGATTTTTAGGACATGTGTCCGGTCCATTTTGCAGGGAAATGTCTCGTATTTGGTCTATGTTCACTTTACAAGTGAAGGAGTACTCTGCAGTTGCTAAAAAAATTTTAGAGCCTCGTAAAAATTCAACAGAAACTAGGATCTACGTTTCGATGTTTATGGGTTATTTCAGTTTCGTAGTTTTAGTTGTCGTTAAATCTGTTAGTTATGGTTTAGTCGGCTCTGATACCACTGTAAGTCGATGACACGCACCCCACGTGTTCGCGGGGAGGCGGAATATGCAAAAAACGATTTTTATAAGCTTCGTAACATCGACTAAACTCCAGGATCGATACTAAACCCTTACTAACAATATAGCAAAGAGGTTTAACTACTATGTGTGAGTGTTATGTAAGTCCATGTCACGCACCCCACGAGCTTGCGGGGAGGCGGAATATATGAAAAACAATTATCAATGTTTCGTAACATGGACTTGAGAACACGGATCGTGTCTAAACCATTACTAGCAAACTACGAAAGGTTTAACTACTCTGATTCAAAGTTATACCTCACGTTACTTGTCCTTCGGGTCTTCATCGCTATCCTCCACACCTCGTAGGCTCTATGGAACGTGGGCACCTCAACGGCCTCCTCGAGTCAAAGAAGATCCACCCGAGAGTCTATAGTTCGAGCTCCTATCTCGAATCTGAGATAACTACGGCTCCTAGATCGCTAATCTAGAAGTCCTAGAGGGTGTAGAGTAATTAGATAGATTACTTCGCCACTTAAACCCTAGGTTTCTCAACTCATGAGAGCTATTAGGGTTTGAGGAAGAAGATGAAGACTTGAGAAGAGAGAAAGCTTTTGTGATAATGATATGAATAATAACTCATGAAAGAATATAATGAAGCATACAAATATCTCTTGATCAAATATCTAGAAATATCTTGTGAGCTTCATTTAATACTAAGGGTGAATCACCTCATGAGTCATTAAGCATTTAATGAAAACTTACACCTCGTCTCTCCACCTCATTTGTGTTTAATCCAAAAGAAATAAATACAAATGATTCATCCTCTTCTAGAAGCTTCCCGACAAATTACGAGACTGCCCCTCCCATCCGTATTTCCGAAAAACGCGTATAATCTTTGACTGAATAAATCCATCTGTATAATACTAGAACCTGGCTTAAACCAAAGCCCGCTAGTATTATCTACCCGATCATAATACGTGCACAAGTGTACGTAAGTGATCACGTCCATGCCGTAAAACCATACAGCCTCTACACCTTTTGCCCGGTGCAGGGAAACTCTCTGTGTGGGACTCTAAAGACTCGACACTACGCTGGCAGTGGGTTTAACCACAGGCCGCAAGCGGTACTAGCTGTACGTAACGGTCCCTAGGTAGATGTCGATAAGAAGGACGATGAGGAAACCCATCCGAACTCCAACTGAGCCTGATGTGACAATCTCCGTACAGTCCGGTCTGTTCGTCTAGGACTATCGCATATCGGGCCTAGGGGGCGGTAAACATCAGACCCCTAATAGCGGTATAAGTCGTGTCGGAGTGAAGCCCATTACACCGTGAGAAACTACTGGAACCTACCAGTAAATCTCGTTTGCCCTAACCAGGGACTTTGCGTAATGGCTCTCCATACACAGCGCGATATCAACCCCCAATACCGGGAGAGACGAATCATGTCTAACCGCCACTGCCTCCAAGTGCTTCAGGACTGCACCCAACTACTACTTGTTTGCACGACTCCTTTGAGCCGTGGTAGGGTAGTAATCTAAGAACGGTGGGAACACACCCGAGGCGAAGTAGCAGTGTCAAGTCGACGGACTAAGCTATACTCATGTCACCTGGGAACTGCAATCTGACGATGGGTATAAATCCAACCTGCAGTTCCCGGCGAGTCCTGTCCGGTGTACCCATAACCTAACGAGTACCTGCATACTATCTGCAGTACGACGTACTGATGGCTGTGGGACAGACCATCTCCCTATGCTGGGACGAGAAGCGTATACACCAGTCTACTCCAGAATATCGATGCCCTGTCTCGATAATCCTACGACCAGGGACCTGTATAGGATGTTGCTTATAGACTACCCAGCCCCCACTAGTGTGACTTCCATCACAACGCTGGTAATCAAGAAAAGATCCTAAGGGCTCTACTAATATGTATAAGCGATACGTTAAAAGAAACATATGCACATATTAAACTAGACACAAACCAAGTAGCATACTACCATTTTTAGCAAGACTGTCAATAAAACTGTGAATATCCCAAGCTTCCATTAGTAATATACAAACTAGTATGATACACTAATGGCCTCTAGGGCATAAACACTAACAATCTCCCACTTGCACTAGGGCCATGTACTGGCATATCGCATACCTATCATCTTGAATAGCCTCTCGAACTGCGTCTGAGGAATGGCCTTAGTGAATGGATCAGCAGTGTTATTCTCCGTATCTACTCTCGTTACCTCGATCTCCCTGATCATGTGATACCGCCTTAAGATGTGTCTGGACTTCTGATGGGACCTGGGTTCCTTCGGTAAATCTATAGCGCCGTTGTTGTCGCAATACAGAGGTATTGGATCAACACTGGTAGGAACCACCTGAAGTTCTGTTAGGAACTTCTTCATCCAGACAGCTTCTTTTGCGGCATCGCAAGCAGCTATGTACTCCGTTTCCATCGTTGAGTCAGCAACGGTGTCCTGCTTGGAACTCTTCCAACAGACCGCCCCTCCATTGAGGGTAAAAACATAACCCGACATGGACTTGGAGTCAACCTTGTCACTCTAAAGCTGGATGTCACGACCCAAAATTGGCCCGTGACGGCCCTAGTACTACGCAACGCCCTAAGACGTAACGTAGTAAAAGAAAGCCAAAACCCAGAAATCTAAACCATAAAAATACGGAAAAGATAATATAAGTTTTTGAAACATTTGAAATCGCAACCCAAATTCTTTAAATTCCTACTTTATTTCTTTAAAATTTTAGCAACACCCCCTTTTTGTAAAAACTAGCCAAGATGAATGCAACACAAAAATATGACGCTGTAGCGAAGAAATAAAGACAATAGAGAGAAAGCTGTATATAAAAAACAACAAATCCACAATAATATATAATATCGTCCTCACCAAGTCTCTAAGTCAACAACATAATAGTAGATGAAGAGTACAAGATACAACGAATGTACAATACAAAATACAGATAACCACCAAAACCCACCTAAGAAAAATAGTACTGTGAGCTGATGCGGTATCTGTAGCAAAAGAGGATAGCTGAATAGCTGAATAGCCTGCCTCGACTACTCTGGGGAACAACCTGAAACACCTGTGGCACAATGGGGGTGAGTTGCCAACTCGTGAATAGTAGATAACATAAGCAGGTAATCGCAGGAATGTACGTACAGCATGAATCTAAGGTATGCGATTACAGTAATAACATGTCATGTGAATGCAGAATAATGGAAAGTACACTAGCAGGTACAATCAATATGTGAAGCAATAGTAACATGACAATAATATGCAATAACCATGCAATAGGGATATGAGAATGTAGATATGCAACTATCATAAGGGTACACTAACAGGTACTATCAATATATGAAACTGTGCATAAAATAGATAAGTGTGAGGTATGGGGTGGAATATGTCATTTCCACGGAAACCGACATCGTGGCAGGATCACAATCCATCAAGACACTCAATTCCACAATTCCTCAAATCAGTCCCCAAACTGGGCTCTCACATCATATAAGTCTCACATCACCTCAATGTACAATATCGAATAGCTCTCCTATATCTCGAATATACAAATCAACAATCTCTTTCATATCCAATTTCCAATCTCAATGAATCACCTATATCCCAAGTCGAATCTCAAGTAAATTTCTAACATCCTAAATAAATATATATGCAGAAATAAATATGATGGGGTCAATACACATATATTAGCGTCCCATTCCACTAATATTGGTGTAAGGGTATATATAACAACGGCTAAATCCCCTGTTATATATACAAATGTATTAAAAGAAATATCATGAAAACAATGTGCCAAGCATCGACACAGAAATCCTGATAGGCACGTATCATATGCTGTCCCGAAAGCACGAGTGCCTAGCTCTGACCCTCGCCTTTCGACGTATGCATACGTGCATGACTCCCAACGGTATCTCCATGATCCCCGCCGAGTCATTGGTACTGTCACCGGATGGTATGGTTCCCCTGCCGGGCACATCGGCTCATAGCACATCGACATCCCTTTCTTGCCCCGGGGTACCTCCGGGCCCCACCATGTACCCTCTACGGCCTCGACGCCTCCTCGTAGGGGTATATATAATCAGCACCGATAAAACTCATGGTGGATGCGCAAATATCATATCAAGGAAACCGGGTTTTTCAATGTATGCATAATTACATGAACTCCCGCGGTTCCCAAATCCAGAAAACATCATGTAAAATCCAAATAACAATGCGCGATCCAGGAATAAATATATGCGATATATCTGAAATGCGAGCATATAAATGAGAATATGTAGCTGAAACCAGATGTATGCGAAACCAATAAGGTACAGCTAAGTAACATCAGTAAAGGTAAATATGTAACAGCAACTGAATATGTATGTAACATACAGGTGTAGCAATGTATAGGTATCTACCTATAAGAACTGATGTCGTATACCCCCTGGGTATAAATAAAATATATAGGATATCCCGATAAGCTAGATGTCATGTGTGATAAGCAATAGTATCTATAATGGTTAGTGTGTGACATGGCAATTATTGACGGTGTGTGTGTAGCATGTAATCCGTGCTCGTGCAACATGAACCGTCAATAATAGGTGCAGTGCCCTATGGCTACTAGTCACAGTACAACTATATCTAAGTAAAAAGGGTAAAGGCGCAATTCTAACAATGACGTAGAATATGCGACAAGTATTAGAATCCTAGCCTAGACGCATAACGCCATGCGGGCGATTCCCCTGTAGATGTTAAATCTACTCACCTACACTCCACGCTAGGTGAATCCTACCATCTGCTCCCCCCTGTAGTAGTGTCCGTAGTCCCTGCCTACAAAGCTGCAAATAAGACATGGAAATCATATATAAGCCAAATATTCCGCAAAACGCGATATCGAACCAAAACGAGAAACTCGCGT
Organism: Agapanthus africanus; assembly: GCA_030015575.1. Taxonomy (NCBI): domain Eukaryota; kingdom Viridiplantae; phylum Streptophyta; class Magnoliopsida; order Asparagales; family Amaryllidaceae; genus Agapanthus; species Agapanthus africanus. The sequence continues at coordinate 217,846,896 of JASDDO010000006.1, forward strand.
CGCGAACTAAACGCGCGTGTGCACGATACGCTGAATCGTGTGTATACGCGTCTAAAACTATCGCGACACGCCGCGACACGCTGGATCGCAGAACCCACTCACGTATCGCGCGTATCGCGCAAACACAACGAACACCAAATACGATATATTGCCCCAGATTTTCCTACAGGACAAATCTTACAAAACTATACATGCCAAAACACTACAATACACTGCAGACAACCCTACCCAAAACCCCAGAACCCCACTCCCCTTCCTGGCCGCAAATTGCGGCCAGATTGAATAAAACTGCGGCCAAGATTGGGAAAGGGTCTCTCGTGTTTTGATGGTGTTGTCTATACCTAGTGTACATGCTCCAGTCTTCTCAATTTTATCCTGAAGTGTCTGGGTCAATAGCAGATCACAGAATGTCACAAATATCAATTTAAAACACCAATTTTGCACAAAACACAAACCCTATGGTATTTTAGTGAAATCTGGGTTATTTCTCAGTTGAAGTGACCCTAATAACACTAAAATAATCTAGGTTAACTTACACAATCATCACTTAAACAACATTCCACACAAATCACCTTAATTAGCACTAAACTAGCTAATTTAACACTAATCGAAGCTAATTAACACACAAGCTAAGCAAATTAGGGAAAGGGTTCAGAAATATACCCTAAAGAACCCTAGAGATCAGGTGAAAAAGTGGAGAAGAGCTGCTGTAGGTTGCTGGAGCTCCTGCTACTGCTGTTGCTGCCTGCTGCTCCTGCTGCTGCTGATGATGATGATGATGATGATGATGATGTTGCTGATGATGATGATGCTGGAGCTGCTGCTGCCTCTGCTGCAGGTGAGAGTGTGTGTGTGTGTGTGAGAGTGAGAGAATGAGAGTAATGAGTGAGAATGAGAGAACACACACAACCCTCCCCCCTTCTCACTCTCTCTCACTTCATTAATGAGGCATGGCTCTCTCTCCATGTAGCACCATACCCTCTCCCTCTCACAAAGTCAACATTCAACCCTTTTTAAAATCCTTTTTCATTTTATCTTTTTTTAAAAACAACCATAACACTTAAAACCCAAAACACTTAAACAAGGCCTAAAACTAGATTAAGAGATGGTTAAACCCCAAAATACAACCCTAGTTATCATGCACAAGTGTGTGTGCGCCTAGAAAAATTCTAATAAAATACTCATTAAATAGGATAAAATAATTAAAAACCAAATTGGTAAATTTTTTATTAAAATCCATACATTAAAATATAATTAGCTACAAAACACATTCTAAGGTGTTACAATCTCCCCCCCTTAAAAGAAATTCGTCCCCGAATTTAAAAATATACTGTTACGCGTACCTTCAAAGAGAAGATTACAACTCTCAAATCTCGCTCGCAGTCTCCCAAGTGATTACCTCACTATACGGCTACGCCCAAGAAAACCCTTCACAGATGGCAAGACCCTTGACCGATGTTCCTCCACCTGCCGAGCCATTAACACACATGGCTGCCTGTGAGCGAAACGATCGCGTCCAAGTCCAATGGTCTGGTGCCAAATCATGTGAGAAAGGTCAAGAAGGTAATTGTAAAGTATCATCACAAGGAATACGGGGTGAAAATCCAATAATCTGGGCGGAAGTGCCAAATTACAGGCAACGAAACTAACTCGCTTATAGGATCTCAGAAGGACCAAAATTCTGGGATAAACTTCCCAAAATCCAACACGTCTTTTATCGGATAAATCCGCAGGAATACATGATCTGTCCCTGCGATCTCGAGTCTATGACCAACACGGTCGGCATAAGACCTCAGTTCGCAATGGACAATTTCCATCCTGACCTAACAGACTGGACTATCTCCGAAGTCTCTAGACTAGCTGGGGTCCAAAGTCCTACTTACGCAGAGTCAGAAAAACAACAGACTGGTGATCGACACGACCTAATCCCTAAGCCTAAAGGTAGCCAATTGGAGTGTCTCCTGATAACAGCTATCGAAGGAGAACCCTAACGATGGCGAGTGATGATCCCCAACTGCTGACAACAGTCAAAACAAACACACAACAAGACAGACACCTTGAAACGAAACCTGAAACTTCTCTTTACATCCCTGTCCACCCGTAACTATCTCACAAGTCACGCTAAATGTTGGTGGAACTTGAATGCATATAGAGAGTTGACAGATGTGCATGTTTTAGGATTTCACGTCTCTACCCGATGATATCAGGTACACGAACGCGTCCCTAACTTAGCACACCCTTGTCACAAATCAAGGTCTCCGAATCATTACCCAGCCGAGTATGCTCAAGTATCACTGAAGAACGAGCATCGGCGGGTAGTGTCTCGCGAAAGCGATTTAAGGAAAGTGGTCGGTCGCGAACATGAGCAAGCTGTCCCCTCCGTAGAGACGAACTTAAGCTGTACTCAACGATCACACAAGAACTGTAAATCTGCAGAAGACTATCACAATAATCAAAATCCGCTGCAGGAAGATGTACATTAAGCCCTAGTGGTCCATGGAAAATCTGACACGACTCTCGAACAAGTAGTGTCCCCAAATCCCCAACGCAAAACCACCGCGGCCATCTCCAGATCATGAGTGGAATATCCTTCTCGTACTTCCTCCAAATGTAGGGAAGCAAATGTAGGAGATAGTGCCCTCAGAGTCAATTATTGGATCACAGGCACGTGATTGCAATGATTGAGGGAGGACCTATCCCGGTAGGACAGTCTTACTCGAGATGATAGTATGCTATCTGGTTTATCTTTATCATCGTGTACTGCTTTAGGTGACCTGGCATGTCGCTATTACACGTTGATAGAGCCCCTAGGATTCTTGCTTGACTGCCGGCAGTATGATGGCGATCATATACGTGGGAGCTGGTAGTCTATAAGCACATCCTTAAAAGGTCCCTAGTCGTAGGAGTTTCGAGACAGGGCATCGATACTCCATTAGTAGACTAGTGTATACAGTCGAGACCCCGACGAGGGGTGGTGGCCGGTCTCACAAGCCACTGGTGTCAGTTGGTTCACCTAAGATGTATACAGGTGCTCATTGGGTTATGAGTACACCGGACAGGACTCGCCGAGAACCTGCCAGTTGGGATTATACCAGACGTCAGATGGCAGTTCCCTGGTGACATGTGTACAGGTTAGTTCATCGACCTGAGATCGTCATTTGTCTCGTGTGAGTTCCCACTGTGCTTTGATTACTACCCTACCACGGCTCAAAGGAGTCGTGCAAACAGGTTTTAGTTGGGTACAGTCCCGAGCCACATGGAGGCAGTGAGCGGATCTGCAGGGGTTCGTCTCTCCCGGTATTGGGGGTGAGGTCGCGCTGTGTCTAGGAGAGCCATTACGCAAAGCCCTCGGCCGAGGCAGGAGATTTACTGGTAGGTATTCCAGTAGTATCTCAGGGCGTTCTGGGTTACACTCCGACACGACTTGTACCGCTTTTGGGGGTCTGACTGTTACCAACCCCCTAGGCCCGACATGCGATGCTCATAGACGAACGGACCGGACTGTACGGATATTGTCACTGACAGGCTCAGTAGGGTGTCAGGATGAGTTCGCTCATCGACGTCCCTTTTGGTCAATAGCTGGTGGCCCGTCACGTATTGGCTTATACATCTGACGTGCTCGTGGTTAAATCCACAGCCATAGTATTGACGAGTCTTTAGAGTCCACCACACTTTCAGTTACTCAAGCTTTCGGGCGAAACGCTGTAGAGGCCGTATGGAGATATGGCAGGGTCCGATCAGATACGTGCGGTATTGCACGGATCAGGATCGGACAGTTTTGTACTAGTGGCCGTATAGTTATATGGCAGGGTTCGATCAGATACGTGCGGTATTGCACGGATCAGGATCGAACGGTTTTTACTAGCCGGCTTTGGTTTAAGCCGGTACTAGTTTAGTACAGTGTAGATTTTGTCTCATTGCATTTGTATCCGGTCAGAATACATATGCGGGTGTGTATGCACAGTATCGGGGTTTTCCTGTAATTTATTACGGGACCAGTTTTCTGGAGTTGCCAGTTTGCATTCCGTTCCGGCCGGTTTTCCTTTGTTCTTTCCCGGCCGGACTTCTCTGATGGAGGGGGTAATTTGCAGTTTTGCAAATTACATTTTGTGGAGGTTTTTCTTGCAAATGTATTTATTATGAAAGCATCTTTTGATACCTTTCTTATCCATCTTTATCATTTGCTTTTTGTTGATTGGATAGGATTAAGATTGATTTGGAGTTGATGTGAGGTTGTGATGATGGTTTAGGATATGGTCACCCTTCATGCTCTCCTACACTCACCTCCCTCTTGTTTGATATACTTACATTCCTCCACCTTATTCTTCACTTGATGAAAATGGTTAAAAGAGAGAAGAAGAAGAAGAGAGCTTGATCTTGAGAGTTTCATTCATCATCTCATTTTCTTGCTAGAAAAATGCAAGCACCATTTTTCTATTCTTGATTCCTCCATCACCATGGCAACAAACCCCAAAGAGACATACCCTCTACACTATACATTCTACAGCATATCTTGAGCATGTCGAGTTGCCGGCTTCATGCCCGAGTTGCCTCGGTATTGAGGCGGGAGCCCGTAAAAGACGCAGGCGATGTGGTGCCCTTTCCGGCGAGGAGGCGACGATATGGAGACAAGACTTTCCGCGGGAGATCGGGACGATGAAGAGAAGACCGGAGGACTCGGATCACTCGGTATACTTCTCACCCTATCTCTTGATTGCTAGCATTAGGTTAATGGTTACGATCCGGGTTTTCTTTGTCCGCGGTAGCGCCGGTTTCCGAGTAAGGAAAAAATTTTGATTCCGTATTTTGGCCTCGAGTACGAGGCCGGGGCGCTGCCGTGGCGCAACATGGTATCAGAGCCACGCCATTAACCTTTCCTAGCTTGTTCTAATGTGTTTGCATTTCCGATCGACCAAAATTTCCAAAAACCGCATTTTTCCTTCACATCAGTTTTCTGTTGAATTTTTCCGAGCTCTAAAAATTTTTCAGGTGGTCTCAGAATGATGTGCAGGGAGTTCTAAGAACTCTGGGAAAATTCGAGATGATGATCCCTCAACCAGAGCGCGGAACCTCGGCAGAACCCCCCTTGTTGCCGCGGTTCCGCCGCAGGTTGGTGGGTTCACTTCTTCGAATTTTCCCAGTGGGCTTCTGGGCTAATTTTGTGGGTTTTGGAATATTAAATTTGGGCCCAGGTTTTCTATGACTGCTACAGTATTGGTTGGGGGCCCACTTGTTAATTGTTTGATCGATCAGATATTTTTAAACACATTATTTCACAGTATTTACATTATATCTGCGACCGTGAATGTCACTTGATCGGTAAATCCGGTCTAACTGCTATAGCCCGGTTAGACGGATTTGCGAACGTGACTTTCACGTTGATGTTCTATGTTTATGCTGTGCTGTTGCGGATCGGTCGTGGGGGATAGCCTGGATGCAATGCTAGTACAGTTTTGTTGTATTATGTACATTTGATATTGCGGGGCGAGCGTCCGACATGTGGACTGCCGTCACTGCCTGTTTGTATTATTCTTTTGGGGCACGACCTGGTTGCGGTCGATGTACCCGGTGTATGTATATTTTACTTTCTGTACTAGGATTACCCCAGGAAGGGTGCACGGATAGCCGGGTACTAGAGGGCAACGGGCCCGCATCTCATGGCATTGAGACGGAGGGGGCTTCACTCTAGGATTGGCGGGCCATTCGCCGCACTCGTAGGGGGTATAGGTTGACCCAGGAGGGGTGCCCAAGTTACCGGATTCCGTGAAGTGTTGGGTGGTCCATTCACGGTGCTGGAGGGGGCTGCCTCGCTTCAGGTTTTGGCGGGTGACTTGCCGCGCCCGTAGGGGTCTAGGATTTCATTGCACAGGCTATCCACACGACCAGGGGAACGTCGGGTTTCAGCAGCGGCTCTGTGAAACCTGGGGCTTCCAGATATCTGTATTGTTCTGTGATGCTGTACATTTCTGTAATGTTGCATTTCTTATCACGCCTTGAGCGAAATATAATATATTGGTATATATATTAGTAGATGTTGTATATGTTTTACATCCGCGCTAGTCCAGTCCCCGCTCTGCCGTTAGTTAGCTAACCTAACGGGTGATGACGGGACCCAGTGGCGAATGCGGATGGCATATACGTACGTCAGTATATTTTCGTTCTTTGTGGTGTGATTAATTGATGGGACTGCGTTGATTCGGATCAATGCAAGATAAATAAACCTATTCCGATGTTGTTGGAACATTTTTCAAAAGGCTGTTATTGCAAGGACGTTCACTTTTGTTTTGTATCGTGGTATTCATTTGGAATATCCTGCTCCTCAGTCGACGAGGCAAGAGCCGAGATCCCTTCACCGGGAGTGACCCCTTGGACAGAAGTTTGCGTCAGGGCAATAACTTCACTATAGCCGATTACTTTTACTTTGCATCGTGGTATTCAGTTGGAATGTCCTGCACCTCATTCTACGGGGAAAGAGCCGAGATCCCTTCACCGGGAGTGACCTCTTTAGTAAAGGTTTTCGTCACTATATTTTTATAAAAGGCTATGCAGTTCCTTCAATGATATCAAGTTCATTACGTTAAAGGTTTTTCGCCAAAAACCATTCGTAGCCCTCCGTCATTTCCTATGAGTATTATTTAGTATTTGTGCTGCGTTTGTTGACTCCGTCAAGGCGTAGTGTACGGTAGCTAAGTGGTGCTTGTTTGTTGCATAGATGGGATTGGTTAGGACAGTCGTGCGGCCTTGTTGACTCCGTCAAGGGCTCGTACGGGTGGGTTTAATGCAATCCAGATAATGACGGGATGAACTTGACTAGGACTCTTTGATTTGTTGACTCCGTCAAGGTCACTTGAGTCCTAGGGGTAAAAAAAATCACATCGGGAGTTTCAAAAGAACTGAAACTTGCCTGGCATGCGCATACCTTCTGGAGTGTGGTGACTTGAGTGGATTCCGTCAAGTTATCATGCGATGATAGTTGGATCCCGATTCCCACTGATGAGTTATTTTACTCCTCGGGTGACCCCGACTAATTCTTCTTTCAGGTTTGGAGGAGAATTTGAGGTACAATGGGAGGTTTCCAGATTAGACAAAGTGATAACCATTCTGATCTAGGTTAGAGTGCACGCTGAGTGTTTCTTTTCTCTCTCTCTCTATGGCAGCGACCATTGACCCGACCCTGGACTATGACTCAGTGACCAAGTTGACCGAACCTTCTTAACACTGGCTTTTGGATTGTCAGAGTTGCAGACCTCATTGCCACTCCTACTTTTACCCTTTTCTCCAGGACACCCCGTATTACTGCGAACGTCCACTTCCATTGGACAAAACCATCGTATGGTTAGATACGAACTCGAAGGACTTCAAGGATGGTTTCGGGTTCTGGAGAAAACGGATAGGACTATTCAGTTGTCTTTTCTTTTCACCTTCTCTCAGGTTGCGAGTACTCCTTGGTTTAGGAGTAGTACACCTATTACGCAAATTGGATAGTCTTCTTCCAAACCATAGGCTGGTGCCGACCGGTAGGGAATGAAGAAAACCAGTTAGCCTAAACGGTGTACAGAAGGTATTAAGTTAAGACAAAGCAAGGGATTAGTAAGAGGGCAAAGTAAGTTGCGACTGCTATTCACGACCAAACCAAGTATTTCTTCGCCAATCCTAAATCACCTTTGTATTTCTCCAGGACACTCCGTATCACTACGAAGATCCACAGTTTATTGGATACTCCATCGTATGGTTATATACGAACTCGAAAGGAACTAGTTCCAGTTCGGGGATGGATTCTGGTTCAGGAGAAATAGGAATAAAGTACATTCAGGTGTCTTTTATCTTCACCTTCTCTCGCGATGCGAGTGCTCCTAGGATTAGGACAGTACACCCTTTATGCTTTTTGGATAGTCTTCTTCCAAACCATAGGCTGGTGCCGAACGGTAGGGAAGGAAGAAAACCATTTGGCCTAAAGGGGTGTACAGAAGGTAATGACTAAAGACATATGAAGGGATTTGGAGAGGTGGCAAAGAATTATACGGTTATAGTTGTGAATCTGGATAATGGAAGAGGCATTACTAAGAATACCAGAATACCCCAACGAAACATTTCAATGTTTCAGTTTCACTGCGTACTATTAATGGATAACTGATTTCCCGATTAGACACTTACTCCAGGGTATGTATTTACCAGGTATGATTCTCACATCTGTATGGTTTTACAAGATGATGAGTGGGAGTAAGTTATTGGGAATTGGGTGATCATCCTCATTATATCGGGATTCGTTGTAATCGGTGATATTTGAGGAGATCATCTGGGCTGTTTGCCGGTCGGCAAATATTTGGTTTTGAATATCCGCTGTTGTGCACCAATTTCAAATTGATATATCTGTACGTCTATTTTCATAGAGTGAGATATACCTTTTGATATTATGTCGATGACATTTACCTATATCAGTGGATGGTTAGGTAAGGAGCATTAATCAGCGGTGTAATTCTTCTTAACCATAAGTACAGTTTTCAACCTACGACACACAGTGAAAGAGTTGTTAGACTCAGCGGACTTATACAGAGTATTGTATGTTGTCCAGTGTCCATTAGGACAGAGGGGTTGGTCCTCATACTATATTCTGTTTACTTTTAACTTCTCTAGTTCTTAGACATGTGTTTCGTAGAAACACAGGGTCTAAGTTTTGAGGAGTTATAGGTATTTGAATAGAGTAGAGAACCAGGTGTAGCAAGTATCGGGATTCTTCAAAGAGATCGAAGATGTAGATACTTGTGTATGGTATTCAGTTGATAGTAATGATAAAGAGAAATTGCTTCTCTTTCAGGTTACTCATAATTGGAAGCATTCCTAAGTTGAGTAACGCTGATCGGCCTCCTTCCATTTAGTTGACATGCACTGGAGACAGCTGCATGATTTGAATCTGGTTCAATTAAATCAGTGCCTCTGGTTCTATATTGGATATAGAACAGTTCATATCTTAACGATGTTAAGGTACGGGGAGTTGTCCGGCTTATGCTTAAAACCAGACACTGGACAACTCAAGGCACGTTTCTGTAATGGCTGTTTGTGGGTTGACCCAGGCTATGACAAGGGTTGACTTTCTACCATCTGGAAGATCAATAGAGATATTGTTCTTGACTCGCCACATTTTTATTAAAAATGGATTTTTTCAGAAAAAAGTAGTGGGAGTATGGTAGAACTGGAAGCGATTCCAGAACCGCAAACGATTACTGAAGATTTGATAAAGAACCTAAAGATTCAATCTGGATTGACATTCCATTGGCCACTCCGCAGATAAGGTGGGTAACTTCAGGCACCCGAGAGGTACTACGGTAGCCTTAAGGACAGTGACAGGGAAGTTCTTGTTTATCCACAATTACCATTGCTGTTGTTCCACGCTGCGAGACCCGGTGGGAGGATGATTATAGCGTCGTTCTAAACTAGCTTTAGAAGTGCACGTCTATATGACTCTGCCAGAGGGTTGTCGTAGTCAGTGGGAGCAGCGGAAGCATTGGTGGACATCAGGCTTATGTCTATTTATAGACTAAAGCAGATATAGCAGAGATAGATCATCTATTTCTGATGTGACAGTCATAGGTTTGACGTCATCAGAATAAGGGGTGGATCTGTTGAGAAGGTAGTAGGAAGTGATATTCCTATACTACGATCGGTTATACTTTGGTCGTCACACAGTGTTTTCTCCACATAGGACTTGGATATTATATCAGACATACTGGTTACTAGATCTATGGTTTTAGATCTAGATTTGGGTGGTTTTCCAATCTGGGTACCTTGACAGCATTCTATGAGTATTTAGAATGGACGACTCCTGACACGGTAGTGTACCTGCAGTTGATGGAGTCACCCTCTCTAAAGGTGTCTTATAGACTAAAGGGGAGAGGGATACTCATGATTGGCAGATCACTTGCTTAGGCAATTGAGTCAATCATGAGATGTCAAGTACCACACCAGATGTTGTTCTTGCACTAGATGCAATAAGTTGATATTGATCCAATCCTGGAGAAACAGTCGGAAGCAGTCTTAGAACATAAGTGGATGTTCTAGGGATATGATAACGACAGCCTCATTTGGGAGACAGTTATCATTCCAGGCTTCCAAGGTGACATGGACGACAAGGAGGTTTTCAGGGTTATAGTTTTCCTTCTGACGAGGGACAGTATTTTGGACAGGTGGTCCAAGGCAATACTGAGGGTGGCATGGCGCAGGATACTGATTAAGTTCAGTTGACGATACAGTCTAAGAAGTTTGGATTTGGAGTTCATTTATGAGCTAGGTCCCATCAGACATCCAGACGTTCTAAGACAGGTATTCCTCATTTCGGGAGATGGCTTTCTCCGCGAACTTGAGATTTAGAGAGACATAGAAAGAAACTTCACAGCGGATCCACTCACTGAGGCTATTCCTCGAACGCAATAGTTTCGCAAACGAGCTTTGTGAGACTGACTAGTAGAGGAGTTGGGTGTTCGGTATCACACGGGCTGTGAGTATGCGGCATCGCAATAATTAGCCTTGAGTGCAAGTGGGAGATTGTTGGAGATAGTGCCCTCAGAGTCAATTATTGGATCACAGGCACGTGATTGCAATGATTGAGGGAGGACCTATCCCGGTAGGACAGTCTTACTCGAGATGATAGTATACTATCTGGTTTATCTTTATCATCGTGTACTGCTTTAGGTGACCTGGCATGTCGCTATTACACGTTGATAGAGCCCCTAGGATTCTTGCTTGACTGCCGGCAGTATGATGGCGATCATATATGTGGGAGCTGGTAGTCTATAAGCACATCCTTAAAAGGTCCCTAGTCGTAGGAGTTTCGAGACAGGGCATCGATACTCCATTAGTAGACTAGTGTATACAGTCGAGACCCCGACGAGGGGCGGTGGCCGGTCTCACAAGCCACTGGTGTCAGTTGGTTCACCTAAGATGTATACAGGTGCTCATTGGGTTATGAGTACACCGGACAGGACTCGCCGAGAACCTGCCAGTTGGGATTATACCAGACGTCAGATGGCAGTTCCCTGGTGACATGTGTACAGGTTAGTTCATCGACCTGAGATCGTCATTTGTCTCGTGTGAGTTCCCACTGTGCTTTGATTACTACCCTACCACGGCTCAAAGGAGTCGTGCAAACAGGTTTTAGTTGGGTACATTCCCGAGCCACATGGAGGCAGTGAGCGGATCTACATGGGTTCGTCTCTCCCGGTATTAGGGGTGAGGTCGCGCTGTGTCTAGGAGAGCCATTACGCAAAGCCCTCGGCCGAGGCAGGAGATTTACTGGTAGGTATTCCAGTAGTATCTCAGGGCGTTCTGGGTTACACTCCGACACGACTTGTACCGCTTTTGGGGGTCTGACTGTTACCAACCCCCTAGGCCCGACATGCGATGCTCATAGACGAACGGACCGGACTGTACGGATATTGTCACTGACAGGCTCAGTAGGGTGTCAGGATGAGTTCGCTCATCGACGTCCCTTTTGGTCAATAGCTGGTGGCCCGTCACGTATTGGCTTATACCTCTGACGTGCTAGTGGTTAAATCCACAGCCATAGTATTGACGAGTCTTTAGAGTCCACCACACTTTCAGTTACTCAAGCTTTCGGGCGAAACGCTGTAGAGGCCGTATGGAGATATGGCAGGGTCCGATCAGATACGTGCGGTATTGAACGGATCAGGATCGGACAGTTTTGTACTAGTGGCCGTATAGTTATATGGCAGGGTTCGATCAGATACGTGCGGTATTGCACGGATCAGGATCGAACGGTTTTTACTAGCCGGCTTTGGTTTAAGCCAGTACTAGTTTAGTACAGTGTAGATTTTGTCTCATTGCATTTGTATCCGGTCAGAATACATATGCGGGTGTGTATGCACAGTATCGGGGTTTTCCTGTAATTTATTACGGGACCAGTTTTCTGGAGTTGCCAGTTTGCATTCCGTTCCGGCCGGTTTTCCTTTGTTCTTTCCCGGCCGGACTTCTCTGATGGAGGGGGTAATTTGCAGTTTTGCAAATTACATTTTGTGGAGGTTTTTCTTGCAAATGTATTTATTATGAAAGCATCTTTTGATACCTTTCTTATCCATCTTTATCATTTGCTTTTTGTTGATGAGATAGGATTAAGATTGATTTGGAGTTGATGTGAGGTTGTGATGATGGTTTAGGATATGGTCACCCTTCATGCTCTCCTACACTCACCTCCCTCTTGTTTGATATACTTACATTCCTCCACCTTATTCTTCACTTGATGAAAATGGTTAAAAGAGAGAAGAAGAAGAAGAGAGCTTGATCTTGAGAGTTTCATTCATCATCTCATTTTCTTGCTAGAAAAATGCAAGCACCATTTTTCTATTCTTGATTCCTCCATCACCATGGCAACAAACCCCAAAGAGACATACCCTCTACACTACACATTCTACAGCATATCTTGAGCATGTCGAGTTGCCGGCTTCATGCCCGAGTTGCCTCGGTATTGAGGCGGGAGCCCGTAAAAGACGCAGGCGATGTGGTGCCCTTTCCGGCGAGGAGGCGACGATATGGAGACAAGACTTTCCGCGGGAGATCGGGACGATGAAGAGAAGACCGGAGGACTCGGATCACTCGGTATACTTCTCACCCTATCTCTTGATTGCTAGCATTAAGTTAATGGTTACGATCCGGGTTTTCTTTGTCCGCGGTAGCGCCGGTTTCCGAGTAAGGAAAAAATTTTGATTCCGCATTTTGGCCTCGAGTACGAGGCCGGGGCGCTGCCGTGGAGCAACAGCAAAAGCGATAACTCTGTAGTGTCACCTCAGTACTCACTCGAGCCCCACTCAAGAAACATTACAGTTAAACAACAAGGTCGCCCGAACCAGAAAGCAAAGGAAGAACTGATGCAGTTGTTTAACAGAATCTTCAACTGCCGAAAACTTCGCACACATGCCTCAGTCCACAGAAAAGAAACCTCCATTCCGGTCCATTCAGTTGACGGTGCAGTACTACTCTAGCAATCCTGCACGAAACAGCGATAAAAACTTGCTAAGCCCAAAATCTGCGGACCTCCGTCCTGCACACAAGTCTGGACCTAAGCTGTACGGCCACGATCTCCCTCGAAACCATACGAAACCGTCTCCCGTGACTACAAGACCTAGGAGTCAACACAAACAAGCCTGAAGAAACACTCCGAGAATTTAGCAAACTGCTGGTGCTCTCTCAGTATCTGCATAACAAATCCTCAAGTGCTACTACTGTCCCTCAAGACACATTAAATAGACCAGAATGTCGTAAATAACACAACAAAAACTGGTCGAGGAACGGCCTGAAGAAATCTGGTTCATCACATCTATGAATGCTGTTAGGGCATCAGTGAATCCAACGACTCACAAAAACACGCAATGCCCGTCGCACGCATAAGGCAGTCTTCGGAATGCCATCACCCCGAATCCGCAATAACGATGACCTGATCCCAAACAAACTTAGAAGATGTCTCGCACTGTGGAGCTGATCGAAGAAATCGTCATGGCGAGGTGAAGGATACCTATCCACACTGTAAGCCGGTTCAAGTAACGATCCGTCGATACACAACCTTAAACTTCCGTCTTTCTCCTTGACGAACAGAAATAGGAGCCTCCTAATGCGAAGCACTTAGACGCACAAAACTCCCCAAATTACAACTCTGCAGCTGATCCTTAAGCTCCCTCAGCGTCGCCGGCTCATCTGGTACAACGTCGGAAAATTCTCGCACGAAAGGAACTCGGTCCAACAGTCCCAACTGTGGCTTCGGTATCACGAATGAACGCCAAGAATCCACGACATCTCCTCAAAAGCCGACTAGCGAAAAAGGCTGAATTCAAGCTGTGAGAGGCGGCACAACTATCCACCTGCACCACAAGAACTGACTCGCCGGGAAAACCATTCCTGACTGTTTCCTCACGGTAGTCCACAGACGCCTAACACGTAGCTAAAAAGTCCGTGCCCAGGAGAACGTCAAATCCAACATCTCTAGAAGGATCAAAACGACGAACGAATCTCTATCTCCTATCCGATTGGCACACAACTGAATACGTGTCGCGTAACAAAAGAATCGCTGACAGAAGTTAAAACAACAACTATGACTAATCTACCCAACCACGGTACAAGCATGAAAAACAAACGAACACATTAAAAGAACATGCGAAATAAGGATACCTGAAAACTCTGCATTGGACGTCTGCGCGTCCCGATGAGTAGAAGCAAACTCCTACGTCTGCCCTCTACCCGCAGCTGGCTGAACTCCTATGGTAGACTGAGCCCTCTGAGTAATTCTTCCACGTCCACGGCCTCTCTGATGACAATCCTGACGAGGTGCTAAGGAACAATCCCTGACGAAGTGCTGATGTCTCCCGCATCGAAAACATCCACGCGCTGACTACTGACCATCCTGGGGATGAGAGCTGAACGACTGTCCTCGTCCTAAGCCTCTGCTACTCCCGTGACGGCCACGAAATCTGTCTCGATGACCAAACCTCTGCCTCTGGGCTGGTACACTGGTACGAGTCCTCCACTGTCCTGGAACGCTCTGAGCCTCTGGAATATGCGCCTCATCAACCGGAGCTGCAACCACTGGTGCTATGTAGGTGACGGACTGCTGCATGCTGATCGTAAGTGACAACTGAGTAACAGGGGTGACAACCTCCTGTCGTAGCTCCCGAACGACATCAACCAATGAACTCATAGTCTGGCGGAAGTCCTGCATCTCTGCCAAAAGTCTATCAATAGTATATGTCGTAGGCTGATCCGTCTGCACCTGTGCAACTAGAGTGCCATCCTGGTCAGTACCCGTCTCACCCGAGCCAACTTTGACCTCGGCCTTCGCTGCATCACTCTGAGTCCCCATAGTCATCGGCGGCAAGACTATAAATAGATATAAGATTCGATAAGAATAAGGAATCGAATCTCAAGGATATGAATCATCAAGGAAGGAATTTCAAGCAATTTGTACTTAAGTCACTTAAGGCGAAGTACCGCATCGTGGGTATGCTGCAGACATACACACACTACGTTACTCTACTTAAGCTACCTACTCCATCATACTAAGGTCATCCTACACTCCGAAAGGTAAAACCTAGTGCTCCGATACCAACTTTGTCACGACCCAAAATTTGCCCGTGACGGCCCTAGTACTACGCAACGCCCTGAGACGTAACGTAGTAAAAGAAAGCCAAAACCCAGAAATCTAAACCATAAAAATACGGAAAAGATAATATAAGTTTTTGAAACATTTGAAATCGCAACCCAAATTCTTTAAAAGTCCTACTTTATTTCTTTAAAATTTTAGCAACACCCCCTTTTTGTAAAAACTAGCCAAGATGAATGCAACACAAAAATATGACGCTGTAGCGAAGAAATAAAGACAATAGAGAGAAAGCTGTATATAAAAAACAACAAATCCACAATAATATACAATATCGTCCTCACCAAGTCTCTAAGCCAACAACATAATAGTAGATGGAGAGTACAAGATACAACGAATGTACAATACAAAATACAGATAACCAACAAAACCCACCTAAGCAAAATAGTACTGTGAGCTGATGCGGTATCTGTAGCAAAAGAGGATAGCTGAATAGCTGAATAGCCTGCCTCGACTACTCTGGGGAACAACCTGAAACACCTGTGGCACAACGGGGGTGAGTTGTCAACTCGTGAATAGTAGATAACATATGCAGGTAATCGCAGGAATGTACGTACAGCATGAATCTAAGGTATGCGATTACAGTAATAACATGTCATGTGAATGCAGAATAATGGAAAGTACACTAGCAGGTACAATCAATATGTGAAGCAATAGTAACATGACAATAATATGCAATAACCATGCAATAGGGATATGAGAATATAGATATGCAACTATCATAAGGGTACACTAACAGGTACTATCAATATATGAAACTGTGCATAAAATAGATAAGTGTAAGGTATGGGGTGGAATATGTCATTTCCACGGAAACCTGACATCGTGGCAAGATCACAATCCATCAAGACACTCAATTCCACAATTCCTCAAATCAGCCCCCAAACTGGGCTCTCACATCATATAAGTCTCACATCACCTCAATGTACAATATCGAATAGCTCTCCTATATCTCGAATGTACAAATCAACAATCTCTTTCATATCCAATATCCAATCTCAATGAATCACCTATATCCCAAGTCGAATCTCAAGTAAATTTCTAACATCCTAAATAAATATATATGCAGAAATAAATATGATGGGGTCAATACACATATATTAGCGTCCCATTCCACTAATATTGGTGTAAGGGTATATATAACAACGGCTAAATCCCCTGTTATATATACAAAGGTATTAAAAGAAATATCACGAAAACAATGTGCCAAGCATCGACACAGAAATCCTGATAGGTACGTATCATACGCTGTCCCGAAAGCACGAGTGCCTAGCTCTGACCCTCGCCTTTCGAAGTATGCATACGTGCACGACTCCCAACGGTATCTCCATGATCCCCGCCGAGTCATTGGTACTGTCACCGGATGGTATGGTTCCCCTGTCGGGCTCATCGGCTCGTAGCACATCGACATCCCTTTCTTGCCCCGGGATACCTCCGGGACCCACCATGTACCCTCTACGGCCTCGACGCCTCCTCGTAGGGGTATATATAATCAGCACCGATAAAACCCATGGTGGATGCGCAAATATCATATCAAGAAAACCGGGTTTTTCAATGTATGCATAATTACATGAACTCCCGCGGTTCCCAAATCCAGAAAACATCATGTAAAATCCAAATAACAATGCGCAATCCAGGAATAAATATATGTGATATATCTGAAATGCGAGCATATAAATGAGAATATGTAGCTGAAACCAGATGTATGCGAAACCAATAAGGTACAGCTAAGTAACATTAGTAAAGGTAAATATGTAACAGCAACTGAATATGTATGTAACATACAGGTGTAGCAATGTATAGGTATCTACCTATAAGAACTGATGTTGTATACCCCCTGGGTATAAATAAAATATGTAGGATATCACGATAAGCTAGATGTCATGTGTGATAAGCAATAGTATCTATAAAGGTTAGTGTGTGACATGGCAATTATTGACGGTGTGTAGCATGTAATCCGTGCTCGTGCAACATGAACCGTCAATAATAGGTGCAGTGCCCTACGGCTACTAGTCACAGTACAATTATATCTAAGTAAAAAGGGTGAAGGAGCAATTCTAACAATGACGTAGAATATGCGATAAGTATTAGAATCCTAGCCCAGACGCATAACGCCATGCGGGCGATTCCCCTGTAGATGTTAAATCTACTCACCTACACTCCACGCTAGGTGAATCCTACCATCTGCTTCCCCCTGTAGTAGTGTCCGTAGTCCCTGCCTGCAAACCTACAAATAAGACATGGAAATCATATAAAAGCCAAATATTCCGCAAAACGCGATATCGAACCAAAACGAGAAACTCGCGTCGCGAACTAAACGCGCGTGTGCACGATACGCTGAATCGTGTGTATACGCGTCTAAAACTATCGCGACACGCTGGATCGCAGAACCCACTCACGTATCGCGCGTATCGCGCAAACACAACGAACACCAAATACGATATATTGCCCCAGATTTTCCTACAGGCCAAATCTTACAAAACTATACATGCCAAAACACTACAATACACTGCAGACATCCCTACCCAAAATCCCAGAACCCCACTCCCCTTCCTGGCCGCAAATTGCGGCCAGATTGAATAAAACTGCGGCCAATATTGGGAAAGGGTCTTTCGTGTTTTGGTGGTGTTGTCTATACCTAGTGTACATGCTCCAGTCTTCTCAATTTTATCCTGAAGTGTCTGGGTCAATAGCTGTAAGTCTACGGTAGCGCCCCGGCCGTCTAAAGACACCAAATGCGGAACAAAAACTTTTTAACTGGCGCTATCGTATACTTTAACCCGGATCTTCCATTATTGCTAAACTAACAAACTGTAAAGAGTGTAGAAAGGTTATACCGAACGATCCGAGTCCTTCGTTCTTTAACCATCATCCCACGCTCCGTTGCGGCTGCTCCGATCTCTTCGATCTCCGATCTGCTCGTCTAGGTGCCACCACGTCGATGATTCTTTAAACGGGCTCCCGCCTCTGACTCGAGGAAACTCGGTCGTCAAGTTTGCTAAAAGAGACGACCAAGAATGATGTAGAGAATGAGTAGATGACTTTGTCTCACTTCGTCCAAAGCCGTGGACGATCGGTTAATGAAGTTGCCGATGGAAATGAAATGGAACAAGAAATGAACTATGAAATTTCCATGCATCCAAAACTTTAGTCTTTTCTTTTTAACAACCATAATCTTTTCAAGTGAGTCATCAAGTCAAAAGTGAGTGAGAGGAGGGGGAATGGGCCGGCCACTTATAGGGATGGGGAGGTGAGTGTAGGAGAAGGGGGTGACCACAAGAAATGATCCTTATCATAACAAAAGATCTTAAGCAATCCAAAAGACATTAATTAAAACCATGAGTCACAAAAACCTAGTCACCATTTAATAAATGCAAAGAAAGATGCATGAATCTAGTCACCAATCTAGAAGCTTCTAGAAGCACGACTCACCTCATCCAAGAAAAGATAAATCCGTCTTTAACCGAATGTTAAAAGACGGCTGATAGAAAACTGGAAACTGGCAACTTCCAAAAGTGATCCTGAAACGACTTTCAGGATAACCCCGTAACTGTATAAATATACCCGCATTTGTATTACGACCGAATACAAATACAACTGAGACAAAGATATTGAACCTACTCAATATAATACTCGGATCCGGCTTAAACCAAAGCCGACCAGTATCATCTGCCCGAAAAATAACACGTGCGTAAACGCACGTGCATTTTCCGAACCCTGCCATAAAACCATACGGCCTCTACAACGTTTCGCCCGAACTTGGGAAACTGTCTGTGGGGGACTCTAATGACTCGTCAGTACCCTGGCAGTGGTTTTAACCACAAACCGTCAGCGGCACTAGCAATGCGTAACGGCTGCCCATGGACTGACCTCAAGGGAGGCCGATGAGCGAACTCATCCGGAAACCCTACTGAGCCTAACAGTGACAATGTATATACAGTCCGGTCCGTTCGTCTATAAGTATCGCATATCTGCCTAGGGGGCTAGTAACGTCAGACCCCCAATAGCAGTATAAGTCGTATCGGAGTATAGCCCAATAACACCCTGAGATACTACTGGAGTACCTACCAGTAAATCTCCTGCCACGGCCGTGGGCTTTGTGTAATGGCTCTCCTAGACACAACACGATCTCGCCCCCAATACCGGGAGAGACGAATCCCCTGCCGATCCGCTCACGTGCCTCCATATGGCTCGGGACTGTACCCAAAAGCTACCTGTTTGCACGACTCCTTTGAGCCGTGGTAGGGTAGAAATCAAAGCACAGTGGGAACTCACACGAGACAAATGACGACCTCAGGTCGATGAACTAACCTGTACACATGTCACCAGGGAACTGCTATCTGACGATAGATATAGTACTAACTAGCAGATTCCCGGCGAGTCCTGTCCGGTGTACTCATAACCCAATGAGCACCTGTATACATCTTAGGTGATCCAACTGACACCAGTGGCTTGTGAGACCGGCTACCGCCCCTCGTCGGGGTCTCGACTGTACACACTAGTCTACTCCGGAGTATCGATGCCCTGTCTCGAAACTCCCACGACTAGGGACCACAATTAAGGATATGCATATAAACTACCCAACTCTCACGTATATGATCGCCATCATACTGTTGGTAGTAAAGCAAGATCCTAAGGGCTCTATCAAAGTGTAACATGTAATCAGTCACCTGAACATGTACACGACTGATAAAGGCAAACCAGATAGCATACTATCATCTCGAGTAAGACTGTCCTACCGGTATAGGTCCTCCGCAATCATTGCAATCACGTACCTGCGATCCAATAATTGACTCTGAGGGCACTATCTCCAACAATCTCCCACTTGCACTCAAGGCTAATTATTGCAATGTCGACTCCTCACAGCCCGTGTGAAACCGAACATCCAACTCCTCTACTAATCAGTTTCACAAAACCCGTTTGTAAAACTATTGTGTTCGAGAAATAGCCTCAGTGAGTGGATCCGCCTAGATGTTTCTTTCTATATCTCTCTTAATCTCAAATTCACGGAGAAAGCCATCTCCCGAATCGAGTAATACCTGTCTTAGAATATGTCTGGATATCTGATGGGACCTAGTTCATAAATGAACTCCAAATCCAAACTTCTTAGACTGTATCGATCACTGAACCTAATCAGTATCGGGCACCATGCCACCCACAGTATCCTCTTGGACCATCTGTCCATAATACTGTTCCCCATCAGAGGGAAAAACTATAACTCTGACAATCACTCTGTCAACCATGTCACCTTTGAAGCCTGGAATGATAATCGTCTCCCGAAGGAGGCTGCCGTCATCAAATCTGTAGAACATGTACTTATGTTCTAAAACTGCTTCCTTATGTTTCTCTAGGATTGGATTAATACAAACTTATTGCATCTAGTGCAAAAACAACATCTGGTGTGGTACTTGACATCTCACGATTGACTCATTTGCCTAAGCAAGTGATCTTCCAATCATGCATATCCCTCTCCCCTTTAGTCCGTAAGACACCTTTAGAGAGGGTGACTCCATTACCTGCAGGTACACCACCATGCTAGGAGTCATCTATTCTAAAAACCATTAGAATACTGTCAAAGTACCCACATTGGGAAACTACCCAAATCCAGATCTAAAACCATAGATCTAGAAACCATAATGTCTGATATTATATCCATATCCTGTCTGGAGAAACAACTGTGTGACGACCACAGTACAACCGATCGTAGTATAGGAATTTTACTTCCTACTCTGTGTATGTCAACCAAATACCATGACATCACACCCTACTACCTTCTTAACAGATCCATCCCCTATTCTGATTGAAGTCAAACCCATGACTGTCACATCAAAACTAGATGATCTATCTCCGCTATAACTGCTCTAGTCTATAAATAGACATAAGCATCTTGCCCACTATGCTTCCGATGCTCCCACTGACTACGACAACCCTCCTACCGGGTCTCATATCCTGGAACAACAGTAGTGTCAAGTCTGGGTAGATAAGAACCTCCCTGTCACCGTCCTTGAGGCTACCGGAGTACCTCTCGGGTGTCTGAGGTTACCCACCATATCTGCGGAGTGGCCATTTGAATGTCAAACCTGATTGAATATATAGATCCTATTAAATTTTCCGTAATCGTTCGCGGTTCTGGAATCACTTCCAGTTCTACCATACTCCCACTACTGTTTTCTGAAAAAATCCATTTTTACTAAAACTGTGGCGAGTCAAGAACAATATCACTATTGATCTTCTAAATGGTAGAATATCAACTCTCGTCATAGCCAGGGTCAACCCACAAACAGCCATTACAGAAACGTGCCATGAGTTATCCAGAGTCTGGTTTTAAGCATAAGCTGGACAACTCCCCGTACCTTAACATCTTTTAAGGTACGAACTATTCTATATCCAATATAGAAACTTTGGCACTTATTTAATTGGAACCATATTCAAATCATGCAGCTGTCTCTAGTGCATATCAACTTAATGGAAAAAGGCTAATCAGCATTACTCAACTTAGGAATCCATCCAATTATGAGTAACCTGAAAGAGAAACACGTTTCTCAAAATCATCACTATCATCTGAATACCAATCACAAGAATCTACATCTTCGATCTCTTTGAAGAATCCCGATACTTGTGACACCTGGTTCTCTACTTTATTCTTATACCCACAACTTCTCAAAACTTAGACTTTGTATTTCTACGAAACACTTGTCTAAATACTAGAGAAGTCATAAGTAAACAGAACATAGTACGAGGACCTACCCCTTTGTCCTGATGGACACTGGACAACATGCAATACTCTGTATAAGTCCGCTGAGTTTAAGCAACTCAAAACCTGTGCGTCGTAGGTTAAAAACTGTACCCTGGCGATTTCCTCAAATATCACCAATTACAACGAATTCCGATATAATGAGGATGATCACCTAATTCCCAATAACTTACTCCCACTCATCATCTGTAAAACCATACAGATATGAGAATGAAACCTGGTAAATACATACCCTTGGAGTAAGTATCTAATCGGGAAAACAGTCTTCCTTTAACAATGCACTGAAACATGAAAATGTTTCGTAGGGGTATCCTGGTATTCCTAGTAATGCATCTTCCATAATCCAATTCATGACTTTAACCGTATATCTCTTTGCCATCTCTCCAAATCCCTTTATTTGTCTTAAGTCATTACCTTCTGTACACCATCGTTAGGCTAAATGGTTTTCTTCCTTCCCCACCGTTCGGCACCAGCCTATGGTTTGGAAAAAGACTATCCAGTAAGCATAATAGGTGTACCCTCCTAAACCAAGGAGTACTCATATCTTGAGAGAAGGTGATGATAAAAGTCAACTGAATAATACCTTATTCCTTTAAAGGTGAAATAGGAGTGGCGATGAAGTACGCGGTTTGGTCGTGAATGATAACAGTCGCAATTTACTTTGCCCTCTTTCTAATCCCTTTATTTTGTCTTTACATATTACCTTCTACACACCCTACTTAGGCTAATTGGTTTTCTTCATTCCCTACCTTTCGGCACCTGCCTATGGTTTGGAATAAGACTATCCAATAAGCGTAATAGGTGTACTCTCCTAAACCAAGGAGCCCTTGCAACCTGAGAGAAGGTAATAATAAAAGACAACTGAATAAACCAATTCTATTTCTCCTGAACCTGGATCCATCCTCGAAGAAGTCCCTCCGAGTTCGTATATAACCATACGATGGATCTATCCAATGGAAGTGGATATCCGTAGTAAAACGGGTGTTCTGAGAAATACAAAGGGTAAAAGAAGGAGTGGCAATGACTTATGCAACATAGACAATCCAAAAGCCAGTATTTTAAGAAGGTTCGGTCAACTTGGTCACTGAGTCATAGTCTAGGGTCGGTCAAAGGTCGCTGCCAAAGAGAGAGAGAAAAGAAACACTCTGCGTGCACTCTAACCTAGATCAGAATGGTTATCACTTTATCTAATCCGGAAACCTCCCACTGTCCTGTCAAATTCTCCTCCAAACCAGAAAGAAGAATCAATCGGGATCACCCGAAGAGTAAACCAACTCATCAGTGGGAATCGGGATCCAACTCTCATCGCATGATAACGTGATGGAATGCATCCACGTTACTCATACTCCAGAAGGTATGCGCATACTTGGCAAGTTTCAGTTTCTTTAGAAACTCCCGATAAGATTTTTTCCCCATGCTCTTATAACCTTGGCTTTGGTCAAAATGTCATAAGTCACATGCCAAGTTCTACCCGTCACTATCTTGTCAATTTGAACCCACCGGCACATGCCCCTGACTTTGGCCAATCGGCAGAACGACTGTCCCAAACTAACTCATCTATCTATGCAACAAATGAATACCCAGCAGCTACCAAACACCATGCCTTAACTTTGGCTAAAAATGCATAGCTTGAATACTACTGAATACCCAAAAGAAGTGACGGAGGGCTACGGCTGGTTTTTGGCGAAAAACCTTTAACGTAACGAACTTGATATCGCTGAAGGAACCTGATAGCTTTTTAAAATATAGTGGCGAAAACCTTTTGCTAAAGAGGTCACTCCCGGTAAAGGGATCTCGGCTCTTTCCTCGTGGAATGAGGTGCAGGATATTCCACTGAATACCGCTATGCAAAGCAACTTGTAATCGACTATAGTGAAGTTATTACCCTGACGCAAACTTCTGCCCAAGGGGTCAGTCCCGGTGAAGGGATATCGGCCCTTGCCCCGTCGAATGAGGTGCAGGATATTCCACTGAATACCGTTATGCATAACAAAAGGAAACGTCTTTGCAATAACACTTTTTAAATTTGTTCCAACAACTGTAAACAGGTTTGCTTTACTTTGCATTGATCAGAATCAACGCAGTCCCATCAATCGATTACACCAGAAAAGAACGAAAATAAAATGTACGTATATGCCATCCGCATTCGTCACTGGGTCCCGTCATCACCCGTTAGGTTACTTAACTAACGACAGAGCGGGGACTGGACTAGCGCGGGTGTAAAACATATACAACATCTAATAGTATATAAACCAATATACAATAATCGCTCCAGGCGTGATAATATGCAACATTACAGAAAAGTAATAAGCATTACAGAACAATACAGATAATCTGGGATCCCCGGGTTTCACAGAGCCGCTGCTGAAACCCGACGTTCCCCTGTCGTGTGGATAGCCTGTGCAATGAAACCTAGACCCCTACGGGTGCGGTAAGTTACCCGCCAAAACCTGAAGCGAGGCAGCCCCCTACAGCATAGTGAATGGACCACCTAGCACTTCACGGAATCCGGTAATCTTGGGCACCCCTCTTTGGGTCAACCTGTACCCCCTATGAGTGCGGCGAATAGTCTGCCAATTCTAGAGTGGGGCCTCTCTGCCTCTCAAAGCCATGAGATGCGGACCCGTTGCCCCTCCAGAACCCGGCTATCCGTGTACTCCGTCGCGGGGCAAAACCTAGTACAGTAATGAAAAATAGTACAACAGGTACATCGACCGCAACCTGGTCGTGCCCCAAAAGAATATTATACAACAGGCAGTGACGGCAGTCCACAAGTTGGACGCTCGCCCCGCAATATCAAATGTACAAATAAACTCAAACTGTACTACCATTGCACACTGCTATCCACCACAACAAATCCACAACATCACAGCACAACACAGAACATCAACGCGAATGTCATGTTCGCAAACCCGTCTAAAAGAACTATAGCAATCAGACGCGGTTTACCGATCAAATGACATTCCCGGTCGGAGATATAATGTAAGCACTGCAAACTAACATGTTAAAATTTCGATCGACTAAATATCATGAAGTGGGCCCCACGAACATCTGTTGAACAGTAACAAACTCTGGGCCCAAAAGATATATATACCAAAACCCCCAAATTCCAACAGAGAAGACACCGACCAAATTTGGTGCACCGATCCCATAGAATGGCCGCGGATGCGCGGCCAAACCATGGGTTTGGCCGCGATTCCGCGGCTGTTTAGTGGAATCACATGCTCAAATTTTGTCGGTAAGCTAAGAAAACCCTGCACAGATTTCTGAGATGTGTAGAATAATTTTAGGACATCATTTAAAATCGACAGAAACTGTGAACTTGGATTTTTGCAGTTTTTGATTTCCGGTTCGATCGATATTTTAAACGCGTTAGCACAAGTTAGTAAAGCAAAATGGTGAGGCTCTGATACCACTGTAAGTCTACGGTAGCGCCCCGGCCGTCTAAAGACGCCAAATGCGGAACAAAAACTTTTTAACTGGCGCTATCGTATACTTTAACCCGGATCTTCCATTATTGCTAAACTAACAAACTGTAAAGAGTGTAGAAAGGTTATACCGAACGATCCGAGTCCTTCGTTCTTTAACCATCATCCCAGCTCCGTTGCGGCTGCTCCGATCTCTTCGATCTCCGATCTGCTCGTCCAGGTGGCACCACATCGATGATTCTTTAAACGGGCTCCCGCCTCTGACTCGAGGCAACTCGGTCGTCAAGTTTGCTAAAAGAGAAGACCAAGAATGATGTAGAGAATGAGTAGATGACTTTGTCTCACTTCGTCCAAAGCCGTAGACGATCGGTTAATGAAGTTGCCGATGGAAATGAAATGGAACAAGAAATGAACTATGAAATTTCCATGCATCCAAAACTTTAGTCTTTTCTTTTTAACAACCATAATCTTTTCAAGTGAGTCATCAAGTCAAAAGTGAGTGAGAGGAGGGGGAAGGGGCCGGCCACTTATAGGGATGGGGAGGTGAGTGTAGGAGAAGGGGGTGACCACAAGAAATGATCCTTATCATAACAAAAGATCTTAAGCAATCCAAAAGACATTAATTAAAACCATGAGTCACAAAAACCTAGTCACCATTTAATAAATGCAAAGAAAGATGCATGAATCTAGTCACCAATCTAGAAGCTTCTAGAAGCACGACTCACCTCATCCAAGAAAAGATAAATCCGTCTTTAACCGAATGTTAAAAGACGGCTGATAGAAAACTGGAAACTGGCAACTTCCAAAAGTGATCCTGAAACGACTTTCAGGATAACCCCGTAACTGTATAAATATACCCGCATTTGTATTACGACCGAATACAAATGCAACTGAGACAAAGATATTGAACCTACTCAATATAATACTCGGATCCGGCTTAAACCAAAGTCGACCAGTATCATCTGCCCGAAAAATAACACGTGCGTAAACGCACGTGCATTTTCCGAACCCTGCCATAAAACCATACGGCCTCTACAACGTTTCGCCCGAACTTGGGAAACTGTCTGTGGGGGACTCTAATGACTCGTCAGTACCCTGGCAGTGGTTTTAACCACAAACCGTCAGCGGCACTAGCAATGCGTAACGGCTGCCCATGGACTGACCTCAAGGGAGGCCGATGAGCGAACTCATCCGGAAACCCTACTGAGCCTAACAGTGACAATGTATATACAGTCCGGTCCGTTCGTCTATGAGTATCGCATATCTGCCTAGGGGGCTAGTAACGTCAGACCCCCAATAGCAGTATAAGTCGTATCGGAGTGTAGCCCAATAACACCCTGAGATACTACTGGAGTACCTACCAGTAAATCTCCTGCCACGGCCGTGGGCTTTGTGTAATGGCTCTCCTAGACACAGCACGATCTCGCCCCCAATACCGGGAGAGACGAATCCCCTGCCGATCCGCTCACGTGCCTCCATATGGCTCGGGACTGTACCCAAAAGCTACCTGTTTGCACGACTCCTTTGAGCCGTGGTAGGGTAGAAATCAAAGCACAGTGGGAACTCACACGAGACAAATGATGACCTCAGGTCGATGAACTAACCTGTACACATGTCACCAAGGAACTGCTATCTGACGATAGATATAGTACTAACTAGCAGATTCCCGGCGAGTCCTGTCCGGTGTACTCATAACCCAATGAGCACCTGTATACATCTTAGGTGATCCAACTGACACCAGTGGCTTGTGAGACCGGCCACCGCCCCTCGTCGGGGTCTCGACTGTACACACTAGTCTACTCCGGAGTATCGATGCCCTGTCTCGAAACTCCCACGACTAGGGACCACAATTAAGGATATGCATATAAACTACCCAACTCTCACGTATATGATCGCCATCATACTGTTGGTAGTAAAGCAAGATCCTAAGGGCTCTATCAAAGTGTAACATGTAATCAGTCACCTGAACATGTACACGACTGATAAAGGCAAACCAGATAGCATACTATCATCTCGAGTAAGACTGTCCTACCGGTATAGGTCTTCCGCAATCATTGCAATCACGTACCTGCGATCCAATAATTGACTCTGAGGGCACTATCTCCAATAATAGCAGATCACAGAATGTCACAAATATCGCTTTAAAACACCAATTTTGCACAAAACACAAACCCTATGGTATTTTAGTGAAATCTGGGTTATTTCTCAGTTGAAGTGACCCTAATAACACTAAAATAATCTAGGTTAACTTACACAATCATCACTTAAACAACATTCCACACAAATCACCTTAATTAGCACTAAACTAGCTAATTTAACACTAATCGAAGTTAATTAACACACAAGCTAAGAAAATTAGGGAAAGGGTTCAGAAATATACCCTAAAGAACCCTAGAGATCAGGTGAAGAAGTAGAGAAGAGCTGTTGTAGGTTGCTGGAGCTCCTGCTACTGCTGTTGCTGCCTGCTGCTCCTGCTGCTGCTGCTGATGATGATGATGTTGATGATGATGATGCTGGAGCTGCTGCAGCCTCTGCTGCAGGTGAGTGTGTGTGTGTGTGTGTGAGAGAGAGAGAGTGAGAGAATGAGAGCAAAGAGTGAGAATGAGAGAACACACACAACCCCCCTTCTCATTCTCTCTCACTTCATTAATGAGGCATGGCTCTCTCTCCATGTAGCACCATACCCTCTCCCTCTCACAAAGTCAACATTCAAGCCTTTTTAAAATCCTTTTTCATTTTATTTTTTTTTAAAAACAACCATAACACTTAAAACCCAAAACACTTAAACAAGGCCTAAAACTAGATTAAAAGATGGTTAAACCCCAAAATACAACCCTAGTTATCATGCACAAGTGTGTGTGTGTGCCTAGAAAAATTCTAATAAAATACTCATTAAATAGGATAAAATAATTAAAAACCAAATTGGTAAACTTTTTATTAAAATCCATACATTAAAATATAATTAGCTACAAAACATATTCTAAGGTGTTACACTGGAGTCGGCAAAGGCCTTGATCTGGAGGTCTTTTCCGCCATACACCAAGAATATCTCCTTAGTCCTCCTCAGGTACTTGAGAATGTTCTTTACTTCTATCCAGTGCTTCTCCCCTGGGTTTGCCTAATACCGGCTTACAACGCTCAATGCGTATACTACATCTGGTCTGGTACATAACATCGCATACATTATAGAGCCTATCGCAGAAGCGTAGGGTATAATCGACATGCGAACCCTTTCCAAATCAGTCTTAGGAGACATCTCTTTAGAGAGGTTGATTCCGTGACAAGCCGGTAGGTTACCGCGCTTAGAATCGTCCATACTGAATCTTTTCAATATGGTGTCTATGTACCTGGACTGCGAAAGTCCCAACATCCTCTTTGATCTAACACGATAGATCTGGATCCCTAGAATGTAGGTGGCATCACCCAGGTCCTTCATAGAGAACTTCTGTGACAAGAATCCTTTGACTGATTGTAGCATAGGAATATCATTTTCTATTAGGAGAATGTCATCCACGTACAAGACGAGTAATACTACAACTCTCCCTACAATCTTACTGTATATGCATGGTTCATATGGATTCTTGATAAAGTCGAATTCTTTGACAGTATCATCAAAACAGATGTTCCAACTCTGCGATGCCTGCTTTAGTCCATAAATGGACTTAAGCAATTTGCATACTTTACCGTTGCTACCACTTTGAATGAATCCCTATGGCTGATCCATGTAGACGCACTCTTCCAAATTGCCATTTAGAAAGGCCGTCTTTACGTCCATCT
Organism: Agapanthus africanus; assembly: GCA_030015575.1. Taxonomy (NCBI): domain Eukaryota; kingdom Viridiplantae; phylum Streptophyta; class Magnoliopsida; order Asparagales; family Amaryllidaceae; genus Agapanthus; species Agapanthus africanus. The sequence goes on from JASDDO010000006.1 coordinate 217,876,009, forward strand.
GCCAGATCTCATAATTGTGGAAGGCAGCAATGGCAAGAAGGACCCGAATGGATTTGAGCATAGCCACTGGAGAAAAGGTTTCGTCATAGTCCAAACCAGGTCTTTGACGAAAACCCTTTGCAACAAGTCTAACCTTATAGGTTTCAACCTGTCCATCCACACCAATCTTCTTTATGAAGATCCATTTGCATCCTACGGGTTTTACCCCATCTGAAGTAATGTCAAAAGTCCATACTTTGATAGTGTACATGGACTCCATTTTGGTCCGCATTGCATCCAGCCATTTTACCGAGTCGCCGCTCTGAATGGCTTGCTGGAAGCTAGTAGGGTCATCATTACCAATGATGCAATCTTCTCGATCCCCTTCTATGAGAAAACCGTAGTATCTCTCGGGCGGATGAGACTGCCTACTACTTCTGTGGATAGGTGCTGATATGTCCCTTTCTTCTGAAACTTCTGGTTCTACCATACTTTCAGTAACAGCTTGTGGTTCTGGAATTTCTTCCAGTTCTATTGCGCTCCCACTCTTCTGATTTTCTAAAAATTCAGCTTCCAAGAAGTGGGCATGACGAGAAACAAAAACCTTTTGTTCCCTGCGTAATAGAAATAATACCCATTGGAGTTCTTTGGATATCCCACAAACTTACACTGTACTGAGCGTGCCTCGAGCTTGTCCGGATGCTGCTTTTTTACAAAAGATGGACATCCCCATGTCTTCAAGTACCGAAGATAGAGTTTCTTCCCACTCCACATCTGATATGGTGTGGTAGGCACAGTCTTTGTTGGAACCTTGTTCAAAAGATATGCAGCTGATTCTAGTGCATAACCCCAGAAAGATCGCGGTAACTCAGCCTTACTCATCATGGAACGAACCATATCCAATAGGGTTCGATTCCTCATTTCCGATACACCGTTGTGTTGTGGTGTGTATGGAGGAGTAAGCTGAGAGAGAATTCCATTCTCTTTTAAGTAACCCAGGAACTCGGCACTTAAGTATTCACCACCTCGATCAAATCTCAGTGTCTTGATACTTTTGCCTGTTTGGTTTTCCACTTCATTCTTGTATTTCTGGAATTTCTCAAAGGCCTCGGATTTATGCTTCATTAAGAAGATATGTCCATACCTAGAGAAATCATCCGTAAAAGTAATGAAGTAGGAATAACCACCTCGCGCATGTGTAGACATTGGACCACACACATCGCTGTGTATGAGTCCCAAGAGCTCGCTCGCTCTTACTCCGTGTACAGTAAACGGAGTCTTTGTCATCTTTCCCATGAGACAAGATTCACAAGTAGCATAAGATTGATATTCGAACGGATTCAAATATCCTTCTCTATGTAACTTCGTCAACCGTGTTTCATTGATGTGACCTAGTCTACAATGCCATAAGAAAGCCTGATTTACTTCTGGAGACTTTCTTTTAAGTGTGTTCTGGATATTGAAAACCTGAGCTTGATTCAATACGTATATACCGTCATCTAATGTACCGGACCCAATCAGAACTTGATTTAGGTGGATGTGAAATACATCGCTTACGAATGTAAAAGCATATCCCTCTCTTGAAAGTGAGGATACTGATATGCTATTACAAGTCAAACTAGGTACATACAAACAGTTACGTAGAATCAATATCTGCCCACTTGTCAAACCTAGGCAATATTCTCCCACGTATTCAGCGTCCGCGCTCATTCCGTTCGCAACTCTGAGAGACAAATCGCCTGCCCTGATAACTCTACGGTTTCTCAAAGCATGTAATGAATTACAGATATAAGATCCTGCTCGGGTATCTAGTACCCAGGAAATAGAGTTAATTGACAAACAGTTCTCAATTACATACACACTCGAGGCCGAAGCCACAACATGCTTCGTATCCTGGCTACTGGCTTCCAAAGCCCTGCAATCCTTCTGCCAATGCCCGTTCCCATAACAATAGGAAAATCCCTCCTTACCTACACCAAGTCCCGAAACTTTTGCTCTTCCCTTTCCTTCTACTTTACGGATACCGTATATCGGCTTTGTGGAGGTCTTCTTCTTTTCACCCTTTGCTTTCGCCGTGGATTCAGAAGAAGAAGGTCTCCCATTAAGCAGAGCGGGTGTCTCCCTGGTTTCTTTCAGGGTGTAAGTAGAGGGTAGGGACTGTGGAAATAAGTCAGCACATGACCTGTTTCCCAACGTAGTCTCCAGGTCCGTGAGCTCATCAATATAGCTAGTCATTGTAAGGACGTCGTCCCTTACAGATGACCCGACAGCCAACCTCGCTTGAAGCAATTCGTTCGAGGTCTCATATCTTGCGATATGAGATTGCTCTCCATATAAATCTTTGTTATGGAGAAAGATGGAAACTAAGTCCATCTTCTCGTGTTGCTTCTGGTATATAACATCAACTGAAGCCAACACGAGGCACTGGGCATTCGCACTATCCTTTTCCCTTGTCTGACGGATATCCATATGCGCGACGGTGGAAACTGGACCTGGGACGGTGGGGGCTTGAGTAGTAATAGGGTGGTCCAGCTTGTCATAGGTAATGGACATCTGTACAGACCTTTGCCAATCATATAAGTCAGATTGGGTCATTTTGTTATCTAGATGTAACCTAGTCATGGTCACAAGGTCGCTGCAATGAGAGAGAGAGAGGGAACACTTTAGCATGATGCTCTTGCAAGTTTAGATTGGTTTTTAGTTTATCTAAACTGGATGGCTCCCACTGTTTCTCGAATCCTTCCTCAAACCATAAAAGAAGAATTAGTCAGGACCGATCTCACAGTACAATACTTGCTTAACCGTTCAGCCAGGCTAGTGTCGGTACTTCGAGGGAGGTTTTACGACGCTTTCGCGAAGTTCCTTAATTAAATAACCTCTTTTCTCTGGAGGCGTAGCCCCGCTGACACTGTTCTAGACACCTACTTGGTTTATAGCATTGATCGTTAAGTGACGAATCTCCTGATGAGTAGCTGATACTCACAGTAGGATCGGGATCCAAATATCATCGTGTGATAAAGCTGAAGGAATCCTACCAAAATTATCACACTCCAAATGGTATGCAACTCTAGCAAGTTTCAGTTTCTTTAGAAACTCCCGATGTGGATTTTTGCCCCATGCTCTTATGACCTTGACGAAGGCCAACAAATCATAAGTCACATGTCAAGTTCTGCCCATCATTATGTCACGACCCTAAAGAGCACGTGACTGGCCCTTGAACCATATGAAGTCTATAGGACTCCATCCGATCCAAGTAAGCCAAAAGCCCAGAAATCTAAAACCATTTTTAGGAATAAGTAAAGTAACTGGTTTAAAGAAGTGAAGAAAAACATGTTTGAAATCAAGGTTTCTAAATAACTAAGCCGAAGGTACGTTTTGAAAACAGTAAAGTCTTTTCTAAAAATTTCGGCAGAGTCTCTTTTGTAAAACTGGCCCCGAATGGGGTACAACAAGGATAACAATATATGCAATGATAAAGGCATCCCCAAGCGGGAGCTAGCTCTTCGTCAATTGACGGTCACAACCACACATGCAACAATGAAATAATATACACCAAAAGAAAGTTCAAAAGCAACAAGAAAACCGCAATACTACTAAGCGCGACTCTAAGGTCGAATAATACATCACTAAAGTCTATGTCTGAAACAATATACAAGTTTTTGGTTGATGGAAATTCTAGATACAATGAATAAAATAAATACAATGGTGGTTCTTGATGCAAAAGAATCCACCTACCAAAAGCAAATCACCCGCAAGAAAGTAGTGTGCCAGAAATGCCGCAATGAAACCTGTACGGCAGAACCTGCAAGAACTGTGGCACAACGGGGGTGAGTTGCCAACTCGTGAATAGAAACATCTACAAGCAGAAACCGAATGCAAGACATAAACCTAAGTCAACGATCAGAAATTTAACCACAAGAGTACATCTGAGTGTGATAAGGTGGCAAGGTAACATCTTATCATGTATGTAGTGCCAGGTACTCAGGTAATAACATGTCATCTGTATAAGGTATGTCTGCATGAAGTAAATATGATGAAATATCAATGATAACAATACACATATATTAGCGTCCCATACCACTAATATTGGTGTAAGGGTATATATAACAGCGCCCTCATACCCTGTTATATATACAAATGAAATATGATAAGTGTAAATCCAGTCTGTATATGAACCATGTCTGTATATAATCCATGTCTGTATATATGTGGAACCCGTCCACCCGTCACCCAAGGACAATAAACGTGGAACCCGTCCACCCGTCGCCCAATGACAATAAGCATCATGTATGCAATATGAGGATATAAACAAAATCATGGAAAAACATCATGAAACCCGTGCCTAGCATCGACACGTAAATCCTCGTCCATATGGGGCTCCGTCTGCGGTATCGGCCCTCGGCCCCGGCAGTACGGGTCAGCCCGTATCCTCATCCATATGGGGCTCCGTCTGCGGTATCGGCCCTCGGCCCCGGCAGTACGGGTCAGCCCATATCCATCTCTCAACTCCGGTCGGTATCCTCCAGATATCCGCCGAGCTCAAATACAATCACCGGTAGGTAGTAGTCCCTCCGCCGGGCTCACCGTCTACTACACAGCGAAACCGTTCTCGCCCCGGGGTACCATACCGGGTCCACCATGTACCCGCAATCGGCCTCATCCGCCTCCTCGAATCGGGTTTCACATGTCGCTCTCAGCACCGAGAAAACACATGGTGGACGCACTGAAATATCATATCAAGGGTAACCGGGTTTTTAAAACAATTATATGTTCTCTTTTGAAATACCCACGGTTCCCAAATCCAGAAATATCATGGAAACAACATATCTCAATGCGTATAATCAAAACATGATGTATGCGACATGTGAAGAAAAGGTAAGCATATCAGAAGTCATGCATCATGGAATAGTAATATGCATATGTCGAGGGAAATCGCTCCTTTAGAATATATCAGTTTTTAAAGAATATCTTGCGGTCCTCAAATCTCTACTCAAGTCAGAATCAAATGTGTTTGGGTACAGGTATATGTGTACAATATGCCAAACAAGAATCATATCATGAATGCAACAATACTACAGTGTAGTGGCATGGCAATTATCGATGATGAAGTGTGTGGGCCGGCAAATAGTGTACGTGGAACATACGCATCATCGATAATGGTGCTGGTGTCCTAACAGCATGATAATAATATAGCAATAACATATGCAGGCAATATGAATAGCATGAATATGCGGAAGTCAAATAATCAACATCACAGTGAAGAAATTACATCAATATTTATAAGTCATGCAGTGATGCCTTTTGAAATAAGACGAATCAGGGTTTTAGTAAAATAAGGGATGCGATGTTTTTTAAGAAAAGATGTGCCTTTTAAGGATTCGCAGAATCCCTTTGTTTGTCTTTTAAGATGCCCCTGATTCATAGTTTTTGAAATAGGTATGCCTCGGTCTAGTCTAACATCTACTATGCAACTACTGATCTAAGTATCAGGTCAATCAGGAGGGGTAGGTGTAGAAACCACCTAAATCTGAGTCGGTATATATATATAGGTATATAGTCGGTGATCCCGCCTCAAGAACATATCGTAGGACATCCTCTAGTTATGAGTGCGGATCTATCATCAATATCGACTCGTACGGTAAATCATCGTACGGCATCCCCAAAAGCTGGGTACAGGTCAACATCTCACTATCTCGTCACATAACAGGTATCACTATCATCAGATCATATAGTTTGGGGGTACTACTCTATGTCTAGTACAAATCGATACCATCAATAAAGTATGCATGCGGGGGTAAACACATATCCCAAGCCCGTAAGAAACACAAGTCATATCCCACATATGAATCGTATCAAATCACCGATCTCGCGGCACCAAGCCCACATCATCGACTCATCTCCAAAGTCATCCCATGTGATCAACACAGTGCAAGTATAAGGAATATGCAAGGGTGTGCGTGTAGGTGTAATTCTATCCTAGAGCTCGCAACTAGGAACTACGCTAGTTATTTCTAGTAGCCAAAACACCCTACAACTATCACAATTGAACTACATAGTAATCTATCTACGGACTGCGGGGGTGCTATACGCCATCCACCCGACTTCCCCCTGTAGATATAATCTACTCACCTTGCATCATCATTTGCGGACGTCACCACGCATTTGCTTGTCGTCCCGAAGTCTTCATGGGTACCTGCACATCAAAATATCGTATATGCGCATTAAAACCAAATCCAAGCTAAAACGGCGCATGAAATCCAAAACGACACGATAAGGGGCCTATAGGTGAGAACCTATGGCACGCCTTCAAAACCATCAATAAATCCTCTATATCGTCGTATAAACGCCAAATAATCGAGGCAAAACACAATCCACAATTTCAGAATCATAAATACGGAATACGGAAACACGAATCCAAAATAGCAACTTAGGATATATGTCCCAGATTTTACCCTAGATAGAATCTGTCAAAACTAGAAGTACCCTGGGTCAATACTAGAGGAAATGGGGGTAGGCACGCAAAACGAGGAAATTCCTCACTGGTCTGGCCGCAATTTGCGGCCAGAATGGGGATTTCGGCGGCCTCAAGAAGGAATTGGGGGCTGGGGTCTTGGGTGTTGGTTCAATGGTGCCTGCACATGTCACTGTCCACTCAATATTATTTTCAGGTGTCTCATTTGATAGCAGATTCAAGTTAACCTTCACAGATTTTACAATTTCCCCGATATCGGTTTCTAAAATCCGTATTCTGGTTCTAGCTTCAGGTTTTGGGTTCCAATTCATACACTAAGGTGTTGGTATAACCTTAACTGAGCTTAATTTCCCAATACAACACAAGTTTCCTCAAACCCTAACTTGGTTATCCTCAAGTCCACAATATCACACAATATCGATTCTATAACAACATTGGGGTATAAGTAATGCTAGAATTAAGCTAATGGTCCAGAATTTACCTCACTTGGCAACTCAAGAAAATTCTTGAGTTGCCCCTAGTGGCCAAAATCCATGCTTTCTTGGTCCATTACGTAGATCTCGAGCTTGTGCATCTTTTTAATGAAATGAGATTGGGGTTTTGGAGTGATTTTTGAGATGATTTGAGGGCTTGATGATGGGGGAGAAATGAGTGGCAGGAGCAGCAGCAGCAAATGGTGGGAGAGGGAGAGAAATGAGGAGGAGAGTGAAGAGAAACGGCTAAGGTTTTTAGTCAATGGTCCTCACCTACTCTCTCTCTCTCACCATACCTATTTTCTTTTCTCTTTTTTTCTTTTTCTTTTCCTTTTCTTTAATTCCAAAACCTTCTCACCCCAATAGTAAACCCAAAGTAGCATGGTAGAAAATGCACAAGTGTAGGAAAAGATGATATGTGCAAGTTTTGCATAAAAAGCCAAAAAAATCCGATTAGCGATTTTTAATCGCGATTAGCACTAAATTAGTGTCAAACTAATCACAAAAACTTTAAAATGTCAAAATTCTCTAATTTACCCTATTTTAGAATTTTCCATAATTTTTCTAACATTTTTCCTATTTATTTGCATTTAATTATAAATTTAATATTAAAATAATCAATAAAATAATATTAAATTATAAAAATTCCCAAAATTAATATTTTATCTTTTTGAAAATGTTACACATTATCCCTGTTAATTTGAACCCACCCGTACATACCCTTGATGAAGGCCAACAAGGTAATACGACTGTCCCAAACCAACGCATCTATCTATGCTACATATGAATACCCCAGCAGATACCAAACACTATGCCTTGACGAAGGCCAACAAACATAGCTTGAATACTACTGACCATCCATATGAAATGACGGAGGGCCATGACTGGTTTTGGCGAAACCGTGAACGTAGTGAACTTGATATAATCGAAGGAACCTGATAGCTTTTTAAAAGGAGTGGTTAAAGCTCCGCAATTAAAAATTCTGCTCTTTTAAAATAACCGAGTGGTTTCTTTTAAATTTGTTCCAACGATTCAACTTTGGTTTATTTTCTTTGCATTAATATAATGCGTCCCATCAATTAACCTATCATTGCAGAAAACAACGAAAATACAACGTCCTCTTATGCCATCCGCATTCGCCACTGGGTCTGTCATTCACCTGTTAGGTTACTTAACTAACGACAGAGTGGGGGCTGGGCTAGCGCGGATGTAAAACATAAGTAACGCCTAATAGATATGATATATAGATATTGTACATTCGTCAGACGCAATAATAGGCATTCCAGATCACAGATGAACATTATTGGATATACAAGCAATCCGTGTTTCCTTTGAGCCTGCAACGAAAGACGGATTACACAGTTGTGATGAATAGCCATTACCCCACCCTAGACCCCTACGGGTACGGCAAACTACCCGCCAAGTACCCGAAGTGAAGCGGTCTCCCTCAACAACATGAGTAGGCCACTAAACACTTCAAAGTACCCGGTAGTTTGTGCACCCCACCTTGGGTCTATCCTAGGAGCATAAAACAGTAAATGAAATAATACAACGGTGGCTACAACCTCAGCCCGGATGTGCCCCGCAAAAGAATATTACATCATATTACAATTTACATCGAATGATTGAATATAAAATCTCATCTCAAACCCCGGCTAATCATCATAACGATCAAATGAAGTTCATATACACAAGCCAGTAAAAACCATTACAGAAATGTGCAACCCCCTGCTAACCGACATACTAGCAATTAGGGAAAGTTTACGAACACATTAAACATCACAGATAAACTTGATTAGCAAATAACTTAGAATTTCGATCGACAATCTTTTTCCGAGTCTACCCCAAATGCAAGCCAACACTGAAATAACCTGGGCAGAAACAAAATATACAGAACAACAGAACACCCAAAACCAAGAGTAACTGTGTAAATACGAGTCAACTCTGAGTTGACTCAGCCGCGGATCCGCGGCGGATCGCACCAATCCGCCGCGCTTCCGCGGCAGTTTAAAAGAGTTAGCTCCTCGTATTTCTCCAGTATTCTTAGAATTCCCTGCTGTGAATTTTCATACCTGTGAAATAATTTTTTAGACACGTTTAAAATTGACAGAAACTTGAGGGGTCCGGGGTTAAGTTTTGGTGTTTTTTCCGACGATCGAAGTTCTAATTAGTTGCTAACAAGCTAGTAAAGGTTTAGTAGGCTCTGATACCACTGTAAGTCCATGTCATGCACCCCACGAGCTTGCGGGGAGGCGGAATATATGAAAAACAATTATCAAAACTTCGTAACACGGACTTGAGCACACGGATTGTGTCTAAACCATTACTAGCAAACTACGAAAGGTTTAACTACTCTGATTCGAAGTTATACCTCACGTTACTTGTCCTTCGGGTCTTCATCGCTATCCTCCACACCTCGTAGGCTCTATGGAACGTGGGCACCTCAACGGCCTCCTCGAGTCAAAGACGATCCACCCGAGAGTCTATAGTCCGAGTTCCTATCTCGAATCTGAGATAACTACGGCTCCTAGATCGCTAATCTAGAAGTCCTAGAGGGTGTAGAGTAATTAGATAGATTACTTTGCCACTTAAACCCTAGGTTTCTCGACTCATGAGAGCTATTAGGGTTTGAGGAAGAAGATGAAGACTTGAGGAGAGAGAAAGCTTTTGTGATAATGATATGAATAATAACTCATGAAAGAATATAATGAAGCATACAAATATCTCTTGATCAAATATCTAGAAATATCTTGTGAGCTTCATTTAATACTAAGGGTGAATCACCTCATGAGTCATTAAGCATTTAATGAAAACTTACACATCATCTCTCCACCTCATTTGTGTTTAATCCAAAAGAAATAAATACAAATGAGTCATCCTCTTCTAGAAGCTTCCTGACAAATTACGAGACTGCCCATCCCATCCGTATTTTCGAAAAACACGGATAATCTTTGACTGAATAAATCCATCTGTATAATACTAGAATCTGGCTTAAACCAAAGCCCACTAGTATTATCTACCCGATCATAATACGTGCACAAGTGTACGTAAGTGATCGCGGCCCTGCCGTAAAACCATACGGCCTCTACACCTTTTGCCCGGTGCAGGGAAACTCTCTGTATGGGACTCTGAAGACTCGACACTACGCTGGCAGTGGGTTTAACCACAGGCCGCAAGCGGTACTAGCTGTACGTAACGGTCCCCAGGTAGATGTCGATAAGAAGGACGATGAGGAAACCCATCCGAACTTCAACTGAGCCTGATGTGACAATCTCCGTACAGTCCGGTTTGTTCGTCTAGGACTATCGCATATCGAACCTAGGGGCGGTAAACATCAGACCCCTAATAGCGGTATAAGTCGTGTCGGAGTGAAGCCCATTACACCTTGAGAAAGTACTGTAACCTACCAGTAAATCTCATTTGCCCTGGCCAGGGATTTTGCGTAATGGCTCTCCATACACAACGCGATATCAACCCCCAATACCGGGAGAAACGAATCATGTCTAACCGCCACTGCCTCCAAGTGCTTCGGGACTGCACCTAACTATTACCTGTTTGCATGACTCCTTTGAGCCGTGGTAGGGTAGTAATCTAAGAACAGTAGGAACACACCCGAGGCGAAGTAGCAGTGTCAAGTCGACGGACTAAGCTGTACTCATGTCACCTGGGAACTGCTATCTGACGATGGGTATAAATCCAACCTGCAGTTCCCGGCGAGTCCTGTCCGGTGTACCCGTAACCTAACGAGCACCTGCATACTATCTCCAGTACGACGTACTGATGGATGCGGGACAGACCATTTCCCTATGCTGGGACGAGAAGCGTATACACCAGTCTACTCCGGAGTATCGATGCCCTGTCTCGATAATCCTACGACCAGGGACCTGTATAGGATGTTGCTTATAGACTACCCAGCCCCCACTAGTGTGACTGCCATCACAACGCTGGTAATCAAGCAAAGATCCTAAGGGCTCTACTAATATGTATAAGCGATATGTTAAAAGAAACATATGCGCATATTAAAGTAGACACAAACCAAGTAGCATACTACCATTTTTAGCAAGACTGTCAATACAACTGTGAATATCCCAAGCTTCCATTAGTAATATACAAACTAGTATGATACAGTAATGGCCTCTAGGGCATAAACACTAACATGTTATACCTCAAGTTCTCGCTGTCCTTCACCTCCTCGCTGTCCTTCTCCAAGTCATGAGCTCCTTGAATTGAGAACGAAATGCACCTCCTCGTCGTCTTCTCCAAATCGTAGAAAATCCACCCGAGAGATCTTACTTTGAGCTTTACCTCTAACTTGAGGCAACTAGGTCACTTGGTGTGCTAGACTAAGTAGCCTAGGATGTGTAGAGAGTGATGAGGGATCAAGTTGTCTTACTAAACCCTAGAATTTTCAACTCATGAAATGGTTAGGGTTTGAGAGGAATGGAGAGAGGCTTGAGAAAATGAGAGAGGAAAAACTATCTGTTGTTTTTTTTCAAGTGAGGAATTTTTGTGAAATGGCTAGGGTTTTTGAATTTCAAGGCACAAGAAAATATCACACAAATATCTTACAAAATATCTAACAAATATCTAAGTCAACCAAAAACCAAATGAGTCCAAGAAAGTCAATACCAAACCCTAATCCCATTTCACTAAAATACCATATAGTTTCCTCTATCATTCCCTCCACCTCACAAAAGAATTAATCATAAATGAAAACTCTCAATTGAGGTGTCAAAATCTAAGATGTAATCATAATCAAATTACAAGAATACCCCTCTCAGCCGTATATACATACCCGCATTCGTATTCCGAGAAATACGAATACAATGAGACGAAACTAATCCAATAATCAAATACCAAGATCCGGCTTAAACCAAAGCCCACTGGTATTGTCCTCCCGAACATCATATGCGCGCAAGTACACGTATGTAATCGAACCCTATCGTAAAACCATACGACCTCTACACGTTTCGCCCGAAGCCGGGAAACCCTCTGTGTGGGACTCTAAAGACTCGACAGTGCTCTGGCAGTGGGTTTAACCACAAGCGCGTCAGTGGCACTAGCTGTACGTAACGGCTATCCAGATATCTGTCGACAAGAAGGTCGACGAGGAAACTCATACGTACCCCTACTGAGTCTGTCTGTGTCCGGTCTGTTCGTCTAAGAGTATCGCATATTGGGCCTAGGGGGATGGTAAACGTCAGACCCCTAATAGCGGTATAAGTCGTGTCGGAGTGTAGCCCAGAACACCCTGAGAAACTACTGGAATACCTACCAATAAATCTCACTTGCCCTGCCCAGGGACTTTGTGTAATGACTTTCCGAACACAGCGCGACATCAACCCCCAATACCGGGAGAGACGAATCCTATCTAACAGCCACTGCCTCCAAGCTCTTCGGGACTGCACCCAACTACTACCTGTTTGCATGACTCAGCAGAGCCGTGGTAGGGTAGTAATCTAAGAACAGTGGGAACACACTTGAGACGAAGTAGTAGTGTCAAGTCGACGGACTAAGCTGTACTCATGTCACCTGGGAACTGCTACCTGACGATAGGTATATTACCAACCAGCAGTTCCCTACGAGTCCGTCCAGTGTAACTCATAACCCAATGAGCACCCGCATACTATCTCCAGTACGACGTACTGATGGCTGTGGGACAGACCATCTCCCCTTCTGAGAAGAGAAGCGTATACACTAGTCTACTCTGGAGTATCGATGCCCTGTCTCGATGATCCTGCGACTGGGGATCTGTGTAAGGATGTGCTTGTAGACTACCCAGCCCCCACTAGTGTGACTGCCATCACAACGCTGGTAGTCAAGCAAAAATCATAAGGGCTCTATCAATATGTATTAGTGATACGTTAAAAGAAACATATGCACATATTAAGATAGATACAAACCAAATAGCATACTACTATATCGAGAAAGACTGTCATAAATCCGTGTATATATCCCAAGCTTCCAAAATGTAATATACAAACTAGTACTATACAATAATGGCCTCTAGGGCATATTACACTAACAGATGTGTTCTTAGATGGTGGAGCACCGCCTCTCGACTCACCAAGTAGATCTCTAGCTACCCTCTTGATACAACTAGCCATTTTGTTCCATATTCTGTCTGAATCATTTTCCGACTGCCAATCCGCTTCTTGGACTACACGATCTATAAAAACCTTTTGGTTACCTTCTTTCAATCGCCGCCATTTAATTTTAGGCTCTACTTTACGTCTAATATTCCTAGGTCCTCTTCTAAATCGAAAATCTAGAACTAAAAATCTATGTTGAGTGGTTACACTCTCACCTGGAACTACCTTACAGTCGATACAACAAGCTCTATCTATTCTTCTCGTCAGAAAAAAGTCTATTTGACTAGCACTTGATCCGCTCCTAAAAGTGATAAGGTGAGACTCTCTTTTCCTAAACCAGGTGTTTGCTAAGATCAAGTCATAAGATAAAGCAAAATCTAGAATCGATCCAGCTACCTCATTCCTTTGTCCAAAACCAAAACCTCCATGGATAGTATCAAACCCACTACGACTAGTACCTACATGTCCATTAAGATCACCACCAATAAATAACTTCTCTCCACTAGGTATACTTTGCACCATCTCGTTTAAATCCTCACAGAATAGACGCTTACTAGCGTCATCAAGACCTATCTGTAGTGCATAAGCACTAATAGCATTAAGGATCTCTCCATCTTGAATAAGCTTAACCAGTAAAATTCTATCACATTTTCTCCCAATCTCAACTACATCCTCAAGCAACCGTCTATCTTTGATTATGTCTACCCCATTACGATTTTTATCTCTACCCGTATACTAAAGTTTATAACCCCAAGGCTCTATGACTCTACTCTTTTCACCTACCCACTTAGTTTCTTGCAAACGCATAATACCAACTCTCCTCCTAATCATCACCTCCACTAATTCTATTAGTCCACCCGTAAGGGAACTTATGTTCCAGGAAGCTAGACGGATCTTATGAAACCCTTACTTATTTGTCACTACACTCGGGGTCCGATGTAGCGCGTCGTTTCTGGACGACGACCTAGAAGCCCTTACATACTTAACACTACATCCGGGATCCGATGTAGCGCGTCGCTGAGTAGGGGACGCCCCAACGATATTCTTATTATGGTTCATGTCATAGAATGTGACAAAGTTTTACGTTGGCTGTCACAAGCCTACCACAACCCCCATCCTTTCTCATCCGGACTTGGGACCGGCAACGGTGGGTTTTTATATCCAACGAAATAACTTAATAAAATTATTAAAAATTCTGAGGCCTCCATTTGGTTTATTTAAGCGATATTTCGTCGGGTTGTATATTTATGCTGTCGGCTTATAGCCGACGGAATAAATAACCTGAGGAAATAAGTCATTTTCTCTTGTAGTGCACGTAGATAGTAATCCTTACAGCATAATGCATGCGTCTTAAAACTCCATTATCAATGCAAGAACTCCATTATCAATGCAAGAACAATGTGTACATATAAATGCAACAATTAAAACGGAAACAATAACTATTAAACTAAATTGATCAAGGTATACAAACAACTCTTTAATTGATCTCAAATTTATAACACTCGTTTAAAAATATTGGCTAATTAAATAACAAGGTTTTTTTTTTAATTTATATTAAAGTATGAAAACATTTTAACAATTAATTTTAACTACTGAGAGGTAATCGGATTGGGCTCGTTACGGGCGGGTCGGTACTGGCCCGAGTTACGGGCAGGTGCACAGGTGAAGGCAGGTTTAAGCCCACCCGTGCATTTTATAAATTTTTTCAGTCCGGCACGAATCAATATCTGATGGTTATTAAACCAAATCCTTACCCGATAAAAAGCAGGAGGATACGAACGGGAACGGTACAGGTTCAACCCCATCCGTGAACAGCCCTATAGCTAATTGATTAACTTATGTGGCTAGATTCCACTAATTTATTCTTACCTACGATAGATTTTCAGTTAACTGCCTTAAAAATAAATTAATAATACAGTAAGATCCTTTAAAGTGCTTCATTTAAGGGGAATTTAGGGAAAACCCAAGTCCACAGTAGTTTAAAGTTAATATTAAGGTACTTAACTGACAGGCGCTCATAGTCAAGGGTTATTTAGAGAAATTTCCCTATGCAGTAAATTCTATAATCAACCAAGCAGCTGCCTAAACTCCTGAGCATTTAACAATATTCAGATAGCATTCCTCATTGAACAAGATCACTCTAATGAGCTAGAGCAAACTCATGATCATTTAACAATGAACTTTAAAGTGAAGATATGATTTTTCTGCTTAATATATTGAACAAGGAGGATCAATTAACCAAATACCGCTTCAAGATCTTGAGAAATATAAACTTTTACAAACCAAAACACTCACTCATCATGTTTATAAATCATGCAGTCATACGATACAAAAGTAATCATGTTTATAAATCATGCAGTCATACGATACAAAAGTAAGATACAGACGTAGTTTTCTTTTTCTTTTTTTCCTTTTATTCTTCGACAGAGAAACAACGATATCTGAATATAAGTCGAAACAAAGAAACATATGGCTCAATCCAGGGAAACAGAAAAAGCAACACCTCGAATTTATATAGAGATAGATGAACTCTGAAAATAACCTTGTTCTCTTATTTTAGATTGTAGTGACGATCGGGATGCTGCAAAAATTTCATGAACTGAACAAACAAACAAAAGGAGGAATATTTCATTAGGTCATGTCCCAGAGCAAAAAGAAGTAATAACAGAAACTTGGAGCGTGCACATGCACATCACAGAGAGAGAGACCTGGGATGCCTTTAAATTCATTTCTTCCCATTCTGCATTTGCGTCAGCTCCATCAACAATCCCAGTGCCGGTGTAAACAAATGTGCTAGAGCCCTAAAATTCAATTGAAAGATAATGAGCTAAAGAGAGCGTAATTAGGATACAAATATGTGTAGGAACATTAACAATGTGTGCGGTTAGAAAACCAAAACCAAAACAAAATTATTATTAACACAACATTAATGTTGACAAGGATGGAATAAATCTGAACCAGAGAGCATTATGCCATTTCAAGGTGATGATCTCAAGTACCATATGTTTTTATCTAAAAACTAAGAAGATAAATGATTAATTGTCAGTCTAATTCTTTTAATCAATAAATAGGTAAAAATTAAGAGGATTACAATAAAAACAATGTTTTTCTCTTATCCAATATTTTCTAAAAAGAAAAGAGCTTATATACCTTTCCTACTAAAGCCGATCTAATCCCGACACCAAATTCGCTCTCGCTTCCTCCAAAATAACCGACGGGCCCAGCAAACATTCCTCGATCAAATAATTCTGAAACATGACCCCATTTAGAGTGCATAAAATAAGTACAAAAAAAACCACATAAGTGGCTTAATGCTCATTGTATTTATGATGGTTTATAGCCAAAAGAAATAAGATGCATATATATTATGGTAAATTTTACTAGGGTACCCTTGACTATTACTGTTTTTCCTAAATTACCGAAGAAGTTATTACTGTAGGCTCCCTTGGAGTGCATTCAAAGGTATTTTAGCGAATAAAACTCCCTTAAAACCAAAGTCGTAGGGAGTTTACTGTAATAAAAAATTTAAGGTTGTTAACAATAGATAAAGGTATTTACCTGAAATTGGCCCTATATATTACATGAGGTTACTGGACCTACAGTATACCGCAGACCCAGTCTCTGCGGAATGCAGAAAGAACATGGGTAAAACAAAGGTGCGGGCCTCCTTGTTTTAAGTTGGTTCCAAGCAAGCAATGGAACTGAGAATGTTACAAGTCTCCATCCTTTTGGTTGAAGAACATAAGCATGTTTGTCATGAAATAATACACCTACATAAAGAATTCCTTAACTAAGGCATCAAAATTTTCCTTGAGTTCGTCACGTTATGGGTGTAACCATTGAAAAACATAGGGTGTCTAGAGGGAATAGGGTTAGATCAGTTCGCTGTCAATGAACTCGGGTAGATATCGAGCTCGTGGCACCAAAATTCTTTAGCCTAGAGGAAAAAAAACTTTATTTGACCTTCACAGCTGCTGGGATGGAGATTATCAAACATCACTATGTTGCATTGCTTCCGTTGAGATTTGTCAAGCATTTAAATCTTCATGGAGATGAAGTTAAAGATTGATTCGGATTTAAATTTAGATCTATTTCTAAATTTAAATTGTTAGTTGAATAAGATAAATTAGATTTCATCTTTAAATAAAGTAGATTTCATCTTTAAATTAAGTAATGATATGAGAAAATCATGCTTAATTTAAAATAGACTCCTAATTGGATTAAGGTAAAAAGAATGTTAATTTTAGTAAGGGTAAATCTTATTCATACTATAAAAGGGATGGCATAGAAAAGGCTCTTGAGATATAGCCTCAAAAGTGAGATGCTTTCAACTTCATTGAGAAATTAGAGTTTTATGTCCCTCAGTCTGTAGACACTACTTTTTAGTTGATCAAATCAAGGAGAACATAAGGTGTCTGGTGTAAAATCTTTCTCAAATTAATAAATATATTCTCATGGATTAGATGATTTCGTCAAACCACGTAAATCGTTGTATTTGATTTGTTAGTGTTATGTGATCACATTTGTCATCAAGAAGAAATTTTCATTGCCGCTATATTTCAATAAAGCTACATGCAAAAAACTCCTACCAATTGGTATCAGAGCTTTATGCCTATTAGGTGTTTGCCGAATTACCTTAGCGAAAGATATCGAAGAAGATGTAAGATCTCACAACCAAGTTTATGATGGATAAGTTTGATAAATGGACTTTTTCCTTCTGGTTGATGAAGGTTCGGAATCTATTGACAAAAAAGTAAACGATTTGGCATTGCAAGACAAGGCGAATGAACTGACGGACATGTCAAATTCAGATTGGGAAGAGATTGATTCGAATGCACATGCTTCTATCAAATTTCGTCTTGCGGGTAAGGTTGTGCATAGCGTTATGCAAGAGACCATGACGACCAAAGGTTGGTCAATGTTGGAGCAGATTTATATAACGAACGGTTATATGAACAAGCTTATTGTCATTTGTCAAGCAAAAGCTTTACAAGCTTTGGATGAAGAAAGGTGATTTGTTTTCTAGACATTTCAATACCTTCAACGAATTGATAAACGATCAGCTTGCACTTGACATAAAAATAGAATGGGACAACACGTTGCTTCTTATATCTTTTAGGGATACTTATGATAGCTTGGTGAACACAATCATATACAGGGAGGAAGAAATTGAATTCGAGAGTATTATCTTATCTCTTTTCAATCATGAAACAAGGTAAATGAGAAAGTTGACTCCATTGCAAACGTGTCAAGATTGTCGCCAAGGAAAGAAGATCAAAAAGCAAAGGATCGATTGAAAAAATGGGTCCAAGTCCAAATCTAAGGATAAGAAGATGAATATTACTTTTCCAAGAAACCAAGTCACTTTAGAAGGTATTACAAATTGTACAAGAAGTATCTTAAGAAAATGAAAAGGAAAAGTCTATAAAAAAACAAGGATTCGGCTAGTGTTGTTGGGAAATCGAGGATGATAATTAATGCGAGCTTTTGTCTAGCATTGTTCAGATGCCATATGACTTTTTAATGGCGTACAACGAAAAAAGGGATTTCTCTAGTTCGTGGGTCTTGGATTCTGGCTAGTGGCCAAGAGATATGCCCAAAAGGGTATAATGAGATATTTCTCCCATAGTAAGGCATAATTATATCGATACTACTGGCGATGGTTGCGGAGCACAATCTTAAGATGGAGCGGATAAACAACCGGACAATCCCACCAATAGTAGAACCACGGCCTTTGAGAACCAAATCCCCTCACTATCACTTGAGCTGAAAAAGAAGACGGTCTCCAACAATATAAGTGAAAATTTGAGAATCCATCATAATCGACATAAATGATCTAAGGAGGACGACTTCTTCCCCTATATAGTGCTACATTAAGACTTTATTAGATTACGCTGGTGGTGGACGACATAACCCCATTCGCATGCGCTTTCACTAGGGAAGCAAGGTGTGGTTCTTCGATATTTTTATCTTGTTGATAAACTATTGTCGACAACTAATATTTTTCGTTCGTTTATGTGTCTTTTCAGTGCTAGTGTCTATTAATCATCCGAGCACACTACTTTCCTTCAATGAGTGCAGGATCAAAGATTTGGGTCTCTTTGACCTCATGACACCTCTTGTCCTAAAAGAAAAAATCACCACAACCAATACCATTTTCGTTAAGTGAAGACTCTTGTCGTTTCCAGCCTTCATCTTAATGCTTGCTTCCACTCGTCTTCTTTCCATTATCTGAGTTGCTTTAAGCAATTAATTTTTCCACAGCTAGAATTGAGGTGAGATTTATTGTCAGGCGTTTCGTTGAAGCTATTTGGCGGTATTACTACATCAAAAGTTTTCAACCCAACTCCTCTAGGATGTAAATTCATATCAGGTTTGAAAGGGTTCTCCTTCATGTACAATATCTAGGTTGATCAAATTATCGATACCAGATTCCACATGCCCATCCCTTATCTCTGTCACGTCATCCGTAATCGAGCCTAACCTTATCCATGTCCATCTCCATGTGTTGCGCAAGCATGAAACTAGAGTAATGCTTAACATTATGGTTTGATTTGTCAGGAAATCTGGTGATGTTAGTGTTATTCTTGGCTTGCAATTTTGCATATTATTGGAACGAAGAGTTGATGTTGACCTCATCTCGGCTTCAAAGTTTCAAGTAATAATTTGAAAGTAGCATCTAGTATCGAAAAATTCAAAGCTTAAGCCATGGTTGTTGTTCATACTTTAGATCTTCAAAAAGACTATAATAAATAAATGGTGCCTATACGAAATTGCGATATCTATTAATAAAAGATGAAATTTCTATATGATGTTATTTAAACATACCGTTTTCTTTTATAAATTGGAGTGTCTCTTCCCTAGGAAATCCACACATTGCAGGACTGGGATGCAAGGATGTTAATAGGTCGAACTGTAAAAAAAATATATACAGCAGCTTGAGAAAAGGGAGATATAACATTAACCAAAAACAAAATCATAATGAAGTCTACAGATTCTGAACACAATCATAGCATGTCCATCAAGGCCTCAAATGCAAAAGAAATAAACCATAACTATTGTTGGTCTCATACCTTTAAGTTTTGATATGTGCTAAACACCTTGTTTCATGATATGAGCTAACAATTTTATAAATTTAATAATCATGGGATATTTGATGGAGGATGGAAGCAAAGAGCTTAAATTTCATATCCAATGGAGGCCGAATGCAAAAAAAACAAAATAGTCAAATTCAAAGGAGGATGGAGGATCAAACTAGGACTTCAAAAGATTAAAGTTTGAGGATCAAATTTGAAGCCCAAATGGAACAAGACAGCATTTTCATTTTTGGGGTATTTTTTTCTTTTACTTAATTCTATTTCTTTTTCTCTTGAACACAATTGTAAAGGGATTAGGATGCTAAAGAGCTTGATATACTTGCACACATACTTTCATTCTATTTTTCTAAGGTTGAAAAAAGTTTGTAATATATT
Organism: Agapanthus africanus; assembly: GCA_030015575.1. Taxonomy (NCBI): domain Eukaryota; kingdom Viridiplantae; phylum Streptophyta; class Magnoliopsida; order Asparagales; family Amaryllidaceae; genus Agapanthus; species Agapanthus africanus. The sequence goes on from JASDDO010000006.1 coordinate 217,896,497, forward strand.
TTTTAACATTTATTAAATCTCAAAGATATATTTTGAGAGCTTAAAAGTTATTATATAATTTTATGATAAAATTAGTGTCTATAAACTCCATGTATCATTTCTCCACCAAGTAGGTTGTGGGAACTAAGTCAGTCCATTGTAGCCATTGAAGACTTGTAGTACAAAGGCCGTTGGGCTCTATTGAGAACTCTTCGCTCGGTTTGGACAGAAGAAACCTTTTTTTTGCTCTGTTTTAATTGTTTTTCTCTATTTTGCCCAAACACTATAGCTGTTATTGAGGATATTTTAGGTCATTTTCTCAATAGCAACAAATCTATGAAATCCTTATAAATACTTCTCGTTTATTTTAAAATGATTGGAGACTTTTATTTGATATTTACTCCCTACATCGGCTTTCATCTACCCGAGTATTTTTATTTGTGAGCCATACTAAAGTTTTATTTGCACTTCTTTTTCACATCATTAAAAATCAAAAAGCTCTTATTTCCTATTAGTGAGTGAGAATATTTGTGAGCATTATTGTCTGTCGTCTATTAGAGAGTTTGTATCAGATTGTTTGTAGCTTCATAGAAAGAAGCAAGTTGAAATTGTAACATCTTGGGAAGAGGAGGTTTTAAAGGTTTCTCCTACCCGATGAAAAAAGCAAAATAGTGAAAGGTTGGAAAAGCCTAAAGATAGGGTCTATAGTGGAGGACTGGACGTAGGGATGTCTAATCTTTTTAAATCGTCATGTTTTCCCTTGCTCTTTTGTCCCGTTCATTTAACTATAATTTACATTTGCTATCAATTACTATAATTTGTGTTCTGTAGTTAATTAGATTTTGCAAATTAGCAAACAATTTGTCTGAAACCCTATTCACCCCCTCTAGGGTTGTAACTTGGTATTTCAACTATGGTGAGATGTATACTAGAAGACAAGTACAATGATAAACAAGTCTAAATTATACTATACTACCCTTAACTATTTTGTTTTTCACAAACTAAATTTTAAAAAAAATATCCCGCTTAACTCCTTTAAACTATGGTTTTAACATTGATTTTTTACACTAAAATACTCTTTTTTGCCAAAGCAGAGGGCACTCTAATGTAGAACTTTAAGGGGGCTTACTGGTAATATAAGATACGCTAGTGGAAATTGGAAAACAACAATAGTTAAGGGTGCTTTAGTGTAATTTATCTGGATAAACAAGTGAAAATCTTATATCCATGTGGGGTTTAGACTCTATAAGCATCATGAAGTGAAAATCAGAAACATTGTAATCAAAATCAAGTTGCTTGCAACCTAAAATGTATATCAAATTAAGAACCACCTCATCGTCTTCGCTCCTTAATCTGCCTGATATTTGGGAAATAAGGTGTTGAATCCTAGGAAGCTTTCGAAGTGCTTTGCTTGGCTCAACAATCACATCACTGCAAATAGTCTGCACAAGGATTATTTGTCCATCAGCTAAGGAACAATATGCCTTTCAAATGTAAATGAAATGGCATATATATATATATATATATATATATATATATATATATATATATATATATATATATATATATATATATATGCAATCAATTAAATTGATTTAATATCTGAGATTCTTGTAAAAACAAAATCAATTAAGGAACCTACCTTCATCTTTCTTCTAATGCTTTCACGTACAATGGAAAATTCAGCATCATCTTTTGGGCTGCTCACGAAAACAAAACCATTTCTTTTTAGTAAGAAATATTTGGATCACTTGAAGTAATAATTACTTAAACACTTATTTTGAAGGAGACTAGTAATTACAAGTTATTTGATTATCTGAGAATTGAAATATCAAAGGAATGAAGAGAACCTGGAAAGTAAATCTTGACCGATTTGAAAATCTTCATCTTTACTTAGACCTCTTGCGCGAGTCCCAGCTAAAGCTTCGCTTGATACATGCAGGAGTTTTCGATGAAATAGTTGCTCTGGCTGTATAAAAAATTTGTGCAGTTAGATCATAACATGGATTGTATCATCATTTATCTGTGTTTGCCACATGATGTCTTAAAATTAATGATGTCTTCCAAAACTTCTAACTTAAGGCCATTATGGTAGTATTACCAACCAAATTCAACAACAGAAGATAGTTTCTGAGAAATATTTGCCCGTATGTATGCATTGTAGTTCAAGAGGTGGAAAAACAGAAGGCCGTTAATGAATTATATAGCTTAAAGCAACAGATCAAAATATGAACGATTGAAGTAGATATTAGTAAATCCGGGGTTATCGCGATTGCTGAGATGTAAAGAAGCAAATGGTAAATCTGCAAATGAGGTTTGAAAATTTTGCTAATATGGTTTCATTTTGAATTGGTTCAAATTCAATAGAGATAAAATATAGCATAGAAATAATCAAGAACCACTTTGCATAAAAGTTTGTGTTTGGTTGTGATGTAACAGAGTAAATTACGAAAATAATAAATATAGTAGTTTATAAGTGAACCTTTACATTAATTTCAGAATAATAATAATAATAGTCTTTTGCATTATCTGCACACTGGAGACCATACCATGAGATTTATGCAACAACTCATGCCAAACTCAAAAAAGGAAAAAAAAAAACAATAACAAATTTCTTTTGTTTTATTTTTTGACAAAATAACTACAACATAAGTACAGAGGGAAAAGTTCTAGATTCAAATGATTAATAAGTGGCATTTGCATATGCAAAAAAAAAAATACGCTGAGTAATTCTACTTACAGTATTTCCAATAAAAGCCGGTGCATCGGGTGGCTGAATATAGAACCCGTAAGCATATTGGCCTTCACTCTATTCAACATATTACCATAATTATTGCAATCCAACAACAAATTGTTTAATTAATAATGCAGAGAAAAAGGAGGAAAACCAACCCTCATGGAAGATAGTAATGTTACAGGATCAATGTCAGTGTCGGTGACAATATTAATACGACGTGCCAGTACAAGCTGGAGAAGACGCAATGAATCAATGCCCAAGATAATAAATTTATTGGAAAATTGGGTATGCAACAATAGGATCGGGGCCTAAAGTTTCACTGAAGAATGCATCTTCCAGTAGAGCTGACATGGCAATACCTCATTGGACGTTGCATATTAAATTGAGTGGTGTGACATAAGGTGAATCCATTATTTTATATGAGAGGTGTCTCTAGTTTAAATAATAGGCAACTTCCAATAGAATGTCGCCACGCCAGCGTCACTGTAGTGTGCATCCTACAATGACACTTCAGGCCCCGTTTCTTGATACAACATAAAATTTACTGTTTTTAGTTTAAGTCAAGTAGAAGGTGCTGCAGTCTATACATATACAGAAAACATGCACAATATCTGAAAAGATATATACCTTTACTACATCTGAGTTTTTCATATTTATCAACTCCAGTGCTTTGTTCACTATACTATCCCAAGATGTTTCGTTAGGAACATAACTGCTACCAACAATTGCAGCTCTTGGGACCGTCTTCCTTGATGTATTGAAATACGAGGATATCTGTGTAAACAAAAAGAGAAATCCATAGGTCAAGATAAATTGTGTTGACTACTAATGAGATTATAGAATTTTTAATTGATAAAGATATGTTTACAGAAACCTGGTGTATTGTGTTTTGAAGTTCGCGCATTGCCGTTTCCCATGTCCAATGAAAGGTGTTATCCCAAGCGATATTGGTTGCAAGCATCGAGCTCTCTTCAAGTTCATCGAACTCTACCTGTCATTTGAACTCTAATAGCAGGTCGCCCCAAATAATAACTAAATGCTATGTTGACTTAAATTTCATATTGCATTTATATGTTCTAGAATAATACGAGAAAAGTAATGCAAAAATAAATCAATGACTTAGGTTTAATTCAATAAACTGCCAAAAATTATAGCCATTGTTCAAAATACTACCAAAAACTTCAGAAATTATAATTAAGTTGCTACCAAAGAAGATTCATATTAACAAGACCGGTTTTCCACTAAATTATAGTCATTTTTTAACTAAAACTAATATAATGGCGTTTACAGAATTTGCAAAACACCAATATGGTAGTTTACAGAAAAACGGATAGTGCTAACATAAAAGTTTTCAGCAGCAACCCGCAAATTACAAAAAATTTGGTAGTTTAGTGAATATCAGGTATAACTTTTGGTAGTCTAGTAGAACTAAGCCTTGAGGTTATAAAGGAAAAGAGATGCTAACCTGAGGAATGGTGAAGTAAAAAGAACCAAAATTCTTCCACTCAGGAGAAACATTCGCATTTGCGTCAAAACGTATACCACCATATGCACGAATTAGAGGGTTGTCCCTTGAAAGGAATCTTCATAACAAACAAAAAGAGCACTGCTCTCAAAAAGGAGCAAAGAATATAATGCAAAAAAATAAAGAAAGAAAATTTTACTAGAAGGCCATGGTCATTCAGGATAAATATCCTATTCATGAATTGCAAGTAATATATATTCAAATAAATACAACGACCTATTATAATGCTATTTTTGCCGAGCGCACATAGCAGCTCTCATTAGCGCACCCTCTTGTTCTTTGCCGCTTTTTGACCTCTATAATTAGTCAAAAGGTGCGTATGGATTTTCTTCAGTATGATATCATGGTTTTGGTGCTGTACAATAATGGACGTATCAGATGTGTAACTATTTCATGTGTCATCTTCATTGTTGATTTTTCATTTTAAGAGTTGCTTCTTGCGCACATAGTCACATAATTCGCGAATTATTCGCCGAATTCGGGAATAATTCGTGAATTTTTTATCAACCGACTTAATCGCCGAATTAATCGGCGGGCCGAATAATTCGCGAATTATTCACGAATAATTCGCGAATTATTCATGAATAATTCGCGAATTATTCCCGAATTATGTGAAAAAACAGCGAATAATTCAAAAATCAGCAAATAATTAACAAAATCAAAACCTAGCGTCTCATATATTAATTTCTTGCTCGAAATCCTTCCCGAACACTTACCGAATCTTTCCCGAATACCTGCCGATTTTTTCCGAATAGTTCTCCGAATCCGAATTTGCGACCTCACCGAATTATACCCGAACGACGAATTTGTGACTATGCTTGCACATATCCAACTTCTATTTTCTACTTTGTAAACTCTTATTTCATTATTTCAATGAAATATCTCTTTGGCCAGAGTCATTGACTCTATCCAGTTTTCTCACAAAGAAGGAAAGGTCCATGTGCAGTTTTGTTATCTTTTTCTCGAATCTTTGTATCTCTATGGCAAAAACTCAAGTATGGAGCTCGCAAAAAGGGAAGTTTGTTCTTCCTTCCCTGTTAATCTAATTTCTGCATATTTTCTCGATTAATGTGCTTGCTTTGATTTTTACGTGTACGTTTGCGCAAATATTTAGGAAAACAAGGATTAATGAAAATGCTTCTTGATTTAGTAATTTTAAATGTTGTGATTCTTATATACATGAACTTATGTATAAACTTGTAACGAAAAAAGAACATCGGCAATACCTTTTAATGCATCTCCAGTCTTGCAATGCAAACGAATCAGATCCCTTGAAGGACACAGCAGAGCCCACACCAGCGGCGCTGACCAAGTTCTCCGTATTTGTGCTATGATTCGAGCTCTCGATTCCTGATAAGGCGTTCAAATCCGTGTTCTGACCTCTCTTAGAGAAGTAACAACGTTGTAAATTCTGCTGCTCATTCAGCCAGTCTAAAGCATTAGCTCTCTGTCGTATCGGAACCTGCGCTCATAAATTAAATACCATAGCGATTGGAGTCATTAGACTTTTCAATTAATTGAACAGATATTGATATTTAGAACTTACAACCATTTGAAGTAGAGAAATATATTAGACATGGTAATTTATTACTCAGTTACTTTAGAAGAAACGCTTCTAATTGAAAACCCAGATGGTCTTGATAGGAACACAGCCCTACACCCTAAATATTTAAAATTCATAATGATGTTATTCAAAACAAATTACAAATGCATTTAAGACCATAGTTATAATCTTACGATTCACGGTTCGAATCTTACGATTCGGACAAGCTCTGACACATATCCCAAGGTTGTATCGGATTACGATCGTGATATGAATCGTATATCGTTTTTGGTATATCAAAGTAGAGGTTTTGATAACTCTAAAGCTAATCTCACTTCCATGGTGTTGTAGAGTGGGTGGTAGTTCATGAGAAATGTGAAAGACTAACAAACAACAAAAGGAGAGAAGAGACCAACCCTATTATCATAGGAGGGGGTAAGTCTCATACAGGTCTAACCTTAAGATTAAAATTGTAAAATGGACACACTAAAGCCAATCTAAACAAAGTGGAGGTATAGCCTGGAAATCAACTAGAGTTTGAATAACCTTTACCTCAACATTAAACAAATTATAATGGTTTTCCTAACTCCAAACCCAAACAAAGCCTAAGTAGTAAGATAAATCAGAAAAACAAAATTCTCCAAGTCTCCGCCGCACCAATATTCCAAGGTTACGACAAGGGTTAAGAGTTATATTATTTATGTTCTAACATGCCATAGGTGTGGGATCAGAGCCTGGGTTGTTGTCATACTATCTTAGAGTCTCTATCACCATGACAAAACTCCAATGGTATGACGACAACTAAAGATTATTATATTTTAACAGGTATGACCCTACTCCCCCCCCCCCCTTCTCAATAATTCAATTTGTATCAACGAATTTCGCGGCCTGGCCTCGACTCTTAATATGGCACGCACTAGCGCACTATTCAAACTTGTCACATTGGCATTCTATCAAACACCACCTGTTCATGATGATCGTTCTAGGGGCTGTTTGGTTGCCAAACTTGAAAATATGGACTTCTAATTCCTAAAATTGATGTCCCCAAGGAATCCACATTATCTTGTTTGGTTGCATTGATTAAGCAAACTTTTAATTTCCAAGGAATCCACATTCCCTCTTGTCAAGTGTTTGGTTGAATGGCGTGAAGAAAAGAAAAGGTGATGATCGAATACACTTGTCAATTGATGAGCGGTCTAAAAATAAAGTATTGAATTGTTTGATATATTTTGTTCTCAACTCCACCCAAACCCTTAAAAAAACTCATACTTTCAATTCCAATTTTTGCCCATGTGACATGGTACATTAGCCCAATTCTTATCCCCTACTTTGTTATGAACCAAAAACATACTTGCAATTCCCATGGATTTGAACTTACTCCCAAATCTTGTCCCCTCTATTCCTCTCCAAATCTTGCAATCAAACAGAAGTAACCATCCTCCAGCTATGAAGCATGGAAATGGAAACGAGTATCTAATACGATTCGGATACGTGGAAACACAATTTTCTAAAAACCTAGGATACGAGATACCTTTTTATATCATATTTTTTAAATTAAATATACATATATGTTAATGTTTTAATATATATGCATGAATATATCAATTAATAATAAGGCAAAATTACACCACATGTACTCCATTAACACTTTAGTATGTAATTCTAATATAACAATTGGAGTATTCTCATGTATCATGCTTGAAAGGCTTTGATTTCAAATATCAATTCGATCTCAGAATTTCCGAGAGTTTTCGAGAGTATCGGTTTCCGAGACGCGTTTCCGATACGATACGTGAGGCGACTTGAAGATTCCATGCTTCATAGCCCTCCAGATCCATAAATATTTCAGTAACTTATATAGACTACTAAATTGTCTACCATTTCAGAAACTTATATAGACTATAAAACAACCCTTGCATTCTATTATTTTTGAAACGTGATTTAGGAAACTCAATTATTGTTTGCCAAACAAGGCACGGTTTCAATTTTTGGAGTTTGGCATCGAAACCCTGCAGAAACCGTGACGCGACCTGGATCGCGCCAAGATGTTACCTTCCGTTGATCTGCTGACGGCGGCGATGGACGGCTGGGATTGGATCTGGAGGCAGGCTCCTGTAGCGTGTGGATCTCAATGGGTTTGAGGTTGTTGTTGCCAAGCTACCTACAAGGAAGTCCCGGGATGGCTGTACCACCGAGGACCCTCCGACGGTCAAGTTAGAGAGGAAATCCGAACAGAGTAACGGCTTAGTGGAGTCAAAATGGCTTACTTGAACCGTCTGAAGAAGGGGTTTATATAGCGGTGGCAGCAGGCAAGGCAGGCGCGAGAATCACGCCGGCCGTTACGCTCCCGACGTCACGCCCGCGTGATGAGCGGGATCTTCTATTAATGGCGAGACAGGATCGTTAATGGGGGATCGTGATGGCGTGGAACGTGGGATGTGGCCGGCGGATATCTCGCGCATGAAGAGATTCGTGGGATGGCAGTTGCGCCTGTGAGCGGTGTTGTTGGTCGGTCGATGAGACCGAGAAAGATGACCTCGGCGGGAGAGCTCACGGACGAGCGGAAGAGCCAAGGTATCTTGGTTCTGCTGGAGCCCGGAGATGAGCTGGGAGGCCGAGGAGGTCGATTGTATAGGGGGCTTGGAGGTGAGCCAGCATTTGTTTGTAGGACGGGCAAAGGAGTGATCTGGTCGGCCACTGTAGGTCCTTTCTTGTGAGCTCTGGGACACGTCATTTGCCACGTGTCATGATCTGGGAGATGACCGATATCGAGCATCAACATTAGCCCCCCTCTCTCGTCCCGACCAGCTGACGGGTCGGATCGAGAGTGATCTGCCGGGTCACCCGAGGTGAGCTCCTTTCGAAGATATCGTCGGGGCGTGTTCCCGGGCAATCTGTTGTATTTTCTGGATGACGCCAACGGATCAGGGGAGAGATCTCTGCATTAAAGTGGGTGCGCCGGATCGTGCGTACTTTTACTGAAGCGACAGTCCATGTGTCGGGCGCTAGTTGGCTGACGCGACGGGCCGCAGACCTCTGGCGCCTGAGGGGATATGCCAATATGCGTGCGACAGCTGGAGAGATCGTGGTCGTCGAGTGTACTGAACCGTTTCAGTGGGAGATGACTGTCGCCGTTGGATGAGAACACCGGTGGCAATAAGTAGAGGTGGGGTCCGCTTCATGGCCCATATCTCTTCATATTTTCCTCGTTCTGAGTCTTGTTAGCTCGACGCTCTCCTTTTTAGGTCGGATCTCCGCGTTCCCGAGAACTTCTCTTCATCAGGTTGGATGTCTTCCATTTCTTTCTTCTGCTTCTTCTCCTTCTGAGTCGAGTCTACCTCTCCCTTTGGCAGGGCAAATGGATCGATCTACGACTCTTGGTACTCTCGGCGCTCAGTCCCGGATGTGGGCCGGCGGTGCGGCCGTGCCTCCGGCTGACCCGAGCCTAGCACCAAATGTACCGCCGATGGCGGGAACGTCTGCCTTGTAACGAGCTCCCGATGATTGTCCCGACGGCGGCCAAAGGCGTCCACGGGTTCCCGAGCCCCAGACGAGGGATGCAGGAGAGGGCGAAGACGGGGTTCCTCTTAAGAGGAAGAGGACGGTCTCTCGTGCGCCACCGTCGGAGAATCCTGGGGATTCCTGTGCAGGATGGGAACGTCCATTTCGTTGTCCCGTCTGGGTGTTCCGTTGCTGCCGGCCTGCTTGCTGGTATAGAAGAGTCGGCCGGGTGCAAGATTCCGCGGGGGACCCTGAGGGTCCAAATGGCGGCTATAGCTCAGGAGGCGGTGCAGGTACGTACTCCCTCATGTGTCGTTTTGAGCGCCCTTTCTTTAGTCTGAGTGTCTCTAAGTCTCTCTGCTGTTTCCCGTCAGGTCCTTCAGCGCTGCGCCCTGTCACTCGCATGAAGGCCGAGGGGGCTATCCATGCTACGACACCGGCGGTAGAGTCTTTTTCGAAGGCCGAGGACATACGACTTGAGCTGCGTCTAGAGAGGGAGAGGATGGTTGTCTTGGAAGTCCGATCGACCGCCGCGAAACTCGCCGTCTCAAGGTGCCGGGAGTCCTATCACCGCCTAAGTGAGTCCCACCGAGTCGTCGAGGCGAAGTTGATGGAACTGGCCGATCGCTTTGCAGCCATGAAGAGGGCGAGGGATGCCAGCAGGCGGGATGCCGAGGCGGCTCTTCAGGCGGCGGAGGTTGCCAAGATTCGGGTTAGGAAGGCGGTGACCGATTACAAGGGGTCGGACCAGTTTTACGTCGACCTCGGCGAGGCCTCAGCCATTGCATGGAACAAAGCTCTTGATGCCATCATGGAGCAGTTTCCAGAGTTAGCCGATGGTGAGCTCCGTGCTCGAGTCCCACTTTCGGTGATCATGCCTCCGGCCGACGGTGATGAGGGAGGCGAGGTCTAGGTGGGGCTTGCGACTCGAACTTTTTGGCTTTTCTTCCTCTCTTTTGTAAGCCTCCGGGTAATTTGATAAGGCTGGGGAACCCACAATACTCTTGTAAAGACTTTGACTTTGTGAATAAAGACTTTTTGCAGTAGTATTTGCGCGTGTATTTTCCTTTATCGGTAAACACTTGTAGTTGCATAGTACTGCCTTTGTGTTATGTCGGTTCTTCGTCTAACGATTACGTGTCGAGTTGAATCTGTTCATTAGCCCAATGTGCAAAGACGATCTCCATGGCCCCGAAGTCGAGGTGGAGATCGCTCAGACGTAAACAGACCGCGTGGTGAGGTCATATTCCTTAGCGTGGGAGGGTCGGAGAGGCATGCTAAGGACGAGGCCGAGCAGGGTAGCTGCTCGGTGCCTCTTGGCGAGCGCTTTGATCCCTGGTGTGCTGGGGTAGGGAGCTACCAGCCAGGGATAACCGAGCAAGGGCATGACCGATTGACTCTTTCGAGGGCTTTTTATCCTTAGCGCGGGAGGGACCGTTAGAGGCCCACTGAAGATGGCCAAGCAGGGTTGCTGCCCGGCGCCTCTTTGCGAGGGCTATGATCCTGGTGTGTTGGGGTAGGGAGCTACCAGCCATGGATAACCGAGCAAGGGCGGGCCCGGTTGCCTCTTTCGAGGACTTTTGATCCTTAGCGCGGGAGGGGCCGTAAGAGGCCTACTAAGGATGGACGAGCAAAGTTGCTGCCCTGTGCCTCTTAGCGAGGGCTTTGAACCTTAAGGATGGCCGAGCAGGGTTGCTGCCCGGTGCCTCTTGTCGGGGGCTTTGATCCCTGGCGTTGTAGGGTAGGGAGTTACCAGCCAGGGATAGCCGAGCAGGGTAGCTGCTCGGCTGCCACTTGTGGAGGGCTTAAATCCATGGCGTTGTGGGGTAAGGAGCTACCAGCCAGGGATAACCGAGCAAGGGCGGGCCTGGTTGCCTCTTTCGAGGGCATTTTATCCATAGCGCGGAAGGGGCCGTAAGAGGCCTACTTAAGGATGGCCGAGCGGGGTTGCTGCCCGGTGCCTCTTAGCGAGGGCTTTGATCCTTAAGGATGGCCGAGCAGGGTTGCTGCACGGTGCCTCTTGGCGAGGGCTTTGATCCCTGGCGTTGTGGGGTAGGGAGCTACCAGCCAAGGATAGCCGAGCAGGGTAGCCGCTCGGCTGCCTCTTCATGAGGGCTTTAGATCCCTAGCGTTGTGGGGTAGGGGAGCTACCAGCCAGGAATAGCCGAGCAGGGTAGCCGCTCGGCTGCCTCTTGGTGAAGCTTTGATCCTTGGCGTTGTGGGGTAGGGAGCTACCAGCCAGGGATAGCCGAGCAGGGTAGCCGCTCGACTGCCTCTTCGTGAGGGCTTAGATCCCTGGCGTTGTGAGATAGGGGAGCTACCAGCCAGGGATAGCCGAGCAGGGTAGCCGCTCGGCTGCCTCTTGGTGAGGGCTTAGATCCCTGACGTTGTGGGGTAAGGGAGCTACCAGCCAGCGATAGCCGAGCAGGGTAGCCGCTCGGCTGCCTCTTGGTGAGGGTTTTGATCCCTGGCGTTGTGGGGTAGGGAGCTACCGGCCAGGGATAGCCGAGCAAGGTAGCCGCTCAGCTGCCTCTTCTTGAGGGCTTAAATCCCTGGCGTTGTGGGGTAGGGGAGCTACCAGTCAGGGATAGCCGAGCAGGGTAGCTGCTCGGCTGCCTCTTGGTGAGAGCTTAGATCTTTAGCGCTGGAGGGGCCAAGGGAGGCCTGCTAAGGATTGACCGAACAGTGAAGCTGCTCAGTTGCCTATTGGCGAGGGCTTTGATCCCTGGTATTGTGGGTTAGGGGAGCTACCAGCCAGGGATAGCCGAGCAAGGTAGCCGCTCGGCTGCCTCTTCGTAAAGGCTTAAATCCTTAGCGCTGGAGGGGTCATGGGAGGCCTGCTAAGGATTGACCGAGCAGTAAAGCTGCTCAGTTGCCTCTTGGCGAGGGCTTTGATCCCTGGCGTTGTGGGGTAGGCAGCTACCAGCCAGGGATAGCCGAGCAGGATAGCCGCTCGGCTCCCTCTTCGTGAGGGCTTAGATCCCTGGCGTTGTGGGGTAGGGGAGCTACCAGCCAGGGATAGCCGAGCAAGGTAGCCGCTCGGCTGCCTCTTGGTGAGGGCTTAAATCCTTAGCGCTGGAGGGGCCATGAGAAGCCTGCTAAGGATTGACCGAGCAGTGAAGCTACTCAGTTGCCTCTTGGCGAGGGCTTTGATCCCTGGCGTTGTGGGTTAGGGAAGCTACCAGCCAGGGATAGCCAAGCAGGATAGCCGCTCTGCTGCCTCTTCGTGAGGGCTTAGATCTTTAACGCTGGAGGGGCCATGGGAGGCCTGCTAAGGATTTACCGAGCAGTAAAGCTGCTCAGTTGCCTCTTGGCGACGGCTTTGATCCCTGGCGTTGTGGGGTAGGGAGCTACCAGCCAGGGATAGCCGAGCAGGGTAGCTGCTCGGCTGCCTCTTCGTGAGGGCTTAGATCCGTGGTGTTGTGGGGTAGGGGAGCTACCAGCTAGGGATAGCCGAGCAGGGTAGCCGCTCGGCTACCTCTTGGTGAGGGCTTTGATCCCTGAAGTTGTGGGGTAAGGAGCTACCAACCAGGGCTAGCCAAGCAGGGTAGCCGTTCGGCTGCCTTTTCGTAAGGGCTTAGATCCCTGGCGTTGTGGGGTAGGGGAGCTACCAGCCAGGGATAGCCGAGCAAGGTAGCCGCTCGGCTGCCTCTTGGTGAGGACTTAGATCCTTAGCGCTGGAAGGGCCATGGGAGGCCTGCTAAGGATTGACCGAGCAGTGAAGCTGCTCAGTTGCCTCTTGGCGAGGGCTTTGATCCCTGGCGTTGTGGGTTAGGGGAGCTACGAGCCAGGGATAGCCGAGCAGGGTAGTCGCTCGACTGCCTCTTGGTGAGGGCTTAGATCCTTAGTGCTAGAGGGGCCATGGGAGGCCTGCTAAGGATTGACCGAGCAGTGAAGCTGCTCAGTTTCCTCTTGGTGAGGGCTTTGATCCCTGGCATTGTGGGTTAGAGGAGCTACCAGCCAGGGATAGCGAGCAGGTTACTCGCTCAGCTGCCTCTTCGTGAGGGCTTAGATCCTTATAGCGCTGGAGGGGCCATGGGAGGCCTGCTAAGGATTGACCGAGCAGTGAAACTGCTCAGTTGCCTCTTGGTGAGGGCTTTGATCCCTGGCATTGTGGGGTAGGGAGCTAACAGCCAGGGATAGCCGAGCAAGGTAGCCGCTTGGCTGCCTCTTCGTAAGGGCTTAGATCCCTGGCGTTGTGAGGTAGGGGAGCTACCAGCCAGGGATAGCCGAGCAGGGTAGCCGCTCGGCTATCCCTGGCTCTTGGTGAGGGATTTGCTCCCTGGCGTTGTGGGGTAGGGAGCTACCAGCCAGGGATAGCCGAGCAGGGTAGCTGCTCGGCCGACTCTTCGTGAGGGCTTAGATCCCTAGCGTTGTGGGGTAGGGAAGCTACCAGTCAGGGAAGCTACCAGTCAGGGATAATCGAGCAGGATAGTCGCTCGGCTGCCTCTTGGTGAGGGCTTAGATCCTTAGCGCCGGAGGGGCCATGGGAGGCCTGCTAAGGATTGGCCGAGCAGTGAAGCTGCTCAGTTCCCTCTTGGCGAGAGCTTTGATCCCTGGCGTTGTGGGTTAAGGGAGCTACCAGCCAGGGATAGCCGAGCAGAGTAGCCGCTCGGCTGGCTCTTCGTGAAGGCTTAAGATCCTTAGCGCTGGAAGGGCCATGGGAGGCCTGTTAAGGATTGAACGAGCAGTGAAGCTGCTCGGCTGCCTCCTGGCGAGGGCTTTGATTCCTGGCGTTGCGTGGTAGGGAGCCCCCGGCCAGGAATGACCGAACAGGGCAGCTGCTCGGCGCCTCCTCGTAAGGTTCTGCCCGACCTTCCCGGTGTATGGGGAATAGTGACAGTCACGGGCAACACGTGTATCGAACACGTGGGGGAGGCGAATCGTCGGGGCCGCGTCGTTTCGATTTCGCCAAGAAAGGATCGAGATTTGCCACGTGGTGGTACAGTTGTGGGTGAAACAGGCGACCGTTGGATTCTCAAGGGCGCAGCAGGCAATAAAGCGGAGAGAGCGTTGATCACTCCTTTTTTCACAACCAAAACGTAAGAATGGAGGACTTCTCTTTCACCATCCCGAGATCATAAACTTCGAGGACCTGAACCTCTACGATCAGTACTGTACCGAGGACAGGGTGCAGTTGGTGATAGGCCGCATCGAGGATCATTTTGGCCGATTGCTCCCCCGGCGCTCCCCTCTACTTCAGCTGCTGATGTACTCCATCTGGAGGGCGTCGCCGGAGCTCTATAACCCCTTGTCCGAACAGCTGAAAGACGAGGCCGTTGGCAAGCTAAGGTCTCTGAGACGCTTCGGCCTGATCTCTGCGAGTCGGCTAAATCGCTCGGTGGCGCTCGTCCTTGAGTGCTACCAATTGAGACACGATGCCGACGTTCGCGGAGGCATCGAGGGCAGAGATTAGACGCCGTGAAGGCTCGGCTGGCGGAAATATCCTCAGAGTATCACGAGCAGTGTTCTCTGCAACCCCCTTCCCCCGCTATTGTAATTTCTCTTTTTGGACGGTGTATGGCTGAGGAGCCCATAGTACCTTTTTTGAATAAATAAGATTCTTCTTTTTGCAATGTTTCATTGATCCTTTTTATTATATAAACAAAAAGACCTCAGAAAGGTTTACATTGCCTTAAAAAGAAATACATGCTAGTAGATGTTCTTATTTGTGCAGCTTGAGCCCCTAGGGTATCTGTTGGCCTCTATGCCTGGCATAGGGTACTGAGCTTCGTGGGTGCCAGACGTGTCCTTTGCTGACACGACCATGATTTGGCCGATGGTTAGCTCGGCGGGAGGGGGACGCTACTCCTGCTCGCGGTCGGCTTGCCGCTTGTCCCTCAAGTACGCCGCGAGGTGTCCCGAACGGATGAGCTTCTCGATGTAGTCCCAAAACTGCTTACAGCTCTCCGTGGAGTGGCCTAGCGACATGTGGAAACCGCAGTAGGGGCCCCGGATTCGCTTTGAGGCCATTCGCGAGATCGGGAGGAGCTTGAAGAATCCCTCGCCCTTAGCCTCCTCCAGGAGCACTGTCTGGGAGACGTTGAGCGGGGTGTACTCCTGAAACTTCGGGAGGTAGGGCTTTGACCGCTCAGATCCCCTTCTCTCTTCCCTTGCCCTTTTCTTTTGATCGGCTTGCTCTGCCCGAGGGAGATTCGCGTTCACCTCGAACTCGAGCTGGATCTCGCGCTCGGTCCTGGCCTTTACCTCGGCCATGGTCTTGGATTGCGCTAATGCCAAGGAGCGTAACCACTCCTTGTGCCTAAGACCATACCTCAGGGCTGTGATGACCATTCGTCCCTATGCTCTGGGACCTCGAGAAGGGCGTTATAGAAACGGGTGACGTATGCTTTGAACGTCTCCTTGTCCCCGCTCTTGATCGTGAAGAAGTGGTCAACTATGTGTTTTTGCCGCCTGTTCCCGACAAAGTGGCCGAGAAATTGAGTGGCCAGCTCGTCGAAAGTTGAGATCGAGCGAGGCTCAAGTCCTCGGAACCAGTCTCGTCCGGCGCGGATGAGAGTGGCCGAGAAAGCTCGGCATTGGGCGATATCGGAGTTATCTTGGAAGCTCATTCCCGTGGTGAACGCGTCCAAATGGTCCTTCGGGTCAGATTTACCGTCGAAGAAGGAGACCTTCGGGGGCTTGTTGCGAGAGGAGACGTGGACAGCGAGCAGCTCCTCGGTGAATGGTTTGGTGAACGAGTCGGCGGCGTACTTAGCCCCGTCGCTCGATCGGTGGCCTTCCCGATGCATACCCTCGATCTTCTCGAGGGCGTCGAGTCGAACGTGGTACCCCGACGACTCGGCACATTCTGATCCCTAGCCTCTGCTGTTGGAGGCCTGTGTCTGGCCGCGGCCCCAGTTCCTCTCAATGAGGTTCCTTAGATCCTCGGCGAGGTAGTCTTCGAGCCGCCGTGGCGAGTCCCGACCACGCGACCCTGTCGAGGAAGGGGGTGTCGGTCATGCCTGGTAACAGGCGAGCTGACCGACATCTCCTCGGGAGGGACAGGTGCGCGAAAGATCTCGGGGCGAGGCGCTCTGGCGACAGACCTCGGTGTTGACTGTGGGGCGCCCAGCGGGTCTCAGAACGTATAGGCCCGGGAGATCTGCGGCTGTGGGATGTAGCGAGGCAGTGGTCAGCAATGCCGATGCGAGCGGAGTCTTCTCTCCCCCTGTAGGGGTCCCGGTCCCGAGGCGGGGGAGAGGCGACCTGGGGATCTTTCCCTGCCGTTTGGACGCGGACGAGCGCCTCCACGACAGACGCGAGTCGGTCTATCCGGCCGGCAAGGGCGTTGATGGCATTTAGCAGAGGAGTTTCGTCCGCGCCTCCGTTGAGGGGGAGACGGCGACTAGTGCTTGGATCGTCGTGATGATCGTTCACCATTAGATTGAGACGGAAGATGAACTTTTATTTTTGTGGAATCATGGTTTTCCCACAGACGGCGCCAGCTGACGCGACCTGGATCGCGCCAAGATGTTACCTTCCGTTGATCTGCTGACGGCGGCGATGGACAGCTGGGATTGGATCTGGAGGCAGGCTTCTGTAGCGTGTGGATCTCAATGGATTTGAGGTTGTTGTTGCCGAGCTACCTGCAAAGAAGTCCCGGGGTGGTTGTACCACCGAGGACCCTCCGACGGTCAAGTTAGAGAGGAAATCCGAGCAGAGTAACGGCTTAGTGAAGTCAAAATGGCTTACTTGAACCGTCTGAAAAAGGGGTTTATATAGCGGTGGCAGCAGGCAAGGCATGCGCGAGAATCACGCCGGCCGTTACGCTCCCGACGTCACGCCCGCGTGATGAGCGGGATCTCCCATTAATGGCGAGACAGGCTCGTTAATGGGGGATCGTGATGGCGTGGAACGTGGGATGTGGCCGGCGGATATCTCGCGCATGGCGAGATTCGCGGGATGGCGGTTGCGTCTGTGAGCGGTGCTGTTGGTCGGTCGATGAGACCGAGGAAGATGACGTCGGCTGGAGAGCTCGCGGACGAGCGGGAGAGTCGAGCTATCTTGGTTCTGCTGGAGCCCGGAGACGAGCTGGGAGGCCGAGGAGGCCGATTGTGTAGGGGGCTCGGAGGTGAGCCAGCGTTAGTTTGTAGGACGGGCAAAGGAGTGGTCTGGTCGGCCACTGTAGGTCCTTTCTTGTGAGCTGTGGGACACGTCATCTGCCACGTGTCATGATCTGGGAGACGAACGATATCGAGCATCATCAAACCGTAACTACCATTGCCGAAGGAGGCCTGGAAGATCTCTTCTCGACAATTTTGTAAAATTTACTCTTTAGTTATTGATTATTTACTTAGGAGAAGTCCAAAAAGAAAAAAGAAAAGCCTAAACAATTTAAGGTGCAAGCGAATATAAGAAAACCATTTCGCGATTAAACACTATATGAGGTCATTTTCTGCAAACTCTTTTCTTACTTCGAGTCGAATAATGCCAGACTCGGATCGGGGCGGATTCGCATTCAACGCAGCAAGCGCAAGCTTAAGCTCTGAAACCGCAGATTCGGGTGCGGATACAGCTTGCAAGGTTTGCGTTTGGCAAATCCCCACCGCCTTATCGGATCCTCCGTTAACTCCGTACCCGCATCCATTCATAGATAGGCTACAACAAGGCCTCCACTTCTGCAATAAGTGTAATTAGATTAGTAGATGAAAGTGGAAGGTTTTGATTGCAAAAAGAAACGGCGCCAGCACCTACTTTTTTAGCAAATGAAGATTTTGATGAGTAGGAATATGAGAGAGTGCTTCCATTGGAGTAAGCTGTCGTCATTAATGGAATGGGGAACTTCAGTGGTGGATCCTGGGCATACATAAAATTGTAACTAAAAATAATGCGATAAAATAATAACAGGACAAAAGGTAATGCAACCAAATAAATAGCGACAATTCCTCGAACAATCAATCTAATTGTAGACGTCGAGGTTTCATTTTCTGAATGTACTGCACAATCAACTTATCATCAACATTAATAACATAGGTATTTTGATATACCTTTTGAATCAACTAAAATATCCATCATCATCATCATCATCATTTCAAGAAACAATAAGGAGGGATAAATCATCCTCCACCAAATAATTCCTTAAAAGAGTTTAATAAACAATCCCCACGCCCACCCCCACCCCAAAAAAAAGGCGAGTGTATAAAGGGAAAATGCATCACAAACACCCACATATAACCAGCATTGACTAACAAAAATAAAAGGCAAAACCCAAATCCTACAAACCCTAATTCAAACAGCAAAATACCAAAATCTTACATGGAATCAAGTCTACAGAAGTATTTAATGAGGAACCATGAAATTACTCATGAGGGTTGAGACAAAGACTCACAAGGCGCTGAGGAAAGGAAGCAACATTGACTTTGGGAACAGGAAGAGGGGCGGTTTCCAGATGAAGCTCAAGCGGAAACACCAAAGAGTTGAGTAAGGGAGATGGGCCAGTTTTGTAAATTATAATTGTTGGTATGTTGCTGTCAACTTAATAAACATTTTTGGGTGGTTTGGTGAAGTTCTATAATTTAAATGCGTTGGATGCCTGACACCTTACTCAACGACAGGTTGCGATATTTTAGGCCATGTTCGGTATACATGATGATATATGAATATCATGCATGCAATTAATTCTTCTGGATGCTGTGAGCACCGTCCCCTTCTATCTCTTGCGTGTATGTTAATATAAATAATTAGTTGGTAAGAAAAGTATTCCTCTTTATATAATTAAAGAAACTAAAGTTTATTTTTAAGTGAAGATAGAAAGTATAAAAAATTTAGTCTGCGACACCGTATCTTCGCTTTACAAACATATCTTTTATGGATGTTTCGATTTGGAGTTATCTAAACTCTAAAAATAAAGTTTTCTTAAAAAATTTGGAGTTTCGAAAACTTTGGTTCGATTTACTCTGATTGTCTCAACTTTGAATTTTAGATAACCGGATTTTTCTAAACTCCATGAAATAAACCAAATATTATGGCATAATTAGGATTTTACGACATCTAAGTTCAGATAACTTTTTGTGAAACACTGTTATCCAAACTTTACTTCGTTCCCAAACAGAGGCTTGGTGTAATGGTTCTTTACCTAAAGGGCCCATAAAATTTTTCCAATTACAAAAAGAACCTCCTACAAAACTTGGCACTTAATTATCCGCCCATACTTATGAATTAGTCATAAGTACATCATGCCCGTCTCCAACCATAAAATTTATTTTCGTAATTTTTAAATCCTTAACAACACGATTGATTATCAAAATCATAATTAAGTAAGCCCTGATTTCCATATTCTAACTGCAACTCTCAAACCCTGATCTACTTTCAACTATGAAACCATCAATTCATCTTCTATTTTCAACTTTTAAACCATAATCTTGTCTTCCACGGTCACTTCTTTAACTCAAATCCCATCTTCTAACATTGGTGTAGACATCCCATTAAAACAGCGGTTCGCAAATTTACCCTTTTATCCATGCATCATTTTTGTTGCGTCATAACCTCGCATCCTGATGACGCTCGATATTGGCGACCTCCAAGATCAGGGCACGTGGCAGATGGCGTGTCCCAAAGCTCAGAAGAAAGAGCCCACAGGGGCCGATCAAGTCCCCCGTGCCCGACCTGCAAACGCAAACTGGCCCTCCTCGAGGCCCCCTGCAAATAAGCCTCCTCGGCCCCTCAGCTCGCCCGAGCTGCCGCAGGACAAAGACTCCCCGGCCTCCTCGCTCGTCCCCGAGCCCTCAGCCGAGGCCCTCTTCCTCGTCCCTCCGACCAACTCCACCACTCACAGGCGTGACCGCCGCTCCGCGAATCTCGTCATGCGCAGATTCTACGCCAACAACATCCCACGTTCCACGCCATCACGATCCCCATTAATGGGCGATCCGCTCTCTGCGCAGGCGTGACGTCGGGAGCGTAACTGCCGGCGAGATTCTCGCGCCTGCCGCTGTGTGCCGCCACCGCTATATAAACCCCCATCACAGAGGGGTAGGGTAAGCGATTCTTTACACTTTACGCCGTTACTCTACTCGGATCTCATCACTAACTTGAGCGTCGGAGGGTCCTCGGTGGTACCAAACCACCCCGGGACTTCTTTGCAGATACTCGGCGACAGCCTCCTCACCCCACCTTCTCCTTTCTAAACCCATTGAGACCCACACGCAGTGAAGGACAATCGGTCAAGTTCATCTCGAGATCAAAGGAAGACAACATCTGACGGAGGTCCGAGAAGGAGCCTCATCAGTTGGCGCCGTCTGTGGGAAACGGTAAATTCCACAAAATACAAAGTTGGCCTTCCTATCCCCTCTCTCATGGCAGACGACCATCCTGGGGATCCCAGTACCAGCCGCCGCCTTCCTCTTACCGAAGGCGGAGATGAACCTCCCCCCATGACCATCATCAACGCCCACGCAGGCCGGATAAATCGCCTGCAATCCCTCGTGGAGGCCCTCGTCCGCGTCCAAACGACTGCGCCCGGGCCACAGATCGTTGCTCCCCCGCCTACAGAAGACTCCGTCCCTGTCTGGACGGCCAACCACCAGCAGGCTGCATCCCCTCGCCACCGGTCCCTCGAACCGATGCTCCCCGAGGCCCGCTGGGCACCCCAGGGCTCCACGCCAAGATCCGCCGCCAGGGAGTCTCGCCCCGAGCCTCCTCGCGACCCTTACCCCCTTGAGGAAATGTCGGTCACCTCTCCTATCCACGAGCGTGGTCGACCCCACCATGATCGGCGAGAACGCACAGAAGGGGTCCGCCCCGGCGACTCAAGGGCTACCCCATCCCGGGACCTAAGGCACCTTATCGAGAGAAACCGGGGCCGCTCCCAGACGCAGTCCACCCGCAGCGGGGCCCGGGAATCCCGAGACGCCGATTCCTCAAGGTACCACGGTCGACTTGACGCCCTCGAGAAGAAGATCGAGGGCATGCGCCAAGAAGCTAACTTCTCGAGTGACGGGGCTAAGTACGCCTCCGACTCGTTCATGAAGCCATTCACCGAGGGACTGCTCGCCGTGCGCGTCTCCTCACGTAATAAGCCCCCGAAGGTCTCCCTGTTCGACGGGAAAACCGACCCGAAGGACCATTTGGACGCTTTCACCGCGGGAATGAGCTTCTAAGATCACTCCGACGCCGCCCAGTGCAGGGCCTTCCCGGCCACCCTCATCCACGCGGGCCGGGACTGGTTCTGGGGGCTCGAGCCCCGCTCAATTTCGACCTTCGACGAGCTGGCCACCCAGTTCCTCGGCCATTTCGTGGGGAGCCGTCGACAGAAGCGCACGGTCGACTACCTCTTCACAGTTAAGAGTGGGGACAAGGAAACGTTCAAGGCCTACATTACCCGCTTCTACAACGCCCTCCTCGAGGTGCCCGAGCACCGGGACGAGACCGTCATAACGGCACTCAGATCTGGTCTGAGGCACAAAGAATGGTTGCGCTCCTTCGCGTTGGCTCAACCTAAGACCATGGCTGAAGTCAAGGGGTGGACCGAGCACGAGGTCCAGCTAGAATCCGAAGTGAATGCTAACCTTCACCGGGCGGACCGGCCCGACCAGAAGAAAAGGACTCGGGAGGACAGGCCGGAGCGTCAGCAGCCCTACCACCCGAAGTTCCAGGAGTATACCCCCCTCAACGTCTCCCTCGCGGTGTTGCTGGAGGAGGCCCAGAATGAGGGGTTCTTCAAGTTACCCCCGGTCCCACGTCAGGCCGCTAAGCGAACCCGGGGCCCCTACTGCTCTTTCCACCAGGTGCTGGGCCACGCCACGGAGGACTGCAAACAACTGAGGGACTACATCGAGGAGCTCATACGGTCCGGGCACCTCGCCACCTACTTAAGGGACAAACGGCAGACCGACCATGAGCAGGAGCAGCCTCGCCCAACCACCGACCTGACCATCGGCCAGATCATGCTCGTTTCGGCAGACAGCCGGCCCGGGGCTCAGGGAGCCCCATGCCCTATGCCAAGCGCGGGGGCCGGCAACCCTTCAGGGGGCTCGGCCCGAACCAACAAAGTCTTCCTTTAACCTGTACCTGTTCTTTCTTTTAAGCAATGTAAATTCTTCCTAGAATCTACTGTTGACTAAATAAGGATCAATGGAGCATTGCGAAAAAGAAAGGAAATCTTTGTTTATTCAAAAGGTATTATGGGCTCCTCAGCCATACATAAAAGAAAAAAAAACTGCCAAGTTACAATAGCGGGGGTAAGGGGTGCAGCGAGCACTGCTCGTGATACTCGGCGAAGATCCCCGCCAACCGAGGCCGCGCAAGTTCCAGCCTCTGCTCCCGATTCCCCCCGCGGGCACTGACCCCGAGCCTCAGCTCGTAGCATTGGTGGACGAGCGCCTCCGAGCGCGCCAGCCGGTTCGCGGAGATCAAGCCGAAGCGCCTCAAGGACCGCAGCTTGCTCATGGCCTCGTCGAAAAGCTGCTCCGACAGGAGGTTGTAAAGCCCCGGCGATGCCCTCCAGATGGAGTACATCAATAGCTGCAGCAGGGAGGAGCGCCTGGGGAGCAGCCGACCGAAGTGCTCCTCAATGCGAGCAACCACCAACTGCACCGTGTCCTCGGTGCGGTCGCGGTCATAAAGGTACACATCCGCAGAACTGATGATTTCGGGGATAGTGAACGGGAAATCCTCCATTTTCGATGGCTTATCTGCGAAAGGGGGAGAACCGGTACTCCTTATATAGCCCGCTCTGCAGCCCAACGGCCGCCACGCGGCGTCCATCGATCGTTACCCGGTGGAAACGAAGCGACGCGCCACGCGGCATCCTTAAACGTTACTCGGTGGAAACGAAGCGACGCGCCCCTGTCGCTTCGCCTCCCCCCGCATTCAATGCACTAGGTGCGCGCGCCGCTGTCCCGACCGTTCCCATTCCCCGCACCAACAGCCGAACGACCAGGCTGCGCCTCGTCAAAGGTTCAAACCAGCAGCCGCCCTGCTCAAACATCCCCGGCCTGCAGCTTCCCTGCCACACGCCGGGGATCAGAAAGCCCTCCCAGAGGCAGCCGAGGCCAGAGGTTCCCTCACTCGGCTATCTCCCGCGGGCAGCTTCCCTGCCACGACGCCAGGGATCAAAAAGCCCTCCCAGAGGCAGTCGAGGCCAGAGATTCCCGCTCGGCTATCCCTCACGGGCAGCTTCCCTGCCACGACGCCGGGGATCTAAAAGCCCTCCTAGAGGCAGTCGAGGCCAGAGGTTCCCTCACTCGGCTATCTTTCAGGACAAAAGCCCTCACCAAGAGGCACCGGGCAGAAACCCTGCCCGGCCAAAGGTCCTTAGTGGGCTTCCTACAGCCTTATAGCTTTCCTCGCGCCAAAGGCCAAAGTCCTCCCAGAGGCAGTCGGGTCCTTGCCCGGCTATCCCCGGCTGGTAGCCTCCTACCATAACCGACAGGGATCAAAGTCCTCGCTAAGAGGCACCGGGCAGTAACCATGCTCGGTCCCCGTCCTGTAGGATCTGAAAGCCCTCCCAGAGGCAGCCGAGCCCGAGGTTCTCTTGCTCGGCTATCCCCGGCGGGCAGCTTCCCTGCCACACGCCAGGGATCAAAATTCCTCCCCGAGGCTGTCGGACCCTTGCCTAGCAATCGACAACTGGTAGCTTCCTACCACCGTCCTTAAGGATCAAAAGCCCTCATACAAGGGGACCCGAGCAGCTACCCTGCTCGATCAAACTCCGGCTCCTACCATCTATGCCAGGGATCAAAGCCTTCACAAAAACATCAGAGCGGCTACCCAGCTCAACCACCCAAGGCGGGTAGTCGCCTACCAACAACTCTAAAGAACCAAGCCCTGAAAAGAGGCGACCGAGCAGCTACCCTGCTCAGCCACCCTGCTCAGCCACCCCTAGCGGGTAACCCCCCTAACGTCGCAACAGACGCGCAAAGCCTCAGCGGGAAATGACGGCGCAGCTACCCTGCCCGGTCACCCCCAGATGACAGCCGATACTCTAAATCATAAACAAACGTCAGGTCTGCCCAAGCCTAAACGATCTCCCCTCGATCTCGGGGCCCCAGGAGATACCTCCTCGGAGACGCTCGTCGGCAAACAACTGCAGTCAGCTCGACGGACGATCATTGGGCAGAGAGCCAACCTGACACGAAAGCTCAACGGCGCAAGTAAAAATATCCCAAAGCGAGTATTCTTCACAAACAGATGGCAGAAAGGAAAACTTTATCACAGCTGAAGAAGAAAAACTTTATTACTACTGCCAAACATAAGTTTTTTACAAGAGGTATTTTCTGGCTCCTCAGCCTTACAAAATTCAGAGGAAAACAAAATAAAGATAGGAGAGCGGGGGCTCTACACCTCGGGCCCGGCCAAGACCTCGAGATCCTCAAACTCCACCACTGGGGGCGCTGGGTCCTCGGCCTCCTCCCCGCCGGCAGCCTCTCCCCCTTGCTCGTCGACGCCCACGAGGGGGAACTCGGCACACAGATTCGCGTCGTCGAATTCCGGCATCCGAGACTTGACGGCATCAGGGACGTCGTGCCAAATGCGAGTCGTGGCCACGGCCAGATCGTCATAAAAGCCCCTCGACCCCTTGTAGCTCGCCACGGCCCTCGATTCCGCCGACTTATAGGCCTCGGCCACCGCCCCAAGCTCCTTCCGGAGGGTCTTCACCGTCTTCTTGAGGTTGCCGGCGAGCACCTGGGAGTCCTCGAACTTGCCCTCGGCGATTGCGGCGGCCTCGCGATGCCGGGCGACCTCCCTCTTCCTGGCATTCACCTCGCCCTCCAGGGCGGCGATCCTCGGCGACATCGCCTCCTGCTCCCGTCTGGAGCTCTCTTGCAACGCGGCGAACTGGCCCGCGGCCTCCACCGTCGGTGCTACCACCTCAGTCTCCATGCGAAGGGCGAGGGCCACGTGCTGGAGAGTCTGGGAGGGCATAAAAAGGAGAAGGATCAGAAAAGTATGAAGGAAAACACTAAATCTTACCGCGCACTGGGGGCTTACCTGCACGGCTTCCTGGGCGATCGACGCCAGCTGAGCCTTGAGGGTTCCCCCGGGAACCCGACCCCCGGCCGAGGTGTCTATCTCGTGGAGGAGGCTGTCCGCAACCGACAGCCCGGACGGCACTGTGAACCGGATCCCCCTTCCTCCACCACGGTCGATGAAGATCGGCCCCGGGAAGGTCTCCGGGAACTCCTCTTGAGCGTCTCCGGGGGGGAGCCGATCTCCTCTTCCGAGGCCGTATCCTCCACAATCAGGGCCCGCTTCCGGCTCGACACTCTGCTGGGGCCCGGGGCGGGATCCACCACCGAGCATCCTCGGGGCACCGCCACCGGGGCGGTAGGAGCGGGGGCAGCCTGCGCCCGGGAAGAGCTGGCGCCCCCAGCCCTAGCCGGTTGCCTCGGTTGGCGCATAGCATCTCGGAGAACGCCGAAGTCCATGGATCCTGCACAAAACAAATGCCCCACTTATCAGCAACGCAAGTAAAACATAAACCCGGAAAGCAAGCCTAACTTACCAACGAACTCGACGGGGCTAAGCCCGGCCCAGCTCAAAACCCTCTCGGACTGCAGCACGTCGTATCGAGGGATGGGTTCCCACGACGCCACTCTCACCGCGGCGAGGTCATCGGACTGGTTCCCCGGCAGACTCTTCTCTCTCGACCACTTGATGGGCACCGGCTAGTCCTCGCCCTCGGGAGGGGAGACGAAGAAAAACTTTTTCTTCTAGTCATGAATGAAAGAGGGCAAGGCCACGACCCCAGCCCCGGCGGTGACCCCGGGCCGCTTCCTAAAAGTAAAATAAACCCACCTCGGGTCCCCGGCTCGACCGCCAGGGTGACTCTTAAAAGCAAGGGAGGAATCGAGAAGGGAAAGGCTGAAAGGAATCGCCTGCAGCCTCAGGCAGATCAGGAACCCAAGGAGGATCCTCCACACGTTCGACACTAACTGGCCGGGAGCCAAGCCGAAGAAATTCAGAGCGGCGATGACCTCAGGAGAGAAGGGCAAGCGCATTCCGCCCTAAAAAGCTTCCAGATACAAGGCAATCTCCTTGCCCCGTACTTGGTCTGCCCTCTCTCCTTCCTCGGCTAGACGAAGCATGTAGCGCGGGGGAATGTGGGAGCGAGCTCGAGCATTGGCGAGCTCGTCCTCATGCCTCACCCAGCACGGGGTGCTGGGGGCTACATCTACCGCCTCCTCCCTGGAGGCGGCCCCCGCCTCACGGCCTCGGGGAGAGGGCCCAGCCCCTGCTCCCCGAGGGGACTCGGACACATCTAAAGGAACCCTATCATCTACTCCTACGACGTGTACTGATTCTACAGGGGAAGACATCTAACCTGGGAAAGAAACTCTTCAAAGGTGGGGAACGAGAGAGGGGAGACGAGCGCCGAGCAGCTGGGGCTTGAGAATGATGAATATGAGAGAGTAAGGGCCCTAGGGCGGGCCCACCAGTATTTATTACCGCATACGGCCTCATCCAATGGCGCCCATCGTCTCCTGCCGAAACGCCCCCTTGCGCCCAGCGGCTCCGATCGCTCCACGTGGCAGCCCAGCGATTGGTCGCGTCTCGTCAGACGCCACAGACCTGCGCACGTCACATCAGCCAGTTGGCGCTCGACACGTGGACCGTCGCTTCGACTGCAGAGTGCACGAACCGGCGAACCCTCCTTAAATGCAAAGATCTCGCCTCGATCTGCTAGCGGAAAAGACAACAGACGGCTTGAGGACTCATCCCGGCGTAACCCTGAGAAGGAGCTCACCTCGGGGGGGCCGACAGACCACTCCTGACCCGACCCGCTAGCTGGACAGGGCAAGAGTGGGGGGCTAATGATGACGCTCGATATTGGCGACCTCCAAGATCAGGGCACATGGCAGATGACGTGTCCCAAAGCTCAGAAGAAAGGGCCCACAGGGGCCGATTAGGTCCCCTGTGCCCGACCTGCAAGCGCAAACTGGCCCTCCTCGGGACCCCCTGCAAATAAGCCTCCTCGGCCCCTCAGCTCGCCCGAGCTGCCGCAGGACAAAGACTCCTCGGCCTCCTCGCTCGTCCCCGAGCCCTCAGCCGAGGCCGTCTTCCTCGTCCCTCCGACCAACTCCACCACTCACAGGCGTGACCACCGCTCCGCGAATCTCGCCATGCGCAGATTCTACGCCAACAACATCCCACGTTCCACGCCATCACGATCCCCAATAATGGGCGATCCGCTCTCTGCGCGGGCGTGACGTCGGGAGCGTAACTGTAGGGTTCCTAGACACACACTAGAGGTCTCACAAGGCATCAACCATGCCAATTTCAAAAATTGCGGTGCCGAGAAACCCTAGACTACGGATCGTTAACTAGAATTCTAGGCGACTAAACGAGCTAGTTAACATCTTAACTAAAAGAACGGATATACAACCTTTGTAGATCCGGTCCTCCAGCTCCATAGCTCCGCAATGAAGTCTCCTTGCTATCCAAGTCGAACCCCGGGCTCTAGCGTCGGCTTCATCGGAGAATGGACGGGCCAGGTCATCGACGACGATGCCGAAGATGATCTACGTCGAGGCATCACAAGATCAAGCTCCAACTTCACCAAGTCAAGAAACTTGTGAAGAAAACACACTCTACTACTTGGAAAGAGGTAGAGGATGAAGAAATAGGAAGTGGGTTCACTTTAGAATTGGATTTCTCACTCATTTGCAAGAGTTGCCATTGATGAAGTAAGCTTTCTTCATCTTTGAAGAAGAAGAAGATGAAGATATTATGATAAGTTGTTAAAATGAAAAAGAAAAATGAATACTTATCATAATACTAACCTTAGTTTAGTGTAGAGAATGGACCATGGTTAGATTTAATGGTTAGGGTTAAACAAGAGACAAGAATGGTGGACTAGGTCAAAGTTTCATGAAGTTTCAACTAAACTACAAAACTAGCAACCATTCTTTTCTCTTCTTTTCAAAATAAATAAATAAATGAATAAATAAGTAAGAAAAGAAAACCCTAATCATTAGTTTAACCATGGCTTAATTCTTTACACTTAACCAAGTATACATGTATCATCAAACATGATACAATCAAGTGCACAAAAGTATATCACATATACAACTTGCACAATTCAAGTGAGAAAATCCATTTAAAGTGAACCAATACTAGTTAATGCAAAGTAATATATCAAATATATAATTATACATTAAATCATTAAATCAACACTTGATTCAATGATCCGGTCATGTCGCACACAACCGACCAGTATACAATGTATCGGCTTATCGAATCAATCCTTGATTCGATAACTAGGTTATATCGCATACAACCATTCGACACATTCATCGCGAGAAAGGAATACGGTATCACATACACGCATTATTCTCGGTCCCGCACATATCTCATATGCGCTCCTATTTCGTTTCGCTTGAGCCAGGAAACCTCTGTGTAGGACTCTAAAGACTCGTCAATACGCCGGCAGCAGGTGATGATCATATCAAACACCCACAAGCCGCAAGCGGTCTGCTAAACGTAACGGCCACCCGGGTATTGAGCGATCAGAAGACCGACGAGCAAGCCCGCTCACACTCCAGTGAATCCAACCAGTAACACTACCGTACAGTCCGGTCTCGTCGTCTGATATGTCGCATATCTCGCCTAGGGGTGGTAAACGTCAGACCCCAATAGCTCGATAAGTCGTGTCGATATGAGGTCTATAACAGTTCGAGAAACTACTGGTAACACTTACCAGTAAATCTCAGCAACCCTGGCCAGGGATTTCCGGTTATAGCCAATCGAACACAGTGCAACATCAACTCCCTATACCGGGAGAGACGAATCCCCTCCTATCGCTCATTGCCTCCATGTGACTCGGGACTGTACCCAAAAACCACCGTTTTGCACGCCCTCTTGGACGTGGTAAGATGGAAATCAAAGCACAGTGGGAACCACACAAGACTCTATGACGATCTCGGATCAACAGACTACTCTGTACCAGTGTCACCAGAGAACTGCCATCTGACGTGAGGTATAATACCATCTGGGAGTTCTCGGCGAGTCCGTCCAGTGTACCCAGTCTCTACTGAGCACCCGTATATCATCTCCGATGTCAAACACCAATGGATATGGGATCATCCATCGCCCATCTGTATGGGTCGAGAAGGTATACGCTAGTCTACTCTGGTATATCGATGCCCCATCTCGATACACCCACGACTAGGGACTTTCAAGGATGTACTTATGGACTACCATGTCCCCACTAGTATGATCCGCATCATAGTCCAGGTAGTCAAGTACACATCCTAAGGGCTTTACCAACATGTAATAGAGAGACAACCAGTATACACGTTAAGGTAAAGAGTAACCAGATAGCATACTATCATGTCGAGCAAGAAAGTCCTCCCTATATATGTCCCAGCATCCACTACAATATACATCCTATGTACAGTAATGGCCTCTAGGGCATACATATAACTAACAGTAACTGCCGGCGAGATTCTCGCGTCTGCCGCTGCGTGCCGCCACCGCTATATAAACCCCCATCACAGAGGGGTAGGGTAAGCGATTCTTTACACTTTACGCCGTTACTCTGCTCGGATCTCATCACTAACTTGAGCGTCGGAGGGTCCTCGGTGGTACCAAACCACCCTGGGACTTCTTTGCAGGTACTCGGCGACAGCCTCCTCACCCCACCTTCTCCTTTCTAAACCCATTGAGACCCACACACAGTGAATGACAATCGGTCAAGTTCATCTTGAGATCAAAGGAAGACAACATCTGACGGAGGTCTGAGAAGGAGCCTCATCACATCCTCATCATGTCAGTACATTTGTATCATGTCATTCACCTCATTTTTGCATAAAAATAAAATCTTGGTACACATGGAGACAACTTAAGTGCATGGTTCAAAATTCGTTCAAATGACCGGAATACCCTTTTCGAGATGTTCAAAAATCCATATCTCATAAATTCTTTCACGACTCATTTCGAGAGTTTTTTTTGAGCTTTTTAATGATTTATTCTAAATTATCGAAGCATAAAATTCGAATAGACTTATCAAATTCCTTAAGATTTGCATTAAACCCCCTCGAACTTTCAAGAATTGCCTAAAAATCACTTCCAACCAATTGATGAGTATTTTAATGATGTGATCATCACATTTTACCATGTTATATCAATTGAGATCATTTTCGACAAGCATTTTCATCCGGAACCCATTAATTTCCCTAATCACCCTTTAGTCGCAATTAACGGTTCCGATTTTTTATCTCGTAATTATTTGAGCCAAATGATATCAAACTTTCCAGACCATCCTAGTATATCTATAAGGAGAAGCCATAAAAATTTCAACTTAAATCGACAACGTTTACTCGATGAGTCAAAGCCCTTTTATTATTTATCATTAAATAATATGATGGGTCCATGAAGGTAAAATTACCAATTTTTCTTAATGGATACCCATAGCTTGTTTAAATGACCCTCAATAGAAAATTTCAAATCATCTGAGTATCTTTTGCTATTTAGTTAGGATATGAGCGATTATGGGTTAACTAAGCTAATCGTTGTCATCCAACACTGGATTACTAATAATTACTCCACACTTTTCTTGTAAAATCTATGGTATAGAATCTTCCCCTAGTGTACCATTAATTTAACTTGCATCCCATGGACACTACAACATACATCTATTTCACCTAAAGGTATACCCACCTTCACTCTTTTTGCTTTATTAAGAAATTGCATATTATCCAAGCATTTAAGGATGAAATAAGCTTAGATAATGATAGAGATCAGTTCCTCTCTACAAAAATCTCAAACATTCCACCCTTTAAAATCAACCATAACCCTCCATTTTATATCCTAACCACATCTTCTATAAATAAGCCCCTCTCATGAGAATGAGGGGATTGATTGTTAAAGAATTCTTGTTTGTGTAGTTGGAAATTGTAAAGAAATCACAACCAAAAATTATTTGACCGCAATCAACTACGGTGTCGGATGTAGATTGTAAGTGAGTGCGGATCGTCCACAGGGACAGTGTAATAGTTCGTCTTTTGAATTAGATGAGTCGAAACTTTAAAGAAAACAAAACAAAACAATTCATGATTTAAAGAATTGAAGTTCAAGAATTAGAAAAATCTAGATCTAATAACAAGAAAAAGATAGAATCAAGAATTGATAGTTTGTTGATTTTTCCAAACCAAATATCAAGAATCGAAATGAGGCTCGTAGGAATCGATCGGATCTATAGGTGTGATGTAATCTTACAATGACGTATTCTTATCCTTCGATGATGATCGACAAGAATTAGGGATTTCTAGTGAAACTAGGGTTTCATCTTGTCCCTTGTTCTTTCATCGATGTCATTCATATTCTAGCCTCTAGTAATTTCAAGAAACGATCGTAGATCCCTAATTTCGAGCGATCACAATCAAGAAAGCATCGCAACGAAACTAGGTCATCGATTCTTGAACTTGCTAGGGTTTACAAAACTCATAGGACTTAAAAATCGTTTTAAAGATTTGTTACATCATCATTCTATTGATCGTCTCGACTCCTTGACGAGCGGAGTTTTACTCAAACATCACAACAAGAACAACAATTACAAATTGAGATCTAATCATGATGCAAGACATTAAAGAAAGCAAGATTCAAGAATTTCACCTTTTATTTATATCAACAATTTCGTTACATTCGCTCAAGAACTACAAGAGGAAGCACTCGATCGTCGATTTGGCTTCGCTCGTCTCCGTGAGTCGCGGATCGGCTTGGATCACTTGCCCGATTGAAGATCGGCTCGGCTCCTAAAAGGTTGAAGGCTTCTCGCTTGATTGGTACTCAAGATCTTGAATTTGGAGTGGAATTAGGGTTAGGGTTTCGCACAAGCCTTGTCACTAGACTTGTGGAAGAAGATGAAGAATTGAAGAAGACTAAAGATTAATGAAGAATTAGCTAACTCAAGAACAACAAAGATTGAACCCCTAAAAATTGATTAAAGATTGATTAGCCTTTAACCCTAGGTCTAGGTTCCTATTTATAGACATCTAAACCCTAGATCTAGGATTTCAAATTCTAAGTTTCCCTCTTAAAGTTTGTTGAGGAAATTTGAATTTCCCTCCAAAAGTTAGTTAGAGGAGAAGCTTCTAGATGTGATTAGTTAGGAGGGAGCTTCTAGAAGAGATTAGTCAGGAGCTTAATTAGGATTAGCCTTGCTTAATGATCTTTGCTGATCTGGCAGTAGCTTCTGGAGAATTCTGGAATTTGACGTGTCACAATGAGGTGTGGGCCCTGAGATAAAAGTTTTGCAGCAAAAATGGGGAGCTGAAGCTTTGGAACCGCCGCGGATTCGCGGCCCAAGCAGGCTCATGCCGCGGATCCGCGGCTCTTTGTGGGCCTTGGGCTTCCAACTTTTCTGGTAATTCTCTATATACTATTTGGGCCTTGTTTTGATGTGTTGATTTGCATTTCTCCCTCTGAATTGCTACCAGATCTGAAATCATTGAGTTGGCGTATTTTTGATCAGCTTCTTTTGGCTTTGCTCCTGCAATTACCTGCACAAATCTTGACACAAGTGTTGCGCAAATACAGAGATGATGCGATGCCATGAAATGCGGTCAATTTCCCTTAAAGTGCCGGTTTTAAAGTCTAACACATGCAATCTGATATTTAACGACTGATTTGCTAATATGTGAAATATGAATACCGAACACTTCTAAATGAGTGCAAAATATGGGGACATTGACGTGTTAAAAATACATTATTTTCGACTGATCAGGGATCCCTCTCTTTTTCTTGACTCTCTCAATCTTTTTCTTGAGCACTTCAAGAATCAAGCATGTTAGTTATATGTATGCTCTAGAGGCCATTACTATACATACGATGTATATTGTGGTGAATGCTTGGACATATATAGGGAGGACTTTCCTGCTCGACATGATAGTATACTATCTGTTTGCTCTTAATCTTAACATGTACACTTATTGTCTCTCTATTACATGTTGATAAAGCCCTTAGGATGAGTACTTGACTACCAGGATTATGATGCAGATCATACTAGTGGGGCAGAGGTAGTCGGTAAGTACATCCTTAGATTGTTCCTAGTCGTGGGAGTATCAAGACAGGGCATCGATACTCCAGAGTAGACTAGCGTATACGCTTCTCGACCCATATGATGGGCGATGGATGATCCCATATCCATTGGTGTTTGACATCAGAGAAGGTATACGGGTGCTCAGTGGAGACTGGGTACACTGGATGGACTCGTCGAGAACTCCTAGATGGTATTATACGTATCGTCAGATAGCAGTTCTCTAGTGACACTAGTACAGGTTAGTCTGTCGACCCGAGATCGTCATAGAGTCTTGTGTGATTCCCACTGTGCTTTGATTTCTACCATACCATGGTCAAGAGATCATGCAAAAAGGTGGTTTTTGGGTACAGTCCCGAGTCACATGGAGACAATGAGCGATAGGAGGGGATTCGTCTCTCCCGGTATAGGGAGTTGATGTTGCGCCATGCTCGATTGGCCATAACAGGAAATCCCTGGCCAGGGTTGTAAGTGTTATCAGTAGTTTCTTGAACCATTATGGACCTTGTATCGGCACGACTTATCAGGCTATTAGGGTCTAACGTTATACCACCCCCATGTTGTGATATGCAACATATCTGATGAAGAGACCAGACTGTACGGTAATGTTACTGATTGGATTCGCAGGAGTATGAGCAGGCTTGCTTGTTGATCTTCTGATCGCTCAATACCCGGATGTCCGTTACGTTTAGTAGACCACTTGCGGCTTGTGGGTGTTTGATATGATCATCACCTACTGCCGGCGTATTGACGAGTCTTTAGAGTCCTACACAGAGGTTTCCTGGTTCATGCGAAACGGAGTAGGAGCACATATGTGATATGTGCGGGACCGAGATTAATGCGCGTATGTGATACCGCATTTTATTCTCGCGATTTGTGACATCGGTCGGTTATATGTGATATAGCCGGGTTATCGGATCAAGTGTTGATTCGATAAGTTGTTACATTTGATATTAGTCGGTTATATATGATATAGCCGGATTATAAAATCAAGTGTTGATTCAATAATTTAATATATAATTATATATTTGATATATTAAATTATATTAACTAATACTAGCTCACTTAAGCATTTCTTTTTCTCACTTATGATACACTTAACATATATGTGATATATGTTAATTGTATTGTTTTCTTTTTAAACAAAATATATATGTGATATATATTGTTATGTCATGTTAGGTTACACATGCAACATGGATGTATGAGACTCACACCATGCTTAATTTAATGTGGGATTAGTATTTATTATTAAGTGATTCAAAATCATTTGGAATTAGTCATGGTTGAGCTTGGAAGAAGCTTGTAGAACATTGACTTAGTCCACTTGTTTTTGTCTTGCTTAAAATATTTATTAACCTAACCATTAACCTTACACCGTAGTTTATTCTTTACATGAGTTTGTGTATGACATAAACTCACCCATGATTGCATTTCTAACCTCATGAGTTTTTATTCTCATCTCATCTTCAACTTCTTCTTCATCTCTCTCAAGCTCTCTAGGTTTTGAGGAAGTGAAGAAATATTGTGAGAAAAATAAATCTAAAGTGAGCCCATTTCCTACTTCATCATCCTCTCATATATTAGCCATTTAGTTTAGGGTGTTTGGTTCACTAATCTACCATTAGTGAAGAGGTAGCATGATCTTGAGTCTCCTCGACGTAGATCTTCTTCGGCCTAGAAGACTTCGAGCAAGCTTGTTCATTTCTTCATGTGAACCCTTACTAGAGTTCGGGTGTTCACTACTTGGAGCGAAGGGACTACTACACGGAGCTTTAGAAGTGAAGGACCAGTCTACAAAGGCTGTATTCCTCATTCACTAAGTTGCAAAGTTGTTTGCATGTTGTATTGTTTAATTCTCTAGTTAAGATTTTAGGGTTATGATTGTTTAGCATGGCAAAAATTTGAAATTGGCATGGACGATACCTCCCAAAACCTTGCTGTCGCGCTACATAACCCTATAGTGGTATCAGAGCCAAGCTAGAGATTTGAACGATATTTGTTAGATTACGAAACCGAAACAATTCCGAAACACCCGATATACAATCCTAGTTTCTGTCGAATTTTTAATGGCCTTTAAAAAAAATTTAGCAACTGCAGAATGTTGTATGTGATATAATATGAACACAGTAGAAACTTCAGCCTCCTCGCCGGAATTTGGCCGGCCACAAGCATAGAATATCCGGCCAGATCGGTTTTACATTGCTGTCTAGGCTTGAATTTTTTACTGTGTTCCAGGCTCTGGGTTTTGGTATTTCAGGTGTTTCTTGTTTTTTCTAAATTTGCATGTGATGTTATCTTTCTGCAAAGGCAATTCGGAGTGTTTCGTAGTCGTAATTCTAACATGTATTCGGGTTATTTAGATGACGTTAAAAAGTTTGAACGGATATCAATAACCCATTTTTCCCTCGCTGGAAATTTTCCAAGAGTTGGATTTTTTCCAAGTTTAAAATTTCAGAAAATCATGCAAGCGATTCTGTGGACCCTCTAGAAGAACGATACCCAAACTCGACTTTTTGGATCGCGGAACCGCGGTGATACCCTAGGGTTTAGGGCAGTTCCGTGGCGACGTGAGTGAGGCATGGGTCGGCCCTTCTACGGATGGTTCATAGGAGCTGTGGCATGTTCTGGGTACTTTTTGAACTCCGCTCAAGTGTTGAGCTTTTTGGGAAATTTTGGGTGTTTGTTTATTCGATCGAAAAGTTTAACATCGTCTAGCTATCTGTGATTGTGATACAATATTTGGAATCCACAATATTAGTTATGAGATAACTAGTTTGAATTTTACAAATCTAGCGATTTAGTCTCATTTGATCGGTTGCCCCG
This sequence comes from Agapanthus africanus, assembly GCA_030015575.1. Lineage (NCBI taxonomy): Eukaryota > Viridiplantae > Streptophyta > Magnoliopsida > Asparagales > Amaryllidaceae > Agapanthus > Agapanthus africanus. The sequence continues at coordinate 217,932,588 of JASDDO010000006.1, forward strand.
GAATTTTGATGTGGATCAAAAGTCTGTCGCAATTACGTAGTGTACGCGGATACTCGCCGGGTAACTTTATTAGATAGCCATGCCCCATAGCCTCGACCAAGTGACTGTAGGAGAACCCCGTCGCCAAAAGCATCCGTTCGGGTGCTCGCGGCCGCGGTGTTCCGCCTTAGTGCACTTTGTCGACGGCATCGGGGGTGCGGCCGTCTACTAAAGTTTTCGACGAGCATTTGATCATATTATCGGGAATCTTGTTGAATTACCCGACAGCTTATTGGAAAGTGTTTTCAATATCGAGACTAAAATGCGAGGTTTATAATTGTTAGGCATGTGATGTCTAAGGAATTCATTTGATGGGCATGAAATCCAAAGTATGTGATACATTGGGTTTATGATGTCTAAGGTGATTGCGGATTCTAATTGTTGTAGTTTTTCACTTTCTTTTCTACGACCGTAAGTGTAATATGTGGTGTATCGCCGGTTTCGGTGCTATATGTCAACGCCAATTGGGATACGTATATTTACTTACGTTGATGACATGTGATGTTATGTATTGCTGTGATATGTTATATTGGATCGTCGTGTTTTGAATAGCCGGGTTTTTTTATGTGAGATGAGAGTTTTTCATTTTCATTTATGTAAAAGCTTTTATGTAATATTCTTTTATTGGGGCACTTCCGGGTTGAGGATGATGTCACCATTGATATATATTATTTACTTTTCCGCATTAAGATAGACCCAAGGCGGGGAGCACAAGTAACCGGATTCTAGGGTCCAGTGGGAGACCATCTCGAAGAGTCAAGACCGGGTATCCTAACTCTAGAATTGGTAGGGTTGCTTGCCGCTCTAGTAGGGGTCTAGGGATGTGGGTTTGGTTATTCATCGCGACCGTGGAATCCGTGTTTTATACAGGCTTAATTTAAAACATGGAATTCCTAGTATATCCAATATTTCATATGTGTTCTTCTGCTGCTGATATTTTGTGATGTGATCACTTGATATGTTCTGAGACAAATGCCTATATTATATATATGATATATAATAACTATTGTTGCTTTTGTTTTTTATGTGATTCTTAGGAAGCATAATTAATGGGACTTCATTGATGAGATTAATGACATAAAAGAAACCTAAAGATGTTGTAGAAACTTGTTTAAAAACTGGTAGCTCTAGTTCTTGCTTTGCATAATGGTATTCCTTGCAGAATATCCAGCACCTTATTCGATAAGGAAAGAGCCGAGATCCCTTCACCGGGAGTGACCTCTTTAGCGAAACTAGCAGATGCTACAACCCACTCGGTTTGTCTTTTGATTGCTTCTATAGTTTTTGTTTTGCATAGTGGTATTTATGAAATATCTTGTACCTTATTCGATAAGGAAAGAGCCGAGATCCCTTCACCGGGAGTGACCTCTTTAGCAAAACTAGTAAAACCCTAAAAACACTCCTTTTCAAAATCACTCGATTCTACAACGATATCAAGTTCATTACGCAAAATGTTTTCATAAAAACCTGTCATAGCCCTCCGTCATTTCAGATAAGTACTACTTAGTATTTGTGCTACGTTTGTTGACCATGTTAAGGTGTAGTGTGCGGTAGCTGATTAGTACTTGTCTGCATAAGCATATGATGCAATTAGATTAGGGTAGTCATACGACTTTGTTGTCCTTGTTAAGAGTCATGCGGGTGGGTTTAATTCAATCAGGAAATGACGGGTTGAACTTGGCTAGCGCTTATGATTTGTTGACCTTGTTAAGGTCATAAGTTCCTAGGGGCAAAATATTATCGGGAATTTCAATTGTTGAAATTTGCAATGAGATTGCATACCTTGATAGTTGGATCCCGATACCCACTGCGAGTAAGAGTTACTCCTGGGAGAGTTTTACACATTACAATTAGCCGATCAAGTAGGTGTCTAGAAATGTGTTAACGGGGTTACGTTCCTGGGAAAACAAGGTTTATTTTAATTAGGTCCGTGCGAAAGCACGGGGAACCTCCCTCAAAGTACCGACACTGGCCTGGCTGAAAGATTGGCGAACTTGTAGGGTGTAATTAATCCCGGCTAGTCTTACCTTTTAGGGTTTGAAGGAAGATTTGATAAAAACAGTGGGAGCCATCCTAATTAGATAAAATAATAACCAATCTGATCTTACAAGAGCGTACGCAGAGTGTTTTCTTCTCTCTCTTTCCTGGTAGCGACCATGTCACGCCTTAATCAAGATAATAATATGGATGCGTTGACCGAACCTGCTTATTATACTGTGCTAAGGAACGTTGGTTCCGCTCTATCTTATAACTATTATAAGTCCGAGCAGGAAATAGGGGAATATCCGGATTCCCATGCCACCCAATCGAAGAAAGTGCATGTTGATGCATCTTCTTCGGGTGGGTTCATTACCGAGAACTGTTTTTCAGTATCCTCTATGTCCTGGGTATGTGATACCGGATCAGGATCCCGCATATATAATATGTTACATGGGCTACAGAAAGGTAGAGAACTGGGAATAGGTGATATGTCTCTAAGTGTAAAGAATGATGCAAGTGTTGCAGCCAAATTAGTTGGAAAATATCACCTTGTATTAATACATTGATTCTGAACAAGTGTGTTGGGGTAAAAATTTACACCCCGGTTGACCAAGTCAAAATCAAAGTCAACCCCAACCCAAGTGGGCCCAAGCCCAGATCTGGTGGGCCTATGCCCGGGTCGAGCCCGAACATGAAGCGGCCGGCCTCCCCCCACGCCAAGATAAAAATTTTGTAATAAACAATTTTGTCGTATTTCTTTTATTTTATTTCATGGATAAATGTAAGAAAAATAGGCATAAAGCCAAATTTTTGTAAAGCCCATGGCTTATGTGCAAAAAGAAATGGCACATGAGCCATGGGATAGGCAAAATGCCATTTTGTGAAGCCCAAGGGGCTATGTGTAAAGTGTATAGCCTATAAAGGCAAAGATAATGAAATATCTCAACAACTTTTTCTCTCTCCAAAAAAGTTTCAGATCTGAGATTTTTCTTCCTTCTTCAAGGTTCCAAAACCTTCTTCTTTCTTTTGAATTAAATCAAGAGTTTTACTCTTCCTTTTTCAAAACTAAATAGTTTTCTACCACAAAACCCATTAAGAGGAACTCAGATCTGCCATCAGATCTCAAAAAGAAAAGATTTTTAAATCTCACATCTCTTTATCTCCAAGATCCGGCCAGCAAAGGAAGAAGAAAGACCCATTTCCTTAACCCAAAGCATCTTAGGAGTTTAACTCCACCCTATTTTCTCTTTAGAGAATTTCCGGGGCTAAAAAAAAAACCCCTTTTCCTCGCTGGTGCGCTAGCGCTCGAGCGCAAAGCGCCCACGTGCCGACACGTGGCGCGCTTGCGCTCCAGCGCCTCGCGCTCGAGCGCAAAACGCCCACGTGCCGACACGTGGCGCGCTTGCGCTCCAGCACTCTGCGCTCGAGCGCAAAACGCCCGCGTGCCGACATGTGGCGCGCTTGCGCTCCAGCGCTCTGCGCTCCAGCGCAAAGCGCCCGCGTGCCGACACGTGGCGCGCTTGCGCTCAAGCGCTGGCCCCACGCATCCTTTGGATGTCTTTTTCCCTTTTTTATATATATATAGATATGTATACAAATGTACACATACACATACTCCACGACACTGCCTCTGTTAGAAAAAAAATTCTAACGGGACGCTGCCCCACACCCCGTAAGGGGGCTGCTAGCCCCCTTGACCCCCAGCCCACTATCCGGGTAGCGGGACCCCCGTAAAAACTCTGCGTGGCTCCCGATATATTCAAACCCCCCCTCCAAAACAACAACACACGTACACTGCACATTGAGTTCGCATGACCAGTTTGACCCGTCAATCGGAGGTTCCCTCGCCCCAAAGGCGGGGGGTAATTAACGGCAGCTTAGTTCGCGGCTGCCGGAGATTCGGATCCCCACAATCATTAAACCCCGGCCTACCCTAGGCAGGGGGAATCTGTAGTACGCCTGACAAGCGCGCGCGTATTCCCATCTCAATGGGGTGACAAAAAACACCCTACAGATTCTGGCACGCCCGGTGGGACCTTTCTCTCCTCCCATATTTCGGGTTAAACGTTCATGCGAACTCAATCAATATACATATCGATTGTCTATACTGAAATGATATTTTTTTTCTGTGCAGCAATCAACCTTCGACGACAATGTCTCCCCAGACGAATGCAGCTTCCAACATGACCCCAATTCCGTACGTGGTCAAGATCAACGCTCGTGTGGTTCTCCCCGCAAACCTCAGTCGACAGTGGGAGGAACCGCCCCGCCAGTTTGGCTCCGTCATCATCTACCCTGCCGGAAGCGCTCACCTGGCAGAGATCCCGGCGGGACAGGTGGCCAAGCCGGTCTCAAGGGGCAAGAGGCCGAATGTCGTGATCGCCAAGGCACCGCAACCGAAACTTAAGACGATGTCTGAACGATTCTCTGGTGCTCCAGCAGGGGGAAAGAACTACGGTACAAAGGGCAACATCAAATGTTGCGGACGAGCTCAGGCGATGACTCCAACAAATGCACAATCGAGCGTATCTCCAAGGCCCTCCATCGCCCGGTCTGCGGCGTCTTCCCAAAGAGCCGAAGTCTGCCAGATGCTTAGAACAAAAAAGTTAAGGCAGAAGCGGCTCAGGTATTGAGCCAACAAGAGGGCCAAGGCTTCGTCCAAATGGAATCGTGTGAAGTTCCAAGTGCAGGGTTGCCCGGCGACGACGGCTGAGTCGGACGTAAGAATCAGCAATTCCTTCGAGCCTCTGAAGTGGGTTCAGAAAAATGCTATGACCGCCAGAATCAAGAAGACAGCGGTCCGAACAGTGCCACAAAGAGACGTGTCCCGACCCCAACAGAAAAAGTATGACATTGTCTCTTCAAGAGTCTATCAAGCACTCTGTGCCGCACGAAAGCAGCGAGGAAAACCCAGAAAAGAAACGCCAGCACCATTCAAGAACCTGGTTAGGCCAGCCGCCATCAATCGACTACCAGCTACCGAAGCAAGGGGGTCAAGACAGTGATCCGTGAAATCGGCCGCCAATGATAGAAAGACGGCGGGATGTATCATCCATACGGTCTATATGGCGGGCGGGCGCCCCAGCGACAACCTTCGCAGCAAAAGCAAGGACGGGGCCACCACATCCCAAGCCCAATCTAGCCTGAATGTGGTTACCGCCGCCCAAGAACAGCCGCCCCCGCTGGATGAAGAAAACCCTCTCGATGAGGATGATAGGCAGATAGACCCCTTGGTCCATGTAGAGTCAAGCTCGGACAGCGAGGAAGAGCCGACTTTCCGCCCTAGGACTGCGGAGCAGGAGCTGCTTCAAGAGCTTCGAAAACAGCTCAGGAGCAAAGATAAAGAGATGGCCAAGCTCTATTCGAAGATTGAAGACTTAACGAACATGGTGATGCAGCTTACGGCTCAAATTGCTCGAGCGCCTCCCAATCAGGCATAAGCCGCTACTAATCAGCCGGGTGATGACAATCCGAGGCAGCCAATGTCTGTTCATTTGGGACCAAGACTGGTCGAGCCGAATGAAAGCCGGCCACATTCCGCTTCTGAGGACGCCTTGGTCCCAGATAGCACTATCCCGCTAACACAGGATCGGATAATGGATTTGGTCACCAGCAAGGTTAAAACATTGGTGGCCGAAGCTGAAGCTCAGAAAGAAATCGGCAGTAGTGGACGGCCATATCCCGCGCAGTATGATCTGATTGAGTTCCCAAGCGGCTACGTCATTCCTAAGTTTGGAAGATTTGATGGAACGGGGAATGCAAACCAGCACGTCGCCTACTTCAAAGCATCGTGCGGAAATACAGGGGGCAATGCCGCGCTCCTTCTTCGTCAGTTTGTCAACAGCCTGACCGGCGTCGCCTTCGACTGGTATGCGAGTATACCGGACGGGTCCGTCATTACCTTTTCCCAAATGGAGTCCCTGTTTCGTCAAAGGTTCATGAGTGTCAGTGATAAAATCTCCATTGCCGACCTTGTGAGGACCAAGCCGGGGAAGAATGAAAGCAACACCGACTTTATCGCCCGATGGCGTAATCTCACAGTCAAGTGCGAACCGCTGCTGGAGCAGGACCAGTCCGTCAGCCTTCTCATTGGAAACCTCAGCAATTGGATGGTCCCATTCTTGTGTACAGCGGACCTCAAGACATTTCAGGAGCTAACCAAGAAAGTCTAAATGCTGGAACACTCGAAGCAAGAGTCCCCGCCGGACTCTCAGAGAGACAAAACCTGGAAAAGCAAGCGGGACGACAACCGTAGAAGCGGGAGTTCCAGCAGTACCAATGTCTTCAATGCGTCCGAAAATGAAGAAAAGCGAAGGGCGGGCGAATCCAAAACCAACCGGTCTCGAAAGCCATTACTAGGAGGAGATGGGCCTTCCCTAGAGGAGAAAAAGAACAAGGTTTACTCTTTCAGAAGGGACAAGGTCCGCAAGATATTTAAAGATGCCTTGAACAATGGCCTACAATTGCCGGAGTCGAAAAGACCCCAAGAAGCAAAAATGACCGACAATCCTCTGTATTGCCCGTACCACCGAGTAGTGAGCCATGCGATCGAGGATTGCTATATCTTCAAAGACTGGGTCGAGAAGCAGTACAAGGCTGGAGAGATCGAGCTGTCCAAAAGCGTGTTGGTGAACAATCAAGTTGCAACCGCCAACTTTATACAGACAGAAGTTGAAGCCTTCTGGGAGAAAACAGCTAAACCTGCTGCCCTGAAAAAAGAAACTGACTCATCGCGGCCTCCGTGGAGTACGCACATATCTAATAAGACGAAGAAGATGCTAAAGCTACTTCAGAAAGAGCCCAGGATGGAATGGGAAGGACAGAAGAAGCCTACCAGTCCAGCTGCCAATGCGGCTCCATCAGGCTCAAAATCCAAGAAGCTCAAGAAGAAGAAAAGTGCAGCTCGGCGCGAAAAAGAGTCTGCAGGGAGATCGACCATTCAAAAATATATCGATTCCCTCGAATAATATGAACAAAAGGAAAGAACATTGATTCAATTGAAGGAGTTCTTCCCTGTACAAGCGGCTGAAATTCTGGAGGAGTTAGAAGAAGACTCCAATGAAGAGATCCCAGTAGTGACCTGCTACGCCATCCATCTTGGTAGCGACTCCGAGGATGATCTCTGTTTTCCCGAAGAGGACGAGGAGCTCACCATAAAGGCCAATCAAATCCAGCTCAGAAGCGGCAGGGCTCTATCGCAAAATCAGGGCAACGCCCCAAAAGGGAAGGAAAAACAAGTCGCTAATGAAGAAGATGGCAGAGAACCGGCCGATGAAAACATAAGTCCTTCCTCGGTGGACTATAATGTCTTGGCACATCTCCGGAAGGTTCCATCTCTTCTGAGCATCTACGACGCCTTGGTCCTATCTAAGGAGCTTAGAGTTGTTCTCATTCACGCTCTACAAAACCCCGAGCGGTATCAGGCTCACTTTGCGGAAATTAATATGAAAGAAGCCCAGCACGCTTTGCATGCCGCCGCAGTCATATTTAAGGATGAAGACTTGCTACTGGGAACGGCTGAGCATAATCGGCCGCTTTACGTGACCGGGTACAGCGACGGAGATCGAATTAATCGCATATTGATTGATCCGGGGTCCTCAGTGAACATCATGAACTTGCGAACTTTGAAGAGTTTGTCAATAGACGTCCGACACCTGTCAAGGGAAAGGATTGTCATTCAAGGCTTCAACCAAAATTGCCAGCAAGTTCTGGGGTCTATAGCTTTGCCAATCAAATTTGGGGATCTGCAAACTGAAGCTAAGATATACGTGATCGACGCCGACACATCTTATAAGATTCTCTTGGGGCGGCCGTGGCTCCACGATTACGGCATCATTTTGTCAACTCTCCATCAATGCATGAAGTATACTAAAAATGGCGAAGAAAGACGCATTGACAGAGACATCCAGCCGTTCGGTGTGCATGAAGTCCGATATGAAGATTCTCGGTACTTTACGAACCACCAAAATGCTAAGCCACAACTGACTGAGGATAGAACGGCCCCATGACTCAAAAGCAAATCTGCTCCGGCTATCACTTTCAAAAGCAAAAATACCCAAGTGCGCCCGCATTTCGGCAGCGACACTGATGAGTCCGACGATGGAAGCCCGTCCTTCCGCAAAACTCACTCTCATTTCGGCAGCGATACGGACGAATCTGTTACTGAAGGCCCATCTAGCAGCAAAGTCCGCCCTCATCTTGGCAGTGACACTGAAGAGTCAGAAGAAGAGGACCTGCCGTGCAACAGCTGTGCAGATCGGCCCCCCATGCAGCAAGCGAAACTACGAGAGACCTTCGAAGTCGCAGAAGGGTCCCTGGCCATCACAAGGGTGCCGGAACGGATGTGCAAAGAGCTCGACGCATTGTCAGTCTCTACCGTGGACCAGCTGAAAACTTTCTACGTGCCCGGGAGGAAAAATGGACAGAAGGGCATCCTGTTTTACAGGTCAAACCCCGTTGTGCACCCGGACGACCTTTCTGTCGTGTGCCTTCCCTATGAGAGAGGCATAAGAGCCGTCCTCAATCCCAGATACTATGCGCCCGAGATGCGGGAATACTTTAAGAAGTGCGGATGCCGGTTATATCAAACGGAGTCCGAAGCAAAGTTTTACGAAGGGCTATGGTATCCGCCCCAGGTCCGAGCACTCATCGATGGACGAATTCCAGATAGAAGGAGCATAGGCTACATTCAACCTGATTCTAGAGCGTGCTACATGATCCATGTTGGTGAGGCCAGCGAAAGATCAAATGATGATGACGAGATAGCCGAGCCAGAAGAAGCTCCTTAAGAGCTCGAAGATGGCGGACAAGCAACCTTTGATGAGCTAACCGAGATTGACTTAGGAACGCCCGATAATCCAAGGCCGACCTACATCAGCTCACTCTTGTCGGAGGAAATGAAAGAGCAGATAATTGCCCTGCTGCGTGAGTTCGTCGACTGCTTCGCGTGGACGTACAAAGAAATGCCTGGCCTTTCCCCTGAGGTAGCCGTGCATAAGCTGGCTATATCTCCTGATGCTAAGCCAGTCAAACAAGCTCCTCGAAGAATGAGAAGGGAGTTGGAAGAAAAGGTCATCGAGAAAACCAAGAAACTCATCGATGCCGGCTTCATCAAGGAAGAGAAATATGCAGACTGGATCGCATGCATAGTCCCAGTGAAGAAGAAAAATGGGCAGATCCGAGTTTGTGTTTATTTCAGGGACCTTAACAAGGCATGTCCTAAAGACGACTTTCCACTACCGGTCATGGAAATGATGGTCGATGACACCTCAAATTACGAACTGTTCACCTTTATGGATGGCTCGTCTGGATATAATCAGATCAAGATGTCGCCTGAGGATGAGAAACACACAGCATTTCGAACCCCGATCGGAATATATTGCTACAAGGTAATGCCGTTCGGACTGAAGAACGCAGGTGCTACATATCAAAGGGCAATGACCAATATCTTTGATGACCTAATCCATAAAGTCGTCGAATGTTATGTTGATGATCTGGTCGTCAAGACTAAAACCAAGGCCGATCATATCCAAGATCTTAGAACCGTTCTCACCAGACTGAGGGAATACGATCTGAAGATGAATCCTCTGAAGTGCGCTTTTGGCGTGTCATCGGGAAAATTCCTGCGCTTCATAGTCCGACATCGAGGGATCGAAGTTGACCCATCAAAGATAAAGGCCATCATGGAGATGCCCCCTCCGAATAGTCTAACGCAGCTAAGATCTTTTCAAGGAAAGCTTGCTTATATACGGAGATTTATCTCAAATTTATCGGGGAGATGTAGGCCCTTCTCAAAGCTCATGAAGAAAGGAGCTCCTTTTATCTGGGATGCCGAATGTCAAGCAGCGTTTGAAAGAATCAAACAATACTTGTTGCATCCTCCAGTGCTGGCCGCTCCCATTCCAAATAAACCGTTGATTCTCTACACCGCCGCGCTAGATGAGTCACTCGGTGCGCTCCTCGCCTAGAATAACGAGGAGGGAAAGGAAAATGCCCTCTACTACCTCAGTCGAACTCTAGTCGGGGCGGAACACAACTATTCCCCAATCGAAAAGCAATGCCTGGCTCTGATATTTGCTGTGAAGAAGCTGAGGCACTATCTGCTGGCTCATCGGGTTATGCTGATCTCCAAGGTCGACCCGCTCAAACACTTGATGACCAAAGCAAGCCTAGTCGGCAGAATGGCAAGATGGGCTGTCATGCTACTTGAGTTTGACATAGTTTATACTCCTCAGAAAGCAGTAAAAGGGCAAGCTCTTGCAGACTTTCTCGCCGCTCATCCCATACTAGAAGGGTCGCCGCTAAATTGTGAGTTACCCGACGAACAAGTGCTGCACCTCGAGAATGACGAGCCATGTTGGGAGCTCTACTTCGATGGGGCCTCATCGATAAGAACCTCCAGTAAATCAAGCGTCCCGGAGATAAAAGCAGGGATAGGATTGGTGTTCATCACGCCATCAATGGGAACCTTACGGCGTTCTTTTGCTCTCACTGAGCCTCGCACAAACAATGAGGCCGAGTATGAAGCTCTGATAGCTGGTTTGGAGCTTGCCATAGAAATGGAAATCCTTCGGCTACGGGTTTACTGTGACTCCCAGCTTGTCGTCAACCAAGTAAGCGGCGACTATAAGATATACAAACCCGAGTTAGCTCGGTACAGAAGCCGGGTGGTGGAACTCATGAAACGGTTCACTCATATTGAACTAATGAGAATTCCCAGAGCGTTGAACGGAAAAGCCGACATACTCGCTCGCTTAGCCAAGGAGCTGGCTGATCCTGACATGGACGAAATTCTGATCACAGTCAGGAGCCGGCAAATTCTACCCCCAGTCTCTCTATGAGAAGAGAAAAGCATGGAACATAAGAGCAGTCCCGCCGAAGAAGCTTCGATCATCCAAGACGAGCCCGATTGGAGAGAACCCTTCATAGAGTACCTCTGATACGACAAGCTGTCCGAAGAAAAATCTGCGAGGATTCAGCTGAAGAAAAGAGCTCTCCGATACGTGTTTGTAAATGACACGTTATACCGCAGGTCATATGACCAACTCTGGCTTAGGTGTCTGTCATTGGCCGAAGCCCAAAAGGTCATGAAAGATGTTCACTCAGGCATTTGCGGTGCTCACCAATCTGGCCCCAAGATGCGACTTCAAATCAAACGGCTTGGGTATTACTGGCCCACCATGATACAGGATTGTGGAGAACATGCAAAGAAATGTCAGATCTGCCAAATCCATGGTGATTTCATTCACAAGCATCCCAATCCGTTGCATCCTACGGTGGCGTCGTGGCCCTTCGAAGTCTGGGGCACCGACATTGTTGGCCCAATTGATCCTCCGTCATCTAAAGGCCACCGGTTCATACTGGCCGCGACAGACTATTTCTCCAGATGGGCTGAAGCTGTCCCGCTAAAAGAAGTCAAGACAAAAGATATTCTGACATTCTTCCAGCATAATATTCTATACCGCTTCGGTACACTAAGAAGAATCATTTCTAACAACGGGCCTTCTTTCAAGAGCTTTAATGTCTCAAGATTCGCTACTCAGCACAAGATAGACTGGAGATATTCCTCCATCTATAATCCAAGAGCCAATGGGCTAGCCGAAGCCTTCAATAAGACTCTTTGCAAGTTTCTGAGGAAAAATGCTTCAGCCAACAAGAGAGACTGGAATCTCAAGCTTCACGAGGCATTGTGGACATATCGTACCACGCACCGTACTCCAACTCAGTCCACTCCATACTCATTGCTCTTCGGAGTGGAGGCGGTCCACCCCCTCGAAGTCGAAGTTCCAAGCTTAAGAATGGCCGTTCAGCATGAGTTGACGGAGGAGGAAAACGTGCTCCTTCGACTTGAAGAACTCGATGCCCTCGAAGAAAAGAGGCTCGTGGTGCAGAAAAGTCTGGAGCTATACCGAGCCCAAATGTCATGGGCCCATGACAAGATAACCCGTCTCCGCGCTTTCAAGAAAGGTGAATTGGTGTTGGTCCTCAAAAGACCGATCATCCCCAATCGACATGCCAAGGGAAAATTCGAGCCAAACTGGGAAGGACCATACGTCATCGAGAAAGTGTTCGACGGAGGATCCTACCAACTAATAAGTGCCGAGGGAGAAAGGCCCATGCCACCCATCAATGACCGATATCTCAAGAAATACTACACGTGAATGCTCCAAGTCGCAGGCGAATTGAGCACATCAGCCCTACGGTCTGGATCATACATCCTGCAAAACCGTATACAATCCACGGGCATAAATGACCCCTATCTCTCCCAAATCCTTCCGGTGAGACTACTTTTAAAGTCCCACCAGTGGCAAAAAAAGAGAAAAAAAAAGAAATAAAAAATAAATGGTATGTCCACAAGCAAAACGGGCACGGATGAAAACCCGAAAGGGCTCCGTGAGTAAAAACAGCAGGACTACCGGCGAGTCTGTGAAAACCCGAAAGGGCGCAAACTCGTGAAAAGAGATGAAATACACTCGCAAAGTCCTCTCGACCTTGTGAGGAGAAAACCCTGCGTGAGATCCTTACGACTCACAAAGGAGCAACACACTTAGGAATCCTCATGATTCCTAAGGAGAAAACACACCTGCGGAATCCTTACGACTCGTAGGGAGAAAATGCTTTTATGGGACCCTCACGGCCCATAAAATTGAAAAGCCTTAGGTGATAGGGACCAAAACCTGTCTCCTAAGCCATCGTTCCCCAACGGGTAACGGCAAATGATGAGTCGCTCCTGGCATTTCGCTTCAGTGTTAGCGGTGCTGATGCCGACCAAAAACCCAAATCCCAAGTCCTCCCAAGGCAAATGATGAGTTGCTCCTGGCATTATTCCAGTGCAGCAATGCTGATGCCAAACAATATCCAAATCCCAAGTCCTCCCACGGCGAATGATGAGTCGCTCCTGGTACCACATTCCAGTGCAGCGATGCAGACGCCAACAAAGCCCTAAAATTTTTCCGGCCCTACGGTCTGGATCATACATCCTGCAAAACCGTATACAATCCACGGGCGTAAAACAATCCCGATCTCTCCACAAAAAAAAGAGAAAAAAGAAGAAGAAGAAGAAAAAAAAAATAAAAATAAAATAACGGTATGTCCACAAGCAAAATGGGCACGGATGAAAACCCGAAAGGGCTCCGTGATTAAAAACAGCGGAACTGCCGGCGAGTTTATGAAAACCCGAAAGGGCGCAAACTCGTAAAAAAGAAAAGAAATGAAATGCACTCGTAAAGTCCTCTCGACTTTGTGAGGAGAAAATTCCCGCGTGAGATCCCCACGACTCACAAAGGAGCAACACACTTAAGAGTCCCCACGACTCCTAAGGAGAAAATACACCTACGGGATCCTTTCGACTCGTAGGGAGAAAATGCTTTTATGGGACCTTCACGACCCATAAAATTGAAAAGTCTTAGGTGATAGGGATCTAAACCTGCCTCATAAGCCATCAATTCCCAAATCCTCTCGGGGCAAATGATGAGTTGCTCCTGGCATTATTCCAGTGCAGCAATGCAGATGCCAAACAAAAACCAATTCCCAAACCCTGTCATGACAAATGATGATTCGCTCCAGATACCATATTCCAGCGTAGCGATACTGATGTCAACCCAAATCAAAATCAACAAGTCAACTTCCACTCTGACACCGCAGAAAGCGGAGCAAGTCAGAATCCAATCTCGACACCGCTAGAAGCGGAGCAAGTCAAGTCTACCCCTGACACTGCAAGAAGCAGAGCAAGTCAAATCAAGCACCGACCGTCCAAGTCGCAAAAAGGGCAGAACCGACCGTCCAAGTCGCAAAAAGGGCAGCATCGACCGTCCAAGTCGCTAAAATGGCAGCATCGACCGTCCAAGTCGCAAAAAGGGCAGCATCGACCGTCCAAGTCGCTAAAATGGCAGCATCGACCGTCCAAGTCGCAAAAAGGGCAGCATCGACCGTCCACGTCGCTAAAATGGCAGCATCGACCGTCCACGTCGCTAAAATGGCAGCACCGACCGTCTAAGTCGTTAAAATGGCAGCACCGACCATCCACGTCGCTAAAATGGCAGCACCGACCGTCCACGTCGCAAAAAGGGCATAACCGACCGTCCAAGTCGCAAAAAGGGCAGCACCGACCGTCCACGTCGCTAAAAAGGAAGCACCGACCGTCCAAGTCGCAAAAAGGGCAGAACCGACCGTCCAAGTCGCAAAAAGGGCAGCACCGACCGTCTAAGTCGCAAAAAGGGCAATATCGACCGTCCACGTCGCTAAAAGGGCAGAACCGACCGTCCAAGTCGCAAAAAGGGCAGAACCGACCGTCCAAGTCGCAAAAAGGGCAGCACCGACCGTCCAAGTCGCAAAAAGGGCAGCACCGACCGTCCACGTCGCTAAAAGGGCAGCACCGACCGTCCAAGTCGCAAAAAGGGAAGCACCGACGGTCCGCGTCGCTAAAAGGGCAGCACCGACCGTCCAAGTCGCAAAAAGGGCAGAACCGACCGTCCAAGTCACAAAAAGGGCCGCATCGACCGTCCATGTCGTAAAAAGGGCAGTGCCAGCTTCCCAAAAGGTGGGAACCGAATCAAGTCGCCTCCACGTGAAAGAAGATCCATCAATTTCATGCACACGACCTACATATGTGGTGTGCATTTATTGATGGGGGGCAATTTGTTGGGGTAAAAATTTACACCCCGGTTGACCAAGTCAAAATCAAAGTCAACCCCAACCCAAGTGGGCCCAAGCCCAGATCTGGTGGGCCCATGCCCGGGTCGAGCCCGAACATGAAGCGGCCGGCCTCCCCCCACGCCAAGATAAAATTTTTGTAATAAACAATTTTATCGTATTTCTTTTATTTTATTTCATGGATAAATGTAAGAAAAATAGGCATAAAGCCAAATTTTTTTAAAGCCCATGGCTTATGTGCAAAAAGAAATGGCACATGAGCCATGGGATAGGCAAAATGCCATTTTGTGAAGCCCAAGGGGCTATGTGTAAAGTGTATAGCCTATAAAGGCAAAGATAATGAAATATCTCAACAACTTTTTCTCTCTCCAAAAAAGTTTCAGATCTGAGATCTTTCTTCTTTCTTTAAGGTTCCAAAACCTTCTTCTTTCTTTTGAATTAAATCAAGAGTTTTACTCTTCCTTTTTCAAAACTAAATAGTTTTCCACCACAAAACCCATTAAGGGGAACTCAGATCTGCCATCAGATCTCAAAAAGAAAAGATTTTTAAATCTCACATCTCTTTATCTCCAAGATCCGGCCAGCAAAGGAAGAAGAAGGACCCATTTCCTTAACCCAAAGCATCTTAGGAGTTTAACTCCACCATATTTTCTCTTTAGAGAATTTCCGGGGCTAAAAAAAAACCCCTTTTCCTCGCTGGTGCGCTAGCGCTCGAGTGCAAAGCGCTCACGTGCCGACACGTGGCGCGCTTGCGCTCCAGCGCACTGCTCTCGAGCTCAAAACGCCCACGTGCCAACACGTGGCGCGCTTGCGCTCCAGCGCACTGCGCTCCAGCGCACTGCGCTCGAGCGCAAAACGCCCACGTGCCGACACGTGGCGCGCTTGCGCTCCAGCGCCTCGCGCTCGAGCGCAAAACGCCCACGTGCCGACACGTGGCGAGCTTGCGCTCCAGCGCTCTGCGCTTGAGCGCAAAGCGCCCACGTGCTGACACGTGGCGCGCTTGCGCTCCAGCGCTCTGCGCTCGAGCGCAAAGCGCCCACATGCCGACACATGGCGCGTTGCGCTCCAGCGCTCTGCGCTCGAGCGCAAAACGCTCACGTGCCGACACGTGGCGCTCAAGCGCCCAGGCGCTGGCCCTACGGATCCTTTGGATGTCTTTTTCCCCTTTTTTTTATATATATACATATGTATACAAATGTACACATACACATACTCCACGACACTGCCTCTGTTAGAAAAAAATTTCTAACGGGGCGCTGCCTCGCACCCCGCAAGGGGGCTGCTAGCCCCCTTGACCCCCAGCCCGCTATCCGGGTAGCGGGACCCCCGTAAAAACTCTGCGTGGCTCCCGATATATTCAAACCCCCCTCCAAAACAACAACACACGTACACTGCACATTGAGTTCACATGACCAGTTTGACCCGTCAATCGGAGGTTCCCTCGCCCCAAAGGCGGGGGGTAATTAACGGCAGCTTAGTTCGCGGCTGCCGGAGATTCGGATCCCCACAATCATTAAACCCCGGCCTACCCTAGGCAGGGGGAATCTGTAGTACGCCTGACAAGCGCGCGCGTATTCCCATCTCAATGGGGTGACAAAAAACACCCTTCAAAGTGTTATTACATACCGAACCTGATATACAACATTACATCAGATTCTTTATTAAATTAAAGAAGGATATAATTATGTATTGGAGGATAATGTTGTGAACATTTTCCTGAATCAAGAGTTGATTCGATCAAACACGTTATATAATAGCATATACCTTCTAAATCAAATCACAGTTCAAAGTATCTAGAATACACACAAGAGGAATAGTTCAAAAATGAACGAATCCTTCTTGTGGTATTGTAGACTAGGTCATATCAATGCGGCACGACCAGCTAAGTTACATAAGGGTGAATATGAGAATCTGTTCGAATTTTCATCTTATGATACTTACCAGTCTTGTCTCAAAGGTAAAATGATAAATACTCCGTTTACTGGAAACAGAGAAAGAGTTACTGAACTCTTGGGACGGATACATGATGATGTATACGGTCCTATGTCTACAAATGCCAAGGTTGGTTTTTCGTACTTCATTATATTCACTGATCTTCTCTCAGGATTCGGACATATGTTCCTGTTGAAACACAAGTCTGAAACTTTTGAGAAATTCAAGGAATATAAGATTGAAGTTGAGAACCAAATGGATAGAAGTATTAAAGTCCTATGATGTGATCGAAGAGGAGAATACTTGTGCATGGAGTTCCTGGATTTTCTAAATATAGAATAGGATTCTCTCATAGCTTACTCCTTCGTATACACCACAACACAACGGTGTATCGGGACGGAGGTATCACACCCTATGAGATATGGCACGCTCTATGATGAGTACTGCCGAGTCACTTGTTTCCTTTTAGAGTTATGCACTTGAGAAGCTGCATACCTATTGAATAGGGTTCCAACCAAATCAGCGCCTACTACTCCATATGAGATATGGTGTGGGAAGATACTATGTCTTAAACGAGTTAAGATATGGGGTTGTCCGGCCTATGTTGAAACGCAAAATCCGGACAAGCTCGAGGCAAGGTCAGTTCTGTATAAGTTTGTTAGGATATCCCAAACATTTGTGAGGGAATATCTTCTACCACTCTGAGGAGCAAAAGGTGTTTTGTTTCTCAGCATGCCACCATTTTAGAAAAGGAATTTCTTGTGAAGAAATTAGTGGTCATGAGGTAGAACTGGAAGTTGTTCCAGCTACACAAACTAACGGCTGATGATTTGGTGAAACCAAAGGATTCAATAGTCTCTAACGAACCTCAGCCTCTCCATGAATCTGGTAGGGTTCCTTATCCACTTGAGAGATACTATGGTTTTCTCGGTGATAGTGAGAGTGAGGATTGCATCATGGTAGATGATGGCCCAACTAGGTTCAGGCAGACCATCATGAGTGGGGACTCTGTGTAAAGGTTGGATGCTATGCAATCAAAGATGGAATCCATGTACATCAATAAAGTATGACTTTGATTATTGCACCTGAAGGGGTAAAACCCATTGGGAGCAAATGGATCTTGAGAAGATTATTGGCGTAGATGGAAAAGTTGAGACTTTCAAAACTATGCTTAAGTCCATCAGGATTAAAGCAGGCATCGCGGAGTTGGAATATCTGTTTTGATGTGGCAGTCAAAGAGTTTGACTTCATCAAAATGGTAGATGAACCTTGTATATACAAGAAGGTTGTAGAGAGTGAGGTTTTCTTACACGTATTATACGTAGATGACATACTCTTGATAGGAAATGGTTTCCTATGCTACACTCGGTCAAGCTCCTCTTATCACGATGATTCTCCATGAAGGATCTGGATGATAGCTACTATATCTTGTTGATTATGATCTATAGTGATAGATCTATGTGGATATTCGGAGTGTCCCAAATCCAGGTACATTAACACTGTGCTAAAAAAGTTTAGTATGGAAGATTCTAAGCGTGGTGGTTCGCCCACTTACTCATGGATCACTCTCTCCAAAAAGATGTCTCCCAAGACTAATTTGGAGAGAGCTCGTGTGCAAGGGATACCCTATGCTTCGGCAGTAGGCTCTATCATGTATGCGATGTTATGTACTAGACCAGATGTAGATGACTCACTAGGTGTAGCGATCAGGAATCAATCGGATCTTGGAAGAATCACTAGAAAGCTGTGGAGGACATTCTTAAGTACTTGAGAAGCACTAAATGAATGTTCTTGGTTCGAGCTTCCAGAGTGATAAGGTCGACTGATAGTCAGTCACAGGCATTGTCTTTACCTTCAGTGGAGGGACGGTATGTTGGAAGAGTTCCAAGTTAGAAACCGTAACAAACTAGACGATAAAGGCTGAATACATTGCTACCAACGATGCTGCCAAAGTGGTTGTCTGGGCATTTCTTGTTCATGAGATGAACAGGGTTCCTACCATTGAGCGTCCAATAACTGTTATTGTGACAACAATAGAGTTGTGGCTTTGGCCTAGGAACGCAGGTCCCATCAGCGTTCCAGACATATTCTGAGGCAAGTATCACCTGATCAGGGAGATGGTTGATCTCTAAGGGATGGAGGTCAGAAGAGTAGACCGGAAGGATAACACAGCGGATCCACTCAAAAAGGCCTTACCCTAGAGAGACTTCTATAGGACGTTGAGTATGAGATACTACAATAAATAGCCTTAGTGCAAATGGGAGATTGTTAGTTATATGTATGCCCTAGAGGCCATTACTATACATACGATGTATATTGTGGTGGATGCTTGGACATATATAGGGAGGAATTTCTTGCTCGACATGATAGTATGCTATCTGGTTGCTCTTTATCTTAACATGTACATTTATTGTCTCTCTATTACATGTTGATAAAGCCCTTAGGATGAGTACTTGACTACCAGGATTATGATGCAGATTATACTAGTGGGGCAGAGGTAGTCGGTAAGTACATCCTTAGATTGTTCCTAGTCGTGGGAGTATCGAGACAGGGCATCGATACTCCAGAGTAGACTAGCGTATACGCTTCTTGACCCATATGATGGGCGATGGATGATCCTGTATCCATTGGTGTTTGACATCAGAGAAGGTATACGAGTGCTCAGTAGAGACTGGGTACACTGGACGGACTCGCCGAGAACTCCTAGATGGTATTATACCTATTGTCAGATAGCAGTTCTCTGGTGACACTGGTACATGTTAGTCTGTCGACCCGAGATCGTCATAGTGTCTTGTGTGATTCCCACTGTGTTTTGATTTCCACCATACTACGGTCAAGAGATCGTGTAAAAAGGTGGTTTTTGGGTACAGTCCCGAGTCACATGGAGGCAATGAGCGATAAGAGGGGATTCGTCTCTCCCGGTATAGGGAGTTGATGTTGCGCCATGCTCGATTGGCCATAACAGGAAATCCCTGGCCAGGGTTGCTGAGATCTACTAGTAAGTGTTATCAGTAGTTTCTCGAACCGTTATGGACCTTGTATCGGCATGACTTATCAGGCTATTGGGGTCTGACGTTATACCACCCCAAGCTGTGATATGCGACATACCTTACGAAGAGACCGGACTGTACGGTAGTGTTACTGATTGGATTCATAGGAGTATGAGCACGCTTGCTTGTTGATCTTCTGATCGCTCAATACCGGGTGGCCGTTACGTTTAGCAAACCGCTTGCGGCTTGTAGGTGTTTGATATGATCATCACCTACCGGCGTATTGACGAGTCTTTAGAGTCCTACACAGAGGTTTCCTGGTTCATGCGAAACGGAGTAGGATCACATATGTGATATGTGCGGGACCGAAATTAATGCGCGTATATGATACCGCATTCTATTCTCGTGATTTGTGACATCGGTCGGTTATATGTGATATAGCCGGGTTATCGGATCAAGTGTTGATTCGATAAGTTGTTACATTTGATATTAGTCGGTTATATGTGATATAGCCGGATTATTAAATCAAGTGTTGATTCAATAATTTAATGTATAATTATATATTTGATATATTAAATTACATTAACTAATATTAGTTCACTTAAGCTTTTCTTTTTCTCACTTATGATACACTTAACATATATGCGATATACATTAATTGTATTGTTTTCTTTTACACAAAATATATATGTGATATATATTGTTATTCATGTTAGGTTACACATGCAACATGGATGTATGAGACTCACACCATGCTTGATTTAATGTGGGATTAATATTTATTATTAAGTAATTCAAAATCATTTGGAATTAGTCATGGTTGAGCTTGGAAGAAGCTTGTAGAACATTGACTTAGTCCACTTGTTTTTGTCTTGCTTAATATATTTATTAACCTAACCATTAACCTTACACCATGGTTTATTCTCTACATGAGTTTGTGTATGACATAAACTCACCCATGATTGCATTTCTAACCTCATGAGTTTTTATTCTCATCTCATCTTCAACTTCTTCTTCATCTCCCTCAAGCTCTCTAGGTTTTGAGGAAGTGAAGAAATATTGTGATAAAAATAAATCTAAAGTGAGCCCATTTCCTACTTCATCATCCTCTACTATATTAACCATTTAGTTTAGGGTGTTTGCTTCACTAATCTACCATTAGTGAAGAGGTAGCATTAGCTTGAGTCTCCTCGACGTAGATCATCTTCGGCCTCGAAGATTTTGAGCAAGCTTGTTCATTTCTTCATGTGAATCCTTACTAGAGTTCGGGTGTTCACTACTTGGAGCAAAGGGACTACTATACGGAGCTTTAGAAGTAAAGGACCAGTCTACAAAGGTTGTATTCCTCATTCACTAAGTTGCAAAGTTGTTTGCATGTTGTATTGTTTAAAACTCTAGTTAAGATTCTAGGATTAGGGTTGTTTAACATGGCAAAAATTAGAAATTGGCATGGACGATACCTTCCGAAATTTTGCTGCCGCGCTACATAACCCTACAAAGCCTTCGTCACTTCTCAACAAAAATAACCCTAGATTAACTTAGAAATCCAAAAAAACCCAAGAAAAATCAAGAAAACCTTTAAAAAATGAGCTAGAGAAAGAAAAACCCGATTTTTCACATTTAGGGTTAGAATTTAGGAGTGAGGAACCTATTTCTCTAGACCTAAATTGTCTAGCATGAATTTCAACCCTTCAAACAACAACTTTGAAAAAATGGGGATCCAAAATCCCCTCTTTGTGTTTTCTTTGTTTCATGCATTTTTAGCTCATTTTTATTATTTATGCAAGTGGAATGGATCCTCTTTGCGTTTTTTTTTATTTTCTTGTTTTTCCCTTGAGATCGAGATATATTCGATAAAGAGAGGAGGATTCGTCCTGGGACTCTCTCCATAGATCGAAATCTCTTAAAAATTCAAAAAGAAATTTAAAAAAATGGCTTAGTTCTTTGGTCGACTTCTTGTCATGTCCTATTTTTTCCGTGAATTTTGGCCAAAAGAGCAAAGAGCATAAGATTATATCCGAGGACTCTCTGTTATGAACCTTTTTTTAATCAAAACTCGAGCAAAACAAAACAGAGGATAACTTGAGAAAAATTGTGCATCGGTTACTGTCTTTGCCTAGGTACCCATATGCCTTTTAATAAGGCGCCCAGGTATCCCGAGATACTCATGCGCCTTTTATGTAATATTTCAGAAAATATAAAATATTATTTTTGGAATTTAAATAATAAGTTAATAAATTTTATGAATATTATAAAAGTATGGAAATTATTTTTAATGGAATGGTATAATTATATACACATAATTTGAAAAATAATTGGAATATTAATATGAATTATAAATTATGAAAGCATTTGATTGAATTGGGCATTTTATAAATTAGTATACAATATTTATATACAAGTTTCTGTTAAATTTGATTAGTAGATTACTAATTATGCATTAAACCAAATACATTTTTGTTAACCATATTTAATGTGCCATGACACATTGTATTATGTTTCATTGCATGGTTTTGAGTTTCTTTTGTTTTTAAAAAAAAAAAGAAAATGAGAAAAGAAAAGAAAAGAAATAAAAATGAGGAGGGATAAGGAAGTATGGTTGTTAGAGAGAGAAGGTTCTACAACCTTTCATTTGGCTTTTCTTCATCTCATCTTTTCTTCATTTGCTTCCCTCATTTTCATTCTTCATTTCCTCCTCCATTTTTCTCCACCTCCTCCACCACCCATTCTACCATAACAAAACGCCCTCGAAACTTCATTAAAACCCAAATTCCCTACACAAATTATTCCCGAGCTCACTACAAGTATCATGGTAGGATCAATTTCTAGTTTTGAGCCCATTTGGCCATCTTAGAATTTTCTTGAGTTGCTTTTGAGGTAATATAGTCACCTTTCACCAAGTTTTTATGTTTCTTAACCTCACAAAATAGTTTAGAGCTTAAAAGTGTATGTTTAGTGAACTTGGAAAATTCTAGGGTGATCTTTGGTGGTTTAAATGAGTAATAATGTCATAGTAGAGAGTTTAGAGAGTGACTATTGGCCTTTTAGGGATAGAATCTCTGGTCTAAGTGAGTTTAGTTTTACAAAACCAAGCCATGAGATTTTCTCTCTCATGGAGACTTCATTATTTTGTGATGGCTCATTTTCTTCACTTGGTTTTTTTTCTCACTTGGGCTTTGGAGATGAGGAAAACACTCTCAGCATTAGCCTCACTCTCCTCTAGCTTTCTTGAGTTTCCTCCACCTTCATCTTCCACCTCCTCTCAACCCTCTCATGTGTTGAGAATCATGAGAGGAGGTGAGATGAGATAGATAAACACTTAGATCACTACATCCCAGGCATTCTAGACTAGCATCCTAGAATCCCTAGTTGCTTCACTTGCTTTCGATATGGAGCTAGAGCCATGAGCTACATCCCTCGGGTGGATCATCTTCGACGGAGGAAGACCGGCGGCCAAGCTTGTTCGAGCACGCCTCAAGGACTAAGGAAGTTGATGGAAGACCGAAGGACTTAGTTCTTTTGGTATAACCCTTTCTAACCCTTTAGTTTAGCTCTTTGTTATATGTTAGTATAGGTTTATGGTTCGATCTTGAGAGGGTTTTGTTTGCGCCAAAATTTTAAATGCCAGTTTTTGTTCCGCGGCCGTCTTGTGGCAATGTTGGGTTTTCGCCTGCGCCCTGGCCATCTACCGTGGCCGATGCGGTCAGAATGAGCTCGTTAGGGACGAGGACTGACCATGATATTCTTTTGGTGACGTAGAAACGTATTGATATATTGTTTATGCTAGGATTTCTCGTTTGAGATGAGCGTTCGGGATCTGCGCCAGATGATCGGGCCATTGCTAGAGGCCTACCAGATTGTGAAGACTGTTGATATATATCTTACTCCAGAGATCGTGGTATTATCTACCGTGCAGACAGATGAACCAGCTGTTGCTGAGATTGATGGAATATCGCCTCTAGAGTTTACAAGTTGAAGCCACATAGGTTTACAGACAGGGATGTGGTAGAAGGTCACTAGTTATTCTTGGATAAAGTGACTAAAATAATTCGTCTATTTGGATTCCTCGACGCAGGAATCGGTTAAGTTGAATAATTCTAGTCCGAAAGGTCTTTCTTAGACCTGGTGTAAGTCGATCAAGAGAGGACGAGCAAAGCGTATTCCTTTGATACCTTGGACGAGTTTCTGAGGACATAATCAGCTAGATGTCTTCCACAGAGTGGTGAAGATGCCCGAGTTCGTAACTTAGAGTCCTTATGAGAGACTTTGAATATGACTACAGCCAAATTGGATTGCAGTCCACACAGTTACGAAGAGATGATTCTGAATTGGTCAATATTTAAGGAAAGTGGATAAGGGGTTCGTGTGGACTCTTAATGAGTCGTTCTTCTCCGTTGATACCAGAGGCTTGATATGTACGCAGAGGCGTTGAGCACGGCCATAATTCTAAATGGAAATCGTGATGAAAATGCAGTTGTCCCGGAATGAGAAACGGGTTAAATAAAGAGCGCCAACTTCTGGGCAGCCCGACAGAGATGATATTGGAAGGGACCATGGCATGTACTTTCCCAAGTACTTCAGCGATAAAGATTTTGACCCAGGATCGGTTGTATCACATATATTCAAAGGGCCAGAGGCCACCATCATCGATGCGCTACATTACGAGTGGCCATGTTAATTGGCCAGGAGATGTTCAGAGAAGCGTCAGAACGGGACTGTTTTCGTCATTACTCCTAACCGGGCTGTTGAGCCGAGGAGTCATTCAATTGGTGATCCACAGAGAAAAATGAGGACCCAGGGACAGAGAACGCCGGACCATGAGCAGGAGGCAAGAAGACATTCTTGCTCTGCCAGTCTTGGGTACACCAGCACCTTTCGACATTGAAGGAGGTGTACCTCAATATTATTTATTTTTTATTTGTATTTTTTGATCCGAGTATCCCGCCTATATCGTTTTAGGATTTTGAGTTTTGATGATTTAGTTTCATGATTGATATTTTCGTACACCATAGCTGCACTTGACAGATATTTCCTATGTGCACCACAGTTGCACTTGATTCATATTTTTATGTATTAGCTGTACTGATTTTTGTTTTTGTGTTTATCCATTGCACTTGATTTTGTTTTGTGCACTTGTTGCACATATTTATGATTCCGTGTATTCCGATACAGTCGATTTTGATTTTGTGCACCCGATATACTTGATTTTGATTTCGTGCATATAGTATGCACTTGATTTTGACTTATGCACTCGGTGTAGTTCATGTGCGCT
Source organism: Agapanthus africanus (assembly GCA_030015575.1). Taxonomy (NCBI): domain Eukaryota; kingdom Viridiplantae; phylum Streptophyta; class Magnoliopsida; order Asparagales; family Amaryllidaceae; genus Agapanthus; species Agapanthus africanus. The sequence continues at coordinate 217,957,452 of JASDDO010000006.1, forward strand.
TTCAGTGCATTGATGTGGGTTTTGTGCACGCAGTTGCACATGTTTACGATTTTATATATCTCGGTATACTTGTTTTTGATTTTGTGCATGTTGTATACCGTTGATCCTGATTCATATACTTGATATTTATTTTCGTGCACCCTAGTGCACTAAATTATGTTTTCATGCATCATGTGCACTTGATAGTCATTTTCGTGCACCCTATTGCACTAGATGCTTTTGTGCGGACCCGACGCACTTGATTTAGATTCTTGCGCACACTTGGCGCACTTGATGTGATTTTGTGCACACCAGATGCACTTAATCGTGATTCTTCGTGCATACTAGATGCACCTGGTATTGTTGTCGTGCACACCCGTTTCACTTGACAGATACTTTCGTGCACAGCCGTTGCACTTAGTTTTTGTTTCTGTGCACATTCGTGGCACTTGTATTTGACTTTGATTTTCGTGCGCACCAGACGCACGTGGTATTTTTGTATACACTTATTGAGATTTATTTCTTTCGGGCATCATGTTTTTTATGATATATACTATATTATATAGTAACCGAGCAGGACTAGTCTGAGGACAGTACCTGAGTATTTTGCATGCATCGACATTTACCGAAGGGATTTTCAAAATGAACTATAGTCTCAATATTTTCCTATGTGTCCATGAGTGACACAAACTTTTACAAAGAAAACCCTTCCAAATCATTTTTAAAAGGCGGGACTGTTAGTGATATGTATGCCCTAGAGACCATTATTGTATGATATAGTGGATGCTTGGACATATATATGGAGGACCTTCTTGCTCGACATGATAGTATGCTATCTGGTTGCCTTTATCTTAACATGTTCATTGGTATTATTATATTGTCTCTCATATACATTTTGATAAAGCCCATAGGATATTGGCTTGACTACCAGGATTATGATGCAGATCATACTACTGAGGCCTTGGTAGTCCACAAGCACATCCTTCAATTGCTCCTAGTCGAGGGAATATCGAGACAGGGCATCGATATTTCAGAGTAGACTAGTGTGTACGTTTCTTGACCCTGTATGGGGCGATGGTTGATCCCATATCCATTGGTGTTTGACATCAAAAATTGTACATAGGTGCTCATTAGAGAATGGGTACACTGAACAGGACTCGGTGAGAACTTCTAGATGATAATATACCTATCATCAGATAGCAGTTCTCTGGTGACACTGGTACAGGTTAGTCTGTAGACCCGAGATCATCATAGAGACTTGTGTGGTTCCCACTGTGCTTTGATTTCCTCCCTACCATGGCTCAAAGGTGTCGTGCAAACAGGTGGATTTTGGATACAGTCCCGAGTCACATGGAAGAAATGAGCGATAGGAGGGGTTTCATCTCCCCCGGTATAGGGAATTGATGTTGCGCTATGCTCGATTGGCTATAACAGGAATGCCCAGGCCAGGGCTGTTGATGAGATTTACTGGTAAGTGTTATCAGTAGTTTCTCATACCATTATTTTAGGAATATGTATGCCCTAGAGGCCATTATTGATGATATAGTGGATGCTTGGGCATATATATAGAGGACTCTCTTGCTCGACATGATAGTATGCTATCAAGTTATCTTTATCTTAACATGTAGACTGGTATTTTTTACTGTCTTGCTCTCACATATTGATAAAGCCCTTAGGATATGTACTTGACTACCAGGATTATGATGAGATCATACTAGTAGGGCCAGGGTGGTCCATAAGTACATCCTTTAATCAGTTCCTAGTCTTGGGAATATCGAGAACAGGGCATCGATATTCCAGTATAGACTAGTGTGTACGTTTCTTGTCCCTTAGAGGGCGATGGTTGATCCCACAACCATTTGCGTGTGACATCAAAGATTGTACACAAGTGCTCATTGGAGAATAGGTACACCGAACAGGACTCGCCGATGACTCATATATGCTAGTATATCTATCGTCAGATAGCAGTCCTCTGGTGACACTGGTACATGTTAGTCTGTAGATTCGAGATCGTCATAGAGTCTTGTGTGGCTCCCACCGTGCTTTGATTTCCTCTCTACCACGGCTCAAACGAGTCGTGCAAACAGGTGGATTTTGGGTACAGTCCCGAGTCACATGGAGGGAATGAGCGATATGAGGGGTTGATGTTGCGCTATGCTCGATTGGCTATAACTGGAAGTCCTGGCCAGGGCTGCTGCTGAGATTTACTGATAAGAGTTATCAGTAGTTTCTCAAACCGTTATAGGTCAGACATCAGCATGACTTATCACGTTACCGGAGACTGACGTTTACCACCCCTAGACATGATATGCGACATATCAGACGAAGAGACTGGACTATACGGTAGTGTTATTGATAGGCTTCATGGAGAGTATGGACGAGCTTGCTTGTTGATCTTCATATCGCTCAATACCCGGGTAGCCGTTACGTCCAGCTAGTACCGCTGATGGCTTGTAGGTGACTGATGTGATCATCACCTACTGCTGGCGTATTGACGAGTCTTTAGAGCCCCACACAAAAGTTGCCTGGTTCAAGCGAAACGAAATAGGACACATATGTGATATGTGTGTGGGCCTGATTAAATACGTGTATGTGATACCGTATTGTAATCTGGAAGTTATCTGTTATCGGTTCGATTATATGTGATATAACCAGATTGTCGAATCAAGTGTTGATTTGATAATGCGATATACAGATAAATGATATTAGTCGGTCATATGTGATATAACCGGATTATTAAATCAAGTGTTGATTTAATAATCTGATATACATTATATGTGATATAATTATATCTTAACAAATATCATCAGCTCACTAATTATTCTTCATTATATATATATATATATAATGAAGCATGACTTGATTTTCTATTTTTGAGAAAAATAGAAATGAGGTGTAAATTGAGAGCATGGTTGCAAGCATGAGAGTTATATTTGTTTATTCATCTTGACTAATTATTCAAGCATGGTTGCAATTTTATATTGCAAAATTCCATGCTTGAATGAGTGGGGGTCAAGAGTTGCCATTCATTCTAAGCTCATTCTCAACACTTAGCCATTATGCTTGCTTTGCTCCCATGGTTGCTCTCTAGCTTCTTCTTCCTCAATCCTATGGTTCAAGCTTCAACCCTCACATGTGATGTGAACCATGAAGCTTGAACACAAACTAGTGAGCAAATTAAACCCCTACTTCACCATCACACATTAGATTAGCAATTTGATGTGGAGTGTTTCCTTCACTAATGAGATTAGTGAAGGGTTAGCTTGAGCTTGTGGACTTCGGGTGGATCGTCTTAGGAGCGAAGATCACGAAGGAGGTTCGTTCAACTTGAAAAGGAGCCTAGTAGAGTCACGTGGACTTCAACCCGGAGCTATTGAAGAGAAAGACTCGAACTACAAAGGTTGTATGTTCTTTTCTTCTCTTAAGTTCATCACATCACAAAGGCAAACCCAAAATATTCTAGTAAAGATCTTGTTAGTCTAACTTAGCACCTAATAAAATTAAAATTTAGCATGCTTGATGCCTTTAGAACCTTATGGTGGTACTAAAGTCGACTTTCATGGTATCAGAGCTACTAGGCATTGGATGTCGACCTATGGGGGGTTCTCACTGTGTAACAGTGTGGCGAAGCGTAGGATCTTACCTCCAGGATGTCCCGAGACCGGAAGGTGTTCCGGCGGGTTGTAGTCATCGCGAGGGGGCCTGCGTAAAAATTAGCTGCTGAGGGACCTGTAGGTGCCACGGAGACCCAATTGGATGGGGTGGCTGCCTGACTTTCATAGTATCAGAGCCAAGCTAGAACATTAGTGTAACTTGTAGCGATGTTAGAAATCCGCCGTTTTTGTCGCGCAAAAACTGCCGATAAAAACAATTTTCCAAAATGATGTTTTGAGTTGTTTGCACACCCTGCGGGCTCACGGTTTGAACCGAGAAGCCACGGGGTGGAGCGTGCGCACCTTGGGGACACCCTGAGGGGGACCGAACGGCTGGGCCCACTCCCCAAGACCACCACAAGGTGGTCTTGGCGGTGGGGACCCGAAACTGCCCTACCTTAGGCAGTTTCGGGTCTGCCTCACCCCCTGGCCACCTCGTGGTGGCCTCGGGGGTAGGGTACCCCTTTTAGGCCCCCCATTCGATAGTTAATTTTGGGATCTTCGCCCCCGCGAAGATTCTGGTGGGTTTTGAGTTCGTTTTGACTCCCGTATTGGCTTAAAATGATCAGTTTTGGAACTTTAGCTCACTGGATTTTTTCAAGTCTTGGAAAAATTGGTTAAGTTTGCTAATTGCGTGCGGAATTCTAATGTCGTGGTTACTTTACAAGCTTTGTGACGTGTGTGATACAATTATTAGAATCCGTATTAATTAGTTTTATGAAAACTAGTTACTATATTGTAAAGCTAGCCGTTTAGTCTCAATAGATCGATTGCCACGAAGTTTTGATTCGGATCAAAACTCCGTCGCAATTGCGTATTGTACGTGATCACTAAGACTGGAATCTTGTTGAATTATCCGACAACAAATTGAAAAGAGTTTTCAATTTGAGACTAAAATGCAAGTTTTATAAGTTAGGCATGAAATCCGGAATATGAGATATTCCGGGTTTATGATGTCTAAGGATATTGCGGATTCTAATTATTGTAGTTTTCTGTTTTCTTTTCTGCGACCGTAAGTGTAATATGTGGGGTAACCCAATCTCTTTGCTATATGTCAGCAAGTTTTATGAATTCGCATATTTTCTTAGGTTGATGATATGTGATATCATGTGTTGCTGTTGATATGATTTATTGGATCGTCGTGAAAGAATAGCCGGGGGGTTTTATATGAGATGAGGGTTTTTAATTTCATTCATGTAAAATATGTATGTAATATTCTTTTATTGGGGCACTTCTGGGTTGAGGATGATGTCACCACTGTTGTATATTATTTACTTTTCCGCATTAGGATAGATCCAAGGCGGGAAGCACAAGTAACCGGGTTCTAGAGTCCAGTGGGAGACCATCTCAAGGAGTTGAGACCGGGTCTCCTAACTCTAGAATTGGCAGGGTTACTTGCCGCTCTCATAGGGGTCTAGGGATGTGGGTTTGGCTATTCATCACGACTGTGGAATCCGTGTTTTACATTACTGGCTAAATTTAAAACACGGACATCCTAGTATATCCAATGTTTCATATGTTGCTTCTGCTGATTGTTTCTGTGATGTTGATCATATAACTGCGTGAGACAAATGTAATATTATATATATGATATATAATAAACGTTGCTTATGTTTTGCACCCGCGCTAGTCTAGCCCCCGCTCTGCCGGTAGTTAAGTAACCTAACGGTGCATGACGGGGCCCCGTGGCGAATGCGGATGGCATAAGCGTACGTTCTATTTTCATTTCATTTTTCTGTGATGTTTAGGAAACATTAAATGATGGGACATCATTAATGTGATTAATGAAAAGAAAGAATCCAAAAGATGTTGCAGAATCAAATTTTCAAAAAAAAGGGTAGCTCTAGTTTTTGCTTTGCATAGTGGTATTCCTTGATGAATATCTAGCACCCCATTCGATGAAGAAAGAGCCGAGATCTCTTCACCGGGAGTGACCTCTTTAGAAAAACTAGCAAATGCTACAACTCACTCGGTTTTGTCTTTTGACTGCTTCTCTATTTCTTGCTTTGCACAGTGGTATTCATGAATATCCAGCACCTCATTCGATGAGGAAAGAGCCGAGATCTCTTCACCGGGAGTGACCTCTTTAGCGAAGCTAGCAAAAGCCTAAAAAATACTCCTTTTATAAATCACTAGATTCTACAACGATATCAAGTTCATTACGCTCATGGTTTTCTTAAAAACTTGCATAGCCCTCCGTCATTTTAGATAAGTTCTATTTTAGTATTCGTGCTACGTTTATTGGCCTGCGTCAAGGCGTAGTGTGCGGTAGCTGAATTAGTGCTTATCTGCAGCATGTGATGCGATTGGATTATGGTAGTCGTGCAACTTTGTTGGCCTGCGTCAAGGGTCATGCGGGTGGGTTTAATTCAATCAAGAAATGAACGGGTTGAACTTGACTAGCGGCCTATGGTTTGTTGACCTCCGTCAAGGTCATAGGAAGCTAGGAGTAAAAACCATTATCATGAATTTCAAGTGTTGAAATTTGCAATGAGATTGCATACCTTCTATATGATAGTTGGATCCCGATACCCACTGCGAGTAAGAGTTACTCCTGGGAGAGTTTTGCACTTTACAATTAGCTAATCAAGTAGGTGTCTAGAAAGGTGTCAACGGGGTTATGCCCTAAGGGAAACGATGTTTATTTTAATTAGGTCCGTGCGAAAGCATGGGGAACCTCCTTCGGAGTACCGATACCTGCCTGGCCGAACGACTAACGAACTGTAGGGTGTAATTAATCCCGGCTAATCTTACCTTTTTGGATTTGAAGGAAGATTTGATAAAAACAGTGGGAGCCATCCTGACTAGATAAAAATCCAATCTAATCTTGCAAAGAGCGCAAGCAAAGTGGTTATCCTTCTCTCTCTCCTGGTAGCGACCAATGAGATGCCTTAATCAAGATAATAATGTGGATGTATTGACCGAACCTACTTATTATACTGGGCTAGGTTCCGCTCTATCTTATGATTGTCATAAGTCTGAGCATGGAATAGGGGAATATACGGATTCCCACGCCACCCAAAACAAAGAATAAGCATGTTGATGCATTGTCTTCGGGTGTGTTCGTAACCAAGAACTGTTTCTCAGTTACCTCTGCGTCCTGGGTATTGGATACCGAATCAGGATCCCATACATGTAATTTGTTACATAGGCTATAGAAAGGTGGAGAACTGGGAAAGGGTGATATGTCTCTAGTTGTAGAGACGGTGCAATTGTTGCAGCCAAAGTAGTTGGCAAATATCACCTAGTGTTACCAACTGGTAATACAATGATTCTGAGCGACTGTTATTTCGTACCAAAATATTGTGAATATTTTCCTATATCATGTGTTGATTGGGTAAGGTACGTTGTATAACAGTGTACACGTTCTGAATCAAACTACAGTTCTAAACGTACATAACACACACAAGAGGAACAGTTCAGAAATGAACGAAGTCTTCTTGAGGCATTATAGACTAGGTCATGTCGATGAAACATGACTAGCTGAAGTTCCATAAGGATGCATATTTGAATCCGTTCGAATTTACATCTTATGAAACTTGCCAGTCATGTCTCAAAGATTTTGTGACCAAATCTCCGTTTACTGCAAATGGAGAAAGAGCTACTGAACTCTTGGATAGATACATAGTGATGTATGTGGTCCTATGTCTATACATGCCAGGGATGGTTCCGCGTACTTTATTATATTCACCGATGTTCTCCCAAGATACGGACATATGTTCTTGTTGAAACACAAATCTGAATCTTTTGAGAATTTCAAGGAATATAAGTACGATGTTGAGAACCAGATGGGTAAAGGTATTCATATCCTTTGATATGATCGGGGAGAAGAATACTGGAGCACGGAATTCCGAGACTATTTAAAAGAGAATGAGATTCTCTCTCAGTTTACTCCTCCGTATACACCACAGCACAACGGTATATCGGGGTAGAGGAATCGCACCCTATAAGATATGGTGCGCTCTATGATGAGTATTGCTGAGTTGCCTATTTCCTTTCAGGGACATGCACTTGAGAAGATGCATACCTATTGAATAAAGTTCCGATCAAATCCGTTGCCTACCACTCCATATGAGATATGGAATGGGAAGAGACCATCTCTTAAACGAGTTAAGATATGAGGTTGTCCGGCCTATGTTAAAAAGCGAAATCCGGACAAGCTCGAGGCAAGGTCAGTTCTGTGCAAGTTTGTAAGATATCCCAAACACTTGTGAGGGAATATCTTCTACCACACCGAGGTGTTAGTGTTTATGCCCTAGAGGCCATTACTGTATCATACTAGATTGTATATTACTTAATGGAAGCTTGGGATATTCACAGTTGTATTGACTGTCTTGCTAAAAATAGTAGTATACTACTTGGTTTGTTTCTACTTTAATATGTGCATATGTTTCTTTTAACATATCACTTATACATATTAGTAGAGCCCTTAGGATCTTTGCTTGATTACCAGCGTTGTGATGGCAGTCACACTAGTGGGGGCTGGGTAGTCTATAAGCAACATCCTATACAGGTCCCTGGTCATAGGATTATCGAGATGGGGCATCGATACTCCGGAGTAGACTGGTGTATACGCTTCTCATCCCAGCTGGGGAGATGGTCTGTCCCACAGCCATCAGTACGTCGTACTGGAGATAGTATGCAGGTGCTCGTTAGGTTACGGGTACACCGGACAGGACTCGCCGGGAGCTGCAGGTTGGTACTACACCCATCGTCAGATAGCAGTTCCCAGGTGACATGAGTACAGCTTAGTCCGTTGACTTGACACTGCTACTTCGCCTCGGGTGTGTTCCCACTGTACTTAGATTACTACCCTACCACGGCTCAAAAGAGTCGTGCAAACAGGTAGTAGTTGGGTGCAGTCCTGAAGCACTTGGAGGCAGTAGCGGTTAGACAGGATTCATCTCTCCCGGTATTGGGGGTTGATATCACGCTGTGTATGGAGAGCCATTACGGAAAGTCCCTGGCCAGGACAAGCGAGATTTACAGGTAGGTTCCAGTAGTTTCTCAAGGTGTAATGGGCTTCACTCCGACACGACTTATACCGCTATTAGGGGTCTGACGTTTACCGCCCCTAGGCCCGATATGCGATAGTCCTAGACGAACAGACCGGACTGTACGTAGATTGTTACATCAGGCTCAGTAGGAGTTCGGATGGGTTTCCTCATCATCCTTCTTATCGACATCTACCTGGGGACCGTTACGTACAACTAGTACCGCTTGTGGCCTATGGTTAAACCCACTGCCAGCGTAGTGTCGAGTTTTTAGATTCCCACACAGAGAGTTTTCCTGCACCGGGCAAAAGGTGTAGAGGCCGTATGGTTTTACGGCAGGGCCGCGATCACTTACGTACACTTGTGCACGTAATGTGATCGAGAAGATAATACTAGTGAGCTTTGGTTTAAGCCATATTCTAGTATTATACTGATGGATTTATTTAGTCTCAGATTATCCATGTTTTTCGTAAATACGGATGGGAGGGGCAATCTCGTAATTTGTCGGGAAGCTTCTAGAAGAAGGTGACTCATTAAGGTTTTTATCTTTTGATTAAAGCTTAAATGAGGTGGAGGAAATGAGGTGTATGTTTGCATTAAATGAACCATGACTCATGAGGTGATTCACTACTTGAATTAAATGAAGCATGCTAAGATATTTACTAGATATTATTTTGATAGATATTTGTATGCTTCATATTATTCAATCATGAGTAATGCTTCATCATTATTCATCACAAAACACTTCTCTCTCCTCAAGTCTTCATCTTCTTCCTCAAACCCTAAAAGCTCTCATGAGTTGAAAATCCTAGGGTTTAAAGTGACTAAGTAATCCATCTAAATACTCTACACCCTCTTGGACTTCTAGATTAGCAAACTAGAAGCCGTAGTTATCTCTGATTCGAGATAGGAGCTCGGACCATAGACTTTCGGGTGGATCGTCTTTGACTCGAGGAGGCCGTTGAGGTGTCCATGTTCCATAGAGCCTACGAGGTGTGGAGGACAGCGATAAAGACCTTAAGGACTTGTAACGTGAGGTATAACTTTGAATCCGAGTAGTTAAACCTCAAGTAGTTTGCTAGCTACGGTTTGTGTTCGATCCTTGGTTTGAGTCGATGTTGAGAAGCTCGTAAAAATCATTTTTTGCTAATTCTGCCTCCCCGCGGACACGTGGGGTGCGTGACATCGACTTACAGTCGTATCAGAGCCATTCACAATCCTTCTATAGCTTGTAGCGATATTAGAATTCCGTCGTTTGGTCGCCGGAAAAATGTCGACAAAAACAGTTTTGAAAAGTGAGGTTTTGAGTTGTTTGCACACCCCGAGGGCTCACGGTTTGAACCGAGAAGCCGCAGGGTGAAGCGTGCGTACCCCGAGAACATTCCCCAAGACCACCAATTGGTGGCCTTGGGGGCTGCTGACCTGAGAGACAGGTCTGTCCTCCTGTGGGGGCCACCTTATGGTGGCCCCCAGGTGTGGGCACCCCCCTGAGGCCCCCCACTCGACGTATTATCATGTATCTTCGCCTCCGCGAAGATTCGGGCGGATTTAGAGTTCGTTTCGACTCCCGGATTGGCTCAAAACTTTCAGTTTTTAAAATTTAGCTCACTGGATTTTCGGGTTTTGGAAAATTGGATGTGTTTGCTAATTGCGTGCGGGATTCTAATGTCGTTGTTACTTTACAAGCTTGGTGATATTTATATGTGTTCGTAAACCTCCGCTAATTGCTAGTATGTCGGTTAGTTGGGGGTTGCACAATTCTGTAATGGATCATATTGGTTTGTGTATATGAACTTCATTGGATTGTCGTGGATGAATAGCCGGGGATGTGAGATGAGAGTTTTTATCTTTCATTCGATGTAAATTGTAATATATTGTAATATTCTTTTGCGGGGCACATCCGGGTTGAGGTAGTAGCCACCGTTGTATTATTTCATTTACTGTTTTTTGCTCTTAGGATAGACCCAAGATGGGGAGCACTAACTACCGGGTATTTTGAAGTGTTAAATGGCCTACTCACGTTGTTGAGGAAGACTGTTTCACTTCTGATACTAGGCGGGTAGTTTGCCGTACCCTTAGGGGTCTAGGGTGGGGTAATGGCTATTCATCACAACTGTGTAATCCGTCTTTTGTTGCAGGCTCAAACGAAACGCGGATTCCTAGTATATCCAATATGTTCATCTGTGATCTGGAATGCCTATTATTGCGTCTGACGAATGTACAATATCTATATATGATATCTAGTAGGCGTTGTTTATGTTTTGCATCCGCGCTAGCCCAGCTCCCGCTCTGTCGTTAGTTAAGTAACCTAACGGGTGAATGACGGGACCCAGTGGCGAATGCGGATGGTATAAGCGGACGTTGTATTTTCGTTGTTTTCTGCAATGATAGGATAAATGATGGGACACATTATTTTAATGCAAAGAAAACAAACCAAAGCTGAATCGTTGGAACAAATTTAAAAGAACCACTCGGTTATTTTAAAAGAGCAGAATTTTTAATTGCGGAGCTTTAACCACTTCTTTTAAAAAGCTATCAGGTTCTTTCGATTATATCAAGTTCACTACGTTCACGGTTTCGCCAAAACCAGTCATAGCCCTCCGTTATTTCAGATGGATGGTCAGTAGTATTCAAGCTATGTTTGTTGGCTTTCGTCAAGGCATAGTGTTTGGTAGCTGCTGGGGTATTCATATGTAGCATAGATAGATGCGTTGGTTTGGGACAGTCGTATTACTTTGTTGGCCTTCGTCAAGGGTATGTACGGGTGGGTTTAACAAGGATAATGATGGGAATAACTTGACATGTGACTTATGATTTGTTAGCCTTCGTCAAGGTCATAAGAGCATGGGGCAAAAATACACATCGGGGGTTTCTAAAGAAACTGAAACTTACTAGTGTTGCATGCCATTTGGAGTTTGATTATGTTGGTAGGATTCCTTCAGCATTATCACACGATGATATTTGGATCCCGATCCTACTGTGAGTATATGCTACTCATCAGGAGATTCGTCACTTAACGATCAATGCTATAAACCAAGTAGGTGTCTAGAACGGTGTCAGCGGGGCTACGTCTCCAGTGAAAAGAGGTTATTTAATTAAGGAACTTCGCGAAAGCGTCGTAAAAGCTCCCTCGAAGTACCGACACTAGCCTGGCTGAACGGTTAAGCAAGTATTGTACGGTGAGATCAGTCCTGCCTAATTCTTCTTTTATGGTTTGAGGAAGGATTCAAGAAACAGTGGGAGCTATCCTGTTTAGATAAACTAAAAACCAATCTAAACTTGCAAGAGCATCATGCTAAAGTGTTTTCTTCTCTCTCTCAACTGCAGCGACCATGTGACCATGACTAGGTTATATCTAGATAACAAGTTGACTGAATCTGACTTTTATGACTGGCAAAGGTCTGTCCAGATGTCCATTGCCTATGACAAGCTGGAACACCCTATTACTACTCAAGCCCCCGCCGTCTCAGGTCCAGTTTCCACCGTCGCGGATATGGATATCCGTCAGACAAGGGAAAAGGAGAGTGCGAATGCCAAGTGCCTCATGTTGGCTTCAGTTGATGGTATATACCAGAAGCAGCACGAGAAGATGGACTTAGTTTCCATCTTCCTCCATAACAATGATTTATATGGAGAGCAATATCGTATCATAAGATATGAGACCTCGAACAAATTGCTTCAAGCGAGGTTGGTTGTCGGGTCATCTGTAGGGGACGACGTCCTTACGATGACTAGCTATATTGATGTGCTCACGGACCTGGAGACCACGTTGGGAAACGGGTCATATGCTGACTTATTTCCACAGTCCCTACCCTCTACTTACACCCTGAAAGAAACCAGGGAGACACCCGCTCTGCTTAATGGGGGGACATTCTTCTTCTAAATCTTGGGCGAAAGCAAAGGGTGAAAAGAAGAAGACCTCCACAAAGCCGATATACGGTGTCAGTGAAGTAGAAGGAAAGGGAAGAGCAAAAGTTTTGGGACTTGGTGTAGGGAAGGAGGGATGTTCCTATTGTTATGGGAACAGATATTGGCAGAAGGATTGCAGGGCTTTGGAATCCAGTAGCCAGGATTCGAAGTATGTTGTGGCTTCGGCCTCGAGTGTGTTTGTAATTGAGAACTGTTTGTCAATTAACTCTACTTCCTGGGTACTAGATACCGGAGCAGGATCTCATATCTGTAATTCATTACATGCTTTGAGAAACCGTAGAGTTATCAGTGTAGGCGATTTGTCTCTCTGAGTTGCGAACGGAATGAGCGTGGACGCTGAATCCGTGGGAGAATATCGCCTAGGTTTGACAAGTGGGAAGATATTGATTCTATGTAACTGTTTGTATGTACCTAGTTTGACTTGTAATATCATATCAGTGTCTTCACTTTCGAGAGAGGGATACGATTTTATATTCGTAAGCGATGTGGTTCACATCCACCTAAATCAAGTTCTGATTGGGTCCAGTACATTAGATGATGGTATATACGTATTGAATCAAGCTCAGATTTTCAATATCCAGAACACACTTAAAAGAATGTCTCCGGAAATAAATCATGCTTTCTTATAGCATTGTAGACTAGGTCACATCAATGAAACACGGTTGACTAAGTTACATAGAGAAGGATATTTGAATCCGTTCGAATATCAATCTTATGCTACTTGTGAATCTTGTCTCATGGGAAAGATGACAAAGACTCCGTTTACTGGACACGGAGTAAGAGCGAGTGAGCTCTTGGGACTCATACACAGCGATGTGTGTGGTCCAATGTCTACACATGCGCGAGGTGGTTATTCCTACTTCATTACTTTTACGGATGATTTCTCTAGGTATGGACATATCTTCTTGATGAAGCATAAATCCGAGGCCTTTGAGAAATTCCGGGAATACAAGAATGAAGTGGAAAACCAAACAGGAAAAAGTATCAAGACACTGAGATCTGATCGAGGTGGTGAATACTTAAGTGCCGAGTTCCTGGGTTACTTAAAAGAGAATGGAATTCTCTCTTAGCTTACTCCTCTATACACACCACAACACAACGGTGTATCGGAAAGGCGGAATCGAACCCTATTGGATATGGTTCATTCCATGATGAGTAAGGCTGAGTTACCGCGATCTTTCTGGGGTTATGCACTAGAATCAGTTGCATATCTTTTGAACGAGGTTCCAACCAAGACTGTGCCTACCACACCATATCAGATGTGAAGTGGGAAGAAACCCTATCTTCAGAACCTGAAGACATGGGGATGTCCAGCTTTTATTAAAAAGCAGCACGCGGACAAGCTCGAGGCACGCTCAGTACAGTGTAAGTTTGTGGGATATCCAAATAACTCCAAGGGTTATTATTTCTATTACGCAGAGTAACAAAAGGTTTTTGTTTCTCGTCATGCCCACTTCTTGGAAGCTGAATTTTTAGAAAATCAGAAGTGTGGGAGCGCAATAGAACTGGAAGAAATTCCAGAACCACAAGCTGTTACTGAAAGTTTGGTAGAACAAGAAGGTTCAGAAGAAAGGGACATCCCAGCGCCTATCCGCAGAAGTAGTAGGCAGTCTCATCCGCCCGAGAGATACTACGGTTTTCTCATAGACGGGGATAGAGAAGATTGCATCATTGACAATGATGACCCTACTAGCTTCCAACAAGCCATTCAGAGCGGCGACTCAGTAAAATGGCTGGATGCAATGCGGACCGAAATGGAGTCCATGTACACTAACAAAGTATGGACTTTGGACATTGCTCATGGGGTAAAACCCGTAGGATGCAAATGGATCTTTAGAAAGAAGATTGGTGTAGATGGACAGGTTGAAACCTATAAGGCTAGACTTGTTGCAAAGGGCTTTCGTCAAAGACCTGGTTTGGACTATGACGAAACCTTTTCTCCAGTGGCTATGCTCAAATCCATTCGGGTCCTTCTTGCCATTGCTGCCTTCCACGATTATAAGATCTGGCAGATGGACGTAAAGACGGCTTTTCTAAATGGTAATTTGGAAGAATGCGTCTATATAGATCAGCCAGAGGGATTCATTCAGAGTGGGAGCAGCGGTAAAGTATGCAAGTTGCTTAAGTCCATTTATGGGCTAAAGCAGGCATCGCGGAGTTGGAACATCTGTTTTGATGATATGTCAAAGAATTCGACTTTATCAAGAATCCAGATGAACCATGCATATACAGTAAGATTGTAGGGAGAGCTGTAGTATTCCTCGTCTTGTACGTGGATGACATTCTCCTAATAGGAAATGATATTCCTATGCTATAGTCAGTCAAAGGAATCTTGCCATAGAAGTTCTCCATGAAGGACCTTGGTGATGCCACCTATATTCTGGGGATCCAGATCTATCGTGATAGATCAAAGAGGATGTTGGGACTTTCGCAGTCCAGGTACACAGACACCATATTGAAAAGATTCAGTATGGAAGATTCTAAGTGCGGTAACCTACCGGCTTGTCACGGAATCACCCTGTCCAAAGAGATGTCTACCAAGACTGATTTGGAAAGGGCTCGCATGTCGATTATACCCTACGCTTCTGCGGTAGGCTCTATAATGTATGCGATGTTATGTACCAGACCAGATGTAGCATACGCATTGAGCGTTGTAAGCTGGTATCAGGCAAACCCAGGGGAGAAGCACTGGATAGCAGTAAAGAACATTCTCAAGTACCTGAGGAGGACTAAGGAGATGTTCTTGGTGTATGGCGGAAGAGACCTCTAGATCGAGTCCTTTGCTGACTCTAGCTTCCAGAGTGACAAGGATGACTCCAAGTCCATGTCGGGTTATGTCTTTACCCTCAATGGAGGGGCGGTCTATTGGAAGAGTTCCAAGCAGGACATCGTTGCTGACTCAACGATGGAAGCGGAGTACATAGCTGCTTGCGATGCCGCAAAAAAGGCTGTATGGATGAAGAAGTTCCTCACAGAACTTCAGGTGGTTCCTACCAGTGTTGATCCAATATCTCTGTATTGCGACAACAACGGCGCTATATCTTTAGCGAAGGAACCCAGGTCCCATCAGAAGTCCAGACACATCTTAAGGCGGTATCACCTGATCAGGGAGATTGTAGATCGCCGGGAGATCGAGGTGAAGAGAGTAGATACGGAGAATAACACTGCTGCTCCATTCACAAAGGCCATTCCTTAGACGCAGTTAGAGAAGCTATTCGAGATGATAGGTCTGCGATATAACAGTACATGGCCCTAGTGCAAGTGGGAGATTGTTTGTGTTTATGCCGTAGAGGTCATTACTGTATCATACTAGATTGTATATTACTTAATGGAAGCATGGGATATTCACAGTTGTATTGACAGTCTTGCT
This sequence comes from Agapanthus africanus, assembly GCA_030015575.1. Lineage (NCBI taxonomy): Eukaryota > Viridiplantae > Streptophyta > Magnoliopsida > Asparagales > Amaryllidaceae > Agapanthus > Agapanthus africanus. Next base: position 217,973,378 of record JASDDO010000006.1, read on the forward strand.
AAAAATAGTAGTATGCTACTTGGTTTGTTTCTACTTTAATATGTGCATATGTTTCTTTTAACATATTGCTTATACATATTAGTAGAGCCCTTAGGATCTTTGCTTGATTACCAGCGTTGTGATGGCAGTCACACTAGTGGGGGCTGGGTAGTCTATAAGCAACATCCTATATAGGTCCCTGGTCGTAGGATTATCGAGATGGGGCATCGATACTCCAGAGTAGACTGGTGTATACGCTTCTCATCCCAGCTGGGGAGATGGTCTGTCCCACAGCCATCAGTACGTCGTACTGGAGATAGTATGCAGGTGCTCGTTAGGTTACGGGTATACCGGACAGGACTCGCCGGGAGCTGCAGGTTGGTATTATACCCATCGTCAGATAGCAGTTCCCAGGTGACATGAGTACAGCTTAGTCCGTCGACTTGACACTGCTACTTCGCCTCGGGTGTGTTCCCACTGTACTTAGATTACTACCCTACCATGGCTCAAAGGAGTTGTGCAAACAGGTAGTAGTTGGGTGCAGTCCCGAAGCACTTGGAGGCAGTGGCGGTTAGACATGATTCATCTCTCCTGGTATTGGGGGTTGATATCGCGCTGTGTATGGAGAGCCATTACGCAAAGTCCCTAGCCAGGACAAGCGAGATTTACTGGTAGGTTCCAGTAGTTTCTCAAGGTGTAATGGGCTTCACTCCGAAACGACTTATACCGCTATTAGGGGTCTGACGTTTACCGCCCCCTAGGCCCGATATGCGATAGTCCTAGATGAACACACCGGACTGTACGGAGATTGTCACATCAGGCTCAGTAGGAGTTCGGATGGGTTTCCTCATCATCCTTCTTATCGACATCTACCTGGAGACCGTTACGTACAGCTAGTACCGCTTGCGGCCTGTGGTTAAACCCACTGCCTGCATAGTGTCGAGTCTTTAGAGTCCTACACAGAGAGTTTCCCTGCACCGGGCAAAAGGTGTAGAGGCCGTATGGTTTTACGGCAGGGCCGCGATCACTTACGTACACTTGTGCACGTAATGTGATCGGATAGATAATACTAGCGGGCTTTGGTTTAAGCCAGATTCTAGTATTATACTGATGGATTTATTTAGTCTCAGATTATCCGTGTTTTTCGTAAATACGGATGGGAGGGGCAATCTCGTAATTTGTCGGGAAGCTTCTAGAAGAAGGTGACTCATTAAGGTTTTTATCTTTTGATTAAAGCTTAAATGAGGTGGAGGAAATGAGGTGTATGTTTGCATTAAATGAACCATGACTCATGAGGTGATTCACTACTTGAATTAAATGAAGCATGCTAAGATATTTACTAGATATTATTTTGATAGATATTTGTATGCTTCATATTATTCAATCATGAGTAATGCTTCATCATTATTCATCACAAAACACTTCTCTCTCCTCAAGTCTTCATCTTCTTCCTCAAACCCTAAAAGCTCTCATGAGTTAAGAATCCTAGGGTTTAAAGTGACTAAGTAATCCATCTAAATACTCTACACCCTCTTGGACTTCTAGATTAGCAAACTAGAAGCCGTAGTTATCTCAGATTCGAGATAGGAGCTCGGACTATAGACTTTCGGGTGGATCGTCTTTGACTCGAGGAGGCCGTTGAGGTGCCCATGTTTCATAGAGCCTACGAGGTGTGGAGGACAGTGATGAAGACCTTAAGGACTTGTAACGTGAGGTATAACTTTGAATCCGAGTAGTTAAACCTCAAGTAGTTTGCTAGCTACGGTTTGTGTTCGATCCTTGGTTTGAGTCGATGTTGCGAAGCTCGTAAAAATCATTTTTTGCTAATTCTGCCTCCCCGCGGACACGTGGGGTGCGTGACATCGACTTACATGAGGAACAAAATGTGTTTTGTTTCTCGACATGCCACCTTTTTAGAAAAGGAATTTCTTGTGAAAGAAATTAGTGGTAAAAAGGTAGAACTGGAAGAAGTTCCAGCAACGCAAACTATAAATGATGATTTGTTCGAACCGGAGGATTCAATAGTCCCTGATGAACCAAAGCCACTCCGCAGATCTAGTAGGGTTCCTCATCCACCTGAGAGATACTACGGTTTTCTATTAGACGGTGGGAGCGAGGATTGCATCATGGAGATGATGACCTAACTAGTTTCGAGCAGGCCATCATAAGTGGAGACTATGTGAAATGGCTGGATGCTATGCGAACTAAGATGGAATCCATGTACACCAGCAAAGTGTTGACTTTGCATGTTGCTCCTGAAGGGGTAAAACCCATCAGGAGCAAGGGGATCTTTGAGTAAGATAATTTGGTGTAGATGGAAAAGTTGAGACTTTCAAAGCTAGATTGTCGCTAAGCTTAAGTCCATCAGGACCCTACTTGCCGTTGCTGCATACTGTGACTACGATATCTGGCAGACTGCACGTCAAAACCGCTTTTCTAAATGATGATTTAGAAGAGAGCGTGTATATGATACTGCCAGAGGGCTTCGTAGTGGGAGAAGCGGAAGCATGTGCAAGCCGCTGAAATCTATCTACATGTTAATGCAGTCATCGCGGAGATGGAACATCTGTTTTAATGATGCTGTCAAAGAGTTTGGCTTCATCAAAAAGGTAGATGAACCATGTATAAATAAGAATTTTGTAGAGAGTATGGTTGTTTTCCTCGTATTATACGCGGATGACATACTCTTGATAGGAAAGGGTGTTCTTATGCTACACTCGGTCAAGCACCTCTTATCACACAGGTTCTCCATGAAAGATCTAACCGATGTCTCCTACATCCTGGGGATATAGATCTATAGAGATAGATCTAAATGGATTTGGGATTGTTCCAATCCAGGTACATAGACACCATGCTAAAGGGGTTTAGTATGGATGATTCTAAGCGTGGTAATGTACCCGCTTGTTCAGGAATCACTCTCTCCAAAGAGATGTCTCTCGAGACTGATTTGGAGAGGGCTCGCATACAAGAGATACCCTATGCTTTGGCAAATGGGTCAATCATGTATGAGATGTTATGTACGAGACCAGATGTAGCTTACTCACTAGGTGTACTGAATAAGTATCGAAAAGATCTTTAGGAAAACCACTGGACAGCTGAAGAACATTCTTAAGTTCTTAAGAAGGACTAAAGAGATGTTCTTGGTGTATGGTAACGGTGAAATCCAGATGGAGTCCTTTACCAATTCGAGCTTCCAGAGTGATAATGACGACTGAAAGTCAGTCTCGGGTTTTGTCTTTACCCTCAGTGGAAGGACGATATGTTAGAAGGGTTCTAAGCTATATACCGTAGCAGACTCGTTGATAGAGGCTAATTACATCGCTACCAACGATGCTGCCAAAGAGGTTGTCTGGATAGAAAAGTTCATATGATGAACTTGGTTCGTACTATTGGGCATCCAGTACCTGAGTATTGGGATGACAATGGAGCTGTGGCTTTGGCCTTGTAACCCCGGTCCCTTCAGTGATCCAGACATATTCTTAGACAGTATCACCTGATCAGGGAGATAGTTGATCTCCGGGAGATCGAGGTCAGGAGAGTTGACACAGAGGATAACACAGCGGATCCACTCACCGAGGCCATCACCCAGATGCTATTCGAGAGACTTTTGGGACGTTGGGTATGAGATACTACAACAACTGGCCATAGTGTAAGTGGGAGATTGTTAGGAATATGTATGCCCTAGAGGCCATTATTGATGATATAGTGGATGCTTGGGCATATATATATATATATATAGAGGACTCTCTTACTCGACATGATAGTATGCTATCGGGTTATCTTTATCTTAACATGTAGACTGGTATTCTTTACTGTCTTTCTCTCACATATTGATAAAGCCCTTAGGATATGTACTTGACTACCAGGATTATGATGAGATCATACTAGTGGGGCTAGGGTGGTCCATAAGTACATCTTTTAATCAGTTCCTAATCGTGGGAATATCGAGACCAGGGCATCGATATTCCAGTGTAGACTAGTGTGTACGTTTCTTGTCCCTTAGAGGGCGATGGTTGATCCTATAACCATTAGTGTGTGACATCAAAGATTGTACACATGTGCTCATTGGAGAATGGGTACACCGAACAGGACTCGCCGAGGACTCCTATGTGCTAGTATACCTATCGTCAGATAGCAGTCCTCTGGTGACACTGGTACATGTTAGTCTGTTGACCCGAGATCGTCATAGAGTCTTGTGTGGCTCCCACTGTGCTTTGATTTCCTCCCTACCACGGCTTAAAGGAGTCATTCAAACAGGTGGATTTTGGGTACAATCCCGAGTCACATGGAGGCAATGAGCGATAGGAGGGGTTTCGTCTCTCCCGGTATTGGGGTTTGATGTTGCGCTATGCTCGATTGGCTATAACTGGAAGTCCCTGGCCAGGGCTGCTGCTGAGATTTACTGATAAGAGTTATCAGTAGTTTCTCAAATCGTTATAGGCCAGACATCGGCATGACTTATCACGTTACTGGGGCCTGACATTTACCACCCATAGACATGATATGCGACATATCAGACGATGAGACCGGACTGTACGGTAGTGTTACTGATAGGCTTAATGGAGAGTATGGACGAGCTTGCTTATTGATCTTCATATCGCTCAATACCCGGGTAGCCGTTACGTCCAGCTAGTACCGCTGATGGCTTATAGGTGACTGATGTGATCATCACCTACTGTTGGCGTATTGATGAGTCTTTAGAGTCCCACATAGAAGTTCCCTGGTTCAAGCGAAACGAAGTAGGACACATATGTGATATATGTGTGGGCCTGATTAAATACGTGTATGTGATACCGTATTATAATCTGGCAGTTATCTGTTAACGGTTCGGTTATATGTGATATAACCAGATTGTTGAATCAAGTGTTGATTTGATAATGTGATATACAGATAAATGATATTAGTCGGTCATATGTGATATAACCGGATTATTAAATCAAGTGTTGATTTAATAATGTGATATACATTATATGTGATATAATTATATCTTAACAAATTGTTGGGTTTCCTTAGCACCATGCGTAGGGTTTGGAAGCATCGCATCATGCCACTTTAAAATTTTAGGGAGGTGCTAAGCAAACTGTTCATATCAGATTTTTGCATTTTTATACTGCCCATTCTTGATCACATTGCATATAGGTAGGTACTCTTGATCCGTGTTTGCTAAATAATTGCAGGTTACAGTTTTTCAGCTCTAAGCAGTGAAATTCATGAAAAAAGCCAACAAATTCAGGACTTCCGCCAACTATAGATAAATACGGGTCTCCGCGCACTATCCGTATGATGCCGCCTACCAGTTCAAGGGACAAAATGGCAAATCGTTGGTCACTTCAATGCACAAAGTACAAGGGCAGCACAAGATCCAAGACTTCAAACGCGGAGCTTAAAGCAAAAGTCCACATCATTTTGCATTGCTGAGAATCTGGAAGAAAACTGAAAAGATTCTGAGAAACCAAGTGTACAAAACATAAGAGAACAGCAACATGGAGAAGCCCTGAAAAGACGGTCCTCCAATTCTACCAAATGGCCGCGGAACCGCGGCCAAATAGGCACTTCTGCCACGGTTCCGCGGCCGCGTCTGAAAGTGTCGGTGGCAGTTGAAGCAGCGTTGACTCGACTCTTTTGGGGTAGTTTTGTAATCTCGTGATTGGCTCAGAATGTGTACCCCTTTCTTTAGTTAGACTTTAGGATTAATTCTGTTCTTCTTTGTTATCTTACTCTATAAAAAATTGTAGTGAGATTATGAGCGTTGATTAATAAAAAAAAAGGAGAGTTCTTTCAATTTCTTGCATGTCTTTTTAATTATTCATTTATATTGCTCGTAATTTTCATTTGCTAATCTAGTTGTTGATATTTTTGTTTTCTTTATTTTTTTCTTCTTTTATTTTTTTTATCCTTTACAACGATGATGCTTGAGTAAGATCCTTGCCAAGGTGAGGTCTCAAATAGCTAGTTGTAATTCTTCTTAACCTCATCTCTTTCTACCTTCCTTTTTGTTTTTATCTTTTTAATGGGTGAGTGATTTCTCACTTGTTAGGGCAGGAGAAGGAAAGTTTGAGAGAAGGAAATCTCTCTCACTCTTTTTTTTGCCCAACACCTTAATTCGGACTCCCTTTAATTGAACCACAATCCGCTCACTACGGCACCCTATCCTACATGATAGCGGTGATTCCATAGTTAGACCGGTTGTGGTTGAATTAACCGGAGGTTAGGGCTAAAAGCCAAGAACGGACGGACAAGGACCAAAAGGAAGAAACTAAGCATGGAAAGCCTAACTTTTACTTGTAAGTTCCTTCCTAATCGTGCTAATCCCCGTTGTTGCCGATTACCTTAACACCGATATTAAGAAGGGCATTGAAAGAAGTAAGAAATTCCTAACTCGAACTAACCTAATCCTAACCCTAGCAAGTTCTTTTATCATCCTTTATTTCATTAGTTGATCATAAAACAAATCTCGATATATTTGGATTTAACTCGTTAAAACATAAAGAAAAAGATTCCATCTCCCTGTGGATCGACCCGTACTCAACCGGCTAGCTACCAAGCAAAACCGTCTTGATTGCGGTAATTAAAACTAAGCACGCAGAAAAACGTAACAATCAAATGGCGCCGTTGCCGGGGTGACGGTAGTTTATTTCTTTGTGTAATTTCGGGTTAATTAAAAAATTAAAAATTATAAAAAATTGAATTTTTTTAAAACAAAACAAAAAAATCATCTTGTTATTTTTGATTAGTTTTTGTGCAAGTGTGCAGGATAGGAAGAAGGTCTAGTTCAGTTCTGGAGCAAACTCAGTGAACAAATCAAGATTCAGGAGCTCTAAATAGGAAGAGGAGAACCAACTCAGCACATGGAAAAAGTTTGAAGATCCAAACCTACTGTTCAGCCGCGGAACCGCGGCAGAATCATCTATTTGACCGTGGAACCGCGGTCAACTGCTGACGTCAGCACCCAATTTTCTCTGTAAGTATCTCATTTCTCTTCTCCCCTCTTCTGAACTCCACTGAAATATTTTTTCTGCAGCATTCTTTACACAAATTCTCTTCCCCTCTCCAATAAAACTGTTTTTGTGCAGGATTCTTTACGCCGCAGCCAAATAAAATTTTTACAAGTGTTTTAGATTTTTGACTGTTTTGCATAATTAATACGGATTTTAAGGGGCTATAACACCAATTCAGATTGGGTGGGGATTTCATAACCATTCCTAAGGCCCCAAAAATCACTAAAAGCATATACATTACCCTTGAGCTTAATTAAAAAATATCTAGACTCAGCCAACTAAGGACTATCATGCTCATTAGGACAGAGGAGGGTTGTGGGCATTCAATCGTTTATCTAAACTTGACTTTATGGTGCCTAGGATAGACAAGTGAGAAAGGTAATTTTAAAAGGCCCGTCTCACGGTGATTCGTGAGCGGAACCCTCCTTTCTTCATTTGTGCTTACCTGGCCACAATTGGCAGTGAAGAGACGATTTGAGGGTTATCTCACAACTTGTCACTTTGGAACAGTTAGGAGCAATCTAGTGGACTTTGAAGACCATAGCTCTAGGTTTGATTGTGCATGTTTTAATTGTGATTGTTTGAAGTAAGTCCGTAAGTCCCTAAACATTTTTGAAAAACTCTTTCTAAAAAAACACAAAACAAAATCTTTTATAAAAACTTTCCCTTTGTCGCTAGAATCCCATTTCACCCACCTTTCATCCGTATTTCTTCATCGACGTTTTCTTACCCTCACATTCTACACTTTGACTATACTAAACTCGTTTAGTGTATGTCCGTTTGGAATCGGGACATTAGCGCCCGCCTAGTCTGCGTTTCATTAGTCTCTACCGACTACGCGATCGACCCCGACGTCGAAACTCCCTCCACACCTCTATCACCTTTACCTTTGCCGGCCAACTCCGACGTTGACCGGAATTCTGTTCATACATCCTCACCTTCATCATCACCAAATTATTCTTCTGAGATGTCAGGATTTCCTCCTAACATCTCTTTACCCCCCCGGGACCGATTCCACCTCATCTGGGTGCGAATAACCCGCAACCACCTCCTGTTGAAGCGCCACAGCGAATCGCGCTCCAGGATCGTTTCAATCCTACCCGCTCCGCACTTCCTACCTGTCTTTCACTTCCGCCGGCCAATGGAGATAATTTCGAAATTAAGCCCCACTTCATCAACATGTTGCTTAAATTTCACGGGCTGGAATCCAAAGATGCCTGTTAGTTATATGTATGGCCTAGAGGCAATTACTGTACATATGATGTATATTGTAATGGATGCTTGGACATATATAGGGAGGACTTTCTTGCTCGACATGATAGTATGCTATCTGGTTGTACTTTATCTTAACATGTACTCTGATTGTCTCTATGTTACATGTTGATAAAGCCCTTAGGATATGTACTCGACTACTGGGACTATGATGAGATCATACTAGTGGTGCCACGGTAGTCGACGAGTACATCCTATAATTGTTCTTAGTCGAGGGTGTATCGAGACAGGGCATCGATACACCAGAGTAGACTAGCGTATACACATCTTGACCCATATGATGGGCGATGGATGATCCCATATCCATCGGTGTTTGACATCAAGGATGGTGTACGGGTGCTCAGTATAGACTGGGTACACTGGACGGACTCGCCGAGAACTCCCAGATGGTATTATACCTCACGTAAGATGGCAGTTCTCTGGTGACACTGGTACAGGTTAGTCTATAGAACCGAGATCGTCATAGAGTCTTGTGTGATTCCCACTGTACTTTGATTTCCATCATACCACGTCCAAGAGGGCGTGCAAAAAGGTGGCTTTTGGGAACAATCCCGAATCACATGGAGGCAATGAGCGATAGGAGGGGATTCGTCTCTCCTAGTATAGGGAGTTGATGTTGCGCTGTGTTCGATTGGCTATAACTGGAAATCCCTGGCCAGGGTTGCTGAGATTTACTGGTAAGTTTTATCAGTAGTTTCTCGAACTGTTCTTGACCTCATATCGACACGACTTATCAAGCTACTGGGGTCTGACGTTTACCACCCCTAGACGAGATATGCAACATATCAGACGAAGAGACCGGATTGTACGGGAGTGTTACTGACTGGAATCATAGGAGAATGTACAGGCTTTCTTGTTGATCTTCTGAGCGCTCAATACCTGGGTTGACCGCTTGCAGCTTGTGGGTGTTTGATATGATCATCACCTACTGCCGGCGTATTGACGATTCTTTAGAGTCCTACACAGAGGTTTCTTGGCTCAGGCAAAACGGAGTAGGAGCACATATGTGATATGTGCGGGACCGAGAACAATACGTGTATGTGATACCGTATTAGATTCTCGCGATATGAGATATCGGCCGGGTATATGTGATATAGCCGGGTCATCGGATCAAGTGTTGATTCGATGAAATGATACAGATTATATTAGTCGGTTATTTGTAAAATAGCCGGATTATCGGATCAAGTGTTGATTCGATAATTTAATGTATAATTATATATTTGATATATTAAATTACATTAACTGATATAAGCTCACTAAAAGATTCTTTTTCTCACTCGGGTAATACATTGATATATATGCGATATATGTTAATTGTATTATTTTATTTTGTTACAATAAATATTGTATATGTGATATATAATATTATAACATGTTATGGTTATAAATGCAACATGTTTTGCGGTGTTTAATTGAGGTTAGGGTTTGGATTAGGGTTAAGTCTTCATGAAGCTTTCAAGAAGCTTCTTGAAGCTTTGACTTTGACTTGGATATTTTGTGATATTTTGTGATATTTCGTTAACCCAACCCAACCCTTTACCCTAGTTAAATCTCTACATGGGTTAAGTCTTCATACTTAACCCATGGTTGCAATTCTAACCACACTATGGATTCATTATTCATCACAAAGTGAAAGGTTCTTCTTCTTTCATGAAAAGCTTTCTAGCTTTTTATGAAGTGATGAAAATGAGTGAGTTAAAGAAAACAAATGAGAGCAAAAAATCCTACTTCATCACCCTAATCTATTCTTGCCAATTAGATTAGGGTGTTCGCTTCATTTAGTGAGTGAGAGCTTGTGTTATAGAAACTTCAAGGTAGATCATCTTAGTTATCGAAGATCGGAAGCAAATTTGCATCTTTCTCTTAGTGGAGGCTCTCTAGAGTCCAGAAACTCGATGATCGCAGCGAAGGGACCTCAACACGGAGCTTTAGAAGTGAAGGACCGGACTACAAAGGTTGTAATCCCAAACTCTTAGTGTTAAAGTGTTTAACATGCTTTGTTTCGCCTAATATCTAGTTTAAAGATCTTGGTTAGGGTTGTTTGGCACGTCTAAATTTTAAATCGGGCATGGTTGATACCTAGTAGATCCTTGTGAGAGTGCCTAGTAATCCTACAGTGGTATCAGAGCCAAGCTAGAGCTTTAGGCGAAGTCTAGGCGAAGTTTAAAGTTCGATCGAACCCGGAAACCCCGATTTATACCCTTCTCTGGAATTTTTTCAAAAATGTGATTTTTTCTGTATTAAAAATGCTCAGAAAATTCAGCAGGTAATTTTATGGTGACCTGTGAAAAACGATACCATAAACCCATCAAAGCGCCGCAGAACCGCGGCCAAACCAGGGTATTGGCGGCGGTTCCGCGGCAGGTATTGTTGATTATGGATTCATTTTTGTACAGTAACATCCGTTGGAACTGTAAGTGCACGGCGGCGCCCCGGCCGTCAATCCGACGGCCAAATGCGGAAGCGGTGATAAACTTTAATTTTTCTTGAACTGGAAAACCGCCGCGCACTAATACCCGGATCGAACCACTAACTAGTCCTAGCTATCTACAAGAAAGGGAAGAGAGATATACCGACAGATCCGAGTCCTCCGGTCTTCTCGTCGTCGTCCCAATCTCCTGCGGAATGTCCCGTCTCCTCCTCGTCGCCGGAAGTGCACCACATCGCCTACTTCTTTTACGGGCTCCCACCTCAATGCCGAGGCAACTCGGGCACGAAGCCGGCTACTCGACGTGCCCAAGATTTGCTGTAGAATGTATAGTAGAGCTCAAGTCTCATTTGGGGTTCATGGAGGTGCCATTTTGGTGGAGGGATGATGCAAGAATTATGTGGAGGAACAAGGGGATTTTTGGAGCATGAAATGAAGCAAAAACCCATACCCCAATTTTTTGGACAGCCCCCCTCCTATCATGGCCGGCCAATTCTTGTGAATGGGGAGAGTGAGAAATGAAGAGTGAGTCCAAAAGAAAAGAGTGGAGAAGTCTATCATGCTAGTGAGAGGAATCAAAAAGAAATCATGAAAGAATATGGTCACCAAAACAAAACCACACTCAACCACCTACCACCATCAACAACCATGATAGCCAATAAACCAACCTCACACTCCAACCATCATTATCTCACAAAAGTCAAGCCATCATGAAAACTAGAAGGGTCAAGGGATGGGCTCCATCATGAAACCATCATGATACAAATATATGCAAAGAACACCTCCACAAATACTTATTTGCAACAATGCAAATAAGCCCTCCTCCACCAATCTTCGGCCAATGAACGATACAAAGGAAATTGGCCGAAACGAAAAGCAAACTGGCAACTCCAGAAAACTGGTCCCGTAATAAATTACAGGAAAACCCTGATACTGTGCATACACACCCGCATCTGTATTTCGACCGAAATACAAAATGCAATGAGACAAAATCTACACTGTACTATACTAGGATCCGGCTTAAACCAAAGCCGGCTAGTAATATCCGTTCGATCCTGATCCATGCAATACCGCACGTATCTGATCGAACCCTGCCATATATCCATACGACCTGCAGTACAAACTGTCCGATCCTGATCCGTGCAATACCGCACGTATCTGATCGGACCTTACCATATCTCCATACGGCCTCTACAACCTGTCCGATCCTGATCCGTGCAATACCGCACGTATCTGATCGGACCTTGCCATATCTCCATACGGCCTCTACAACCTTTCGCCCGAAAGCTGAGTAACTGAATGTGGGGGACTCTAAAGACTCGTCAACACCTTGGTTGTGGATTTAACCACTAGCACGTCAGAGGTATAAGCCAATACGTAACGGGCTACCAGGTATTGACTAAAAGGGACGTCTGTGAGCGAACTCAGCCTGACAACCCTACTGAGCCTGTCAGTGACAATATCCGTACAGTCCGGTCCGTTCGTCTATGAGCATCGCATGGCGGGCCTAGGGGGTTGGTAAAAGTCAGACCCCCAAAAGCGGTACAAGTCGTGTCGGAGTGTAGCCCAGAACACCCTGAGATACTACTGGAATACCTACCAGTAAATCTCCTTGCCTTGGCCAAGGACTTCGTGTAATGGCTCTCCTAGACACAGCACGACCTCACCCCCAATACCGGGAGAGACGAACCCCTGAAGATGCGCTCACTGCCTCCATGTGGCTCGGGACTGTACCCAACTAAAACCTGTTTGCACGACTCCTTTGAGCCGTGGTAGGGTAGTAATCAAAGTACAGTGGGAACTCACATGAGACAAATGACGATCCCCAGGTCGATGAACTAACCTGCACACATGTCACCAGGGAACTGCCATCTGACGTCTGGTATATGACCAACTAGCATGTTCCCGGCGAGTCCTGTCCGGTGTACTCATAACCCAATGAGCACCTGTATACATCTTAGGTGATCCAGCTGACACCAGTGGCTTGTGAGACCGGCCACCGCCCCTCGTCGGGGTCTCGACTGTATACACTAGTCTACTCTGGAGTATCGATGCCCTGTCTCGAAACTCACACGACTAGGGACCATTTAAGGATATGCTTATAGACCCCCAGCTCCCACTTATATGATTGCCCTCATACTGCTGGTGGTCAAGCAAGAATCCTAGGGGCTCTATCAACGTGTAATAGCGACTTGTCAGGTCACCTAAGGCAGTACACGATGATAAAGGTAAACCAGATAGCATACTATCATCTCGAGTAAGACTGTCCTACCGGGATAGGTCCTCCCTCAATCACCGCAATCACGTGCCTGTGATCCAATAATTGACTCTGAGGGCACTATCTCCAACAATCTCCCACTTGCACTCAAGGCTAATTATTGCGATGTCGCATACTCACAGCCCGTGTGATACCGAACACCCAACTCCTCTACTAGTTAGTCTCACAAAGCTCGTTTGCGAAACTATTGCGTTCGAGGAATAGCCTTAGTGAGTGGATCCTCTTTGTTGTTTCTTTCTATGTCTCTCTATATCTCAAGTTCGTGGAGAAACCCATCTCCCGAAATGAGCAATACCTGTCTAAGAATATGTCTGGATGTCTGATGGGACCTAGCTCATAAATGAACTCCAAATCCAAACTTCTTAGACTGTATCGTCAACTGAACTTAATCAGTATCCTGCGCCATGCCACCCTCAGTATTGCCTTGGACCACCTGTCCAAAATACTGCCCCTCGTCAGAGGGAAAAACTGTAACTCTGACAACCTCCTTGTCGTCCATGTCACCTTGGAAGCCTGGAATGACAACTGTCTCCCGAATGAGGTTGTCGTTATCATATCCCTTAGAACATCCACTTATGTTCTAAAACTGCTTCCGACTGTTTCTCCAGGATTGGATCATTATCAACTTATTGCATCTACTGCAAGAACAACATCTGGTGTGGTACTTGACATCTCATGATTGACTCAATTGCCTAAGCAAGTGATCTGCCAATCATGTGTATCCCTCTCCCCTTTAGTCTTTAAGACACCTTTAGAGAGGGTGACTCCATTACCTGCAGGTACACTACCGTGCCAGGAGTCGTCCATTCTAAATACTCTTAGAATGCTGTCTAAGTACCCTGATTGGGAAACCACCCAAATCTAGATCTAAAACCATAGATCTAGTGACCAGTATGTCTGATATAATATCCAAGTCCTATGTGGAGAAAACACTGTGTGACGACCAAAGTATAACCGATCGTAGTATAGGAGTTTCCTTTCCTACTCTGTGTATGTCATCCAAATACCATGACATCACACCCTACTACCTTCTCAACAGATCCATCCCCTATTCTGATGAAGTCAAACCCATGAGTGTCACGTCAGAAATAGATGATCTATCTCCGCTACATCTGCTTTAGTCTATAAATAGACATAAGCTACTTGTCCACCAATGCTTCCGCTGCTCCCACTGACTACGACAACCCTCTGGTAGAGTCATATAGACGTACACTTCTAAAGAAAGTTTAGAACGACGCTATACTCATCCTCCCGCCGGGTCTCGCACCCTGGAACAACAGCAATGGTAATTGTGGGTAAACAAGAACTTCCCTGTCACCGTCCTTGAGGCTACCGTAGTACCTCTCGGGTGCCTGAAGTTACCCACCAAATCTGCGGAGTGGCCAATGGAATGTCAATCCAGATTGAATCTTTAGGTTCCTTATCAAATCTTCAGTAATCGTTTGTGGTTCTGGAATCACTTCCAGTTCTACCATACTCCCACTTACTGTTTTCTGAAAAAAATCCATTTTTAATAAAACTGTGGCGAGTCTAGAACAATATTGCTATTGTTCATCCAGATGGTAGAAAGTCAACCCTCGTCATAGCCTGGGTCAACCCACAAACATCCATTACAGAAACATGCCTTGAGTTGTCCAGTGTCTGGTTTTAATCATAAGCCGGACAACTCCCCGTACCTTAACAATGTTAAGATATGAACTGTACTATATCCAATATAGAAACAGAGGCACTGATTTAATTGAACCAGATTCAAATCATGCAGCTGTCTCCAGCGCATGTCAACTAAATGGAAGGAGGCGGATCAGCGTTACTCAACTTAGGAACACTTCCAATTATGAGTAACCTGAAAGAGAAGGAAAATCTCTTTATCATTACTATCAACTGAATACCATACACAAGTATCTACATCTTCGATCTCTATGAAGAATCCCGATACTTGCTACACCTGGTTCTCTACTCTATTCAAATACCTATAACTTCTCAAAATTCGGACCCTGTGTTTTCGCGAAACACCTGTCTAAAAGCTAGAGAAGTCAAAAGTAAACCGAATATAGTACGAGGACCAACCCCTCTGTCCTGATGGACCCTGGACAACATACAATACTCTGTATAAGTCCCTTGAGTCTGATAACTCATTCACTGTGTGTCGTAGGTTGAAAACTGTACTTATGGTTAAGAAGAATTACACCACTGTTCAATGCTCCTTACCTAACCATCCACTGATATAGGTAAATGTCGTAGACATAATTTCAGAAAGGTATATCTCACTCTATGAAAATAGACGTACAGATATATCAATTTGAAATTGGTGCATAACAGCGGATATTCAAAACCAAATATTTGCCGACCGGCAAACAACCCAGGTGATTTCCTCAAATATCACCGATTACAACGAATCCCGATATAATGAGGATGATCACCCAATTCCCAATAACTTACTCCCACTCATCATCTGTAAAACCATACAGATGTGAGAATCAAACCTGGTAAATACATACCCTGGAGTAAGTATCTAATCGGGAAATCAGTTTTCTTTTAACAGTACACAGTGAGACTGAAACATTGAAATGTTTCGATGGGGTATCCCGGTATTCCTAGTAATGCCTCTTCCATATTCACGACTGTAACCGTATAATTCTTTGCCACCTCTCCAAATCCCTTCATATGTCTTTAGTCATTACCTTCTGCACACCCCTTTAGGCCAAATGGTTTTCTTCCTTCCCTACCGTTCGGCACCAGCCTATGGTTTGGAAGAAGACTATCCAATAAGCATAATGGGTGTACTGTCCCAATCCTAGGAACACTCGCAATACGAGAGAAGGTGAAGATAAAAGACACCTGAATAACTCTTATTCCTATTTCTCCTGAACCAGAATCCATCCCCGAACTGGAACAAGTTCCTTTCGAGTTCGTATATAACCATACGATGGAGTATCCAATAAACTGTGGATCTTCGTAGTGATACGGAGTGTCCTGGAGAAATACAAAGGTGATTTTAGGATTGGCGAAGGAATACTTGGTTTGGTCGTGAATATCTGTTGCAATTTACTTTGCCCTCTTACTAATCCCTTGCTTTGTCTTAACTTAATACCTTCTGCACACCATCGTTATGCTAATTAGTTTTCTTCATTCCCTACCGGTCGGCACCAGCCTAAGGTTTGGAAGAAGACTATCCAATTTGTGTAATAGGTGTACTACCTCCTATACCAAGGAGTACTCGCATCCCGAGAGAAGGTAAAAGGAAAAGGCAACTGAATAATCCTATCCGTTTCCTCCAGAACCTGAAACCATCCTCGAATAAATTCTTTCGAGTTCGTATCTAACCATACGATGGTTTTGTCCAATGGAAGTGGACGTTCGTAGTAAAACGGGGTGTCCTGGAGAAAAGGGTAAAAGTAGGAGTGGCAATGAGGTTTGCAACTCTGACAATCCTAAAGCCAGTGTTTAAGAAGGTTCGGTCAACTTGGTCACTGAGTCATAGTCTTAGGGTCGGGTCAATGGTCGCTGCCAAAGAGAGAGAGAAAAGAAACACTCAGCGTGCACTCTAACCTAGATCAGAATGGTTACCAATTTATCTAATCTGGAAACCTCCCACTGTACCGTCAAATTCTCCTCCAAACCTGAAAGAAGAATTAGTCGGGAACACCCGAGGAGTAAACTAACTCATCAGTGGGAATCGGGATCCAACTCTCATCGCATGACAACGTGACGGAATCCGCTCACGGTATCACACTCCAGAAGGTATGCGCATATCTGGCAAGTTTCAGTACTTTTGAAACTCCCGATGTGATTTCTGCCCCATGCTCTTATGACCTTGACTTTGGCCAACAAATCATAAGTCACATGTCAAGTTCTACCCGTCATTCTCCAGGTTGATTCGAATCCACCCGCACAAGCCCTTGACTTTGGCCAACAAGGCTATACGACTGTTCCAAACCAACGCATCTATCTATGCTGCATATGAATAGCTAACAGCTACCAAACACTGTGCCTTGACTTTGGCCAACAAACACAGCTTGAATACTATTGACTACCCATATGAAACGACGGAGGGCTACGAATGGTTTCTGGCGAAAACCTTTAACGTAAAGAACTTGATATCGTCGAAGGAACTGATAGCTTTTTAAAAATATAGTGACGAAAACCGTTGCTAAAGAGGTCACTCCCGGTGAAGGGATCTCGGCTCTTTCCCCGTAGAATGGGGTGCAGGATATTCCAACTGAATACCACGGTGCAAAGCAAAAGTAATCGGCTATAGTGAAGTTAATGCCCTGACGCAAACTTCTGTCCAAGGGGTCACTCCCGGTGAAGGGATCTCGGCCCTTGCCTCGTCGACTGAGGAGCAGGATATTCCAACTGAATATCACGATGCAAAACAAAAGTGAACGTCCTTGCAATAACAGCTTTTTGAAAAGTGTTCCAACAACATCAGAATAGGTTTGTTTTAACTTGCATTGATCCGAATCAACGCAGTCCCATCAATTGATCACACCACAAAGAACGAAAATATACTGATGTACGTATATGCCATCCGCATTCGCCACTGGGTCCCGTCATTACCCGTTAGGTTAGCTAACTAACGACAGAGCGGGGACTGGACTAGCGCGGATGCAAAACATATACAACATCTACTAATATATATACCAATATATTATATTTTGCTCAAGGCGTGAAAGAAATGCAACATCACAGAAAATGTACAGCATCACAGAAACAATACAGATATCTGGGATCCCCGTGTTTCACAGAGCCACTGAAACCCGACGTTCCCCTGGTCGTGTGGATAGCCTGTGCAATGAAATCCTAGACCCCTACGGGCGCGGCAAGTCACCCGCCAAAACCTGAAGCGAGGCAGCCCCCTTCAGCATCGTGAATGGACCACCCAGCACTTCACGGAATCCGGTAACTTGGGCACCCCTCCTGGGTCAACCTGTACCCCCTACGAGTGCGGCGAATAGCCCGCCAATCCTAGAGTGAAGCCCACTCCGTCTCAATGCCATGAGATGCGGGCTTGTTGCCCTCTAGAACTCGGCTATCCGTGCACCCCTCCGCGGGGTAATCCTAGTACAGAAAGTAAAATATACATACAACGGGTACATCGACCGCAACCAGGTCGTGCCCCAAAATAATAATACAATCAAGCAGTGACGGCAGTCCACATATCGGACGCTCGCCCCGCAATATCAAATGTACATAATACCACAACAACTGTACTAGCATTGCATTCAGGCTATCCCCCACGACCGATCCGCAACATCACAGCAAAAACAGAACATCAACGTGAAAGTCACGTTCGCAAATCCGTCTAACCGGGCTATAGCAGTTAGACCGGATTTACCGATCGAGTGACATTCACGGTCGCAGATATAATGTAAATACTGTGAAATAATGTGTTTAAAATATCCGATCGATCAAACTTTAACAAGTGGGCCCCCAATCAATACTGTAGCTTTCACAGAAAACCTGGGCCCAATTTTAATATTCCAAAACCCCTAAAATTAGCCCAGAAGCCCACTGGAAAAAAATGATACAGTGACGTCACCAATGCGCGGCGGAACCGTAGCCCAATGGGGGGTTTGGCCGCGGATCCGCGCTACATTGGTCGACTGACTGTGTCGAATTTTCCCAGTGGTCTTAGAATTTCCTGCACATCAATTTTATACAACCTGAAAAAATTTTCGAGACCAAAATTTTTCAACAGAAACTGATGCTAACAAAAATGTAGTTTTGGAACTTTTTGATCGATCGGAAATGCAAACACATTACACAAAGCTAGACTAAGTTAATGGCGAGGCTCTGATACCACTGTAAGTACACGGCGGCGCCCCGGCCGTCAATCCGACGGCCAAATGCGGAAGCGGTGATAAACTTTAATTTTTCTTGAACTGGCAAACCGCCGCGCACTAATACCCGGATCGAACCACTAACTAGTCCTAGCTATCTACAAGAAAGGGAAGAGAGATATACCGACAGATCCGAGTCCTCCGGTCTTCTCGTCGTCGTCCCAATCTCCTGCGGAATGTCCCGTCTCCTCCTCGTCGCCGGAAGTGCACCACATCGCCTACTTCTTTTACGGGCTCCCACCTCAATGCCGAGGCAACTCGGGCACGAAGCCGGCTACTCGACGTGCCCAAGATTTGCTGTAGAATGTATAATAGAGCTCAAGTCTCATTTGGGGTTCATGGAGGTGCCATTTTGGTGGAGGGATGATGCAAGAATTATGTGGAGGAACAAGGGGATTTTTGGAGCATGAAATGAAGCAAAAACCCATACCCCAATTTTTTGGACAGCCCCCCTCCTATCATGGCCGGCCAATTCTTGTGAATGGGGAGAGTGAGAAATGAAGAGTGAGTCCAAAAGAAAAGAGTGGAGAAGTCAATCATGCTAGTGAGAGGAATCAAAAAGAAATCATGAAAGAATATGGTCACCAAAACAAAACCACACTCAACCACCTACCACCATCAACAACCATGATAGCCAATAAACCAACCTCACACTCCAACCATCATTATCTCACAAAAGTCAAGCCATCATGAAAACTAGAAGGGTCAAGGGATGGGCTCCATCATGAAACCATCATGATACAAATATATGCAAAGAACACCTCCACAAATACTTATTTGCAACAATGCAAATAAGCCCTCCTCCACCAATCTTCGGCCAATGAACGATACAAAGGAAATTGGCCGAAACGAAAAGCAAACTGGCAACTCCAGAAAACTGGTCCCGTAATAAATTACAGGAAAACCCCGATACTGTGCATACACACCCGCATCTGTATTTCGACCGAAATACAAAATGCAATGAGACAAAATCTACACTGTACTATACTAGGATCCGGCTTAAACCAAAGCCGGCTAGTAATATCCGTTCGATCCTGATCCATGCAATACCGCACGTATCTGATCGAACCCTGCCATATATCCATACGACCTGCAGTACAAACTGTCCGATCCTGATCCGTGCAATACCGCACGTATCTGATCGGACCTTGCCATATCTCCATACGGCCTCTACAACCTGTCCGATCCTGATCCGTGCAATACCGCACGTATCTGATCGGACCTTGCCATATCTCCATACGGCCTCTACAACCTTTCGCCCGAAAGCTGAGTAACTGAATGTGGGGGACTCTAAAGACTCGTCAACACCTTGGTTGTGGATTTAACCACTAGCACGTCAGAGGTATAAGCCAATACGTAACGGGCTACCAGGTATTGACTAAAAGGGACGTCTGTGAGCGAACTCAGCCTGACAACCCTACTGAGCCTGTCAGTGACAATATCCGTACAGTCCGGTCCGTTCGTCTATGAGCATCGCATGGCGGGCCTAGGGGGTTGGTAAAAGTCAGACCCCCAAAAGCGGTACAAGTCGTGTCGGAGTGTAGCCCAGAACACCCTGAGATACTACTGGAATACCTACCAGTAAATCTCCTTGCCTTGGCCAAGGACTTCGTGTAATGGCTCTCCTAGACACAGCACGACCTCACCCCCAATACCGGTAGAGACGAACCCCTGAAGATGCGCTCACTGCCTCCATGTGGCTCGGGACTGTACCCAACTAAAACCTGTTTGCACGACTCCTTTGAGCCGTGGTAGGGTAGTAATCAAAGTACAGTGGGAACTCACACGAGACAAATGACGATCCCCAGGTCGATGAACTAACCTGCACACATGTCACCAGGGAACTGCCATCTGACGTCTGGTATATGACCAACTAGCATGTTCCCGGCGAGTCCTGTCCGGTGTACTCATAACCCAATGAGCACCTGTATACATCTTAGGTGATCCAGCTGACACCAGTGGCTTGTGAGACCGGCCACCGCCTCTCGTCGGGGTCTCGACTGTATACACTAGTCTACTCTGGAGTATCGATGCCCTGTCTCGAAACTCACACGACTAGGGACCATTTAAGGATATGCTTATAGACCCCCAGCTCCCACTTATATGATCGCCCTCATACTGCTGGTGGTCAAGCAAGAATCCTAGGGGCTCTATCAACGTGTAATAGCGACTTGTCAGGTCACCTAAGGCAGTACACGATGATAAAGGTAAACCAGATAGCATACTATTATCTCGAGTAAGACTGTCCTACCGGGATAGGTCCTCCCTCAATCACCGCAATCACGTGCCTGTGATCCAATAATTGACTCTGAGGGCACTATCTCCAACAGGAACTGCTGCATGTTTCTGGGAATTTTTATTTATACTCAAGTGTTGAGTTTTCTGGGTTGTATTGGGAGCTCGTTGATTCGATCGGAAAGTATAATTTCATTTAGTTTGTCCGGGTAATTTTTAGAACGTGTTAAAAAGTTCGAACGGATATCAATAACTCACTTTTTCCCCTGCCGGAAAATTTCCAAGTGTTGGATTTTTCCGTTTTTTTTTAAAACATTCTAACTCATGCAAGTAACGCGGGGGACCCTCTAGAAGACAACAAACCTTAACTCGATTATGTGACCGTCTTGAACTGCCTCTAAACGTTAGGGTTTAGGGCAGTGCGGCGTTGCCACATGTGAGGCGTTGGCTTGACCCTTCTACGGCTGGACCATTGGTACTGTGGCATGTGATGGATGTTTTTAAACTAATTTCATGTGTTGAGAACTATCTGGGAAATCTTGGGTGTTTGATTATTCGATCGGAAAGTTTAATATTGTCTATTTATCTGGAATGTGATACAATATTTGGAATCCACACGTAGTTATGAGATAACTAATTTGAATGTTATAAATCTAGCAGTTTAGTCTCAAATGATCAGTTGCCACGGGATTTTGATGCGATCAAAAGTCCGTCGCAATCACGTAGCGTACGCGGATAATCGCCGGGTAAACTTAATAGACAGCCACGCCCCATAGCCCCGACCAAGTGACTGTAGGAGAACCCCGTCGCCAAAAGCATCCGTTCGGGTGCTCGCGGCAGCGGTGTTCCGCCTTAGTGAACTTCGTCGACGGCATCCGGGGGTTCGTCCGTCTACTAAAGTTTGCGACGAGCATTCGATCAGCTTGTCGGGAATCTTGTTGAATTGCCCGACTAGATATTGAAAAATGTTTTCTATATTGAGACTGAAATGCGGGGTTTATAATTGTTAGGCATGCGATGACTAAGGAATTCATTTGGTTATGCATGAGATGTCTAAGAAGGTTGCGGATTCCA
This sequence comes from Agapanthus africanus, assembly GCA_030015575.1. Taxonomy (NCBI): domain Eukaryota; kingdom Viridiplantae; phylum Streptophyta; class Magnoliopsida; order Asparagales; family Amaryllidaceae; genus Agapanthus; species Agapanthus africanus. The sequence continues at coordinate 217,995,485 of JASDDO010000006.1, forward strand.
ACTGTTGTAGTTTTACACTTTTTTTTCTGTGACCGTAAGCGTAGTATGTGGTGTATCGCCGGCTTTGTTGCTATACATCAACGACAATCGGGATACGCATACTTGCTTACGTTGATGATATGAGATATTATGTGTTGCTGTGATATGTTATATTGGATCGTCGTGTTCTGAATAGCCGGGGGTTTTATGTGAGATGAGAGTTTTTCTTTTTTCATTCATGTAAAATTCATTTGTATGTAATATTCTTTTATTGGGGCACTTCCGGGCTGAGGATGATGTCACCATTGTATATTATTTACTTTTCCGCATTAGGATAGACCCAAGGCGGGGAGCACAAGTAACCGGGTTCTAGGGTCCAGTGGGAGACCATCTCGAGGAGTCGAGACCGGGTCTCCTAACCCTAGAATTGGCAGTGTTTCTTGCCGCTCTCGTAGGGGTCTACGGATGTGGGTTTGGCTATTCTTCGCGACCGTGGAATCCGTGTTTTATACAGGCTCGTATTAAAACACGGACGTCCTAGTATATCCAATATTTCATATATGTTCTTCTGCTGCAATGTTCTGTGATGAGATCATATTACTACCTGAGACGAATGTTATATTATATATATGAGATATATGTTGTATTGCAGATTTCGTTTCAAATGTGATGCTTGTGAAGCATAATAAAAATGGGACTTCATTAATGAGATTAATGAAACTAAAAGAAACCTAAAGATGTTGTAGAAACTTGTTTAAAAACTGGTAGCTCTAGTTCTTGCTTTGCATAGCGGTGTTCCTTGTAGAACATCCAGCACCTTATTCGATAAGGAAAGAGCCGAGATCCATTCACCGGGAGTGACCTCTTTAGCGAAACTAGCAGATGCTACAAACTCGGTTTGTCTTTTGATTATTTTTATAGTTTTTGCTTTGCATAGTGATATTTGTGAAATATCCTGCGCCTTATTCGATGAGGAAAGAGCCGACGATCCCTTCACCGGGAGTGACCTCTTTAGCAAAACTAGAAAAGGCCTCAAAAACATTCCATTCAAAATTACTCGATTCTACAACGATATCAAGTTCATTACGCAAAGGGTTTTCTTAAAAACCTGTCGTAGCCCTCCGTCATTTCAGATAAGTACTTCATAGTATTCGTACTACATTTGTTGGCTTTCGTCAAGGCATAGTGTGCGGTAGCTATTTATGCTTATCTGTATGAGCATATGGTGCGATTAAGTTAGGGTAGTCGTGCGACTTTGTTTGCTTTCGTCAAGGGTCGTGCGGGTGGGTTTAATTCAATCGGGAAATGACGGGTTGAACTTGACTAGTAGCCTATGCTTTGTTGGCTTTCGTCAAGGTCATAGGACGCTAGGGGTAAAATATTATTGGGAATTTCAAGTGTTGAAATTTGCAATGAGATTGCATACCTTCTATGAGATAGTTGGATCCCGATACCCGCTGCGAGTAAGAGTTACTCCTGGCAGAGTTTTACATATTACAATTAGCCGATCAAGTAGGTGTCTAGAAAGGTGTTAACGGGGTTACGCCCCTGGGAAAACGAGGTTTATTTTAATTAGGTCCGTGTGAAAGTACGGGGAACCTCCCTCAAAGTACCGGCACTGGCCTGGCTGAAAGATTGGCGAACTTGTATGGTGTAATTAATCCCGGCTAGTCTTTCCTTTTAGGGTTTGAAGGAAGATTTGACTAAAATAGTGGGAGACATCCTGATTAGATAAATTGATAACCAATCTAATCTTGTAAAAGCGCACGCTGAGTGTTTTCTTCTCTCTCTCTCCTGGTTACGACTATGTCACGCCTTAATCAAGATAATAATACGGATGTGTTGACCGAACCCGCTTGTTATACTGCGCTAGGAAACGTTGGTCCCGCTCCAACTTATAATTGTTATAAGACAGAGCAGGAAATTGGGGATTACCAGAATTCCCGTACCGCCCAAACGAAGAAAGTGCATGCTGATGCATCTTCTTCGGGTGTGTTCATTAAAGAGAACTGTTTCTCAGTATCCTTTATGTCCCGGGTATAAGATACTGGATCAGGATCCCGCAAATGTAATTTGTTACATGGGCTACAGATAGGTAGAGAACTGAGAACGGGTGATAAGTTTCAAAAGTTGGAAATGATGCAAGTGTTGCAGCCAAGTCTGTTGGCAGTTATCACCCTGTATTACCCTAATACATTGATTCTGAACGAATGTTATTAGATACCGAACCTGATATACAACATCATACAGTCTCTTTATTAGTAAAGAAAGGATATAATTTTGTATTGTTGGATAATGTTTTGAACATTTCCTATATCAAGAGTTGATCGGTTCAGGCATGTTATCTAAAAGCATAAACGTTCTAAATCAAACTACAGTTCTTAGTATACAGAACACACACAAGAGGAAGAGTTCAGAAATGAACGAATCCTTCTTGAGGCATGGTAGACTAGGTCATATCAATGCGACCCGACTAGCTGAAGTTACATTTAGATGCATATTTAAATTAGTTTGGATTTACATCTTGTGAAACTTGCCGGTCATGTCACAGAGATAAGATGACCACAGCTCCGTTTATTGGAAACAGAGAAAGAGTTAGTGAACTCTTGGGATTGATACATGTTGATGTATGAAGGTCCACTGTCTACACATGCCAAGACCGGTTCTTTGTACTTCATTACATTCTCTGATGATCTCTCAAGATTCAGACATATGTTCCTGTTGAAACACAAGTCCGAAGCTTTTGAGATATTCATAGAATATAAGTTAGAAGTAGAGAACCAAAAACGGGTATAAGTATTATGTCCTTTGATGAGATCAGGGAGTAGAATACTTGAGCACGAAATTCCTGGACAATTCTAAAGGAGAATGAGATTCTCTCTCAGCATTACTCCTCCGTATACACCATAGCACGATGGTATATCGGGGCGGAGCAATAGCACCCTATGTGATATGGTGTGCTCTATGATGAGTACTACTGAGTTTCCTATTTCCTTTTGGGAGTTATGCACTTGAGAAGCTGCATACCTATTGAATAGGGTTCCAATCAAATTAGCTGCCTACCACTTCATATGTGATATGGAATGGGAAGAGCCCATATCTTAAGTATGTTAAGATTTGGGGTTGTCCAGCCTATGTCTAAAATCATAATCCGGACAAGCTCGAGGCAAAGTCAGTTCTGTAGAAGTTTGTTGGTGTTGGAGATAGTGCCCTCAGAGTCAATTATTGGATCACAGGCACGTGATTGCAATGATTGAGAGAGGACCTATACCGGTAGGACAGTCTTACTCAAGATGATAGTATGCTATCTGGTTTACCTTTATCATCGTGTACTATTTTAGGTGACCTTACAGGTCACTATTGCGCTTTGATAGAGCCCCTAGGATTCTTGCTTGACTGCCAGCAGTATGAGGGCGATCATATACGTGGGAGCTGGGGTCTATAAGCACATCCTTAAAAGGTCCATAGTCGAGGGAGTTTCGAGACAGGGCATCGATACTCCAGAGTAGACTAGTGTATACAGTCGAAACCCCGACGAGGGGCGGTGGCCGGTCTCACAAGCCACTGGTGTCAGTTGGTTCACCTAAGATGTATACATGTGCTCATTGGGTTATGAGTACACCGGACAGGACTCGCCGGGAACATGCTAGTTGGTCTTATACCTGACGTCAGATAGCAGTTCCCTGGTGACATGTGTACAGGTTAGTTCATCGACCTGAGATCGTCATTTGTCTCGTGTGAGTTCCTACTGTACTTTGAATACTACCCTACCACGCTCAAAGGAGTCGTGCAAACAGGTTTTAGTTGGGTACAGTCCCGAGCCACATGGAGGCAGTGAGCGGATCTGCAGGGGTTCGTCTCTCCCGGTATTGGGGGTGAGGTCGTGCTGTGTCTAGGAGAGCCATTACACGAAGTCCTTGGCCAAGGCAGGATATTTACTGGTAGGTATTCCAGCAATATCTCAGGGTGTTCTGGGCTACACTCCGACACGACTTGTACCGCTTTTGGGGGTCTGACTTTTACCAACCCCCTAGGCCCGCCATGCGATGCTCATAGACGAATGGACCGGACTGTACGGATATTGTCACTGACAGGCTCAGTAGGGTGTCAGGATGAGTTCGCTCATCGACGTCCCTTTTGGTCAATACCTGGTAGCCCGTTACGTATGGCTAATACCTCTGATGTGCTAGTGGTTAAATCCAAAACCAAGGTGTTGACGAGTCTTTAGAGTCCCCCACAGACAGTTTCTCACGTTTCGGGCGAAACGCTGTAGAGGCCGTATGGAGATATGGCAGGGTTCGATCTTATACGTGCGGTATTGCACTGATCAAGATCAGACGGATAATACTAGCGGGCTTTGGTTTAAGCCGGATCTTAGTATTGTACAGTTTAGATTTTGTCTCGTTGCATTTGTATTCGGTCGGAATACAAATGGGGTATGTATATACGGTCGCGGGGTTTTCCTGTAATTTATTACGGGATTAGTTTTTTGAAGTTGCCAGTTTGCATTCCGTTTCGGCCATTTTTCCTTTGTTCCTTCTTGGCCGAATTTTTGTGATGGAGGGTTTTATTTGCAAATGTGCAAATTAGCATTGTGGAGGGGGGTTATTTGTGATATGAGGGTTCATGATGGTTCTAGCATCATTAGATTCTTTTTGCATCTTTTCCTTTGCATTAAATGAGATGGGATTTGGATAGGAAATGAGGGTGACATATTTTTCTCTTTATCACACATTTGCATATGCCTTTTTCTCTCTCTCCTCCTCATTCTTGATCCATGGACGGCCACTAGTTTGGCATGGGATTTTTTTGGTGTGGGAAAAATATTCATCTCATTCTTGCTTGCAAAATTTTTCTTAGCCATCACAAAAGTTCATATCTCCTTCTCCAATCCAAAAGGCAACTTCATCAACCCCTTGAGGCAAACCGTTCTACACTCATTCTATAGTAATCTTGGACACGTCGACTCGCCAACTTCGTGTCCGAGTTGCCTCGGTTCAGAGGTGGGAGCCCGTAAAAGAACCCGGCGATGTGGTGCCCTTTCCGACGAAAAGATGAAGACCGGAGATTCCGCGAGGAGATCGGGATGGAGGCCGAAGACCGAAGGACACGGATATCTCGGTATAGCTTTCTACCTATTCTCTAGTTGCTAGCATTAGGTTAATGGCCCGATCCGGGTTTAAAGTGCGCGGTAGTGCCGGTTTACTAGTTTTGTAAAAGTTTCGTTTCCGCATTTTGGCCTCGGACAGACGGCCGGGGCGCTACCGTGCACTTACACTGGTATCAGAGCCACGCCATTAACCTAGTCTAGCTTGCTCTAGCGAGTTTAAAACTTCGATCGAACAAATATCCCAAAACCGTGATTTCAAGTGCATCAGTTTTCTGTCGAATTTTTTTTTGGCCTGAAAAATTATTTTGAGTGTCTCAGAAATTCGTCCAGGAAATCTTAAGCATTCTGTAAAAATTTCATACGGTGTTGCTACAGTAGGACCGCGGAACCGCGGCCAAACCCCTGTTCTGGCTGCGGTTCCGCGGCAGGAATATGTCAACGCCGTACTAAATTTTCACAGTAGCTTTCTGACTTGATATTGGGGTTTTTGGTATGTTCTGTTTGGGCCCAGATTTATTTTGAGTGCTACAGTTGTGCTTGGGGACCACTTCGGAAAATTTAGTCGATCGAAAATTTTAAACATGTTAGTTCACAGTATTTACATTATATCTGCGACCGTGAATGTCACTTGATCGGTAAATCCTGTCTAACTGCTATAGCCCTTTTAGACGGATTTGCGAACGTGACATTCACGTTGATGTTCTGTGTTGTGCTGTGATGTTGCGGATTGTCGTGGTGGATAGCCTGGATGCAATGGTAGTACAGTTTAGTTATTTATGTATATTTGATATTGCGGGGCGAGCGTCCGATATGTGGACTGCCGTTACTGCCTGTTTGTATATTATTCTTTTGGGGCACGACCGGGCTGAGGTCGATGTGCCCATTGTATATTTTACTTTCTGTACTAGAATTACCCCGCAGAGGGGTGCACGGATAGCCGGGTTCTAGAGGGCAACGGGCCCGTATCTTATGGCGTTGAGATGGACGGGGCTTCACTCTAGAATAGGTGGGCTATTCGCCGCACTCGTAGGGGGTATAGGTTGACCCAGGAGGGGTGCCCAAGTTACCGGATTCCGTGAAGTGCTGGGTGGTCCATTCACGTTGCTGAAGGGGGCTGCCTCGCTTCAAGTTTTGGCGGGTAACTTGCCGCGCCCATAGGGTTCTAGGATTTGATTGGACAGGCTATCCACACGACCAGGGGAACGTCGGGTTTCAGTAGCGGCCCTATGAAACCCGGGGATCCCAGATATCTGTATTGTTCTGTGATGATTATTACATTTCTGTGATGTTGCATTTTATCACGCCTTGAGCGAATATTATATATTGATATATATACTAGTAGATGTTGTATATGTTTTGCATCCGCGCTAGTCCAGTCCCCGCTCTGTCGTTAGTTAAGTAACCTAACGGGTGATGACGGGACCCAGTGGCGAATGCGGATGGCATATACGTACATCATTATTTTCGTTCTTTATTGGTGTGATCAATTGATGGGACTGCGTTGATTCGGATCAATGCAAGCTAAACAAACCTATTCTGATGTTGTTGGAACATTTTTCAAAAAGTTGTTATTGCAAGGGCGTTCTCTTTTGTTTTGCACAGTGGTATTCGGTTATGAATATCCAGCACCTCAGTTGACGAGGAAAGGGCCGAGATCCCTTCACCGGGAGTGACCCCTTGGACAGAAGTTTGCGTCAGGGCAATAACTTCACTATAGTCGATTACTTTTGCTTTGCATCGTGATATTCAGTTGGAATATCCTGCTCCTCTTTCTACGGGGAAAGAGCCGAGATCCCTTCACCGGGAGTGACCTCTTTAGCAAAGGTTTTCGTCACTATATTTTTATAAAGCTATCCAGTTCCTTCAACGATATCAAATTCATTACGTTAAAGGTTTTTCGCCAAAAACCATTCGTAGCCCTCCGTCATTTCAGTTAAATGTTCGGTAGTATTCAAGCTATGTATTTTGACCTACGCCAAGGCATAGTGATTGGTAGCTGCCGGATATTTATCTGTTGCATAGATAGATGCGTTGGTTTGGAACAGTCGTATAGCCTTGTTGGCCAAAGTCAAGGGCTTGTATGGGTGGGTTCAAATCAACCTGGATAATGACGGGTAGAACTTGACATGTGACTTATGATATTTTGGCCTACGTCAAGGTCATAAGAGCATGGGGCAAAAATCACATCGGGAGTTTCTAAAGAAACCGAAACTTGCCAGATATGCGCATACCTTCTGGAGTGTGATAACGTGAGCGGATTCCGTCACGTTATCATGCGATGATAGTTGGATCCCGATTCCCACTGATGAGTTGGTTTACTCCTCGGGTGATCCCGACTAATTCTTCTTTCAGGTTTGTGGAAGAATTTGACGTTACAGTGGGAGGTTTCCAGATTAGATAAAGTGATAACCATTCTGATCTAGGTTAGAGTGCACGCTGAGTGTTTCTTTTCTCTCTCTCTTTGGCAGCGACCATGACCCGACCCTTGACTATGACTCAGTGGCCAAATTAACCGAACCTTCTTAAAACACTGGCTTTTGGATTGTCAGAGTTGCATACCTCATTGCCACTCCTACTTTTACCCTTTTCTCCAGGACACCCCGTATTACTACGAACGTCCACTTCCATTGGACAAAACCATCGTATGGTTATATACGAACTCGAAGGAATTTATTCGAGGATGGTTTCCGGTTCTGGAGAAAACGAATAGGACTATTCAGTTGTCTTTTCCTTTTACCTTCTCTCAGGTTGCGAGTACTCCTTGGTTTAGGAGATAGTGCACCTATTACGCAAATTGGATAGTCTTCTTCCAAACCATAGGCAAGTGCCGACCGGTAAGGAATGAAGAAAACCAATTAGCCTAACGATGGTGTACAAAAGGTATTATGTAAAGACAAGTAAAGGGATTAGAAGGAGGGCAAAGTAAATTGCGACTGCTATTCACGACCAAACCAAGTATTTCTTCGCCAATCCTACATCACCTTTGTATTTCTCCAGGACACTCCGTATCACTATGAAGATCCACAGTTATTAGGATACTCCATCGTATGGTTATATAAGAACTCGAAAGGAACTTGTTCCAGTTCGGGGATGGATTCTGGTTCTGGAGAAATAGGAATAAGGTTTTATCCAGTTATCTTTTATCTTCACCTTCTCTCGCATTGCGAGTGCTCCTAGGATTAGGACAATACACCTATTATGCTTATTGGATAGTCTTCTTCTAAACCATAGGCTGGTGCCGAACGGTAGGGAAGGAAGAAAACTATTTGGCCTAAAGGGGTGTGCAGAAGGTAATGACTAAAGACATATAAAGGGATTTGGAGAGATGGAAAAGAAATATACGGTTACAGTTGTGAATCTGGATAATGGAAGAGGCATTACTAGGAATACCCGGATATCCCTATGAAACATTTCAATGTTTCAGTTTCACTATGTACTGTTAAAAGAAAGCTGATTTCCCAATTAGACACTTGCTCCAGGGTATGTATTTACCAGGTTTGATTCTCACATCTGTATGGTTTTACAGATGATAAGTGGGAGTAAGTTATTGGGAATTAGGTGATCATCCTCATTATATCGGGATTCGTTGTAATTGGTGATATTTAAGGAAGTCACCTGGGTTGTTTGCCGGACGGCAAATATTTGGTTTTGAATATCCGTTGCTATGCACCAATTTCAAATTGATATATCTATACGTCTATTTTATAGAGTGAGATATACCTTTTTGAAATTATGTCTATGACATTTACCTATATCAGTAGATGGTTAGGTAAGGAGTATTGAACAGCGGTGTAATTCTTCTTAACCATAAGTACAGTTTTCAACCTACGACACACAGTGAATGAGTCACTAGACTCAGGGGACTTATACAGAGTATTGTATATTGTCCAATGTCCATTAGGACAGAGGGGTTGGTCCTCGTACTATATTCGGTTTACTTATGACTTCTCTAGTTTTTAGACAAGTGTTTCGTAGAAACACAGGGTCCAAGTTTTGAGAAGTTATAGGTATAAGAGTAAAGTAGAGAACCAGGTATTGCAAGTATCGGGATTCTTCAAGGTGATCGAAGATGTAGATACTTGTGTGTGGTATTCAGTTAATAGTAATGATTAAGAGAACTTGGTTCTCTTTCAGGTTACTCATAATTGGAAGCATTCCTAAGTTGAGTATTACTGATCGGCCTTTTTCCATTTAGTTGACATGCACTGGAGACAGCTGCATGATTTGAATGTGGTTCAATTAAATCAGTGCCTCTGTTTCTATATTGGATATAGAACAGTTCATATCTTGACATTGTTAAGGTACGGGGAGTTGTCCAGCTTATGCTTACAACCAGACTCTGGATAACTCAAGGCACGTTTCGGTAATGGCTGTTTGTGGGTTGACCCAGGCTATGACGAGGGTTGACTTTCTACCATCAGGAAGATCAATAGTGATATTGTTCTTGACTCGCCACAGTTTTAATAAAAATGGATTTTTTCAGAAAACAGTAGTGGGAGTATGGTAGAACTGGAAGTGATTCCAGAACCGCAAACGATTACTGAAGATTTGATAAGAACCTAAAGATTCAATCTGGTTTGACATTCTATTGGCCACTCCGCAGATATAGTTGGTAACCTCAGGCACTCGAGAGGTACTTCGGTATGCTCAAAGATGGTGACGGGGAGGTTCTTGTTTACCCAGACTTGACACTACTGTTGTTCCAGGCTATGAGACCCGGCAGGAGGATGAGTATAGCGTCGTTCTAAACTATCTTTAGAAGTGTACGTCTATATGACTCTGCCAGAGGGTTGTCGTGATCATGGGAGCAGCGGTAGCATTAGTGGACAAGTGGCTTATGTCTATTTATAGACTAAAGTAGATATAGCGGAGATAGATCATCGATTTCTGATGTAATAGTCATAGGTTTGACTTCTTTAGAATAGGGGATGGATCTGTTAAGAAGGTAGTAGGGTGTGATGTCCTGATATTTGGATGACATACATAGAGTAGGAAGTGAAATTCCTATACTACGATCGGTTATTCTTTGGTTGTCACACAGTGGTTTCTCCACATGGGACTTGGATATAATATCAAGACATTCTGGTTACTAGATCTATAGATCTAGATTTGGGTGGTTTCCCAATCAGGGTACTTAGACAGCATTCTAAGAGTTTTTTAGAATGGATGACTCCTGGCACGGTAGTATACCTGCAGGTGATGGAGTCACCCTCTCTAAAGGAGTCTTACAGACTAAAGGGGAGAGGGATGTGCATGATTGGCAGATCACTTGCTTAGACAATTGAGTCAATCATGAGATGTCAAGTACCACACCAAATGTTGTTTTTGCAGTAGGTGCAATAAGTTGATATTAATCCTATCCTGGAGAAACGATCGAAAGCAGTTTTAGAACATAAGTGGATGTTCTAGGGATTTGATAACGGCAGCCTCCTTTAGGAGACGGTTATCATTCCAGGCTTCCAAGATGACGTGGATGACAGAGTGGCTGTCAGAGTTATAGTTTTCCCTCTGATGAGGGGCAGTAGTTTAGACAGGAGGTCCAAGCGGATACTGAGGGAGGCATGGCGCAGATTACTGATTAAGTTCAGTTGACGATATAGTCTAAGAAGTTTGGATTTGGAGTTCATTTATGAGCTAGGTCCCATCAGATATCCAGACATATTCTAAGACAGGTATTGCTCATTTCGGGAGATGGCTTTCTCCGCAAACTTGAGATAAAGAGAGACATAGAAAGAAACATCTGAGCGGATCCACTCAATGAGGCTATTCCTCGAACACATTAGTTTCAGAAACAGGTTTTGTGAGACTGATTAGTAGAGGAGTTGGGTGTTCGGTATCACACGGGCTGTGAGTATGCGGCATCGCAATAATTAGCCTTGAGTGCAAGTGGGAGATTGTTGGAGATAGTGCCCTCAGAGTCAATTATTGGATCACAGGCACGTGATTGCAATGATTGAGAGAGGACCTATACCGGTAGGACAGTCTTACTCAAGATGATAGTATGCTATTTGGTTTACCTTTATCATCGTGTACTGTTTTAGGTGACCTTACAGGTCACTATTGCGCGTTGATAGAGCCCATAGGATTCTTGCTTGACTGCCAGCAGTATGAGGGCGATCATATACGTGGGAGCTGGGGTCTATAAGCACATCCTTAAAAGGTCCATAGTCGAGGGAGTTTCGAGACAGGGCATCGATACTCCAGAGTAGACTAGTGTATACAGTCGAGACCCCGACGAGGGGCGGTGGCCGGTCTCATAAGCCACTGGTGTCAGTTGGTTCACCTAAGATGTATACAGGTGCTCATTGGGTTATGAGTACACCGGACAGGACTCGCCGGGAACATGCTTGTTGGTCTTATACCTGACGTCAGATAGCAGTTCCCTGGTGACATGTGTACAGGTTAGTTCATCGACCTGAGATCGTCATTTGTCTCGTGTGAGTTCCCACTTTACTTTGATTACTACCCTACCACGCTCAAAGGAGTCGTGCAAACAGGTTTTAGTTGGGTACAGTCCCAAGCCACATGGAGGCAGTGAGCGGATCTGCAGTGGTTCGTCTCTCCCGGTATTGGGGGTGAGGTCGCGCTGTGTCTAGGAGAGCCATTACACGAAGTCCTTGGCCAAGGCAGGAGATTTACTGGTAGGTATTCCAGCAATATCTCAGGGTGTTCTGGGCTACACTCCGACACGACTTGTACCGCTTTTGGGGGTCTGACTTTTACCAACCCCCTAGGCCCGCCATGCGATGTTCATAGACGAACGGACCAGACTGTACGGATATTGTCACTGACAGGCTCAGTAGGGTGTCAGGATGAGTTCGCTCATCGACGTCCCTTTTGGTCAATACCTGGTAGCCCGTTACGTATGGCTAATACCTCTGACGTGCTAGTGGTTAAATCCACAACCAAGGTGTTGACGAGTCTTTAGAGTCCCCCACAGACAGTTTCTCAAGTTTCGGGCGAAACGCTGTAGAGGCCGTATGGGGATATGGCAAGGTTCGATCTTATACGTGCGGTATTGCACGGATCAAGATCAGACGGATAATACTAGCGGGTTTTGGTTTAAGCCGGATCCTAGTATTGTACAGTGTAGATTTTGTCTCGTTGCATTTGTATTCGGTCAGAATACAAATACGGGTATGTAAATACAGTTGCGGGTTTTTCCTATAATTTATTACGGGATCAGTTTTTTGAAATTGCCAGTTTGCATTCCGTTTCGGCCATTTTTCCTTTGTTCCTTCTTGGCCGAATTTTTGTGATGAAGGGTCTTATTTGCAAATGTGCAAATTAGCATTATGGAGGGGAGTTATTTGTGACATGAGGGTTCATGATGGTTCTAGCATCATTAGATTCTTTTTGCATCTTTTACTTTGCATTAAATGAGATGGGATTTGGATAGGAAATGAGGGTGACATATTTATCTCTTTATCACACATTTGCATATGCCTGTTTCTCTCTCTCCTCCTCATTCTTGATCCATGGCCGGCCACTAGTTTGGCATGGGATTTTTTTGGTGTGGGAAAAATATTCATCTCATTCTTGCTTGCAAAATCTTTCTTAGCCATCACAAAAGTTCATATCTCCTTCTCCAATCCAAAAGGCAACTTCATCAACCCCTTGAGGCAAACCGTTCTACACTCATTCTACAGTAATCTTGGACACGTCGAATCGCCAACTTTGTGTCCGAGTTGCCTAGGTTCAGAGGTGGGAGCCCGTAAAAGAACCCGGCGATGTGGTGCCCTTTCCGACGAGGAGATGAAGACCGGAGATTCCGCGAGGAGATCGGGATGGAGGCCGAAGACCGAAGGACACGGATCGCTCGGTATAGCTTTCTACCCATTCTCTAGTTTATTAGCATTAGGTTAATGGCCCGATCCGGGTTTAAAGTGCGCGGTAGTGCTGGTTTACAAGTTTTGTAAAAGTTTCGTTTCCGCATTTTGGCCTCGGACAGACGGCCGGGGCGCTGCTGTGCACTTACAGTTGGATATCCCAAGCATTAGCAAGGGAATATTTTCTACCTAATTGAGGAACAAAAGATGTTTTGTTTCTCAACATGCCACCTTTGTGAAAGGGAATTTCTTGTGAATAAATTAGTGGTCGTAAGGTAGTACTGGAAGGAGTTCCAGCTATACAAACTACAACAGATGTTTTGGTAGAACCGAAGGATTCAATAGTAACTAACGAACCTCATCCTCTCCGCCGATCTAGTAGGGTTCCTCACTCACCTGAGAGATACTTCGGTTTCTCTATAACAGTGGGAGCGAGGATTGCATCATGAGATGATGACCCAACTTATTTCGAGCTGGCCATCAGGAGTGGGACTCTGTAAGAATGGCTGGATGCTTAGTGATCTGAGATGGAATACTTATACACCAACAAAGTATGGACTTTGGTTGCTTTATCTGAAGGGTTAAATCCCCATCAGGAGCAAGTATATCTTGAGAAGATTACTTGGTGTACATGGAAAAGTTGAGACTTTCAAAGCTATGCTTAAGTCCATCCAGATCCTACTTGCCACGGCTACATACCATGACTACGATATCTGGCGGTTGGGTATCATGACTGCTTTTCTAAATGATGATTTGGAAGAGAGCGTCTATAAGTACACAGCCATAGGGCTTCGTAGATATTGAGAGCAGCGGAAACGTGTGCAAGATGTTTTATGTGATAAATTAGGCATCGCGGAGTTGGAACGTCTGTTTTGATGTGGTAGTCAAAGAGTTTGACTTCATCAAAATGGTAGATGAACCTTGTATATACAAGAAGGTAGTAGAGAGTATGGTGGTGATCCTCGTAGAGTACGTGGATGACATACTCTTGATAGGGAAGGAGTTTCCTATGCTACGCTCGGTCAATCTCCTCTTATCACAAAGATTCTCTATAGGATCAAGGTGATACCTCCTAAATCCTGGGTTATGGATCTATGAGATAGATCTAATTGGATGTTAGGATTCTCACTAGTTGTAGTGAGATGGTATCAATCGATCCTGGGGAGAATCACTGGAAAGGTTCCAGGGTGATAAGAACGACTGAATGTCAGTCGCAGACATTGTCTTTACCCTCAGTGGAGGGACGGTATGTTGGAAGAGTTCCAAGCTAGATACCGTGACTTACTAGACGATTAGAGGCAAGATACATCGTTACCAAGGATGCTACCAAAGAGGCAGTCTGGATATATAAGTTCATGAGATGAACTTCGTTCCTGCCATTGTGTGACAATGGAGTTGTGGATTATGCCAAGGAACCCCCGTCCCATCAGTCAATCCAGATATAATTCTTAGGCAGTATCACCTGATCATGAAGATGATTGATCTCCAGGGAGATCTAGGTTAAGAGAGTAGACACAGAGGACAACAGCGCGGATCCACTCACAAAGGCCTTTTTCCCAGTAGAGACTTTTATGGGATGGTTGAGTATGAGATACTTCAACCACAGCTGATTGTTGGGTATGCGATACCACAACAGATGGCCCTAGTGCAAGTGGGAGATTGTTAGTTATATGTATGCCCTAGAGGCCATTACTGTACATATGATGTATATTGTAATGGATGCTTGGACATATATAGGGAGGACTTTCTTGGTCGACCTGATAGTATGCTATCTGGTTGTACTTTATCTTAACATGTACTCTGATTGTCTCTATGTTACATGTTGATAAAGCACTTAGGATATGTACTCGACTACTGGGACTATGATGAGATCATACTAGTGGGGTCACGGTAGTCGACGAGTACATCCTATAACTGTTCCTAGTTGAGGGTGTATCGAGACAGGGTATCGATACACCAGAGTAGACTAGCGTATACGCATCTTGACCCATATGATGGGCGATGGATGATCCCATATCCATCGGTGTTTGATATCAAGGATGGTGTATGGGTGCTCAGTAGAGACTGGGTATACTGGACGGACTCGCCGAGAACTCCCAGATGGTATTATACCTCACGTCAGATGGCAGTTCTCTGGTGACACTGGTACATGTTAGTCTGTAGACCCGAGATCGTCATAGAGTCTTGTGTGATTCCCACTGTGCTTTGATTTCCATCATACCACGTCCAAAAGGGCGTTCAAAAAGGTTGCTTTTGGGTACAGCCCCGAATCACATGGAGGCAATGAGCGATAGGAGGGGATTCGTCTCTCCCGGTATAGGGAGTTGATGTTGTGCTGTGTTCGATTGGCTATAATTGGAAATCCCTGGCCAGGGTTGCTGAGATTTACTGGTAAGTGTTATCAGTAGTTTCTCGAACTGTTATTGACCTCATATCGACACGACTTATCAAGCTACTGGGGTCTGACGTTTACCACCCCTAGGCGAGATATACGACATATCAGACGAAGAGACCGGACTGTACGGGAATGTTACTGACTGGATTCACAGGAGAATGTACATGCTTGCTTGTTGATCTTCTGAGCGCTCAATACCTGGGTGGCTGTTACGTTTAGCTGACCGCTTGCAGCTTGTGGGTGTTTGATATGATCATCACCTACTGCCGGCGTATTGACGATTCTTTAGAGTCCTACACAGAGGTTTCTTGGCTCAGGCAAAACGGAGTAGGAGCACATATGTGATATGTGCGGGACCGAGAACAATACATGTATGTGATACCGTATTAGATTCTCGCGATATGAGATATCGACCGGGTATATGTGATATAGATGGGTCATCGGATCAAGTGTTGATTCGATGAAATGATACAGATTATATTAGTCGGTTATTTGTGAAATAGACGGATTATCGGATCAAGTGTTGATTCGATAATTTAATGTATAATTATATATTTGATATATTAAATTATATTAACTGATATAAGCTCACTAAAAGATTCTTTTTCTCACTCGGGTAATACATTGATATATATACGATATATGTTAATTGTATTATTTTATTTTGTTACAATAAATATTGTATATGTGATATATAATATTGTAACATGTTATGGTTATAAATGCAACCTGTTTTGTGGAGTTTAATTGAGGTTAGGGTTTGGATTAGGGTTAAGTCTTCATGAAGCTTTCAAGAAGCTTCTTGAAGCTTTGACTTTGACTTGGATATTTTGTGATATTTCCTTAACCCAACCCAACCCTTTACCCTAGTTAAATCTCTACATATGTTAAGTCTTCATACTTATCACATGGTTGCAATTCTAACCACACAATGGATTCATTATTCATCACAAAGTGAAAGGCTCTTCTTCTTCCTTCTTCTTTCATGAAAAGCTTTCTAGCTTTTTTTGAACTGATGAAAATGAGTGAGTTAAAGAAAACAAATGAGAGCAAAAAATCCTACTTTATCATCCTAATCTATTCTTGCCAATTAGATTAGGGTGTTCGCTTCATTTAGTGAGTGAGAGCTTGTGTTATAGAAACTTCAAGGTAGATCATCTTAGTTATCGAAGATCGGAAGCAAGTTTGCATCTTTCTCTTCGTGGAGCCTCTCTAGAGTCCGGAAACTCGATGATCGCAGCGAAGGGACCTCAACACGGAGCTTTAGAAGTGAAGGCCGGACTACAAAGGTTGTAATCCCAAACTCTTAGTGTTAAAGTGTTTAACATGCTTTGTTTCGCCTAATCTCTAGTTTAAAGATCTTGGTTAGGGTTGTTCGGCACGTCTAAATTTTAATTGGGCATGGTTGATGCCTCGTAGACCCTTGTGAGAGTGCCTAGTAACCCTACAATGCCTATATCTTCATTAACAAGTTCCATAACGTCTGTGCAATGATGAAGACAACCCAACTGTCCGATGATGCTATACGGCTACGAGTCATTCCTTTCACTCTGTGTGACCTTGCTGAGAAGTAGCTGTATAGTACCGCATCGCATTTCATAAGCAGCTGGGAAGAGTTTGTAAAAGCGTTTCATAAAAAGTTCTACCCAAATTACAAAACCGCGAGAATACGAAACGAAATTAACCAATTTTCCCAGCTTCCTGCCGAACCTTTTTGGAAGTTCTTTAACCGATACATAGACCTTCTTGTTCAGTGCCCTCATCACGGTATTGAGAGATGGTAACTTTTCCATACCTTATATGAGGGCCTGAATCCAGCAACTAAGCAGTTGCTGGAAACCATTTGTCAAGGCCACTTCCTATCCAAATCTGACGAGGAAGCTTGGCAATTTCTCGACGATCTCGCGGAACAAACGCTTCAGTGGGAAAGCACCAGAACGAACACTTCATCTACTACTTCTTCCGGTCTGTCTAAGGCAGGCGTTCATCAACTTGATATCTCAATTGCAATGAAGGCCGAAACGGCAGCGATCACGTGAAAACTAGAAGAAATTGAGAGCAAATTCTCATCTCCTTCTCCTTCCCCTGCTCTTCCCCCTCGTACCATCTGTGCTTATTGTTCAGACCCATCCCATCTGACCGAAGAGTGTCCTTACAACCTACTTGCTCAAGGACAGGATCAGGTCAATGCTGCATTTCAGCAAAGACAAAGAAATGATCCATACTCTTCCACTTACAATCCTGGTTGGAGGAACCACCCCAATTTCACCTGGAATCAGAACCAGCAACAATTCCAAGGCCACAACAACTTCCAGAGGCCTCCTCCTCCTCCTCCTCAACAAGTTAAACAATAAACTCAACATCAATATCAGCAGCCCTTCCAACCCCAACCTTTTCAAAATCCACCGAACAATTTTGCACCCAACAATTCTTTTCCTCAAAACAATTTTGTTCCGTAAAACATTGATAAGGTTTCCTCGCTAGAACGAAGTCTGGAGGCATTTGTAAAGCAATTGACTCAATCCAATGCCAACATCCAGTCTTCCATTCAGTCTTTGGTGCAACACACTGCTACACACGAGAAAAGCATCAAAACCATCGAAGCCCAGATTGCACAACTGAATGCGGCTTTAAGCGAGCGAGAGAAAGGGAAGCTTTCATCTCAACCACTCCTAAATCCTGACTACCCACATAATGCACATGTTTCTCTTAAACAACAAAACCATAATGTGAGTGTCGTGACTGCGTTGAGATCTGGAAGGAAGCTGCACAACAACATTGGCACAGATGATGACACCCCGATCGCTTCTTCTTCTTCTTCTTCTTCTCCTCCTTCTTCTTCTCCTTCTTCTTCTGATCCTGTTCTCCATTCTTCAAAAGGCTCTTCTTCTTCTGCTACTCCGAACGGAACCACATCTCACTCCACGAAAACTCCAGTTCTGGGATCCGTTCCACAATCTCCTCCACAAGTCTTGGACTCAACCAATTTTCAAAATGTTCCATTTCCAAACCGGTTGAGGTCTAATAAACAAAATCCATAAATGGAGAAGATTGTGGAGTTGTTTAAACAGGTTAACATTAACATTCTCCTCTTGGATGCAATCCAACAAGTCCCTTCCTATACAAAAATCTTGAAGGACTTGTTAGTTGTATATATGCCCTAGAGGCCATTGTTGTACATATGATGTATATTATAGTGGATGCTTAGATATATATAGAGAGGACTTTCTTGCTCGACATGATAGTATGCTATTTGGTTTCACTTTGTCTTAATATGTTGACTCGTATTGGTTTACTGTCTTGCTCTCACATGTTGATAAAGCCTTTAGGATATGTACTCGACTACTGGGACTATGATGCAGATCATACTAGTGGGGACAGGGTAGTCCAAGAGTACATCCTATAACTGTTCCTAGCCGAGAGAGTATCGAGATATGGCATCGATACTCCAGAGTAGACTAGAGTATACGCTTCTCGACCCATATGATGGGCGATGGATGATCCCATATCCATTGGTGTTTGACATCAGAGAAGGTATACGGGTGCTCAGTGGAGACTGGGTACACTGAACGGACTCACCGAGAACTCCTAGATGGTATTATACCTATCGTCAGATAGCAGTTCTCTGGTGACACTGGTACAGGTTAGTCTGTAGACCCGAGATCGTCATAGAGTCTTGTGTGACTCCCACTGTTATTTGATTTCCACCTTACCACGTTCATGAGAACGTGCAAAACGGTGGCTTTTAGGTACAGTCCCGAATCACATGGAGGTAATGGACGATAGGAGGGGTTTCGTCTCTCCCGATATTGAGGGTTGATGTTGCGCTGGTTTCGATTGGCTATAACTGGAATTCTCTGGCCAGGGCTGATATGGAGTGCTACTGGTAAGTGTTATCAGTAGTTTCTCAACCCGTTATGAGCTTCATATCGACACGACTTATCGGTTACTGGGGTCTGACGTTTACCACCCCTAGACTAGATATGCGACATATCAGATGAAGAGACCGGACTGTACGGGAGTGTTACTGATTGGATTCACAGGAGTATGTACAGGCTTGCTTGTTGATCTTCTGATCGCTCAATACCCGGGTGGCTGTTACGTTTAGCTGACCGCTTGCAGCTTGTGCGTGTTTGATATGATCATCACCTACTGCCGGCGTATTGACGATTCTTTAGAGTCCTACACAGGGGTTTCCTAGCTCAGGCAAAACGGAGTAAGAGAACATATGTGATATGTGCGGGACCGAGATTAATACGATATGAGATACCGTATTCTGTTCTCGCGATATATGATATCGGCCGGGTATATGTGATATAGCCGGGTTATCGGATCAAGTGTTGATTCGATAAAATGATACATGTTATATTAGTCGGTTATATGTAATATAGCCGGATTATCGGATCAAGTGTTGATTCGATAATTTAATGTATAATTATATATGTGATATATTACATTACATTAACTAATATAAGCTCACTTAAATGATTCTTTTTCTCACTTGGTAATACATTGATATATATGTGATATATGTTAATTGTATTATTTTCTTTTGTTATATTATATATTATATATGTGATATATAATATTGTAACATATTAGGGTTAAAAATGCAACTAGGGTTTTTGAGATTAAACCATGCTAGGGTTTGGATTAGGGTTAATGTTATGTTTTGGGTTTATACCAAATTGAGGAGATATTTTCTTTTGTTGACTTTGTCAAACCTTCTTGATATTTACTTGATATTTATTAACCCAACCCTAACCCTAACCTATGGTTTAGTCTCTACAAGGGTTAAGCATGACATGCTTAACCCTAGGTTGCAATTCTAACCTCAACAATAATTCATTTTTCATCACTCATTCTTCTTCATCTTCTTCAAGCTCACAAAAGAGCTTGCTTGATTTTTGGTTTGTGATGAAACAAAGTGAGAAATAGAAAACAAATGAGAGCAAAATTCCTACTTCATCATCCTCATCTATTCTAGCCACTTAGATTAGGGTGTTCACTTCACTAATACTTTCATTAGAGAAGTGTGGGCTTGGGTTAGTGTTTCTTCAAGGTAGATCATCTTAGAAAGTGAAGACTTCAAGCAAGATGCCTCATTCACCTCATGGAGCCTCTCTAGAGTCCGGGTTCTTGATGATCGCAGCGAAGGGACCTCAATTCGGAGCTAATGAAGCGAAGGAACGGACTACAAAGGTTGTAATCCCTAACTCTTAGAAGTAATGATGTTTACTTGTTGGTTTTTGTTTGATTCTCTAGTTAAAATCCTAGATTTAGGGTTATCTATAATGGCAAAATTTTAACTTGGCATGGATGATGCCTCCCAAAACCTTGTTGCCATTGTAGGTAACCCAACAGGACTTGTGCAATAAGAAGAGGAAATCTCAGGTACCCAAGAAGGTTTTCTTAGCTAGTGCTGTGAGTGATGCTCTTACCCCAACTTTACCTAAAAAATGGAAGGACCCTGGCTGTCCTACGATTTCAATAACCATTTAGGATAAGAACATCAACCGCACACTTTTGGATCTTGGTTCTGTAGGGTTCCTAGGCACTCTTGTGAAGGTTCAAAAGGCATCAAACATGCCTGGATTAAATTTTAGACGTGCAGAACAACCCAAAGCCGGGATCTTTGCTAGATTATTAGGTTTAAACATGCAAGAAGATAACTTTTATCTAAGTGTGAGGGATTACAACCTTTGTAGTCCGCTCCTTCACTTCACAAGCTCCGAGTAGAAGTCCCTTTGCCGCGATCCACGATCTCCTGGACTCATGAGAGGCTCCACGACTCGAACGATCCATTCTAGCTTGTCGTAATCCAAATCTCTGATGATCTACCTTGAAGTTGCTACGACTCAAGCTTTCTCACTCTTAAAGAAGAGAACACACTAATCCCATGGGCTAGATGAGATGAGGATGAGAGAGTAGTAATTTTGCTTTCTTTTTATATCATTTTCTCATAATCTTTCATCACTTAAGAAAATCTAGCAAGCTTTTCAAGAAGCAAGAAGATGAGAATGGAAAAAGAATAATGATAATTCATTTTCTTTTGTGATGAATAGAAATAAAACATATGATTGATCTTTTAACCATGGTCAAGGATGAATGGATGAGAATGTGTAGAGAAACAACTAGAGTTAGGGTTTGGTTAAGTTAATAATGTGTCATCACAAAATATCTTTACAAATGACAAAAGAAAAATGCTTCTAGAAGGAACTTGAAGCATCTAAACCTAATCAAACCCTAACATCAATTAATCATCCTTAAACATGTTTAACAATTAATCATATCATGTCACAATAATATATATCACATATATATTATATATTTGCAACAAAAGAAAATAATACAATTAACATATATCGCATATATATCAATGTATCATCCACTGAGAAAATGAAATAATAAAGTAAGCCAATATTAGTTAATATAATAATATATCATATATATTATTATATATTAAATCATCGAATCAACACTTGATCCGACGATCCGGCTATATCGAATATAACCGGCTAATATATCATGTACCGATTCATCGAATCAACACTTGATCCGATGACCCGGTTCATATCCATATATCGCGAGAATCTAATACGGTATCCCATATCGCATTATTCTCTCTCCTGCGCATATCACATATGTGCCACTACTCTGTTTCGCCTGAGCCAAGAAACCTCTGTGTAGGACTCTAAAGAATCGTCAATACGCCGGTAGCAGGTGATGATCATATCAAACACCCACAAGCTGCAAGCGGTCAGCTAAACGTAACAGCCACCCAGGTATTGAGCGATCAGAAGATCAACAAGCTAGCCTGTGCGTTCTCCTGTGAATCCGATCAGTAACACTCCCGTACAGTCCGGTCTGTTCGTCTGATATGTCGCATATCAAGTCTAGGGGTGGTATACGTTAGACCCCAGTAACCGATAAGTCGTGTCGATGTGTGGCTTATAACGGGTCGAGAAACTACTAGTAACACTTACCAGTAAATCTCCATATCAGCCCTGGCCAGGAACTTTCAGTTATAGCCAATCGAACACAGCACAACATCAACTCCATATACCGGGAGAGACGAATCCCCTCCTATCGCTCATTGCCTCCATGTGATTCGGGACTGTACCCAAAAGCCACCGTTTTGCACGCCCTCTTGGACGTGGTAAGGTGGAAATTAAAGCACAGTGGGAATCACACAAGACTCTATGACGATCTCGGGTCTACAGACTACCCTGTACCAGTGTCACCGGAGAACTGCCATCTGACGTGTGGTATATCACCATCTGGGAGTTCTCGGCGAGTCCGTCCAGTGTACCCAGTCTCCACTGAGCACCCGTACACCATCTCTGATGTCAAACACCGATGGATATGGGATCATCCATCGCCCATCATATGGGTCAAGATGCGTATACGCTAGTCTACTCTGGTGTATCGATACCCTGTCTCGATATACCCTCGACTAGGAACAGTTATAGGATGTACTCATCGACTACCGCGGCCCCACTAGTATGATCTCATCATAGTCCCAGTAGTCGAGTACAAGTCCTAAGGGCTTTATCAACATGTGAGAGTAAAACAGTAAACCAATACAAGTCAACATGTTAAGATAAAGTGAAACCAAATAGCATACTATCATGACGAGCAAGAAAGTTATCTCTATATATAACCAAGCATCCATTATAATATACATCAAATGTACAACAATGGCCTCTAGGGCATATACATAACTAACAATCTCCCACTTGCACTAAGGCCAGCTGCTGTAGTATCTCATACCTAGCATCCCGAATAATCTCTCAAACTGTATCTGGGGAATAGCCTTCGTGAATGGATCCGCAGTGTTGTCCTTCG
Source organism: Agapanthus africanus (assembly GCA_030015575.1). Taxonomy (NCBI): domain Eukaryota; kingdom Viridiplantae; phylum Streptophyta; class Magnoliopsida; order Asparagales; family Amaryllidaceae; genus Agapanthus; species Agapanthus africanus. The sequence goes on from JASDDO010000006.1 coordinate 218,018,646, forward strand.
TATCTTCTCTCCTGACCTCGATCTCCCGGCGATCAACTATCTCCCTGATCAGGTGATACCGCCTCAGAATATGTCTGGACTTCTGATGGGACCTGGGTTCCTTGGCCAAAGCTACAGCTCCATTGTTATCGCAATACAGAGGTATTGGATGCTCAATGGATGGAACCACACCAAGTTCACTAATGAACTTCTTGATCCAGACAGCCTCTTTGGCAGCATCGTTGGCAGCGATGTATTCAGCCTCCATCGTTGAGTCTGCAACGGTATCCTGTTTGGAACTCTTCCAACATACCGCCCCTCCATTGAGGGTAAAGAAAAAACCCGAATGCGACTTAGAGTCGTCCTTATCACTTTGGAAGCTGGAATCGGTAAAGGACTCCACCTGGAGTTCTCCGTTACCATACACCAAGAACATCTCCTTAGTCCTTCGTAAGTACTTGAGAATGTTCTTCACTGCTGTCCAATGACTCTCTCCAGGATCTGCTTGATACCGACTCACTACACTTAGTGAGTATGCTACATCGGGTCTGGTACATAGCATCGCATACATGATAGAGCCTACTGCCGAAGCATAGGGTATCCCTTGCATGCGAGCTCTCTCCAAATCAGTCTTGGGAGACATCTCTTTGGAGAGAGTGAGTCCAGAGATCGTGGGTTGGTTCCCACGCTTGGATTCTTCCATACTAAACCTCTTTAGTATGGTGTCAATGTACCTGGATTGGGACAATCCCAGTATCCGTTTAGATCTATCTCTATAGATCATGATTCCCAATATGCAGGAGGCATCACCTAGATCTTTCATTGAGAATCTTTGTGATAAGAAGAGCTTGACTGATTGCAGCATAGGAATATCATTTCCTATCAAGATTATGTCATCTACGTACAATACGAGGAAGACAACCTTACCCTCTGCTACCTTCTTATAGATACAAGGTTCATCTATATTTTTGATGAAGTCAAACTCTTTGACTACAACATCAAAACAGATGTTCCAACTCCGCGATGCTTGCTTTAACCCATAAATGGATTTAAGCAGCTTGCACACCTTTCCGCTGCTCCCACTATCTACGAAGCCCTCTGGCTGAGTCATGTACACGCACTCTTCTAAATCACCGTTTAGAAAGGCGGTCTTAACATCCATTTGCCAGATTTCGTAGTCATGATATGCAGCAATGGCAAGTAAGATCCGGATGGACTTAAGCATAGCCACTGGAGAAAAGGTTTCGTCATTGTCCACACCTGGTCTTTGACGAAAACCTTTTGCTACAAGTCTAGCTTTGAAAGTCTCAACTTTTCCATCTACACCAAATTTCTTTTTAAAGATCCACTTGCTCCCAATGGGTTTTACCCCTTCAGGAGCATTTTCCAAAGTCCATACTTTGTTGGTGTACATGGATTCCATCTCAGATCGCATTGCATCCAGCCATTTCACAGAGTCACCACTCGTGATGGCCTGCTCGAAACTAGTCGGTTCATCATCATCCATGATGCAATCCTCGCTTCCACCATCAATGAGAAAACCGTAGTATCTCTCAGGTGGATGAGAAACCCTACTAGATCTGCGGAGAGGCTGGGGTTCTTCGGGTACTATTGAATCCTCTGGTTCCACTAAATCATCTGTTGTAGTTTGTTCTGCTGGAACTTCTTCCAGTTCTACCTCAGAGCCACTAATCTCTTTTGCAAGAAATTCCTTTTCTAAAAAGGTGGCATGTTGAGCAACAAACACTTTTTGCTCCTCACTGTGATAGAAAAAATATCCATAAGAATTCTTCGGATATCCTACAAACTTGCAAAGAACTGATCGTGCCTCGAGTTTGTCCGGATTTTGCCTTTTGACATAGGCCGGACAACCCCATATCTTAACTCGTTTAAGATACGGTCTCTTCCCACTCCATATCTCATATGGTGTGGTAGGTACAGATTTAGTTGGAACTTGATTCAATAGGTATGCTGCTGTCTCAAGCGCATACCCCCAGAAGGAAATAGGTAACTCAGCTGTACTCATCATAGAACGCACCATATCTAATAGGGTGCGATTCCTCCGCTCCGATACACCGTTGTGCTGTGGTGTATAAGGAGGAGTATGCTGAGAGAGAATCCCATTCTCTTTTAGATAATCTAGGAACTCACCGCTTAAGTATTCACCTCCTCGATCAGATCGAAGAATCTTAATTCTTTTGCCCGTTTGATTCTCTACTTCATGCTTATATTCTCTGAATTTCTCAAAAGCTTCAGACTTGTGTTTCATCAGAAACACATGTCCGTATCTAGAGAGATCGTCAGTGAATGTAATGAAGTAGGAAGAACCGTTCCTGGCATGCGTAGACATGGGACCGCATACATCACTATGTATCAGTCCTAAGAGTTCGGTAACTCTTTCTCCGTGTCCACTAAACGGAGCTTTGGTGATTTTTCCTTTGAGACATGAATGGCAAGTATCATAAGATGATAATTCGAACGGATTCAAATAACCATCCGTATGTAACTTAGCCAGTCGTGTCGCATTGATATGACCAAGTCTACAATGCCACAAGTAGGATTCGTTCATATCTGAACTTTTCCTCTTGTGTGTGTTTTGTATATTCAGGACTGTATTCTGATTTAGAATGAATATGCCATTATGTAACGAGCCTGATGCAATCAACTTTTGATCTAGGAATATGTTCATAACATTATCCTGTACTACAAAATTATATCCCTCTTTACTCAATAAAGAAACTGATATAATGTTGCACATCATGTTCGGTATATAATAACACTCATTCAGAATCAGTGTATTACGACTTGGTAATACAAGGTGATATTCGCCAACTGCTTTGGCTACAATACTTGCACCGTTCCCTACTTGAACGGAATGATCACCTTTTCCCAGTTCTCTACCTTTACGTAGCCCATGCAACTGTTTGCATATGTGGGATCCTGATCCGGTATCTAATACCCAGGACGTAGGGTGAACTGAGAAACAGTTCTCAATAACAAACACACCTGAAGAAGATGCATCAACATGCATGTTCTTTTGGGTGGCGTGAGAATCCAGATATTCTCCTGTTTCCTGTTCAGTCTTATAACTCTTATAAGAAAGAATGGGTCTAACGTTCCCTTGCTCAGTACTATAATCAGGTTCAGTCAATACATCCATATTATTATCTTGATTATGGCATGAAATGGTCGCTACCTGGAGAGAGAGAGAAGAAAACACTTTTTAGCGTATGCTCTTGCAAGATTAGATTGGTTATTATCTTATCTAATCAGGATGTCTCCCACTGTTTTTATCAAATCTACCTTAAAACCCTAAAAGGTAAGATTAGCTGGGATTAATTACACCCTACAACTTCGTCAATCTTTCAGCCAGATCAGTGTCGGTACTTTGAGGGAGGTTCCCCGTGCTTTCACACGGACCTAATTAAAGTAAACCTCGTTTTCCCAGAGGCGTAACCTCGTTAACACTTTTCTAGACACCTACTTGAATGACTAATTGTCCTGTGTAAAACTCCCCCAGGAGTAACTCTTACTCGCAGTGGGTATCAGGATTCAACTATCTCATAGGAGGTATGCAATCTCATTGCAAATTTCAACACTTGAAATTCCCGATAATATTTTTGCCCCAAACGATCTATGACCTTGACAAGGTCAACAAACCATAGACCGCAAGTCAAGTTCAACCCGTCATTTCTTGATTGAATCAAACCCACCCGCATGACCCTTGACAAGGTCAACAAGGCCGTACGAATACCCTAATCCAATCACATCTCATGTTTTAGCAGATAAACACTAATTAGCTACCGTACACTGTGCCTTGACAAGGTCAACAAACACAGCACGAATACTAAGTAGGATTTATCTGAAATGACGGAGAGCTACGACAGGTTTTTCAGAAAACCTATTGCGTAATGAACTTGATATCGTCGTAGAATCTAGTAGTTTTTGAAAAGGAGTGTTTTGAGGCTTTTCTTAGTTTCGCTAAAGGGGTCACTCCCGGTGAAGGGATCGTCGGCCCTTTCCTCATCGAATAAGGTGCAGGATATATCATATATACCGCTGTGCAAAGCAAAACACTAAAAGCAATCAAAAGACAAACCGCGTTTTTGTAGCATCTGCCAGTTTCACTAAAGGAGTCACTCCCGGTGAAGGGATCTCGGTCCTTTCCTCATCGAATAAGGTGCAAAATATATCGTATATATCACTGTGCAAAACAAAACTGTAGCTACCCTTTTTATAAAGTGTTTGATTCTACAACATCTTTAGGTTTCTTTTCTTTTATTAATCTCATTAATAAAAATCCCATCAGCTTATGCTTCCTAAGCATCACAAAAGAAACGAAAGCAGTAATATTTATATATCAGCATATATATATAGTATAAGCATTCGTCTCAGGCAGTAATATGATCTCATCACAGAACATTGCAGCAGAAGAATATATATGAAATATTGGATATACTAGGACGTCCGTGTTTTCAATACGAGCCTGTATAAAACACGGATTCCACGGTCGCGACGAATAGCCAAACCCACATCCCAAGACCCCTACGAGAGCGGCAAGTAACACTGCCAATTCTAGGGTTAGGAGACCCGGTCTCGACTCCTCGAGATGGCCTCCCACTGGACCCTAGAACCCGGTTACTTGTGCTCCCCTCCTTGGGTCTACCTAATGCGGAAAAGTAAATAATATACACTGGTGACAGCAACCGCATCCTGGAAGTGCCCCAAATAAAAGAATATTACATTACAAATGAATTTTACATGAATGAAAATAAAAACCCTCATCTCACATAAAACCCCCGGCTATTCTGAACGCGACGATCCAATATAACATATCACAGCAACACATAATATCTCATATCATCAACGTAAGTAAATATGCGCATCCCAATTGTCGTTGACATATAGCAACGAAACCGGCGATATCACATATTACACTTACGGTCACAGAAAAGAAAGTGTAAAACTACAATATTTGGAATCCACAATCACTTTAGACATCATAAATCCGAAATATCACATACTCCGCATTTCATGCCTAACTCTATGAATTCCACATATTGTATCACATTCCAGATAAATATACAGTATTAAACTTTCCGAACAGATAATCAAACACCCAAAATTTCCCAAAGTGCTCAACTCTTGAGCGGAGTTCAAATAATCCCAGAATATGTCACAGTACCGGTGATCCAGCCGTAGAAGGGTCAAGCCAACGCCTCACATGTGGCACGCCGTACTGCCCCAAACCCGAAGGTTCAAAAGGCAGTTCAAGACAGTCACATAATCGAGTTAAGGTTTGTTGTCTTCTAGAGGGTCCACCGCTTAACTTGTACAATTTTCCGAAAGATTTAAACCCAATAAAAATTCAACACTTGAAAGTTTGCCGTGCCGGGAAAAAGTCGGTTAATGATATCCGTTCAACTAGTTTAACAATTTCTAAATATCCGGAAAGAAATACGAATTTAAAATTTCCGATCGAGACTACTATTACAAAACAAACCCTAGAATTTTAAACACCTGAAACAGATTAAAAATACCCAGAATAGTCAGCAAGTACCTACGGTTAAAACCATGAAGCCACGTGTCCCAATCCTACAGCGCCGCCGCGGAACCGCCGCGAGAACCCTCTTTCTGCCGCGCTTCCGCGCTACGTTGGTGGAATTGTGGGCACGTGTTCCATGGTAATTCTTAGAATTCCTTGCTGATTATTTTACATATTTTTAATTCTGAAAAATCCCAAAATTTAAAAAATTTCCAGAGAGGGGTCCATTTTGTTCGTTTCGGGTTCGATCGGAGTTTTAACTTCGTAAACACATCGCCTAATGCTCTAGCTAGGCTCTGATACCACTGTAGGGTTCCTAGGCACTCTTGTGAAGGTTCAGAAGGCATCAAACATGCCCGGATTAAATTTTAGACGTGCCGAACAACCCAAAGCCGGGATCTTTGCTAGATTATTAGGTTTAAACATGCAAGAAGATAACTTTTATCTAAGTGTGAGGGATTACAACCTTTGTAGTCCGCTCCTTCACTTCACAAGCTCCGAGTAGAAGTCCCTTTGCCACGATCCACGATCTCCCGGACTCATGAGAGCCTCCACGACTCGAACGATCCATTCTAGCTTGTCGTAATCCAAATCTCCGATGATCTACCTTGAAGTTGCTACGACTCAAGCTTTCTCACTCTTAAAGAAGAGAACACACTAATCCCATGGGCTAGATGAGATGAGGATGAGAGAGTAGTAATTTTGCTTTCTTTTTATATCATTTTCTCATAATCTTTCATCACTTAAGAAAATCTAGCAAGCTTTTCAAGAAGCAAGAAGATGAGAATGGAAAAAGAATAATGATAATTCATTTTCTTTTGTGATGAATAGAAATAAAACATATGATTGATCTTTTAACCATGGTCAAGGATGAATGGATGAGAATGTGTAGAGAAACAACTAGAGTTAGGGTTTGGTTAAGTTAATAATGTGTCATCACAAAATATCTTTACAAATGACAAAAGAAAAATGCTTCTAGAAGGAACTTGAAGCATCTAAACCTAATCAAACCCTAACCTCAATTAATCATCCTTAAACATGTTTAACAATTAATCATATCATGTCACAATAATATATATCACATATATATTATATATTTGCAACAAAAGAAAATAATACAATTAACATATATCGCATATATATCAATGTATCATCCACTGAGAAAATGAAATAATAAAGTAAGCCAATATTAGTTAATATAATAATATATCATATATATTATTATATATTAAATCATCGAATCAACACTTGATCCGACGATCCGGCTATATCGAATATAACCGGCTAATATATCATGTACCGATTCATCGAATCAACACTTGATCCGATGACCCGGTTCATATCCATATATCGCGAGAATCTAATACGGTATCCCATATCGCATTATTCTCGCTCCTGCGCATATCACATATGTGCCACTACTCTGTTTCGCCTGAGCCAAGAAACCTCTGTGTAGGACTCTAAAGAATCGTCAATACGCCGGTAGCAGGTGATGATCATATCAAACACCCACAAGCTGCAAGCGGTCAGCTAAACGTAACAGCCACCCAGGTATTGAGCGATCAGAAGATCAACAAGCTAGCCTGTGCGTTCTCCTGTGAATCCGATCAGTAACACTCCCGTACAGTCCGGTCTGTTCGTCTGATATGTCACATATCAAGTCTAGGGGTGGTATACGTCAGACCCCAGTAACCGATAAGTCGTGTCGATGTGTGGCTCATAACGGGTCGAGAAACTACTAGTAACACTTACCAGTAAATCTCCATATCAGCCCTGGCCAGGGACTTCCAGTTATAGCCAATCGAACACAGCACAACATCAACTCCCTATACCGGGAGAGACGAATCCCCTCCTATCGCTCATTGCCTCCATGTGATTCGGGACTGTACCCAAAAGCCACCGTTTTGCACGCCCTCTTGGACGTGGTAAGGTGGAAATCAAAGCACAGTGGGAATCACACAAGACTCTATGACGATCTCGGGTCTACAGACTACCCTGTACCAGTGTCACCGGAGAACTGCCATCTGACGTGTGGTATATCACCATCTGGGAGTTCTCGGCGAGTCCGTCCAGTGTACCCAGTCTCCACTGAGCACCCGTACACCATCTCTGATGTCAAACACCGATGGATATGGGATCATCCATCGCCCATCATATGGGTCAAGATGCGTATACGCTAGTCTACTCTGGTGTATCGATGCCCTGTCTCGATATACCCTCGACTAGGAACAGTTATAGGATGTACTCATCGACTACCGCGGCCCCACTAGTATGATCTCATCATAGTCCCAGTAGTCGAGTACAAGTCCTAAGGGCTTTATCAACATGTGAGAGTAAAACAGTAAACCAATACAAGTCAACATGTTAAGATAAAGTGAAACCAAATAGCATACTATCATGACGAGCAAGAAAGTCATCTCTATATATAACCAAGCATCCATTATAATATACATCAAATGTACAACAATGGCCTTTAGGGCATATACATAACTAACAGGTTCCAGAGTTAACCTGCTTCCGTCTTCGGTATATGAGCAACTAGATGTAGTAGAGCTGAAACCCACACACTGTACTCTCCAAATGGCTGACCGATCTATCACTCATCCTAGGGGTGAGCTAGAGAATGTGTTAATAAAGGTAGAGGAGTTCATATTCCCCGTTGATTTTATTGTTCTAGATACACAACCTGTAGCAAACCCACAGAACCAAATTCCGGTGATTCTCGGTCGACCCTTTTTGGCCACTTCCAATGCTGTAATCAACTGTCGTAACGGCTCTATGACTCTATCCTTCGGGAAGATGTCAATTGAGTTTAACATTTACAAGTTGGGAAGTGTACCCTCCGAACCTTCTGCTCATGCATGTTCTGTCGAATTAATGGACGTCGACAACATCGAATTTGATCGGCTTCACGATACTGATCTAGACTCTTTTCATATGTTGTTGTTTGACCCAACTATATATTATACACATATGGACTCTTCTATTGAGTTATCTGGGTCAACATCTAACGCTGATTATGAATCTTTTATGGAGTCTAAAGATCATCCCGCTCTTTCTGATGACATTATTCTTCTAGGTATCGATGAAAGCTTTGAGGAAATTTTCGCTGATGAGCTCGCATTTTTAGCAAACACGGGTGTTGAGATGAATCAACTCCAAAAAAGAAATTGAACCTCCACCCCTTCTTCTTGACAGTCACAAAAATGCGAGTAATCCATCATCACAATCACTGTGTCGTCTGATTGGTAGAGATTCTGCGTGTTCAAGTTTAGTTAATTACCGCAGTCAAGACGGTTTCGCTTGTAGCTAGCCGGTTGAGTACGGGTCGTCCGCAGGGAGATGGGAATCTTTTTCTATGTGCTTTAACGAGTTAAGTCCAATTTTCCAGATTTTGTTGTGATTAATTAAGTGTTAAAATGATATGTAAAGAGAGCTTGTTAGGGTTAGGATTAGGTTAGTTTGAGTTAGGAGTCGCTCACCTCTTTTGTTGCCACTCTTAATATCGGTGTTACGGTAATCGGCAACAACGGGGATTAGCACGACTAGGAAGGAACTTGCGAGTATAAGCTAGGCTTTTCAACGCATAAGTTCTTCCTTTTGGTGCTTGTCCGTCCGTTCTTGGCTCTTATCCATAACCTCCGGTTAATTCAACCACAACCCGTCTCACTACGGAATCACCGCTATCATGTAGGATAGGGTGCCGTAAGGAGCGGATTGTGGTTCAATTAACGGGAGTCGATTTAAGATGTTGGGCAAGGAAAGAGTGAGAGAGATTTCCTTCTCTCAAACTTCCCTTATCCTACCCTAACAAGTATGAAACTACTCACACATCATAATGAAAAGAAAACAAAACAAAAGAGGAAGATAGAAAGAAAAAGATTAGAAGATAACAACTAGCTATTTGCGACCTCACCTTGGCAAGGATCAAGCGTAAGCATCATGGTTGTTTTAATGATAAAGGAAAAGAGAAAAGAAAGAAACAACAAGAAATAACAACAACTAAGTTAACAAATGAAAATTACAAGCAATAATAAGAGAACAAGACAAGTATAATAATAAAATGAACTTCTTTATTCACCATTCTTCACTCACAAAAGCTCACTACAAGTTTTAATGGAGAAGAGATGAGAAGAGGAAGAAGAACAAGTATTCTAAAACCTAGAAAAATACAAGATTATCCACCCTCTTGGCTTCACAAGTTCTGGACTATTTATAGGCAGGAAACTGAAAATCTAGGGCAACCATCAGAACACAAATGAAAAGACCAATCTACCCCTGAAGTTCCATAACGTGAGGCACTAGTACGGCCGCGGATCCGCGGCCTATACCCCCTATTGGCCGCGGATCCGCGGCCCTATGGTGGAGTCAGGGCGTGGGCTTTCCTGTACTGCCCTGGTCTGCTGTCCCCTTTTGTCTGGTACATGTATTTTCTGATAATCTTTCCACATTTCTTCCAGAATTCTAGTGGATCAAAAGGTGATTGGACATGGATCTTTTGTCATGATTTTCTTGAGCTCCGCGTAGATTTCTTGGACTTGGTGTTGCCATTGTGCTTTGTGCATGAAGGTGACAATTGATTTGTCATTTTTTCTTCTAAACTGGTGTGCGGCAACAGACGGATAAAGAGCGGAGACCCGTGTTTTATCTGTGGTTGGCAGGAACCCGGATTTTGTCGTGTTTTTCCATGGATTTCACCGTTTAGAGCCGAGAACCTGTATCCTGCAATTGACTAGCAAACACGGCTCAAGAGTACCTACCGATATGCAATGTGATAAAAATTGGGCGGTATGAAAATGCAAAAATCTGATATGAACAAATACCCCCAAACTTATCATTTGCTCGTCCCGAGCAAAGCCAATTTATTCACAAAAAATTTCCTAACCTCACTTTCGCAGGGAACGCGATTGCACTGAGCATGTGCTACAAGCCGTTAAACCTCTAGGTGTCCCTAGTAGGAGGAGTGTTGTCTCCTGAGGGTTTTCAGCGGATACTACCCACAAAATCCGGTCAAGCTAGTTTTGTAAAATAACTAAGATTCAAACCCCAAAGTTTTGTTTCAGAAAATAACAATTCTATTATCCTAAGTCTAGACTATCGAACCTTTATTTTTCACACCTCGCTTCTTATTTAACTACAGCTTTTATATGTCTTTACGTGTAGTGCAAATAGTGTCGTTAAGTTCCAGAAGGGTCGAATAAAGTCATTATGTCACACAATAAGGCCCAGATAAGAATTTTGAAAGGATCACATAAGTTTTATAAAGAGTTAAGCATTTTTCAAGCTTCGTTTTCCAGTAAGGTTTCAACTTCAGAATTTCTATCTTCCTTAACAGGAAACTAGGTCTTATTTTTCACTCCACCTTTTTCTTGTTTTCATTTCATACACACCTCTTTGAACGTGCAATAGTCTTTATCATAGGATAAAACCTTCATATCTCCGTTAAATTTTTTTTATAAAAGCCTGTCTTTTATCAAGATTATTCTCACACAAAGAACCGTTAGGAATTTTAACTCGGAGGGAACACTTGCTTGATTTTGTTTTAAACTGGACTTTCTAGGCTTCTTAGCGAGCTTTGGGCCAATGCACCCAAACCAGTTGGTTTTAAGGCATTAGGTGTAGAAACACCCCAGCGGACTTAATTACTCAAGTTACCTAGGTCCAAAAACAAAAGACAGTTTGGCGTGAAAATCAGATGATTTAATACGAACGGAGATATAACCGGCAGTTCAGTTATTTTTTGGAAAAAGACGTGTTTAGTGGGTTTGGTGTGTAATCATTCCAATCAAGTTTCAGATGGGTTATTGTTCAGACTTAGTTCCAATTAAGGCCTCAATAACATTCCTTCATATTCACTCACTTCATAAACCATTCTTGATATTACTTATTTCAGAACAAACCTATTTGATCCTCAGAAAATCATTGATCAGTTTAAAAGTTTTTAAACATAAAGACTTGTCATCTAATTTCCAAAAACTCACGACACGTGTAGTGTGAGGTAAAGACGTATATCAGCTATAGTTAACTTCAAAGGAGAGTTATCTTTCAGGTTTTCAAAATCTAAACATAAAATTTAGTTATTCTTATTTTTTCAAACAAAACCGTCGAAATGTTGAATCAGAGTCCTCCCACTAGCTAACTTTACAGAAAAGTTTTTATGTTTTTAGAAAATTTTCAGATTTTTATGGATTTTATGGATTTTAATATGCAGATGCAAAATATACATATGAATGCGAAGGTAAGAAATGCATACCGAGCGTACCCCCAAACTTAAACTGGACAGTGTCCTCACTGTTATTGCATGAAGAGATCATTTGAAGGGTCAAAATTGTCGGTTAGCGATACACAATTTTTTTTTGTTTTTGTTTTTAAAGAAAAGAAAAAGAAAAAGAATATACACAAATATATACAAAATGGTTTATACATACCCCCAAACTTATTTGGAACAGTGTCCACTGTTCTTGGCTGGATAACCGAAGTTTGGAGGTAGGCAGAGGAAGATCAGGCAGGGTAAACCGGCTCCTGTAAGAACAGGAGCTCCTCTGTTGGTTCGGCGCTAAGGTACGATTTGAGTCGGTGTCCATTCACTTTGAAAAATGAACCGTCCTTCGGATATTCCAAATCCACAGCGCCCTGCGGATATACATTCAGCACAAAATACGGCCCTTTCCAGCGAGATCTGAGCTTTCCTGGATGGAAGTGAAGTCGGGTGTCGTAAAGCAGTACCTGCTGACCAGGTACGAAGGTTTTGCGCAAAAGGTGTTTATCGTGAAACACCTTCGTTCGATTCTTAACGACAACCGCGTTATCGTAAGCCTCATCCCTAAGCTCGCTCAATTCATTCAACTGCAGCTTCCGATGGCTGCCCGCATCTTCGAGAGACAGATTCAGCTCCTTTATCGCCCATAATGCGCGATGCTCTATTTCGACAGGTAGGTGGCAGGCTTTTCCGTATACAAGCCGATAGGGAGACATGCCAAGGTCGGTCTTATAAGCGGTTCGAAACGCCCAAAGGGCATCAGTGAGTTTCAGTGACCAATCTTTTCGGTTCTTGGAAACCGTCTTCTCCAGTATCTGCTTGATTAGCCGATTTGAAACTTCGGCCTGCCCGCAGGTTTGGGGGTGGTAGGGCGTGGATAGCTTATGATTAATGGAGTATTTCCGCATCAAGGCCTCGAAAGTTTTGTTGCAGAAATGACTTCCATTGTCGCTAATGATCGCTCGGGGGTGGCCAAACCGGGAGAAAATGTTTTCTTTAAGGAACCTAACGACAACCTTGTTGTCGTTAGTCCGGCTGGGCACAGCCTCGACCCATTTAGAGACGTAATCAACAGCGAGAAGGATGTACAAGTTCCCAAAAGAGCTGGGAAACGGCCCCATGAAATCTATCCCCCAAACATCGAAAATCTCCACAACCAAGATTGGTTGGAGCGACATCTCGTTCCTCCGGGATATCCGGCCCAAGTGTTGGCACCGGGAGCAAGTCTTGCAATAGTCATGAGCGTCTTTGAAGAGTTGTGGCCAGTAGAAACCACATTGCAAGATCTTCTCAGCTGTCTTTCTAGGGCCAAAATGCCCGCCACACGCTTGATCGTGGCAAAATGACAGCACACTCTTGAATTCCTCGTCAGGGACACACCGACGAATAATCTGATCGGGACAGTACTTGAACATATAAGGTTCGTCCCAGTAAAAGTGTTTTACTTGGGATAAGAAGCGAAGTCTGTCCTGACTTGACCATTCAGTCGGTAGTAATCCCGTGGTCAAATAGTTCACAATATCGGCGAACCAGGGTTCGCAAGATACTGTCAAGAGCTGTTCATCCGGGAAAACGTCGTTGATCGGAATTGGAAGCGAAGGCGAAGAAGGAAGTCGTGAGAGATGGTCGGCAACTACGTTTTCACATCCTCGTTTGTCCTTAATGACAAGGTCAAACTCTTGAAGCAAGAGGATCCAACGTATTAACCGAGATTTTGCATCTTTCTTCGCAAAAAGATGGCGCAGAGCAGAATGGTCAGTGTAGACAATGACTGGAGAGCCGATGAGGTAGGGCCTGAACTTTTCTAAAGCAAATACAACAGCTAAGAATTCCTTCTCAGTTGTTGTATAATTGAGTTGTGCGTCGTTCAGGGTTCGGCTCGCATAATAGATTACGTGCGGCATCTTGTTGATGTGTTGTCCAAGGACAACACCAATGGCAAAGTCGGATGCATCGCACATAATCTCAAATGGGTGCGTCCAGTCAGGTGAGGAAAGAACGGGAGCAGAAGTGAGTGAGCGTTTCAATGACTCGAATGCAGTCATACAGCTCGAGTTGAAGTCAAATGGCGTGTCCTTGGCCAGCAAAAGAGTTAAGTGCCTAGCAATCTTGCTAAAGTCTTTGATGAACCGTCTATAAAAACCGGCATGGCCAAGGAAGGCTCGGATATCCCTGACGCATCGGGGAGGAGGGAGATTGGAAATGACCTCAATCTTCGCTTTGTCAACCTCTATGCCATTTTGCGAGATGATATGTCCTAAGACAATACCTTCGCGCACCATGAAGTGGCATTTCTCCCAATTCAAAGTGAGATTCTTGTCCTTACATCGGGTAAGGACAGCGTCAAGATGCAGCAAACACTCGTTGAAGGAATCGCCGAAGATGGAGAAATCATCCATGAAAATCTCCAGAAATTTTTCCACCATGTCTGAGAAGATTCCCATCATACACCGCTGGAAGGTAGTGGGCGCATTGCATAACCCAAAATGTATGCGACGATATGCAAACGTGCCGAAAGGACAAGTGAATGTGGTCTTGTCCTGGTCTTTTTCGGCGATGGGAATCTGATTATAGCCGGAGTAGCCATCAAGAAAGCAGTAGTACTCATGTCCGGCCAATCGTTCAAGCATTTGGTCAATGAAAGGTAGCGGAAAGTGGTCCTTCCGCGTTGCGGCGTTGAGTTTTCTGTAATCAATGCATACTCGCCACCCAGTTTGGGTGCGAGTAGGGATTAACTCGTTCGCCTCGTTGGTTATGACCGTTATACCTGATTTCTTGGGGACAACGTGAATGGGGCTAACCCACTGGCTATCAGAGATAGGGTAAATGATACCACTATCTAGACATTTTACGATCTCCTTCTTCACAGCCTCTTTCATGACTGGATTGAGACGTCTCTATGGATCCCGGGCTGGTTTGGCATCATCCATCAGATGAATGTGATGCTCAACGATCAGGGGACTAATCCCCTTGATGTCCGCCATGGACCAGCCAAAAGCTTGCCTGTTGCTGTGCAAGACCGCGAGAAGGGCTTTCTCTTGCTCTGGAGCTAGAGAAGCCGAAATGATGACAGGGAGGGTCTCGTTCTCACCTAAGTAAGCATACTTAAGGTGAGACAGAAAAGGCTTGAGTTCGAGCGTTGGAGGTGAAACGATGGAAAGCAAGATTGGTGCAGAGGTCTCGAACTCAAAGGACTCCAGCAAAGGTTCAAAACGAGTGTAAGCGACCGAGTCGGATGGTTCAGGTAACTCATCCGGAAATTCGAAAGATTCAAACTCGAGTTGTGCGCGGCTAAGATCGTTCGAGAACGTGAAACGCTCGTAGTCGTTGTCGGGCGCAGAAACAGCAGCAGGTTCGAGGAGGAACGCACTAGTGGCGTTAAGATTATCGTGATCAAACAGAAACTCCTCGAATTCACATTCTTCTGGGGTGATCTCCTGGATTGAGCAGACGTCCAGTATATGAGCATTAGGTTCGGCGGGCTGATTCCCCAACCTAAAAATGTTGAGTTCAATCGTCATGTTTCCGAAAGAGAGGTTCATCGAACCATTGCGACAATTGATCACAGCATTTGAGGTTGCAAGAAATGGGCGACCGAGTATCACCGGAATTTGATTCCGGGGGTTAGCTACAGGCTGTGTGTCTAATACAATGAAGTCAACGGGGAATATGAAGTCCCCGACTTTTATTAACACATCTTCTAGCTCACCCCTAGGATGGGTGATCGATCGGTCGGCCATTTGGAGAGTGCAGTGCGTGGGTTTCAGCTCTCCGACGCCTAATTGCTCGTATACTGAGTACGGAAGCAGGTTAACACTGGCACCAAGATCTAATAGTGCGTGGTTGATGTTCTTATCCCCAATAGTAATAGAAATCGTAGGACAGCCAGGGTCCTTCCGTTTTTGTGGTAAAGATTGGGTAAGGGCATCACTCACAGCACTAGCCAAGAAAACTTTCTTGGGTACCTGAGACTTCCTCTTTTTCGTGCACAAGTCCTTTAAGATTTTCGCGTAGGACGGGACTTGTTGGACAGCATCTAAAAGAGGAATGTTAATGTTAACCTGCTTAAATAACTCCAGAATCTTCTCCATTTGAGGATTTTGTTTATTAGACCTCAACCGGTTTGGAAATGGGACGTTTTTAAAATTAGTTGAGTCTAATGCTTGTGGAGGAGATTGTGGAGTTGGAACGGATCCCAGAACAGGTGTTTTCGTGGAGTGAGAAGTGGGTCCGTTCAGAGCAGAAGAAGAAGCAGAAGGAAAGCCTTTTGAAGAATGGAGAATAGGCTCAGAAGACGAAGAAGCAGGAGAAGAAGAAGAAGAAGAAGCAGCGGCCGGGGTGTCATCGTTGATCCGTATGCCAATGTTGTTTTGCAGCATCCTTCCCGATCTCAATGTGGTCACGGCACTCACATTATGATTCTGTTGTTCAAGAGCAACATGTACATTATGTGGGTGACCGGGATTTGGGAGTGGCTGGGACGGGAGCTTCCCCTTTTCTCGCTCGCTTAAGGCCGCATTCAGCTGTGTAATCTGGGCCTCGATGGTCTTGATGCTTTGCCCGTGTGCGGCAGTGTGTTGCACTAAGGACTGAATGGAAGACTGGATGTTGGCGGTGGACTGAGTCGATTGTTTAACGAACGCCTCCAGACTTCGTTCGAGCGAGGAAACCTTATCGTTGTTTGACGGAACAAAGTTGTTTGGTGGAAAAGAATTGTTGGGTGCAAAGTTGTTCGTCTGATTTTGGAAAGGTTGGGGTTGGAAGGGCTGCTGAAACTGCTGTTGAGTTTGTTGTTGCGCTTGTTGTTGCGGCGGAGGGGCCCTTTGGAAATTGTTGCCTTGGAATTGATTCTGATTCTGATTCCAGGCGAAATTGGGGTGGTTCCTCCAACCGGGATTGTAGGTGGAAGAGTATGGATCATTCCTCGGTCTTTGCTGGAATGCAGCATTAACCTGATCCTGTCCTTGCGATGGTGGATTGTAAGGACACTCTTCGGTCAAGTGAGAAGGATCGGAACAACAAGCGCAAATGATACGAAGGGGGAGAACAGGGGCAGGAGCAGGAGAAGAGAATTTGCTCTCTATTGCTTCAAGCTTTCTCGTTATTGCAGCCATTTCAGCTTTCATCGCAATAGAGACATCAAGTTGGTGAATTCCTACCCTAGACTGACCGATAGAAGTGGAGGTAGAAGAAGAAGAAGTCGGTCTGGTGCTCTCCCATTGTACCGTTTGCTCCGCAAGGTCGTCAAAGAACTGCCACGCTTCCTCGTCAGATTTCGATAGGAAGTGGCCCTGACAGATGGTTTCCAACAACTGCTTTGTTGCTGGGTTCAGGCCCTCGTATAAGATTTGGCAAAGTTGCCATTTCTCTATACCGTGGTGAGGACACTGAACAAGAAGGTCTTTGTACCGGTCAAAGCACTTCCAGAAGGGTTCAGAAGGAAGCTGAGAGAATTGGTTGATTTCATTTCGAATCCTTGCGGTTTTATGATTCGGATAAAATTTCTTTAGAAACGCTTTTACAAACTCGTCCCAACTGGTTATGGAGTGGGAAGCGGTGCTATACAGCCATTTTTCAGCAAGATCGCATAAAGTGAACGGAATGACCCGTAGACGTATAGCATCGTCCGACAGTTGGGTAGTTTTCATCATGGCACAGACGTTTTGAAATTTATTGATGAAGATATAGGCATCTTCAGATTCATGCCCATGAAATCGTGGGAGCATGTTGATGAAGTGGGGCTTAATTTCAAAATTATCCCCATTGGCCGGAGGAAGAGAAAGGCAGGTGGGAAGTGCAGAACGGGTGGGATAGAAACGATCCTGGAGCGCGATTCGCTGCGGCGCTACAACAGGTGGTGGTGGTGGGTTATTGGTCTCCGTAGGAGGTAGAGCCAATCCAGGGGTAGTCAAAGAGATGTTCGGATTAAATCCTAACATCGCGGAAGAAGAGGTTGGTGAAGGTGAAGGTGAAGATGTATGAACAGAATTCCGGTCAATGTCGGAGTTGGCCGGTAAAGGGAGGGGTGAAAAAGGAGTGGACGGAGTTTCGACGTCTGAGTCGATCGCGTAGTCGGTAGCGACTAACGTAACGCGGACTAGACGGGCGCTAGTGTCCCGAGTCCAAGCGGACATACACTAAACGAGTTTAGTATAGTCAAAGCGGAGAAGGTGAGGGTAAGAAAACGTCAATGGAGAAAAACGATGGGTGGTGGATGAAAAATGGATTTGGCGACAAAGGGCAAGTTTTTATAAAAGTTTTTGATTTTTTCCCCTTTTTTTTTTAGAAAGATCTTTACAGAAATATGTACGGACTTACGGCTTTAAGCAATCACAAATAAGATATGCACAATCTCACCTAGATCTAGGGTCACCTAGGTCTGCTAGACAGCTCCTAACTGTTCCAGAAGGCTAGAAAAAGGACCTCATACCGCCTCTTCTCCGTCTAATGCGGCCAGATAAGTGCCAGGTAAGTGGGAGGTTATCCAACGCTTTCGCGAAGTTCCTTAATTAAATAACCACTTGCCTTCGTCACACTTGCCTAGGCACCGCAAAAGTCAGATAGGATAAACGGCCGATGCCTGTAACTAGTCCTCTGTCCTATTGAGCGCGAAGTCCTTAGGGCTGAGTCTAGTATTTTTTAATTTTAACAATGGTCAATGCATATGCTTTTTGTGATTTTTGGGGTCCTGGGAAGGGTGATGAAATCCCCACCCAATCTGAATTGGTTTCAAGCCCCTTAAGTCTGTATTAATGAATGCAAAGCGATAACAAATCAACTGCAAACAATTTTTATTTTTAGCGCGGCGCAAAGAATCCTGCACAAGAACAGTTTATTGGAAGGGGGAAGAGAGTTTGCGCAAAGAATGCTGCAGAAAACACAGTTTATTGGAGTCCAGAGGAGTGGGAGAGAGGAAAGGAGGACTTACAGAGAATTTTGCACACTAACTCCACCAAGTGGCCGCGGTTCCGCGGCCTAAGCTTGCTTATGCCGCGGTTCCGCGGCAGTACTGGGGAGTTGGGGCTCTGAAATTTTGGGGTCTGTTGCAGTGGTTGTCCTCTTCTTGTCTGAATTTGCTGAATTTTTATTTGCTCACTGTAGCTGCTCTAGATTTTTACAGTAGACCATTTGCTTCGTTTTGATCCGTCGCGGTGTAGCCGCGAAATGTGGGTCTATCTTCCCACGTCTTTGGCACTGAACTCGAACTCCGTATTATCCTGCACACTTGCACAAAAACTAATCAAAAATAACAAGATGATTTTTTTTACAAAGTATATTTTTTTGTTTTGTTTTTCGGTTATATTCACAAGTTAACCCGAAATTACACAAAGAAATAAACTACCGTCTCCCCGGCAACGGCGCCATTTGATTGGTAGAGATTCTGCGTGTTCAAGTTTAGTTAATTACCGCAATCAAGACGGTTTCGCTTGTAGCTAGCCGGTTGAGTACGGGTCGTCCGCAGGGAGATGGGAATCTTTTTCTATGTGCTTTAACGAGTTAAGTCCAGTTTTCCAGATTTTGTTGTGATTAATTAAGTGTTAAAATGATATGTAAAGAGAGCTTGTTAGGGTTAGGATTAGGTTAGTTTGAGTTAGGAGTCGCTCACCTCTTTTGTTGCCACTCTTAATATCGGTGTTACGGTAATCGGCAACAACGGGGATTAGCACGACTAGGAAGGAACTTGCGAGTATAAGCTAGGCTTTCCAGCGCATAAGTTCTTCCTTTTGGTGCTTGTTCGTCCGTTCTTGGCTCTTATCCATAACCTCCGGTTAATTCAACCACAACCGGTCTCACTACGGAATCACCGTTATCATGTGGGATAGGGTGCCGTAAGGAGCGGATTGTGGTTCAATTAACGGGAGTCGATTTAAGATGTTGGGCAAGGAAAGAGTGAGAGAGATTTCCTTCTCTCAAACTTCCCTTATCCTACCCTAACAAGTATGAAACTACTCACACATCATAATGAAAAGAAAACAAAACAAAAGAGGAAGATAGAAAGAAAGAGATTAGAAGATAACAACTAGCTATTTGCGACCTCACCTTGGCAAGGATCAAGCGTAAGCATCATGGTTGTTTTAATGATAAAGGAAAAGAGAAAAGAAAGAAACAACAAGAAATAACAACAACTAAGTTAACAAATGAAAATTACAACCAATAATAAGAGAACAAGACAAGTATAATAATAAAATGAACTTCTTTATTCACCATTCTTCACTCACAAAAGCTCACTACAAGTTTTAATGGAGAAGAGATGAGAAGAGGAAGAAGAACAAGTATTCTAAAACCTAGAAAAATACAAGATTATCCACCCTCTTGGCTTCACAAGTTCTGGACTATTTATAGGCAGGAAACTGAAAATCTAGGGCAACCATCAGAACACAAATGAAAAGACCAATCTACCCCTGAAGTTCCATAACGTGAGGCGCCAGTACGGCCGCTGATCCGCGGCCTATACCCCCTATTGGCCGCGGATCCGCGGCCCTATGGTGGAGTCAGGGCGTGGGCTTTCCTGTACTGCCCTGGTCTGCTGTCCCCTTTTGTCTGGTACATGTATTTTCTGATAATCTTTCCATATTTCTTCCAGAATTCTAGTGGATCAAAAGGTGATTGGACATGGATCTTTTGTCATGATTTTCTTGAGCTCCGCGGATTTCTTGGACTTGGTGTTTCCATTGTGTTTTGTGCATGAAGGTGACAATTGATTTGTCATTTTGTCTTCTAAACTGGTGTGCGGCAACAGACGGATAAAGAGCGGAGACCCGTGTTTTATCTGTGGTTGGCAGGAACCCGGATTTTGTCGTGTTTTTCCATGGATTTCACCGTTTAGAGCCGAGAACCTGTATCCTGCAATTGACTAGCAAACACGGCTCAAGAGTACCTACCGATATGCAATATGATAAAAATTGGGCGGTATGAAAATGCAAAAATCTGATATGAACACCGTCTCTCCAAATTGAGACGCAAACCCTTTCTTTTACACCACTTATCTCTTCCCCACTTCTTCCTGGCTCCATACAACATGTTTTTCCACCAACCGGTGCGTTTCACTGATAAATTTTTCGAATGGTTGGTGTTGACTTTTGGTCTTTGCAAAACTTGGCATCGACCAGTAACTTTGACCCCCCTCTTTAAAAAGCTCAACATTGTTTAACTCAAGTTTAGGGGGGGGTATAATTTGGCTCTTGAAAATAATTTTTTTATACTCAAAGTGGTGAGCCAAAAATAAATTTGGGGGAGATTTTCATAATCATATTTCATGTCCCCGTTAATAAATTTTTTCCTCCTAAATTTACAGGTTTCTGAGATTTAACAGATGGCAACAGTGAGGACACTGTTGTAAACAAGTTTGGGGGAGGTTTGTGCTTATTTACACATCAATTTGCATCATACTTTGCATAAGCACAAAATTTTCAAAAATTTTCTTTTATAATAAAAGATTAGAAAGTGAAAAATTACATCAAAAAGATTAGAAAAATTTAAGAAAACCTAGAAAATTAGATGTTTTCTTAAACGAAACTAGTAATAAGTAGTTATGAGCCGTTGTCCCAAGGGTTAGTAAGATGAAAGAAGTCACTAATCTGCGGATAAAAATAAGTCTAAAAAATAGTTCTTATTCTGGACGCCAAATATTTGAATATTGCTACCCTACTATACGCACTTACACACGTCTTGAAACTCGGGATAGTAGAGGATAGCTTGAAATGCTCTTGTCTAAAAACCAAAGTATGAAGGAAATTATAAATGGAGTATAAAAGATAAAATGGTGTAGAAAAATGAACACTGGTTTTGTAATCACCAAGGCAGCAATAAAAAATATAGCGAGGGTGCTTCATCACCTAGTGCCTTAGACCAACTGGTTTAGGAGTCACTGCTAAGCCTTTGGTGTTGCAAGACGAGAAAAATATTAAATACACCTAATAAGAAAGAACATGAGTAATTGGTCGGTTAGTACCTCAAGAAGTATTAACGGTCGCATGAAAAATGTGTGAGCAATTCCATCTAAATATTCATTAATTAAAAAGTACTAAGGTAGATGGACAAGAGTATGATAGCTTGAATTGAATTCTCCGAGTGTAGGGATATTCTTTACACACACGTAGGGGTATATGATCAGTGTTTGGAAGAAAGGTAGGAATAAAGAATAAAGACGATGTTTATATAGAGATGATGTGATTTCTAACATTTTTTCATGACTATTAAGATAGGGCCCATAACAACCGAAAAACTGGTATAGTTGGAAACTCTTATTTTCAAGTCCTTTCTTTTATAATTCTTATCTTTGTATGCAACTTTCACTATCTTTCTTTTATTAGAGTATTTTGTGGGTGCAATCCTCTGAAAACCCTCAGGAGACAACACTCCTACTAGGGACACCTAGAGGTTTAACGACTTGTTGCACGTGCTCGGTGCAATCGCGTTCCCTGCGAAAGTGAGATTAGGACTTTTTGAATAAATTGGCTTTGCTCGGGCTGAGCAAAAGATAAGTTTGGGGGTATTTGTTCATATCAGATTTTTGCATTTTTATACCGTCCATTCTTAAGCACATTGCATATAGGTAGGTACTCTTGATCCGTGTTTGCTAAATAATTGCAGGTTACAGGTTCTCAGCTCTAAGCAGTGAAATTCATGAAAAAAGCAAACAAATTCAGGACTTCCGCCAACTACAGATAAATACGGGTCTCCGCGCACTATCCGTATGATGCCGCCTACCAGTTTAAGGGACAAAATGGCAAATCGTTGGTCACTTCAATGCACAAAGTACAAGGGCGGCACAAGATCCAAGATTTCAAACGCGGAGCTCAAGGCAAAAGTCCACATCATTTTGCACTGTTGAAAATCTGGAAGAAAACTGAAGAGATTCTGAGGAACCAAGTGTACAAAACATAAGAGACCAACAACATGGAGAAGCCCTGAAAAGATGGTCCCCCAATTCCACCAAATGGCCGCGGAACCGCGGCCAAATAGGCAATTCTGCCGCGGTTCCGCAGCCGTGTCTGAACAGTGTCGGTGGCAGTTGAAGCAGCGTTGACTCGGCTGTTTTGGGGTAGTTTAAAATCTCGTGATTGGCTTAGAATATATACCTAGGGTTTCACTCTCCTGCCTATAAATAGCAGAGCTCAAAGCCAAATTTGAGTGTGCCTTTCTTTAGTTAGATTTTAGGATTAATTCTGTTCTTCTTTGTTATCTTTCTCTATGAAAAATTGTAGTGAGTTTATGAGCGTTGATTAATAATAATAATAATAAAAGAGTTCTTTCAATTCCTTGCATGTCTTTTTAATTATTCATTTATATTGCTCGTAATTTTCATTTGCTAATCTAGTTGTTGATATTTTTGCTTTCTTTATTTTTTCTTCTACTATTTATTTTATCCTTTACAACGATGATACTTGAGTAAGATCCTTGCTAAGGCGAGTTCTCAAATAGCTAGTTGTAATTCTTCTTAACCTCATCTCTTTCTACCTTCTTTTTTGTTTTTATCTTTTTAATGGGTGAGTAATTTCTCACTTATTAGGGCAGTAGAAGGAAAGTTTGAGAGAAGGAAATCTCTCTCACTCTTTTTTTTTGCCCAACACCTTAATTCAGACTCCCTTTAATTGAACCACAATCCGCTCACTACAGCACCCTATCCTACATGATAGCGGCGATTCCATAGTTAAACCGGTTGTGGTTGAATTAACTGGAGGTTAGGGCTAAGAGCCAAGAACAGACGGACAAGGACCAAAATGAAGAAACTAAGCATGGAAAGCCTAACTTATACTTGTAAGTTCCTTCCTAGTCGTGCTAATCCTCGTTGTTGCCGATTACCTTAACACCGATATTAAGAAGGGAATTGAAAGAAGTGAGAAATTCCTAACTCGAACTAACCTAATCCTAACCCTAGCAAGTTCTTTTATCATCCTTTATTTCATTAGTTGATCTTAAAACAAATCTCGATATATTTGGATTTAACTCGTTAAAACATACAGAAAAAGATTCCATCTCCCTGTGGATCGACCCGTACTCAACCGGCTAGCTACCAAGCGAAACCGTCTTGATTGCGGTTATTAAAACTAAGCACGCAGAAAAACGTAACAATCACAAACTAACCATGAATCTAACTAGAAGTTTAGGGTAACAAGGTAGTATCACATACAAAAACAAGTGTCTAACACTAAGTGGAGAAAAATACAACCTTTGTAGACCTTCTTGCTAGACTCCTTGGAACAACTAGAGTTTGAGCCGACTCGCTTGAATCCTTCGTTGTCCATGACGATCCACCCGGAGTCCCTTTGCCCAAGCTCCTAGCTTCACTTGATCAATGAGGAAGTGGAGCTAACACTCTATACTAATAGGCTAAACTAGTATAGAATGATGATGTGGTTTATATTCTCACTTAAAAACCCTTTCTTTTTGTGTTCTTCACTCACAAGAAAAACTCAAGAGAGCATCAAGATGAGGAAGAAGAAGATGGCAAGGTTTGAGCTCAAGAATATGAATTATCTCCAAATAAAAAGAGAAATGAAAAAGGATATAAATGAGAGTCATACCCACATCTAACCATGGTAAATAAATATCTAGATATTTTACAAATGAGTTAAAGCAACTTAGGAAATTAAATCATGGTTCAAGTATGGTTGAAGTCAATGTCAAATAAGAAGAGTGTGGAAACAATGAACCATGAATTAATTCCCATTTTCTTTTTCTCATTTACAAATATATTTATATATTTGTTCCATGTGAGTCTTGCATTGCCACCTTCAATGTATCAACAACCATGATACATATGTATGCATGTATGTGTGCATTCACATCAACATGTGCACATACACTCATTCATGCATACATCTTATAAAGAAAAGGGTTAAAGTGAAAAAGGCTAATGGTCACAAATTATTAAATCAACAATTGATTTAATAAACCGGTCATATCACATACGACCCGACCAATAGAAACCGCCAGATTACAATGCGGTATCATATACACGCATTTAATCAAGCACCTGCGCATATCCCCATATGCACCCTACATCGTTTCGCCTGAGCCAGGAAACTCTTGTGTGGGACTCTAAGACTCGTCAATATGCCGGCAGTAGGTGATGATCAGATCAAACACCCACAAGCCGCAAACGGTCAGCTAAACGTAACGGCTACCCGGGTATTGAGCGATCAGAAGAAAAACAAGCGAACCTGTCAAAACTCCTGTCGAGCCAACCGGTAACACTTACCGTACAGTCCGGTCTCTTCGTCTATGATGTCGCATATCTCGTCTGGGGTTGGTAAACGTCAGACCCCAAAAACTTGATAAGTCATGTCGATACAAGGCTCATAACGGGTCGAGAAACTACTGATAACACTTACCAGTAGATCACTGAATCAGCCCTGGCCAGGGACTTCTAGTTATAGCCAATCGAGCACCGCACGACATTTACCCCCAATACCAGGAGAGACGAAATCCTCTTCTATCGCTCATTTCCTCCATGTGATTCGGGACTGTACCCAAATGCCACCGTTTTGCACGTTCTCTTGAACGTGGTAAGGTGGAAATCAAAACACAATGGGAATCACACAAGACTCTATGACGATCTCGGGTCTACAGACTAACCTGTACCAGTGTCACTAGAGAACTGCTATCTGACGTTAGGTATAATACCATCTAGGAGTTCTCGGCAAGTCCATCCAGTGTACCCAGTCTCCACTGAGCACCCGTATACCATCTCTGATGTCAAACACCAATGGATGTGGGATCATCCATCACCCATCACATGGGTCGAGAAGCGTACACGTTAGTCTACTCTGGAATAACGATGCCCCGTCTCGATACTCCTACGACTAGGAACAATTAAAGGATGAACTTATGGACTGCCATGGCCCTACTAGTATGATCTGCATCATAATCTTGGTAGTCAAGTATACATCCTAAGGGCTTTACCAACATGTAACTACGAGACGGTGTAAAGAGACAAGTATACATGTTAAAGTAAAGAGCAACCAGATAGCATACTATCATGTTGAGCAAGAAAGTCCTCTCTATATATGTCAAAGCATCCACTATAATATACATCATATGTGCAATAATGGCCTCTAGGGCATACATACAACTAACAATCTCCCACTTGCACTAGGGCTAGCTGTTGTAGTATCTCATATCCAACATCCCGAAGAGTCTCTCAAACTGTATCTGGGGAATGGCCTTCGTGAGTGGATCCGCTGTGTTGTTCTTCGTGTCAACTCTCCTGACCTCGATCTCCCGGCGATCAACTATCTCCCGGATCAGGTGATACCGCCTCAGAATATGTCTGGATCGCTGATGGGACCTGGGTTCCTTGGCCAAAGCCATCGTTCCATTGTTATCGCAATACAAAGGTATTGGATGCTCAATGGATGGAACCGCTCAAAGTTTGGTTATGAACTTCATTATCTAGACAGCCTCCTTGGCAGCATCGTTTGCAGCGATGTATTCAGCCTCCATCGTCGAGTCTGCTACGGTTTCTTGCTTAGAACTCTTCCAGCAAACCGCCCCTCCATTGAGGGTAAAGAAAAATCCTGAGTGCGACTTAGAGTCTTCGTTATCACTCTGGAAGCTTGTATCGGTAAAGGACTCCACTTGGAGTTCTCCGTTACCATACACCAAGAACATCTCTTTAGTCCTTCTCAAGTACTTGAGAATGTTCTTCACTGCTGTCCAGTGACTCTCTCCAGGATCTGCTTGATACCTACTCACTACACTTAGTGAGTATGCTACATCGGGTCTGGTACATAGCATCGCATACATGATAGAACCTACAGCCGAAGCATAGGATATCCCTTGCATGCGAGCTCTCTCCAAATCAGTCTTGGGAGACATCTCTTTGGAGAGAGTGAACCCAGAGATTGTGGGTAAATTCCCACGATTGGATTCTTCCATACTAAACCTCTTTAGTATGGTGTCAATGTACCTGGATTGTGACAATCCCAAAACCCGCTTAGATCTATCCCTATAGATTTTAATCCCCAAGATGTAGGAGGCATCACCTAGATCTTTCATTGAGAATCTTTGTGATAAGAAGAGCTTAACCGAGTGCAGCATAGGAATGTCATTTCCTATCAAGAGTATGTCATCCACGTACAATACGAGGAAGACAACCTTACTCTCTGCAACCTTCTTGTATATACAAGGTTCATCTACGTTTTTCATGAAGTCAAACTCTTTGACTACCATATCAAAACAGATGTTCCAACTCCGCGATGCCTGCTTTAATCCGTAAATTGATTTAAGCAGCTTGCACACCTTCTTGCTGCTTCCACTATCTACGAAGCCCTCTGGTTGAGTCATGTACACGCTCTCTTCCAAATCACCATTTAGAAAGACAGTCTTAACATCCATTTGCCAGATTTCGTAGTCATGGTATGCGGCGATGGCAAGTAGGATCCGGAAGGACTTAAGCATAGCCACTGGAGAAAAGGTTTCATCATAATCTACACCTGGTCGTTGATGAATACATTTTACAATAAGTCTAGCTTTGAAAGTCTCAACTTTTCCATCTACACCAAATTTTTTCTTGAAGATCCACTAGCTCCCGATGGGTTTTGCCCCTTCAG
This sequence comes from Agapanthus africanus, assembly GCA_030015575.1. NCBI lineage: Eukaryota > Viridiplantae > Streptophyta > Magnoliopsida > Asparagales > Amaryllidaceae > Agapanthus > Agapanthus africanus. The sequence continues at coordinate 218,045,986 of JASDDO010000006.1, forward strand.
GAGTATCTTTCAAAGTCCATACTTTGTTGGTGTACATGGATTCCATCTCAGACCGCATTGCATCCAGCCATTTCACAGAGTCCCCACTCGTGATGGCCTGCTCGAAACTAGTTGGGTCATCATCATCTATGATGCAATCCTCGCTCCCACCATCAATGAGAAAACCGTAGTATCTCTCAGGTGGATGAGGAACCCTACTAGATCTGCGGAGAGGCTAGGGTTCGTTGAGAACTATCAAATCCTCTGGTTCAACCAAATCTTCTGTTGTAGTTTATGCTGCTGGAACCTCTTCCAGTTCTACCTCATGGCCACAAATTTCTTCCAAAATAAATTCCTTTTCTAAAAAGGTGGCATTACGAGAAACAAACACTTTTTGTTCCCCGGTGTGGTAGAAGATATACCCACGGGAGTTTTTTGGATATCTTACAAACTTGCATAAAAAAGATCTTGCCTCGAGCTTGTCCGGATTTTGTGTTTTAACATAAGCAGGACAACCCCATATTTTAATATAATTAAGACATGGTCTCTTCCCCTTCCATATCACATATGGAGTGGTAGGCACAGATTTGGTGGGGACTATATTCAATAGGTGTATGGCTGTATCAAGCGCATACCCTCAAAAGGAAATAGACAACTCAGCAGTACTCATCATAGAGCGCACCTTATTTAATAGGGTGCGGTTTCTCCGCTCCGATATACCGTTATGCTGTGGTGTATACGGAGGAGTAAGCTGAGACAGAATCCCATTCTCTTTTAGAAAGTTCAGGAACTCTGTGCTTAAGTATTCACCTCCCCGATTAGATCGTAGGATTTTAGTATTTCTTCCTGTTTGGTTCTCAATTTCTGACTTATATTCTTTGAATTTCTTAAAAGCTTCAGACTTGTGTTTCATCAGGAACACATGTCTTTATCTTGAGAGATCGTCAGTGAATGTAATGAAGTATGAAGAACCATTCCTGATATGTGTAGACATAGGACCACATACATCACTATGTATCAGTCCCAAGAGCTCACTAGCTCTTTCTCCGTATCTAATAAACGGAGTTTTGGTCATTTTACCTTTGAGACATGACTGGAAAGTTTCATATGATGATAATTCGAATGGTTTCAAATATCCATCCAAATGTAACTTAGCGAGTCGTGTCGCATTGATATGACCTAGTCTACAATGCCATAGATTCGTTTTTTTCTGAACTCTTCCTCTTGTGTGTGTTTTGCACGTTTAAGAACTGTAGTTTGATTCAGAACGTATATGCCATTAGATAACGTGCCTGATCTAATCAACCTTTGATTCAGAAAAATATTCATAACATTATCCTGCAGTAAAAAATTATATCCTTCTTTAGTCAATAAAGAAACTGATATAATGTTGCATACCAGGTTCGGTATATAATAACATTCGTTCAGAATCAATGTATTACCATTTAGTAATACAAGGTGATAATCGCCAACTGCTTTGGCTGCAACAATTGCACCGTTTCCAACTCTTATATCCTTATCACCCGGTCCCAGTTCTCTACCTTTCTTGAGCCCATGTAACATATTACATATATGGGATCCTGATCCGGTATCTAATACCCAGGACATAGAGCATACTGAGAAACAGTTCTCTGTAACGAACACACTTGAAGAAAATTCATCATTATGCACTTCCTTCGTTTGGGTGGCATGGGAATCCTGGTATTCCCCTATTTCCTGCTCGGTCTTATAACTCTTATAAGATAGAGCGGGACCAACGTTCCTCAGCTCAGTAAAACAAGCGGGTTCGGTCAATACATCCATATTATTATCTTGATTAAGGCGTGACATGGTCGCTACCTGGAGAGAGAGAGAGAAGAAGAAAACACTCAACGTATGCTCTTGCATGATCAGATTGGTTATTATTTTATCTAATCAGGATGGCTCCCACTGTTTTTGTCAAATCTTTCTTCAAACCCTAAAAGGAAAGACTAGCCTGGATTAATTACACCCTACAAGTTTGCCAATCTTTCAGCCAGGCCAGTGCCGGTACTTTGAGGGAGGTTCCCCGTGCTTTCGCACGGACCTAATTAAAATAAACCTTGTTTTTCCAGGGGCGTAACCCCGTTAACACCTTTCTAGACACCTATTTGATCGGTTAGTTGTAAAGTGCAAGACTCTCCCAGGAGTAACACTTACTCGCAGTGGGTATCGGGATCCATCTATCTCATAGAAGGTATGCAATCTCATTGCAAATTTCAACACTTGAAATTCCCGATAATATTTTGCCCATAGCATCCTATGACCTTGACGAAGGCCAACAAATCATAGGCTGCTAGTCAAGTTCAACCCGTCATTTCTTGATTGAATTAAACCCACCCGCACGACCCTTGACGAAGACCAACAAAGTCGCATGACTACCCTAACTCAATCGCATCACATGCTTTAGCAGATAAGCACTAAATAGCTACCGCACACTACGCCTTGACGAAGGCTAAAAAATGTAGCATAAATACTAAGTAGTACTTATCTGAAATGAAGGAGGGCTACGGCAGGTTTTTAAGAAAACCTTTTGCGTAATGAACTTGATATCGTTGTAGAATCGAGTGATTTTGAAAAAAGGAGTGGTTTAAGCTTCGCATTAAAAAATGATTTTTTCAAAACAAACCGAGTGGGTTGTAGCATCTTCTAGTTTTTGCTAAAGAGGCCACTCTCGGTGAAGGGATATCGGCCCTTTCCTCGTGGAATGAGGTGCAGGATATTCATAATATCATTTTGCAAAGCAACAACTAGAGCTACCCTTTTAACATTTGATTCTACAACATCATTAGGTTTCTTTTCTTTCATTAATCACATTAATGAAGGTCCCATCTGTTAGTTATATGTATGCCCTAGAGGCCATTACTGTACATGCGATTTATATTGTAGTGGATGCTTGGACATATATAGGAAGGACTTTCTTGCTCAACATTATAGTATGCTATCTGGTTGCACTTTATCTTAACATGTAAACAAATAATGTTTTGTGATCACATGTTGATAAAGCCCTTAGGATGAGTACTTGACTGCTATGACTATGGTGTAGATCATACTAGTGGGGACTGGGTAGTCGATAAGTACATCCTTCAAATGTTCCTAGTCGTGGGAGTATCGAGACAGGGCATCGGTACTCCAGAGTAGACTAGCATATGCGCTTCTTGACCCATATGATGGGCGATGGATGATCCCATATCCATTGGTGTTTGACATCAGAGAAGGTATAAGGGTGCTCAGTGGAGACTGGGTACGCTGGACGGACTCGCCGAGAACTCCTAGATGGTATTATACCTATCGTCGGATAGCAGTTCTCTGGTGACACTGGTACAGGTTAGTCTGTAGACCCGAGATCGTCATAGAGTCTTGTGTGATTCCCACTATGCTTTGATTTCCACCATACCACAGTCAAGAGATCGTGCAAAACGGTGGCTTTTGGATACAGTCCCGAATCACATGGAGGTAATGAGCGATAGGAAGGGTTTCGTCTCTCCCGGTATCGGGGGTTGATGTTGCGCAGTGCTCGATTGGCCATAACAGGAAATCCCTGGCCAGGGTTGCTGAGATTTATTGGTAAGTGTTACCAGTAGTTTCTCGAACCGTTATGGACCTTGCATCGGCATGAATTATCGGGCTATTGGGGTCTGACGTTAAACCTGTTGGATATAGTGCCCTCAGAGTCAATTATTTGATCACAGGCACGTGATTGCAATGATTGAGGAAGGACCTATGCCGGTAGGACAGTCTTACTCAAGATGATAGTATGCTATCTGGTTTATCTTTATCATCGTGTACTGCTTTAGGTGACTTTACTGATCACTATTGCATGTTGGTAGAGCCCTAAGGATTCTTGCTTGACGGCCAGCAGTATGATGGCGATCATATACGTAGGAGCTGGGGTCTATAAGCACATCCTTAAAGTGGTCCCTAGTCGTGGGTGTTTCGAGACATGGCATCAATACTCCGGAGTAGACTAGTGTATACAGTCGAGACTCCGACGAGGGGCGGTGGCCGGTCTCACAAGCCATTGGTGTCAGTTGGTTCACCTAAGATGTATACAGGTGCTCATTGGGTTATGAGTACACCGGACAGGACTCGCCGGGAACATGCTAGTTGGTATTATACCTGACGTCAGATAGCAGTTCCCTGGTGACATGTGTACAGATTAGTTCATCGACCTGAGATCGTCATTTGTCTCGTGTGAGTTCCCACTGTGCTTTGATTACTACCCTACCACGGCTCAAATGAGTCGTGCAAACAGGTTTTAGTTGGGTACAGTCCCGAGCCACATGGAGGCAGTGAGCGGATCTGCAGGGGTTTCGTCTCTCCCGGTATTGGGGGTGAGATCGCGCTGTGTCTAGGAGAGCCATTACACGAAAGTCCTTGGCTAAGGCAGGAGATTTACTGGTAGGTATTCCAGTAGTATCTCAGGGTGTTCTGGACTTCACTCCGACACGACTTGTACCGCTTTTGGGGGTCTGACTTTTACCAACCCCCTAGGCCCGCCATGCGATGCTCATAGACGAACGGATCAGACTGTACGGATATTGTCACTGACAGGCTCAGTAGGGTGTCAGGATGAGTTCGCTCATCGACCTCCCTTTTTGTCAATACCTGGTAGCCCGTTACGTACAGCTAGTACCTCTGACGTGCAAGTGGTTAAATCCATAGCCAATGTATTGACGAGTCTTTAGAGTCCCCCACAGACTGTTTCTCAAGTTTCGGGCGAAACGTTGTAGAGGACGTATGATATATGGCAGGGTTCGATCATATACGTGCGGTATTGTACGGATCATGATCGGACGGATCATACTAGTGGGCTTTGGTTTAAGCCGGATCCTAGTATTAGATTTTTTGGATTACTTTAGTCTCATCGCATTCGCATTCAGTTGGAATGCGGATGCATGTATGTATATACAGTTGTGGGGTATCCTTGTGATACGTCATGAGTTTACTTTAGATGTTGCCGTTTCTTTTTGTTGTGCCAAACATTTGGATTAATGTTTGGATGGAGGAAATAATGAGCTAGAATTTCATCATGACATGCATTAATGTGACATGGACTTTTATATATGACTCATGGTCTCTTTTTTATGAAAATATGTCACATTAGTGATTGTTTTGTGTCATGATTTGATGAGAGGAGAGAGAGGGGCAGCCAAGGGTGTGGTTGGCTCTCATATTATCCTCTCTCTCTCTCATTTTATCATAACAACAAGAATATAGAAAAAGAAAAGAAAGAAACCTCTTCTTCTTCTTCTTCCTCTAGCTCTTTATCTCCTCCAATGGCAACCTCTTCAACCTCCATCCAAATCCATGGATGCAAGAGACAAAGTGATCACAACCTTCTCTACTTCACCTTGGATACATCGGCTAGCACACTTCGTGCCCGAGTTGCTTCGGATGAAGCGGGAGCCCGTAAAAGGAATCGATGACGTGGTGCCCTTTCCGACGAGGAGATCAAGACCGGAGATGCCGCGAGGAGCTTGGGATGGTGGCCAAAGACCGAAGGACATGGATCGATCGGTATAGCATTCTATCCCTTCTCTAGATAGCTAGTAGTGGGTTAGTGGTTACGATCCGGGTTTTATAGTCCGCGGTAGCGCCGGTTTCTAAGTTAAGAAAAGTTTTTGTTTCCGCATTTTTGGCCTCGGATAGACGGCCGGGGCGCTACCGTTGACTTACATGGTATCAGAGCTACGCCATTAACCTTTTCTAGCTTGCTCTAACGTGTTTAGAACTTCGATCGAACAAAAATTCCGAAACCGCGTTTTCAAAAGTGCACTTTGTCGATTTTCATTTGCTGTCAGAAAAATTATTTGGTATATTGCAGAAATATGTGCAGGGTTTTCTGAGAACACTGAAGAAAATTGGTACCATGATATTACTGTAGCGCCGCGGAATCGCGGCCGTAACCCCACTTTGGCCGCGGTTCCGCCGCGGAACAGTGGCTTCACTACACCAAATTTCTTCAGTAGGTCTCTGACATGAAAAAGAGGTTTCTGGAATATTTTGTTTGGGCCCAGATTATTTTGAGTGCTGCAGTTGTACTTGGGGCCCACTTCGGGAAAACTTTGTCGATCGAAATTTTTAAAACATGTTAGTTCACAGTATTTACATTATATCTGCGACCGTGAATGTCATTTGATCGGTAAATTCTGTCTAATTGCTATATCCCTTTTAGACGGATTTGCGAACGTGACATTCACGTTGATGTTCTGTGTTGTGCTGTGATGTTGCGGATTTGTCATGGTGGATAGCCTGGATGCAATGGTAGTACAGTTTGGTTGTATATGTACATTTGATATTGCGGTGCGAGCGTCCGACATGTGGACTGCCGTCACTGCCTGTTTGTATATTATTTTTTTTGGGGCACGACCGGGCTAAGGTCGATGTACCCGTTGTATGTATATTTTACTTTCTGTACTAGGATTACCCCGCGGAGGGGTGCACGGATAGCCGGGTTCTTCAGGGCAACGAGCCCGCATCTCATGGCTTTGAGACGGAGGGGGCATCACTCTAGACTTGGCGGGCTATTCGCCGCACTCGTAGGGGGTACAGGTTGACCTAAGGAGGGGTGCTCAAGTTACAGGATTCCGTGAAGTGCTGGGTGGTCCATTCACGTTGTTGCAGGGGGCTGCCTCGCTTCAGGTTTTGGCGGGCAATTTGCCGCGCCCGTAGGGGTCTAGGATTTCATTGCACATGCTATCCACACGACCAGGGGAACGTCGAGTTTCAGTAGCGGCTCTATGAAACCCGGGGATCCCAGATTATCTGTATTGTTCTGTGATGCTTATTACATTTTTGTGATGTTGCATTTTATCACGCCTTGAGCGAATATTATATATTGATATATATACTAGTAGATGTTGTATATGTTTTGCATCCGCGCTAGTCCAGTCCCCGCTCTGTCGTTAGTTAAGTAACCTAACGGGTGATGACGGGACCCAGTGGCGAATGCGGATGACATATACGTACATTATATTTTCGTTCTTTTGTGGTGTGATTAATTGATGGGACTGCATTGATTCGGATCAATGCAAGCTAAACAGACCAATTCTGATGTTGTTGGAACATTTTTCAAAAAGTTGTTATTGCAAGGACGTTCTCTTTTGTTTTGCACAGTGGTATTCGGTTATGAATATCCTGCACCTCAGTCGACGAGGCAAGGGCCGAGATCCCTTCGCCGGGAGTGACCCCTTGGACAGAAGTTTGCGTCAGGGTAATAACTTCACTATAGTCGATTACTTTTTGCTTTGCATCGTGGTATTCAGTTGGAATATCCTGCACCTCATTCTACAGGTAAGAGCCGAGATCCCTTCACCGAGAGTGACCTCTTTAGCTAAGGTTTTCGCCACTATATTTTTATAAAAAGCTATCCGGTTCCTTCAACGATATCAAGTTCATTACGTTAAAGGTTTTTTGCCAAAAATCATTCGTAGCCCTCCGTCATTTCAGACGGGTAGAACTTAGTATTCATGCTATGTTTGTTGGCCTTAGTCAAGGCATAGTCTATGGTAGCTATTTGTTACTTTTCTGCTGCATAGATAGATGCGTTGGTTTGGGACAGTCGTACAGCTTTGTTGGCCCTAGTCAAGGGCTTGTACGGGTGGGTTCAAATTAACCTGGACAATGACGGATAGAACTTGATATGTGGCTTATGATTTGTTGGCCTTAGTCAAGGTCATAAGAGCATGGGGTAAAAATCACATCGGGAGTTTCTAAAGAAACTGAAACTTGCCAGATATGCGCATACCTTCTGGAGTGTGATAATGTGAATGGATTCCATCACGTTATCATGCGATGATAGTTGGATCCCGATTCCCACTGATGAGTTGGTTTACTCCTCGGGTGATCCCGACTAATTCTTCTTTCAGGTTTGGAGGAGAATTTGACGTTACAGTGGGAGGTTTCCTGATTAGATAAATTGATAACCATTCTGATCTAGGTTAGAGTGCACGCAGAGTGTTTCTTTTCTCTCTCTCTTTGGCAACGACCATGGCCCGACCCTAGACTATGACTCAGTGACCAAGATAACCGAACCTTCTTAAAACACTGGCTTTTGGATTGTCTGAGTTGCATACTTCATTGCCACTCCTACTTTTACCCTTTTCTCCAAGACACCCCGTATTACTACGAACATCCACTTCCATTGGATAAAACCATCGTATGGTTATATACGAACTCGAAAGAACTTATTCGAGGATGGTTTCCGGTTCTGGGGAAAATGAATAGGACTATTCAGTTGTCTTTTCCTTTTACCTTCTCTCAGGTTGCGAGTGCTCCTTGGATTAGGACGGTACACCTATTATGCTAATTGGATAGTCTTCTTCCAAACCATAGGCAGGTGCCGAATGATAGGGAATGAAGAAAACCATTTGGCCTAAAAGTTGTACAGAAGGTATTAAGTAAAGACAAAGAAAGGGATTAGTAAGAGGGCAAAGTAAACCGCGACTGCTATTCACGACCAAACCAAGTATTTCATCGCCACTCCTACTTCACCTTTGTATTTCTCCGGGACACTCCGTATCACTACGAAGATCCACAGTTATTTGGATACTCCATCGTATGGTTATATATGAACTCGAAGGAACTTGTTCCAGTTCGGGGATGGATTCTGCTTCAGGAGAAATAGGAATAAGGTTTATTCAGTTGTCTTTTATCTTCACCTTCTCTCAGGTTACGAGTGCTCCTAGGATTTGGAGAGTACACGCATTATGCTTATTGGATAGTCTTCTTCCAGACTATAGGCTGGTGCCGAACGGTAGGGAAGGAAGAAAACCATTTAGCCTAAGGGGGTGTACAGAAGGTAACGACTAAAGACATATAAAAGGATTTGGAGAGATGGCAAAGAAATATACGGTTATAGTTGTGAATCTGATAATGGAAGAGGCATTACTAGGAATTCCAGGATACCTCTTCGAAACATTTACATATTTCAGTTTCACTGTGTATTGTTAAAAGAAAACTGATTTCCCAATTAGCACTTGCTCCAGGGTATGTGTTTACCAGGTATGATTCTCACATATGTATGATTTTACAGATGATGAGTGGGAGTAAGTTATTGGAAATTGGGTGATCATCCTCATTATATCTGGATTCGTTGTAATTGGTGATATTTGAGGAAATCACCTGGGTTGTTTGCCGGACGGCAAATATTTGGTTTTGAATATCCGTTGTTATGCACCAATTTCAAATTGATATATCTGTACGTCTATTTTTATAGAGTGAGATATAACCTTTTGAAATTATGTCTATGACATTTACCTATATCAGTGGATTATTGGGTAAGGAGCATTAAACTGCGGTGTAATTCTTCTTAACCATAAGTACAGTTTTCAACCTACGACACATAAGGAATGAGTTATTAGACTCAAGGGACTTATACAGAGTATTGTATGTTGTCCAGTGTCCATTAGGACAGAGGGGTTGGTCCTCGTACTATATTCGGTTTACTTATGACTTCTCTAGTTTTTAGACAAGTGTTTCGTAGAAACACAAGGTCCAAGTTTTGAGAAGTTATAGGTATAAGAATAAAGTAGAGAATTAGGTGTTGCAAGTATCGGGATTCTTCAAGGTGATCGAAGATGTAGATACTTGTGTATGGTATTCAGTTGATAGTAATGATTAAGAGAACTTGCTTCTCTTTCAGGTTACTCATAATTGGAAGCACTCCTAAGTTGAGTAACGCTGATCGGCCTCCTTCCATTTAGTAGACATGCACTGGAGATAGCTGCATGATTTGAATCTGGTTCAATTAAATCAGTGTCTCTATTTCTGTATTGGATATAGAACAGTTCATATCTTGATATTGTTAAGGTACGGGGAGTTGTCCGGCTTATGCTTAAAACCGGACTCTGGATAACTCAAGGCACGTTTCTGTAATGGCTGTTTGTGGGTTGTCCCGGGTTATGACAAGGGTTGATTTTCTACCATCTGGAAGATCAATAGTGATATTGTTCTTGACTCGCCACAGTTTTAGTAAAATGGATTTTTTCGGAAAACAGTAGTGGGAGTATGGTAGAACTGGAAGTGATTCCAGAACCGCAAACGATTACTGAAAATTTGATAAGAACCTAAAAATTCAATCTGGTTTGACATTCCATTGGTCACTCCGTAGATATGGTGGGTAACCTCAGGCACCTGAGAGGTACTTCGGTAGCCTCAAGGACGGTGACAGGGAGGTTCTTGTTTACCCAGACTTACCATTGCTATTGTTCCAGACTGTGAGACCCGGTAGGAGGATGAGAATAGCGTCGTTCTAAACTAGCTTTAGAAGTGTACGTGTATATGACTCTGCCAGAGGGTTGTCGTGGTCAGTGGGAGCAGCGGAAGCATAGTGGACAAGTGGATTATGTCTATTTATAGACTAAAGCGGTAATAGCGGAGATAAATCATCTATTTCTGATGTGACAGTCATAGGTTTGACTTCATCAGAATAGGGGATGGATCTATTAAGAAGGTAGTAGGGTGTGATGTCCTGGTATTTGGATGACATACACAGAGTAGGAAGTTAAATTCCTATACTACGATCGGTTATACTTTGGCTGTCACACAGTGGTTTCTCCATATAGGAATTGGATATTATATCACACGTTCTGGTTACTAGATCTATGGTTTTAGATCTAGATTTGGGTAGTTTCCCAATCTGGGTACTTAGACAACATTCTAAAGGTGCTTTAGAATGGACGACTCCTAGCACAGTAGTATACCTGCAGGTGATGGAGTCACCCTCTCTAAAGGTTTCTTATAGACTAAAGGGGAGAGGGATTTGCATGATTGGTAGATCACTTTCTTAGGTAATTGAGTCAATCATAAGATGTCAAGTACCACACCGGATGTTGTTTTTGCACTAGATGCAATAAGTTCAGATATTAATCCAATCCTGGAGAAACATTCGGAAGCAGTTTTAGAACATAAGTGGATGTTCTAGGGATATGATAACAACAGCCTCTTTTAGGAGACAGTTATCATTCCAGGCTGTCAGAGTTGTAGTTTTCCCTCCGACGAGGGGCAGTAGTTTGGACAGGTGGTCCAAGGGTATACCGAGGGAGGCATGGCGCAGGATACTGATTAAGTTCAGTTGACGATACAGTCTAAGAAGTTTGGATTTGGAGTTCATTTATGAGCTAGGTCCCATCAGATATCCAGACATATTCTAAGACAGGTATTACTCATTTCGGGAGATGGCTTTCTCAGCGAACTTGAGATAAAGAGAGACATAGAAAGAAACACCAGGGCGGATCCACTCACTGAGGCTATTCCTCGAACGCAATAGTTTCGCAAACGAGCTTTGTGAGACTGATTAGTAGAGGAGTTGGGTGTTCGATATCACACGGGCTGTGAGTATGCGACATCGCAATAATTAGCCTTGAGTGCAAGTGGGAGATTGTTGGATATAGTGCCCTCATAGTCAATTATTGGATCACAGGCACGTGATTGCAATGATTGAGGGAGGACCTATGCTGGTAGGACAGTCTTACTCAAGATGATAGTATGCTATCTGGTTTATCTTTATCATCGTGTACTGCTTTAGGTGACATTACTGATCACTATTGCACGTTGTTAGAGCCCTTAGGATTCTTGCTTGACGGCCAGCAGTATGAAGGCGATCATATACGTGGGAGCTGGAGTCTATAAGCACATCCTTAAAGTGGTCCCTAGTCATGGGAGTTTCAAGACAGGGCATCGATACTCCGGAGTAGACTAGTGTATACAGTCGAGACCCCGACGAGGGGCGGTGGCCGGTCTCATAAGCCATTGGTGTCAGTTGGTTCACCTAAGATGTATACAGGTGCTCATTGGGTTATGAGTACACCGGACAGGACTCGCCGGGAACATGCTAGTTGGTATTATACCTGACGTCAGATAGCAGTTCCCTGGTGACATGTGTACGGATTAGTTCATCGACCTGAGATCGTCATTTGTCTCGTGTGAGTTCCCACTGTGCTTTGATTAGTACCCTGCCACGGCTCAAAGGAGTCGTGCAAACAGTTTTTAGTTGGGTACAGTCCCGAGCCACATGGAGGCAGTGAGCGGATCTGTAGGGGTTTCGTCTCTCCTGATATTGGGGGTGAGATCGCGCTGTGTCTAGGAGAGCCATTACACGAAAGTCCTTGGCCAAGGCAGGAGATTTACTGGTAGGTATTCCAGTAGTATCTCAGGGTGTTCTGGTCTTCACTCCGACAAGACTTGTACCGCTTTTGGGGGTCTGACTTTTACCAACCCCCTAGGCCCGCCATGCAATGCTCATAGACGAACGGACCGAACCGTATGGATATTGTCACTGACAGGCTCAGTAGGGTGTCAGGATGAGTTCGCTCATCGACCTCCCTTTTTGTCAATACCTGGTAGCCCGTTATGTACAGCTAGTACCTCTGACGTGCAAGTGGTTAAATCAACAGCCAATGTATTGACGAGTCTTTAGAGTCCCCCACAGACTGTTTCTCAAGTTTCGGGTGAAACGTTGTAGAGGCCGTATGATATATGGCAGGGTTCGATCATATACGTGCGGTATTGCACGGATCATGATCGGACGGATCATACTAGTGGGCTTTGGTTTAAGCCGGATCCTAGTATTAGATTTTTTGGATTACTTTAGTCTCATCGCATTCGCATTCAGTCGGAATGCGGATGCAGGTATGTATATGCAGGTGAGGGGTATCCTTGTGATCCGTCACGAGTTTACTTTAGATGTTGCCGTTTCTTTTTGTTGTGCCAAACATTTGGATTAATGTTTGGATGGAGGAAATAATGAGCTAGAATTTCATCATGACATGCATTAATGTGACATGGACTTTTATATATGACTCATGGTCTCTTTTTTGTGAAAATATGTCACATTAGTGATTGTTTTGTGTCATGATTTGATGAGAGGAGAGAGAGGGGCAGCCAAGGGTGTGGTTGGCTTTCATATTATCCTCTCTCTCTCCCATTTTATCATAACAACAAGAATATAGAAAAAGAAAAGAAAGAAACCTCTTCTTCTTCTTCTTCCTCTAGCTATTTATCTCCTCCAATGGCAACCTCTTCAACCTCCATCCAAATCCATGGATGCAAGAGATAAAGTGATCACAACATTCTCTACTTGACCTTGGACGTGTCGGCTAGCACACTTCGTGCCCGAGTTGCTTCGGATGAAGCGGGAGCCCATAAAAGGAATCGATGACGTGGTGCCCTTTCCGACGAGAAGATCAAGACCGGAGATGCCGCGAGGAGCTTGAGATGGTGGCCAAAGACCGAAGGACACGGATCGATCGGTATAGCATTCTATCCCTTCTCTAGATAGCTAGTAGTAGGTTAATGGTTACGATCCGGGTTTTATAGTCCGCTCTAGCGCCGGTTTCTAAGTTAAGAAAAGTTTTTGTTTCCGCATTTTTGGCCTCGGATAGACGGCCGGGGCGCTACCGTTGACTTACAAAACCACCCCCAAGCCGTGATATGCGACATATCAGACGAAGAGACCAGACTGTACGGTAGTGTTACTGATTGGATTCGCAGGAGTTATAGCAGGCTTGCTTGTTGATCTTCTGATCGCTCAATAACCGGGTGGCCGTTACGTTTAGCAGACCACTTGCGGCTTGTGGGTGTTTGATATGATCATCACCTACTGCCGGCGTATTGACGAGTCTTTAGAGTCCTACATAGAGCTTTCCTGGTTCATGCGAAACGGAGTAGGAGCACATATGTGATATGTGCGTGATCGAGATTAATACGAGTATGTGATACCGTATTCTATTCTCGCGATATGTGATATCGGCCGGTTATATGTGATATAGCCGGGTTATCGGAACAAGTGTTGATTTGATGAAATAATATATATATATTATGCTCACTTAAATATTTATTTTTCTCACTTGTAATAAATTAACATATATATATGATATATGTTTATTGTATTGTTTTTTCTTTTGTTGCATAAATATTATATATATGATATATAATATTGTGATATGCTAGGTTATACATGCAACATGGATGTATGAGAATTTTACCATGCTATATATTATGTTTGAGTTTAAATTCTTAAGTAATTCAAAAAGGAAGAAATGAGTCATTATGAAGCTTCATGATAAATTTTGACAAAGTCTTCTCTTTTTGTTTTGCTTAAGATATTTCTAAACTCAACCATGACACATAGCCATGGTTAACTTTCTACAAGAGTTAGTGGATGACATACACTAACTAAGGGTTGCATTTCTAACCTCATCTCTTTCATTATTCATCTTCTTCCTCATTTTGATTTTTGCTCTCTAGCTTTTGAGAAAAGAGAAGAAAATAGTGAGAAAATAAGCAATAAAGTGAGCAAAATTCCTACTTCATCATCCCATACTATTAGCCATTTAGTTTAGGGTGTTTGCTTCACTAATCTACACAATTAGTGAAGAGATAGCATGAGCTAGTGTCTCCTCGACGTAGATCATCTTCGGCCTCGAAGACTTCGAAGCAAGCTTGTTCGTTTCTTCGTGGGAGCCTATCTAGAGTCCGGACGATCGTGATCGCAGCGAAGGGACTTCTACACGGAGCTATTGAAGTGAAGGACCGGTCTATAAAGGTTGTATTCCTTGTTCACTTAGATGTAAAGTGTTTACATATCATTTTTAACCCTAAGTATCTAGTTAAGACCTTGGTTAGGGTTTGTTTAGCAGCCCAAAATTTTTAAAGTTGCATGATTGATACTTGCCAAAACCTTCACAAGGTGCTAAGCTAACCCAACAGTGGTATCGGAGACAAGCTAGAGCATTAGGCGTCGTGTAGGCGAAGTTTAAAGTCCGATCGAACTCCGTAACCCCGAAAAATCCAACTTTCTGGAAATTTTTTCAAAAGTTGAATTTTTTCATATTAAAAATATTCAGAAAATATGCAGGGAATTCTAGTGATTATTGTGAAGTACGAACCCATAACTCACTCAAGAGACCGTGGAACCGCGGCCAATCCATGCGTTTGGCGGCGGTTCCACGGCCAACTTTGAGAGTTAGGGGCTAATACTTCAGGGTTTATTCCTGGGTACTTTTTCATGCTTCTGGGAATTTTTAATTCTACTCAAGTGCTGAGCTTTCTGGGAAATATTGGGAACTCGTTGATTCGATTGGAAAGTTTAACTTCATTTAAGTTTTTCCGGGTAATTTAGAACGTGTTAAAAGGTTCGAACGGATATCAATAACTCACTTTTTCCCCTGTCGGAAAACTTTCAAGTGTTGGATTTTTCCTGAGTTTAAAACTTTCAGAAAATCATGCAAGTAATATGTGGACCCTCTAGAAGAACATAACCTTAACTCGATTATGTGACCGTCAAAACCGCCACTGAACCATATGGTTTGTGGTAGTTTAGCGTTGCCACATGTGAGGCGTTGGTTTGACCCTTCTACGGTTGGTTCATAGCGGCTGTGACATGTTCTGGGATTTTTTGAACTCCGCTCAATTGTTGAGCTATTTGGAAAATCTTGGGTGTTTGTTTATTCGATCGGAAAATTGAACATTGTCTATTTATCTGGAATGTGATACAATATGTGGAATTCATATAGTTAGGCATGAAATGCGAAGTATGTGATATTTCGGATTTAAGATGACTAAAGTGATTGTGGATTCCAAATGTTGTAGTTTTTCACTTTCTTTTCTATGACCGTAAGTGTAATATGTGGTGTATCGCCGGTTTCGGTGCTATATGTCAACGACAACTGGGATACGCATATTTACTTACGTTGATGATATGTGATGTTATGTGTTGCTGTGATATGTTATATTGGATTGTCGTGTTTTGAATAGCCGGGTTTTTTTTATGTGAGATGAGAGTTTTTTATTTTTCATTCATGTAAAATTCATTGTATGTAATATTCTTTTATTGGGGCACTTCCGGGTTGAGGATGATGTCACCATTGTATATTATTTACTTTTCCGCATTAGGATAGACCCAAGGCGGGGAGCACAAGTAACCGGGTTGTAGGGTCCAGTGGGAGACCATCTTGAGGAGTCGAGACCGGGTCTCCTAACTCTAGAATTGGTAGGGTTGCTTGCCACTCTCGTAGTGGTCTAGGGATGTGGGTTTGGCTATTCATCGCGACCGTGGAATCCGTGTTTTATACTGGCTTAACTTAAAACACGGAATTCCTAGTATATCCAATATTTCATATGTGATTCTTCTGCTGCTGATATTTTATGATGTGAACATTTTATATGCGTGAGACGAATGCTTATACTATATATATATGATATATAAATATTATTGCTTTCATTTCTTCTGTGATGCTTGGGAAGCATAAATAAATGGGACTTCATTAATGAGATTACTGAAAGAAAAAGAAACCTAAAGATGTTGTAGAAACTTGTTTAAAAACTGGTAGCTCTAGTTCTTGCTTTGCATAGCGATATTCCTTGTAGAATATCCAGCAACTTATTCGATAAGGAAAGAGCCGAGATCCCTTCACCGGGAGTGACCTTTTTAGCGAAACTAGCAGATGCTACAAACACGGTTTGTCTTTTGATTGCTTCTATAGTTTTTTGCTTTGTATAGTGGTATTTGTGAAATATCCTGCACCTTATTCGATAAGGAAAGAGCCGAGATCTCTTCACCGGGAGTGACCTCTTTAGCGAAACTAGAAAAGCCTCAAAAACACTCCTTTTAAAATTCACTTGATTCTACAACGATATCAAGTTCATTACGCTCATGGTTTTCTTAAAAACCTGCGTAGCCCTCCGTCATATTAGGAAGTAGAGTACTTAGTATTCATGCTGCGTATGTCAACCATAGCCGAGGTGTAGTGTACGGTAGCTATGTGATGTTTTTCCTATACAACATATGATGCGATTAGTTAGGACAGTCACATGATTATGTCGACCATAGCCGAGGGTCATGTGGGTGGGTCTAATTAACCACGAAATGATGGATAGAACTTGACTAGTGCTTATGATATGTTGACCATAGCCAAGGTCATAGGTACTAGGGGTAAAAAGTATTATCGGGAATTTCAAGTGTTGAAATTTGCAATGAGATTGCATACCTTCTATGAGATAGTTGGATCCCGATACCCACTGCGAGTAAGAGTTACTCCTGTGAGAGTTTTACACATTACAATTAGCCGATCAAATTAGGTTTCTAGAAAGGTGTTAACGGGGTTATGCCTCTGGGAAAATGAGGTTTATTTTAATTAGGTCCGTGCGAAAGCACGGGGAATCTCCCTCAAAGTACCGACACTGGCCTGGCCGAAAGATTGGCAAACTTGTGGGGTGTAATTAAATCCCGGCTAGTCATACCTTTTAGGGTTTGAAGGAAGATTTGACTAAAACAGTGGGAGCCATCCTGATTAGATAAATTAATAACCAATCTAATCTTGCAAAAAATGCACGCAGAGTGTTTTTCTTCTCTCTCTCTCTCCTGGTAGCGACTATGTCACGCCTTAATCAAGATAATAATATGGATGCATTGACCGAACCTACTTATTATACTGAGCTAGGGAACATTATTTCCGCTCTATCTTATAATTGTTATAAGTCCGAGCAGGAAATAAGGGAATATCCAGATTCCCATGCCACCCAATTCGAAGAAATTACATAATGATGCATATTCTTCGGGTGTCCTTATTATCGAGAACTGTTTTTTCAGTATCCTCTACGTCCTGGGTATGTGATACCAGATCAGGATCCTGTATATGTAATATGTTACATGGGCTACAGAAAAGTAGAGAACTGAGATGGGTGATATATCTCTAAGTGTTAGAGAATGGTGTAATTGTTGCAGCCAAATCAGTTGGCAGATATCACCTTGTATTAATACATTGATTCTGAACATATGCTATTACATACCGAACCTGATATACAACATTACATCATGTTCTTTACTGAGTTAAAGAAGGATATAATTCTGTAATGGAGGATAATGCTGTGAACATTTTCCTGAATCAAGAGTTGATTCTATCAGGCACGTTATATAATAGCATAGAAGTTCTAAATCAAACCACTGTTCAAAGCATATAGAACACAGACAAGAGGAGTTGTTCAGGAATGAACGAATCCTTCTTGAGGCATTGTAGACTAGGTCATATCAATGCGACACGACCAGCTAAGTTACATAAATGATGAATATAAGAATCTATTCGAATTTTCATCTTATGATACTTGCTAGTCTTGTCTCAAAGATAAAAATGACCAATACTCCATTTACAGGAAACAGAGAAAGAGTTAATGAACTCTTAGGACAGATACATGATGATGTATATGGTCCCATGTCTACAAATTCCAAGGTTGGTTCTTTTGAGAACCAAACGGGTAGAAGTATTAAAGTCATACGATATGATCGAGGAGGCGAATACTTGCGTATGAAGTTTCTGGAGTTTCTAAAAGGAGAATGTGATTCTCTCTCAGCTTACTCCTTCGTATACACCACAACACAATGGTGTATCGGGGTGGAGGTATCGCACCCTATAAGATATGGCGCGCTCTATGATGAGTACTGTTGAGTTACCTGTTTTCTTTTGGGTGTTATGCACTTGAGAAGCTGCATACCTATTGAATAGGGTTCCATCCAAATCAGGGCCTACCATTACATATAAGATATGGTATGGGAAGAGACCATGTCTTAAACGAGTTAAGATATGGGGTTGTTCGACCTATGTTGAAAAGCAAAATCCGGACAAGCTCGAGGCAGGGTCAGTTGTGAGAGTTTGTCGGGATATCCCAAACATTAGTAAAAGAATATCTTCTACCTAACTGAGGAGTAAAAGGTGTTTTGTTTCTCAGCATGCCACCTTTTTAGAAAAGGAATTTCTTGTGAAGAAAATAAGTGGTCATTAGGTAGAACTGGAAGAAGTTCTATCTAGACAAACTAACAGCTGATGATTTGGTAAAACCAAAGGATTCAATAGTTTCCGACGAACCTCAGCCTCTCCGCAAATCTGGTAGGTTTCCTCATCCACTCGAGAGATACTACGATCTTCTCGGTGACAGTGGGAGCGAGGATTGCATCATGAGATGATGGCCTAATGTTCATATCATAATATTGCATTATTATATTCCTCATTTTTATTCTTTTTACAAATAAACAGGTGCTTTTGATGCATGTCTGCTACATATTACAGGTTACAGGTTCTTGGACAGAAAACAGTGAAAATGATGAAAAGACGATGCAAAAGTGGACTTTGACCAACAAACAGAAGACTCTTGATCAAGCCTATATCAAAGATAAAATTCACAAAGTACAAGGCAATGCAAGGTCCAAGATTACAAAGCGAACGGTTAAAAGCCCACCGCAATTATTCACTGGAGATCTGGAAGAAACATAGAAGCTATTTTAACAAAGAACCAAATAATAAGGAATCCCAAAGATCCAAGGCCCAATACTTTCTTTTAAAGAGACATAAAATTTTACCAAACCTTGAAGTCTACTTTGACAAGGTCTTCCTAAGGATATTTTGGTAAATGTAGACATGCAAATCAATTGTAACCTAGGGTTTCCTATTCTTTATAAATAGGAACTCTAACCATTGTATTTTCTTATGCCTCCCTTCATTAATAAAATTTAGAAATCTTTTGGAGAGCATCGGTGCCTCTCTTTAATTCAGAAATTCAGATCTGACAACCCTGCTTTGATGTTTGGAGAGAGCCATCTGTAAGTAATTTAATTTCTTGCCCTAGAGTAGATTTTAATTCCTTGCCCTAGGTAATTTAATTTCATGCCCTAGGAACTTGTTTAGGGTTTAGCTTTTGGGAAGGATTTTGAGAGATGAGATCTCTCATCCCTTTCTTATCCATCAAATATTTACAATAGGACTCCATGCATACATGCACATACCGCTCCCTACGGCACTCTATCCCTCGAGGTAGCGGTGATACCGTAGTATAAAGGCCCGGGTGTGATGTTTTCCATGGAGGTTAGGGTAAGGATCTCTAAAGGAAGGACAAGAACCTAGAGGAAGGAACACCTTCCCGAACGGATCTAATCCACTTTATTGATAATTACCAAAACTCCTCACAGATCTTCATTCGGGTAAAGAAAGCGTTGAGATTTACTACCATTTCCAAATCATCCCTAAACCTAGCCCTAGCAAGAATAGATTTAATTAATTGCACTAGAATAATTAGGTTTTTAGATTTAATAACTCCGAACACCCTTCGGAATTAACTCGTAAGAACGAATCGGAAATTCACAACATCCCTGTGGACCGACCCGTACTCACCGGCTAGCTTCATGCGAAGCCGTTCTTGATTGCGGTTACAAATATTTTTGATCCATCTTTTAGAAAGCGCAAGCACGCTAAAATCACTCCAATCAAATGGCGCCGTTGCCGGGGATGGCGTAGAATTTTCTTTTCGCAATTTCGGGTTAATCTTAAAATTTAAAAAATCATAAAAATCTGAAAAATCACAAAAATTGAAAAATATATATATTCTGTTATTTTTGGAAAGGGATACTTTGTTATTTGAATTTTGCAGGTACAAAATCGGATCTGGAAATTTCCAGGAAGCAAAACAGAATTCAGAAGATCAATATACAGGGGGATTTTCAAAAAGAAACAACAGAAAAATTTTCAAGACGAGAACCGCCCACTGGACCGCTAATCCGCGGCACAAACCCGTTTCTGCCGCCCTTCCGCGCTCATCTGGTGAAGTCTCGGGATCTGCGCCGCTTCAGTCGCCGCGCTTCCGCCGCGCCAAGCCTCCTGCGACCGCGATTCCGCGGCTACCTAGTGTCTTCAGCGTAGGAAATTTGCTCTGTAAGCTTCTCTGGTTCATCCTCCGTAATTTTTGAAATATATTTTCTGAAAATTCCTGCAGGATTTTGTGCGCTATAAAAATATTTCCCGTTCCAAATAACGATCTTGTGCAGGATTTGTGGGCCCCGCTTGAACTAAATTGATTGCAAGAAATATTTTGCTGTTAATTCTTTCCAAATAAAGATTCTTGTGATATGTTTCAAATAATAACCAATTGCAAGTAATATTTTGCTGTTGCATATCTTTTCTCTAAAAATCTTTTTGCAACAAAATTTTTCCAAATAAAGAGAAAGAAAAAAATTAATGAAAAATAAAAATAACAAGGAAAAATATTTTGTAGAGCTTGCAAAAATTTTTTATTAGCCCCAAATAAATCCTTGCACCATCCAACTTTCCTTCTTATCACCTTTCTTTTTCTAACATGGGTACCCCACATAAAAAATCATTAGCCGAACTTTGGTATCCCGAACCTAATTTTGCGTCATATGTCAATGTGTTCGGTCAATTTAAAGACGATCCTTCCATGCCTAAAAAATCTTTGAAAGATCACATAGACGAGTCTAGGAGAAACAGTTTGACTTTTCAACCCACTTTGTGTCAACCAAGTCAACCTTCACCACTTCCATATGTTGACACCACTTTTCCAAGTCCTGCTGTAACTCCTAGGCCGATGTCCATTGCTGAGCATATTGCTCAATCTCGCAGTCGATCTTTCACCCCTCTCCACTCATCTAGTTCTAGGGATCCGCACGATTATTCACCTTTTTATCCATATGTTGACCCTACCCCTACCCAATCACCCATTTCCTACCAGTCATACCCAACCTTCCCACCTTCACTAGACAATGTTTCTACACAGCCTATTGGGAGTTTTGCATATCCACACAATTTTGAATCTTTTACTGAAACCCCCTCACCACCAAAGTCTAGTTTGGAAGAGGCGTTGGAGGCATATATTGCTGCAACAAATAAAATGCTTAGGAATGTGGAAGCGTCCGTGGCCACCCTTATGCAACCTAGTAAACCGGTAGCTAGTGTCCCGCTAGCTCCAAATTTTTCAATGTATGAGACGGCAGTTGGACAGAGTGAGAATGAGAGAGGATTTTCAAATCAAACCTACCCTTACCCAATTGAAGCCCACAACTCCTGTTTTCCATCGATTGCCCTAAATAGTTCACCTGTTGAAAATAAAAATGAGTTGAGCGAATTTGTAGTGTTTGATTTGCCAGATTGTGAGGAACCCCTTTCGAGTGAAACCGCACCTAATCCTTTCGATCTTTACACTTCCACTCTAGAACCTACATTGATAAACATCCATGCTTTTGAGGAGGTGTCTAAAGAAATTGACTTTCACTTGATTGAGGATATAGACGCCGGGAATATTTCGGATGATGAACCTGTCGATTTAATTGAAATTTTATGCTCAAATCATCATCCCGAGTTATTAAATGTTTCTCCCGAATCTCATATGCGTCTTGATTTTGATGATAATGGCATGGATGAGTTGAATGTTGTAGAGAATTATGAGGATAATATTGAGGAGAGTAGTGAGGATCATATTGAGGTTGAACCATTTTTCTTTGATGTGTCGGATTTTCCAATTCATCCTCTTGAACCTTTACCTAAATCACCCTCCCTCTTTTCCATCGTTCCGACCACGCCTCATTTCACGCCTGACGACTGTGAGCTTGAAAACTTTTCTTTTGAATCTGACACAGTTCCCACAGCCGATGACACTTACGAGTGTTTCACTTTTTCGGACGATGTTGAAGTCTCACTGCGCGAGTTTGAGTCCTTTGCATTTTCAGATGAGTTAGTTAATCCTTCAGACTCGGTTGCTTACAGTCGGTTCGAACCATTGATGGAATCTTTCCAGTTCGACACAGTTTACTACGGTGAGAATTATACTATCCCTAATTCACTCCCTTTCGTCTTTCCCATTGTTCCGACCGAACAAATGACCGTTACGCTTTCATCTCCTATACCAAGTTCGGCGTACCCATGTTTTCTTGCGAATCTTGAGGGATTTGACCCCATTGCACGACGAGTTGATAGGTTAGCGCAATCTCTTTTAACACATCGGTCATCACACATTGCGCTAATTTATTCACTCGATTTACACCCTCAAGATCGTACTCCACTTCCTTCTTCTTTTCGCCATTCTTCTCACCCACCGAGACCATATTCTACCATTCTTCTGTCCACACGGTCTCGCGTGTTTCTCATTTCTTTCCTCCACATCCCATTCTTGCACCAACTATACCATTACCACGATAAGATTTTTGAATGGTTGGTGTTAACCTTTGGCTTGTGTAAGGCCAAGCTTAAGTTTGGGGGGAATCTTTGTATATATATATATATATATTTTTGTTTTCTTTTTCTATAAAAAAAATTAAAAAAAAAATTTCAAAACATTGAAAATACAAAAAAAAAATTGTAAATAAATAAACAAGGGAGTGCCGGTATTTTGACCCTCTTGGTTTAGCATGACAGTGAGGACACTGTCAAGTTCAAGTTTGGGGGTATGCTCGGTAAGTCTTCTTCCTTCGCATTCATTTGTACATAATTTTGCATTTGCATACTTATTTGAAAAATCCATAAAAATTGAAAACTTCCAAAAATTATAAAAATTATTGTATTCAATTTTGGCTAATTGACTAGAGTTTGACAAATAGGTCAACTGGCTAGGAACAACTAAATCTTAGACTTAGTAAATTAAAAACCCTAAAAATAACCTTCCTTAAAGTTTAACGGTAGAAAGTATATGTCTTTGTAGGTTATTTAGAAATAGGCAAATTTTGGGTTCACTTCTTGGGCTAAGTCTAAACAAGGGAAGAGTATTGATGTTCTTATTGAGTATAAGTTTGAAAAATAGTTCCTAGCTTAAGTCTAGATTCTGAAAATATATACCCTACAATTTGCACAATCACGCACCTTGAAACTTGGAATAGTAGAAGAGACCTTGAAATGCTCTTGTCTAAAGTCCTTAGTATGAAAAAGTGTGAATGAATAAAAAAAAATGGACACTGGTTTTTGTGATTACTTAAGGCTGCAAAAATAGAAAAATACTTAGCGAGGGTGCTTCATCACCTAGTGCCTTAGACCAACTGGTTTGGGAGTCACTGCTAAAGCCTTGGGTGTTGCAAAGACTAGGAAGTATGCTTTAAAGTGCAAACGCATTTTGTAATCGGTCGTTGGTACCTCAAGAAGTATTAACGGTCGCATGAAGGATGTGTAAGCAAATTTCATTTAAATTCACCTACTAATTAGTACTTTGGACAATGGACGAGAGTACGATTGCTTGATTTGAATTTCCAAGTGTAGGGGTGACTTATACACACACGTAGGGGTATGTGATTGGAGTTTAGATGAGAAAAAGGAATGAAGAATAGAACTTGTATCTTTAATAGAGTTGATAAAAAATCCTGAGTGGAGATGGAAACCCTAGAAGGAAAACTTAAGAGATGCCGAAAGCTAAGTAGGTCTACATAACATATATAATCTTAAGTTAGATGATGAGGAAGTGTGAAGAATATGGGTGGATAATTTGCGGGTCGACGATAATAGAATTCTTAGTTAGAAAACCTAATTGGAGAACAAAAGTCAATGGGCCGAGTTGATAGGATTTTGTGGGTGTAATCCGCTGAAAACCCTCAGGAGACAACACTCCTCCTACTAGGGACACCTAGAGGTTTAACGGCTTGTTGCACGAGCTCAGTGCAATCGCGTTTCCCTGCGAAAGTGCGGTTAGGTTTTTTGTAGAGAATAAAACAATAAGTTTGCTCGAGGACGAGCAAAAGATAAGTTTGGGGGTATTTGTTCATATCATAATATTGCATTATTATATTCCTCATTCTTATTCTTTTTACAAATAAACAGGTGCTTTTGATGCATGTCTGCTACATATTACAGGTTACAGGTTCTTGGACAGAAAACAGTGAAAATGATGAAAAGACGATGCAAAAGTGGACTTTGACCAACAAACAGAAGACTCTTGATCAAGCCTATATCAAAGATAAAATTCACAAAGTACAAGGCAATGCAAGGTCCAAGATTACAAAGCGAACGGTTAAAAGCCCACCGCAATTATTCACTGGAGATCTGGAAGAAACATAGAAGCTATTTTAACAAAGAACCAAATAATAAGGAATCCCAAAGATCCAAGGCCCAATACTTTCTTTTAAAGAGACATAAAATTTTACCAAAGCTTGAAGTCTACTTTGACTAGGTCTTCCTAAGGATATTTTGGTAAATGTAGACATGCAAATCAATTGTAACCTAGGGTTTCCTATTCTTTATAAATAGGAACTCTAACCATTGTATTTTCTTATGCCTCCCTTCATTAATAAAATTTAGAAATCTTTTGGAGAGCATCGGTGCCTCTCTTTAATTCAGAAATTCAGATCTGACAACCCTGCTTTGATATTTGGAGAGAGCCATCTGTAAGTAATTTAATTTCTTGCCCTAGAGTAGATTTTAATTCCTTGCCCTAGGTAATTTAATTTCATGCCCTAGGAACTTGTTTAGGGTTTAGCTTTTGGGAAGGATTTTGAGAGATGAGATCTCTCATCCCTTTCTTATCCATCAAATATTTACAATAGGACTCCATGCATACATGCACATACCGCTCCCTACGGCACTCTATCCCTCGAGGTAGCGGTGATACCGTAGTATAAAGGCCCGGGTGTGATGTTTTCCATGGAGGTTAGGGTAAGGATCTCTAAAGGAAGGACAAGAACCTAGAGGAAGGAACACCTTCCCGAACGGATCTAATCCACTTTATTGATAATTACCAAAACTCCTCACAGATCTTCATTCGGGTAAAGAAAGCGTTGAGATTTACTACCATTTCCAAATCATCCCTAAACCTAGCCCTAGCAAGAATAGATTTAATTAATTGCACTAGAATAATTAGGTTTTTAGATTTAATAACTCCGAACACCCTTCGGAATTAACTCGTAAGAACGAATCGGAAATTCACAACATCCCTGTGGACCGACCCGTACTCACCGGCTAGCTTCATGCGACGCCGTTCTTGATTGCGGTTACAAATATTTTTGATCCATCTTTTAGAAAGCGCAAGCACGCTAAAATCACTCCAATCACCTAACCGGGTTCAGGAAAATGGAACGTCTGTTTTGATGTGATAGTCAAAGAGTTTGACTTCATCAAAATGGTAGATGAACCTTGTATATCCAAGAAGGTTGTAGAGAGTAAGGTTTTCTTCCATGTATTGTACGTAGATGACATACTCCTGATAGGAAATGGTTTCCTATGCTACACTCGGTCAAGCTCCTCTTATCACAGAGATTCTCCATATAGGATCAAAGTGATACCTCCTAAATCCTGGGTTTTTGGATCTATGTGATAGATCTAAATGGATGTTAGGATTCTCACTAGGTGTAGTGAGATGGTATCAATAGATCTTGGGGAGAATCACTGGAAAGGTTCCAGGGTGATAAGGACGACTGAATGTCAGTCACAGGAATTGTCTTTACCCTCAGTGCAGGGACAGTATGTTGGAAGAGTTCCAAGATAGATACCGTGGCAGATTAGACGATAAAGGCTGAATACATTGCTACCAACGATACTACCAAAGTGGCCGTCTGGACATTTCTTGTTCATAAGATGAACAAGGTTCCTACCATTGAGCGTCCAATAGCTGTTATTGTGACAACAATGGAGTTGTGGATTATGCCTAGGAACGCAGGTCCATCAGCGTTCCAGACATATTCTGAGGCAAGTATTACCTGATCAGGAAGATGGTTGATCTCCAAGGGATCGATGTTAGGAGAGTAGACCAGAAGGTTGACACAGCGGATCCACTCACAAAGGCCTTACCCCTAGAGAGACTTCTCTACAATGGTTGAGTATGAGATACTACAACCTCTTCTATATTGTTGGGTATTGGATACTACATCAAATGGCCTTAGTGCAAGTGGGAGATTGTTAGTTATATGTATGCCCTAGAGGCCATTACTGTACATGCGATGTATATTGTAGTGGATGCTTGGACATATATAGGAAGGACTTTCTTGCTCAACATGATAGTATGCTATCTGGTTGCACATTATCTTAACATGTAAACAAATACAGTTTTGTGATCACATGTTGATAAAGCCCTTAGGATGAGTACTTGACTGCCATGACTATGATGTAGATCATACTAGTGGGGATTGGGTAATCGATAAGTACATCCTTCAAATGTTCCTAGTCGTGGGAGTATCGAGACAGGGCATCGGTACTCCAGAGTAGACTAGCATATGCGCTTCTTGACCCATATGATGGGCGATGGATGATCCCATATCTATTGGTGTTTGACATCAGAGAAGGTATACGGGTGCTCAGTGGAGACTGGGTACACTGGACGGACTCGCCGAGAACTCCTAGATGGTATTGTACCTATCGTCGGATAGCAGTTCTCTGGTGACACTTGTACAAGTTAGTCTGTAGACCCTAGATCGTCATAGAGTCATGTGTGATTCCCACTGTACTTTGATTTTCACCATACCACAGTCAAGAGATCGTGCAAAACGGTGGCTATTGGATACAGTCCCAAATCACATGGAGGCAATGAGCGATAGGAGGGGTTTCGTCTCTCCCGGTATTGAGGGTTGATGTTGCGCAGTGCTTGATTGGCCATAACAAGAAATCCCTGGCCAGGGTTGCTGAGATTTATTGGTAAGTGTTAC
Organism: Agapanthus africanus; assembly: GCA_030015575.1. NCBI lineage: Eukaryota > Viridiplantae > Streptophyta > Magnoliopsida > Asparagales > Amaryllidaceae > Agapanthus > Agapanthus africanus. The sequence continues at coordinate 218,073,374 of JASDDO010000006.1, forward strand.
CAGTAGTTTCTCGAACCGTTATGGACCTTGCATCGGCATGACTTATCGGGCTATTGGGGTCTGACGTTAAACCACCCCCAGGCTGTGATATGCGACATATCAGACGAAGAGACCGGACTGTACGGTAGTGTTACTGATTGGATTCGCAGGAGTTATAGCAGGCTTGGTTGTTGATCTTCTGATCGCTCAATACCTGGGTGGCCGTTACGTTTAGCAGACCGCTTGCGGCTTGTGGGTGTTTGATATGATCATCACCTACTGCCGGCGTATTGACGATTCTTTAGAGTCCTACATAGAAGTTTCCTGGTTCATACGAAACGGAGCAGGAGCACATATGTGATATGTGCGAGACCGAGATTAATACGAGTATGTGATACCGTATTCTATTCTCGCGATATGTGATATCGGCCGGTTATATGTGATATAGCCGGGTTATCGGAACAAGTGTTGATTCGATGAAATAATATATAATATATATATATATATATATTATGCTCACTTAAATATTTATTATTCTCACTTGTAATACATTTAACATATATATGATATATGTTTATTGTATTGTTTTTTCTTTTGTTGCATAAATGAGTCATTGTGAAGCTTCATGATAAACTTTGACAAAGTCTTCTCTTTTTGTTTTGCTTAAGATATTTCTAAACTCAACCATGACACATAGCCATGGTTAACTCTCTACAAGAGTTAGTGGATGACATACACTAACCAAGGGTTGCATTTCTAACCTCATCTCTTTCATTATTCATCTTCTTCCTCGTTTTAATTTTTACTCTCTAGCTTTTGAGAAAAGAGAAGAAAATAGTGAGAAAACAAACAATAAAGTGAGAAAAATTCCTACTTCATCATTCTATACTATTAGCCATTTAGTTTAGGGTGTTTTCTTCACTAATCTACACAATTAGTGAAGAGATAGCATGAGCTAGTGTCTCCTCGACGTAGATCATCTTCGGCTTCGAAGACTTCGAAGCAAGCTTGTTCGTTTCTTCGTGGGAGCCTCTTTAGAGTCTGGACGATCGTGATCGCAGCGAAAGGACTTCTACACGGAGCTATTGAAGTGAAGGACCGGTCTACAAAGGTTGTATTCCTTGTTCACTTAGATCTAAAGTGTTTACATATCATGTTTAACCCTAAGTCTCCAGTTAAGATCTTGGTTAGGGTTTGTTTAGCACCCAATTTTTTTTAAAGTAGCATGATTAATGCTTGCCAAAACCTTCACAAGGTGCTAAGCTATCCAACACCATCATTTAAGTTTCCTAAATATCATAGATAAATACAACGTACGCTTATGTCATCCGCATTCGCCACGGAGTCCTGTCATGAACCATTAGGTTAGGTAACTAATGGCAGATCGGGGAAGGGGCTAACGTGGGTGAAAAACATAAGCAACGTCTATAATATATCACATATATTATATAGCATCTATATCATCATATAAAGTGATCACATCACAGAATATCGAAGCAGAAGATAACATATGAAAATATAGGATATACTAGGAATTCCATATTTTGTATTTAGCCAATGATAGAAAATACGGGTTCCACGGTCGTGATGAATAGCCAATCCCACACCCTAGACCCTTACGAGAGCGGCAAGTGACCCTACCAATTCTAGAGTTAGGAGACCCGTTCCCGATACCTCGAGATGGCCTCCTGTAAGTCCACGTTGCCCACCCCGGTGCTTGCGGGGAGGCGGAAACGTTATGAAAAATTCGATTTTTACAACTCTAGGCAACATGGACTATGTAAAGGAGGGATCTTTGCTAAACAAAACTAACTAACAAAGCTAAAGAGTTTAGCTACTCGGAAAGTGCGTTATACCTAGGTCTTCAAGTCCTTCTCTCCTTGCTCCTTGGAGTGAAAGAACGGGTTCTCCTTGTCGCTTCTCTTGCCGAAGAAAGATCTACCCGAGGGCCTCAACCTTTGGCTCCAACCTCAAACTAGAAGTAACTAAGGTGCTTGGTGTGCTAGACCTAGGACCTTAGAAAGAGTAGAGAGTGTTTTTGGAGGGATTATCTCAAGCTCAAATGGTTCTCAACACATGAGAGGGGAGAGCTAGAGAGAGGAAGAGGAGGAGAGAGAATGAAAATGATAAAGTGAGAAGAATATCTCAACCTTCTCACATATATGTGAATTATGTAAATTAGATAATTAGCAAAAGATAATTATCATGGTTAATCAAGAAATGACCATTATCATTTCACATTAAATGCTTTTGCAAGGATCAAAGAGCATCTTTCATATGGAATGATGATGGTCAACTTGTCAACCTAGGTCAACAAGTCAAGTATAGTCAAATGGTCAACAACCCTAACCATCCACAATTATAATCAACTAATTATTAATAAATCATAATTCACACAAAACATTAGGGTTAAGAAAATGACAATAGTCATCAACCCTAATCAAAGTCCTATGCCTTTGTCTCAGTCAACTGTGCATACACACCCGTATCTGTGTACCGAGGAACACGAATACAATGAGATAAAACCAATCCCAAATCATATACTAGGATCCGGCTTAAACCAAAGCCCGCTAGTATATGCTGTCCGGACACCAAACGTGCACAAGTGCGCGGATGCGAACGAACCCTGTCGCAATACCATGCGACCTCTACTCATTTTGCCTAAAGGCGAATAACCCTCTGTGTGGGACTCTAAAGACTCGACACTACGCTGGCAGAGGGTTTAACCACAGACCGCAAGCGACACTAGCTGTACGTAACGGTCCCCAGGTAGATGCCGATAAGAAGACTGACGAGGTAAACCCCATCTGAACTCCTACTGAGCCTGAATGTCACAGTCTCCGTACAGTCCGGTCTGTTCGTCTAAGAACATCGCATGGCGGGCCTAGAGGGGGGCGGTAAACGTCAGTCCCCTACTAGCGGTACAAGTCGTGCCGGAGTGTAGCTCAGAACACCTGAGATAACACTGGGAACCTACCAGTCTATCTCGCTTGCCCTGGCCAGGGACTTTGTGTAATGGCTCTCCTAGAAACAGCGCGATATCAACTCCCAATACCGGGAGAGACGAATCCTGTCTAACTGTCACTGCCTCCTGTTAGTGTATATGCCCTAGAGGCCATTACTGTATCATACTAGTTTGTATATTACTTAATGGAAGCTTGGGATATTCACCTTGTATATACAATCTTGCTCAAAATAGTGGTATGCTACTTGGTTTGTTTCTACTTCAATGTGTACTTGTGTTTATTTTAGTATATCACCTATACACATTAGTGCAGCCCTTAGGATCTTTGCTTGATTACCAGCATTGTGATGGCAGTCACACTAGTGGGGGCTGGGTAATCTATAAGCACATCCTTATGAAGGTCCCTAGTCGCAGGACTATCGAGACAGGGCATCGATACTCCGGAGAAGATTAGCGCATGCACTTCTCATCCCAGAGTGGGAGACGGTCTGTCCCACAGCCGTCAGTACGTCGTACTGGAGATAGTATGCGGGTGCTCGTTGGGTTACGAGTACACTGGACAGGACTCGTCGGGAACTGACCGGTTGGTATTATACCTATCGTCAGTTATCAGTTCCCAGGTGACATGAGTACAGCTTAGTCCGCTGACTTGACACTGTCACTTCGTCTCGAGTGTGTTCCCACTGTACTTTGATTACTATCCTACCACGGCTCAAAGGAGTCGTGCAAACAGGTGGTAGTTGGGTGCAGTCCCGAAGCACTTGGAGGCAGTGACGGTTAGACAGGATTCGTCTCTCCCGGTATTGGGGGTTGACATCGCGCTGTGTCTAGGAGAGCCATTACACGAGTAGTCCCTGGCCAGGGCAATCGAGATATACCGGTAGGCTTCCAGTGTTATCTCAGGGTGTTTTGGGCTTCACTCCGACACGACTTGTACCGCTATTAGGGGACTGACGTTTACCGCCCCCTAGGCCCGCCATGCGATGTATCAGACGAACAGACGGACTGTACGCAGATTGTCACATTCAGGCTCAGTAGGAGTTTAGATGGGTTTCACCTCGTCAGTCTTCTTGTCGGCATCTACCTGGGGACCGTTACGCACAGCTAGTGCCGCTTACGGTCTGTGGTTAAACCCACTGCCAGCGTAGTGTCGAGTCTTTAGAGTCCCACACAGAAAGCTATTCGCCTTTAGGCAAAAGAGTAGAGGTTGCATGGTTTTGCGGCAGGTCGCATGGTTTTGCGACAGGGTTCGGTCACATCCGTGCACTTGTGCACGTACAGTGTCCGGGCAGTAAACACTAGCGGGCTTTGGTTTAAGCCAGATCCTAGTGTATGTATTGGGATTGGATTTATCCAGTTTGTATTCGTGTTCCTCGGAACGCGGATGCGGGTGTGTATGCACAGTTGACGGAGAGACAGAGGCGGAGGATTCTCATTAGGGTTGTTGACCGTTGACAGTTGACTATTGACTTTTTGCTCAACCCTAATGAGAATATGATATGTGATTAACAATTATATTAATTAGGTATTATGGTGACATGGTTGTTGAGTTGTTGACTTTGTTGACTTGTTGACTTTGTTGACCGGTTGACTAGGCTTGACTAGTTGACCATCATGATAACTATAGCTATCATTTCATGGCAAAGACTTTTGCTTGCTTGCTCTTTTGTGCAAAATGAGTGCATAAAATGATATGGCTATGGTTGCTTAAACCATCACATAATACTTGATTGATATGATGTGTTATGATTGTTTTGGATTATGAGAGCCAAATGAGAAAAGTCTTCTCTCATTCTTTCATGCTCATACTCTCTCTTGTTCTTGAGCTCTCATCTTCCTCCTCTTGCTCTCCCTCTCTTGACTCTATGGTTCACTTGTCTCATGAGTTGAGAATCAAGAACCATAGATAGAATCCCATACAAACTCTTCTCTACTCACTCTAGTTCACAAGGTTTAGCAAACCGAGTGAACTAGTTTCTTCAAAGTTCGAAGAAGGAGCCAAAGGTTAAAGCTTTCGAGGTGGATCTATCTTCGGTGCAAGGAGACGACGGAGTGAAGGCGATCCGGACGACCATCGAAGCTTGAAGACGAAGGAGTTCAAGAAATAGAAAGGTATAACCCCCTAACCGAGTAGTTAGCAACTCGTAGTTAGGTTGTTAGTTAGATGTTTAACAAAGATCCGGTTTTGAGTCCATGTTACCACCTCTAAGAAAATCGTTTTTTTATCAAATTCCGCATGCCCGAAAGTACCGGGAGAGGTAGCATGGACTTACAGTGGTATCAGAGCCTAGTTAAACTCTATCTAACATGTTAGCAAGTAACTAGAAGATCGATCAAAAAAAAAGTCACGAAAAAGAACCCGAGAATTTCAAGTTTCTGCCGATTTTTATTCTGTTCAAAAGTTGATAATTTTCATCTTAAAAATCGGCTCAGGCTTTTGTGTGAACACCCACCAAGTTTGGTCCAACGATCGAGTCAAAGCGCCGCGGAAACGCGGCGGGAGCACGCTCCCGCCGCGGATCCGCGACCGAGTTGACTCGGCCGAGGTCCAAGTTTGGTGCAGTGTTTTTATGGGGTTGTTTTGGGATTTTTGGAATATATATTTTCTGCCCAGATTTTCCAGAACGAAAATTTTATTTTTGGGGTCCTGAAAATCCGTATTTTTGATCGAACTTCTAAAAGACTTAAGCTGACGGGTTTTTTTGTGATGTGATATTTGTATTGAACGTCTACTAATCGCTATATGTCAATTAGTGGGGGTTATACAAATCTGTGATCTGTAATGTTGTTGGAATGTGTATATGAATTCATTGGATTGTCGCGGGTGAATAGCCGGGGGTTGTGAGACGAGAGTTTTCTTTTCTTTCAATTCATGTAAATTTGTAAATTGATGTAATAATTATTTGTATGGCCGCACAACCGGGTCGGGGTTGTTGCCGTCATTGTATAATTTCTTTTTACTGTTTTTGCTCCTAGGATAGACCCGTGGAGGGGTTGCACAAACTACCGGGTATGCCGAAGTGCCGAGTGGCCTACTCACGGGGATGAGGGAGGTTGCTTCGCTTCGGGTACTTGGCGGGTAGTTTGCCGCACCCGTAGGGGTCTTGGGTGGGGTATTGTCTATTCACCGCGACCGTGTAATCTGCTTTTCGTTACAGGCTCGTACGAATTGCGGATTCTTAGTATATCCAATGTATTCATCTGTGATCTGAAATGGCTATCATTGCAATATATCTATATATGATATTATTTAGGCGTTGCTTATGTTTTACAGCCGCGCTAGCCCAGCCCCCGCTCTGTCGTTAGTTAAGTAACCTAACGGGTAATGACGGGGCCCCGTGGCGAATGCGAATGGCATAAGCGTACGTCATATTTTGGTTGTTTTCTGCAATGGTAGGATTAAATGATGGGACGCATTAAAAGAACTAATGCAAGTATAACACGCATTAAAAGAACTAATGCAAGTGAAACACGCATTAAAAGAACTAATGCAAGAAAATAAACCAAGTATAAGTCGTTGGAACACTTTCGAAAAACCACTCGGTTCTTTTCAAAACAAACTTTTAAAAATGCGGAGTTTGAACCACTCCATTTAAAAGCTATCTCGTTCCATCGACTAAATCAAGTTCACTACGTTCACGGTTTCGCCAAAACCATTCGTAGCCCTCCGTCGTTTCATATGAATATTCAACAGTATTCAAGCTGTGTTTGTTGGCCTTAGTCAAGGCACAGTGATTGGTAGCTGGTGGATATACATATGTTGCATAGATAGATGCGTTGGTTTGGGACAGTCGTATTACTTTGTTGGCCATAGTCAAGGGTATATACGGATGGGTTCAAATTAACCTGGACAACGACGGGTAGAACTTGACATGTGACTTATGATTTGTTGGCCTTAGTCAAGGTCATAAAAGCATGGGGCAAAAATCCACATCGGGAGTTTCAAAAGAACTGAAACTTGCTAGCGTTGCATACCATTTGGAGTGTGATGATTCTGGTAGTATTCCTTCAGTTTTGTCACGCGATGATATTTGGATCCCGATCCTACTGTGAGTATATGCTACTCCTCGGGAAATTTCTCACTTAACGATCAATGCTATAAACCAAGTAGGTGTCTAGAAAGGTGTTAGCGGGGCTACGCCCACAGGGAAAAGAGGTTATTTAATTAAGGAACTTCGCGAAAGCGTTGGAAAACCTCCCTCAAAGTACCGACACCAGCCTGGCCGAACGGTTAAGCAAGTATTGTACGGTGGGATTGATCCTGACTAATTCTTCCCTTTTTGGTTTTGAGGAGGGATTCGAGAGACAGTGGGAGCCATCCTGTTTAGACAAATTAAAAACCACTCTAAACTTGCAAGAGCGTCATGCTGAGTGTTTTCTTCTCTCTCTCTTAATTGCAGCGACCCTGTGACCACACCTAGGTTACATCTAGATAAAAAGATGACTGAACCTGACTGTTATGACTGGCAAAGGTCTGTCCAGATGTCCATTGCCCATGACAAGCTGGGACACCTCTTAACTAATCAAATCCCTGCTGTCTCAGGTCCAGTTTCCCCTGTCACGGATGTTTACATCCGCAGGACATCGGAAAAGGATTGTGCGAAAGCCAAGTGCCTCGTGTTAGCCTCAGTTGATGGTACAAACCAGAGGCAGCACGAGAAGATGGACTCAGTTTCTATCTTCCTCCATAACAAAGTTTTATATGGAGAGCAATCTCGTATCGCAAGATATGAGACCTCGAACGAATTGCTTCAAGCGAGGTTGGCTGACGGGTCATCTGTAGGGGGCAACGTCCTTACAGAGACCAGCTATTTTGAGCTCACGGACCTGGAGACCACGTTGGAGAATGGGTCAAGTACTGACCTAATTCTACAGTCCCTGCCCTCTGCTTATACCCTGAGAGAAACCAGGGAAGAAAAAGGAAAAGCAAGGGCAAAAGTTTCAGGACTGGATATAGTAAAAGAGGGACGTTCCTATTGTAACGGGAATGAACTATGGCAGAGAGATTGCAGGGCTTGTAAAGCCAGTAGCCAGAATTCGAAGCATGTTGTGGCTTCGGCTTCGAGTGTGTTTGTAATTGAGAACTGTTTGTCAGTTAACCCTACTTCCTGGGTATTGGATACCGGATCAGGATCTCATATCTGTAATTCGTTGCAGGGTCTGAGAAACCGTAGGGTTATCAGGAAAGGTGATATGACTCTCAGGGTTGCTAACGGAATGAGCATGGATGCTGTATCCGTAGGGGAATATCACCTAGGACTGACAACTGGGCAGATATTGATTCTGCGTGACTGTTTGTATGTACCAGGTGCGACTTGTAATATCATATCTGTATCCTTACTTTCTAAGGAAGGATATGATTTTGCTTTTGTAAGCGATGTAGTAAACATCCACCTAAATCAAGCATTGATTGGGTCAGGTACATTAAATAACGGTATATACGTATTGAATCAAGCTCAGATATTCAGTGTCCAGAACACACTTAAAAGAAAGTCTCCAGAATTAAATCAGGCTTTCTTATGGCATTGTAGACTGGGTCACATCAATGAGACACGGTTGACTAAGTTACATAAAGAAGGATACTTGGATCCGTTCGAGTACCAGTCTTATGCCACTTGTGAATCTTGTCTCATGGGAAAGATGAAAAAGACTCCGTTCACTAGACACGGGGTAAGAGCGAGCGAGCTCTTGGGACTTATACACAGTGACGTGTGTGGTCCAATGTCTACACATGCGCGAAGCGGTTATTCATACTTCATTACTTTCACAGATGATTTCTCTAGGTATGGACATGTCTTCTTAATGAAGCACAAATCCGAGGCCTTTGAGAAATTTCGGGAATATAAGAATGAAGTAGAAAAACAAACAGGCAAAAGTATCAAGATCCTAAGATCGGATCGAGGTGGTGAATACTTGAGTGCCGAGTTTCTGGACTACTTAAAAGAGAATGGAATTCTCTCTCAGCGTACTCCTCCATACACACCACAACACAACGGTGTATCGGAAAGAAGGAATCGAACCCTATTAGATATGGTTCGTTCCATGATGAGTAAGGCTGAGTTACCGCGATCTTTCTGGGGTTATGCACTAGAAACAGCTGCACATCTCTTGAACCAAGTTCCTACTAAGACAGTGCCTACCACACCATATCAGATGTAGAGTGGGAAGAAACCCTGTCTTAAATCCTTTAAGACATGGGGATGTCCGGCTTTTGTAAAAAAGCAGCATGCAGACAAGCTCGAGGCACGCTCAGTACAGTGCAAGTTTGTGGGATACCCAAAGAACTCCAAGGGGTATCTTTTCTATTACGCAGAGGAGCAAAAAGTCCTTGTTTCTCGTCATGCCCGCTTCTTGGAAACTGAGTTTTTAGAAAATCAGATAAGTGGGAACACAATAGAACTGGAAGAAATTCCAGAACCACAAGCTATTACTAAAACCTTAGTAGAACCAGAAGGTTCAGGGGAACCGGACATTCCTACGCCGCTCCGCAAAAGTAGTAGGCAGTCTCATCCGCCCGAGAGATACTACGGTTTTCTCATAGACGGGGATAGAGAGGATTGCATCATAGATTATGATGAGCCTACTAGCTTCCAGCAGGCCATTCAGAGCGGTGACTCGGTAAAATGGCTTGATGCAATGCGGACCGAGATGGAGTCCATGTACACCAACAAAGTTTGGACTTTGGACTTTGCTCCAGAAGGGGTAAAACCCGTAGGCTGCAAATAGATCTTCAGAAAGAAGATTGGTGTAGATGGGCAGGTTGAAACATATAAAGCTAGGCTCGTTGCAAAGGGTTTTCGTCAAAGACCTGGTTTGGACTATGACGAGACCTTTTCTCCGGTAGCCATGCTTAAATCCATTCGGATCCTTCTTGCCATTGCTGCCTTCCACGATTATGAGATCTGGCAGATGGACGTAAAGACGGCTTTCCTAAATGGAAATTTGGAAGAGTGCGTCTATATGGATCAGCCAGAGGGATTCATTCAGAGTGGGAGCAGCGGTAAAGTGTGCAAGTTGCTCAAGTCCATCTATGGACTTAAGCAGGCATCGCGGAGTTGGAACATCTGCTTTGATGATACTGTCAAAGAATTCGACTTTGTCAAAAACCCAGACGAACCATGCATTTACAGTAAGATTGTAGGGAGAAATGTGGTATTTCTCGTCTTGTACGTCGATGACATTCTCCTAATAGGAAATGATATTCCTATGCTACAGTCAGTCAAAGGATTCTTGTCACAGAGGTTCTCCATGAAGGACCTGGGCGATGCCAACTACATTCTGGGGATCCAGATCTATCGTGATAGATCTAAGAGGATGTTGGGACTTTCACAGTCAAGGTACATCGACACCATACTGAAACGATTCAGTATGGAAGATTCCAAGCGCGGTAATCTACCGGCTTGTCACGGAATCACCCTCTCCAAAAAGATGTCTCCCAAGACTGATTTGGAAAGGGCTCGTATGTCATCAATACCCTACGCGTCTGCGGTAGGCTCTATTATGTATGCGATGTTATGTACCAGACCAGATGTAGCATACGCATTGAGCGTTGTAAGCCGGTATCAGTCGGACCCAGGGGAGAAACACTGGATAACAGTAAAGAACATTCTCAAGTACCTGAGAAGGACTAAGGAGATGTTCTTGGTGTATGGCGGAAAAGACCTCCAGATTGAGGCCTTTGCTGACTCCAGCTTCCAGAGTGACAAGGATGAATCCAAGTCCATGTCGGGTTATGTCTTTACCCTCAATGGAGGGGCGGTTTGCTGGAAGAGTTCCAAGCAGGAAACCGTTGCTGACTCAACCATGGAAGCGGAGTACATAGCTGCTTGCGATGCCGCAAAGGAAGCTGTCTGGATGAAGAAGTTCCTCACGGAACTTCAGGTGGTTCCTACCAGTGTTGATCCAATACCGCTGTATTGTGACAACAACGGCGCTATAGCTTTAGCGATGGAACCCAGGTCCCATCAGAAGTCCAGGCACATTTTGAGGCGGTTCCACCTGATCAGGGAGATCATTGATCGCCGGGAGATCGAGGTAAAGAGAGTAAAATCAGAAGATAACACTGCAGATCCATTCACCAAGGCCTTGCCCCAGACTCAGTTCGAGCGGCTGATCGAGATGATAGGTCTTCGATACGCCAGTACATGGCCTTAGTGCAAGTGGGAGATTGTTAGTGTATATGCCCTAAAGGCCATTACTGTATCATACTAGTTTGTATATTACTTAATGGAAGCTTGGGATATTCACCTTGTATATACAATCTTGCTCAAAATAGTAGTATGCTACTTGGTTTGTTTCTACTTCAATGTGTACTTGTGTTTATTTTAGTATATCACCTATACGCATTAGTGGAGCCCTTAGGATCTTTGCTTGATTACCAGCGTTGTGATGGCAGTCACACTAGTGGGGGCTGGGAATCTATAAGCACATCCTTATGCAGGTCCCTAGTCGCAGGACTATCGAGACAGGGCATCGATACTCCGGAGTAGACTAGCGCATGCGCTTCTCATCCCAGAGTGGGAGACGGTCTGTCCCACAGCCGTCAGTACGTCGTACTGGAGATAGTATGCGGGTGCTCGTTGGGTTACGAGTACACTGGACAGGACTCGTCGGGAACTGACCGGTTGGTATTATACCTATCGTCAGTTATCAGTTCCCAGGTGACATGAGTACATCTTAGTCCGCTGACTTGACACTGTCACTTCGTCTCGAGTGTGTTCCCACTGTACTTTGATTACTACCCTACCACGGCTCAAAGGAGTCGTGCAAACAGGTGGTAGTTGGGTGCAGTCCCGAAGTACTTGGAGGCAGTGACGGTTAGACAGGATTCGTCTCTCCCGGTATTGGGGGTTGACATCGCGCTGTGTCTAGGAGAGCCATTACACGAGTAGTCCCTGGCCAGGGCAATCGAGATATACCAGTAGGCTTCCAGTGTTATCTCAGGGTGTTTTGGGCTTCACTCCGACACGACTTGTACCGCTATTAGGGGACTGACGTTTACCGCCCCTCTAGGCCCGCCATGCGATGTATCAGACGAACAGACGGACTGTACGCAGATTGTCACATTCAGGCTCAGTAGGAGTTCAGATGGGTTTCACCTCGTCAGTCTTCTTGTCGGCATCTACCTGGGGACCGTTACGCACAGCTAGTGCCGCTTGCGGTCTGTGGTTAAACCCACTGCCAGCGTAGTGTCGAGTCTTTAGAGTCCCACACAGAAAGCTATTCGCCTTTAGGCAAAAGAGCAGAGGTCGCATGGTTTTGCGGCAGGTCGCATGGTTTTGCGACAGGGTTCGGTCACATCCGTGCACTTGTGCACGTACAGTGTCCGGACAGTAAACACTAGCGGGCTTTGGTTTAAGCCAGATCCTAGTGTATGTATTGGGATTGGATTTATCCAGTTTGTATTCGTGTTCCTCGGAACGCGGATGCGGGTGTGTATGCACAGTTGACGGAGAGACAGAGGCGGAGGATTCTCATTAGGGTTGTTGACCGTTGACAGTTGACTATTGACTTTTTGCTCAACCCTAATGAGAATATGATATGTGATTAACAATTATATTAATTAGGTATTATGGTGACATGGTTGTTGAGTTGTTGACTTGTTGACTTTTGTTGACTTGTTGACTTTGTTGACCGGTTGACTAGGCTTGACTAGTTGACCATCATGATAACTATAGCTATCATTTCATGGCAAATACTTTTGCTTGCTTGCTCTTTTGTGCAAAATGAGTGCATGAATTGATATGGCTATGGTTGCTTAAATCATCACATAATACTTGATTGATATGATATGTTATGATTGTTTTGGATTATGAGAGCCAAATGAGAAAAGTCTTCTCGCATTCTTTCATGCTCATACTCTCTCTTGTTCTTGAGCTCTCATCTTCCTCCTCTTGCTCTCCCTCTCTTGACTCTATGGTTCACTTGTCTCATTAGTTGAGAATCAAGAACCATAGATAGAATCCCATACAAACTCTTCTCTACTCACTCTAGTTCACAAGGTTTAGCAAACCGAGTGAACTAGTTTCTTCAAAGTTCAAAGAAGGAGCCAAAGGTTAATGCTTTCGAGGTGGATCTATCTTCGGCGCAAGGAGACGACGGAGTGAAGGCGATCCGGACGACCATCGAAGCTTGAAGACGAAGGAGTTCGAGAAATAGAAAGGTATAACCCCCTAACCGAGTAGTTAGCAACTCGTAGTTAGGTTGTTAGTTAGATGTTTAACAAAGATCCGGTTTTGAGTCCATGTTACCACCTCTAAGAAAATCGTTTTTTATCAAATTCCGCATGCCCGAAAGTACCGGGAGAGGTAGCATGGACTTACACCTCCAAGTGCTTCGGGACTGCACCCAAAAACTACCTGTTTGCACGACTCCTTTGAGCCGTGGTAGGGTAGTAATCAAAGTACAGTGGGAACACACTCGAGGCGAAGTGACAGTGTCAAGTCAACGGACTAAGCTGTACTCATGTCACCTGGGAACTGATAACTGACGATAGGTATAATACCAACCAACAGTTCCCGACAAGTCCTGTCCAGTGTACTCGTAACCTAACGAGCACCCGCATACTTTCCCAAGTACGACATACTGATGGCTGTGGGACAGGCCGTCTCCCAAGCTGGGATGAGAAGCGCATACGCTAGTCTACTCCGGAGTATCGATGCCCTGTCTCGATAGTCCTGCGACTAGAGACCTGCATAAGATGTGCTTATAGATTACCCAGCCCCTACGAGTGTGACTGCCATCACAACGCTGGTAATCAAGCAAAGATCCTAAAGGCTCCACTAATGTGTAAAGGCGATATGCTAAAAGAAATACATGCACACATTAATGCAGAAACAAACCAAGTAGCATACTACCATTTTGAGCAAGAATGTCAATACAAGGTGGATATCCCAAGCTTCCATCAAGTAATATACAATCCAGTATGATACAGTAATGGCCTCTAGGGCATATACACTAACAATCTCCCACTTGCATTAAGGCCATATACTGGCGTATCGAAGGCCTATCATCTCGATCAGCCGCTCGAACCGAGTCTGGGGTAAGGCCTTCGTGAATGGATCCGCAATGTTATCTTCCGTAGCAACTCTCCGAACCTCGATCTCCTGGCGACCCACGATCTCCCTGATCAGGTGATACCGCCTCAAGATGTGCCTGGACTTCTGATGGGATCTGGGTTCCTTCGCTAAAGCTATAGCTCCGTTGTAATCGCAATACAGCGGTATTGGATCAACAATGGTAGGAACCACCTGAAGCTCCATGAGGAACTTCTTTATCCAGACAGCTTCCTTTGCGGCATCTACAGCAGCGATATATTCCGCTTCCATCGTCGAGTCAGCAACGGTTTCCTGTTTGGAACTCTTCCAACATACCGCCCCTCCATAAAGGGTAAAGACATAACCCGACATGGACTTGGAATCATCCTTGTCACTCTGGAAGCTGGAGTCAGCAAAGGCCTCGATCTGGAGGTCTTTTCCGCCATACACCAAGAACATCTCCTTAGTCCTTCTCAGGTACTTGAGAATGTTCTTTACCGCTATCCAGTGCTTCTCTCTAGGGTTTGACTGATACCGGCTTACCACACTCAGTGCATAAGCTATATCTGGTCTGGTACACAACATCGCATACATTATAGAGCCTACCACAGAAGCGTAGGGTATAATAGACATGCGATCCCTTTCCAAATCAGTTTTGGGAGACATCTCTTTGGAGAGGGTGATCCCGTGACAAGCCGGTAGATTACCGCGCTTGGAATCTTCCATACTGAATCTTTTCAGTATGGTGTCGATGTACCTGGACTGTGAGAGTCCTAATATCCTCTTGGATCTGTCACGGTAGATCAGGATCCCCAGAATGTAAGAGGCATCACCCGGGTCTTTCATGGAGAACCTGTGTGACAAGAACCCTTTGACAGATTGTAGCATAGGAATGTCATTTCCTATTAAGAGAATGCCATCCACGTATAAAACGAGGAATACTACAGTTCTCGCTACAAATCTACTATAGATGCATGGTTCATCTGGATTTTTGATAAAGCCAAATTCCTTGACCGTCTCATCAAAACAGATGTTCCAACTCCGCGATGCCTGCTTTAGTCCATAGATGGACTTAAGCAACTTGCACACCTTTCCGCTGCTCCCACTCTGAATGAATCCCTCTGGCTGGTCCATATAGACACACTCCTCTAAATTTCCATTTAGAAAAGTGGTTTTTACGTCCATCTGCCAGATCTCATAATCGTGGAAGGCAGCAATGGCAAGAAGGATCCGAATGGATTTCAGCATAGCCACTGGAGAAAAGGTTTCGTCATAGTCCAAGCCAGGTCTTTGACGGAAACCCTTTGCAACAAGTCTAGCTTTATAGATCTCAACCTGTCCATCTACACCAATCTTCCTTTTGAAGATCCACTTGCATCTTACGGGTTTTACCCCATCTGGAGCAATGTCCAACGTCCATACTTTGTTGGTGTACATGGACTCCATTTCGGTCCGCATTGCATCCAGCCATTTTACCGAGTCAACGCTCTGAATGGCCTGCTGGAAGCTAGTAGGCTCATCACTATCAATGATGCAATCCTCTCTATCCCCGTCTATGAGAAAACCGTAGTATCTCTCGGGCGGATGAGACTGCCTACTACTTCTGCGGAGCGGCGTAGGAATGTCCTGATCTTTCGAACCCTCTGGTTCTACTAAGCTTTCAGTAATAGCTCGTGGTTCTGGAATTTCATCCAGTTCTATTGCGCTCCCACTTATCTGTTTTTCCAAAAACTGAGTTTCCAAGAAGTGGGCATGACGAGAAACAAATACCTTTTGTTCCTCTTCGCAATATAAGAAATATCCTTTGGAGTTCTTTGGATATCCCACGAACTTGCACTGTACTGAGCGTGCCTCAAGCTTGTCCGCATGCTGCTTTTTGACAAAAGCTGGACATCCCCATGTCTTAATGTGATTAAGATAGGGTCTCTTCCCACACCAGATCTGATATGGTGTAGTAGGCACAGTCTTAGTTGGAACTCGGTTCAAAAGGTATGCAGCTGATTCTAGCGCATATCCCCAGAATGATCTCGGTAACACAGCGTTACTCATCATGGACCGTACCATATCCAATAAGGTTCGGTTCCGTCTCTCCGATACACCGTTATGTTGCGGAGTGTATGGAGGAGTAAGCTGAGAGAGAATTCCATTCTCTTTTAAGTAATCCAGGAAGTCGACACTCAAGTATTCACCACCTCGATCAGATCTCAGTGTCTTGATACTTTTGCCTGTTTGTTTTTCTACTTCATTCTTATATTCCTGGAATTTTCCAAAGGCTTCGGATTTGTGTTTCATTAAGAAGACATAACCGTACCTTGAAAAGTCATCCGTAAAAGTAATGAAGTAAGAATAACCGCTTCATGCATGCGTAGACATTGGACCGCACACGTCGCTGTGTACGAGTCCCAAGAGCTCGCTCGCTCTTACTCCGTGTCCAGTGAACGGAGTCTTTGTCATCTTTCCTTTGAGACAGGATTGACAAGTTGCATATGATTGATATTCGAACGGATCCAAATATCCTTTTGTATGTAACTTCGTCAACCTTCTCTCATTGATGTGACCCAGTCTACAATGCCATAAGTAAGTCTGATTTGTTTCCGGAGACTTTCTTTTGTGTGTATTCTGGACATTGAAAATCTGTGGTTGGTTTAATACGTATATACCATTGCTCAGTGTACCTGACCCAATCAGAACTTGATTAAGGTGAATGTTTACAACATTACTTACAAACGCAAATTCATAACCTTCTTTAGAAACTAAAGATACAGAAATGATATTACAAGTTGCATTGGGTACAAAAAAGCAATTACGTAAAACCAAAACATGTCCATCTGACATTCCCAGGTGATAGTCCCCCACGGCCTCAGCATCCATGCTAGCTCCATTTGCAACTTCGAGGGTCATGTCACCTGCCTTCAAAAACCTACGCTTTCTCAACGCCTGCAAAGAATTACAGATATGAGATCCTGATCCGGTATCCAATACCCAGGACGTAGAGTTTATTGATAGACAGTTTTCAATAACATACACACCTGAAGCTGAAGCCGCAACCTGCTTCAGATCCTGTGTTCTGGCTTTCCAAGCCCTGCAATCTTTCTTCCATTGTCCACTCTTGTGACAGTAAAAGCATTCTTCCTTATCCACAAGCTTCCCCGCTACCTTTGTTGCTTTTGCCTTTCCCTTCGTTTCCACCTTACTAACACCGCCCCTTGGTTTAGCGGGGGTCTTCTTCTTCTTTCCCTTGGCTTTCGCCCTGGACCTAGAAGAGGAAGATCCTCCTATAAACAAAGTGGATGTTTCCCTACCTTTCTGTAGGGTGCCCTCTGCACTCCTCAGCAAGTTGAGGAGTTCTGAAAGTTCAACTTCCTTTTCTTGCAAGTTGAAATTCAGGATAAACTGGGCGTAAGTGGAAGGAAGGGACTGAAGAATCAAGTCCGTATAGAGCTCATTCTCCAACGTGGTCCCAAGGTCCGCTAGCTCCTCTATGTAGCCAATCATATTAAGAACGTGTTCCGCTACCGATGATCCGACGGCCAATCTTGCCGAAAACAACTTCTTCGACACTTCGTATCTGGCGATACGAGACTGCTCTCCATACAGTTCTTTTGTATGGAGAAATATGGATTCGAGGTCCATATTCTCGTGCCTCCTCTGATGTTCATTGTCCATAGAGGCAAGCACGAGGCACTTGGCCTTCGCGCAATCGATCTCCCAAATCTTACGAATTTCCTTATCCGCGACGCTGGAGGTGGGACCTGGGACAGGGGGAGCTTTTGGGGTAGGAAGATACCCCAACTTGTCATAAGTGATTGCCATTTTGACATTCCTGAGCCAATCTTTGTAGTTTGGCCCTGTCAGTATGTTTTTATCTAGAAGTAACTTAAGTCCAGTCATGATAAATGGTCGCTGCTGAAAGGTTCCTAGGCACTCTAGTGAGGTCTCACAAGGCATCGAACATGCCAATTTAAAAAAAATGGTGCCGAGAAACCCTAGACTACGGATCTTAGACTAGAAATCTAGGCGAAAAGTAAACTAGTTAACACTTAACTAAAAGTTAGATGCTACAACCTTTGTAGATCCGGATATCCACTTCCCTAGCTCCACGTAGTGGTCCTCTCGCTGTCCTTTTCCAATCCTAGACTCGTTCATCGGCTTCATCGGGAAAGCGAGCGGAATAGGTCGTTGGCTTCGTGTCAAAGACGATATACGTCGAGGCATCACAAGTTCAAGCTCCGACTTCACCAAGTTGTGAAACTTATGAAGAAAACACCCAAAACAACTTGGCAAGAGGTAGAGGGTGAAGAAATAGGAGGTGGGTTCACTTTAGAATTGGATTTATCTCACTTTAGCTCAAGTTGCCATTGATGGACCTTGAGCTTTTCTTGAAGAAGAAGATGAAGATGAAGAAGGAATATGATAAGTTCTATTTTAAAATGAAAAGAAAAACCAAACTTATCATAATGTGAACCATAGTTAAGTGTAGAGAATTGACTAAGGTTAGAAGAATGGTTAGGGTTTAGTGTGAAGACAAAATGGTCACAAAGTCAAAGCTTCATGAAGCTTCAACAATGTTCAAGAAAGAAAGCAACCATTTTGTATTCTTATGCCATTCTTTTTCCAAAAAAAAAGAATAAATAAAAGAGTGGATAAATGAAAACCCTAATCACTTTCTTAACCTAGGTTTAATTCTATACACTTAACCTAATGAGAAAGCACCATCAAACATGATACTAACATGTGCACAAAAGTATATCACATATACAATTTGCACATCAAGTGAGAAAATCCATATAAAGTGAACCAATACTAGTTAATGCAAAGTAATATATCAAATATATAATTATACATTAAATCATTAAATCATCATTTGATTCAATGATCCGGTTATGTCACACATAACCGACTAGTGTTCAATGTATCGATTTATCGAATCAATGATTCGATAACTAGGTCATATCGAATATAACCAATCGAAACATTTGTCGCGAGAATGAAATGCGGTATCACATACACGCATTATTCTCGGTCCCGCACATATCTCATATGCGCCCCTATTTCGTTTCGCTTGAACCAGGAAACCTCTGTGTAGGACTCTAAAGACTCGTCAATACGCCGGTAGCAGATGATGATCATATCAAGCACCCACAAGCCGCAAGCGGTCTGCTAAACGTAACGGCCATCCAGGTATTGAGCGATCAGAAGATCGACAAGCTAGCCCGCTCACACTCCTGTGAATCCAACCAGTAACACTTACCGTACATTCCGGTCTGTTCGTCTAATACGTCGCATATCAAGTCTAGGGGTGGTAAACGTCAGACCCCAATACTCGATAAGTCGTGCCGATGTGAGGCTCATAACGGGTCGAGAAACTACTGGTAACACTTACCAGCAAATCTCTGATCAGCCCTGGCCAGGGACTTCCCTGTTACGGCCAATCGAGCACAGCGCAACATCAACCCCTAATACCGGGAGAGAAGAAACCCCTCCTATCGCTCATTGCCTCCATGTGACTCGGGACTGTACCCAAAGACCACCGTTTTGCACGCCCTTATGGACGTGGTAAGGTGGAGATCAAAGCACATTGGGAATCACACAAGACTCTATGACGATCTCGGGTCTACAGACTAACCTGCACAAGTGTCACCTGAGAACTGCCATCTGACGTGAGGTATAATACCATCTGGGAGTTCTCGGCGAGTCCATCCAGTGTACCCAGTCTCCACTGAGCACCCGTATACCATCTCTGATGTCAAACACCAATGGATATGGGATCATCCATCGCCCATCTCATGGGTCGAGAAGCGTATACGCTAGTCTACTCTGGTATATCGATGCCCCGTCTCGATACACCCACGACTAGGGACCTTGAAGGATGTACTTATGGACTACCATGTCCCCACTAGTACGATCTGCATCATAGTCCAGGTAGTCAAGTACACATCCTAAGGGCTTTACCAACATGTAACTACAAGACAGTATAAAGAGACTAGTGTACATGTTAAGATAAAGAGTAACCAGATAGCATACTATCATATCGAGCAAGAAAGTCATCTCTATATATGTCCAAGCATCCAATATAATATACATCATCTGTACAATACTGGCCTCTAGGGCATACATACAACTAACAATCTCCCACTTGCACTAGGGCCAGCTGCTGTAGTATCGCATACCAAGCATCCCGAAGAGTCTCTCAAACTGTGTCTGGGGAATGGCCTTCGTGAGTGGATCCGCCGTGTTGTTCTTCGTGTCAACCCTCCTGACCTCGATCTCCCGGCGATCAACTATCTCCCGGATCAGGTGATACCGCCTCAGAATATGCCTGGATCGCTGATGGGACCTGGGTTCCTTGGCCAAAGCCACCGCTCCATTGTTATCGCAATACAAAGGTATTGGACGCTCAATGGATGGAACCACTCCAAGTTCAGTAATTAACTTCTTGATCCAGACAGCCTCTTTGGCAACATCGTTGGCAGCGATGTATTCAGCCTCCATCGTCGAGTCTGCCACGGTTTCCTGCTTGGAACTCTTCCAGCTAACCGCCCCTCCGTAAAGGGTAAAGACAAAGCCCGACTGCGACTTAGAGTCGTCCTTATCACTCTGGAAGCTCGAATCGGTAAAGGACTCCACTTGGAGTTCTCCGTTACCATATACCAAGAACATATCTCTAGTCCTTCGTAAGTACTTGAGAATGCTCTTCACAGCTGTCCAGTGACTCTCTCCAGGATCATCTTGATACCTTCTCACTATACTTAGTGAGTATGCTACATCGGGTCTGGTACATAGCATCGCATACATGATAGAGCCTACTGCCGAAGCATAGGGTATCTCTGGCATGCGAGCTCTCTCCAAATCAGTCTTGGGAGACATCTCTTTGGAGAGAGTGACTCCAGAGATCGTGGGTAAGTTCCCACGCTTGGACTCTTCCATACTAAACCTCTTTAGTATGGTGTCAATGTACCTGGATTGGGACAATCCCAAAATCCTTTTGGATCTATCTCTATAGATCCTGATTCCCAATATGCATGAGGCATCACCAAGATCTTTCATTGAGAATCTTTGTGATAAGAAGAGCTTAACCGATTGCAGCATAGGAATATCATTTCCTATCAAGAGTATGTCGTCCACGTACAATACGAGGAAGACAACCTTACTCTCTGCCACCTTCTTGTAGATACAAGGTTCATCTGGATTTTTGACGAAATCAAACTCTTTGATAACGACGTCAAAGCAGATGTTCCAACTCCGCGATGCTTGCTTTAATCCATAAATGGATTTAAGCAGCTTGCACACCTTCCCGCTGCTCCCACTGTCTACGAAGCCCTCTGGCTTAGTCATGTACAGGCACTCTTCTAAATCACCATTTAGAAAGGCGGTCTTAACATCCATTTGCCAGATTTCGTAATCATGATAAGCAGCGATGGCAAGCATGATCCGGATGGATTTAAGCATAGCCACTGGAGAAAAGGTCTCGTCATAGTCCACACCTGGTCTTTGACGAAAACCCTTTGCTACAAGTCTAGCTTTGAAAGTCTCCACTTTCCCATCTACACCAAGTTTCTTCTTGAAGATCCACTTGCTCCCAATTGGTTTTACCCCTTCAGGAGCAACGTCCAAAGTCCATACTTTGTTGGTGTACATGGATTCCATCTCGGACCGCATAGCATCCAGCCATTTCACTGAGTCCCCACTCGTGATGGCCTGCTCGAAGCTAGTTGGGTCATCATCCTCCATGATGCAATCCTCGCTCCCACCATCCATGAGAAAACCGTAGTATCTCTCAGGTGGACGAGAAACCCTACTAGATCGGCGGAGAGGCTGAGGTTCGTCGGAAGCTACTGAATGCTCTGGCTCCACTAAATCTTCTTTTGTGTCTTGTTCAGCTGGAACCTCTTCCAGTTCTACCTCAGAGCCACTAATTTCTTTTGCAAGAAATTCCTTTTCTAAAAAGGTGGCATGTTGAGCAACAAATACTCTTTGTTCCTCACTGTGGTAGAAGATATACCCTCGCGAATGTTTGGGATATCCAACAAACTTACACAAAACAGATCTTGCCTCGAGTTTGTCCGGTTTTTGTCTTTTGACATAGGCCGGGCAACCCCATATCTTTATAAAATTAAGATATGGTCTCTTCCCTTCCCATATCTCATATGGTGTGGTAGGCACAGATTTGGTGGGAACCCTGTTCAGTAGGTATGCTGCCGTTTCCAGTGCATATCCCCAGAAGGAAACAGGTAACTCAGCTACACTCATCATAGAGCGCACCATATCTAATAGGGTGCGGTTTCTCCGCTCCGATACACCGTTGTGCTGTGGTGTATATGGAGGAGTTAGCTGAGAGAGAATCCCATTCTCTTTTAGGAAGTCCAGGAATTCAATGCTCAAGTATTCTCCTCCTCGATCAGATCGTAGGATTTTAATACTTTTTCCGGTTTGGTTCTCAACTTCTTGTTTATATTCTCTAAATTTCTCAAAAGCTTCTGATTTGTGTTTCATCAGGAACACATATCCGAATCTAGAGAGATCGTCAGTGAATGTAATGAAGTACGAAGAACCATCCCTGGCATGTGTAGACATGGGACCGCATACATCACTATGTATCAGTCCCAAGAGTTCGGTAACTCTTTCTCCGTGTCCCGTAAACGGAGTTTTGGTCATCATGCCTTTGAGACATGACTGGCAAGTGTCATAAGATGAAAATTCAAACGGATTTAAATATCCATCTTTATGCAACTTAGCTAGTCGTGTCGCATTGATGTGGCCCAGTCTACAATGCCACAAGAAGGATTCGTTGAGTTCAGAACTCTTCCTCTTGTGTGTGTTTGTTATGCTCAGAACTGTTGATTGATTTAGAACATAAATGCCATTGCATAACGTGCCTGATCCAACCAACTTTTGGTTACGGAAAATGTTCATAACATTATCCTGTAATACAAAATTATATCCCTCTTTACTTAATAAAGAAACCGATATAATGTTGCATATCAGGTTCGGCATGTAATAGCATTCGTTCAGAACCAATGTATTACCAGTTGGTAATACAAGGTGATATTCCCCAACAGTCTTAGCTGCAACAATTGCGCCATTTCCGACTCTAATGTCTTTATCACCTTCTCCAAGTTCTCTACCTTTCCTGAGCCCATGTAACTGATTACATATATGGGATCCTGACCCGGTATCTAATACCCAGGACGTAGAGCAAATGGAGAAACAGTTCTCAGTAACGAACACACCCGAAGAAAATGCATCAACATGTACTTTCTTCATTCGGGTGGCATGGGAATCCTGGCATTCCCCTATATCCTGTTCATTCCTATAACTCTTATAAGAAAGAACGGAACCAACGTTCCCCAGCACAGTATAACATGCGGGTTTGGTCAATACATCCATATTATTATCTTCATTAGGGCATGAAATGGTCGCTACCTGGAGAGAGAGAGAAGAAAACACTTTAGCGTATGCTCGTGCAAGATCAGATTGGTTATTATCTTATCTAATCAGGATGGCTCCCACTGCTTTTTATCAAATCTTCCTTCAAACCCTAAAAGGAAAGACTAGCCGGGATTAGTTACACACTACAAGTTCGCCAATCTTTCAGCCAGTCCAGTGTCAGTACTTTGAGGGAGGTCCCCCGTGCTTTCGCACGAACCTAATTAATGTAAACCTCGTTTTCCCAGAGGCGTAACCCCGTTGTCCCAGAGGCGTAACCCCGTTGACACCTTTCTAGACACCTACTTGATCAGCTAATTGCAATGTGTAAAACTCTCCCAGGAGTAACTCTTACTCGCAGTGGGTATCGGGATCCAACTATCTCATAGAAGGTATGCAATCTCATTGCAAATTCCAACACTTGAAATTCCCGATAATGTTTTGCCCCAAACATCCCATGACCTTGACGGAGGTCAACAAACCACAGGGTGCAAGTCAAGTTCAACCCGTCATTTCTTGATTGAATCAAACCCACCCGCATGACCCTTGACGGAGGTCAACAAGGTCGTACGACTACCCTAATCCAATCTGCATGATATGCATAAGCAGACAAATACTAGTTAGCTACCGCACACTACGCCTTGACGGAGGTCAACAAACGTAGCACGAATACTAAGTAGGATTTATCTGAAATGACGGAGGGCCACGTCAGGTTTTTCTGAAAACCTATTGCGTAATGAACTTGATATCGTTGTAGAATCAAATGAAGTTTTAAAAATGGAGTGATTTTGAGGCTTTTCTAGTTTTGCTAAAGGGGTCACTCCCGGTGAAGGGATCGTCGGCCCTTTCCTCGTCGAATGAGGTGCGGGATATATCATATATATCACTGTGCAAAGCATAAACTATAGAAGCGACCAAAAGCAAACCGAGTGTGTAGCATCTGCCAGTTATTGCTAAAGGAGTCATTCCCGGTGAAGGGATCTCGGTCCTTTCCACATCGAATAAGGTGCAGGGTATATCATATATACCGCTGTGCAAAGCAAGAACTGTAGCTACCTGTTTTATTTTAAAATTCGATTCCACAACATCTTAGGTTTCTTATCTTTCATTAATCACATTAATGAAGTCCCATCATTTAAATGCCTAAACATCACAGATAGATAGGACGTACACTTATGCCATCCGCATTCGCCTCGATGTCCCCTCGTGCACCGTTAGGTTAGGTAACTAACGACAGAGCAGGGCAGGGCTAGCGCGGGTGTAAAACATAAGTAACGTCTATATAATATATCATATAAACTATATACTAAATCCATCACAGAATCACATCACGGAATCGCAGCAGAATAAACATATGAAATATTGGATATACTAGGACGTCCGTGTTTTCAATACGAGCCAGTATAAAACACGGATTCCACGGTCGTGACGAATAGCCAATCCCACACCCCTAGACCCCTACGAGAGCGGCAAGCAACCCTGCCAATTCTAGGGTTAGGAGACTCGGACTCGACTCCTCGAGTTGGTCTCCCACTGGACCCCAGAACCCGGTTACTTGTGCTCCCCTCCTTGGGTCTATCCTAAGGCGGAAAAGTAAATAATATACAAAAGGTGACATCTTCCGCTACCTGGAAGTGCCCCAAATAAAAGAATATTACATACAAGTTTTTACATAAATGAAAATAAAAAACACTCATCTCACATAAAAACCCCCGGCTATTCAAACACGACGATCCAATATAACATTTCCAGCAACACATAACATCACATGTCATCAACGTAAGTAAGTATGCATACCCCAATTGTCGTTGACGTATAGCAACGAAACCGGCGATATGAACATACTACACTTACGGTCACAGAAAAGAAAGTGTAAAACTACAACAATTGGAATCCGCAACTTCTTTAGACATCGCATGCCTAATCAAATGAAATACTTAGACATCACATGCCTGACAGATATAAATCCCGCATTTTAGTCTCATTATCGAAAACTCTTTTCAATATCATGTGGGACTAAACTGCTAGATTTATAACATTCATTCAGTTATCTCATAACTGTTTGTGAATTCCAATTATTGTATCACATTCCAGATAAACAGAAAATGTTAAACTTTCCGATCGAACAGTCGAATACCCAAGTTTTCCCGATACAGTCCAACACATGAAATAAGTCTAGCAACATTCAGTTCGTGCCTCAGTACCAACGGTCTAGCCGTAGAAGGGTCAAGCCAACGCCTCACATATGGCACGCCGTACTGCCCCAAACCCGATGGTTCAAAAGGCAGTTCAAGACGGTCACATAATCGAGTTAAGGTTTGTTGTCTTCTAGAGGGTCCATCGCGTTACTTGCACTACTTAGAACGTCGTTAAACTACAGAAAAATCCAACACTTGGAAATTTCCTGACAGGGGAAAAATTGGGTATTTATATCCGGTCGAACTTTTTAACATATTCTAAAAATTATCCGGAAATACACAAAAGACGAAATTTGATAATCCGGTCGAAACACCGAAGCTCTAAAACAGACCAGAAAATTAAACTCTGGAATAATTATTAAAAAATACTCATAAAGCTCAGCTGCAGAAACTATGAATTACTGTGCATTGGAGGAGGGATGACGTCATCAAGCCGCCGCGGAACCGCTGCCTAAGCTGGCTTAGGCCGCGGTTCCGCCGCGCTTATTACTGTTCATTGGATGAAATTTGCATCGTAATTCTTAGAATTCCCTGCTGAATTTTTTAAGCATTTTTAATATTAAAAATCCCAGATTTTAGAAAATGTACAGAGAGCATGTTTGGTTTAGGGTTTCGGGTTCGTTCGGGCTTCAAATCGCGTCTAGACTTCGCCTAAGGCTCTAGCTAGGCTCTGATACCAGTGAAAGGTTCCTAGGCACTCTAGTGAGGTCTCACAAGGCATCGAACATGCCAATTTAAAAAAATGGTGCCGAGAAACCCTAGACTACGGATCTTAGACTAGAAATCTAGGCGAAAAGTAAACTAGTTAACACTTAACTAAAAGTTAGATGCTAAAACCTTTGTAGATCCGGATATCCACTTCCCTAGCTCCACGTAGTGGTCCTCTCGCTGTCCTTTTCCAATCCTAGACTCGTTCATCGGCTTCATCGGGAAAGCGAGCGGAATAGGTCGTCGGCTTCGTGTCAAAGACGATCTACGTCGAGGCATCACAAGTTCAAGCTCCGACTTCACCAAGTTGTGAAACATGTGAAGAAAACACCCAAAACAACTTGGCAAGAGGTAGAGGGTGAAGAAATAGTAGGTGGGTTCACTTTAGAATTGGATTTATCTCACTTTAGCTCAAGTTGCCATTGATGGACCTTGAGCTTTTCTTGAAGAAGAAGATGAAGATGAAGAAGGAATATGATAAGTTCTATTTTAAAATGAAAAGAAAAACCAAACTTATCATAATGTGAACCATAGTTAAGTGTAGAGAATTGACTAAGGTTAGAAGAATGGTTAGGGTTTAGTGTGAAGACAAAATGGTCACAAAGTCAAAGCTTCATGAAGCTTCAACAATGTTCAAGAAAGAAAGCAACCATTTTGTATTCTTATGCCATTCTTTTTCCAAAAAAAAAGAATATATAAAAGAATGGATAAATGAAAACCCTAATCACTTTCTTAACCTAGGTTTAATTCTATACACTTAACCTAATGAGAAAGCATCATCAAACATGATACTAACATGTGCACAAAAGTATATCACATATACAATTTGCACATCAAGTGAGAAAATCCATATAAAGTGAACCAATACAAGTTAATGCAAAGTAATATATGAAATATATAATTATAC
This sequence comes from Agapanthus africanus, assembly GCA_030015575.1. NCBI lineage: Eukaryota > Viridiplantae > Streptophyta > Magnoliopsida > Asparagales > Amaryllidaceae > Agapanthus > Agapanthus africanus. The sequence goes on from JASDDO010000006.1 coordinate 218,100,593, forward strand.
ATTAAATCATTAAATCAACATTTGATTCAATGATCCGGTTATGTCACACATAACCGACTAGTGTTCAATGTATCGATTTATCGAATCAATGATTCGATAACTAGGTCATATCGAATATAACCAATCGAAACATTTGTCGCGAGAATGAAATGCGGTATCACATACACGCATTATTCTCGGTCCCGCACATATCTCATATGCGCCCCTATTTCGTTTCGCTTGAACCAGGAAACCTCTGTGTAGGACTCTAAAGACTCGTCAATACGCCGGTAGCAGATGATGATCATATCAAGCACCCACAAGCCGCAAGCGGTCTGCTAAACGTAACGGCCATCCAGGTATTGAGCGATCAGAAGATCGACGAGCTAGCCCGCTCACACTACTGTGAATCCAACCAGTAACACTTACCGTACATTCCGGTCTGTTCGTCTGATACGTCGCATATCAAGTCTAGGGGTGGTAAACGTCAGACCCCAATACTCAATAAGTCGTGCTGATGTGAGGCTCATAACGGGTCGAGAAACTGCTGGTAACACTTACCAGCAAATCTCTGATCAGCCCTGGCCAGGGACTTCCCTGTTACGGCCAATCGAGCACAGCGCAACATCAACCCCCAATACCGGGAGAGACGAAACCCCTCCTATCGCTCATTGCCTCCATATGACTCGGGACTGTACCCAAAGACCACCGTTTTGCACGCCCTCATGGACGTGGTAAGGTGGAGATCAAAGCACAGTGGGAATCACACAAGACTCTATGACGATCTCCGGTCTACAGACTAACCTGCACAAGTGTCACCTGAGAACTGCCATCTGACGTGAGGTATAATACCATCTGGGAGTTCTCGGCGAGTCCATCCAGTGTACCCAGTCTCCACTGAGCACCCGTATACCATCTCTGATGTCAAACACCAATGGATATGGGATCATCCATCGCCCATCTCATGGGTCGAGAAGCGTATACGCTAGTCTACTCTGGTATATCGATGCCCCGTCTCGATACACCCACGACTAGGGACCTTGAAGGATGTACTTATGGACTACCATGTCCCCACTAGTATGATCTGCATCATAGTCCAGGTAGTCAAGTACACATCCTAAGGGCTTTACCAACATGTAACAACAAGACAGTATAAAGAGACTAGTGTACATGTTAAGATAAAGAGTAACCAGATAGCATACTATCATATCGAGCAAGAAAGTCATCTCTATATATGTCCAAGCATCCAATATAATATACATCATCCGTACAATACTGGCCTCTAGGGCATACATACAACTAACAGCTGCAATTAGGAGAGAGAGAAGAAACACTTTAGCATGATGCTCTTGCAAGTTTAGAGTGGTTTTTAATTTGTCTAAACAGGATGGCTCCCACTGTCTCTCGAATCCCTCCTCAAACCATAAATGAAGAACTAGTTGGGATCAATCTCACCGTACAATACTTACTTAACCGTTCAGCCAGGCCAGTGTCGGTACTTCGAGGGAGGTTTTCCAACGCTTTCGGAAAGTTCCTTAATTAAGTAACCTCTTTTCCCTATGGGCGTAGCCCCACTAACACCTTTCTAGACACCTACTTGGTTTATAGCATTGATCGTTAAGTGAGAAAGTTCCGGAGGAGTAGCATATACTCACAGTAGGATCGGGATCCAAATATCATCGTGTGACAAAACTGAAGGAATCCTACCAGAATCATCACACTCCAAATGGTATGCAGCGCTAGCAAGTTTCAGTTCTTTTGAAACTCCCAATATGGATTTTTGCCCCATGCTCTTATGACCTTGACTTTGGCCAAAATATCATAAGTCACATGTCAAGTTCTACCCGTCATTCTCCATGTTAATTTGAGCCCACCCGCACATACCCTTGACTTTGGCCAAAATGGTAGAACGACTGCCCCAAACCAACACATCTATCTATGCTGCACATGAATACCCAATAGCTACCAATCACTATTCCTTGACTTTGGCCAACATACATAGCTTGAATACTTATTGACCATTCATGTGAAACGACGGAGGGCTACGAATGGTTTTGGCAAAACCGTGAACGTAGTGAACTTGATATAATCGAAGGAACGAGATAGATTTCAAAAGGAGTGGTTCAAGCTCCGCATTTAAAAGTTTGGTTTTGAAAAGAATCGAGTGGTTTTCAAAGTGTTCCAACGACTTTTACTTGGTTTATTTTATCTTGCATTAATTCCAATGCGTCCCATCATTTAATCCTACCATTGCAGAAAACAACGAAAATATGACGTACTCTTATGCCATCCGCATTCGCCACGGGGTCCCGTCATCACCCGTTAGGTTACTTAACTAACGACAGAGCGGGGGCTGGACTAGCGCGGATGCAAAACATAAGCAACGCCTAAATAGATATCATATAGATATATATAAACATTCATTACATGCAATGATAGCCATTCCAGATCACAGATGAATATATTTGATATACTAGGAATCCGCAATTCGTACGAGCCTGTAACGAAGAACGGATTACACGGTCACGATGAATAGCCAAACCCCACCCTAGACCCCTACGGGTGCGGCAAACTACCAGCCAAGTACTCGAAGCGAAGCAACCTCCCTCAACACTGTGAGTAGGCCACTCGGCACTTCGAGATACCCGGTAGTTTGTGCACCCCACCTTGGGTCTATCCTAGGAGCAAAAACAGTAAAAAGAAATTATACAATGACGGCTACAACCCCGACCCGGTTGTGCGGCCATACAAATAATTATTACATCAAATTACAAATTACAAGAATTGAAAGAATAAGAAAACTCTTATCTCACAACCCCCCGGCTATTCATCCGCGACAATCCAACGAATTCATATACACAAACCATCAACATTACAGATCACAGATATGTATAACCCCCACTAATCGACGTATAGCGATTAGCGGACGTTCAATAGATATAATACATTACAGATATAACCCATTAGCCAAAATGTAAAGAAGTTCGATCAAAAATACGGATTTGTGACCACCCCAAAAACCAACTTGTTCTCTGGAAAATCTGGGTGGAAACAAACTATCTTAAAAATCACAAAACACCCCCAGAAGTAAACTGCAGGAAAAACGATGCACGTCTGAGTCAACTCGGCCTTGCCGCGGAACCGCGGTGAGTCGGTCGGTTCAGTGGGTCGTTTTTCTTGCCTGTACTTAGAAAAGCCTGAGCCAATTTTTAAGATATGATTTATTAATTTTAAAGCAGGCTTAAAAATCGGCAGAAAGTTAGGGTTTTGGAAAAATGTTTTGCTGTTTTTTGCGATCGAAGTTCTATATACTTTGCTAACTAGTTAGTTTGTGTTTAGCTAGTCTCTGATACCACTGTAAGTCCACGTTTCCCACCCCGGTGCTTGCGGGGAGGCGGAAACGTTATGAAAAATTCGATTTTTACAACTCTAGGCAACATGGACTATGTAAAGGAGGGATCTTTGCTAAACAAAACTAACTAACAAAGCTAAAGAGTTTAGCTACTCGGAAAGTGGGTTATACCTAGGTCTTCAAGTCCTCTCCTTGCTCCTTGGAGTGAAAGAACGGGTTCTCCTTGTCGCTTCTCTTGCCGAAGAAAGATCCACCCGAGGGCCTCAACCTTTGGCTCCAACCTCAAACTAGAAGTAACTAAGGTGCTTGGTGTGCTAGACCTAGGACCTTAGAAAGAGTAGAGAGTATTTTTGGAGGGATTATCTCAAGCTCAAATGGTTCTCAACACATGAGAGGGGAGAGCTAGAGAGAGAGGAAGAGGAGGAGAGAGAATGAAAATGATAAAGTGAGAAGAATATCCCAACCTTCTCACATATATGTGAATTATGTAAATTAGATAATTAGCAAAAGATAATTGTCATGGTTAATCAAGAAATGACCATTATCATTTCACATTAAATGCTTTTGCAAGGATCAAAGAGCATCTTTCATATGGAATGATGATGATCAACTTGTCAACCTAGGTCAACAAGTCAAGTATAGTCAAATGGTCAACAACCCTAACCATGCACAATTATAATTAACTAATTATTAATAAATCATAATTCACACAAAACATTAGGGTTAAGAAAATGACAATAGTCATCAACCCTAATCAAAGCCCTCTGCCTCTGTCTCAGTCAACTGTGCATGCACACCCGTATCCGTGTACCGAGGAACACGAATACAATGAGATAAAACCAATCCCAAATCATATACTAGGATCCGGCTTAAACCAAAGCCCGCTAGTATAAGCTGTCCGGACACCAAACGTGCACAAGTGCGCGGATGTGAACGAACCCTGTCGCAATACCATTCGACCTCTACTCATTTTGCCTAAAGACGAATAACCCTCTGTGTGGGACTCTAAAGACTCGACACTACGCTGGCAGTGGGTTTAACTACAGACCGCAGGCGGCACTAGCTGTACATAACGGTATCTAGGTAGATGCCGATAAGAAGACTGACGAGGTAAACCCCATCTGAACTCCTACTGAGCCTGAATGTCACAGTCTCCGTACAGTCCGGTCTGTTCGTCTAAGAACATCGCATGGCGGGCCTAGGGGGGCGGTAAACGTCAGTCCCCTACTAGCGGTACAAGTCGTGCCGGAGTGTAGCCCAGAACACCTGAGATAACACTGGGAACCTACCAGTCTATCTCGCTTGCCCTGGCCAGGGATTTTGTGTAATGGCTCTCCTAGACACAGCGCGATATCAACCCCCAATACCGGGAGAAACGAATCCTGTCTAACCGTCACTGCCTCCAAGTGCTTCGGGACTGCACCCAATAGCTACCTGTTTGTACGACTCCTTTGAGTCGTGGTAGGATAGTAATCAAAGTACAGTGGGAACACACTCGAGGCGAAGTGACAGTGTCAAGTCAACGGACTAAGCTGTACTCATGTCACCTGGGAACTGATAACTGACGATAGGTATAATACCAACCAACAGTTCCCGACGAGTCCTGTCCAGTGTACTCGTAACCTAACGAGCACCCGCATACTATCCCAAGTACGACGTACTGACGGCTGTGGGACAGGCCGTCTCCCAAGCTGGGATGAGAAGCGCATACGCTAGTCTACTCCGGAGTATCGATGCCCTGTCTCGATAGTCCTGCGACTAGGGACCTGCATAAGGATGTGCTTATAGATTACCCAGCCCCCACGAGTGTGACTGCCATCACAACGCTGGTAATCAAGCAAAGATCCTAAGGGCTCCACTAATGTGTAAAGGCGATATGCTAAAAGAAACACATGCACACATTAAAGCAGAAACAAACCAAGTAGCATACTACCATTTTGAGCAAGAATGTCAATACAAGGTGAATATCCCAAGCTTCCATCAAGTAATATACAATCCAGTATGATACAGTAATGGCCTCTAGGGCATATACACTAACACCTCCCACTGAACTCTAGAACCCGGTCACTTGTGCTCCCCACCTTGGGTCTATTCTAATGCGGAAAAGTAAATAATATACATCAATGGCGACATCACCCTCAACCCGGATGTGCCCCAAATAAAAGAATATTACATTCAAATGAATTTTACTTGAATGAAAAGAAAAACTCTCATCTCACATAAAACCCCCGGCCATTCATTCACGACGATCCTATACATCATATCATAGCAAAACATAACATCACATCTCATCAATATAAGCAAGTATGCGTACCCCAATTGTCGTTGACATATAGCAACGAAACTGGCGATACACCACATACTATACTTACGGTCGCAGAAAAAAGTATCATATATAGTTAGACGATGTTAAACATTTTGATCGAATCAACAAACGCCCACATCTCCCAAAACGTGCCACAGTACTTATGGACCAGCCGTAGAAGGGTCAACCAATGCCTCACCTATGGCACCACGGAACTACGGCAAACCCTAGGGTTCGGTCGCGGTTCCATGGAAATAGAATCGATTTAGGGTTTTTGTTCTTCTAGTGGGTTCATAGAATTACTTTCATGACCATTGAATATATTCAACATAGAAAATTCCAACTCTTGAAAATTTCAGAGGGGGTCTTGATGTGGGGTTTGAAGTTCGTTCGAACTGTTAAATATTGTCCAGGTTACCATTACAATGTTAAAATTACGACTACGAAATACTCCGAATTAGCCCCTTAACCAATTAACATCACAAGAAAATTTTGGACTAAACAAACAATACCTGAAACCCCAAAACCTACAGACCAGAACACAACAAAAAATCGAGGCAAATCGGAGCATTCTGGGCCGAGCTCGCCGGCCATTTAAGGGTTCATCTCGGGTCAAAACCGAGGGATTGGCCTCGTTTTTCTACTGTGTTCTCAGTGCATCACATGCAAGCTTCTGCAGTTGCTAAAATAATTTTTAAACGACTTTTCAAAAAATCAACAGAGAGCAATTTTAGGGTTTCAAGTTATCGTGTTTTCGTTTTCGCAATAGTTATAACATCGTCTCTAAATTTCTAGCCTGGCTCTGATACCACTGTTGGGCTTCCTTAGCACTATGCCTAGGGTTTGGAAGCATCACATCATGCCACTTTAAAATTTTAGGGAGGTGCTAAGCAAACTAACCATGAATCTAACTAGAAGTTTAGGGTAACAAGGTAGTATCACATACAAAATCAAGTGTCTAACACTAAGTGGAGAAAAATACAACCTTTGTAGACCTCCTTGCTAGACTTCTTGGAACAACTAGAGTTTGAGCCGTCTCTCTTGAATCCTTCGTTGTCCACGACGATCCACCCGGAGTCCCTTTGCCCAAGCTCCTAGCTTCACTTGATCAATGAGGAAGTGGAGATAACACTCTACACTAATGTGCTAAACTAATATAGAATGATGATGTGGTTTATATTCTCACTTAAAAACCCTTTCTTTTTGTGTTCTTCACTCACAAGAAAAACTCAAGAGAGCATCAAGAGGAGGAAGAAGAAGATGGCAATGCTTGAGCTCAAGAATATGAATTATCTCCAAATAAAAAGACAAATGAAAAAGGATATAAATGAGAGTCACACTCACATCTAACCATGGTAAATAATATCTAGCTATTTTACAAATGAGTTAAATCAACTTAGGAAATTAAATCATGGTTCAAGTATGGTTGAAGTCAAGGTCAAATAAGAAGAGTGTGGAAATAATGAACCATGAATTAATTCCCATTTTCTTTTTATCATTTGCAAATATATCTATATATTTGTTTCATGTGAGTCTTGCATTGCCACCTTCAATGTATCAACAACCATGATACACATGTATGCATGTATGTGTGCATTCACATCAACATGTGCACATACACTCATTCATGCATACATCTTATAAAGAAAAGGGTTAAAGTGAAAAAGGATAATGGTCACAGATTATTAAATCAACAATTGATTTAATAAACCGGTCATATCGCATACGACCCGACCAATAAAAACCGCCAGATTACAATGCGGTATCATATACACGCATTTAATTAAGCACCTGCGCATATCCCCATATGCACCCCACATCGTTTCGCCTGAGCCAGGAAACTCCTGTGTGGGAATCTAAGACTCGTCAATATGCCGGCAGTAGGTGATGATCATATCAAACACCCACAAGCCGCAAGCGGTCAGCTAAACTTAAAGGCTACCCGGGTATTGAGCGATCAGAAGAAAAATAAGCGAACCTGTCAAAACTCCTGTCGAGCCAACCAGTAACACTTACCATACAGTCCGCTCTCTTCGTCTATGATGTCCTATATCTCATCTGGGGTTGGTAAACGTCACCAGTAGATCTCCGAATCAGCCCTGGCCAGGGACTTCTAGTTATAGCCAATCGAGCACAGCACGACATCTACCCCCAATACCGGGAGAAACGAAATCCCCTCCTATCGCTCATTGCCTCCATGTGATTCGGGACTGTACCTAAAAGCCACCGTTTTGCATATTCTATTGAACGTGGTAAGGTGGAAATCAAAGTACAGTGGGAATCACACAAGACTCTATGACGATCTCGGGTTTACAGACTAACCTGTACCAGTGTCACAAGAGAACTGCTATCTAACGTTAGGTATAATACCATCTAGGAGTTCTCGGTGAGTCTGTCCTGTGTACCCAGTCTCCACTGAGCACCCGTATACCATCTCTGATGTCAAACACCAATGGATGTGGGATCATCCATCACCCATCACATGGGTCGAGAAGCATACATGCTAGTCTACTCTGGAATATCGATGCCCCGTTTCAATACTCTTACGACTAGGAACAATTAAAGGATGAACTTATGGACTACCATGGCCCCACTATTATGATCTGCATCATAATCCTGGTAGTCAAGTATACATCCTAAGGGCTTTACCAACATGTAACTATGAGACAGTATACAGAGACAAGTTACATGTTAAAGTAAAGAGCAACCAGATAGCATACTATCATGTCGAGCAAGAAAGTCCTCTCTATATATGTCAAAGCATCCACTATAATATACATCATATGTACAATAATGGCATCTATAGCATACATACAACTAACACAAATATCATTAGCTCACTAATTATTCTTCATTATATATATATATATATATATTAATGTATATGATATATATATATATATAATAAAAATAATAATAATAATAATAATAATAATAATAATAATAATAATAATAATAATAATAATAATAAAGCATGGCTTGATTTTCTATTTTTGAGAAAAATAGAAATGAGGTGTAAATTGAGAGCATGGTTGCAAGCATGGGAGTTATATTTGTTTATTCATCTTGACTCGCTATTCAAGCATGGTTTCAATTTTATATTGCAAAATTCCATGCTTGAATGAGTGGGGGTCAAGAGTTATCATTCATTCTAAGCTCATTCTCAACACTTAGCCATTTTGCTTGCTTTGCTCCCATGGTTGCTCTCTAGCTTCTTCTTCTTCCTCAATCCTATGGTTCAAGCTTCAACCCTCAAATGTGATGTGAACCATGAAGCTTGAACACAAACTAGTGAGCAAATTAAACCCCTACTTCACCATCACACATTAGATTAGCAATTTGATGTGGAGTGTTGCCTTCACTAATGAGATTAGTGAAGGGTTAGCTTGAGCTTGTGGACTTCGGGCGGATCGTCTTTGGCGCGAAGATCACGAGGGAGGTTCGTTCAACTCGAAAAGGAGCCTAGTAGAGTCGCGTGGACTTCAACCCAGAGCTATTGAAGAGAAGGACTCGAACTACAAAGGTTGTATTCACTTTTCTTCTCTTAAGTTCATCACATCACAAAGAAAAACCCAAAATATTCTAGTAAAGATCTTGTTAGTCTAACTTAGCACCTAATAAAATTAAAATTTGGCATGCTTGATGCCTCTAGAACCTTATGGTGGTGCTAAGGTCGACTTTCATGTTATAGGCCACACATCAGCATGACTTATCAAGTTATTGGGATCTGACGATACTGTAAGTCGATGTCGCGCATCCCACGTGTCTGCGGGGAGACGGAATATATAAAAAACGATTTTTTCAAAGCTCGCAACACCGACTTGAACTCCAGGATCGATACTAAACCCTAACTAGCTAACTTGTAATGAGGTTTAACTACTCGTATGAAAGTTATACCTCACGATACCAAGTCCTTCGGGTCTTCATCACTGTCCTCCACCTCGTCGTCAGCTCTAAGGATCGAAACGGATCAGGCAACCTCGACGGCTTCCTTGAGTCAAAGACGATCCACCCGAGAGTCTATAGTCCGAGCTCCTACCACGAATCTGAGATAGCTACGGCTTCTAGTTCGCTAAACTAGAGGTCCTAGGTGGTGTAAAGTGAGAAGATGAATTGATTTGTCTCTTGGAACCCTAGGATTCTCAACACATGAGAGGATTAGGGTTTTGATGAAGAAGAACAAGAACACTTGAGGAAGTGAGAGTGAAGTGAGAACTTGGATGAAGCTTGCCTGCCCTCTCTTGATAAATATCAAGCATATGAATAATAAATGAGATAAATATCATAACAAAATATCAAGTATGCTTCATAAATATCTAGTGATGAGTCATGCCGATGAGTCACCAAATAGCCATGCTAGATTCAATGTAAAACTCAACCTCATTCCTCCACCCAATTTTGTTTAATCCAAAAAGAATTAAACCCTAATTAGGTATCCTCTTCTAGAAGCTTTCCCGAGAATTTACGAGAATGCCCCTCATCTGTATATACATACCCGCATCCGCATTCCGAAGAATACGAATACAAAAAGACAAAAACAATCCATCAATACGATACTAGGATCCGGCTTAAACAAAAGCCCACTAGTATTATCCGTCCGATCATCATATGCGCACAAGTGCATGTACGTGATCGAAGTCCTGCCGTAAAACCATACGGCTTCTACACCTTTTTCCCGGTGCAGGGAAACCCTCTATGTGGGACTCTAAAGACTCGACACTACGCTGATAGTGGGTTTAACCATAAGCCGTAAGCGGTACTAGCTGCATGTAACGGCTACCCAGGTATGTGTCGATAAGAAGGCTGATGAGATAACTCATCCGAACTCTTACTGAGCCTATCTGTGACAATCTCCGTACAGTCCAGTCTGCTCGTCTAAGAGTATCGCATATCGGGCCTAGGGGGGCGGTAATCATCAGACCCCTAATAGCGCAATAAGTCGTGTCAGAGTGTAGCCTAAAAAACTCTGAGAAACTACTGGAATAACTACCAGAAAATCTCGCTTTCCTTGGCCAAGGACTTTGTGTAATGGCCTTCCGAACACAACGCGATATCAACCCCAAAATACCGCGAGAGACGAATCCTATCTAACCGCCACTGCCTCCAAGTACTTCGGAACTGCACCCAACTACTACCTATTTGCATGACTCCTTTGAGCCGTGGTAGGGTAGTAATCAAAGTACAGTGGGAACACACTCGAGGCGAAGTAGCAGTGTCAAGTCGATGGACCAAGCTTTACTCATGTCACCTGGGAATTGCTACCCGACGATAGGTATAATACCCACCAACAGTTCCCGACGATTCCTGTCTAGTTTACTCATAACCTAATGAGAAGCTGCATACTATCTCCAGTACGATGTACTGATGGCTGTGAGACAGACTATCTCCCCTGCTGGGATGAGAAGCGAATACACTAGTCTACTCTGGAGTATCGATGCCCTGTCTCGATAATCCTATGACTAGGGATCTGTATAAGATATGCTTATAGACTACCCAGCCCCCACTAGTATGACTGCCATCACAACGCTGGTAATCAAGCAAAAGATCTTAAGAGCTCTACCAATATGTATAAGCGATATGCTAAGAAAACACATGCACATATTGAGGTAGAAACAAACCAGGTAGTATACTACCATTTAGAGCAAGACTGTTACTATATCCGTGTATATCCTAAGCTTCCATTAAGTAATATACAAACCAATATGATACAATAATGGCCTTTAGGGCATATATCACTAACAATCTCCCACTTGCACTAAGGCCATATATTGACATATCGCAGATCAAATATCTCGAATAGCCACTCGAACTATCTGAGAGATGGCCTCTGTGAGTGGATCTGCAGTGTTGTTCTCCGTATCTACTCTCCTCACCTCGATCTCCTGGGGATCAACGATCTCCCTGATCAGGGTACCGCCTCAAGATATGTCTGGATCTTTGATGGGACCTGGGTTCATTCCCTAAAGCTATAGCGCCGTTTGTTGTCACAATACTAAAGTATTGGACTAACAATGGAAGGAACCAACTGAAGTTCAGTTAAGAACTTCCTCATCCAGACTGCCTCTTTACGGCGTCTCATGCAGCGAACTACTCCGTTTCCATCATCGAGTCAGCAACGGTGTCCTGCTTGGAGATCTTCCAACAGACCGTCCCTCCACTGAGGGTAAAGACATAACTTGACATGGACTTAGAGCATCCTTATCACTCTGGAAGCCGGAGTCAGCAATGGCCTCAATCTGGAGGTCTTTTCCACCATACACCAAGAACATCTCCTTAGTCCTTCTTAGGTACTTTAAGAACGTTCTTTACTGCTATCCAGTGATTCTATGACTAATACCGGCTTACCAAGCTAGTGCGTAAGCAACATCTGTTCTGGTACACAACATTGCATACATTATAGAGCCTACCGCAGAACCGTAGGGTATAATCGACATGCGAGCCCTTTCCAAATCAGTCTTGGGAGACATCTCTTTAGAGAAGGTGATTCCGTGACAAGCTGGTAGACTATCGCGCTTAGAATTGTCCATACTAAATATTTTTAGTATAGTGTTGATGTACCTTGACTGTGAAAATCCCACCATCCTTTTTGATCTATCACGATAGATCTGGATCCTTAGAATGTAGTTGGCATCACCCAGGTCTTTCATGGAGAACCTTAGTGACAAGAATCCTTTGACTGATTGCAGCATAGGAATGTCATTTCCTATCAAGAGAATGTCATCCATGTACTAGACGAGGAATCCCACAGTTCTACAATCTTACTATAAATGCATGGTTCATCTGAATTTTTGATAAAGTCGAATTCTTTTGACTGTCTAATCAAAACAGATGTTCCAACTCCGCGATGCCTGCTTTAGTCCATAAATGGACTTAAGTAACTTGCACACTTTCCCGCTGCTCCCACTCTGATTGAAACCCTTTGGCTGATTCATATAGACGCACTCTCCCAAATAACCATTTAGAAAAGCCGTCTCTACGTCCATCAGCCGGATCTCAAAATCTTGGAAGGCAGCAATGGCAAGAAGGATCCGAATGGATTTGTGCATAGCCACTGGAGAAAAGGTTTCATCGTAGTCCAAAGCAGGTCTTTGACGAAAAACCTTTTGCAACAAGTTTAGCCTTATAGGTTTAAACTTTTCCATCTGCACCAATCTTCTTTCTGAAGATCCATTTGCAGCCTATGGGTTTTACCCTTTCTGGAGCAATGTTCAAAGTGCATACTTTGTTGGTGTATATGGACTCCATCTCGGTCCGCATTGCATCCAGCCATTTTATCGAGTCACCGCTCTGAATTGCTTACTGGAAGCTAGTTAGCTCATCATTGTCAATGATGCAATCCTCTCTATCCCCATCTATGAGAAAACTGTAGTATCTCTCGGACGGATGAGACTGCCTACTAGTCCTGCGGATTGGCGCAGAGATGTCCTGTTCTTTTGAAACCTCTGGTTCTACCATACTTTCAGTAATAGTTTGTGGTTTTGGAATTTCTTCCATTTCTATTACGCTCCCACTATTTCCTTTTTCAAAAAATTGTTTTTCTAACAAAATAGGCATGACGAGAAACAAAAACCTTTTGTTCCTCTGCATAATAGAAAAAAATACCCCCTAGAGTTCTTTGGATATCCCACAAACCTACATAGTACCGAGCGTGTCTCGAACTTGTCCGCATACTGCTTTTTGGCAAAAGCTGGACATCCCTATATCTTCAGATAATGAAGATAGGGTTTCTTCCCACTCCACATCTGATATGGTGTGGTAGGCACAGTGTTAATAGGAACCTTATTCAAAAGATATGCAGCTGATTCTAGTGCATAACCTCAGAAGGATCGCGGTAACTCAGCATTACTCATCATGGAACAAACCATAACCAATAGGGTTCGGTTCCGCCTTTCCGATACACCGTTGTGTTGTGGTGTGTATGGAGGAGTAAGCTGAGAGAGAATTCCATTCTCTTTTATGTAATCCAGGAGCTCGGCAATTAAGTATTCACCACTGTAGGGTGTTTTTCGTCACCCTATTGAGAAGGGAATACGCGCGCGCTTGTCAGGCGCATTACAGATTCCTCCTGCCTAGGGTAGGCTGGGGTTTATTGATTGTGGGGATCCGAATCTCTGGCAGCCGCGGACTAAGCTGCCGTTAATTATCCCCCGCCTTTGGAGCGAGAGAACCTCCGATTGACAGGTTGAACTGGTCACGCGAACTCAATGTGCAGTGTGCGTGTGTTGTGTTTTGAAAGGGTTTTGGATATATCGGGGGCCCCACAGAGTTTTTACGGGGATCCCTCTACCCGGATAGCGGGCTGGGGGTCAAGGGGGCTAGCAGCCCCCTTGCTGGGTGCGGGGCAGTGCCCCGTTAGAAATTTTTTCTAACGAGGGACAGTGTTGTAGAATATGTGTTTGTGTGTGTGTGTGTGTATATATATACATAAAAGGGGAAAAGCGCCCAAAGGACGCGTGGGGCCAGCACCTTACGTGCCTAGCACGCGAGCGCTGGGCGCTTGTGCGCTGGGCGTGCCCGGCACGTGGGCGCTGGGCGCTCGAGCGCTGGGCGCTCCAACACTAGCGCTTCACGTGCTCGGTACATGGGTGCTGAGCGCTTGAGCGCTAGGTGCTCGCACGTGCCCGACACGTGGGCGCTGGGCGCTTGAGTGCAAGGCGCTCGAGCGCTAGCGCATCACGTGCACGGCACGTGGGCGCTGGGTGCTTGAGCGTAAGGCGCTCGAGCGCTAGCGCTTCATGTGCCCGGCACGTGGGCGCTGGGCGCTTGAGCGCTCGTGCTTCATGTGCCCGGTACGTGGGCGTTGGGCGCTAGGCGCTCGGGCGTCGGCGAAAAAAGGGGCTTTTAGCCCCAGAAATAGCATTAAAACTCCCGAAAGAGGATTCAAAGTGGATTAAACTCCTAAGATATTTTTGGAGATGATGAAAAGGGCTTCTCCCTTACGCTCTGGATCTTCCCAAAGTGGGATTTTTGGAGATGTGTCTCCTTCTTCTTCCTCTGTTGGCCGTCTCTTGGATAACAAGAGGGGTTAGATTTTAAAAATCTCTCCTTTTTAAGATCTGATGGAAGATCTGAGTTCCCCTTTGTGGGTTTTGTGGTGAAAAACTATTTAGTTTTGAAAGAGGAAGAGCAAAACTCTTGATTTAATTCAAAAGAAAGAAGAAGGTTTAGAACCTTGAGGAAGGAAAAGGAGGCACATGAACCCTAGTTTTTTTTGGGGGGAATGAATTGTGTGTTTTTATTCATCATCATGTTGCCTTTTATAGGCTTACATGTTTACATATAGCCCCTTAGGCTTTACAAAATGGCATTTTGCCCATCCCATGCCTCACGTGCTATTTCTTTTTGCACATAAGCCATGGGCTTTACAAAAATTTGGCTTTATGCCCATTTTGCTTACATTCATGCATAAAAAATTGAAAGGTTCCTAGGCACTCTAGTAAGGTCTCACAAGGCATCGAACATGCCAATTTAAAAATTTTGGTGCCGAGAAACCCTAGACTACGGATCTTAGACTAGATGTTTAGGCGAAAAGATAAAGCTAGTTAGCAAATTAACTAAAGGTCGGAAGCTACAACCTTTGTAGATCTGGATTTCCACCTCCTTAGCTCCACGTGGTCATGCCCTCACTGTCCATCATGAATCCTCGACTCATTCGTCGGCTTCATCGGAATAATGTGCGGAATAGGTCGTCGGCTTTGTGTCAAAGACGATCTACGTCGAGGTTGCACTAGTTCAAGCTCCGACTTCACAAAGTTGTGAAACTTGTGAAGAGAACACCCAAAACAACTTGGCAAGAGGTAGAGGGTGAAGAAATAGGAGATGGGTTCACTTTAGATTTGGAATTCTCTCACTAGAACTCAAGTGGCCATTGGAGTAGCAAGCTTGAAGAAGAAGAAGAAGATGAAGAAGATGATGATAATGTTATGATAAGTAACTGAAATAAAAAGGAAAATCAATACTTATCATAAAGTAAACCATGGTTATGTGTAGAGAATTGACCAAGGTTAGATTAGTGGTTAGGGTTAAGGATGAAGACAAAAGTGATGACTTTGGTCAAAGTTTCATGAAGCTTCAATAAGCTTCATGAAGAAAAGAAACCCTTTTTGTTTTCTTTTACCTAATTAAATGAATAAATAATGGATAAATAATTAAGTGAATAATCAAAAACCCTAACACTTATCATAACCATGGTCCAATTCTTCACACAAAGCCAAGTTATTATGCATCATCAATCATGATACAAACAAGTGTACACAAAACATATCACATATACAATGTGCACACCAAGTGAGAAAAATCCGTTTAAAGTGAACCAATACTAGTTAATGCAAAGTAATATATCAAATAAATAATTATACATTAAATCATTAAATCAACATTTGATTCAATGATCCGGTCATGTCGCACATAACCGACTAGTATTCAATGTATCGATTTATCGAATCAATGATTCGATAACTAGGTTATATCGAATATAACCAATCAAAAACATATATCGCGAGAATGAAATGCGGTATCACATACACGCATTATTCTCGGTCCTGCACACATCTCATATGCGCTCCTATTTCGTTTCGCTTAAACCAGGAAAGCTCTGTGTAGGACTCTAAAGACTCGTCAATACGTCGGTAGCAGATGATGATCATATCAAGCACCCACAAGCCGCAAGCGGTCTGCTAAACGTAACGGCCACCCGGGTATTGAGCGATCAGAAGATCGACGAGCTAGCCCGCTCACACTCCTGCGAATCCGACCAGTAACACTTACCGTACAGTCCGGTCTCTTCGTCTGATATGTCGCATATCAAGTCTAGGGGTGGTAGACGTCAGACCCCAATAACCCGATAAGTCGTGCCGATGTGAGGCTCATAACGGGTCGAGAAACTACTGGTAACACTTACCAGCAAATCTCTGATCAGCCCTGGCCAGGGACTTCCCTGCTACGGCCAATCGAGCACTGCGCAACATCAACCCCCAATACCGGGAGAGACGAAACCCCTCCTATCGCTCATTGCCTCCATGTGACTCGGGACTGTACCCAAAGACCACCGTTTTGCACGCCCTCATGGACGTGGTAAGGTGGAGATCAAAGCACAGTGGGAATCACACAAGACTCTATGACGATCTCGGGTCTACAGACTAACCTGCACAAGTGTCACCTGAGAACTGCCATCTGACGTGAGGTATAATACCATCTGGGAGTTCTCGGCGAGTCCGTCCAGTGTACCCAGTCTCCACTGAGCACCCGTATACCATCTCTGATGTCAAACACCAATGGATATGGGATCATCCATCGCCCATCACATGGGTCGAGAAGCGTATATGCTAGTCTACTCTGGTATATCGATGCCCCGTCTCGATGCACCCACGACTAGGGACCTTGAAGGATGTACTTATGGACTACCATGTCCCCACTAGTATGATCCGCATCATAGTCCAGGTAGTCAAGTACACATCCTAAGGGCTTTACCAACATGTAACTATAAGACAGTATAAAGAGACTAGTGTACATGTTAAGATAAAGAGTAACCAGATAGCATACTATCATATCGAGCAAGAAAGTCATCTCTATATATGTCGAAGCATCCAATATAATATACAACATATGTACAATACTGGCCTCTAGGGCATACATACAACTAACAATCTCCCACTTGCACTAGGGCCAGCTGCTGTAGTATCGCATACCGAGCATCCCGAAGAGTCTCTCAAACTGTGTCTGGGGAATGGCCTTCGTGAGTGGATCCGCCGTGTTGTTCTTCGTGTCAACTCTCCTTACCTCGATCTCCCGGCGATCAACTATCTCCCGGATCAGGTGATACCGCCTCAGAATATGCCTGGACCGCTGATGGGACCTGGGTTCCTTGGCTAAAGCCACCGCTCCATTGTTATCACAATACAAAGGTATTGGATGCTCAATGGATGGAACCACTCCAAGTTCAGTAATGAACTTCTTGATCCAGACAGCTTCTTAAGCAGCATCGTTGGCAGCGATGTATTCAGCCTCCATCGTCGAGTCTGCCACGGTTTCCTGCTTGGAACTCTTCCAGCTAACCGCCCCTCCGTAAAGGGTAAAGACAAAGCCCGACTGTGACTTAGAGTCGTCCTTATCACTCTGGAAGCTCGAATCGGTAAAGGACTCCACTTGGAGTTCTCCGTTACCATACACCAAGAACATATCTCTAGTCCTTCGCAAGTACTTGAGAATGCTCTTCACAGCTGTCCAGTGACTCTCTCCAGGATCAGCTTGATACCTGCTCACTATACTTAGTGAGTATGCTACATCGGGTCTGGTACATAGCATCGCATACATGATAGAGCCTACTGCCGAAGCATAGGGTATCCCTTGCATGCGAGCTCTCTCCAAATCAGTCTTGGGAGACATCTCTTTGGAGAGAGTGACTCCAGAGATCGTGGGTAAGTTCCCACGCTTGGACTCTTCCATACTAAACCTCTTTAGTATGGTGTCAATGTACCTGGATTGGGACAATCCCAAAATCCGTTTGGATCTATCTCTATAGATCCTAATTCCCAATATGCAGGAGGCATCACCAAGATCTTTCATTGAGAATCTTTGTGATAAGAAGAGCTTGACCGATTGCAGCATAGGAATATCATTTCCTATCAAGAGTATGTCGTCCACGTACAGTACGAGGAAGACAATCTTACTCTCTGCCACCTTCCTGTAGATACAAGGTTCATCTGGATTTTTGACGAAATCAAACTCTTTGATAACGACGTCAAAGCAGATGTTCCAACTCCGCGATGCTTGCTTTAATCCATAAATGGATTTAAGCAGCTTGCACACCTTCCCGCTGCTCCCACTGTCTACGAAGCCCTCTGGCTGAGTCATATACACGCACTCTTCTAAATCACCATTTAGAAAGGCGGTCTTAACATCCATTTGCCAGATTTCGTAATCATGATAAGCAGCGATGGCAAGCATGATCCGGATGGATTTAAGCATAGCTACTGGAGAAAAGGTCTCGTCATAGTCCACACCTGGTCTTTGACGAAAACCCTTTGCTACAAGTCTAGCTTTGAAAGTCTCCACTTTCCCATCTACACCAAGTTTCTTCTTGAAGATCCACTTGCTCCCAATGGGTTTTACCCTTTCAGGAGCAACGTCCAAAGTCCATACTTTGTTGGTGTACATGGATTCCATCTCGGACCGCATAGCATCCAGCCATTTCACTGAGTCCCCACTCGTGATGGCCTGCTCGAAGCTAGTTGGGTCATCATCCTCCATGATGCAATCCTCGCTACCACCGTCCATGAGAAAACCGTAGTATCTCTCAGGTTGGCGAGGAACCCTACTAGATCAGCGGAGTGGCTGGGGTTCATCGGGAACTACGGAATCCTCTGGTTCCACCATATCTTCTGTTGTAGCTTCTGCAGCTGGAACCTCTTCCAGTTCTACCTCATGACCACTAATCTCTTTTTCAAGAAATTCCTTTTCTAAAAAGGTGGCATGCCGAGAAACAAACACTCTTTGTTCTTCAGGGTGGTAGAAGATATACCCTCGCGAATGTTTGGGATATCCAATAAACTTACACAGAATAGACCTTGCCGCGAGTTTGTCTGGATTTTGCGTTTTTACATAGGCCGGACAACCCCATATCTTAACATAATTAAGACATGGTCTCTTTCCTTTCCATATCTCATATGGAGTGGTCAGCACGGTTTTGGTGGGAACCATATTCAATAGGTCTGCAGCTGTTTCCAGTGCATATCCCCAGAAGGAAATAGGTAACTCAGCTGTGCTCATCATAGAGCGCACCATATCTAATAGGGTGCGGTTCCTCCGTTCTGATACACCGTTGTGCTGTGGTGTATATGGAGGAGTCAGCTGAGAAAGAATCCCATTCTCTTTTAGGAAGTCCAGGAATTCATTGCTCAAGTATTCACCTCCTCGATCAGATCGTAGGATTTTAATACTTTTTCCGGTTTGGTTCTCGACTTCTTGTTTATATTCTCTAAATTTCTCAAAAGCTTCTGATTTGTGTTTCATCAGGAACACATATCCGAATCTAGAGAGATCGTCAGTGAATGTAATGAAGTACGAAGAACCATCCCTGGCATGTGTAGACATGGGACCACATACATCACTATGTATAAGTCCCAAGAGTTCGGTAACTCTTTCCCCGTGTCCCGTAAACGGAGTCTTGGTCATCTTGCCTTTGAGACATGACTGGCAAGTGTCATAAGATGAAAATTCAAACGGATTTAAATATCCATCTTTATGCAACTTAGCTAGTCGTGTCACATTGATGTGACCCAGTCTACAATGCCACAAGAAGGATTCGTTCAGTTCTGAACTCTTCCTCTTGTGTGTGTTTGTTATGCTCAGAACCGTTGATTGATTTAGAACATAAATGCCATTGCATAACGTGCCTGATCCAACCAACTTTTGGTTACGGAAAATGTTCATAACATTATCCTGTAATACAAAATTATATCCCTCATTACTTAATAAAGAAACCGATATAATATTGCATATCAGGTTCGGCATGTAATAGCATTCGTTCAGAACCAATGTATTACCAGTTGGTAATACAAGGTGATATTCCCCGACAGTCTTAGCTGCAACAATTGCACCATTTCCAACTCTAATGTCTTTATCACCTTCTCCAAGTTCTCTACCTTTCCTAAGCCCATGTAACTGATTACATATATGGGATCCTGACCCGGTATCTAATACCCAGGACGTAGAGCAAATGGAGAAACAGTTCTCAGTAACGAACACACCCGAAGAAAATGCATCAACATGTATTTTCTTCATTCGGGTGGCATGGGAATCCTGGTATTCCCCTATATCCTGTTCATTCCTATAACTCTTATAAGAATGAACGGAACCAACGTTCCCCAGCACAGTATAACATGCGGGTTCGGTCAATACATCCATATTATTATCTTGATTAAGGCATGAACTGGTCGCTACCTGGAGAGAGAGAGAAGAAAACACTTTAGCGTATGCTCGTGCAAGATCAGATTGGTTATTATCTTATCTAATCAGGATGGCTCCCACTGCTTTTTATCAAATCTTCCTTCAAACCCTAAAAGGAAAGACTAGCTGGGATTAATTACACACTACAAGTTCGCCAATCTTTCAGCCAGGCCAGTGTCGGTACTTTGAGGGAGGTCCCCCGTGCTTTCGCACGAACCTAATTAATGTAAACCTCGTTTTTCCAGAGGCGTAACCTCGTTAACACCTTTCTAGACACCTACTTGATCAGCTAATTGCAATGTGTAAAACTCTCCCAGGAGTAACTCTTACTCGCAGTGGGTATCGGGATCCAACTATCTCATAGAAGGTATGCAATCTCATTGCAAATTTCAACACTTGAAATTCCCGATAATGCTTTTGCCCCTAGCGTGCTATGACCTTGACGCAGGCCAACAAACCATAGTGCGCTAGTCAAGTTCAACCCGTCATTTCCTGATTGAATTAAACCCACCCGTACGACCCTTGACGCAGGCCAACAAAGTCGCACGACTACCCTAATCCAATCTGCATCATATGCATAAGCAGATAAATACTAGTTAGCTACCGCACACTACGCCTTGACGCAGGCCAACAAACGTAGCACGAATACTAACTACTACTCATCTGAAATGACGGAGGGCTACGCCGGGTTTTTCTGAAAACCATGAGCGTAATGAACTTGATATCGTTGTAGAATCAAATGAAGTTTTTAAAATGGAGTGATTTTGAGGCTTTTCTAGTTTTGCTAAAGGAGTCACTCCCGGTGAAGGGATCTCGGTCCTTTCCTCGTCGAATGAGGTGCGGGATACATCATATATATCGCTGTGCAAAGCAAAAAACCAAAAGCAGTCAAAAGCAAACCGAGTCTGTAGCATCTGCCAGTTATTGCTAAAGGAGTCACTCCCGGTGAAGGGATCTCGGTCCTTTCCTCATCGAATAAGGTGCGGGGTATATCATATATACCGCTGTGCAAAGCAAGAACTGTAGCTACCTATTTTATTTTAAAATTCGATTCTACAACATCTTAGGTTTCTTATCTTTCATTAATCACATTAATGAAGTCCCATCATTTAAATACCTAAACATCACAGATAGATATGACGTACACTTATGCCATCCGCATTCGCCTCGATGTCCCCTCGTGCACCGTTAGGTTAGGTAACTAACGACAGAGCAGGGCAGGGCTAGCGCGGGTGTAAAACATAAGTAACGTCTATATAATATATCATATATATCATATACTAAATCCATCACAGAATCGCATCACAGATAACGCAGCAGAATAAACATATGAAATATTGGATATACTAGGACGTCCGTGTTTTCAATACGAGCCAGTATAAAACACGGATTCCACGGTCGTGATGAATAGCCAATCCCACACCCCTAGACCCCTACGAGAGCGGCAAGCAACCCTGCCAATTCTAGGGTTAGGAGACCCGGACTCGACTCCTCGAGTTGGTCTCCCACTGGACCCCAGAACCCGGTTACTTGTGCTCCCCTCCTTGGGTCTATCCTAATGCGGAAAAGTAAATAATATACAAAGGGTGACAACTTCCGCTACCTGGAAGTGCCCCAAATAAAAGAATATTACATACAAGTTTTTACATGAATGAAAATGAAAAACACTCATCTCACATAAAAACCCCCGGCTATTCGAATACGACGATCTAATATAACATATCCAGCAACACATAACATCACATGTCATCAACGTAAATAAGTATGCATACCCCAATTGTCGTTGACGTATAGCTACGAAACCGGCGATATGAACATACTACACTTACGGTCACAGAAAAGAAAGTGCAAAACTACAACAATTGGAATCCGCAACCTTTTTAGACATCACATGCCTAACAGATATAAATCCCGCATTTTAGTCTCATTATCGAAAACTCTTTTCAATATCATATGGGACTAAAACTGCTAAATTTATAACATTCATTCAGTTATCTCATAACTGTTTGTGAATTCCAATTATTGTATCACATTCCAGATAAACAGAAAATGTTAAACTTTCCGATCGAACAGTCGAATACCCAAGTTTTCCCGATACAGTCCAACACATGAAATAAGTCTAGCAACATTCAGTTCGTGCCTCAGTACCAATGGTCCAGCCGTAGAAGGGTCAAGCCAACGCCTCACATGTGGCACGCCGTACTGCCCCAAACCCGAAGGTTCAAAGGGCAGTTCAAGACGGTCACATAATCGAGTTAAGGTTTGTTGTCTTCTAGAGGGTCCATCGCGTTACTTGCACTACTTAGAACATCGTTAAACTACGGAAAAATCCAACACTTGGAAATTTCCCGACAGGGGAAAAATTGGGTATTTATA
Organism: Agapanthus africanus; assembly: GCA_030015575.1. Lineage (NCBI taxonomy): Eukaryota > Viridiplantae > Streptophyta > Magnoliopsida > Asparagales > Amaryllidaceae > Agapanthus > Agapanthus africanus. Next base: position 218,123,551 of record JASDDO010000006.1, read on the forward strand.
TCCGGTCGAAGTTTTTAACATATTCTGAAAATTATCCGGATATACACAAAAGACGAAATTTGATAATCCGATCGAAATACCGAATCCCCAAAACAACCCCAGAAAATTCAACTCTTGAATGAATATTAAACATTCCCAGAAGACTCAGCACTAAATTACATGGATTACTGTGCAAACCACTTGCTGTAAATCAGCACAGTGGCCGCGGAACCGCCGCGCTTCCTATGGTGGGGGCCGCGGTTCCGCGCCTACTTAGTTGATTTAGCAGCACGTGTTTCACAGTAACTCACTATATTCCCTGCTGAATTTTTTGGAAACTTTTAATCTGGAAAAATCCACGTTTTCAGAAAAAGTACAGAGAGCATGTTTGTAATGGGTTTTCGGGTTCGTTCGGACTTCAAACTCCGTTTGGACTTCGCCTAAGGCTCTAGCTAGGCTTTGATACCAGTGAAAGATTCCTAGGCACTCTAGTAAGGTCTCACAAGGCATCGAACATGCCAATTTAAAAATTTTGGTGCCGAGAAACCCTAGACTACGGATCTTAGACTAGATGTTTAGGCGAAAAGATAAATCTAGTTAACAAATTAACTAAAGGTCGGAAGCTACAACCTTTGTAGATCCGGATTTCCACCTCCTTAGCTCCACGTGGTCATGCCCTCGCTGTCCATCATGAATCCTCGACTCATTCGTCGGCTTCATCGGAATAATGTACGGAATAGGTCGTCGGCTTTGTGTCAAAGACGATCTACGTCGAGGTTGCACTAGTTCAAGCTCCGACTTCACAAAGTTGTGAAACTTGTGAAGAGAACACCCAAAACAACTTGGCAAGAGGTAGAGGGTGAAGAAATAGGAGATGGGTTCACTTTAGATTTGGAATTCTCTCACTAGAACTCAAGTTGCCATTGGAGTAGCAAGCTTGAAGAAGAAGAAGAAGATGAAGAAGATGATGATAATGTTATGATAAGTAATTGAAATAAAAAGGAAAATCAATACTTATCATAAAGTAAACCATGGTTATGTGTAGAGAATTGACCAAGGTTAGATTAGTGGTTAGGGTTAAGGATGAAGACAAAAGGGATGACTTTGGTCAAAGTTTCATGAAGCTTCAATAAGCTTCATGAAGAAAAGAAACCCTTTTTGTTTTCTTTCACCTAATTAAATGAATAAATAATGGATAAATAATTAAGTGAATAATCAAAAACCCTAACCCTTATCATAACCATGGTCCAATTCTTCACACAAAGCCAAGTTATTATGCATCATCAATCATGATACAAACAAGTGTACACAAAACATATCACATATACAATGTGCACACCAAGTGAGAAAAATCCGTTTAAAGTGAACCAATACTAGTTAATGCAAAGTAATATATCAAATATATAATTATACATTAAATCATTAAATCAACATTTGATTCAATGATCCGGTCATGTCGCACATAACCGACTAGTATTCAATGTATCGATTTATCGAATCAATGATTCGATAACTAGGTCATATCGAATATAACCAATCAAAAACATATATCGCGAGAATGAAATGCGGTATCACATACATGCATTATTCTCGGTCCTGCACACATCTCATATGCGCTCCTATTTCGTTTCGCTTGAACCAGGAAACCTCTGTGTAGGACTCTAAAGACTCGTCAATACGTCGGTAGCAGATGATGATCATATCAAGCACCCACAAGCCGCAAGCGGTCTGCTAAACGTAACGGCCACCCGGGTATTGAGCGATCAGAAGATCGACGAGCTAGCCCGCTCACACTCCTGCGAATCCGACCAGTAACACTTACCGTACAGTCCGGTCTCTTCGTCTGATATGTCGCATATCAAGTCTAGGGGTGGTAGACGTCAGACCCCAATAACCCGATAAGTCGTGCCGATGTGAGGCTCATAACGGGTCGAGAAACTACTGGTAACACTTACCAGCAAATCTCTGATCAGCCCTGGCCAGGGACTTCCCTGCTACGGCCAATCGAGCACTGCGCAACATCAACCCCCAATACCGGGAGAGACGAAACCCCTCCTATCGCTCATTGCCTCCATGTGACTCGGGACTGTACCCAAAGACCACCGTTTTGCACGCCCTCATGGACGTGGTAAGGTGGAGATCAAAGCACAGTGGGAATCACACAAGACTCTATGACGATCTCGGGTCTACAGACTAACCTGCACAAGTGTCACCTGAGAACTGCCATCTGACGTGAGGTATAATACCATCTGGGAGTTCTCGGCGAGTCCGTCCAGTGTACCCAGTCTCCACTGAGCACCCGTATACCATCTCTGATGTCAAACACCAATGGATATGGGATCATCCATCGCCCATCACATGGGTCGAGAAGCGTATACGCTAGTCTACTCTGGTATATCGATGCCCCGTCTCGATGCACCCACGACTAGGGACCTTGAAGGATGTACTTATGGACTACCATGTCCCCACTAGTATGATCCGCATCATAGTCCAGGTAGTCAAGTACACATCCTAAGGGCTTTACCAACATGTAACTATAAGAAAGTATAAAGAGACTAGTGTACATGTTAAGATAAAGAGTAACCAGATAGCATACTATCATATCGAGCAAGAAAGTCATTCTTATATATGTCCAAGCATCCAATATAATATACAACATATGTACAATACTGGCCTCTAGGGCATACATACAACTAACAAAAATTACATAAAAATTATTTATTACATGATTTTTATTTTGGCATGGGGAAGGCCGGCCGCGGGGCTCGACTTGGGCATGGTCCCACTTGCTTGGGCATGGGCCCGCTTATTTAGGGTTGACCTTGACTTTGACCCGGTCAACTGAGGTGCAAATTTTGACCCTAACAAAGTGCCCCCATCAATAAATGCACACCGCACATATGAGTTGTGTGCATGAAATTGATGGATCTTGAAGCTGGACTTCGAGGTGGAACATCATTCCGGGGGCGGAGAATCCCTCGGGGAGCATGCTTCCCGGGGATCGGAGTATCATTCTAATTTGCAGAGCATAATTCCAGGGATCGGAGCATCATTCCGAAGAGCGGAGCATGATTCTGGGGATCATAGCATCATTCCGAAGAGCGGAGCATGATTCCGGGGATCGGAGCATCATTCCGAAGAGCGGAGCATGATTCCGGGGATCGGAGCATCATTCCGAAGAGCGGAGCATCATTCCGGGGATCAGAGAAACATTCCGAAGAGTCGGAGCATAATTCCGAAGAGTCGGAGCATAATTCCGAGGATCGGAGCATCATTCCGAAGAGTCGGAGCATAATTCCAGGGATCAGAGCATAATTCCGATGAGCAGAGCATGATTCCAAACGGTCGGAGCATAATTCCGACGAGCGGAGCATGATTCCAAAGCGTCGGAGCATAATTTCGACGAGCGGAGCATGATTCCAAAGGGGTCGGAGCATAATTCCGAAGAGTGGCAGACATTCTGACCGAAGCATAATTTCGATGCAGAGGTTGATTCCCAGGCGAAGCATAATTCCGATAGGGAAGGCAGATACTCCGAGGCAAAGCATAATTTCGACACGGGGTGCACATTCTGAGACGAAGCATGATTCTGACGCAGAGCTTGCTGGTTGACTTGATTCCGAGGTGGAGCTTAATTTCGACGAGGAGGTCGCTGGTTGATTCCGAGTCGAAGCATAATTCCGACAGGGAAGGTAGATATCTCGAGGCGAAGCATAATTTCGACATGGGGTAAATTCTAGGATGAAGCATGATTCCGCCGCAGAGGTTGTTGGTTTGATTTGATTTGGGTTGACATCAGCATCGCTATACTGGAATATGTTACCAGGAGCGAATCATCATTTGCCATGAGTGGATTTAAGGATTTCGGTTTTTGTTTGGCATCTGCATTGCTGCACTGGAATAATGCCAGAAGAAACTCATCATTTTCCCCGAGAGGATTTGGGAATTGATGGCTTAGGAGGCAGGTTTAAATCCCTATCACCTAAGGCTTTTCAATTTTATAGGCCGTGAGGGTCCCATAAAAGCATTTTCTCCCTACGAGTCGAAAGGATCTCGTAGGTGTATTTTCTCCTTAGGAGTCGTGGGGACTCCTAAGTGTATTGCTCCTTTGTGAGTCGTAAGGATCTCACGCGGAAATTTTCTCCTCACAAAGTCGAGATGACTTTGCGACTGCATTTCATCTCTTTTTCACGAGTTTGCGCCCTTTCGGGTTTTCACAAACTCACCGCCAGTCCTGCTGTTTTTACTCACGGAGCCCTTTCGGGTTTTCATCCCTGCCTATTTTGCTTGTGGACATACCATTTTATTTATTTTATTATTTATTTATTTTATTTTTTTCTTTTATTTTTATATATATTTTTTATTTTTATTTTTGGTGGGACTTTGAATGTGGTCTGACTGGTAGGACTTGGGAAAGATTGGGATCGTTTTACGCCCGTGGATTGTATACGGTTTTGCAGGATGTATGATCCAGATCGTAGGGCCGGAAAAATTTTGGGACTTTGTTGGCGTCTGCATCGCTGCACTGGAATATGGTACCAGGAGCGACTCATCATTCGCCGTTGGGGTATGGGATTCGGAATTTGGTTGGCGTCTGCATCGCTGCACTGGAATATGGTACCAGGAGCGACTCATCATTCGCCACTTTAGGGTTTGGATTTTGGCCGGCGTCTGCATCGTTGCACTGGAATATGGTACCAGGAGCGACTCATCATTCGCCATTGCCTATTAGGTAGCGATGGCTTAGGAGACAGGTTTAGATCGCTATCATCTAAGGCTTTTCAATTTTATGGGCCGTAAGGGTCCCATAAAAGCATTTCTCCCTACGAGTCGAAAGGATCCCGTAGGTGCATTTTCACTTTAGGAGTCGTGAGGACCCCCCAAGTGTGTTTTTTCTTTGTGAGTCGTAAGGATCCCACGAAGGTTTGTTCTCCTCATGTATCGTGAGGACACATGAGTGGGTCTTTCCAATGGACCATAATTCCAAGGGCGGAGACCGGCCGCTGGACTGGTGATTGCGGTGGGGTATGAGTATGATGAGAATTATTTGAGTTCGTGGATTGTATACGGTATTCAGTTTGGGGACCAACCGTAGGGCTGGGAGAATTTTTGGGAAATTGAATCTTGGTTGGCGTCTGCATTGCTGCACTGGAATATGGTACCAGGAGCGACTCATCATTTGCCGTTGGGGATTTGAGTTTTGGACGGCGTCTGCATTGCAGCACTGGAATATGGTACCAGGAGCGACTCATCATTCGCCGTTTTTTTACCGCGATTGCTCTATCATTTCAGCTTTTTTTATCGCAAAGGTCGCGATTGCCCTATCATTTCGGCTTTTTATTCGCGGTTGCCCCATCATTTCGGCTTTATTTTCATCTTTATTTTTACTCGCTGATTTTTATTGCGAGTTGCCCTATCATTTCGGCTTTTTATTATTATTAATAATATATTTTTTATTTTATTTACACATTTTTACATCTCCAGTTTAATGACTTAGAGGTCGATTATTCCCAGTTTAATGACATGGTGGTCAGCGGCGCTAGCCCCCAGCTGGGGCTAAGGAAAGTCGTTCAAATACCGACTTGCGTTCGAAGATTGCAGTTGAAAGTCGTTAACCCCCTGCACAAAAAAGCATGATTTCAGTACAGGTAATCGATATGTATATGGATTGAGTTTGCATGAACGTTTAACCCGAAATATGGGAGGAGAGATAGGTCCCACCGGGCGTGCCAAAATCTGTAGGGTGTTTCTCGTCACCCTATTGAGATGGGAATACACGCACGCTTGTCAGACGCATTATAGATTCCCTCTGCCTAGGGTAGGCTGGTGTTTATTGATTATGGGGATCCGAATCTCCGGTAGCCGTGGACTAAGCTGCCGTTAATTACCCCTCGCCTTTTGAGTGAGGGAACCTCCGATTGACGGGTTGAACTGGTCATGCGAACTCAATGTGCAGTGTACGTGTGTTGTGTTTTGAAAGAGTTTTGGATATATCGGGGGCCCCGCAGTGTTTTTACAGGGTGCGGGGCAGCGCCCCGTTAGAAATTTTTTCTAACGGGGAACAGTGTTGTAGAATGTGTGTGTGTGTGTATACATATACATATACATATATATATATGTACATAAAAGGGGAAAAGCGCCCAAAGGACGCGTGGGGCCAGCGCCTCACGTGCCTAGCACGCGAGCGCTGGGCGATTGAGCGCTGTGCGCTAGCGCATCACGTGCCCGGCATGTGGGCGTTGGGCGTTGGGCGCTGGAGGGCTAGGCGCTCCAGCGCTGGCGCTTCACAGGCCTGGCATGTGGGCGCTGGGCGCTTGAGCGCAAGGCGCTCGAGCGCTGGCACTTCACGTGCCCGGCACGTGGGCGATGGGTGATGGGCGCTTGAGCGCTAGGCGCTCGGGCGCTGGCGAGAAAAAGAGGCTTTTGGCCCTAGAAATAGGATTAAAACTCCCAAAAGAGGATTCAGAGTGGAGTTAAACTCCTAAGATATATTTGGAGATGATGAAAAGGGCTTCTCCCTTGAGCTCTGGATCTTCCCAAAGTGGGATTTTTGGAGATGTGTCTCCTTCTTCTTCCTCTGTTGGCCGGCTCTTGGATAACAAGAGGGGTTAGATTTTAAAAATCTCTTCTTTTTAAGATCTGATGGAAGATCTGAGTTCCACCTTGTGGGTTTTGTAGTGAAAAACTATTTAGTTTTGGAAGAGGAAGAGCAAAACTCTTGATTTAATTCAAAAGAAAGAAGAAAGTTTAGAACCTTGAGGAAGGAGAAGGAAGCACAGGAACCCTAGTTTTTTTTGGGGGAATGAATCGTGTGTTTTTATTCATCATCATGTTTCCTTTTATAGGCTTACATGTTTACATATAGCCCCTTGGGCTTTACAAAATGGCATTTTGCCCATCCCATGCCTCATGTGCTATTTCTTTTTGCACATAAGCCATGGGCTTTACAAAAATTTGGTTTTATGCCCATTTTGCTTACATTCATGCATAAAAAATTACATAAAAATTATTTATTACATGATTTTTATTTTGGCATGGGGAAGGCTGGCCGCGGGGCTAGACTTGGGCATGGGCCCACTTGCTTGTGCTTAGGCCCGCTTATTTGGGGTTGACCTTGAATTTGACCCGGTCAACTGAGGTGCAAATTTTGACCCCAACAACCACATCGATCAGATCTCAGTGTCTTGATAGTTTTGACTATTTGTTTTTCCACTTCATTCTTTTATTCTCGGAATTTCTCAAAAGGCCTCGGATTTATACTTCATCAAGAAGACATGTCCTTTCCAAGATAAATTACCCGTAAAAAGTAATGAAATAGGAATAACCACTTCGTGCATCTGTAGATACTCACTCTTGCTCCGTGTCCAGTGAACGGAGTCTTTTTCATCTTTCCTATGAGACAAGATTGACAAGTTGTATAAGGCTGATATTCGAACGGATCCAAATATCCCTCTCTATGTAACTTCGACAACCGTGTTTCATTGATGTGACCCAGTCTAAAATGCCATAAGAAAGCCTTATTTAATTCTGGTGACATTCTTTTAAGTGTGTTCTGGACGTTGAAAACCTGAGCTTGATTTAACACGTATATACCGTCCTCTAGTATACCTGACCCAATCAAACTTTGATTTAGGTGGATGTGGACCACACCGCTTACAAACTAGACCAGGTACACACAAACAGTTACGTAGAATCAATATCTGCCCTGCCCTTTCCTTCTACTTTACTGACACTGCCTATCGGCTTTGTGGAGTTCTTCTTCTTCTCACCCGTGGCTTTCGCCTTGGATCCAAAAGAGGAAGATTCCCTAATAAGCAGAGCGGGTGTCACTCTGGTTTCCTTCAGGGTGCCCTCAACTGGAAGTACAATTTTCTTCCCTTGGGCGTAAGTAGAAGGTAGGGACTGTAGAATCAAGTCAGTACATGACTCATTCTCCAACGTGGTCTCCAGGTCCTATGATCTTTTTAATATAGCTAATCATTGTAGGGACGTAGTCCCCTACAGATGAACCGACAACCAACCTCGCTTGATCCAATTCTTTCGAGGTCTTATATTTTGCGATACGAGATTGCTCTCTATATAAATCTTTGTTATGGAGGAAGATAGAAACTGAGTCCATCTTCTCATGCTGCCTCTGGTATACACCATCAACTAGGGCCAACATGAGGCACTTGGCATTCGCACTGTCTTTTTCCCTTATCTTACGGATATCCATATCCACGACGGTAGAAACTGGACCAGGGACGGCGGGGGCTTGAGTAGTAATGAGGTGGTCCGGTTTGTCATAGATAATGGACATCTGGAAAAACCTTTGCCAGTCAGTATAGTATAACTCACTCATTTTATTATCTACATGTAACCCAATCTGGTCACTTGGTCGCTGCAATTAGGAGAGAGAAGAAAAAACTCAGCATGATGTTCTTGCAAGTCTAGATTGGTTTTTAATTTATCTAAACAGGATGGCTCCCACTGTTTCTCAAATCTTTCCTCAAACTATAAAAGAAGAATTAGTCAGGATTAATCTCACCGTACAATACTTGCTTAACCTTTCAGCCAGGCTAGTGTCGGTACTAAAAGGGAGGTTTTATGATGCTTTCACGAAGTTCCTTAATTAAATAACCTCTTTTCCCTGGAGGCGTAGCCCCGCTAACACTGTTCTAGACACCTACTTGGTTTATAGCATTGATCGTTAAGTGAAAAATCTCCCGAGGAGTAGCATATACTCACAGTAGGATCGGGATCCAAATATCATTATGTGATAATCTTGAAGCAATCCTACCAACATTATCACACTCCAAATGTTATGCAGCACTACTAAGTTTCAGTTTCTTTAGAAACTTCCGATGTGGATTTTTGCCCCATGCTCTTATGACCTTGACGAAGGCCAACATATCATAAATCACATGTTAAGTTCTACCCGTCATTGTCCAAGTTAATTTGAACCCACCCGTACATACCCTTGACGAAGGCCAAAATAGTAGTGCGACTGTCCCAAACCAACACATCTATCTATGGTACAGATGAATATCCAGCAGCTACCAATCACTATGCCTTGGTGAAGGTCAAAATACATAGCTTGAATACTACTGAATATTCAACTGCAATGGCGGAGGGCTACGAATGGTTTTGGCGAAACCGTGAATGTAGTGAACTTGATATAATCGAAGAAACCTGATAGCTTTAAAAGGAGTGGTTTAAGCTCCGTATTTAAAAGTCTCATGTTTTAAAATAACCGAGTGGTTTTAAAATTTGTTCCAGCGATTCAACTTTGGTTTGTTTTCTTTGCATTAATGTAATGCGGTCCCATCTGTAAGTCGATGTTACTCACCCCACATGATGCGTGGAGGCGGAATTGGTAAAAACGATCATTTTCAAACAAGGTAACATCGACTATGCATACGGATCTTTGCTAAACCCTAACTAACAATCAAACATGGAGTTGTAACTACTATGTAAGATGATTATACCTCAAGATACTAGTCCTTCTTGTTCTTGTTGTCCTTTTTCTCGTCGGCCTCCTCAAGTCGAAGAAGATCCACCTGAGAGTGCCTACTTTGAGCTTCAACTTCTAAGATGAGGTAACTAAGTGACTTAGAGTGCTAATCCAAGTGACCTAGAGAATATAGAGAGTGATTAAGGTTTTGTTAGTCTCACTAACCCTAGGATTCTCAACTCATGAGACAATTAGGGTTAAGATGAAGAAAAGAGAGCTTGAGGAGACAGAAAGTGTTTGTGATAATGATATGAAGCTTGCCTCATGTTTGAAATAATTATGAAGCATAAAAATATCTCACTAAAATATCTAGTAAAATATCAACCATGCTTCATTTAATTCATAAGATGAATCATCTCCATGAGTCATGGTTCATTTAATGAAAACAACACCTCATTTCCTCCACCTCATTTAAGTTTAAATCAAAAGATTAAAACCTTAATGAGTCATCTACTTCTAGAAGCTTCCCGACAAATTACGAGAATGCCCCTCCCATCCGTATTTACGAAAAACATGAATATACTGAGACTAAACAAATCCAATAATCTAATACTAGGATCCGGCTTAAACCAAAGCCCACTAGTATATACCATCCGAATATCATACGTGCACAAGTACACGTATATGTTCGAACCTTGTCGTAAAACCATACGACCTCTATATCGTTTCGCCCGAAGCAGGGAAACCCTCTGTGTGGGACTCTGAAGACTCGACACTACGCTGGCAGTGGGTTTAACCACAGGACGCAAGCGGTACTAGCTGTACGTAACGGTCCCCAGGTAGACGTCGATAAGAAGGACGATGAGGAAACCCATCCGAACTCCTACTGAGTCTGCCTGTGGAAATCTTCGTACAGTCCGGTCTGTTCGTCTAAGAGTGTCGTATATCGGGCCTAGGAGGCGACAAGCGTCAGACCCCTAATAGCGGTATAAGTCGTGTCGGAGTACAGTCCAAAACACCCTGAGAAACTATTGGAGTACCTACCAGTAAATCTCACTTTCCCTAGCCAGGGACTTTGTGTAATGGCGTTCCGAACACAGCGCGACATCAACCCCCAATACCGAGAGAGACGAGTTCTATCTAACCGCTGTAAGTCGATGTACTACACCCCAGTACTTGTGGGGAGGCGGAATTTTCAAAAACTAACTTGTTTAGTGAACGAACATCGACTAACCGCTTGAATCGAAGCTAAACTATAAATAACCAAACACAAAGTGTTTCTAAACTACTGTGTTTAGGGATTATACCTAATGAACCAACTCCTTCGTCTTTACGAACTCCTTGTTCTCCTCGGCCTTCTCGAAGTAGTAGACGATCCACCCGAGAGCAAAACTCCAAGCTTAGCCTCTAAACTTGAGGCAACTAACCTTCTTGGCTTGCTAATCAAAGAAGATAGATTGAGATAGAGTGATGGTTATGGATTGTTTAGTCTTACTAACCCTTGTACTCAACTCATGAGAGGGGAGGATTAGTCTTTTGAAGAGAGAGAGCTTGAGGAGAGAGAATGTGTAGATAATAATGAGATGAGATTATTGAGTATCGTAATAAATATGAAGCATTCTCTTTTATGAAGAAAAGAATAATACATGATGAATAAGCATGCTTCACAAATATCTAATGGTGATTCATTATCATGAGTCATTAAGCATTTATTGTGCTTTAATGACATGAATGAATCACTCTCATGACTCACTAATCTCATTCATTGCATATGACACCTAAACCTCCTTAGTCACCACTTCTAGAAGCTTCTCGCATAATTACGAGAACGCCCCTCCAATCCGCAAAAATACGGAAAAACTTTAGACTGAAAAAATCCAATAACCGGATACCAGTAACTGGCTTAAACCAAAGCCGACTGGTAAAAACTGTCCGAAAGTCATACGCGCGTAAACGCACGTATGCGTCCGAACCCTTGTCGTAAAACCATACGACCTCTATATCTTTTCGCCTGGAATAGGAAACTCTCTGTGTGGGACTCTAGAGACTCGACTACTACGCTGGCAGTGGGTTTAACCACAGACCGCAAGCGGCACTAGCTGTACGTAACGGTCCCCAGGTAGTTGTCGATAAGAAGGCCGATGAGGAAACCCATCCGAACTCCTACTGAGTCTGATGTGACAATCTCCATACAGTCCGGTCCGTTCGTCCAAGACTATCGCATATCCGGCCTAGGGGGCGGCAAGCGTAAGTCGTGTCGGAGGGAAGCCCATTACACCCTGAGAAACTACTGGAACCTACCAGCAAATCTCGCTTGCCCTGGCCAGGGACTTTGCGTAATGGCTCTCTGACACAGCGCGATATCAACTCCCAATACCGGGAGAGACGAATCCTGTCTAACCGCCACTGCCTCCAAGTGCTCGGGACTGCACCCAACTGCTACCTGTTTGCACGACTCCTTTGAGCCGTGGTAGGGTAGCAATCTAAGAACAGTGGGACACACTCGAGGCGAAGTAGCAGTGTCAAGTCTGCGGACTATGCTGTACTCATGTCACCTGGGAACTGTTCACTGACGACTGGTATAAAACCAACCAACAGTTCCCTGTGAGTCCTGTCCGGTGTACCCGTAACCTAACGAGCACCTGTATACTATCTCCAGTACGACGTACTGACGGCTGTGGGACAGACCATCTCCCCAACTGGGATGAGAAGCGTACACACTAGTCTACTCCGGAGTATCGATGCTCTGTCTCGATAATCCAACGACTAGGGACCTGGATAAGGATGTGCTTGTAGACTACCCAGCCCCCACTAGTGTGACTGCCATCACAACGCTGGTAGTCAAGCAAGATCCTAAGAGCTCTATCAATACGTACACTCACATATTAAGATAGAAAAACCAAGTAACATACTACCATGTTTAGCAAGACTGTTATATACATGTGAATATCCCAAGCTTCCATTAAGTAATATACAAACTAGTATGATACAGTAATGGCCTTCTAGGGCATAAACACTAACAATCTCCCACTTGCACTAGGGCCATGTACTGGCATATCGAAGACCAATGATCTCGAGCAGCCTCTCGAACTGAATCTGAGGTAGGGCCTTCGTGAATGGATCAGCAATGTTCTCTTCTGAAGCAACTCTCCGAACCTCGATCTCCTTACGATCAATGATCTCCCTGATCAGGTGATACCGCCTCAAGATGTGTCTGGACTTCTGATGGGACCTTGGTTCCTTCGCTAAAGCTATAGCTCCGTTGTTGTCGCAATACAGAGGTATTGGATCAACTATGGTAGGAACCACCTGAAGTTCTGTTAGGAACTTCTTCATCCAGACTGCTTCTTTTGCGGCATCGCAAGCAGCTATATACTCCGCTTCCATCGTCGAGTCAGCAACGGTGTCCTGCTTGGAGCTCTTCCAGTACACCGCCCCTCCATTGAGGGTAAAGACATAACCCGACATGGACTTGGAATCGTCCTTATCACTCTGGAAGCCGGAATCAGCAAAGGCCTCCAACCTGAGGTCTTTTCCGCCGTAAACCAAGAACATCTCCTTAGTCCTCCTCAGGTACTTGAGAATGTTCTTTACTGCTATCCAGTGCTTCTCCCCTGGGTCTGACTGATACCGGCTTACCACGCTTAGTGCGTAAGCTACATCTGGTCTGGTGCACAACATCGCATACATTATAGAGCCTACCGCAGAAGCGTAGGGTATAATAGACATGCGTTCCCTTTCCAAATCAGTCTTGGGAGACATCTCTTTGGAGAGGGTGATTCCGTGACAAGCCGGTAGATTACCGCGCTTAGAATCTTTCATACTGAATCTTTTCAGTACAGTGTCGATATACCTGGACTGCGAAAGTCCCAACATCCTCTTGGATCTATCACAATAGATCCGGATCCCTAGAATGTAAGAGGCATCACCCAGGTCTTTCATGGAGAACCTGTGTGACAAGAATCCTTTGACAGATTGTAGCATAGGAATGCCATTTCCTATCAATAGAATGTCATCCACGTACAAGACGAGGAATACAACACTTCTGGCTACAACTTTACTATATATGCACGGTTCATCTGGATTTTTGATAAAGTCATATTCTTTGACTGTCTCATCAAAACAGATGTTCCAACTCCGCGATGCCTGCTTTAGTCCATAAATGGACTTAAGCAGCTTGCATACTTTCCCGCTGCTCCCACTCTGATTGAAACCCTCTGGCTGATCCATATAGACGCTCTCTTCTAAATTTCCATTCAGAAAAGCCGTCTTTACGTCCATCTGCCAGATTTCATAATCATGGAAGGCAGCAATAGCAAGAAGGACCCGAATGGATTTGAGCATAGCCACTGGAGAAAAAGTTTCGTCATAGTCCAAACCAGGTCTTTGACGAAAACCCTTCGCAACAAGTCTAGCCTTATAAGTTTCCACCTGTCCATCTACACCAATCTTTTTCTTGAAGATCCATTTGCATCCTATGGGTTTTACCCCATCTGGAGCAAAGTCCAAAGTCCATACTTTGTTGGTGTACATGGACTCCATTTCGGTCCGCATTGCATCTAGCCATCGTACCGAGTCGCCGCTCTGGATGGCCTGCTGGAAGTCAGTAGGTTCATCATCATCTATGATGCAATCCTCTCTATCCCCATCTATGAAAAAACCGTAGTATCTCTCAGGCGGATGAGACGGCCTACTACTCCTGCGGAGGGGTGCGGGAATGTCCTGTACTTCTTGAACTTCCGGTTCTACCAAACTTTCAGCAGCAGTTTGTGGTTCTGGAATTTCTTCCAGTTCTATTTCGCTCCCACTTATTTCCTTTTCTAAAAACAGATGTTCCAGAAAATGGGCATTACGAGAAACAAATACCTTTTGTTCCTCTGCGTAATAGAAATAATATCCCTTGTAGTTCTTTGGATATCCCACAAACAAACATTTTACTGATCGTGCCTCGAGCTTGTCCACATGCTGCTTTTTAACAAAAGCTGGACATCCCCAAATCTTCATATGCTGAAGATGGGGTTTCTTCCCAGTCCACATCTGATATGGAGTGGTAGGCACAGTCTTGGTAGGAGCCCTTTTCAGAAGATATGCCGCTGATTCTAGCGCATAACCCCAGAAAGATCGCGGTAACTCAGTATCACTCATCATGGATCGTACCATATCTAATAGGGTTCGATTCCGTCTCTCCGATACACCGTTATGTTGTGGAGTGTATGGAGGAGTAAGCTGAGAGAGAATTCCTTTCTCTTTTAGGTAACCTAGGAACTCGGCACTCAAGTTTTCACCACCTCGATCAGATCTTAGTGTTTTAATACTTTTGCCGGTTTGGTTTTCTACTTCATTCTTATACTCTTGGAATTTCTCAAAAGCCTCGGATTTATGTTTCATCAGATAAATGAATCCGTATCTTGAGTAATCATCCGTGAAAGTAATGAAATAGGAAAAACCACCTCTCGCATGTGTAGACATTAGACCACATACATCGCTGTGTATGAGTCCTAAGAGCTCGCTCGCTCTTACTCCTTGTCCAGTAAATGGAGTCTTTGTCATCTTTCCTTTGAGACAAGATTGACAAGTGTCATAAGTTTGATATTCGAACGAGTCCAAATATCCTTCTCTATGCAACTTAGTCAACCTTCTCTCATTGATGTGACCCAGTCTACAATGCCATAAGAAAGCTTTATTTAAATCTGGAGACTTTCTTTTTAGTGTGTTCTGGACATTGAAAATTTGGAGTTGGTTTAAAACATATATACCGCTATTTAGTATACCGGACCCAATCAAACCATGATTAAGGTGGATGTTGACAACATCTCTTACAAACGTGAAATCATAACCTTTATTTGATAACAAGGAAACTGATATGATATTACACGTTAAGCTTGGTACAAAATAACAGTTATGTAAAACCAAAATGTGTCCACTCGTCAATCCTAGGTGATAATCCCCGACGGACGCAGCTCCCACGCTAGCTCCGTTAGCAACCTTTAGGGTCATATCACCTTCCTTCAGCACTCTACGGTTTCTCAGTGCCTGCAATGAATTGCAAATATGAGATCCTGATCCGGTATCCAATACCTAGGAAGTAGAGTTGATCGACAGACAATTCTCAATTACAAACACACCTGAAGTCAAAGCCACAGCTTGCTTCAGTTCCTGGTTCTTGGCGTTCCACGCCTTGCAATCCTTCTTCCAGTGCCCTTTCCTGTGACAATGGAAGCACTCATCCTGCCCAACTACCGGTGCTGCAAACTTTTTCTTTCCCTTCCCTCCCACCTTACTAACACCTCCTCTAAGTCTGGGTGCGGCCTTCTTCTTCCTTCCTTTGGCCCTTGCCTTCGACCCGGAAGAAGATGTGCCGCCAACAAACATAGCGGGTGTTTCCCTTGAATTCTTCAAGGTGCCCTCTGCACTCCTTAACATGTTCAGGAGTTCCGGAAGTTCAACTTCTTTTCTTTGAATGTTGAAGTTCAGGATAAACTGGGCGTAGGTGGAAGGAAGGGACTGGAGAATAAGGTCTGTATAGAGCTCATTATCCAAAGTCGTCCCAAGGTCTGCGAGCTCTTCTATATAGCCGATCATCTTTAGGACATGTTCTCCTACCGATGACCCGACAGCCAACCTCGCTCGAAACAAGTTCTTTGAGGTCTCGTATCTTGCTATACGAGATTGCTCTCCATAAAGTTCCTTTGTATGGAGAAATATGCCATCAAGGTCCATATCCTCGTGCCTCCTCTGATGTTCATTGTTCATCGAGGCAAGCACGATGCACTTGGCTTTCGCGCAATCTAAATCCCAGGTTTTGCGGATTTCCTTATCCGCATTGCTGGATTTGGGACCAGGGACAGCAGGTGCCGTAGCGGTGAGGACGTACCCCAGTTTGTCATAGGTCAAAGCCATTTTGACATTCCGCAGCCAATCTTTATAGTTTGGCCCCGTCAGTATATTTTTCTCTAAAAGTAACTTAAGTCCAGTCATTTTCAGGATCGCTGCAATTAGGAGAGAGAGAAGAAAACTCTTTAGCATGATGCTCTTGCAAGTTTAGAGTGGTTTTTAGTTTATCTAAACCGGATGGCTCCCACTGTTTCTCGAATCCTTCCTCAAACCATAAAAGAAGAATTAGCCAGGACTATTCTCACCGTACAATACTTGCTTAACCGTTCAGCCAGGCCAGTGTCGATACTTCGAGGGAGGTTTTCCAACGCTTTCGCGAAGTTCCTTAATTAAATACCTCTTTTCTCTGGGGGCGTAACCCCGCTGACACCTTTCTGGACACCTACTAGGTTTATAGCATTGATCGTTAAGTGACGAATATCCTGATAAGTAGCATATACTCACAGTAGGATCGGGATCCAAATATCATCGTATGATAATGTTGAAGGAATGCTACCAACATTCATCAAACTCCAAATGGTATGCATCTCTTTGCAAATTTCAGTTTCTTTAGAAATTCCCGATATAAGTTTTTGCCCCATGCTCTTATGACCTTGGCTTTGGTCAAAGTGTCATAAGTCACATGTCAAGTTCTACCCGTCATTATCTTGTCAATTTGAACCCATCCGTATATACCCCTGACTTTGGTCAAATGGTAATACGACTGTCCCAAACCAACTCACCTATCTTATGCAACAAATGAAAACCCAGCAGCTACCAAACACTATGCCTTGACTTTGGCCAAAATGCATAGCTTGAATACTACTGAATACCCAAATGAAATGACGGAGGGCTACGAATGGTTTTGGCGAAACCGTGAACGTAGTGAACTTGATATAACCGAAGGAACCTGATAGCTTTTAAAAGGAGTGGTTAAGGCTCCGCATTTAAAAAATATCTGTTTTAAAATTAACCGAGTGGTTTCTTTTAAATTGTTCCAACGATTAAAACTTTGGTTTATTTTCTTTGCATTATAGATAATGCGTCCCATCATTAACCTATCATTGCAGAAAACAACGAAAATACACCGTCCTCTTATGCCATCCGCATTCGCCACGGGGTCCCGTCATTACCCGTTAGGTTACTTAACTAACGACAGAGCGGGGGCTGGGCTAGCGCGGGTGTAAAACATAAGTGACGTCTAAATAGCTATCATATATATAGATATTTTACATTCGTCTGACGCAATGATATACATTCCAGAACACAGATAAACTTTATTGGATTTGCAAGCAATCTGTATTTCTTTTGAGCCTGCAAGAAAAGACAGATTACACAGTTGTGATGAATAGCCGTTACCTCACCCAAGATCCCTACGGGTACGGCAAACTACCCGCCCGGCAGTTTGTGTACCCCACCTTGGATCAGTCCTAGGAGCAGAAACAGTAAAATGAAATAATACAACGGTGGCTACAACCGCAACCTGGATGTGCCCCGCAAAAATAATATTACAACAAATTACAATTACAACAAATGAATTAAATAATAACCCATTGCAAAACCCCGGCTATACACCACAACAGTCCAATACAGTTCATATGCACAAACAGATAAAACCATTACAGAAATGTGCAACCCCCTGCCAACCGACATACTAGCAGTTAGGGGAGGTTTACGAACACATTAAACAATCACAGATATAATCCAATATGCAAATACTGTACAATTTCGATCGATTAAACATCTTTAATATTGCTCCAAAAACTGCTCTGTTAAACTGAAACCTGAGCAAAATTAAAATATTCCAGAAAATCTCAAATATCACAGAGAAGCAACACAGGAAATTTGAGTTCCTGACTCGGCAACTCGGCGGCGGAAGCGCGGCGGATCGGTGCGATCCGCCGCGGTTCCGCGGCCGCGTTGCCGATTCAGGAGCCCAAATTTCTTGGGTGTTCTTCTGGTGTCTTTTCAAGCTTTCTGAACTTACCTGAAAAATTTTTGGACATCATTTTAAAATCGACAGAAACTTGATGTTTTTAGGGTTTTCCGGCTTCGTTTTTCCGTTCGAAATTCGTACAAATTTGCAATTAAGTTATTTATTGTTTAGCATGGCTCTGATACCACTGAAAGTCGATGTACTACACCCCAGTACTTGTGGGGAGGCGGAATTTTCAAAAACTAACTTGTTTAGTGAACGAACATCGACTAACCGCTTGAATCGAAGCTAAACTATAAATAACCAAACACAAAGTGTTTCTAAACTACTGTGTTTAGGGATTATACCTAATGAACCAACTCCTTCGTCTTTACGAACTCCTTGTTCTCCTCGGCCTTCTCGAAGTAGTAGACGATCCACCCGAGAGCAAAACTCCAAGCTTAGCCTCTAAACTTGAGGCAACTAACCTTCTTGGATTGCTAATCAAAGAAGATAGATTGAGATAGAGTGATGGTTATGGATTGTTTAGTCTTACTAACCCTTGTACTCAACTCATGAGAGGGGAGGATTAGTCTTTTGAAGAGAGAGAGCTTGAGGAGAGCGAATGTGTAGATAATAATGAGATGAGTTTATTGAGTATCATAATAAATATGAAGCATTCTCTTTTATGAAGAAAAGAATAATACATGATGAATAAGCATGCTTCACAAATATCTAATGGTGATTCATTATCATGAGTCATTAAGCATTTATTGTGCTTTAATGACATGAATGAATCACCCTCATGACTCACTAATCTCATTCATTGCATATGACATCTAAACCTCCTTAGTCACCACTTCTAGAAGCTTCTCGCATAATTACGAGAACGCCCCTCCAATCCGCAAAAATACGGAAAAACTTTAGACTGAAAAAATCCAATAACCGGATACCAGTAACTGGCTTAAACCAAAGCCGACTGGTAAAAACTGTCCGAAAGTCATACGCGCGTAAACGCACATATGCGTCCGAACCCTTGTCGTAAAACCATACGACCTCTATATCGTTTCGCCTGGAATAGGAAACTCTCTGTGTGGGACTCTAGAGACTCGACTACTACGCTGGCAGTGGGTTTAACCACAGACCGCAAGCGGCACTAGCTGTACGTAACGGTCCCCAGGTAGTTGTCGATAAGAAGGCCGATGAGGAAACCCATCCGAACTCCTACTGAGTCTGATGTGACAATCTCCATACAGTCCGGTCCGTTCGTCCAAGACTATCGCATATCCGGCCTAGGGGGCGGCAAGCGTCAGTCCCCTAATAGCGGTATAAGTCGTGTCGGAGGGAAGCCCATTACACCCTGAGAAACTACTGGAACCTACCAGCAAATCTCGCTTGCCCTGGCCAGGGACTTTGCGTAATGGCTCTCTGACACAGCGTGATATCAACTCCCAATACCGAGAGAGACGAATCCTGTCTAACCACCACTGCCTCCAAGTGCTCGGGACTGCACCCAACTGCTACCTGTTTGCACGACTCCTTTGAGCCGTGGTAGGGTAGCAATCTAAGAACAGTGGGACACACTCGAGGTGAAGTAGCAGTGTCAAGTCTGCGGACTATGCTGTACTCATGTCACCTGGGAACTGTTCACTGATGACTGGTATAAAACCAACCAACAGTTCCCTGTGAGTCCTGTCCGGTGTACCCGTAACCTAACGAGCACCTGTATACTATCTCCAGTACGACGTATTGACGGCTGTGGGACAGACCATCTCCCCAACTGGGATGAGAAGCGTACACACTAGTCTACTCCGGAGTATCGATGCTCTGTCTCGATAATCTAACGACTAGGGACCTGAATAAGGATGTGCTTGTAGACTACCCAGCCCCCACTAGTGTGACTGCCATCACAACGCTGGTAGTCAAGCAAGATCCTATAAGCTCTATCAATACGTCCATTCACATATTAAGATAGAAAAACCAAGTAGCATACTACCATGTTTAGCAAGACTGTTATATACATGTGAATATCCCAAGCTTCCATTAAGTAATATATAAACTAGTATGATACAGTAATGGCCTTCTAGGGCATAAACACTAACAACCGCCACTGCCTCCAAGTGCTTTGGGACTGCACCCAACTACTACCTGTTTGAACGACTCAGTAGAGCCGTGGTAAGGTAGTAATCTAAGAATAGTGGGAACACACTTGAGGCGAAGTAGCAGTGTCAAGTCAACGGACTATGCTGTACTCATGTCACCTGGGAACTGCTAACTGACGATGGGTATAATACCAACCAACAGTTCCTGACAAGTCCTGTCCAGTGTACTCATAACCCAACGAGCACCTGCATACTATCTCCAGTATGACATACTAATGGCTGTGGGACAGACCATCTCCCCTGCTGGGATGAGAAGCGTATACACTAGTCTACTCTGGAGTATCGATGCCCTGTTTCGATAATCCTACGATTAGGGACCAGTATAAGGATGTGCTTGTAGACTACCCAACCCCCACTAGTGTGACTGCCATCACAACGCTGGTGGTCAAGCAAAGATCCTAAGGGCTCTATCAATATGTATTAGCGATACGTTAAAAGAAGCATATACATATTAAGATAGATACAAACTAAGTAGCATACTACCATTTTGAGCAAGACTGTCAATACTACTGTGAATATCCAAAGCTTCCATTAAGTAATATACAATCCAGTATGATAAAATAATGGCCTCTAGGGCATATACACTAACAATCTCCCACTTGCACTAGGGCCATGTGCTGGCGTATCGCAGACCTATCATCTCGAATAACCTCTCGAACTGCATCTGAGGGATGGCCTTTGTGAATGGATCTGCAGTGTTTTCCTCTGTACCAACTTTCCGAACCTCGATCTCCCTGATCAGGTGATACCGCCTCAAGATGTGTCTGGACTTCTGATGGGACCTGGGTTCCTTCTCTAAATCTATAGCTCCATTGTTGTCATAATACAGAGGTATTGGATCAACAATGGATGGAACCACCTGAAGTTCTGTTAAGAACTTCCTCATCCAGACTGCTTCTTTTACGGCATTAGAAGCTGCGATATACTCCGCTTCCATCGTTGAGTCAGCAACGGTGTCCTGTTTGGAACTCTTCCAACAGATCGCCCCTCCATTAAGGGTAAAGACATAACCCGACATGGACTTGGAGTCATCCTTGTCACTCTGGAAGCTAGAGTCAGCAAAGGCCTCGATCTGGAGGTCCTTTCCGCCGTAAACCAAGAACATATCCCTAGTCCTTCTCAGGTACTTAAGAATGTTCTTTACTGCTATCCAGTGGTTCTCCCCCGGGTTTGACTGATACCGGCTTACCACGCTCAGTGTGGAAGCAACATCTGGTCTGGTACACAACATTGCATACATTATGGAGCCTACCGCAGAAGCGTAGGGTATAATAGACATGCGACCCCTTTCCAAATCATTCTTAGGAGACATCTCTTTGGAGAGGGTGATTCCGTGACAAGCCGATAAATTACCGCGCTTTGAATCTTCCATACTGAATCTTTTCAGTATGGTGTTGATGTACCTGGACTGCGAAAGTCCCAACATCCTATTAGATCTATCACGATAGATCTGGATCCCCAGAATGTAAGAGGCATCACCCAGGGCTTTCATGGAGAACCTGTGTGACAAGAATCCTCTGACAGATTGTAGCATAGGAATGTCATTTCCTATCAAGAGAATGTCATCCACGTACAAGACGAGAAATACAACAGTTCGTGCTACAATCTTACTATAAATACATGGCTCATCTAGATTTTTGATAAAGTCAAATTCTTTGACTATCTCATCAAAACAGATGTTCCAACTCTGCGATGCCTGCTTTAGTCCATAAATGGACTTAAGCAACTTGCATACTTTACCGCTGCTCCCACTCTGAATGAAACCCTCTGGTTGATCCATATAGACGCACTCTTCTAAATTACCATTTAGAAAAGCCATCTTTACGTCCATCTGCCAGATCTCATAATCGTGGAAGGCAGCAATGGCAAGAAGGATCCGAATGGATTTGAGCATAGCCACTGGAGAAAAGGTTTCGTCATAGTCCAAACGAGGTCTTTGACGAAAACCCTTTGCAACAGGTCTAGTTTTATAGGTTTCAACCTGTCCATCTACACCAATCTTCTTTCTGAAGATATATTTGCAGCCTACGGGTTTCACCCCTTCTGGAGCAATGTCTAAAGTCCATAATTTGTTGGTGTACATGGACTCCATCTAGGTCCGCATTGCATCTAGCCATTTTACCAAGTTGCCGCTTTGAATATCTTGTTGGAAGCTAGTAGGGTCATCATTGTCAATGATGCAATCCTCTCGATCCCCGTCTATGAGAAAACCGTAGTATCTCTCATGTGGATGAGACAGCCTACTGCTCCTGCGGAGAGGTGTGAGAATGTCCTGTTCTCTTGAAACTTCTGGTTCCATCAAGCTTTCAGTAATAACTTATGGTTCTGGAATTTCTTCCGGTTCTATTGCGCTCCTACTTGTTTCTTTTTCTAAAAACTGATGTTCCAAAAAGTGGGCATGACGAGAAACAAAAACCTTTTGTTCCTCTGTGTTATAGAAAAGATACCCCCTGGAGTTCTTTGGGTATCCCACAAACTTACACAGTACAGATCGTGCTTCGAGTTTGTCCGCATGCTGCTTTCTAACAAAAGCTATACATCCCCATATCTTGAGATACTGAAGATAGGGTTTCTTCCCACTCCACATCTGATATGGTGTGGTAGGCACAGTCTTGGTAGGAACCTTGTTCAAAAGATATGCAGCTGATTCTAGTGCATAGCCCCAGAATGATCGCGGTAACTCAGCATTACTCATCATGGAACGCACCATATCTAATAGGGTTCGGTTCCGTCTCTCTGATACACCGTTGTGTTGTGTTGTGTATGGAGGAGTAAGCTGAGAGAGAATTCCATTCTCTTTTAGGTAATCCATGAACTCGGCAATCAAGTATTCACCACCTCGATCAGATCTCAGTGTCTTGATACTTTTGCCGGTTTGTTTTTCCGCTTCATTCTTATATTCTCGGAATTTCTCAAAGGCCTCGGATTTATGTTCATTAAGAAAATATGTCCATACCTAGAGAAATCATCCGTAAAAGTAATGAAATAGGAATAACCACTTCTTACATGTGTAGACATTGGACCACACACGTCGCTGTGTATGAATCCTAAGAGCTCACTTGCTCTTACTCCGCGTCTAGTGAACGGAGTCTTTGTCATTTTTCCTTTGAGACATGATTGACAAGTTTCATAAGATTGCTACTTGAACGGATCCAAATATCCTTCTTTATGTAACTTGGTTAACTTTGTCTCATTGATGTGACCCAGTCTACAATGCTATAAGAAAGCCTGATTTGTATCCGGAGACTTTCTTTTAAGTGTGTCCTGGACATTGAAAATTTGTAATTGGTTTAATACGTATATACTGTTGTTTAGAGTACCTGACCCAATCAGACCATGATTAAGGTAGATGTTTACAACATCGCTTACAAATGTAAAATCATAACCTTCATTTGATAACAAAGATACTGAAATGATATTAAAAGTCAAAGTAGGTACACAAAAACAGTTGCGCAAAACCAAAATATGTCCATACATCAATCCAAGGTGATATTCCCCTACTGACACAGCATCCACGCTCGCTTCATTAGCAACCCTGTAGGTCATATCACCGGTCTTCAGAACTCTACGGCTTCTCAGTGCCTACAAAGAATTGCATATATGAGATCCTGATCCGGTATCCAATACCCAGGAAGTAGAGTTGATTGACAGACAATTTTCAATTACAAACACACCTGAAGCCGAAGCTACAACTTGCCTCGGGCCCTGGTTCTTGGCGTTCCAAGCCTTGCAATCTTTCTTTCAATGGCCTTTTCTATGACAGTAGAAGCATTCTTCCTTTCCTACTATCGACCCTGCCACTCTTGCTTTACCCTTGGCTTCCACCTTACCAACACCGCCTCTCGGTTTGGTAGGGGTCCTTCTTCTTCTTTCCTTTGGCTTTCGCCTTGGACCTAGAAGAGGAAGCACCACCAACAAACAGAGCGGGTGTTTCCCTTGGTTTCTGCACGGTGCCCTCTGCATTCCTCAACATGTTGAAGAGTTCCGGAAGTTCAACTTCTTTACCTTGAATATTGAAATTCAAGATAAACCGGGTGTAGGTTGAAGGAAGGGACTGGAGAATCAAGTCTGTATACAACTCGTTCTTTAACGTGGTCCCGAGGTCCGCGAGCTCCTCAATGTAGCCAATCATCTTAAGGACGTGTTCCCCTACAGATGATCCGACGGCCAACCTCGACTGAAATAACTTCTTCGAGGTTTCATATCTTGCTATACGAGATTGCTCTCCATACAGTTTCTTGGTGTGGAGAAATATGGATTCAAGATCTATGTTCTCGTGCCACCTCTGGTGCTCATTATCCATAGAGGCCAGCACGAGGCACTTGGCCTTCGCGCAGTCAATCTCTCAGGTCTTGCGGATTTCCTTATCCGCGACGCTAGATTCTGGACCTGGGACAGCGGGGGCTTTAGTAGTAAGGACATAGCCCAACTTGTCATAAATAATTGCCATCTTGACATTCCTGAACCAATCTTTATAGTTTGGCCCTATCAATTTATTTTTATCTAATAGTTACTTAAGCCCCGTCATGTTTTGGTCGCTGCAATAAGGAGAGAGAGAAGAAACACTTTAGCATGATGCTTTTGCAAGTTTAGTGTGGTTTTTAATTTATCTAAACAGGATGGCTCCCACTATTTCTTGAATCCTTTCTCAAACCATAAAAGAAGAATTAGTCAGGATTGATCTCACAGTACAATACTTTCTTAATCGTTCAGCCAGGTCAGTGTCAGTACTTTGAGGGAGGTTTTACGATGCTTTCGCAAAGTTTCTTAATTAAATAACCTCTTTTCCCTTGGGCGAAGCCCCTCTAACACCTTTCTAGACACCTAC
Source organism: Agapanthus africanus (assembly GCA_030015575.1). Taxonomy (NCBI): domain Eukaryota; kingdom Viridiplantae; phylum Streptophyta; class Magnoliopsida; order Asparagales; family Amaryllidaceae; genus Agapanthus; species Agapanthus africanus. Next base: position 218,148,741 of record JASDDO010000006.1, read on the forward strand.
TTGGTTTATAGCATTGATCGTTAAGTGGAAAATTCTCCCGAGGAGTAGCATATACTCACAGTAGGATCGGGATCCAAATATCATTATGTGATAAAGTTGAAGGAATCCTACCAAAATTATCACACTCCAAATGGTATGCAATACTAGCAAGTTTCATTTTCCTTAGAAACTCCCCATGTGGATTTTTGCCCCATGCTCTTATGACCTTGATGAAGGCCAACATATCATAAGTCACATGTCAAGTTCTACCCGTCATTATCCAGGTTAATTTGAACCCACCCGTACATACCCTTGACGAAGGCCAAAATAGCAGTACGACTTTCCCAAATCAACGCATCTATCTATACTACAGATGAATATTCAGCAGCTACCAATCACTATGCCCTGGCGAAGGTCAAAATACATACCTTGAATACTACTGAATATCAAACTGAAATGACGGAGGGCTACGAATGGTTTTGGCAAAACCGTGAACGTAGTGAACTTGATATAATCGAAAGAACCTGATAGCTTTTAAAATGAGTGGTTTAAGCTCCGCATTTTAAAAGTTTTACTGTTTTGAAAAATCAAGTGGTTTTAAAATTGTTCCAACGATTCAGCTTTGGTTTATTTACTTTTTCAAGTAATGCAGTGCCATCAATTATCCTACCATTGCAGAAAACAACGAAAATACAACGTCCGCTTATGCCATCCGCATTCGCCACTGGGTCCCGTCATTCACCCGTTAGGTTACTTAACTAACGACAGAGCGGGGGCTGGGCTAGCGCGGATGCAAAACATAAGCAACGCCTACTAGATATCATATATAGATATGTACATTCGTCAGAAGCAATAATAGGCATTCCAGATCACAGATGAACATATTGGATATACTAGGAATTCCGCATTTAGTTTAAGCCTGTAACGAAAGACGGATTCCATGGTCGTGATGAATAGCTAACCCTACCTTAGACCCCTACGGGTGCGGCAAACTACCCGCCAAATACCCGAAGTGAAGCAGTCTCCCTCAACAACGTGAGTAGGCCACTTGGCACTTCAAAGTACCCGGTAGTTTGTGCACCGCACCTTGGGTCTATCCTAGGAGCAATAAACAATAAATGAAATAATAAAACGATGGCTACAACCTCAACCCGGATATGCCCCGCAAAAATAATATTACAACAATTTACAATTTACATTTGAATGAAAGAAACTCTCATCTCACAGCCCCGGCTATTCATTCACGACAATCCAACAAGTCCATATACACAAACCAATATAACCATCACAGAAATGTGCAACCCCCAACTGACCGACATATAGCAATTAGCGGAAGTTTACGAACACATTTATCATAACACAGATATAATCCGATTAGCCAAAGTTCTTAGAATTTCGATCAATATCCAAATTTGAATATACTCCAAGTACTACACTGTACACAAAAGATCCTGAGCAGAAACAAAATATCTCAGAAAACACAACACAACATAGTAGACCACCAGAGGAAATTTGGACCAACTTGGAGTCGACTCGGCCGCGGATCCGTGGCAGAACTCTTGGTTCCGCCGCGGTTCCGCGGTCGTCTCACCGATTTAGATGCCCAAATTTCTTCAATGATCTTAAAAAACCCTGCACGTATTTTTCAGGTCTCTGAAAATATTTTTAGACCAGAATTTAAAAACGACAGAAAGTGCATGAAAAAGTCATGTTTTCGGGATTAAACCGTGATCGAATTTCTAAAGCTTTGCTAACATGTTAGTTATGGTTTAGTCAGGCTCTGATACCACTGTAAGTTGACGTTACACACCCCACATGATGCGGGGAGGCGGAATAGGTAAAAACAATCATTTTCAAACAATGTAACATCGACTATGCATAAGGATCTTTGCTAAACCCTAACTAACAATCAAAAAAGGAGTTGTAACTACTATGTAAGATGATTATACCTCAAGATACTGGTCCTTCTTGTTCTTGTTGTCCTCCTCCTCGTCGGCCTCCTCAAGTCGAAGAAGATCCACCCGAGAGTGCCTACTTTGAGCTTCAACCTCAAAGATGAGGTAACTAAGTGACTTAGAAGTGACCTAGAGAATATAGAGAGCGATTAAGGATTTGTTAGTCTCACTAACCTTAGGATTCTCAACTCATGAGACAATTAGGGTTAAGATGAAGAAGAGAGAGCTTGAGGAGACAGAAAGTGTTTGTGATAATGATATGAAGCTTGCCTCACGTTTGAAATAATTATGAAGCATAAAAATATCTCACTAAAATATCTAGTAAAATATCAACCATACTTCATTTAATTCATAAGATGAATCATCTCCATGAGTCATGGTTCATTTAATGAAAACAACACCTCATTTCCTCCACCTCATTTAAGTTTAAATCAAAAGATTAAAACCTTAATGAGTCATCTACTTCTAGAAGCTTCCCGACAAATTACGAGAATGCCCCTCCCATCCGTATTTACGAAAAACACGAATTTACCGAGACTAAACAAATCCAATAATCTAATACTAGGATCCGGCTTAAACCAAAGCCCACTAGTATATACCATCCGAATATCATACGTGCACAAGTACACGTATATGTTCGAACCCTGTCGTAAAACCATACGATCTCTATATCGTTTCGCCCGAAGCAGGGAAACCCTCTGTGTGGGACTCTAAAGACTCAACACTACGCTGGCAGTGGGTTTAACCATAGGCCGCAAGCGATACTAGCTGTACGTAACGGTCCCCAGGTAGATGTCGATAAGAAGGCCGATGAGGAAACCCATCCGAACTCCTACTGAATCTGTCTGCGGCAATCTTCGTACAGTCCGGTCTGTTCGTCTAAAGTGTCGCATATCAGGCCTAGGGCGGCGGCAAGCGTCAGACCCCTAATAGCGGTATAAGTCATGTCAGAGTACAGTCCAAAACACCATGAGAAACTACTAGAGTACCTACCAGTAAATCTCACTTTCCCTGGCCAGGGACTTTGTGTAATGGCGTTCCGAACACAACGCGACATCAACCCCCAATACCGGGAGAGACGAATCCTATCTAACCGCCACTGCCTCCAAGTGCTTCGAGACTTCACCTAACTATTACCTGTTTGAACGACTCAGCAGAGCCGTGGTAAGGTAGTAATCTAAGAACAGTGGGAACACACTTGAGGCGAAATAGCAATGTCAAGTCAACGGACTATGCTGTACTCATGTCACTTGGGAACTGCTAACTAACGATGGGTATAATACCAACCAACAGTTCCTGACAAGTCCTGTCCAGTGTACTCATAACCCAACGAGCACCTGCATACTATCTCCAGTACGAAGTACTAATGGCTGTGGGACAGACCATCTCCCCTGCTGGGATGAGAAGCGTATACACTAGTCTACTCTGGAGTATCGATGCCCTGTCTCGATAATCCTACGATTAGGGACTAGTATAAGGATGTGCTTGTAGACTACCCAACCCCTACTAGTGTGACTGCCATCACAACGCTGGTGGTCAAGCAAAGATCCTAAGGGCTCTATCAATATGTATTAGCGATACATTAAAAGAAACATATACATATTAAGATAGATACAAACCAAGTAGCATACTACCATTTTGAGCAAGACTATCAATACTACTGTGAATATCCAATGCTTCCATTAAATAATATACAATCCAGTATGATACAATAATGGCCTCTAGGACATATACACACCATCATTTATACCTATCATCACAGAAAAAGAAGAAAATACCACGTCCACTTATGCCATCTGCATTCGCCACTGGGCCCCGTCTAACACCATTAGGTTACTTAACTAACGCCAGAGTGGGGGCTGGACTACCGCGGATGCAAAACATAAGCAACGTCTTTTATATAGCATATATATATAATAACCATTCGTCTGACGCAATAATAGGCATTCCAGATCACAGATGAACATATTGGATATACTAGGAATTTTGCGTTTCGTTTAAGCCTGTAACGAAAGACGGATTGCACGGTCGTGATGAATAGCCAAACCCCATCCCAGGCCCCTACGGGTGCGGCAAACTACCCGCCAAATACCCGTAGCGAAGCAACCTCCCTCATCAAAGTGAGTAGGCCACTTGGCACTTCAAAGTACCCGGTAATTTGTGTACCCCACCTTGGTCTATCTTAGGAGCAGAAAATAGTAAAAGAAAATAATACAACGGTGGTTACAACCTCAACCCGGATATACCCCGCAAAAGAATATTACATCACTTTATAGTTTACATTGAATGAAAGAATGAAAACCCCTCATCTCACATCCCCCGGCTATTCATCCACGACGATCCAACTAGTTCATATACACAAACCAATCTCACAGATCACAGATATGTGTAACCCCCACTAATCGACGTATAGCAATTAGCGGACGTTCAACACATATATCATAACACAGATAAAACCCGATTAGCAAATAACTTAGAATTTTGATCGAAAACTATTTTCTGTATCTACCCCAAATGCAAATCCGCACTCAGATCATCATGGGTAGAAACCAAATATCCCAGAGAACTGTACACCCAAAATAAGAAGCACAGAGCAAAAACGAGCCAACTCGGCCGCGGAACGGCGGCAAATCGATCGGTTCGCCGCGGTTCCGCGGTGGTTGTGACGAGTTAGTGTCTCGTTTTTATTCTGTGTTCTTATAATTCCCTGCTTGTATTTTTCATGCATCTGAAATAATTTTTAGCACAGTTTTAAAATTCGACAGAAACCAAAAGGGATCGGGTGTATAGTTTTCAAGTTTTCCGACGATCGAAGTTCTAATAAGCTTCTAACAAGCTAGTAAAGGTTTAGTTAGGCTTTGATACCACTGTAAGTCGATGTCACGCACCCCGCGTGTCCGTGGGGAGGCAGAATATGTAAAAATCGATTTTTCAAAGCTCGCAACACCAACTTGAACACTATGATCGATACTAAACCCTAACTAGATAACTTGTAATGAGGTTTAATTACTCGGATGAAAGTTATACCTTACGATACCAAGTCCTTCGGGTCTTCATCGCTGTCCTCCACCTCGTCGTCAGTTTCAAGGATCGAAACGGATCGGGCAACCTCGACGGCCTCCTCAAGTCAAAGACGATCCACCCGAGAGTTTATAGTCCGAGCTCCTACCTCGAATCTGAGATAACTACGACTTATAGTTCACTAAACTAGAAGTCCAAGGTAGTGTAGAGTGAGAAGATGAATTGATTTATCTCTTGGAACCCTAGGATTCTCAACACATAAGAGGATTAGGGTTTTGATGATGAAGAAGAAGAACAGTTGAGGAAGTGAGAACTTGGATGATGCTTGGCTTCCCTCTCTTGATAAATATCAAGCATATGAATAATAAATGAGATAAATATCACAAAAAAATATCAAGTATTGTAACATTTCAGGAAAATATAATATTATTTTGGGAAAATTCTGGACAAAAAATCATAGAAATTCTAAAATATGTTTAATGTAGGGTTTTTGGTAAAAGTTTACCAAAATTGGTTTCTGATGATTTATCTGGTTTTATGAATATTTTATCGGATTTTTATCTGGACTGCACACACTTGTGCATGTTAGCTTGGATGAAGTCTAGGGTTACCATGTTGAGATGACCATGGTAGGTTGAACTAATTGGTTAAGATTAGGGTTAGTTGACCTTGTGTGTGTGTGTGAGAAAGAGAAAGAGAGAGCCATGTTGGTTGTGCCATGATCCATTTCACTTCACAAACCCCTTGTGCTCTTTTACTCCCTCTCACACATCAGCCCAATATCCAACTTCAGCCACCATCAGCACATCAGCCCCTGAATTCAGCTGAAACAATCCATCAGCCCCCAATCTTGCATCAGCACACTCCAGCAGCAGCTGCATCAGGTCCCTTCACCCACACATCAGCCCCCTAGCTGCTGCTACAAGCTGTAACATCAGCCACCTACACACTCACATCAGCCACCTACAACAGCTACAGCAGCTGCAGCCACTAGCCCCACATCTATACACCCCCATCAACAACTTCAATACAACAGTATCAGCACCTTTGCAAACACCAGAAACAGCCCCAAATGCATCAGCTGTTACAGCAACAAGAAACAGCCCCTAGCATCATTGCAACATCACCACACCACCATACCCACACCAAAATCACTACAACTCACCACAAAACAACAACAGCAGCTGCTGAAGCTACAGCAAACCCAAACAAATCCCAAGCAAACAGCTTCAGCACACAAAAACAGCAACATAAACAGCCCCAAAGGAGCAGCCCAGCAGCAGCAACCCCTTTCCTCTCCTCCACCTTCCCTTCTCCTTCATTCTAGGATTTTCGTGAGGTATAATCTTGCAACCCAACTCCTATCTTGTTAAGATATGGATAATTAGCTGAAATTTACTGTTATATCTGTAATCTAGTGCTAGTTTAGGGATTTTGAGTGAGACTTGACCAAGTGTTGGTTTTGATGGTTGGTATAACCTTATTAGGTGTGTTTGAGACCAGTTCACCCCAGAATTTCCCCAGATTCCACCAAAATACCAGATTTGTTATACATGGCGTAATTTAGCGATTTTGTCGACTTTTGGACCTTTCTGGAAACTGCTATCAACCCGGACCTCCTAAAATAAAATTGACTTGGCAGTGAGGTGTGCAGGTAGATAGGAACCAATACCCAAAACCCTAGCCCCAACCTCCATTTTTTGACCGCAGTTTTATTCCTTCTGGACGCAATTTGCGGCCAGAGCAGGAGGGAATTGCCTCGTTTTGCGTGCACAGCCCTATTTCACGTAAACTTGACTGTGGGTATGTCTAGTTTTGACTGATTCCAGTTAGGGTAGAATCTGGGTTAATTTTCTTGAGTTGGCGCATGATTTACAACTTGTTTTCGTATGGATTTTGGTATTCGATGATTCGTGACTGTCGGGTGGCGTTTGAACGCCAACGGCAGCAGGTTGTTGGCTGTGTTTGCACGCAAGGCTACAGGTTTTTACCTATGAGCGTAGCGCGCACCATTTTGGTTTCCGACATGGTTTTCATGTGTTTTAGCGTGTGATATCCTTGTAGGTACCCCACGTGGCGTTGGAGCGTTGGAGATGCAAATGGCGACATCCGCACCGACACGCATAAAGAAAGGTGAGTAGATTTATATCTACGGGGAGAAGTCGGGTGGATGGCGTATAGCACACCCGCAATTCGTCGTGATGTATACGGATGCGTATACACACTTACAAATATTATATGTCTTTTGGGTTCAATAATAATGTTTAAATGGATATTGGTGTGTTGGATTGGTGAAAGGTTACGAACCCTAGGGTAGTGGGTGCACTACACATACATATACACACATACATACTTGCATACATCCTTATTTCATATGTGGTTATGGGATTCTATACAGATATGTGTTTACGTGGGTATGGGACTATGTGTTCACATACGGATTTGAGGATGATACTTGGGATTGAGATGAGTCAAGGAGAGTTGATATGAGATTATGATATCGGAATTGGCAGGGTTCGTACTTGATATACATCCTGATATGATAGCGGGTCTTAGATGATAATACCATAGGAATAGTGATATATATAAAATGATCGACATGTGATTATGATACGAGATAGGGTATGATATGATATGAGATGATAAGATATTTATGATAGGCCGCCTTGGGCGTTGTTTACTCTTTGAGATGATATGTGCTGATAATGTCGCTTTGCTAGAGGCTGTCAATCAGAAGCCGGATTATGATTTCATTGACGATATATGATGATGATATCGATTTATACGAGACTGTCGATCAGTAGTCAAATCATAATTATAGTGATGATGTTAGCTTTGTACTAGACATAGGTCAGTACCCAGATTATGATATTTGATATAGAGAATACTAGATGAATGATATGACGAATGTGATATTGACCCGTACCCAGATTTGGGGATGCCGTACGACGGATTTACGTACGAGCTGTAATTTGATGTTTGATCCGCACTCTTGACTTGGGAATAACCAATTATAGCAATATGGTATCGGATGTGATATTATCGAGGCGGGATCACCGACTATATGTATATATATATGTATCGACTCAGAGGTTAGGCGTTTTCCCTTACCTACTGTTAGCTTTAGCTCAGCCTTATAGTGGTGTAGCTATACGACTCTTATGACATCAGATGCAGTTTAGCTTTCATGGTGTTAGTATTCAGCTCCCGCTTATTATTATTGTTGCTCTGCATCGCATACTTATTATGATTCATATTCTATTGTTGACATTATGCTGTTAGGACACCAGCACCATTACCGATGATGCGTATGCGCCACGTACACTTACTTGCCAGTTCACACACATCTTCATCGGTAATTGCCATGTCACTACACGGTAGTATTATTGCTGCAGGATATGACCCTTGTATGTGCATACTATTATTCCATGTCGCATGATATACTGTTATACTTGCACTTCATTGATATGTCACATACATCATGTTTTCTGGTTATGCGCATTGAGATATGTTGATTCTATGATATTTCTGGATTTGGGAACCGTGGGTATTTCAAAGAGATTATGTAATTGTCTTGAAAACCCGGTTACCCCTGTTATGATATTTCAGTGCGTCCACCATGTGTTTTCTCGGTGCTGAGAGCGACATGTGAAACCCGATTCGAGGAGGAGGATGAGGACGATTGCGGGTACATGGTGGGCCCGGTGCGGTACCCCGGGGCAAGAAGATCGCAGGAGATGGCGTTGAGCCTGGCAGGGGAGCACTACCGACCGGTGATTTTACCCGACGCGTCGGATATCCGGAAGATACCGTCGTGGTCTTGAGATTGATGGTAGGGGCCGGTCTGGATTGACGGCGCCCTAGATAGTGAGACTTATCAGAGATATTGAGATATTGAGATTGAGGCTATGTTTCGTGCCGATGCTGGGCACAGGTTTCATGATGTGTTTTCATGATTTTAACTATATCCTCATATTTACATACATGATGCTTATTGTCATTGGGTGATACGTGGAAGGGATCCACCTATATACAGACATTGATCACATACAAACTTGATTACATTGATCATAATTTTCATGCATTCATACATCATTCATATGATACATTGCTACCTGAGGCACTGACATTGACACGGGTACATGGGATTACATTTGGGTTAGATAGTTACCCTAGTCATGGTTATAGAATGCTGGTTATATACTTGAGGATTGTATATTATGATCGTATGACCTAGGATTGCGTCATACATGCGATTTTCTGTTCGTAGATGTGTTTCTATTCATGAGTTGGCAACTCACCCCCGTTGTGCCCCAGTTTCTTGCAGGTGTTGCCGTACGGGTTCCATTACGGCTTTGCGGGCACAGCTTCTTCAGGTGACTTGCTAGTAGGTGGGTTATTTGTATCATACCCATCATTATACTTTGTATATTATATTTCAGTTGTATCTAGAAGTTCCATCAACCAAACATGTATTTATTTGAGATAAAGACCAGTATTGATCATTCTTTCGACCTTAGAGTCGCGCGTTATATTTCTCTGGGTTTCATGCTGTTGAGTTCCCTTTTCTGTTGTGATCCTCGCCTTTAGGCGTTGTATATTATGTTGCAAACTGGATGATTTACATATGGTTTTCCTTCAGTCCACTACCTTTCTTGGTTTGGATTTCTGGGCTCGGCTTACTTAGAGCACGTACGCCTTGAGACGTTCGTAGCCTAAGTGCCGGCAATGTTCCGTACTTTCGGGTCGTGACAAGTATGCTTCATAAATATCTAGTGATGAGTCATGACCATGAGTCACCAAGTAGCCATGCTAGATTCAATGTAAAACTCCACCTCATTCCTCCACCTAATTTTGTTTAATCTAAAATGAATTAAACCCTAATTAGGTATCCTCTTCTAGAAGCTTTCCCAAGAATTTATGAGAATGTCCATCATCCGTATATACATACCCGCATCCGCATTCCAAAGAATACGAATACAAAGAGACGAAAACAATCCATCAATACAATACTAGGATCCGGCTTAAGCCAAAGCCCACTAGTATTGTCCGCCCGATCATCATACGCGCACAAGTGCACGTACGTGATCGAAGCCCTGCCGTAAAACCATACAGCCTCTACACCTTTTGCTCGGTGCAGGGAAACCCTCTATGTGGGATTCTAAAGACTCGACACTACGCTTGCATTGGGTTTAACCACAAGCCGCAAGCGGTACTAGCTGCACGTAACGGCTACCCAGGTATGTGTCGATAAGAAGGCCGATGAGCTAACTCATCCGAACTCCTACTGAGCCTATCTGTGACAATCTCCGTACAGTCCAGTCTGTTCGTCTAAGAGTATCGCATATCGGGCCTAGGGGGCAGTAATCGTCAAACCCCTAATAGCGCAATAAGTCATGTCGGAGTGTAGCCCAAAACACCCTGAGAAACTACTGGAATTCTTACCAGTAAATCTTGCTTTCCTTGGCCAAGGACTTTGTGTAATGGCCTTCCAAACACAGCGCGATATCAACCCCCAAATACCGGGAGAGACGAATCCTATCTAACCGCCACTGCCTCCAAGTGCTTCTAGACTGCACCCAACTACTAACTGTTTGCACGACTCCTTTGAGCCGTGGTAGGGTAGTAATCAAAGTACAGTAGGAACACACTCGAGGCGAAGTAGCACTGTCAAGTTGACGGACAAATCTGTACTCATGTCACCTGGGAACTGCTACCCGACGATAGGTATAATACCCACCAACAGTTCCCGATGACTCCTGTCCAGTGTACTCATAACCTAATGAGCACCTGCATACTATCTCCAGTACGACGTACTAATGGCTGTGGGATAGACCATCTCCCCTGCTGGGATGAGAAGCGTATACACTAGTCTACTCGGGAGTATCAATGCCCCGTCTCGATAATCCTATGACTAGGGACCTGTATAGGATGTGCTTATAGACTACCTATCCCCCACTAGTGTGACTATCATCACAACGCTGGTGTTCCCCTCCGAACGGCGGCCAAGACATGACGTCTTGCCTGAGATTCGGGGCAGATGCTATTTGGTTTAATCCGTCTACCTCTCCGAAGATGCCAAGTTGATTTATGGCACCGTGTATCGAAGGTTTAGACGGATGCAACCGATGTAGAAGACTTCGTCATATTCCCCCTCGTTTGAGGGGTTTTTGATTGTGGGGATGCTCTTCCCTGCAGGCGCAAGCCCCTGCAGTTAATTACGCTACCGCATCGCGGTAACCACTTTCTCCTTCTCCAGATGTTCACTTCGTGTCGTGTGTGTTTGTTTTGTTTGTGGTTGCCCGTGGATTGTATACGGAGACTAAGTGATGCCGTCGCCCGTAGGACGTGGATTAGTCCAAATCCGTGTTTACTTAGATTTGGGTTTGGTGTTTTAGTTTAAGGATACGTTAGCCATATTGAGGCTAAGATCAACTTAAACTTTTGTTAAGGATACGTTAGCCAAATCTCCAGACTAAGATCAACTTAACAGGATCGTTTGGATTCGACAAGAGAGCAATTGGCTCCATTGTTTAGTTTAATGACGATGCGGTCGATTTCCAGTTTAGGGACATGGTGGTCCATCATTCCCCATTTGGGGACGAACATTAGTTTAAAGACATTTCGGTCTAACATTCCCATTTCGGGACGAATATTAGTTTAAGGTCGTTTCGGTCCAACATTCCTATTTCGGGACGAATATTAGTTTAAGGACGTTTCGGTCCACGAGTTTAAGGACCCCGCAGTCCGTATCGATGTGTGGTTGTCGGGACCCGTCACCTCTCTGACGTCGTTGAAGGATTACAACGATAGGAGTCAAAGGAGTTCAGAGATGCACCCTTGAACCGGATGTAAATTGATCTAAGAGAGCAGCCGTGCTCAGTCAATTTAATTTGAGGACTTACGACCATAATTGGGCTAAGTCCAGTTGAAAAATGTTCAACGTTTTTATTTATCTTTGGCCTATTAGGCCTGTGCTAGGGCTTTGCCCCTTTCTAATAATGCACTGCATTTTATTCTGGCCTGCTAGGCCTTTTTGATTTGGGCTCAGTCCCTTTGTAAATGATGCAGCGCATCTGTTTTGGTTTGGGCTTTGCCCTTTTTTTTAAAATAATGCATTGCATTTTATTTGGCCTGTTAGGCCTTTTTTAATTGGGTTTGTCCCTTCTGCAGTGCATTAATTATTTGACAGTGGCTTGTCAGGCGCTTTGCGCCAATTACTGAGCGCAAGCGCTTGTCGTGGTGACACGTGTCACACTCTGGTGAGCGCAAACGCAACAGCGCAGTGCGCTGCGCCAGTGCGCTGCGCTGTTGCGCTACTGACACGTGGCGCACTCTGCTGAGTTGCGCCAACTTTAAAGAGCAATGCTCTTGTTAAAAGCGCATAGCGCAAGTGGTTCTGGAGCTAACACGTGGCGCTCTCTGGTGGCTTGCACCAACCCAGGAGCGCAACAGTGCAGTTTTTGCAAGTGCAAGGCACTGTTTCAATAACTTGAGAATCTTTAAGATTCCAGAACCAATGGTTCATAAAAAAGTGCAAGGCAATGTTATTATTTATTTTATTTATTTATTTATTTATTTTTTATTGAAGATCACTGATCTTGTTCTTAGATAAATGATCTATTCAGAAGAAGTTCTTCTTTTATAGAGGTTTTTACCTTTTTTCCTCTTTTTGAGTTTTTCTCAAAATTCTTCTGAGTTCTCTCTATTCTCTGTGCTGTTTTTTTTATCTTGATGTTGATGTCCATTGAATTGGGGTCTAGGGGCCTTTATATAGTGCCTATTAATTTGTTAAATTTATTAAAGAGATCATTCTCTGAGTGATTTGGGGAATTTTCCCCACCGTTGGATCTTTGATCCAAGGGCTTCTGTTTTACAGACAATCTTCTTGTTTTAACAAGAACAGGAAGATCTTACTGGGATTTTAATCCTGTTTGGCGCAGAGACACCAGCGCTTGACACGTGTCGCGCAGCGCAGAGCGCAAGCGCAACTGCACTGCCACGTGTCGCGCAGCGCAGAGCGCAGCGCAGCTGCGCTTGCGCAACTGCGCTGCCACGTGTCGCGCAGCGCAGCGCTTGCGCTGACACGTGTCGCGCAGCGCAGTGCTTGCGCAACTGAAGCGTTGCTTCCTTTAATTTTGTTTTAAATAGAGCCTTGCTCTGATTGGGCGCGCTGCCTTGGGCGCTGCGCTGACGTTTCAGCTTTTGACACGTGGTGCGTTGCGCGCAGCGCAAGCGATTTGAAGCGTTGTTTCAATTTTGAATTTTTGAAATTCAAACAGAGCTTTGCTCTGATTGGGGGAAACAAATGCCCCCCCACCGTTGTGCTCATGTGGCGCACACGTGAGTGCAGCGGTGGCAAGATCTTGGCCGTTAGATCAGCTGGTGAGTTGAAGGGGCGCAAGCGCCTATAAATAGGACCCTTGGTCCTTAGTAAATGTTTTACCTTTTTCAAGAATCTTGATTTTCAGAGCCTTGCTCTTGCTTTTAAGAACTTTAGAGCCTTACTCTCGTTTCTTTTCAAGAACTCCAGAGTTCAGATTTTAGATCATCTTAGGTAAAATTTAACTTAAATTAAATTAACTTTAATCAACAGAGCCTTGCTCTTATAGATCTTTGATCTAAAGAAAGCCCCTTTGGGGTTTTACCAACAGAGCCTTGCTATTATAGATCTTTGATCTAAAGAAAACCCCTTTGGGGTTTTACCAACAGAGCCTTGCTCTCAAGAGTTCATAGATCTACAGAGATCTTGTTTCATGGGTTTTAACCCATGAACAGAGCTTTGCTCTTGGATCAAATGTAGATCTTTTTAATCTGAAAAATGAAGAACTCCTAAGAGTTTTCATGGGTCTTTAAGATCCCAAATTTTTTTAATCTTTAGGAGTTTAAAGATTTCTTTTAATAGATTTTCTCATCATTATCACAGTGCTAAGCTCTTTTAAGGAATTTTATTCTCTTGAGATCAGAGTTTGATAAGTGTCACTCTGTGACAGAGCTTTGCTCTGAAAGAGGAGATTTTCTCCTTGTCTCTAGGGATTTTTATTAATGAGAATATTCTCTTGGGGATTAATTGACAGTCTCATCCAATGATGGGGTTGTCTTATTAACTGATGCACTGTCATCCAGATTTTGTGGGTCCCTATTTGGTCCCCTACCCACTACATTGCAGTGTGGTGTAAATTTTTAAAATGCCAAGCGTTGGAATTACAACACTGACGGCTAATTTTTGTCCCTCCACAGGAAACATGCCTGCTGACCTATCATTCCCGTTTGTTCGCTCGGAGGGAGGATTATCCCAGGCACCGGTGGACCGAGAGGTGCTATCTACGATCAGGGACTACGATCCAGAATATAAGAATCTTCATCTTTGGGGGTCGTGGTACAACCATATCATCCAGGGTCGCCGAAGCTTCGGTTCTGCTACGCCGTCTGAGCCAATATTTTCGATCCCCTATGCGGATGAACCCCCGGTGAATTATGCCGTGGAAGTTAAAAATTGGAATTCGGATGACCTCCTCCAGCCTGCAATTGGGGCTATTCCCGTGCAGCCGCCGCCGGCAATAGACATTTTTGTTAGTTTATATGCCCTAGAGGCCATTACTGTATCATACTAGTTTGTATATTACTTAATGGAAGCTTGGGATATTCACCTTGTATAGACAATCTTGCTCAATATAGTAGTATGCTACTTGGTTTTTTTCTACTTTAATGTGTACATGTGTTTATTTTAGTATATGAACTTTACACATTAGTGGAGCCCTTAGGATCTTTGCTTGATTACCAGCGTTGTGATGGCAGTCACAATAGTGGTGGCTGGGTAATCTATAAGCACATCCTTATGCAGGTCCCTAGTCGCAGGACTATCGAGACAGGGCATCGATACTGCGGAGTAGACTAGCGTATGCGCTTCTCATCCCAGTGTGGGAAACGGTTTGTCCCACAGCCGTCAGTACGTCGTACTTGAGATAGTATGCGGGTGCTCGTTGGGTTATGAGTACACTGGACAGGACTCGTCGGGAACTGTTGGTTGGTACTATACCTATCGTCAGTTATCAGTTCCCAGGTGACATGAGTACAGCTTAGTCCGCTGACTTGACACTGTCACTTCGCCTCGAGTGTGTTCCCACTGTACTTAGATTACTACCCTACCACGGCTCAAAGGAGTCGTGCAAACAGGTAGTAGTTGGGTGCAGTCCAGAAGCACTTGGAGGCAGTGACGGTTAGACAGGATTCGTCACTCCCGGTATTGGGGGTTGACATCGCGCTGTGTCTAGGAGAGCCATTACACGAGTAGTCCCTGGCCAGGGCAAGCGAGATATAATGGTAGGTTTCCAGTGCTATCTCAGGGTGTTCTGGGCTACACTCCGACACGACTTGTACCGCTATTAGGGGACTGACGTTTACCGCCCCTAGGCCCGCCATGCGATGTATCAGACTAACAGACCGGACTGTATAGAGATTGTCACATTCAGACTCAGTAGGAGTTCAGATGGGTTTCACCTCGTCAGTCTTCTTGTCGGCATTTACGTAGGGACCGTTGCGCACAGCTAGTGCCGCTTGCGGTCTCTGGTTAAACCCACTGCCAGCGTAGTGTCGAGTCTTTAGAGTCCCACACAGAAAGCTATTCGTCTTTAGGCAAAAGAGTAGAGGTCGCATGGTTTTGCGACAGGTCGCATGGTTTTGCGACAGGGTTCGGTCACATCCGTGCACTTGTGCACGTTTGGTGTCCGGACAGTTAACACTAGCGGGCTTTGGTTAAAGCCAGATCCTAGTGTACATTCTGGGATTGGTTTTATCTCGTTTGTATTCGTGTTCCTCGGAACGCGGATGCGGGTGTGTATGTACAGTTGACAGAGAGACAGAGGCAGAGGATTCTCATTGGGGTTGTTGACTGTTGACTATTGACTTTTGGCTAAACCCTAATGAGAATAAGAAATATAATTAACAATAATATTAATTAAGTGTTATACTGACATGGTTGTTGAGGGGTTGACTTTGTTGACTTGTTGACCTTGTTGACCGGTTGACTAGGTTGGACTAGTTGACCATCATCATGACAATGGCTATCATTTCATGGAAAAGACTTTTGCTTGCTTGTTTATTTATGCAAAATGAGTGCATGAAATGATATAGCCATTTTGACTTGAACCATCACATAATACTTTATTATTATTTTGTTATGATTGTTTTGGATTATGAGAGTTTGGATGGCAAAAGAGTTACTCATTCTCTCATTTCATTTCTCTCTCTTGCTTGAGCTCTCCCTCTTGCTCTCTCTCTAGCTCAAGGCAACACCCTCTCATGAGTTGAGAAACATTGCCTTAGAGATAAAAGAAAACCCAAATCACTTCTCTACTCATCCTAGTTCACAAGGTTTAGCAAACCAAGTGTTCTAGTTTCTTCAAGTTCGAAGAAGAAGCCAAAGGTAGAAGCTTTCAGGTGGATTCATTTTCGGCGCAAGGAGACGACGAGGTGAGGCCGATCCGTACACCAGAAAGAGTTGAAGACGAAGGAGTTCAAGAAAGGTATATCCCCCTAACCGAGTAGGTAAAACTCTAGTTAGGTTGTTAGTTAGTTGTTTAACAAAGATCCGTATTTTGAGTCCATGTTACCACCTCTTGAAAAATCGTTTTTCATCATTTCCGCAAGCCCGTAAGTACCGGGAGAGGTAACGTGGACTTACAGTGGTATCAGAGCCTAGTTAAACACTATCTAACATGTTAGCAAAGTAACTAGAAATTCGATCGAAGAAAAAGTCGCGAAACGAACCCGTAAAATCAAGTTTCTGCCGAATTTTTTTTCTGTCAAAAAAATGATAAATCTTATCTTAAAAATCGGCTCAGGCTTTTGTTAAAACGCCCAAGAAAATTGGTCCAACGAACCGGTTAAGTCGCCGCGGAAACGCGGCGGGAGCATGCTCCCGCCGCGGTTCCGCGGCCGAGTTGACTCGGCCGTGGCACAATTTTGCTGCAGTGTGTTTCTGAGGTTGTTTTGGGATTTTTAAAATATGTTTTTTCTGCCCAGTTTTTCCAGAAAGAAAAATTTGTGTTTGGGGCCTTAAAATCCGTATTTTGATCGAACTTCTAAAGACTTAAGCTGACGGGTATATATCTGTGATGTGTTATATGTATTGAACGTCTGCTAATCGCTATACGTCGATTTGTGGGGGTTATACATATCTGTGATCTGTAATGTTGATGGTATGTGTATATTAATTCATTGGATTGTCGCGGATGAATAGCCGGGGGTTGTGAGATGAGAGTTTTTCCTTTTATCTTTCAATTCATGTAATATGTAAATTGATGTAATATTATTTTTGGCCGCACAACCGGGTCGGGGTTGTAGCCGTCATTGTATAATTTCTTTTTACTGTTTTTGCTCCTAGGACAGACCCAAGGTGGGGTGCACAAACTACCGGGTATCTCGAAGTGCCGAGTGGCCTACTCACGTCGATGAGGGAGGTTGCTCCGCTTCGGATATTTGGCGGGTAGTTTGCCGCACCCGTAGGGGTCTAGGGTGGGGTATTGGCTATTCATCCCGACCGTGTAATCCGCTTTTCATTACAGGTTCGTACGAATTGCGGATTCCTAGTATATCCAATGTATTCATCTGTGATCTGAAATGGCTATCATTGCAATACATCTATGTTTGATATTATTTAGGCGTTGCTTATGTTTTGCATCCGCGCTAGTCCATCCCCCGCTCTGTCGTTAGTTAAGTAACCTAACGGGTAATGACAGGGCCCCATGGCGAATGCGGATGGCATAAGCGTACGTCATATTTTGGTTGTTTTCTGCAATGGTAGGATTAAATGATGGGACGCATTGGAATTAATGCAAGAAAAATAAACCAAGTAAAAGTCGTTGGAACAATTTCAAAACCACTCGGTTTCTTTTCAAAATAACTTTTAAACGCGGAGCTTAAGCCACTCCTTTTAAAAGCTATCTCGTTCCGTCGATTATATCAAGTTCACTACGTTCACAGTTTCGCCAAAACCATTCGTAGCCCTCCGTCGTTTCACATGGATGGTCAATAGTATTCAAGCTATGTTTGTTGGCCAAAGTCAAGGCATAGTGATTGGTGGCTATTAGGTATTCATGTGCAGCATAGATAGATGTGTTGGTTTGGGGCAGTCGTTCTACCTTGTTGGCCAAAGTCAAGGGTATGTGCGGATGGGCTCAAATTAACCTGGAGAATGACGGGTAGAACTTGACATGTGACTTATGATTTGTTGGCCAAAGTCAAGGTCATAAGAGCATGGGGCAAAAATCCACATCGGGAGTTTCAAAAGAACTGAAACTTGCTAGGGCTGCATACCATTTGGAGTGTGATGATTCTGGTAGGATTCCTTCAGTTTTGTCACGCAATGATATTTGGATCCCGATCCTACTGTGAGTATATGCTACTCCTCGGGAAATTTCTCACTTAACGATCAATGCTATAAACCAAGTAGGTGTCTAGAAAGGTGTTAGCGGGGCTACGCCCCCAGGGAAAAGAGGTTATTTAATTAAGGAACTTCGCGAAAGCGTTGGAAAACCTCCCTCGAAGTACCGACACCAGCCTGGCCGAACGGTTAAGCAAGTATTGTACGGTGAGATTGATCCTGACTAATTCTTTCTTTTTGGTTTCAGGAGGGATTCGAGAGACAGTGGGAGCCATCCTGTTTAGACAAATTAAAAACCACTCTAAACTTGCAAGAGCATCATGCTAAAGTGTTTCTTCTCTCTCTCCTAATTGCAACGACCAAACATCATGACCGGACTTAAGTTATTACTAGATAAAAACATGCTGACAGGGCCAAACTACAAAGATTGGCTCAGGAATGTCAAAATGGCAATCACTTATGATAAGTTTGGGTATCTCCTTACCACCAAAGCTCCCTTTGTCCCAGGTCCCAAAACCAGCGTCGCGGATAGGGAAATCCATAAGACCTGGGAAATCGATTGCGCGAAGGCCAAGTGCCTCGTGCTTGCCTCTATGGACAACGAACATCAGAGGAGGCACGAGAATATGGACCTCGAATCCATATTTCTCCATACAAAAGAACTGTATGGAGAGCAATCTCGTATCGCAAGATACGAAGTGTCGAAGAAGCTATTTTCGGCAAGGTTGGCCATCGGATCATCGGTAGCGGAACACGTGCTTAAGATGATTGGCTTCATAGAGGAGCTCGCGGACCTTGGGACCACGTTGGAGAATGAGCTCTATACGGACTTGATTTTTCAGTCCCTTCCTTCCACCTACGCCCAGTTTATCATGAACTTCAACTTGCAAGAAAAAGAAGTTGAACTTTCAGAACTCCTCAACATGCTGAGGAGTGCAGATGGCACCCTACAGAAAGGTAGGGAAACATCCACTTTGTTTGTAGGAGGATCTTCCTCTTCTAGGTTCAAGGCGAAAGCCAAGGGAAAGAAGAAGAAAGCCCCCGCCAAACCAAGGGGCGGTGTTAGTAAAGTGGATACGAAGAGAAAAGCAAAAGCAACAGAGATAGCGGGGAAGCTTATAGGGAAGGAATAGTGCTTTTTCTGTCATAAGAGTGGGCACTGGAAGAAAGATTGAACACAGGATCTGAAGCAAGTTGCAGCTTCAGCTTCAGGTGTGTATGTTATTGAAAACTGTCTATCAATAAACTCTACTTCCTGGGTATTGGATACCGGATCAGGATCTCATATCTGTAATTCTTTGCAGGCGTTGAGAAACCGTAGGGTTTTGAAGGCAGGTGACATGACCCTCAAAGTTGCAAACGGAGCTAGCATGGATGCTAAGGCCGCGGGGGACTATCACCTGGGAATGTCAGATGAACATGTTTTGGTTTTACGTAATGGCTTTTTTGTACCCAACGCAACTTGTAATATCATTTCTGTATCTTTGATTTCTAAAGAAGGTTATGAATTTGCGTTTGTAAGTAATGTTGTAAACATTCACCTTAATCAAGTTCTGATTGGGTCGGGTACATTAAGCAATGGTATATACGTATTAAACCAACCACAGATTTTCAATGTCCAGAATACACACAAAAGAAAGTCTCCGGAAATAAATCAGACTTTCTTATGGCATTGTAGACTAGGTCACATCAATGAGAGAAGGTTGACGAAGTTACATATAGAAGGATATTTGGATCCGTTCGAATATCAATCGTATGCCACTTGTCAATCCTGTCTCAAAGGAAAGATGACAAAGACTCCGTTCACTGGACACGGAGTAAGAGCGAGCGAGCTCTTGGGACTCGTACACAACGACGTGTGCGGTCCAATGTCTACGCATGCACGAAGCGGTTATTCTTACTTCATTACTTTTACGGATGACTTTTCAAGGTACGGTTATGTCTTCTTAATGAAACATAAATCCGAAGCCTTTGGAAAATTCCAGGAATATAAGAATGAAGTAGAAAAACAAACCGGCAAAAGTATCAAGACACTGAGATCGGATCGAGGTGGTGAATACTTGAGTGCCGAGTTCCTGGATTACTTAAAAGAGAATGGAATTCTCTCTCAGCTTACTCCTCCATTCACTCCGCAACATAACGGTGTATCGGAGAGACGGAACCGAACCTTATTAGATATGGTACGGTCCATGATGAGTAACGCTGAGTTACCGCGATCATTCTGGTGATATGCACTAGAATCAGCTGCATACCATTTGAACCAAGTTCCAACTAAGACTGTGCCTACTACACCATATCAGATGTGGTGTGGGAAGAGACCCTATCTTAATCACATTAAGACATGGGGATGTCCAGCTTTTGTCAAAAAGCAGCTTGCGGACAAACTCGAGGCACGCTCAGTACAGTGCATGTTTATGGGATATCCAAAGAACTCCAAGGGATATTTCTTCTATTGCGAAGAGGAACAAAAGATTTATGTTTCTCGTCATGCCCACTTCTTGGAAACTCAGTTTTTGGAAAATCAGATAAGTGGGAGCGCAATAGAACTGGAAGAAATTCCAGAACCACGAGCTATTACTGAAAGCTTAGTAGAACCAGAGGGTTCGAAAGATCATGACATTCCTACGCCGCTCTACAGGAATAGTAGGCAGTCTCATCCGCCCGAGAGATACTACGGTTTTCTCATAGACGGGGATAGAGAGGATTGCATCATTGATTATGATGAGCCGACTAGCTTCCAGCAGGCCATTCAGAGCGTTGACTCGGTAAAATGGCTGGATGCAATGCGGACCGAAATGGAGTCCATGTACACCAACAAAGTATGGACGTTGGACGTTGCTCCAGATGGGGTAAAACCCGTAGGATTCAAGTGGATCTTCAAAAGGAAGATTGGTGTAGATGGACAGGTTAAGACCTATAAAGCTAGACAGGATGCAAAGGATTTTCGTCAACGACCTGGTTTGGACTATGACGAGACCTTTTCTCCAGTAGCTATGCTGAAATCCATTCGGATCCTTCTTGCCATTGCTGCCTTCCACGATTATGAGATTTGGCAGATGGACGTAAAGACCGCTTTTCTAAATGGAAATTTAGAGGAGTGTGTTTATATGGACCAGCCAGAGGGTTTCATTCAGAGTGGAAGCAGCGGAAAGGTGTGCAAGTTGCTTAAGTCCATCTACGGACTAAAGCAGGCATCGCGGAGTTGGAACATCTGTTTTGATGAGACGGTCAAAGAATTTGGCTTTATCAAAATTCCAGATGAACCATGCATCTATAGTAGATTTGTAGCGAGAACTGTAGTATTCCTCATTTTATACGTGGATGACATTCTCTTAATAGGAAATGACATTCCTATGCTACAATCTATCAAAGGGTTCTTGTCACACAGGTTCTCCATGAAAGACCTGGGTGATGCCTCATACATTCTGGGGATCCGGATCTATCGTGACAGATCCAAGAGGATACTGGGACTCTCACAGTCCAAGTACATCGACACCATACTGAAAAGATTCAGTATGGAAGATTCCAAGCGCGGTAATCTACCGTCTTGTCACGGGATCACCCTTTCCAAAGAGATGTCTCCCAAGACTGATTTGGAAAGGGATCGCATGTCTATTATACCCTACGCTTCTGCGGTAGGCTCTATAATGTATGCGATGTTGTGTACCAGACCAGATGTAGCTTATGCACTGAGTGTGGTAAGCCGGTATCAGTCAAACCCTGGGGAGAAACACCGGATAGCAGTAAAGAACATTCTCAAGTACCTGAGAAGGACTAAGGAGATGTTCTTGGTGTATGGCGGAAAAGACGTCCAGATCGAGGCCTTTGCTGACTCCAGCTTCCAGAGTGACAAGGATGATTCCAAGTCTATGTCGGGATATGTCTTTACCCTCAATGGAGAGGCGGTGTGTTGGAAGAGTTCCAAACAGGAAACCGTTGCTGACTCGACGATGGAAGCGGAATATATCGCTGCTGCAGATGCCGCAAAAGAAGCTGTCTGGATAAGGAAGTTCTTAACTGAACTTCAGGTGGTTCCGTCAGTTGTTGATCCAATACCTCTGTATTGCGACAACAACGGGGCTATAGCTTTAGCGAAGGAACCCAGGTCCCATCAGAAGTCCAGACACATCTTGAGGCGGTATCACCTGATCAGGGAGATTGTGGGTCGCCAGGAGATCGAGGTTCGGAGAGTTTCTACGGAAGATAACACTGCTGATCCACTCACAAAGGCCTTACCCCAGACTCAGTTCGAGCGGCTGATCGAGATGATAGGTCTTCGATACGCCAGTACATGGCCTTAGTGCAAGTGGGAGATTGTTAGTGTATATGCCCTAGAGGCCATTACTGGATTATACTAGTTTGTATATTACTTAATGGAAGCTTGGGATATTCACCTTGTATAGACAATCTTGCTCAATATAGTAGTATGCTACTTGGTTTGTTTCTACTTTAATGTGTACATGTGTTTATTTTAGTATATGACCTTTACACATTAGTTGAGCCCTTAGGATCTTTGCTTGATTACCAGCGTTGTGATGGCAGTCACACTAGTGGGGGCTGGGTAATCTATAAGCACATCCTTATGCAGGTCCCTAGTCGCAGGACTATCGAGACAGGGCATTGATACTCCGGAGTAGACTAGCGTATGCGCTTCTCATCCCAGTGTGGGAGACGGTCTGTTCCACAGCCGTCAGTACGTCGTACTTGAGATAGTATGCGGGTGCTCGTTGGGTTACGAGTACACTGGACAGGACTCGTCGGGAACTGTTGGTTGGTACTATACCTATCGTCAGTTATCAGTTCCCAGGTGACATGAGTACAGCTTAGTCCGCTGACTTGACACTGTCACTTCGCCTCGAGTGTGTTCCTACTGTACTTAGATTACTACCCTACCACGGCTCAAAGGAGTCGTGAAAACAGGTAGTAGTTGGGTGCAGTCCTGAAGCACTTGGAGGCAGTGACGGTTAGACAGGATTCGTCTCTCCCGATATTGGGGGTTGACATCGCGCTGTGTCTAGGAGAGCCATTACACGAGTAGTCCCTGGCCAGGGCAAGCGAGATATACTGGTAGGTTTCCAGTGCTATCTCAGGGTGTTCTGGGCTACACTCCGACACGACTTGTACCGCTATTAGGGGACTGATGTTTACCGCACCCTAGGCCCGCCATGCGATGTATCAGATGAACAGACCGGACTGTATAGAGATTGTCACATTCAGACTCAGTAGGAATTCAGATGGGTTTCACCTCGTCAGTCTTCTTGTCGGCATCTACCTGGGGACCGTTACGCACAGCTAGTGCCGCTTGCGGTCTGTGGTTAAACCCACTGCCAGCGTAGTGTCGAGTCTTTAGAGTCCCACACAGAAAGCTATTCTCCTTTAGGCAAAAGAGTAGAGGTCGCATGGTTTTGCGATAGGGTTCGGTCACATCCATGCACTTGTGCACGTTTGGTGTCCGGACAGTTAACACTAGCGGGCTTTGGTTTAAGCCAGATCCTAGTGTACATTTTGGGATTAGTTTTATCTCGTTTGTATTCATGTTCCTCGGAACGCGGATGCGGGTGTGTATGCACAGTTTACAGAGAGACAGAGGCAGAGGATTCTCATTGGGGTTGTTGACTGTTGACTGTTGACTATTGACTTTTGGCTAAACCCTAATGAGAATAAGAAATATAATTAACAATAATATTAATTAAGTGTTATAGTGACATGGTTGTTGAGGGGTTGACTTTGTTGACTTGTTGACTTTGTTGACCGGTTGACTAGGTTGGACTAGTTGACCATCATCATGACAATGGCTATCATTTCATGGCAAAGACTTTTTCTTGCTTGTTTATTTATGCAAAATGAGTGCATGAAATGATATAGCCATTTTGACTTGAACTATCACATAATACTTGATTACTATTTTGTTATGATGGTTTTGGATTATGAGAGCTTGGATGGTAAAAGAGTTACTCATTCTCTCATTTCATTTCTCTCTCTTGCTTGAGCTCTCCCTCTTGCTTTTCCTCTTGCTCTCTCTCTAGCTCAAGGCAACACCCTCTCATGAGTTGAGAAACATTGCCTTAGAGATAAAAGAAAACCCAAATCACTTCTCTACTCATCCTAGTTCACAAGGTTTAGCAAACCAAGTGTTCTAGTTTCTTCAAGTTCGAAGAAGAAGCCAAAGGTAGAAGCTTTCAAGTGGATCCATCTTCGGCGCAAGGAGACGACAAGGTGAGGCCGTACACCAGAAAGAGTTGAAGACGAAGGAGTTCAAGAAAGGTATAGCCCCCTAACCGAGTAGGTAAAACTCTAGTTAGGTTGTTAGTTAGTTGTTTAACAAAGATCCGTATTTTGAGTCCATGTTACCACCTCTTGAAAAATCGTTTTTCATCATTTCCGCAAGCCCGTAAGTACCGGGAGAGGTAACGTGGACTTACAATTTTGGGGAGGCGAATCTGTCAGGGTGAAGCACGCCCTTGGGGACAGGCCAATAACATTGGATTGATCCCGCGACCGCCCACTGGATATTTGCAGTGGGCCCGGTACATCTTATCAGCGAAGAGGACCCATCTGATGAAGATTGGTTTGTATTCGGCCATCTACGTCTGGCTCTTTGAGTATCCCTCTCCTCCAACGTGGTGGGTTAAGGCTTTTATTGAACAATGGAATATCCACACCCACACCTTCCTGACGACGGATAGGGAAGTCTCTATCTCTTTGGAGGAATTTGCTGAAATCTCGGGTTTGCCGATGAGGGGGGAGCATTACGAGGAGCTGCTTCCTCCTGACGAATACGTCTTTGCCACCAAGCCGCTGGTGTTTGATCTGACTCCGGAGAACGCTATTCAGCACCAGTTTCCGGGCTTGGTGAAGGTGCTGGACATCTATGAAGGGCTCTATCTGGAATCAGGTGTCCGGGGAGTCAGTTTCGCAGATTTTATTGCCCGCTTCATCCAACCGGAGTTCCTATCGAAGTGGAGCGAGAAGTTCGCCCAGCTTGATGACCCTTTTGGCTTCGGCTTGGACCGCCGACCCACACGGAGGATGATCGTAAGGACTTTTATCTCCCCAGCACCGCCGTCATGCCCTTGTTAGAAATCGCCGTCCCGGGCATGGATGAGGAGACCTTTTTTGTAAAGTTCCTGGGATTGTGGTTGTGCAGCTTTGCGCTCCCCATGCACCCGCGCCACATGGGGCCATCTGTTTTCTACCCAGCACATCGGATGGTGGCTTGCCTGCAGTTGACAGTAGGAATCGCCGGGCTGGCTCACCTTTATAATGGACTTAGCATAGCGGCGGACGCTAATGAGCCTGGTGTGCAACCTGCTAACTTCTCGATGCACTACTTCACCTCTTGGATGGAAATGCATGTGCACGGGGTGTTCGGCGCCCATAAGATCCCTCCGTTTTTTGAGAAGTGCAGACTTCCAAGAGTTATGCGGTTGGTCGACGCTTCGATCGTGGTTGCGCCTCCGCGGGAGGCTAGGGGGTTGCTCCTTCGTCCACACCTGGTCGGAGCGAAGGTTTCTTTTTTGGATAAGGTCATAACTATAGGCTCAGAAACCTCCAAGTCGGTGGTGGCGTTGCGCGACGATTTTAAGGATGGGGCCTCTATATTGAAAGCCCGGGAGATCCTTCACCTCTACTCCATTCGGCTGGGCTACCTGGTGTTCAGGCAGAATGAGATGGCGCTCTTTATGAGGTATAACCCTCACCGGTTTACCCAACAATCCATCTATCACCAGGGGATCCCGCTGGAGGCGTTCCAGGAAGAGCCTGCGGCCAGCCGGGAGGGGATAAGGAGTGCGATGCACCATTTCATGCGGCTTAACATGGGCTCCTATTTCTTCATCAGCAAGCCGAGCTGCGTTCCCAAGGTCCTCAACGCGTACGTGGCTTGGTACGCGCATGCAATGGGTCCCGTTATCCATATGGAGAAACGCATGCTGGTTGACCGCAAAGGTGCGCCTCCCGGCGGCGACCGTAAGTCTCCCCTGAAGCCAAGGACCCCGGTCGTTCCTCCGCTGAAAGATGCTGGAGCTGGGCCACCGCGTGCGTTGAGCCCTCCACGCGGACTACCTCTTGATATTACGGATGTGCCACCAGCGCCCCGTGCTCCAGTGGAGAAGGTAAATGTGGTATCGCCGGAGTCCGGCATAGGCGCGGATATCGGGACCCGTCGCCCTAAGGTGCCTGCAAAGCGCAAGTCGATCTCGGGTGCACCCAGGGCTGGCGAGCAGAAGAGGAAGAAGAAGTCTCTCTTCTCATCTGACGTTGCTTTCGGTCAGGAACCTCATGCTCCTTATAGCGAAGGTTTGGGCGAGTACGGGACCAATAAAGGATTGGTTATTCCGCCAGATGACACTGATCTGGCGGCCGCCATCGCAGCTTCAGAGCGATTGGCGAGGCACGACGCATGGCTAGCTAAGCTTGCACAATCGGGTAATTACTAGTCGCATTTTTTTTATCGCATCGTACTTTTATTATTGTCTTTAACTAATGCTTTTCCCTTCTTTTCTTCAAACAGGCATCACCACTGAAGAAGCCATCGCTGCTTCCCTCAAAACTTTTCAGGAGGAAGAACGACTAAGAACATCCTTAGGCCTCGATACATTTCGATTTATTAAATCTTTATTCTCCTTTTATTATGGTTGATCTAACCCTTTCTTTTTCTCATCACAGGAACCACAATGCCGGTCCCGCCAAGTGACGCAGAGACTCTTCCCGGGCCAGCCACTGATGTTTCGGCCTCTTCGGGGCTACCGCGAGAGACCCGACTTGAAGAGCCGATGAGAGATGCCTTGAAGGCTCTGGAGGCAACTCTAAACGAGGACGACGACACCTTGAAGAAGGAAGCGTCGAAGAGGTCCGTCGCGACGGCCCGGGAGGAGAGGAAGCGGTTGAGGCACGAGGCGAAGGCACGCAGGGCTGCTTTGGCCGTGGGAGCGGGCCCAAGCACCGTCCCTCGTGCTGATACTCCCTCGAAAGAGCCCTCGGTCGTCTTGTCCACAGCTCACAGTCAGGCGGTGCGCGCAAATAGGGAGGCTAACGATAAGTCCACCTCAGATAATGTATTCTTCAAAGTTTTGTTGTAAGAATTGTAAACCTGTCGGTTCTTATATATCTTATCCTGCAGGGCCAAGTCCAACCGAAGGGGAGGCGGAAACCGTCGAACCTCAGGGGACATAGGAAGAGGCATCGGCTGAACACGAGCCGACAGTGGGCAACGTCGCCGGGGTCGCTGAAACTGAGCTGAGAGCTGAGGGAGCTGCACCAGAGATGGTCGTTGATGTCGAGCCTTAGGTGGCGGCAAATGAGATGACCGCTATAACTGAGCCTGGGGCAGCGACGGGCAGAGCGTCTGAGACTGGTGACCCCATAACGACGGCAGATGAGACAGCAGCGGCCGCCGAGCCTGAAGGAGTAGCGGGCGAGATGGGTGTGACTCCCGGGGACGAGCCAGTCACTCTTTCCCAAGAGTCTGGAAATGCTCCAATCATTGCTCTCCCCGTCTACGGACCTTCGCCGTCTTCTAGTCGTGTGAGCAAGACAACGGCCCCAGTCGAGTCGGGTGATGAAGCTACGGGCGGTGGACTCACGTCGATGGAGGAGGGAGACGCCTCCGTTTCGGCTGGCGGCTCATCAGGTAAATTTCAGGTTACCGTCCCCCTCCTTTTTTTATCTTGCAATCCTTTATGACAGGTTTATCTTTGTTTTTAACGCAGGTGCGGCCAGTGCTGATGCTCCATTGCTCGAGGGAGCGCCGTCAACTGTAGGGTTCCTAGGCACTCTTATGAAGGTTCATAAGGCATCAAACATGCCCGAATAAAATTTTAGACGTGCCGAACAACCCTAAGCCGGGATCTTAGCTAGATTATTAGGGTTTAACATGCAAATAAACATCTTTACTACTAAGTGTGAGGGATTACAACCGTTGTAGTCTGCTCCTTCGCTTCACAAGCTCTGAGTAGAAGTCCCTTCGCAGCGATCCATGATCTCCCGGACTCAAGAGAGGCTCCACGACTCGAATGATCCATGCTAGTTTGTAGTGCTCCGCTTCTCCGATGATCTACGTCGAAATTGCTATAACTTAAGCTCTCTCACTCTAATGAGGTGAACACCCTAATCTAATGGGCTAGATTAGATGAGGATGATGGAGTAGTATTTATGCTTTCTTTTTATATCATTTTCTCACAAGAAATCATCACAAAAGAAATAACTAGTGAGCTCTTTCAAAAACTCAAGAGAGAAGAACATGAAGAATAATGAGATAAATCCTTTTGTGATGAATAGTAGATAAGAATATATGATTGATTATGGAACCATGGTCAAGGATGAGAAGCTTAACCTTTGTAGAGAATAAACTAGAGCTAGGGTTTGGTTAGGTTAAGGAATGTGTCATGGATAAATATCAACCATAATATCTTAACCAAGACAAAGGGAAATCCTTCTAGAATGAGCAAGAAGGAGCTAACCCTAATCAAACCCTAATCTATTTTTATCATCACTAAACATGTTTCATAATAAATCATATCATGTTACTATAATATATATCACATATATTATATTAGTAACAAAAGAAAATAATACAATTAATATATATCGCATATATATCAATGTATTATCCGGTGAGAAAATAAAATAATAAAGCGAGCCAATATTAGATAATGTAATACAATATATCATATATATTATTATACATTAAATCATCGAATCAACACTTGATTCGACAATCCGGCTATATCGAATATAACCGACTAATATATCATGTACCGATTCATCGAATCAACACTTGATCCGATGTCCCGGTTCATATTTAAATATCGCGAGAATATAATACGGTATCTCATATCGCATTATCCTCGGTCCTGCACTTATCACATATGTGCCTCTACTCCGTTTTTCCTGAGCCAAGAAACCTCTGTGTAGGACTCTACAGAATCGTCAATACGCCGGTAGCAGGTGATGATCATATCAAACACCCATAAGCTGCAAGCGGTCAGCTAAACGTAACAACCACCCAGGTATTGAGCGATCAGAAGATCAACAAGCTAGCCTGTACGTTCTCCTGTGAATCCAATCAGTAACACTCCCGTACAGTCCGGTCTGTTCGTCTGATATGTCACATATCAAGTTTAGGGGTGGTATACGTCAGACCCCAGTAACCGATAAGTCATGTCGATGTGAGGCTCATAACAGGTCGAGAAACTACTGGTAACACTTACCAGTATATCTCTATATCAGCTCTGGCCAGGGACTTCCAGTTATAGCCAATCGAACACAGCACAACATCAACTCCCTATACCGGGAGAGAGGAATACCCTCCTATCGATCATTGCCTCCATGTGATTCGGGACTGTACCCAAAAGCCACAGTTTTGCATGCCCTCTTGGACGTGGTAAGATGGAAATCAAAGCACAATGGGAATCACACAAGACTCTATGACGATCTCGGGTCTACAGACTACCCTATATAAGTGTCACCGGAGAACTGCCATCTGACGTGTGGTATATCACCATCTGGGACTTCTCGGCGAGTCCGTACAGTGTACCCAGTCTCCACTGAGCACCCGTACACCATCCTTGATGTCAAACACCGATGGATATGGGATCATCCATCGCCCATCATATGGGTCAAGATGCGTATACGCTAGTCTACTCTGGTGTATCGATGCCCTGTCTCGATATACCCTCGACTAGGAACTGTTATAGGATGTACTCATCGACTACCGTGGCCCCACTAGTATGATCTCATCATAGTCCCAGTAGTCGAGTACAGATCCTAAGGGCTTTATCAACATGTGAGAGAAAGACAGTAAACCAGTACAAGTCAACATGTTAAGATAAAGTGAAACCAAATAGCATACTATCATGACGAGCAAGAAAGTCCTCTCTGTATATATCCAAGCATCCATCGTAATATACATCATATGTACAACAATGGCCTCTAGGGCATATACACAACTAACAATCTCCCACTTGCACTAAGGCCAGCTGCTGTAGTATCTCATACCTAGCATCCCGAATAATCTCTCAAACTATATCTGGGGAATGGCCTTCGTGAGTGGATCCGCAGTGTTGTCCTTCGTATCTACTCTCCTGACCTCAATCTCCCGGCGATCAACTATCTCCCTGATCAGGTCATACCGCCTTAGAATATGTCTGGACTTCGAATGGGATCTGGGTTCCTTGGCCAAAGCCACAGCTCCATTGTTATCGCAATACAGAGGTATTGGATGCTCAATGGATGGAACCACACCTAGTTCACTAATGAACTTCTTTATCCAGACAGCCTCTTTGGCAGCATCGTTGGCAGCGATGTATTCAGCCTCCATCGTCGAGTCTGCAACAGTATCCTGTTTGGAACTCTTCCAACATACCGCCCCTCCATTGAGGGTAAAGATAAATCCAGAGTGCGACTTAGAGTCTTCCTTATCACTTTGGAAGCTGGAATCGGTAAAGGACTCCACCCGGAGTTCTCCGTTACCATACACCAAGAACAAGTCTTTAGTCCTTTATAAGTACTTGAGAATGTTCTTCACAGCTGTCCAGTGACTCTCTCCAGGATCTGCTTGATACCGACTCACTACACTTAGTGAGTATGCTACATCGGGTCTGGTACATAGCATCGCATACATTATAGAGCCTACTGCCGAAGCATAGGGTATCCCTTGCATGCGAGCTCTCTCCAAATCAGTCTTGGGAGACATCTCTTTAGAGAGAGTGAGTCCAGAGATCGTGGGATGGTTCCCACGCTTGGATTCTTCCATACTAAACCTCTTTAGTATGGTGTCAATGTACCTGGATTGGGACAATCCCAGTATCCGTTTAGATCTATCTCTATAGATCATGATTCCTAATATGCAGGAGGCATCACCTAGATCTTTCATTGAGAATCTTTGTGATAAGAAGAGCTTGACTGATTGCAGCATAGGAATGTCATTTCCTATCAAGAGTATGTCATCCACGTACAATACGAGGAAGACAACCTTACTCTCTGCTACCTTCTTATAGATACAAGGTTCATCTATATTTTTGATGAAGTCAAACTCTTTGACTACAACGTCAAAATAGATGTTCCAACTCCGCAATACTTGCTTTAACCCATAAATGGATTTAAGCAGCTTGCACACCTTTCCGCTGCTCCCAGTATCTACGAAGCCCTCTGGCTGAGTCATGTACACGCACTCCTCTAAATCACCGTTTAGAAAGGCGGTCTTAACATCCATTTGCCAGATTTCGTAGTCACGGTATGCAGCAATGGTAAGTAAGATCCGGATGGACTTAAGCATAGCCACTGGAGAAAAGGTTTTGTCATAATCCACACCTGGTCGTTGACGAAAAACCTTTGCTATAAGTCTAGCTTTGAAAGTCTCAACTTTTGCATCTACACCAAATTTCCTTTTAAAAATCCACTTTCTCCCAATGGGTTTTACCCCTTCAGGTGCATTTTCCAAAGTCCATACTTTGTTGGTGTACATGGATTCCATCTCAGATCGCATTGCATCCAGCCATTTCATAGAGTCACCATTCGTGATGGCATGCTCGAAACTAGTTGGGTCATCATCTTCCATGATGCAATCCTCGCTTCCACTATCAATGAGAAAACCGTAGTATCTCTCAGGTGGACGAGAAACCCTACTAGATCGGCGGAGAGGCTGGGGTTCGTCGGGTACTACTGAATCCTCTGGTTCTACCAAGTCTTCTGTTATAGTTTGTGTTGCTGGAACCTCTTCCAGTTCTACCTCAATGCCACTATTCTGTTTCATAAGAAAACCTTTTTCTAAGAAAGTGGCATGTCGAGAAACAAACACCTTTTGTTCCTCGGGGTGGTAGAAGATATGCCCTTGTGAATTTTTAGGATATCCTACAAACTTACATAAGACAGATCTTGCCTCGAGTTTGTCCGGATTTTGCCTTTTGACATAGGCCGGACAACCCCATATCTTAATATAATTAAGATGTGGTCTCTTCCCTTTCCATATCTCATATGGAGTGGTAGGCACAGATTTGGTGGGAACTCTATTCAATAGGTCTATGGCTGTCTCAAGCGCATACCCCCAGAAGGAAATAGGTAACTCAGCTGTACTCATCATCGAGCGCACCATATCTAATAAGGTGCGATTCCTCCGTTCCGATACACCGTTGTGCTGTGGTGTATAAGGAGGAGTAGGCTGAGAGAGAATCCCATTCTCTTTTAGATAATCTAGGAACTCATTGCTTAAGTATTCTCCTCCTCGATTAGATTGAAGAATCTTAATACTTTTGCCCGTTTGGTTATCTACTTCGTGCTTATATTCTCTGAATTTCTCAAAAGCTTCAGACTTGTGTTTCAACAGGAACACCTGCCCGTATCTAGAGAGATCGTCAGTGAATGTAATGAAGTAGGAAGAACCGTTCCTGGCGTGTGTAGACATGGGACCGCATACATCACTATGTACCAGTCCTAAGAGTTCCGTAACTCTTTCTCCGTGTCCACTAAACGGAGCTTTGGTCATTTTTCCTTTGAGACATGAATGGAAAGTATCATAAGATGATAATTCGAACGGATTCAAATATCCATCTTTATGTAACTTAGCCAGTCGTGTCGCATTGATATGACCAAGTCTATAATGCCACAAGAAGGATTCGTTCATTTCTGAACTCTTCCTCTTGTGTGTGTTTTGTATATTGAGGACTGTATTTTGATTTAGAATGAATATGCCATTATGTAACGAGCCTGATGCAATCAACTTTTGATCTAGGAATATGTTCATAACATTATCTTGTACTACAAAATTATATCCTTCTTTACTTAATAAAGAACTTATATAATGTAGCACATCATGTTCGGTATATAATAACACTCATTCAGAATCAGTGTATCACCACTTGGTAATACAAGGTGATATTCGCCAACTGCTTTGGCTGCAACATTTGCCCCATTCCCTACTTGAACGGAATGATCACATTTTCCCAGTTCTCTACCTTTCCTCAGCCCATGTAACAATTTACATATGTGGGATCCTGATCCGGTATCTAATACCCAGGACGTAGGGTGAACTGAGAAACAGTTCTCAATAACTAACACACCTGAAGAAGATGCATCAACATGCATGTTCTTTTGGGCGGCTTGAGAATCCAGATTTTCTCCTATTCCCTGTTCAGTCTTATAACTCTAATAAGAAAAAACGGGTCCAACATTCCCCTGCTCAGTATAATAAGCGGGTTCAGTCAATATATCCATATTATTATCTTGATTATGGCCTGACATGGTCGCTACCTGGAGAGAGAGAGAAGAAAACACTTTAGCGTATGCTCTTGCAAGATTATATTGGTTATTATCTTATCTAATCAGGATGTCTCCCACTGTTTTTATCAAATCTTCCTTCAAACCCTAAAAGGTAAGATTAGCCGGGATTAATTATACCCTAAAATTTCGTCAATCTTTCAGCCAGATCAGTGTCGGTACTTGAGGGAGGTTCCCCGTGCTTTCGCACGGACCTAATTAAAGTAAATCTCATTTTCCCAGAGGCGTAACCCCGTTAACACTTTTCTAGACACCTACTTGATCGGTTAATTGTCCCGTGTAAAACTCTCCCAGGAGTAATTCTTACTCGCAGTGGGTATCGGGATCCAACTATCTCATAGGAGGTATGCAATCTCATTGCAAATTTCAACACTTGAAATTCCCTATAATATTTTTTACCCCTAGCGTGCTATAACCTTGACGCATGCCAAACAACCTATAGTCCGCTAGTCAAGTTCAACCCGTACAATTCGTGATTGAATTAAACCCATCTGTACGATTCTTGACGCATGCCAAACAACGCCGTACGAATACCCTAATCCAATCGCATCTCATTCTACAGATAAGTAATAATCAGCTACCGTACACTACGCCTTGACGCATGCCAAACTACCGCAGCACGAATACTAAATATTACTTATCTGAATTGACGGAGGGCTACGCAGGTTTTTCAGAAAACCATGAGCGTAATGAACTTGATATCGTCGTAGAATCATGTGAAATTTTGAAATGGAGTGTTTTTTAGGCTTTCATTAGTTTTGCTAAAGAGGTCACTCCCGGTGAAGGGATCTCGGCTCTTTCCTCATCGAATATGGTGCAGGGTATATCATATATACCGCTATGCAAAGCAAAACTCTAAAAAGCAATCAAAAAACAAACCGAGTTTTGTAGCATCTGCCAGTTTCGCTAAAGAGGTCACTCCCGGTGAAGGGATCTCGGCTCTTTCCTTATCGAATAAGGTGCAGGGTATATCATATATACCGCTATGCAAAGCAAAACTGTAGCTACCCTTTTTATAAAGTTTTGATTCTACAACATCTTTTAGGTTTCTTTTCTTTTTATTAATCTCATTAATAAAATCCCATCAGCTTATGCTTCCTAAGCATCACAGAAGAAACGAAAGTAGTAATATTTATATATCAGCATATATATATATATATATATATATATATATATATAGTATAAGCATTCGTCTAAGGCAGTAATATGATCTCATCACAGAACATTGCAGCAGAAGAACATATATGAAATATTGGATATACTAGGATGTCCGTGTTTTCAATACGAGCCTGTATAAAACACGGATTCCACGGTCGCGATGAATAGCCAAACCCACATCCCTAGACCCCTACGAGAGCGGCAAGTAACACTGCCAATTCTACGGTTAGGAGACCCAGTCTCGACTCCTCGAGATGGCCCTCCCACTAGACCCTAGAACCCAGTTACTTGTGCTCCCCTCCTTAGGTCTACTTAATGCGGAAAAGTAAATAATATACACTGGTGACATCAACCTCATCCCGGAAGTTCCCCAATAAAAGAATATTACATACAAATGAATTTTACATGAATGAAAATAAAAACCCTCATCTCACATAAAACCCCCGGCTATTCAGAACACGACGATCCAATATAACATATCACAGCAACACATAATATCACATATCATCAACGTAAGTAAGTATGCATACACCGATCGTCGTTGATGTATAGCAACAAAAACCGGCAATACAACTACATACTACACTTACGGTCATAGAAAAGAAATTGTAAAACTACAATATTTGGAATCCACATTTACTTTAGACATCGTAAATCCAAAATCTCACATACTTCACATTTCATGCCTAACTCTATGAATTCCACATATTGTATCACATTCCAGATAAATAGACATTATTAAACTTTCCGAACAGATAATCAAATACCCAAAATTTCCTAAATTGCTCAACACTTGAGCAGAGTTCAAATAATCCCAGAATATATCACAATACCGGTGATCCAGCCGTAGAAGGGTCAAGCCAACGCCTCACATGTGGCATGCCGTACTGCCCCAAACCCTAAGGTTTAGAGGCAGTTCAAGACGGTCACATAATCGAGTTAAGGTTTGTTGTCTTCTAGAGGGTCCACCGTGTTACTTGCACATTATTCCGAAATATTTAAACCCGATAAAAATTCAACACTTGAAAGTTTTTCGTGCCAGGAAAAAATGAGTTAATGATATCTGTTCGAACAATTTAACAGTTTCTAAATACCCGGAAAACATAACAAAAATAATTTTTCCGATCGAATCAACGATTACAAAATAAACCCCAATATACTCAACACTTGAGTCAGTTTAAAAATACCCAAAAAATAGCAATTACAGAAACAAGTGTTACTGTGCAAAAATGATGGCATAATTCCTTTTTATTGCCAAGGATCCGCGGCCCAAGCGCGGTACGGCCACGGTTCCGCGGCGGTTTGTAGGCATTATACTGTCGTTTTTCACCAAAATTCTTAATTTTCCCTGCTTATTTTTTTAGGTATTTTTAATTCAGAAAAATCACAATTTTTAAAAAATATCCAGAGAGGGGTTCATTTTCGTCGTATCGGGTTCGATCGGAGTTTTAACTTGGTATACACGTCGCCTAATGCTCTAGCTAGGCTCTGATACCACTGTAGGGTTCCTAGGCACTCTTATGAAGGTTCATAAGGCATCAAACATGCCCGAATAAAATTTTAGACGTGCCGAACAACCCAAAGCCGGGATCTTTGCTAGATTGTTAGGGTTTAACATGCAAGTAAACATCTTTACTACTAAGTGTGAGGGTTTACAACCTTTGTAGTCCGCTCCTTCGCTTCACAAGCTCCGAGTAGAAGTCCCTTCGCCGCGATCCATGATCTCCCGGACTCAAGAGATGCTCCACGACTCGAACGATCCATGCTAGCTTGTAGTGTTCCGCTTCTCCGATGATCTACGTCGAAGTTGCTATAACTCAAGCTCTCTCACTCTAATGAGGTGAACACCCTAATCTAATGGGCTAGATTAGATGAGGATGATGGAGTAGTATTTATGCTTTCTTTTTATATCATTTTCTCACAAGAAATCATCACAAAAGAAATAACTAGTGAGCTCTTTCAAAAACTCAAGAGAGAAGAACATGAAGAATAATGAGATAAATCCTTTTGTGATGAATAGTAGATAAGAATATATGATTGATTATGGAACCATGGTCAAGGATGAGAAGCTTAACCTTTGTAGAGAATAAACTAGAGCTAGGGTTTGGTTAGGTTAAGGAATGTGTCATGGATAAATATCAACCAAAATATCTTCACCAAGACAAAAGGAAATCCTTCTAGAATGAGCAAGAAGGAGCTAACCCTAATCAAACCCTAATCTATTTTTATCATCACTAAACATGTTTCATAATAAATCATATCATGTTACTATAATATATATCACATATATATTATATTAGTAACAAAAGAAAATAATACAATTAATATATATCGCATATATATCAATGTATTATCCGGTGAGAAAATGAAATAATAAAGCGAGCCAATATTAGATAATGTAATACAATATATCATATATATTATTATACATTAAATCATCAAATCAACACTTGATTCGACAATCCGGCTATATCGAATATAACCGACTAATATATCATGTACCGATTCATCGAATCAACACTTGATCCGATGTCCCGGTTCATATCTAAATATCGCGAGAATATAATACGGTATCTCATATCACATTATCCTCAGTCCTGCACATATCACATATGTGCCTCTACTCCGTTTTGCCTGAGCCAAGAAACCTCTGTGTAGGACTCTAAAGAATCGTCAATACGCCGGTAGCAGGTGATGATCATATCAAACACCCACAAGCTGCAAGCGGTCAGCTAACCGTAACAGCCATCCAGGTATTGAGCGATCATAAGATCAACAAGCTAGCCTGTACGTTCTCCTGTGAATCCAATCAGTAACACTCACGTACAGTCCGGTCTGTTCGTCTGATATGTCGCATATCAAGTCTAGGGGTGGTATACGTCAGACCCCAGTAACCGATAAGTCGTGTCGATGTGAGGCTCATAACAGGTCGAGAAACTACTGGTAACACTTACCAGTATATCTCTATATCAGCCCTGGCCAGGAACTTCCAGTTATAGCCAATCGAACACAGCACAACATCAACTCCCTATACCGGGAAACGCGAATCCCCTCCTATCGCTCATTGCCTCCATGTGATTCGGGACTGTACCCTAAAGCCACCATTTTGCACGCCCTCTTGGACGTGGTAAGGTGGAAATCAAAGCACAGTGGGAATCACACAAGACTCTATGACGATCTCAGGTCTACAGACTACCCTGTACCAGTGTCACCGGAGAACTGCCATCTGACGTGTGGTATATCACCATCTGGGACTTTTCGGCGAGTCCGTCCAGTGTACCTAGTCTCAACTGAGCACCCGTACACCATCCTTTATGTCAAACACCGATGGATATGGGATCATCCATCGCCCATCATATAGGTCAAGATGCGTATACGCTAGTCTACTCTGGTGTATCGATGCCCTGTCTCGATATACCCTCGACTAGGAACAGTTATAGGATGTACTCATCAACTACCGTAGCCCCACTAGTATGATCTCATCATAGTCCCAGTAGTCGAGTACAGATCCTAAGGGCTTTATCAACATGTGAGAGAAAGACAGTAAACCAGTACAAGTCAACATGTTAAGATAAAGTGAAACCAAATAGCATACTATCATGACGAGCAAGAAAGTCCTCTCTGTATATATCCAAGCATCCATCATAATATACATCATATGTACAACAATGGCCTCTAGGGCATATACACAACTAACATCAACTACTACCTTGGCGGTGGTCACCTCTCAGCCTTCTCTTGTACCATCGCAGATGTTGGAAGGTATGGATTTGCAACCCATCAGTTTTATCTTTCAGCCGCATAATTTATATACTAATGTCGTACTTATTGTGTCTTTTCAGGAGTGCTTTTTGATCATCTCTATCAGGTGTTTCACCCGCACTTCTCCTTCCCATCTGAACTCGCTTCTTCCTTCGGTGGCACTGGTGAGTATATTTTCCATTTGATGTCATTCTTTTTTCAGTAATGGAATTATTTCTGACTTTCCCTCATCCTGATTGCAGTGCTACAAATCAAAGGAGGGGCTGAAAGATCGGTCACGCCACCAGCCCTCCCGGCCTTGCCACCTGCTGCAGCTGGTATAGTAAACTTATCGCATCGATGACTTTTTTGTTGTATTTCTTGAACCGTCATCTAATCGTATTTTATTCTTTCAGCTGTCGTTCCGATTCCGGCGCCCTTTGAGTCTCGCGTTATAATGCAGGCAGGCCCCTTCCTGAGACGTCCATCTTCAAAGGGTGCTGTAATGAGCTTGGGCATGCTGAGCGGATACGTCGAGGAGATTGACGCAGACGCTCTCCCATCTGCTGCGGATTTCGCTGTGGAGGTTAACCCAATGTTGGCGGCGCTTGTGAATTTTCATGATGGAGGCGTCGTCGAGCTTTGGGTCAATCACTGCAGGGAAATCGAGGTCCACCTGCATCAGCTGGAGTCGATGCGTCCTGCCCCTGAGGTTTTAGCCTTGAGTACTCAACGGGCAGCATGGATCGAGCAAAGTGCTTCTTACTTCCGCCATTTGGAACAAGAAGCAGCTTTAAGGCTGAAGGAATGTCAAGAGTCTTCAAGCGAGACTGCTCGCCTTTGTGCTAAAGTTGAGGCGAACGCTGCCCAGATGAAGGCTATCTTCGAGGGCCTTCTGGAGCGTATCTCTAATGGGCTAACACTGAAGCGGAAGCTTGATGCCACTGAGCGTGACGCCCCTGGCCGCGAAGCAGCTCAGCAGGCCGTTGGGGAGCAGCTTGCATCCTTCTTGCAACAACGGGCTCAAGAAGAAGCGGAACTGGCGTTGGTGGCTGACCAGGAAAAGGCATGGAAGGAAGTGCGCGAACAACTGATAGGGCTATTTAAGACGCTTCCTTCCCAATAGCTGCCCTTGTATCAATATGCTTGTAATAATTTTCTTTTTCGAATAAGATGTATCCATACTTTATTCTTTTGTACGATTCACCTTGTACTTGATCGAATTAATAAATAAAGATACACATTTTTTCTTTGCAATGTCTTGTATCATTTATTTGCTTTTTCTCTTCTCTTATTATCAGCATCCTGTCTTGATAAACAGATAATAGAGTAAGCATCTTGGTTTCTTCACGAGATAGCGATGGCTTAGGCCGCAGGTTCAGATCTGCTGCCTAAGACTTTTCAACTCTATGAGCCGTAAGGGTCTCACAGAGACTTTTATCCCTACGGATCGAGAGGATATCATAAGTGGATTTTCTCCTTAGGAATCGTGAGGATTCCTAAGTGCGTTTTCTCTTATAAGTCGTAAGGATCTTATAAGAGAATCTTCCCTCTTACGATTCGAGAGGACTCGTAAGCGGTTGTTTCCCTCCTTGTCGGGATTCGACTTTGGAGAGTGAGACCCGTGGATAGTATTCAAGAGACCGTTTTAGACCGACTTGCAGGATCCCAGTGCTTAGGAAACAAGTTTTTTAATCCCTGCTGCCTAAGGCTTTATCTTCCAAGTCGAAACGAATCGGGAGGTCCTCGCGAAGACATTAATTTTCTCACGGGTCGAGACGAATCGAGCAGTTCTCGTCAAGGACACTAATTTTCCTGAGTTGAAGTATTTTTTCGAGGACGCTGGTTTCCTCGAGGTTGAAACGAATCGGAATATTCTTGCGGAGACACTGGTTTCTCTGCGGGCCGACGCGAATCATGAGGATCTCATCAAGGACGCTAGTTTCCGTGAATTGAGGTATTCGCCAAGGACACTGGTTTCCCTGGGGTCGAAACGAATCGATGTATTCCTGCAAAGACGCTAGTTTCTCTGCGGGTCGACGCGAATCAGGATTTTCTCGTCAAGGACACTGGTTTCCCTGAGTCGAAGGATTTTGCCGAAGACACTGGTTTCTTCGGGGTTTAAACGAATCGGAGTATTCCTGCGGAGACACGGGTTTCTCTGCGGGCCGACGCGAATCAGGAGGCTCTCATCAAGGACGCTAGTTTCCCTGAATTGAGGTATTTGCCAAGGACACTGGTTTCCCTGGGGTTGAAACGAATCGATGTATTCCTGCAAAGGCGCTAGTTTCTCTGCGGGTCGATGCGAATCAGGATTTTCTCGTCAA
The DNA here is from genome assembly GCA_030015575.1 of Agapanthus africanus. Lineage (NCBI taxonomy): Eukaryota > Viridiplantae > Streptophyta > Magnoliopsida > Asparagales > Amaryllidaceae > Agapanthus > Agapanthus africanus. The sequence goes on from JASDDO010000006.1 coordinate 218,189,579, forward strand.
GGACACTGGTTTCCCTGAGTCGAAGGATTTTGCCGAAGACACCGGTTTCTTCGAGGTTGAAACGAATCGGAGTATTCCTGCGGAGACACTGGTTTCTCTGCGGGCTGACGCGAATCAGGAGGTTCTCATCAAGGACGCTAGTTCCCTGAATTGAGGTATTTGCCAAGGACACTGGTTTCCCTGGGGTTGAAATGAATCGATGTATTCCTGCAAAGACGCTAGTTTCTCTGTGGGTCGACGCGAATCAGGATTTTCTCGTCAAGGACATTGGTTTCCCTGAGTCGAAGGATTTTGCCGAAGACACTGGTTTCTTGGGGGTTGAAACGAATCGGAATATTCCTGCGGAGACACTGGTTTCTCTGCGGGCCGACGCGAATCAGGAGGCTCTCATCAAGGACGCTAGTTTCCCCGAATTGAGGTATTTGTGGTGGTCTTCCAGGTTTTATGTAAGTTACCGTCAGAACCGTGAAGCTAGGAATTTGATCTTCGCTTCGTTTGCTGGCACTGCGTCTGTTGCATCAAGACGAATGTCGCGGTTGTCTCTAGGTTGTTAGTGAACCGTCGAGATTTGGCTTCGTTTTCTGGCGGAGCCTGTTGGGAAGGTATGGTTCCCTCTTTGTTTGTGCCATTGGATTGTATACAGGGATCGATGTGATCTCACCAGTAAGGCGAAAGTTTCATCATATATTTTTTATTATTGTTTTATTTCCGCGATGCTCTATCATTTCAGCTTTTATATCGCGAAGGTCGCGATTGCCCAATCATTTCGTCTATTTTTCGCGGTGCCCAATCATTTCGGCTGTTTATTTTATTTTTACTCGCTGCTTTTTATTGCGAGTTGCCCAATCATTTCGGCTGTTTTGTATGCATACATTTTTACTTGCTGCTTTTTATTGCAAGTTGCCCTATCATTTCGGCTATTTAGTATGCATTTTTAGCTCGCCGATTTTTATCGAGAGTGTAGAACTTGGAATCTGGTGCCAATCTCAGCATCAGCATCGCTACAACCGGAATATTGCCAGGAGCGAATCATCATTTGCCATGAAAGGACTTGGAATTTGATACCGATTTAGGCATCAGCATTGCTACAACTGGGATATTGCCAGGAGCGAATCATCATTTTCCTCTGTCGATGTTGAACAAAGGTGGCTTAGCGAACAGGGTTAAGGTCCTGTCGACTAAGGCTTTTGACTTCATGAGCCGTAAGGGTCTCACAAAGGTATTTCTCCCTACAAGTCGTGAGGATCTTGTAGGTGTATTTTCTCCTAATGAATCGTGAGGATTCCTAAGTGTATGTTCCTCTGTAAGTCGTAAGGATCCTACATGTCGGGACCCGGTTCTTGCTCACGGAACAAAGTGCCACACGGAACAAAGTGCCACGCCAATTGTCATGCCAAGGGGCGGGGGCCACCTCTTGAATCCGTGGGGGCCACCTCTTGAGTCCCTGGGACCCACTGTAGAACAATGGGGAATCTTCGGAACACATTCCGAAAGAGGACCGAACTGCATTATAAATGTAATGATACCACCCTTATTTACAGAGGCGCCTTTTAAGTGAACCGGAACTACAGGAGCTTGAGAACTCCGTAGTTAAGCGTGCTCGGGCCAGAGAAGTCTTGGGATGGGTAACCTCCTGGGAAGTGGCCCCTGGCCGGGTCCGGTTCGCTCTAAAGGGAAAAACCGTGCGGTTTCGGTCAAAGCGGACAATACCATCTGTATTGGGGCGTGGGGCGTTACATTTATGGTAATGTAACAACCCTAATTTTCATATACACATTTCTGTACAAATTTTTAAAATAAAAATTATTTTTTCATAAAGAAGTATTTTAATCTGAGCACAAGATATATATAATTAATTATTTTCTTTTTAAATAATTTCATTTTTAGGGTACATAAAATTGTTTTAAAATTGAAGTGTACTTGGAATATTTAATACTGTTGATATCATTTTAACTATCTACTTTTCTACAATAATTACAAGAAGGAGCTTGTAGCTCATTGGTAATACCTTGCACTGCTGAACCAAGCCACCAGAGTTCGAATCCCACATCCCACATTATTTTTAGCACATTTTTCTTTAAAAATTCTTGGAAGTTCAAAAGTCCACAGGCCATAACTCCCAAATAGTGAACTGAACCCAAAAAATGAACCATGCCAAAACCCTAGTCAGGAGACCCCACACCCATCGCCGACCGAAATCGGCCAGAATAGGCCAACTCGGCCGGCGGGCGGCCGGCTCCGCCGGCCGGAGTTGCGCCGACGGCCGGGGTCCCAACACCAAAGTTGCGTCGTTTGGCCTTCATTTTTAATGTAGCAGTTCTGAATGTTAAATACAACCCTTTTAATGCAAAATTTTAATGTTTTTCTTTAATTTTTACAAATTTTTTTAAATAAAAGAAGACCCTTCACCTACCCTACCTAGCTACCCTATAAATAGACCCCTACCCCTACCTTCTCATTCCAAAACCCTAGAAAAACTCTCTTGAAATTTCCACAAGAAGTGTGCTTTGAAATCGAGTTCCCGGCGAAGCCCTGACGGAATTCCGGCGACGTGTTTTGGAGCAACCGGCGACGTAACCACCCCTCGGTCTTCCACCCTAGTTCTCTTTACTCTTTAGAAGAGTTTAAACCCGTAAGTCCCATCCTTCTCACCTTTCTATTTCTTAAAAATACGGATTTATGGAACCCGACGGAAATCAGAACAAAACGATTTCCGATTCGGTTTTTCTACAAAATTTCACTTGTCACCTAATCCACAATACCTTAACATATTCATGTTGACTATTAATCACCCATAAACCAATTTAAATAAAGTTTCTCACATGAAATGATAGCTTTCTTGTAAAACCGTATTCTTTTCATAAAAATACCATGAAGTTTATTTTTCTTCGTTTAATCAATTCCCTCACTCCTAAATATGTTTATCTTGATAAATAAACTTGTAGAAATCAATTTGAATGAATTTTCACACATGAAATGATAACGTTTTCAAATACCGTATTCTTGCGCTTTAATACCTTCAAGTTTAATATATCATGTTTAACCTCTAAACTTCATTAAAACTTAAAATAAGTCACGAGGTAATGACCTAACTCTACACACACACAAATATAACCCTAATTGATAAACATCAAAATATAGAATACGAATATACAGGACTTTTCACTAAAATACCATATTCTTTATAAACCTTTTCTAAAAGTTTTAAGTTGCACACAATTCTAAATAAAATCTTTTTAAAATAAAACACGATATGTCATGGACATCGATCGTTTATCTAAACTGTCTTGTGGTGTCTAGGCAAGTGTGTCTAGGCTAGTGGTTTTTAATTAGGCCCACGACTGTGGTTCCTTCCTACTTACCTGGCACTTACCTGGCCGCAATTGACGGCGAAGAGGCGATTTGAGGCTTTTAATGACTTATCGTTTAGACCTTAGAAATGGGCTAGTTGGCTTAGAAAACCCTAGAAAATAAAATACGGAAAGTTATACTTTTTTTTCAAATAAATACCTTATATTTATAAAACCGTTTTTACTAAATGAATGGTATTTACTAAACCTAAGCAAAGCGCCGCTACAACCCACTTTTGGGGAACCCGTTAGGGAAAGTACGGTTCATCGTGCACCCGTGGGCTAGTAGTGCGAGATTCAGACCTCCGCAAGGAGCATTCGGTCTCGAAAGGTTTAAAATACGACATTTAAGGAAAATGAGATTTTGGAAAAAAAATAAAATATTTATTTAAAAATTATTCTTGTATTAATATAAATATCATTTAAACACCTATTTTATTATAATATAAAGTTTCCACTTTTTCTAAAATTACAAGTTTAAAAGTTACATTAAAATACCCTGAGTTTCAAATAAATCATTTAATACTTTTATTAGGATATATTCACTAGAATAACACAAATAAAATCCACACTCATTATAACTATAAATACGAATAACAAATACTTGAGGTGTATTTTGAAAACTATATAATAGTACTTTTTACATAAAACCCCCTCAAGTTTTATAAATTACAATAAGGCCCCTAACAATTATTGAACTTCCAATTACATTTCTTTTAGTCTGACTCGGGTTAGAGTCTGACTATTTCTGACTTGAAAATGATTCAAGTCAATCTATATTCTTTATATTTCAACTCAAGATGAATACATGAATCCTAGAATCCAGTTAACAATCTACTTGACTGAACCGAACCATGGATATTCCTTTTACATGTTTCCCAGTATTCCATTTACATGACTCTACGGTTAAAACCGTTTCCTGATATCATGGTTTCGGTCAGTCAGTTAATCAATCTTACAATCAATACAATTTTATAAGATAACAATACAAACAAGACATCGCGGGGTTTAAGGGGTAGATTGGTACGGAAGGTGTTAAAGGTGGCACGAGGTGGTAAGATTAAGACACCTAACCTGAATCCAATTGCCGTTGTTCCGGGTTGAATAACGGAGCCTTGTACTTCCATTTGCCCTGGTCTCTAGCATACTGAGACCCCTCTCGTATACACTGGCATCCTTCTGTACCAACCTACAACAACAGCGTTAACACCATACTACTATAATATGACAATACAATACAACATTAAAAGATACTCTCTCTCTCTCTCTTACTCTCTGTCTATTTCTTCCTTATCTTTGGGACTTACCGAGCGACCTGTTCGCTGACGACATTCTGTTTCTTTCTTCTTTGAATGTCGTCAAGTGCGTTGGACCAAGCTGAGATCGAGCCCACCGGTGAAGACTTGGAGCAATTTGCCGAAGACCCAGCAGTATAATTTCATTGTACACTTTCTTTTCAGTACTTTCCTTTTTCTGTTATGCCACTGTTTAGGCATCTTTATTTCAATTGTATTTTCCTTTCCATGTATTGTACAAAGAATGTTAATAAATAAAAAGTTGTTGTTCTTTTATATCATGTCTCTTGTGTATTTACTTTTATATTTCTTAGATACGCTTAGCGTATGTACTTATGAGTATATACGTGGCGGGCCTCGCCGCGTCCCCTTCGCCGTACACTGGGAAGCGGGGCGTGACATGTTTTGTTGGTGGCCCATGCAGGTCAGAGCTGTATGAATCCCTGTCATGCAGTTCTGGTCTGTGTGAACAACCTAAGCAATATAACACAAGAACCAGCAACTAAAACATTCTTTACAATTCATGTTCCTTGAATCTTGCAAATCTCTATTCCTTGAATCTTATCATTTCATGTATTTGAATCTGTCCTAACCCAAATTTTTCTTCAAGGTCATGGATTCCACGAACAACACCAGCACCAACGTCAACAACACCCCTCTAGCACTACCTCTCACACCAGTTGTTCCTGCACCACCCACTGAGCAAACGATGCTATTTGAGGCGATCCGCAGTCTTCTCGAGGGACAACAACAACTTTTGAATCGTGCTGAGGCCGATGCACCGGGAGTAAAGCAATTCAGAGCTTTGCACCCAAAGCAATTCTCTGGTAAAGGAAGCCCTCTTGAAGCGGAAGAATGGGCACAAAGCATCGAGGACGATCTGTCAGCAGCTCAAGTGCCAGACAACGCTTGGGTCCGTGTAGCGAAGCTACAGCTCACGGATAATGCTCGCAATTGGTGGAAGGCGGAAGAAACCCGTCTGGTACAGCCGATTGAATGGAAGACATTTCGCGAGAAGTTCGACGCGAAATATTTCCCTGTGACTGCCAGGTTCGCCATGGAGCAGCAGTTTATTCATCTACAGCAAGGATCAATGTGGGACAAATCGGTAGATGAATACGACGCTGAATTCACTATGTTGAGCCGATTCGCGGCACACTTGATACCGAAGGACGAGATCAGAGCTCGTCGTTTTCAGCAAGGTTTGGACACAGAGATTAAGGCTGCTCTAGCCACAGGAAAGTTTTTGACTCATGGGGAAGCCCTAGAAGCTGCCCGCAGTTATGAGGCAGTAATAAAAGAAAGGGGCAGACCTCAGTCTGCAGGAGTCAAGCGCCCTGCCAACCAGATGGCAGGTGGAGCCTCTTCCAGGCCATCGTTTGAACCCAGGAGGACTGAAGAAATTTTCCATTACTGCCAAAGAAAGGGACATTTGTGGAAGGACTGTAGACTCGCAAAAGGCCTGTGTCTAATTTGTGGCGCATCCAACCACGGAATTGGGAACTGTCCTTACAACAGCAACTCATCTCACACACACACCAACCAACCGCAGCGGCCAACCATCCAGGCTCCTGCAACTCGTCCTGCACTACCTGCTCCATCACCTGCACGGCCTGCTCGCCAATTCCAACAGGCAATGAGGGACATGTCTAGAGGGCAGAGAAACAGGCCCCAAAGGGAGAATGTGCCTCCAGCTAGAAGGAATATACCACGGCGACAGACCTTCACATTAGAAGCCGTAGAAGCCGAGACTGTAGGTCAAGGTAACACCGGTAAGCCCTTTTCACCATCATATCACTTTTTAGCCAAACTTTCTAGCACTGTTACACCCTCCTTATAAAAATTTCGAGGAGGGTAGAATGTAACAACCCTAATTTTCTTATACACATTTCTGTACAAATTTTTAAAAAAAAAATTATTTTTTCATAAAGAAGTATTTTAATCTGAGCACAAGATATATATAATTAATTATTTTGTTTTTAAATAATTTCATTTTTAGGGTACATAAAATTGTTTTAAAATTGAACTGTACTTGGAATATTTAATACTGCTGATATCATTTTAAGTATCTACTTTTCTACAATAATTACAAGAAGGAGCTTGTAGCTCATTGGTAATACCTTGCACTGCTGAACCAAGCCACCAGAGTTCGAATCCCACATCCCACATTATTTTTAGCACATTTTTCTTTAAAAATTCTTGGAAGTCCAAAAGTCCACAGGCCATAACTCCCAAATAGTGAACTGAACCCAAAAAATGAACCATTCCAAAACCCTAGTCAGGAGACCCCACACCCATCGCCGACGGAAATTGGCCGGAATAGGCCAACTCGGCCGGCGGGCGGCCGGCCCCGCCGGCCGGAGTTGTGCCGATGGCCGGGGTCCCAACACCAAAGTTGCGTCGTTTGGCCTTCTGAAACTCATGGTTTACTCCATTTTTAATGTAGCAGTTCTGAATGTTAAATACAACCCTTTTAATGCAAAATTTTAATGTTTCTCTTTAATTTTTACAAATTTTTTAAATAAAAGAAGACCCTTCACCTACCCTACCTAGCTACCCTATAAATAGACACCTGCCCCTACCTTCTCATTCCAAAACCCTAGAAAAACTCTCTTGAAATTTCCACAAGAAGTGTGCTTTGAAATCGAGTTCCCGACGAAGCCCTGACGGATTTCCGGCGACGTGTTTTGGAGCAACCGGCGACGTAACTACTCCTCGGTCTTCCTCCTTAGTTCTCTTTACTCTTTAGAAGAGTTCAAACCCGTAAGTCCCATCCTTCTCACCTTTCTATTTCTTAAAAATACGGATTTATGGAACCCGACGGAAATCGGAACAAACCGATTTCCGATTCAGTTTTTCTACAAAATTTCACTTGTCACCTAATCCACAATACCCTAACATATTCATGTTGACTATTAATCACCCATAAACCAATTTAAATAAAGTTTCTCACATGAAATGATTGCTTTCTTGTAAAACCGTATTCTTTTCATAAAAATACCATGAAGTTTATTTTTCTTCGTTTAATCAATTCCCTCACTCCTAAATATGTTTATCTTGATAAATAAACTTGTAGAAATCAATTTGAATGAATTTTCACACATGAAATGATAACGTTTTCAAATACCGTATTCTTGCGCTTTAATACCTTCAAGTTTAATATATCATGTTTAACCTCTAAACTTCATTAAAACTTAAAATAAGTCACGAGGTAATGATCTACCTCTACACACACACAAATATAACCCTAATTGATAAACATCAAAATATAGAATACGAAAATACATGACTTTTCACTAAAATACCATATTCTTTATAAACTTTTTCTAAAAGTTTTAAGTTGCACACAATTCTAAATAAAATCTTTTTAAAATAAAACACGATATGTCATGGACATCGATCGTTTATCTAAACTGTCTTGTGGTGTCTAGATAAGTGTGTCTAGGCTAGTGGTTTTTAATTAGGCCCACGACTGTGGTTCCTTCCCACTTACCTGGCACTTACCTGGCCGCAATTGACGGTGAAGAGGCGATTTGAGGCTTCTAATGACTTATCGTTTAGACCTTAGAAATAGGCTAGTTGGCTTAAGAAACCCTAGAAAATAAAATACGGAAAGTTATACTTTTTTTCAAATAAATACCTTATATTTATAAAACCGTTTTTACTAAATGAATGGTATTTACTAAACCTAAGCAAAGCGCCACTACAACCCATCTTTGGGGAACCCGTTAGGGAAAGTACGGTTCATCGTGCACCCGCGGGCTAGTAGTGCGAGATTCAGACCTACGCAAGGAGCATTCGGTCTCGAAAGGTTTAAAATACGACATTTAAGGAAAATGAGATTTTGGAAAAAAATAAAATATTTATTTAAAAATTATTCTTGTTTTAATATAAATATCATTTAAACACCTATTTTATTATAATATAAAGTTTCCACTTTTTCTAAAATTACAAGTTTAAAAGTTACATTAAAATACCCTGAGTTTCAAATAAATCATTTAATACTTTTATTAGGATATATTCACTAGAATAACACAAATAAAATCCACACTCATTATAACTATAAAGACGAATAACAAATACTTGAGGTGTATTTTGAAAACTATACAATAGTACTTTTTACATAAAACCCCCTTAAGTTTTATAAATTACAATAAGGCCCCTAACAATTATTGAACTTCCAATTACATTTCTTTTAGTCTGACTCGGGTTAGAGTCTGACTATTTCTGACTTGAAAATGATTCAAGTCAATCTATATTCTTTATATTTCAACTCAAGATGAATACATGAATCTCAGAATCCAGTTAACAATCTACTTGACTGAACCGAACCATGGATATTCCTTTTACATGTTTCCCAATATTCCATTTACATGACTCTACGGTTATAACCGTTTCTTGATATCATGGTTTCGGTCAGTCAGTTAATCAATCTTACAATCAATACAATTTTACAAGATAACAATACAAACAAGACATCGCGGGGTTTAAGGGGCAGATTGGTACGGAAGGTGTTAAAGGTGGCACGAGGTGGTAAGATTAAGACACCTAACCTGAATCCAATTGCCATTGTTCCGGGTTGTATAACGGAGCCTTGTACTTCCATTTGCCATGGTCTCTAGCATACTGAGACCCCTCTCGTATACACTGGCATCCTTCTGTACCAAGCTATAACAACAGCGTTAACACCATACTACTATAATATGACAATACAAAACAACATTAAAAGATACTCTCTCTCTCTCTCTCTCTTACTCTCTCTCTATTTCTTCCTTATCTTTGGGACTTACCGAGCGACCTGTTCGCTGACGACATTCTGTTTCTTTCTTCTTTGAATGTCGTCAGGTGTGTTGGACCAAACTGAGATCGAGCCCACCGGTGAAGACTTGGAGCAATTTGCCGAACACCTAGCAGTATAATTTCATTGTACACATTCTTTTCAGTACTTTCCTTTTTCTGTTATGCCACTGTTTAGGCATCTTTATTTCAATTGTATTTTCATTTCCATATATTGTACAAAGAATGTTAATAAATAAAAAGTTGTTGTTCTTTTATATCATGTCTCTTGTGTATTTACTTTTATATTGCTTAGATACGCTTAGCATATGTACTTCTGAGTATATACGTGGCGGGCCTCGCCGCGTCCCCTTCGCCATACACTGGGAAGCGGGGCGTGACACTACAAGATGGTTTTCTCCTTGTAAGTCGAGAGGACTCATAAGGGTTGTTCATCATGCGTATATATCCCCAATCATGGATGGGACTTGGTTAGGGAAATATTTATTCGCGCCCGTGGATTGTATACAAGGGTCAGAATTGAACCACTTGTAGGGTAATATCGAAGGTTGTGGAGGTTGCTTAAGCACAGGTTTAGGTCTCTGTAACTTAAGACTTTCAAATCTTATGAGCCGTGAGGGTCCCATAAGAGAGTTCTCCTTACGAGTCGTGAGGATCTCGTAAGTGTATTTTCTCCTTAGAAATCGTGGGGATCCCTAAGTGTGTTGCTCCCTTGTGAGTCGTAAGGATCTCACGCGGGTGGTTTCTCCTTACAAGGTCGAGAGGACCCTGTAAGTGTCCTTTAACGAGGTTGCGCCCTTTCGGGTTTTCACAAACACTCGCCGGTAGTCCTGCTGTTTTTACTCACGGAGCCCTTTCGTGTTTTGATCCGTGCCCATTTTGCTTATGGACATACCATTTTTTTTAATTCTTTTAATTCTTTTTTTTACGAGGTCGCGCCCTTTCGGGTTTTCACGAACACTCGCCGGTAGCCCTGCTGTTTTTACTCACGGAGCCCTTTCGGGTTTTCATCCGTGCCCATTTTGCTTATGGACATACCGTTTATTATATATATATATATATATATATATATATATATATATATTCATCTCGTCAGCCTAAGGATGCTGCGTTAGTAGTTTAAAGATGTTTCTGTCCTTCGTTAGTTTAAGGACGTTTCAGTCCGTCATTAGTTTAAGGACATTTCGGTCCGCCATTAGTTTAAGGACGTTTCGGTCCGTCATTAGTTTAAGGACGTTTCGGTCCGCTGAGGAGAAGGCCGGCTACTACTTATAGAGTTTGGGCTTAGGAAGATAGCGAGCGGACATAGTCGTCGTCATTTATCATTGACCTAAGCTGTGGCTCATTAAGCATAATATTTCTTTAGGAAGCGACTGTTTATTGTCCTGAAAGGCCTTTCACCGTGCATATCCATGAGTAGATAGGCTCCACCCTGGTAGACCTTGTCTATGATGTACGGGCCTTTATAGTTCGGCTCAAATTTTCCCCGCTTGGCGCGATTGGGGATCATAGGCCTTTTGGCCACTAGCACGAGTTCGCCTTGGCGGAATGTCCTCGGCCTAGTCAATCTTTCATATGAGCGCGTCATCTTTGCTTTATAAGCTTCTAGATTTTGTTGCGCTATGAGCCGGTTTTCATCAAGGGCATCAAGCTCCTCAAGCCGAAGGTGGGTATTTTCTTCGTCCGTCAGCTCGTAGTGGACTGCCACTCGTAGAGAAGGTAACTCTATTTCGAGGGGAAGTACTGCTTCGGTACCGAATACCAACGCATATGGCGTTGTGTTCGTGTCCGTCTTGAACGTAGTTCGATACGCCCAAAGAGCCTCTTGCAGTCTCTCATGCCAGTCCTTCTTATTTCGGGACACCGCCTTCTTCATGATCTTCGTCAGGGTCTTGTTGAAGGCCTCGGCTAGACCATTAGCTTGCGGATTATAAATCGAGGAATATCTCCAGTCTATATTGTGTTGTTGCGCGAAGAGACTGATTTTATGGCTTCTGTAAGCTGGCCCGTTGTAACAACCCTATTTTTCTATACCAAAATTTTTTCAAATACTTTTTTCAAAAAATCCACAAAGGGGTATTTTAGCATGAGCACAAGATATAGGTAATTATTTTGTTTTTAATTACAAGCTACAAGAATGTAATAACTCCATTTTTAGTGTACAAGAATTTACTTTAAATTTAATGTAAACAAGGAGTATTTATTCTTGCTGTTATCAGTTTAAGTAATTAAAAACCATAATAATTACAAGAAGGAGCTTGTAGCTCATTGGTAATACCTTGCACTGCTGAACCAAGCCACCAGAGTTCGAATCCCATACCCCACATTATTTTTATAATTATTTGTTTTAAATTTTTGGAAAGTCAACAGTCAAACCGTCATAACTCTCAAAATTTATACTGCACAGAAAAAGTTAGATACACCAAAATTCCCCCCAGAAGATCCCCCACCCAGAGAGCCCTCGACTCGGCCGGACGGCCGAGTCGTCAACACGGAATTTCTCCGTGTTGACTTGGTCATACCCCCTGCATACTTTATTTTTTTTTATCGGTTACCAGATTCTCAATAAATCACTTTTATTTCGAAATTTAATGATTTTTTAATGAATTTTTATATATTTTAATATTTTTTAAATTAAAACCCTAACCCTAGCCTAGCCCTATATAAACACCCCTATCCTCTACCCTTTCACCCTACATTCCTAAGTCCACTCTCCTAAAATCTCAAGAGAACTCGGTACGTTAGAAAAAGAGCGAAAGGCGAAGCGCTGCCGAAATCGACGACGAATTCCGGCGATCGTACTAGAACCCTTCACGACGCTTCGATGCATCGACAACTCTCTACCTCCCTCTCACTCTCTAACGTGTCCAAAACCCGTAAGTCCCCCTCTTTCTATCTTTCTTTTCTTTTAAGAAAAATACGATTTTTTAAAACCCGACGGAAATCGGAACAAACCGATTTTCGATTCGGTTTTCTATCAAAACTTACTTGTCACAAATTACATAATGCTTAAACATACTCATGTTGACTATTAATCATTTAAAAATCAATTTGGATAAAGTTTTTCACATGAAATGATAACGTTTCCATTTATCGTATTTCTTTCACTTAAATACCACCATGTTTAGTTATCACATTTAACCCTTAACAATTGCTATACCTTAACGTAGATCACGAGGTAATGACCTACCTCCACACACACGCAAATACAACCCTAATTGATATCATCAAAACTTAGAATACGAAAATACAAGACTTTACATTAAAATACCCTTTTCTTTATAAACTTTTCTAAAAGTTCTAAGTTGTTTACAATTTTAAAACAAAATCTTTTAATAGGAAAATACGATATGTCATGGATATCGATCGTTTATCTAAACTGACTTTGTGGTGTCTAGGCTAGGCAAGTGAGCTTGGGTAATTTTAAAAGGCCCGCCTCACGATTCGTGAGCGGATCCCTCCCTCCTCACTTGTACTTACCTGGCCGCAATTGGCGGTGAAGAGGCGATTTGAGGCTTCTAATGACTTGTCGTTTAGACCTTTAGAAATAGGCTAGTTGGCTTAGGAAACCCTAGAAACTAAAATACGGAAATTTATACCTTTTTACAAATAAACACCTCATCTTTATAAAACCATTTTTTTTCTAAATGACTAGTATTTATTAAATCTTTGCAAAGCGCCACTACAACCCACCTTTGGGGAACTCGTTAAGGATAGTACGGTTTATCGTGCACCCTCGAGCTTAGTAGTGTGAGATTCAGACCTCCGCAAGGAGCATTCGGTCTCGAAAGGTTTAAAATACGACATTTAAGAAAAATGAGATTTTGGAGAATAAAATATTTAGTTAAAAAATATTTTTGTATTAACATATATATAATTATCATTTAAACGCCTATTTTGTTATAAGATAAAGTTTCCACCTTTTCCTAAAAATTACAAGATTAACAGTTACATTAAAATACCATGAATTTTCAAATAAATCCATGTTATAATTTAATACTTTTATTAGGATATATTCACTAGAATAACACAAATAAAATTTACACTCATTATAACAATAAAGACGAATAATAAATACTTGGGGTGTATCTTGAAAACTATACAAAAGTATTTTTACATAAAACCCCCTCAAGTTTTATAATTTACAAAAAAGACCCTAACAATTATAGAACTTCAAATTACATTTCTTTTAGTCTGATTCGGGTTTGAGTCTGACTATTTCTGACTTGAATATGATTCAAGTCAATCTATATTCTTTAATATTCCAACTCAATATGAACACATGAATCCCTTAATCCAATTAACAATCTATTCATCTTGACTGAATCAAACCATGGATATACATCCATTATTCCATTTACCTGATTATGCAGTTACAACATGTTTACTGATATCATAGTTTTGATCAGTCATCCAACTTATACAATACAATCATAACACTGCGGGGTTTAAGGGGTAGACTGGTATGGAATATGTTAAAGGTGACACGAGGTGGTCATTTAAGACGTAATTACATCCATGCCGTTGTTCCGTGGTATTATCGACGGAGCCTTGTACTACAGGTTACCAAGGTCCCCGGTGTAAGTGGGACTCCCCTCGTATACACTGGCATCTTCTGTACCAGGCTACAAACAACAACGTTAAGACAATATTACAATATTATAATACAACATTAAAAGTTTTCTCTCTCTCTCTCTCTCTTTCTCTCTCTCTCTTTCTTACTTTCTTCCTGTTTCTCCCTTATCTTTGGGACTTACCGAGCGACCTGTTCGCTGACGACATTCTATTTCTTTCTTCTTTGAATGTCGTCAGGTGCTTTGGACCCAGCAGAGATCGAGCCCACCGGTGAATACTTGGAGCAGTTTCACGAAGACCCCGAGCTCTAGATATTGTACCTTGTTCTTTTCAGTATTTACATTTCCTGTTATGCCACTGTTTAGGCATCGCTTTCCATTTCAGTTGTATTTACTTTTCATGCATTGTACAAAAGAATGTTATTAATAAAGTTGCTGTTATTTCTATATCTCTTGTCTCTTGTGTACTTATTTTATATTGCTTAGATACGCTTAGCGTATGTACTTCTGAGTATATACGTAGCGGGCCTCGTCGCGTCCCCTTCGCCGTACACTGGGAAGCGGGGCGTGACACCCGTTATCGGAGATGATCTGTCTCGGAGTTCCAAACCGATATATGACGTGTGTCTTGAAGAAACGGAGGATATCTCCGTCTTCACCTCCCTTAGCGGTACTGCTGCTGCCCATTTGGAGAAGTAATCAGTCGTTGCCAGGATGAATCGATGTCCCCTGGACGATGCTGGTTCGATAGGGCCGACTATGTCAGTTCCCCACATTTCGAACGGCCAGCTAGCCACCGTTGGATGTAGTGGATTTAGATGCTGGTGGATGAAGTCCCCATGGATTTGGCATGAGTGGCATTGCTTCGCATATTCGAGGCAGTCCTAAATCATCGTGGGCCAATAGTAGCCCATCCGTTTAATCTTCAACTTCATCTTCGGGCCCGCTTGGTGAGAACCGCAGAGTCCGTCGTGAACTTCCTGAACGACTCTTTTCGCTTCGTCAGGTCCCAGGCATCTCAACCACAGAGAATCAAATGACCTCTTGTACAGAGTATCATTGACGAAGGCGAAAGACAGAGCTCGTTTTATAAGCTGATGTCTTGAGGACGCATCTTCGGGCGTTCGACGGTATCTGAAGTAGTCTATGAAGACTTCTCTCCAATCCTCAGCCTTTTCCCGGTCTTTTATTTGCAGGGTCGTCTGTTCAGTCGCTCCCTTTTCTTCGGATGATTCCGGAGATATTCCTGCTGGGGCAAGCACCCGACGGCTTTGTACCACAATTCTGACGTCATCGAGGTTCTCGTCAGCTAGTTCTTTAGCGAGCTTGGCCAACGCATCCGCTTTGCTATTTTCCGCGCGCGGTATGCTCTCCAGCACGTAGGAGGGAATTTGGGTCAATAGTTGTTGCACCTTTTCGCCGTACTTCACAAACTCTGGTTTGCACGTTTGGTATTCGCCATTTACTTGACTAACGACCAGTTGGGAGTCTCCGTATATGAAGAGGTTTTCAATTCCCATGTCGATGGCGATCTCGAGGCCTGCTATCAAAGCTTCGTACTCGGCTTCATTGTTCATCCTTGGTTCTGTTAAGGAGAAAGCAAAGCGCATTATCCCTCCTTGTGGAGTCACGAAGATAAGGCCTACCCCCGATTTGATTATGGGCGTACTTTGTTTGCGCTTCTTCATGGAAGATGCTCCATCGAAATAAAGCTCCCATCGGGTATCACCACCGTCGATCGCGTCAAGCGCATGTTCGTCTGGCAGATCGCAATTCAGAGGAGAATCGGCAGGTATCGGATGCTCAGCGAGGAAGTCAGCGATGGCCTGGCTTTTCACTGCCTTGAGAGGTTGATATGTTATCGAGAACTCCATCAAGAGCAGGGCCCATTTAGCGAGTCGACCAGTCAGTATGGCCTTCGACATCAAATACTTAAGGGGGTCCACCTTCTATATGAGACGGACTTCATGTGCCAACGCATAGTGCCTGAGCTTGGTTATCGCAAAGATCAACGCCAGGCAGTGTTTTTCAATGGGGGAATAGTTGCTTTCTGCCCCCAGTAGAACTCGACTTAAGTAGTAGAGTGCTCTTTCTTTCCCTTGGTCATTCTCTTGCGCCCATAATATGCCTAAAGAACCTTCGAGGGCGGTTGTATAAAGAATAAGGGGTTTTCCCTTAACCGGAGCAGCTAACACAGGCGGATTCTGGAGGTACTGCTTGATTTCGTCCAGCGCGTCTTGGCATTTATGATCCCAGACGAACGGGGTTCCCTTCTTCATCAGGTGGCTGTAAGGATGGCACTTGCCTGAAAGGTTGGCTATAAATCGCCGTATATACGCGAGCTTCCCTTGGAGAGACCGCAGATGTTTGAGAGTCCTTGGCGGAGGCATTTCCATGATCGCCTTGATCTTTGACGGATCTATCTTGGTACCTCGGTGTCGGACGATGAATCCTAAGAACTTGCCCAAGGAAACTCCGAATGCGCACTTGAGAGGGTTCATCTTCAAGTTGTATTGTCGAAGGCGTTGAAATACGGTCTTCAGATGCTCGAGATGTTCCTCGTATGATTTGCTTTTAACCACGAGATCGTCGATATAGCATTCGACGATTTCATGTATAAGGTCATCGAAGATCTTCATCATGGCCCTCTGATAGGTGGCACCGGCGTTCTTTAGGCCGAAGGGCATCACCTTGTAGCAGAATATACCCAAAGGGGTCCTGAAGGCAGTGTGCTTCTGGTCTTCGGGATGCATCTTTATCTGGTTATACCCTGATGAGTCATCCATGAAGGAGAAAACCTCATGAGTGGACGTATTGTCTATCATCAGTTCGGTGACTGGCACTGGGAAATCGTCCTTCGGGCAAGCTTTACTGAGATCCCGGAAGTCCACGCATATGCGCACTGTCCCATTTTTCTTCATCACCGGGATGATGTTGGCGATCCATTCAGGGTATTGAACTTCCTGGATGAAGCCAGAGTCGATTAGCTTCTTGACCTCGGCATTGATACTCATCTCAAGCTCGAGCCGCATTCTTCTTGGCGCTTGTTTGACCGGCTTGACGTCCGGAGATATCGCCAATCTGTGCACAACAATTTCTGGATCTAGTCCCGACATTTCGGAATAGTTCCACGCGAAGCAATCTCTATGCTGCATTAGCACGTCTTTTAACGCAGCCACCCTTTCTTCAGATAGCAGCTCGCTGACGAATGTCGGTTGCGGGTCATTCGCCGTCCCCAACTCAATTTTCTTGAGGTTATCTGCAGTAGTATGTATTCCATCCTCCAGCTCTTTCGGTGCTGGTGGAAATTCTGAGATCACCTTGTTGTTGTTGTTTTCGAAGCACCAGGGAAGGTCATCTGTTCAGTTGATAAAACTGCACATTTGTTATTATATTTTTCCTACCATTTCCATATTTAAAAAGGTCTTTATTATAATCTATCATACATATAAGGGTTTATCTGTAAAAATACTATTTTCCATGTGTTGATATATTATAATTAGCATTTGGTAGGAAAATGTATATAATATTATTTACCTAATCCTAGTAGACTTAGTCTACTAAATATTATTTACCTAATCCTAGTAGACTTAGTCTACTAAATATTATTTAAGTTGTTGTGCAGAATTTTCTGGTCTTAAATCAAGGAAATCAAGTTGTTAAAGCTAACCTGCCTAATTAAGAAATCAAAATTAAGAAATCAATTCTGGCAGAAGAAAAGAAAAGATTTCCAAATTCTGAAGGTTCCAAGGATCGCCACATGTCACAAGGAGCCAACCCCAAAAGTTTGATCAACGGAGGAGATCATCAAGACGCGGATCCGCGGGCCGAGCCCCTTGATGCCGCGGATCCGCCGCGTAGTTGAAAAGTTAGGGGCTGGAAATTTTGAGGCTGGATCATAACTGCTATTCCCCAATTTAGGCATCTAATTTTCTGGCTTTGGGACTATAAATAGAGACCGAGAGCCTCTTGGAAAAATCATCAAGTCGACGCGATCATGAAGTCTAAGACGGCTCACGCATCCAGGCTGATCATCAACTGTTCGTCTACCTCCTTGGAAGAGATCGAGAAGCAAGCTAGTCTTTGTAATCATTTTCTAAGGATCAAAGTGTAATGAATATTGTTGATTAATAAAGGTAGTTCTTTTTCTTATTCTATTTCTTCGTAGTTTAATTATGCATTTTCTCTCCATCTCTTTTTCTCCCAATATGCTCGAGTAATTCTCCACTTGTTAGGGTTCGTAGGATTATGGTAGGCTAATGGATGATGAACATCCCTAAACCCTTTTTAAGTCCTATAAAGTTTATGAACTTTATCAAAAGAATCATTAACATCCTAATCGGGCGCGCTAACAATTCTTTGTTACTTCCGACCGCGATTAGAGATTAGATTAATGATTGTTTTGGTAAAGGCTAGATATGAACGGAGTTCCGTGTCGAGATAGGGGTTAAGAGTGGGATTCCTTTTCCCTCCAGAAACCCTAATCTACATGCATCACAGTCGTTCTAGTTTTAAATCTATTAAAGGATAAAAAGGGTAACTTTTAATTAATCGTCCATGACTACTAAATCCTAACGAACCCTACAAGCCCCCTTATTATATTAACTACATCCCTAAAATAATCTAGATCTATATTTTTGCATTCTTGCTTAACGTAGATCTAGAAACCATTCTTCAAAATTCTTTATCCCTCCTCTCTTCCTCAACACATCTAAAGTAAGAATAAAAGGTTCGACGTTTCCCTGAGGACGACCCGTACTCACCTCGGTCTAGCTACACGCGACACCGTTCTGATTGCAGTTAACTACAAAACACAATTTTTCGCACAATCAAATGGCGCCGTTGCCGGGGATACGTGCGTAATTTTTTATTCTTATTATTTGTGTTGAATTCTTAGACGATTCATATCATTATTAAAACAAAACTGCAAATTGCATATTTAACGATTTGTGCGTGAATTTTTGCAAGGAGATCTGGAGTCACGGACTTGAGGAAACAGGAGATCTAGGGTTTCACACTTCTCTGGTATCTTTCTTAACTCTTTCTCTCTCCTCTGAAATCCAATAAAATCTATTTTCTGCAGGATTCTTTGCAAAATAGCGCCGCTCAAAAATCTTTTTGCAAAAGTTTCGTGATTGATTTTGTTTTGCATATTTTAATACGGACTTTAAGGGGCAAAGACCAAATCAAGATTAGGTGGGGATTTCATCACCCTTCCTAAGCCCCACAAATCACAAACCGAGCATCCGCATCAACCCTACATTAATTTAAAAAATATCTAGACCGGACTCTAAGGACTGTCCCGCTCATTAAGGACAGAGGAAGGTCGTGGGTAATCTATCGCTTATCCGCATTACTTTTGTGGTGCCTAGGCAAGTGTGTCCAAGGCGAGTGGTTACTTTATTAGGACCACTACTTTCATAGTGGGGAGCCTCCCACTTACCTGGCACTTACCTGGCTACAAGGGTAGTGACGAGGCGGTAGAGGATTGATCCTGCGGCTTGTCCTTTGGAAGTCTAGGAGCGGTCTAGAGACTGGACCTAGATAACCTTAGTTCTAGGGTTGTTTGTGCATTTTAGAGTGATTTGTCTTGAGTCCCACTTTTTCAAAACAAACCAATTTTAAATCACACACACGCTGCCACTTGCACTAAACCCGCTTAGTGCATGCTTGGCTGGGCACGGGATCCTAGTGCCCGTCTTGTCCGCGTTCCTGCTATCGACGCCGAAGTCGGTACTTCTTCATCTTCTTTACCCCCACCACATACCACGACCGAGATGGACGGCACTCCATCAGATTATAACACCACGCTGCCACCGCCCGTAGGTGCGCAGAATCCACCGCGCATCTCTCTCCAAGAGAGATGCTATCCTATCCGTGGTCCTCTTCCCACTTGTCTATCGCTTCCACCACCTAACGGGGATAATTTCAAAATTAAACCCCACTACATCAATCTGCTGCCCAAATTTCACGGGCTTGAGTCGGAAGACGCGTACGTTTTCATTACCAAATTCGAAAACATATGCGCAATGATGGGTACTTCACAATTGACTGTCGATGCTATGCGTTTGCGTCTTCTCCCATTCACACTGTGCGACTTGGCAGAAAAATGGCTTTACAATACTGCAGCACACTCTATCACTAATTGGGATGGATAGCATTTCTTAAGAAGTTTTACCCAAACCATAAGACTGCCCGTGTCAGGAGCGAGATCAACCAGTTCACCCAGCTTCCCAATGAACCATTTTGGAAGTTCTTTGAACATTTCAAGGATCTGCTTGTCCAATGTCCTCATCATGGAATCAATAGATGGGATTTATGTTGGATTATATATGAGGGCATTAATCCAGCGACAAAGCAGATGCTTGAAACAAATTGTCAATGCAATTTCATGTCTAAAGACGACGGTGAAGCTTGGAAATATCTGGAAGACCTTGCTGAACACACTTTGCAGTGGGAAAGCGTAAGACCAGCTTCTTCTAAGGGAAGTATTCATCAGCTCGATGTTTCCATCGCAGTAAAAGCCGAAATGGCAGCGATACAGAAGAATCTCGACGCTATTGAGAACAAATTCTCATCATTCTCCCTAAATCAGGTCACGCTTCCTAAGACCGTCTGTGGTTGTTGTTCGGATCCTTCACACTTAACGGAAGAATGTCCTATGAATGCATCGTTTCAAGCTAATGCTGCTTTTCAGCAGCGACCTAGAAACGACCCTTTTTCTTCCACGTACAATCAAGGATGGAGGAATCATCCTAACTTTGCTTGGAGTCAAAACCAAAAAAGCAATTATCAAAGACCTCCTCCACAGCAACCATAACCATAGAATGAGCCCCCCTTTCAGTCACAAAATTTCCAAAATCCGGCCAACACTTCTACACCACAAGTGGCCGGTACTAACAACTCTTCACTTGCACAAAGTTTGGATATGTTCATGAAACATTCCATGCAATTGTCGGCTTAGATGAAGACTTCTATTGATACCATAACGAAAAACTCCGCCTCCCATGATGAGAGTATTAAATCAATAGAAAACCAAATCGCACAGTTAAACGCTGCAATGAGTGCGAGAGAAAACGGGAAACTCCCATCTCAACCCCTACCGAATCCTGGCCATTCACAAAATCATAATGTGAATTCCATTACTACGTTGAGATCGGGGAGAGTGCTGAATAACCGAGTGGGTAAGCAATTTGATGTTAGTGACACCATTGATACCCCAGCTTCTTCTTCTTCTTCCCCTAATTCGTCTAGTCTCCCACCTTCATCCGAGCCTATTCTCCGTTTTCCCCAAGGCTCAAACATTTCACCAAATCTATCTAAGTCGATTCCCACTCCAATTTTGGGATCGAATCCGTCCCCACAGTCTTCTCCACAAACGTTGGACCCAAAACTTATTGATCGTGCTCCATTTCTAAACAGATTAAGGGCCAACAGATCTAACCCGCAAATGGAGAAGATTGTGGAAATATTTAAGCAAGTTAGCGTGAATATTCCTCTCCTAGATGCTATTCAACAAGTCCCATCTTATGCAAGAATCCTTAAAGACTTATGCACTAGGAAGAGAAAAACTCAAGTGCCTAAGAAGGTTTTCATGACGAGTAATGTTAGCACCGCTTTTACCCAACAAATACCAAAGAAACGTAAGGACCCCGGCTGTCCTACAATCTCTATTTCTATTGGGGGTAAAAATATTAAACGTGCTTTACTCGATCTAGGCGCTAGCGTTAACTTGCTTTCTTATTCAGTATACGAGCAGTTAGGAATTGGAGAGTTAAAACCCGCCCATTGTACTCTCCAGATGGAAGACCGGTCTATCCCCAAACCTCGGGGCGAACTAGAGGATGTGTTAATTAAAGTCGGGGAATTCATATTTCCCGTGGACTTTATTGTTTTAGATACACAACATGTGGCAAACCCACGCAATCAAATCCCGACGATACTTGGTCGACCCTTCCTAGCAACTTCTAACGCTGTAATTAATTGTCGTAACAGTTTTATGAACTTATCCTTCGGGATAATGACAATTGAGCTTAATATTTACAAGATAGGAAGTCAGCCATCAGAACCTTCTGCTCATTTGCTGGATGTTTGTTTCATCCACGAGATAGCTTCCGAAAGCTGCATGGATGAGGAACTTTGCTTTGATGTTCTCGACAACACTAATGAGACATCGTTTGATCTTGCACCACTTCATAGTGAGGATATGTTCAATGAGTCCGACCTTGAGATTGAACCCGTTGACTCGTTGCAAAAGTCAGCAGCACTTTCCGAGTCAACATCTTATGCAAGTTTTGAACCTCTTAAGGAGTCCGAATATCATTCCGTTACCCCACCTTCTATTGTCTCTCCGCCAATTCTTGATCTCAAACCGCTACCTTCTCATCTTAAATATGCATATTTAGGAGAGAATGAGACTTTGCCTGTGATTATATCCGCTTCTCTAGCTTTAGAGCAAGAGAACGCACTTTTGGCAGTGTTGAGATCGAATCGGCAAGCATTTGGTTGGAAAATGGCCGACATCAAAGAGATTAGTCCCTTAATTATTGAACATAACATACATCTGATGGATGAAGCCAAACCAACCCGAGACCCACAAAGACGGTTAAATCCCATTATGAAGGAGGCGGTAAAGAAAGAAATCGTCAAGTGCCTTGATAGTGGAATAATTTACCCTATATCTGATAGCCAATGGGTAAGTCCAATTCATGTGGTCCCTAAAAAGTCTGGCATCACGGTCATCACTAATGAGGCTAATGAGTTAATCCAAACACGCACCCAAACTGGGTGGCGCGTATGTATTGATTACAGGAAACTCAATGCCGCTATGAGGAAAGATCACTTCCCTCTACCTTTCATTGACCAGATGTTAGAATGATTAGAGGGACACGAATACTACTGTTTCATGGACGGATACTCTGTCTATAACCAGGTCCCCATCGCCGAAAAGGATCAAGATAAAACCACTTTTACTTGTCCTTTCGGAACTTTTGCTTATAGACGCATGCCCTTTGGGTTATGCAACGCTCCCGCTACATTTCAGCGGTGCATGATGGGGATATTTTCAGATATGGTGGAAAATTTTCTAGAAATTTTTATGGACGATTTCTCCATTTTTAGGGACTCCTTTGAGGACTGCCTTCGTAATCTTGACGCGGTTCTTACCCGCTGTAAGGATAAGAACTTGACTTTGAATTGGGAAAAATGCCATTTTATGGTCTAAGAAGGTATTGTACTTGGACATATAATTTCACGAAAAGGCATTGAGGTTGACAGAGCTAAAATGATGTCATTCATAACCTCCCTCGTCCCAACCGCGTCAAAGATATACGATCCTTCCTTGGCAATGCAGGATTTTATAGAAGATTTATTAAGGACTTTAGCAAAATTGCTAGACCCTTAATCCTTCTATTGGCCAAGGACACTACTTTTCACTTCGATTCGGATTGTGAGGCTGTTTTTGAATCGCTTAAAGAATCACTCACTACAGCCCCCGTTCTATCATCTCCGGATTGGAACCACCCGTTCGAGCTTATGTGTGACGCATCGGATTTTGCTATTGGTGCTATCTTAGGACAGCATATTGATAAGATGCCACATGTAATTTACTATGAAAGTAAGACCTTGAATGATGCACAAATAAATTACACAACTACCGAGAAAGAACTCTTGGCGGTTGTATTTTCATTAGAGAAATTCAGGCCCTACTTGATTGGCTCGCCTATTGTGATTTACACAGATCACTCCGCCCTACGACATCTTTTATCGAAGAAGGATGCGAAGGCCAGGCTAATACGTTGGATTCTATTGTTACAAGAATTTGATCTTGTCATCCGAGACAAGAGTGGATGTGAAAACGTTGTAGCCGACCATCTTTCACGCATCACTTCTTCACCAACTTTGACCGTGCCGATAAATGACTCATTTCCTGACGAACAGCTCTTGATTGTATCCTACGAACCTTGGTTCGTGGATATCGTGAACTATCTTGCAACGGGACTTATTCCTAGCGATTGGTTAAAACAAGAAAAACTTCGATTTCTATCCCAAGTAAAATATTTTTACTGGGATGAACCTTATGTTAGTTATGTATATGCCCTAGAGGCCATTGTTGTACATTTGATGTATATTATAATAGATGCTTGGTTATATATAGAGAAGACTTTCTTGCTCGTCATGATAGTATGCTATTTGGTTTCACTTTATCTTAACATGTTGACTTGTATTGGTTTACTGTTTTACTCTCACATGTTGATAAAGCCCTTAGGATCTGTACTCGACTACTGGGACTATGATGAGATCATACTAGTGGGGCCGCGGTAGTCGATGAGTACATCCTATAACTGTTCCTAGTCGAGGGTATATCGAGACAGGGCATCGATACACCAGAGTAGACTAGCGTATACGCATCTTGACCCATATGATGGGCGATGGATGATCCCATATCCATCGGTGTTAGACATCAGAGATGGTGTACGGGTGCTCAGTGGAGACTGGGTACACTGGACGGACTCGCCGAGAACTCCCAGATGGTGATATACCACACGTCAGATGGCAGTTCTCCGGTGACACAGGTACAGGGTAGTCTGTAGACCCGAGATCGTCATGGAGTCTTGTGTGATTCCCACTGTGCTTTGATTTCCACCTTACCACGTCCAAGAGGGCGTGCAAAACGGTAGCTTTTGGGTACAGTCCCGAATCACATGGAGGCAATGAGCGATAGGAGGGGATTCGTCTCTCCGGGTATAGGGAGTTGATGTTGTGCTGTGTTCGATTGGCTATAACTGGAAGTCCCTGGCCAGGGCTGATATAGAGATTTACTGGTAAGTGTTACTAGTAGTTTCTCGACCCGTTATGAGCCATACATCGACACGACTTATCGGTTACTGGGGTCTGACGTATACCACCCCTAGACTTGATATGCGATATATCAGACGAACAGACCGGACTGTACGTGAGTGTTACTGGTTGGATTCACAGGAGAACGCACAGGCTAGCTTGTTGATCTTCTGATCGCTCAATACCTGGGTGGCTGTTACGTTTAGCTGACCGCTTGCAGCTTGTGGGTGTTTGATATGATCATCACCTGCTACCGGCATATTGACGATTCTTTAGAGTCCTACACAGAGGTTTCTTGGCTCAGGCGAAACGGAGTAGTGGCGCATATGTGATATGCGCAGGAACGAGAATAATGCGATATGGGATACCGTATTATATTCTCGCGATATTTAGATATGAACCGGGTCATCGGATCAAGTGTTGATTCGATGAATCGGTACATGATATATTAGTCGGTAATATTCGATATAGCCGGATCGTCGGATCAAGTGTTGATTCGATGATTTAATATATAATAATATATATGATATATTATTATATTAACTAATATTGGCTTGCTTTATTATTTCATTTTCTCAGTGGATGATACATTGATATATATGCGATATATGTTAATTGTATTATTTTCTTTTGTTGCAAATATATAATATATATGTGATATATATTATTGTGACATGATATGATTAATTGTTAAACATGTTTAAGGATGATTAATTGAGGTTAGGGTTTGATTAGGGTTAGTAGCTTCAAGTTCCTTCTAGAAGCTTTTTCTTTTGTCATTCTTAAGATCTTTATGGATGACACATTCCTTTAACTTAACCAAACCCTAACCCTAGTTGTTTCTCTACACATTCTCATCCATTCATCCTTGACCATGGTTATATATCAATCATATGATTTATATTTCTATTCATCACAAAAGGAAAAGATTAATCATTATCTTTTTGATTATCCATTATCATCTTCTTCTTCTCTCTTAAAAGAAAAGCTTGCTTGATTTTCTTAAGTGATGATAAAATATGAGAAAATGATATAAAAGGAAAGCAAAATCACTACTCTCTCATCCTTATCTCATCTAGCCCTTGGGATTAGGGTGTTCTTCTCTTTTGAGTGAGATAGCTTGAGTCGAAGCAACTTCAAGGTAGATCATCGTAGATTTGGATTACGACAAGCTAGAATGGATCGTTCGAGTCGTGGAGCCTCTCATGAGTCCGGGAGATCGTGGATCGCGGCAAAGGGACTTCTACTCGGAGCTTGTGAAGTGAAGGAGCGGACTACAAAGGTTGTAATCCCTCACACTTAGATAAAAGTTATCTTATTGCATATTAAACCCTAATAATCTAGCAAAGATCCCGGCTTTGGGTTGTTCGGCACGTCTAAAATTTAATCCGGGCATGTTTGATGCCTTAAGAACCTTCACAAGAGTGCCTAGGAACCCTACAGTGGTATCAGAGCCTAGCTAGAGCATTAGGCGATGTGTTTACGAAGTTAAAACTCCGATCGAACCCGAAACGACGAAAATTGACCCCTCTCTGGAATTTTTTTAAATTTTGGGATTTTTCTGAATTAAAAATATGTAAAAAAATCAGCATGGAATTCTAAGAATTACCATGAAACACGTGCCCACAATTCCACCAACAGAGCGCGGATCCGCGGCAGAAAGAGGGTTCTCGCGGCGCTTCCGCGGCGGCACTGTAGGATTGGGACACGTGGCTTCATGGTTTTACCCGTAGGTACTTGCTGACCATTCTGGATATTTTTATTCTGTTCCAGGTGTTTAAAATTCTGGGGTTTGTTTTGTAATAGTAGACTCGATCGGAAATTTTAAATTCGTATTTCTTTCCGGATATTTAGAAACTGTTAAACTATTTGAACGGATATCATTAACTTACTGTTTCCCGGTACGGCAAACTTTCAAGTGTTGAAATTTATTCGGGTTTAAATCTTTCGGAAAATTGTACAAGTTAACTGGTGGACCCTCTAGAAGACAACAAACCTTAACTCGATTATGTGACCGTCTTGAACTGCTTTTTGAACCTTCGGGTTTGGGGCAGTACGGCGTGCCACATGTGAGGCGTTGGCTTGACCCTTCTACGGCTGAATCACCGGTACTGTGACATATTCTGGGATTATTTGAACTCCGCTCAAGAGTTGAGCACTTTGGGAATTTTTGGGTATTTGATTATGTGTTCGGAAAGTTTAATACTGTATATTTATCTGGAATGTGATACAATATGTGGAATTCGTAGAGTTAGGCATGAAATGCGGAGTATGTGATATTTCGGATTTATGATGTCTAAAGTGATTGTGGATTCCAAATATTGTAGTTTTACACTTTCTTTTCTGTGACCGTAAGTGTAATATGTGATATCGCCGGTTTCGTTGCTATATGTCAACGACAATTGGGATGCGCATATTTACTTACGTTGATGATATGAGATATTATGTGTTGCTGTGATATGTTATATTGGATCGTCGCGTTCTGAATAGCCGGGGGTTTTATGTGAGATGAGGGTTTTTATTTTCATTCATGTAAAATTCATTTGTAATGTAATATTCTTTTATTTGGGACACTTCCAGGATGCGGTTGCTGTCACCAGTGTATATTATTTACTTTTCCGCATTAGATAGACCCAAGGTGGGGAGCACAAGTGACCGGGTTCTAGGGTCCAGTAGGAGGCCATCTCGAGGAGTCGAGATCAGGTCTTCTAACCCTAGAATTGGCAGTGTTACTTGCCTCTCTCGTAGGGGTCTTGGGTTGTGGGTTTGGCTATTCGTCGCGACCGTGGAATCCGTATTTTATACTGGCTCGTATTGAAAACACGGACGTCCTAGTATATCCAATATTTCATATATGTTCTTCTGCTGCAATGTTCTGTGATGAGATCATATTACTGCCTGAGACGAATGCTTATACTATATATATATGCTGATATATAAATATTACTGCTTTCGTTTCTTCTGTGATGCTTAGGAAGCATAAGCTGATGGGATATTTATTAATGAGATTAATAAAAGAAAAGAAACCTAAAGATGTTGTAGAATCAAAATCTTTATAAAAAGGGTAGCTACAGTTTTACTTTGCACAGCGATATATACGATATATCCTGCACCTTATTCGATGAGGAAAGGACCGAGATCCCTTCACCGGGAGTGACTCCTTTAGCAAAACTGGCAGATGCTACAAAACGCGGTTTGTCTTTTGATTGCTTTTAGTGTTTTGCTTTGCACAGCGGTATATATGATATATCCTGCACCTTATTCGATGAGGAAAGGGCCGACGATCCCTTCACCGGGAGTGACCCCTTTAGCGAAACTAAGAAAAGCCTCAAAACACTCCTTTTCAAAATTACTCGATTCTACGACGATATCAAGTTCATTACGCTCAGGGTTTTCTGAAAAACCTGCGTAGCCCTCCGTCATTTCAGATAAGTAATATTTAGTATTCGTGCTACGGTAGTTTGGCATGCGTCAAGGCGTAGCGTACGGTAGCTGATTATTACTTATCTGCAGCATGAGATGCGATTGGATTAGGGTATTCGTGCAGCGTTGTTTGGCATGCGTCAAGGGTCGTACGGGTGGGTTTAATTCAATCACGAAATGTACGGGTTGAACTTGACTAGTGGACTATGGGTTGTTTGGCATGCGTCAAGGTCATAGCACACTAGGGGTAAAAGCTTTATCGGGAATTTCAAGCGTTGAAATTTGCAATGAGATTGCATACCTCCTATGAGATAGTTGGATCCTGATACCCACTGCGAGTAAGAGTTACTCCTGGGAGAGTTTTACACAGGACAATTAGTCATTCAAGTAGGTGTCTAGAAAAGTGTTAACGAGGTTACGCCTCTGGGAAAATGAGGTTTACTAATTAGGTCCGTGCGAAAGCACGGGGAACCTCCCTCAAAGTACCGACACTGATCTGGCTGAAAGATTGACGAAATTGTAGAGTGTAATTAATCCCGGCTAATCTTACCTTTTTGGGTTTTAAGGTAGATTTGATAAAAACAGTGGGAGACATCCTGATTAGATAAGATAATAACCAATCTAATCTTGCAAGAGCATACGCTAAAGTGTTTTCTTCTCTCTCTCTCCAGGTAGCGACCATTTCAGGCCATAATCAAGATAATAATATGGATGTATTGACTAAACCTGATTATTGTACTGAGCAAGGGAACGTTGAACCCGTTCTTTCTTATAAGAGTTATAAGACTGAACAGGAAACACGAGAATATCTAGATTCTCACGCCGCCCAAAAGAACATGCATGTTGATGCATCTTCTTCAGGTGTGTTAGTTATTGAGAACTGTTTCTCAGTTCACCCTACGTCCTAGGTATTAGATACCGGATCAGGATCCCACATATGTAAACAGTTACATGGGCTATGTAAAGGTAGAGAACTAGGAAAAGGTGATCATTCCGTTCAAGTAGGGAACGGTGCAAGTATTGTAGCCAAAGCAGTTGGCGAATATCACCTTGTATTACCAAGTCATAATACACTGATTCTAAATGAGTGCTATTATATACCGAACATGATGTGCAACATTATATCAGTTTCTTTATTGAGTAAAGAGGGATATAATTTTATAGTACAGGATAATGTTATGAACATATTCCTAGATCAAAAGTTGATTGCATCAGGCTCGTTACATAATGGCATATTCATTCTAAATCAGAATACAGTTCTAAATATACAAAACACACACAAGAGGAAAAGTTCAGATATGAACGAATCCTTCTTGTGGCATTGTAGACTTGGTCATATCAATGCGACACGACTGGCTAAGTTACATAGAGATGGTTATTTGAATCCGTTCGAATTATCATCTTATGATACTTGCCATTCATGTCTCAAAGGAAAAATGACCAAAGCTCCGTTTAGTGGACACGGAGAAAGAGTTACCGAACTCTTAGGACTGGTACATAGTGATGTATGCGGTCCCATGTCTACGCATGCCAGGAACGGTTCTTCCTACTTCATTACGTTCACTGACGATCTCTCTAGATTCGGACATGTATTCCTGATGAAACACAAGTCTGAAGCTCTTGAGAAATTCAGAGAATATAAACACGAAGTAGAGAACCAAACGGGCAAAAGTATTAAGATTCTTCGATCTGATCGAGGAGGTGAATACTTAAGCGGTGAATTCCTAGATTATCTAAAAGAGAATGGGATTCTCTCTCAGCGTACTCCTCGTTATACACCACAGCACAACGGTGTATCTGAGCGGAGGAATCGCACCCTATTAGATATGGTGCGCTCGATTATGAGTACAGCCGAGTTACCTATTTCCTTCTGGGGGTATGCGCTTGAGACAGCCATAGACCTATTGAATAGAGTTCCTACCAAATCTACGCCTACCACTCCATATGAGATATGGAAAGGGAAGAGACCACATCTTAATTATATTAAGATATGGGGTTGTCCGGCCTATGTCAAAAGACAAAATCCGGACAAACTCGAGGCAAGATCAGTCTTATGTAAGTTTGTAGGATATCCCAGAAATTCACAAGGGTATATCTTCTACCACCCCGAGAAACAAAAGGTGTTTGTTTCTCGACATGCTACTTTCTTAGAAAAAGGTTTTCTTATGAAACAGAATAGTAGTATTGAGGTAGAACTGGAAGAGGTTCCAGCAACACAAACTATAACAGAAGACTTGGTTGAACCAGAGGATTCAGTAGTACCCGACGAACCCCAGCCTCTCCGCCGATCTAGTAGGGTTTCTCATCCAACTGAGAGATACTACGGTTTTCTCATTGATGGTGGAAGCGAGGATTGCATCATGGATGATGATGAACCGACTAGTTTCGAGCAGGCCATCACGAGTGGTGACTCTGTGAAATGGCTGGATGCAATGCGATCTGAGATGGAATCCATGTACACCAACAAAGTATGGATTTTAGAAAATGCTCCTGAAGGGGTAAAACCCATTGGGAGCAAGTGGATTTTTAAAAAGAAATTTGGTGTAGATGGAAAAGTTGAGACTTTCAAAGCTATACTTGTAGCAAAGGGTTTTCGTCAACGTCCAGGTGTGGATTATGACGAAACCTTTTCTCCAGTAGCTATGCTTAAGTCCATCCGGATCTTACTTGCCATTGCTGCATATCATGACTACGAAATCTGGCAAATGGATGTTAAGAACGCCTTTCTAAACGGTGATTTAGAAGAGTGCGTGTATATGACTCAGCCAGAGGGCTTCGTAGATAGTGGGAGCAGCGGAAAGGTGTGCAAACTGCTTAAATCCATTTATGGGTTGAAGCAAGCATCGCGGAGTTGGAACATCTGTTTTGATATTGTAGTCAAAGAGTTTGACTTCATCAAAAATATAGATGAACCTTATATCTATAAGAAGGTAGCAGAGGGTAAGGTAGTCTTCCTCGTATTGTACGTGGATGACATACTCTTGATAGGAAATGATATTCCTATGCTGCAATCAGTCAAGCTCTTCTTATCACAGAGATTCTCAATGAAAGATCTAGGTGATGCCTCCTGCATATTGGGAATCATGATCTATAGAGATAGATCTAAAAGGATACTGGGATTGTCCCAATCCAGGTACATTGACACCATACTAAAGAGGTTTAGTATGGAAGAATCCAAGCGTGGGAACCAACCCACGATCTCTGGACTCACTCTCTCCAAAGAGATGTCTCCCAAGACTGATTTGGAGAGAGCTCGCATGCAAGAGATACCCTATGCTTCGGCGGTAGGCTCTATCATGTATGCGATGCTATGTACTAGACCCGATGTAGCATACTCACTAAGTGTAGTGAGTCGGTATCAAGCAGATCCTGGAGAGAGTCATTGGACAGCAGTGAAGAACATTCTCAAGTACTTACGAAGGACTAAGGAGATGTTCTTGGTGTATGGTAACGGAGAACTCCAGGTCGAGTCCTTTACCGATTCCAGCTTCCAAAGTGATAAGGACGACTCTAAGTCGCATTCGGGTTTTGTCTTCACCCTCAATGGAGGGGCGGTATGTTGGAAGAGTTCCAAACAGGATACCGTTGCAGACTCAACGATGGAGGCTGAATACATCGCTGCCAACGATGCTGCCAAAGAAGCTGTCTGGATCAAGAAGTTCATTAGTGAACTTGGTGTGGTTCCATCCATTGAGCATCCAATACCTCTGTATTGCGATAACAATGGAGCTGTGGCGTTAGCCAAGGAACCCAGGTCCCATCAGAAGTCCAGACATATTCTGAGGCGGTATCACCTGATCAGGGAGATAGTTGATCGCCGGGAGATCGAGGTCAGGAGAGTAGATACGAAGGACAACACTGCGGATCCATTCACGAAGGCTATTCTCCAGATACAGTTTGAGAGATTATTCGGGATGCTGGGTATGAGATACTACAGCAGCTGGCCTTAGTGCAAGTGGGAGATTGTTAGTTATGTATATGCCCTAGAGGCCATTGTTGTACATTTGATGTATATTATAATGGATGCTTGGTTATATATAGAGAAGACTTTCTTGCTCGTCATGATAGTATGCTATTTGGTTTCACTTTATCTTAACATGTTGACTTGTATTGGTTTACTGTTTTACTCTCACATGTTGATAAAGCCCTTAGGATCTGTACTCGACTACTGGGACTATGATGAGATCATACTAGTGGGGCCGCGGTAGTCGATGAGTACATCCTATAACTGTTCCTAGTCGAGGGTATATCGAGACAGGGCATCGATACACCAGAGTAGACTAGCGTATACGCATCTTGACCCATATGATGGGCGATGGATGATCCCATATCCATCGGTGTTAGACATCAGAGATGGTGTACGGGTGCTCAGTGGAGACTGGGTACACTGGACGGACTCGCCGAGAACTCCCAGATGGTGATATACCACACGTCAGATGGCAGTTCTCCGGTGACACAGGTACAGGGTAGTCTGTAGACCCGAGATCGTCATGGAGTCTTGTGTGATTCCCACTGTGCTTTGATTTCCACCTTACCACGTCCAAGAGGGCGTGCAAAACGGTGGCTTTTGGGTACAGTCCCGAATCACATGGAGGCAATGAGCGATAGGAGGGGATTCGTCTCTCCGGGTATAGGGAGTTGATGTTGTGCTGTGTTCGATTGGCTATAACTGGAAGTCCCTGGCCAGGGCTGATATAGAGATTTACTGGTAAGTGTTACTAGTAGTTTCTCGACCCGTTATGAGCCATACATCGACACGACTTATCGGTTACTGGGGTCTGACGTATACCACCCCTAGACTTGATATGCGACATATCAGACGAACAGACCGGACTGTACGTGAGTGTTACTGGTTGGATTCACAGGAGAACGCACAGGCTAGCTTGTTGATCTTCTGATCGCTCAATACCTGGGTGGCTGTTACGTTTAGCTGACCGCTTGCAGCTTGTGGGTGTTTGATATGATCATCACCTGCTACCGGCGTATTGACGATTCTTTAGAGTCCTACACAGAGGTTTCTTGGCTCAGGCGAAACGGAGTAGTGGCGCATATGTGATATGCGCAGGAACGAGAATAATGCGATATGGGATACCGTATTATATTCTCGCGATATTTAGATATGAACCGGGTCATCGGATCAAGTGTTGATTCGATGAATCGGTACATGATATATTAGTCGGTAATATTCGATATAGCCGGATCGTCGGATCAAGTGTTGATTCGATGATTTAATATATAATAATATATATGATATATTATTATATTAACTAATATTGGCTTGCTTTATTATTTCATTTTCTCAGTGGATGATACATTGATATATATGCGATATATGTTAATTGTATTATTTTCTTTTGTTGCAAATATATAATATATATGTGATATATATTATTGTGACATGATATGATTAATTGTTAAACATGTTTAAGGATGATTAATTGAGGTTAGGGTTTGATTAGGGTTAGTAGCTTCAAGTTCCTTCTAGAAGCTTTTTCTTTTGTCATTCTTAAGATCTTTATGGATGACACATTCCTTTAACTTAACCAAACCCTAACCCTAGTTGTTTCTCTACACATTCTCATCCATTCATCCTTGACCATGGTTATATATCAATCATATGATTTATATTTCTATTCATCACAAAAGGAAAAGATTAATCATTATCTTTTTGATTATCCATTATCATCTTCTTCTTCTCTCTTAAAAGAAAAGCTTGCTTGATTTTCTTAAGTGATGATAAAATATGAGAAAATGATATAAAAGGAAAGCAAAATCACTACTCTCTCATCCTCATCTCATCTAGCCCTTGGGATTAGGGTGTTCTTCTCTTTTGAGTGAGATAGCTTGAGTCGAAGCAACTTCAAGGTAGATCATCGTAGATTTGGATTACGACAAGCTAGAATGGATCGTTCGAGTCGTGGAGCCTTTCATGAGTCCGGGAGATCGTGGATCGCGGCAAAGGGACTTCTACTCGGAGCTTGTGAAGTGAAGGAGCGGACTACAAAGGTTGTAATCCCTCACACTTAGATAAAAGTTATCTTATTGCATATTAAACCCTAATAATCTAGCAAAGATCCCGGCTTTGGGTTGTTCGGCACGTCTAAAATTTAATCCGGGCATGTTTGATGCCTTAAGAACCTTCACAAGAGTGCCTAGGAACCCTACACCTTATCTATTCAAGTATTGTTCCGATCAAATCATTCGCAGGTGTGTCCCTAACGATGAATTCAAGAGCGTGATATCATTTTTTCATGATCAGGCATGCGGCGGTCATTTTGATTCTCGAAAAACGGCGGAGAAAGTTTTGCAATGTGGCTTTTATTGGCCAACATTATTTAAAGATGCATATGAACATTGCAAAACTTGTCCGCGATGTCAGCATTTGGGTTGGATTTCACGAAGGAACGAGATACCGCTCCAACCTATATTGGTTGTGGAAATATTTGATGTTTGTAGTATGGATTTTATGGGCCCTTTTCCCAACTCCTTTGGGAATCTATATATCTTGTTAGCGGTTGATTATGTCTCGAAATGGGTGGAAGCTATACCGTGTCACACTAATGACAACAAAGTTGTCATTAAATTCCTTAAAGAAAATATCTTTTCGCGATTCGGACACCCTCGCGCTATAATTAGCGACAACGGGACACATTTCTGCAATCGGTCTTTCGAGGCCTTGATGCGGAAATATTCAATCACTCACAAGCTTTCTACGCCCTATCATCCCCAAACAAGCGGGCAGGCTGAGATCTCAAATAGGCAGATCAAACAGATATTGGAGAAGACGGTTTCGAAAAACCGTAAAGATTGGTCAACCAAATTGACGGATGCTCTTTGGGCATTCCGCACCGCTTATAAGACCGATCTTGGTATGTCTTCATACCGCCTTATGTTTGGGAAAGCATGCCACCTTCCCGTCGAGATCGAACATAAAGCAATGTGGGCTATTAAAGAGCTTAATTTTGATCTTGATCATGCAGGCAGCTATCGGAAGATGCAATTGAATGAGCTAAGCGAACTCCGCGATGAAGCTTGCGATAATGCGGTGATAGTAAAGAACAGGAATAAAGTGTTCCACGATAAAAATCTTTTTAGAAAAACCTTCACATCGGGGCAACAAGTCCTTTTTTACGATTCCCGTCTCCATCTTCATCCGGGTAAGTGTTCATATCAGATTTTTGCATTTTCATACCGCCCAATTTTTATCACATTGCATATCGGTAGGTACTCTTGAGCCGTGTTTGCTAGTCAATTGCAGGATACAGGTTCTCGGCTCTAAAACGGTGAAATTCATGGGAAAACACGACAAAATCCGGGTTCCTGCCATTCACAGATAAAACACGGATCTCCGCTCTTTATCCGTCTGTTGCCACACACCAGTTTAAGAGAAAAAATGGCAAATCAATGTCATTTTCATGCACAAGGCTCAATGGCAACACAAGATCCAAGAAATCTACGCGGAGCTCGAGGAAATCATGACTAAAAGATCCACATCAAATCATCTATTTCCCAACAGAAATTCTGGAAAAATCGTAAAGCAAATCTGAGAAAAATCATATGCTAGAATAAAGGACATGAAAGACCAGGGAAGCACAAAAAAATAGAGGACCAAACTCACCAATACGGCCGCGGAACCGCGGCCAATAGGGATCTAGGCCGCGGTTCCGCGGCCATTTAGGCTTGTCGGCTGAAGATTTTTTATGGGTATTTCAGTCTTTTCAATGTGGTTCAGTATGTTGCCATAATTTCCCAGTTACCTGCCTATAAATAGTCCAGAACTTGCCAAAGCCAAGGGTGCATAATCTTGTATTTTTCTAGGTTTTAGAATACTTGTTCTTCTTCCTCTTCTCATCTCTTTTCCATTGAAAAACTTGTAGTGAGCTTTTGTGAGTGAAGAATGATGAATAAAGAAGTTCATTTTATTATTATGCTTGTCTTGCTCTTATGTTAATTACTTGTAATTTTCATTTGTTAACTTAGTTGTTGTTATTTCTTGTTGTTTCTTTCTTTTCTCTTTTCCTTTATCCTTAAACAACCATGATGCTTACGCTTGATCCTTGCCAAGGTGAGGTCGCAAATAGCTACTTGTTATCTTCTAATCTCTTTCTTTCTATCTTCCTCTTTTGTTTTGTTTTCTTTTCATTATGATGTGTGAGTAGTTTCATACTTGTTAGGGTAGGATAAGGGAAGTTTGAGAGAAGGAAATCTCTCTCACTCTTTCTTTGCCCAACATCTTAAATCGACTCCCGTTAATTGAACCACAATCCGCTCCTTACGGCACCCTATCCTACATGATAGCGGTGATTCCTTAGTGAGACCGGTTGTGGTTGAATTAACCGGAGGTTATGGATAAGAGCCAAGAACGGACGGACAAGCACCAAAAGGAAGAACTTAGGCGTTGGAAAGCCTAGCTTATACTCGCAAGTTCCTTCCTAGTCGTGCTAATCCCCGTTGTTGCCGATTACCGTAACAACGATATTAAGAGTGGCAACGAAAGAGGTGAGCGACTCCTAACTCAAACTAACCTAATCCTAACCCTAACAAGCTCTCTTTACATATCATTTTAACACTTAATTAATCACAACAAAATCTGGAAAACTGGACTTAACTCGTTAAAACACTTAGAAAAAGATTCCCATCTCCCTGCGGACGACCCGTACTCAACCGGCTAGCTACAAGCGAAACCGTCTTGATTGCGGTAATTAACTAAATTTGAACACGCAGAATCTCTACCAATCAAATGGCGCCGTTGCCGGGGAGACGGTAGTTTATTTCTTTGTGTAATTTCGGGTTAACTTGTGAATATAAATATAACCGAAAAACAAAACAAAAAAATATACTTTGTAAAAAAATCATCTTGTTATTTTTGATTAGTTTTTGTGCAAGTGTGCAGGATAATACGGAGTTCAAGTTCAGTGCCAAAGACGTGGGAAGATAGACCCACATTTCGTGGCTACACCGCGACGGATTAAGACGGAGCCAACGGTCTACTGTAAAATTCTGGAGCAGATTCAGCAATCAAATCAAGATTCGGGAAATCCAGAAGAGAAGAAGACACCAAAGGCAGAACCTACCAGAAAAATGAAGCTCCAAAGCCACATTCATGCCGCGGAACCGCGGCATCTGCTTGCTTAGGCCGCGGATCCGCGGTTGGAAGGTGCCTTTAGTGAGCCAAAACTTCTGTGAGTGTTTATTTCTCTCTCCCCACTCCTTTGGACTCCAATAAACTGTGTTTTCTGCAGCATTCTTTGCGCAAATTCTCTTCCCCCTTCCAATAAACTGTTTTTGTGCAGGATTCTTTACGCCGCGCTAAAATAAAAATTGTTTGCAGTTGATTTGTTACCGCTTTGCATTCATTAATACGGACTTAAGGGGCTTGAAACTAATTCAGATTGGGTGGGGATTTCATCACCCTTCCCAGGACCCCAAAAATCACAAAATGCATATGCATTGACCATTGTTAATTAAAAAATACTAGACTCAGCCCTAAGGACTTCGCGCTCAATAGGACAGAGGACTAGTTACAGGCATCGGCCGTTTATCCTATCTGACTTTTGCGGTGCCTAGGCAAGTGTGACGAAGGCAAGTGGTTATTTAATTAAGGAACTTCGCGAAAGCGTTGGATAACCTCCCACTTACCTGGCACTTATCTGGCCGCATTTGACGGAGAAGAGGCGGTTTGAGGTCCTATTTCCAGCCCTCTGGAACAGTTAGGAGCTGTCTAGCAGACCTAGGTGACCCTAGATCTAGGTGAGATTGTGCATATCTTGTTTGTGATTGCTTAAAGCCGTAAGTCCGTACATATTTCTGTACAGCTCTTTCTCAAAAAAAAAAAAGGAAAAAATCAAAAACTTTTATAAAAACTTGCCCTTTGTCGCCAAATCCATTTTTCACCCACCACCCATCGTTTTTCTCCATTGACGTTTTCTTACCCTCACCTTCTCCGCTTTGACTATACTAAACTCGTTTAGTGTATGTCCACTTGGACTCGGGACACTAGCACCCACCTAGTCTGCGTTACGTTAGTCGCTACCGACTACGCGATCGACTCAGACGTCGAAACTCCGTCCACTCCTCTTTCACCCCTTCCTTTGCCGGCCAACTCCGACGTTGACCGGAATTCTGTTCATACATCTTCACCTTCACCATCACCAACATCTTCTTCCACGATGTCAAGATTCAATCCGAACATCTCTTTGACTACCCCTGGATTGGCTCCACCTCCTATGGAGACCAATAACCCACCACCACCGCCTGTTGTAGCGCCGCAGCGAATCGCGCTCCAGGATCGTTTCTATCCCACCCGTTCTGCACTTCCCACCTGCCTTTCTCTTCCACCGGCCAATGGGGATAATTTTGAAATTAAGCCCCACTTCATCAACATGCTTCCGCGATTTCATGGGCTTGAATCTGAAGATGCCTATATCTTCATCAATAAATTTCAAAACGTTTGTGCCATGATGAAAACCACCCAGCTGTCGGACGATGCTATACGTCTACAGGTCATTCCGTTCACTTTATGCGATCTTGCTGAAAAATGGCTGTATAGCACCGCTTCCCACTCCATAACCAGTTGGGACGAGTTTGTTAAAGCGTTTCTCAAAAAATTCTATCCGAATCATAAAACCGCAAGGATTCGTAATGAAATCAACCAATTCTCTCAGCTTCCTTCTGAACCCTTCTGGAAGTGCTTTTGGAAGTGCTTTGACCGGTACAAAGACCT
This sequence comes from Agapanthus africanus, assembly GCA_030015575.1. Classification (NCBI taxonomy): domain Eukaryota; kingdom Viridiplantae; phylum Streptophyta; class Magnoliopsida; order Asparagales; family Amaryllidaceae; genus Agapanthus; species Agapanthus africanus. The sequence continues at coordinate 218,228,580 of JASDDO010000006.1, forward strand.
TCTTGTTCAGTGTCCTCACCACGGTATAGAGAAATGGCAACTTTGCCAAACCTTATACGAGGGCCTGAACCCAGCAACGAAGCAGTTGTTGGAAACCATCTGTCAGGGCCACTTCCTATCGAAATCTGACGAGGAAGCGTGGCAATTCTTTGACGACCTTGCGGAGCAAACGCTACAATGGGAGAGCACCAGACCGACTTCTTCTTCTTCTACCTCCACTTCTACCGGTCAGTCTAGGGTAGGAATTCACCAACTTGATGTCTCTATTGCGATGAAAGCTGAAATGGCTGCAATAACGAGAAAGCTTGAAGCAATAAAGAGCAAATTTTCTTCTCCTGCTCCTGCCCCTGTTCTTCCCCTTCGTACCATCTGCGCTTGTTGTTCCGATCCTTCTCACTTAACCGAAGAGTGTCCTTACAATCCATCATCGCAAGGACAGGATCAGGTTAATGCTGCATTCCAGCAAAGACCGAGGAATGATCCATACTCTTCCACCTACAATCCCGGTTGGAGGAACCACCCCTATTTCGCCTGGAATCAGAATCAGAATCAATTCCAAGGCTACAATTTCCAAAGGGGCCCCTCCGCCGCAACAAAAAGCGCAACAACAAACTCAACAGCAGTTTCAGCAGCCCTTCCAACCCCAACCTTTCCAAAATCAGACGAACAACTTTGCACCCAACAATTCTTTTCCACCAAACAACTTTGTTTCGTCAAACAACGATAAGGTTTCCTCGCTCGAACGAAGTCTGGAGGCGTTGGTCAAACAATCAACTCTGTCCACCGCCAACATCCAGTCTTCCATTCAGTCCTTAGTGCAACACACTGCCGCTCACGGGCAAAGCATCAAGAACATCGATGCCCAGATTGCACAGCTGAATGCGGCCTTAAGCGAGCGAGAGAAGAGGAAGCTCCCGTCCCAACCACTCCCAAATCCCGGTCACCCACATAATGTACATGTTGCTCTCGAACAACAGAACCATAATGTGAGTGCCGTGACCACATTGAGATCGGGAAGGATGCTGCAAAACAACATTGGCACACGGATCAACGATGACACCCCGGCCGCTTCTTCTTCTTCTTCTTCTCCTGCTTCATCGTCTTCTGAGCCTATTCTCCGCTCTTCAACAGGCTCTCCTTCCTCTTCTTCTACTCTGAATGGACCCACTTCTCACTCCACGAAAACACCTGTTCTGGGATCCGTTCCAACTCCACAATCTCCTCCTCCAGCATTGGACTCAACCAATTTTCAAAATGTTCCATTTCCAAACCGGTTGAAGTCCAATAAACAAAATCCACAAATGGAGAAGATTCTGGAGTTATTTAAGCAGGTTAACATTAACATTTCTCTTTTAGATGCTGTCCAACAAGTCCCGTCCTACGCAAAAATCTTAAAGGACTTGTGCACGAAAAAGAGGAAATCTCAGGTACCAAAGAAAGTTTTCTTGGCTAGTGCTGTGAGTGATGCTCTTACCCAATCTTTACCACAAAAACGGAAGGACCCTGGCTGTCCTACGATTTCTATTACCATTGGGGATAAGAACATCAACCGCGCACTATTAGATCTTGGTGTCAGTGTTAACCTGCTTCCGTACTCAGTATACGAGCAATTAGGCGTAGGAGAGCTGAAACCCACACACTGCACTCTCCAAATGGCCGACCGATCGATCACCCATCCTAGGGGTGAGCTAGAGGATGTGTTAATAAAAGTCGGGGACTTCATATTCCCCGTTGACTTCATTGTATTAGACACACAGCCTGTAGCTAACCCCCGGAATCAAATTCCGGTGATACTCGGTCGCCCATTCCTTGCAACCTCAAATGCTGTGATCAATTGTCGCAATGGTTCGATGAACCTCTCTTTTGGAAACATGACGATTGAACTCAACATTTTTAGGTTGGGAAATCAGCCCTCCGAACTTAATGCTCATATACTGGACGTCTGCTCGATCCAGGAGATCACCCCAGAAGAATGTGAATTCGAGGAGTTTCTGTTTGATCACGATAACCTTAACGCCACTAGTGCATTCCTCCTCGAACCTGCTGCTGTTTCTGCGCCCGACAACGACTACGAGTGTTTCACGTTCTTGAACGATCTTAACCGCGCATAACCCGAGTTTGAATCTTTTGAATTTCCGGATGAGTTACCTGAACCATCCGACTCGGTCGCCTACACTCGTTTTGAACCTTTGCTGGAGTCCTTTGAGTTCGAGACCTCTGCACCAATCTTGCCTTCAATCGTTTCACCTCCAGCGCTCGAACTCAAGCCTTTGCCGTCTCACCTTAAGTACGTTTACTTAGGTGAGAACGCGACCCTCCCTGTCATCATTTCGGCTTCTCTAGCTCCAGAGCAAGAGAAAGCCCTTCTCACGGTCTTGCACAGCAACAGGAAAGCTTTTGGCTGGTCCATGGCGGACATCAAGGGGATTAGTCCCCTGATCGTTGAGCATCACATTCATCTGATGGATGATGCCAAACCAGCCCGGGATCCACAAAGACGTCTCAATCCAGTCATGAAAGAGGCTGTGAAGAAGGAGATCGTAAAATGTCTAGATAGTGGTATCATTTACCCTATCTCTGATAGCCAGTGGGTTAGCCCCATCCACGTTGTCCCCAAGAAATCAGGTATAATGGGCATAACCAACGAGGCGAACGAGTTAATCCCTACTCGCACCCAAACTGGGTGGCGAGTATGCATTGATTACAGAAAACTCAACGCCGCAACGCGGAAGGACCACTTTCCTTTACCTTTCATTGACCAAATGCTTGAACGATTGGCCGGACACGAGTACTACTGCTTTCTTGATGGCTACTCCTGCTATAATCAGATTGCCATCGCCGAAAAAGACCAGGACAAGACCACATTCACTTGTCCTTTCGGCACGTTTGCATATCGTCGCATGCCCTTTGGGTTATGCAATGCGCCCGCAACCTTCCAGCGGTGTATGATGGGAATCTTCTCAGACATGGTGGAAAAATTTCTGGAGATTTTCATGGATGATTTCTCCATCTTCGGCGATTCCTTCAACGAGTGTTTGCTGCATCTTGACGCTGTCCTTACCCGATGTAAGGACAAGAATCTCACTTTGAATTGGGAGAAGTGCCACTTCATGGTGCGCGAAGGTATTGTCTTAGGACATATCATCTCGCAAGATGGCATAGAGGTTGACAAAGCGAAGATTGAGGTCATTTCCAATTTCCCTCCTCCAAGATGCGTCAGAGACATCCGAGCCTTCCTTGGCCATGCCGGTTTTTATAGACGGTTCATCAAGGACTTTAGCAAGATTGCTAGGCCCTTGACTCTTTTGCTGGCCAAGGACACGCCATTCGACTTCAACTCGAGCTGTGTGACTGCATTCGAGTCATTGAAAACCTCTCTCACTTCTGCTCCCGTTCTTTCTTCACCTGACTGGACGCACCCATTTGAGATTATGTGCGATGCATCCGACTTTGCCATTGGTGCTGTCCTTGGACAGCACATTAACAAGATGCCGCACGTAATCTATTATGCGAGCCGAACCCTGAACGACGCCCAACTCAATTATACAACAACTGAGAAGAAATTCTTGGCTGTTGTATTTGCTTTAGAAAAGTTCAGGCCCTACCTCATCGGCTCTCCAGTCATTGTCTATACTGACCATTCTGCTCCGCGCCATCTTTTTGCGTAGAAAGATGCAAAATCTCGGTTAATACGTTGGATCCTCTTGCTTCAAGAGTTTGACCTTATCATTAAGGACAAACGAGGATGTGAAAACGTAGTTGCCGACCATCTCTCACGACTTCCTTCTTCGCCTTCTCTTCCAATTCCGATCAACGACGTTTTCCCGGATGAACAGCTCTTGACAGTATCTTGCGAACCCTGGTTCGCAGATATTGTGAACTATTTGGCCACGGGATTACTACCGACTGAATGGTCAAGTCAGGACAAACTTCGCTTCTTATCCCAAGTAAAACACTTTTACTGGGACGAACCCTATCTGTTCAAGTACTGTCCCGACCAGATTATTCGTCGGTGTGTCCCTGACGAGGAATTCAAGAGTGTGTTGTCGTTTTGCCACGATCAAGCATGTGGCGGGCATTTTGGCCCCAGAAAGACAGCTGAGAAGATCTTGCAATGTGGTTTCTACTGGCCACAACTCTTCAAAGACGCTCATGACTATTGCAAGACTTGCTCCCGGTGCCAACACTTGGGCCGGATATCCCGGAGGAACGAGATGCCGCTCCAACCAATCTTGGTTGTGGAGATTTTCGATGTTTGGGGGATCGATTTCATGGGGCCGTTTCCCAGCTCTTTTGGGAACTTGTACATCCTTCTCGCTGTTGATTACGTCTCTAAGTGGGTCGTGGCTGTGCCCAGCCGGACTAATGACAACAAGGTTGTCGTTAGGTTTCTTAAAGAAAACATTTTCTCCCGTTTTGGGCACCCCCGAGCGATCATTAGCGACAATGGAATTCATTAGGCCTTGATAAAGAAATATTCCATTAATCATAAGCTATCCACGCCCTACCACCCCCAAACCTGCAGGCAGGCCGAAGTTTCAAATCGGCAAATCAAGCAGATACTGGAGAAGACGGTTTTCAAGAACCGAAAAGATTGGTCGCTGAAACTCACTAATGCCCTTTGGGCCTTTCGAACCGCTTATAAGACCGACCTTGGCATGTCTCCCTATCGGCTTGTGTACGGAAAAGCCTGCCACCTACCTGTCGAAATAGAGCATCGCGCATTTTGGGCGATAAAAGAGTTGAATCTGTCTCTCGAAGATGCGGGCAGCCATCGGAAGCTGCAGTTGAACGAACTGAGCGAGCTTAGGGATGAGGCTTACGATAACGCGGTTGTCGTTAAGAATCGAACGAAGGTGTTTCACGATAAACACCTTTTGCGCAAAACCTTCGTACCTGGTCAGCAGGTACTGCTTTACGACACCCGACTACACTTCCATCCAGGAAAGCTCAGATCTTGCTGGAAAGGGCCGTATTTTGTGCGGAATGTGTTTCCGCAGGGCGCTGTGGATTTGGAGAATCCAAAGGATGGTTCATTTTTCAAAGTGAATGGACACCGACTTAAACCGTACCTTAGCGCCGAACCAACAGAGGATCTCCTGTTCTTACAGTAGCCGGTTTACCCTGCCTAATCTTCCTCTGCCTACCTCCAAACTTCGGTTATCCAGCCAAGAACAGTGGACACTGTTCCGAATAAGTTTGGGGGTATGTATAAACCATTTTGTATATATTTGTGGATATTCTTTTCCATTCTTTTTCTTTTTTCTTTTCTTTAAAAACAAAAAAAAAAATTGTGTATCGCTAACCGATAATTTTGACCCTTCAAATGATCTCTTCATGCAATGACAGTGAGGACACTGTCCAGTTTAAGTTTGGGGGTACGCTCGGTACGCATTTCTTACCTTCGCATTCATATGTATATTTTGCATCTGCATATTAAAATCCATAAAATCCATAAAAATCTGAAAATTTTCTAAAAACATAAAAACTTTTCTGTCAAGTTAGCGAGTGGGAGGTTTTTGATTCAACATTTCGACGGTTTTGTTTGATAAAATAAGAATAACTAAATCTTATGTTTAGATTTTGAAAACCTGAAAGATAACTCTCCTTTGAAGTTAACTATAGATGATATACGTCTTTACATCACACTCCACGTGTCGTGAGTTTTTGGAAATTAGATGACAAGTCTTTTATGTCGAAAAACTTTTAAATGGATCAATGATTTTCTGAGGATCAAATAGGTTTGTTCTGAAATAAGTAATATCAAGAATAGTTTATGAAGTGAGTGAATATGAAGGAATGTTATTGATGCCTTAATTGGAACTAAGTCTGAAAAATAACCCATCTGAAACTTGATTGGAATGATTACACACCGAACCCACTAAATACGTCTTTTATCCAAAAAAATAATTGAACTGCCGGTTATATCTCCGTTCGTATTAAATCATCATGATTTTCACGCCAAACTGTCTTTTGTTTTTGGACCTAGGTAACTTGAGTAATTAAGTCCGCTGGGGTGTTTCTACACCTAATGCCCTAAAACCAACTGGTTTGGGTGCATTGGCCCAAAGCTCGCTAAGAAGCCTAGAAAGTCCAGATTAAAACAAAGTCAAGCAAGTGTTCTCTCCGAGTTAAAATTCCTAACGGATTTTTATGTGAGAATAATCTTGATAAAAGACAGGCTTTTATAAAAAATTTAGCGGAGATATGAAGGTTTTATTCTATGATAAAGACTATTGCACGTTCACAGATGTGTGTATGAAATGAAAACAAGAAAAAGGTGGAGTGAAAAATAAGACCTAGTTTCCTGTTAAGGAAGATTGAAATTCTGAAGTTGAAACCTTACTGGAAAACGAAACTTGAAAAATGCTTAACTCTTTATAAAACTTATGTGATCCTTTCAAAATTCTTATCTTGGCTTTATTGTGTGACATGAGGACTTTATTCGACCTTTCTGGAACTTAACGACACTATTTGCACTGCACGTAAAGACATATAAATTCTGTAGTTAAATAAGAAGCGAGGTGTGAAAAATAAAGGTTCGATAGTCTAGACTTAGGATAACAGATTTGTTATTTTCTGAAACAAAACTTTAGGGTTTGAATCTTAGTTATTTTACAAAACCAACTTGACCGGATTTTGTGGGTAGTATCCGCTGAAAACCCTCAGGAGACAACACTCCTCCTACTAGGGACACCTAGAGGTTTAACGGCTTGTTGCACATGCTCAGTGCAATCGCGTTCCCTGCGAAAGTGAGGTTAGGATTTTTTGTGAATAAATTGGTTTTGCTCGGGACGAGCAAATGATAAGTTTGGGGGTATTTGTTCATATCAGATTTTTGTATTTTCATACCGCCCAATTTTTATCACATTGCATATCGGTAGGTACTCTTGAGCCGTGTTTGCTAGTCAATTGCAGGATACAGGTTCTCGGCTCTAAAACGGTGAAATTCATGGAAAAACACGACAAAATCCGGGTTCCTGCCATTCACAGATAAAACACGGATCTCCGCTCTTTATCCGTCTGTTGCCACACACCAGTTTAAAAGACAAAATGGCAAATCAATGTCATTTTGATGCACAAGGCTCAATGGCAACACAAGATCCAAGAAATCTACGCGGAGCTCGAGGAAATCATGACTAAAAGATCCACATCAAATCATCTATTTCCCAACAGAAATTCTGGAAAAATCGTGTAGCAAATCTGAGAAAAATCATATGCCAGAATAAAGGACATGAAAGACCAGGGAAGCACAAAAAAATAGAGGACCTAACTCACCAATACGGCCGCGGAACCGCGGCCAATAGGGGGTCTAGGCCGCGGTTCCGCGGCCGTTTAGGCTTGTCGGCTGAAGATTTTTTATGGGTATTTCAGTCTTTTCAATGTGGTTCGGTATGTTGCCCTAATTTCCCAGTTACCTGCCTATAAATAGTCCAGAACTTGCCAAAGCCAAGGGTGCATAATCTTGTATTTTTCTAGGTTTTAGAATACTTGTTCTTCTTCCTTTTCTCATCTCTTCTCCATTGAAAAACTTGTAGTGAGCTTTTGTGAGTGAAGAATGATGAATAAAGAAGTTCATTTTATTATTATGCTTGTCTTGCTCTTATGTTAATTACTTGTAATTTTCATTTGTTAACTTAGTTGTTGTTATTTCTTGTTGTTTCTTTCTTTTCTCTTTTCCTTTATCCTTAAACAACCATGATGCTTACGCTTGATGCTTGCCAAGGTGAGGTCACAAATAGCTAGTTGTTATCTTTTAATCTCTTTCTTTCTATCTTCCTCTTTTGTTTTGTTTTCTTTTCATTATGATGTGTGAGTAGTTTCATACTTGTTAGGGTAGGATAAGGGAAGTTTGAGAGAAGGAAATCTCTCTCACTCTTTCCTTGCCCAACATCTTAAATCGACTCCCGTTAATTGAACCACAATCCGCTCCTTACGGCACCCTATCCTACATGATAGCGGTGATTCCTTAGTGAGACCGGTTGTGGTTGAATTAACCGGAGGTTATGACTAAGAGCCAAGAACGGACGGACAAGCACCAAAAGGAAGAACTTATGCGTTGGAAAGCCTAGCTTATACTCGCAAGTTCCTTCCTAGTCGTGCTAATCCCCGTTGTTGCCGATTACCGTAACATCGATATTAAGAGTGGCAACGAAAGAGGTGAGCGACTCCTAACTCAAACTAACCTAATCCTAACCCTAACAAGCTCTCTTTACATATCATTTTAACACTTAATTAATCACAACAAAATCTGGAAAACTGGACTTAACTCGTTAAAACACTTAGAAAAAGATTCCCATCTCCCTGCGGACGACCCGTACTCAACCGGCTAGCTACAAGCGAAACCGTATTGATTGCGGTAATTAACTAAACTTGAACACGCAGAATCTCTACCAATCAGTAAGCTTAAATCCCGTTGGAAAGGACCTTTTGTGGTGCGGTATGTACACCCGCAAGGGGCAGTTGATGTTGAAAATTTGAAAAACGGTTCAATTTTTAAAGTAAATGGGCATAGATTAAAACCGTATTTTTCTGTTGACCCCGCGGTGGAGCTCCTGTTTTTACAGGAGCCGCTTTATCAAAACTAAATTCCTCCTCCTCACCTCCATGTTTTTGTAACATTTTCTCATTTTAAGAATGGAGGTGAGTAAAAATGGATTTGATTGAATATCTGTGCGTGTCAAAGATCAAGTTTGGGGGTAGTTTTTATTTAACTATTATTTTACCCCTTGTATCTCTCTCCTAGTATACAGGTCCTTATTCTCAAAAGGCTACATCAGTGAGGACACTGCTGAAAACAGGTTTGGGGGGAGGTTTGTATTCACAGAATTATCTTTGACACTGGGCATTAAATTTTTTTTTTAACAAAAGAGTAGAGTGTGAAAAATTACATCCAAAAGATAGGAATAGTTTAAGAAAACCAAGAAAATTAGAAGTTTTCTTAAACGAACTAGTAATAAGTAGTTATGAGCTGTTGTCCCAAGGGTTAGTAAGATGAAGGAAGACACTAATCTGAGGATAAAAATAAGTCTGAAAAATAATTTCTATTCTGGAAGCCAAACATTTGAATGTTGATACCCTACTATATGCACTTACACACGTCTTGAAACTCGGGATAGTAGAGGATACCTTGAAATACTCTTGTCTAAAAGCCAAAGTATGAAGGAAATGAAAAAAAAATATAAATGGTGAAAAGAAAAAAAATGAACATTGGTTTTGTATCGCCAAGGCAGCAATAAAAAAATATAGCGAGGGTGCCTCTTCACCTAGTGCCCTAAGGCCAACTGGTCTGGGAGTCACTGCTAAGCCTTATGTGGTGCAAGACGAGGAAAATATTATCGCCTAATCTGCAAGCACATGAGTAATTGGTCGGTTAGTACCTTAAGAAGTATTAACGGTCGCATGAAAATGTGTGAGCAAATCTAAATATTCATCAAGTTAAAAAGTACCGAGGTAGATGGACAAGAGCATGATAGCTTGAATTGAATTCTCCGAGCGTAGGGATGTCCATTTCACACACGTAGGGGTTTACGATCAATGTTTGGACGAAAGGTAGGAATGAAGAATAAAGATGATGTTTTATTGAGGGATAATGTGATTTCTAACATCTTTTCATGACTATTAAGATAGGGCTCATAACAACTGAAAAGCAACTGTAGTTGGAAACTCTTATTTTCAAAGTCTTTCTTTTATGGTTCTTATCTTTATATGTAAATTTCACCATCTCTCTTTTGTTATTGGATTTTGTGGGTGTAATCCGCTGAAAACCCTCAGGAGAAAACACTCCTCCTACTAGGGACACCTATAGGTTTAACGGCTTGTTGCACGTGCTCAGTGCAATCGTGTTTGCCTACGAAAGTGTGCTTTGTTTTCTCCTTTCTTTTTTCTCCTTCTCTTGAATAAACTAGTTTGCTCGGGACGATCAAAGATAAGTTTGGGGGTATTTGTTCAGTTGATTAAACTGCACATTTGTTATTACATTTTTCCTACCATTTCCATATTTAAAAAGGTCTTTATTATAATATATCATACATATGAGGGTTTATCTGTAAAAATACTATTTTCCATATGTTGATATATTATAATTAGCATTTGATAGGAAAATATATATAATATTATTTACCTAATCCTAGTAGACTTAGTCTACTAAATATTATTTAAGTTGTTGTGCAGAATTTTCAGGTCTTAAATCAAGGAAATCAAGTTGTTAAAGCTAACCTGCCTAATTAAGAAATCAAAATTAAGAAATCAATTCTGGCAGAAGAAAAGAAAAGATTTCCAAATTCTGAAGGTTCCAAGGATCGCCACATGTAACAAGGAGCCAGCCCCAGAAGTTTTATCAACGGAGGAGATCATCAAGCCGCGTATCCACGACCCGAGCCCCTTGATGCCGCGGATCTGCCGCATAGTTGAAGAGTTAGGGGCTGGAAATTTTGAGGCTGGATCATAACTGCTATTCCCCAATTTAGGCATCTAATTTTCTGGCTTTGGGACTATAAATAGAGACCGAGAGCCTCTTGGAAAAATCATCAAGTCGACGCGATCACGAAGTCCAAGACGGCTCACGCATCCAGGCTGATCATCAACTGTTCGTCTACCTCCTTGGAAGAGATCGAGAAGCAAGCTAGTCTTTGTAATCATTTTCTAAGGATCAAAGTGTAATGAATATTGTTGATTAATAAAGGTAGTTCTTTTTCTTATTCTATTTCTTCGTAGTTTAATTAAGCATTTTCTCTCCATCTCTTTTTCTCCCAACATGCGCGAGTAATTCTCCGCTTGTTAGGGTTCGTAGGATTAGGGTAGGCTAATGGATGATGAACAACCCTAAACCCTTTTTAAGTCCTATAACGTTTATGAACTTTATCAAAAGAATCATTAACATCCTAATCGGGCGCGCTAACAATTCTTTGTTAGTTCCGACCGTGATTAGAGATTAGATTAATGATTGTTTTGGTAAAGGCTAGATATGAACGGAGTTCCGTGTTGAGATATGGGTTAAGAGTGGGATTCCTTTTCCCTCCAGAAACCCTAATCTACACGCATCACCGTCATTCTAGTTTTAAATCTATTAAAGGATAAAAAGGGCAACTTTTAATTAATCGTCCATGACTACTAAATCCTAACGAACCCTACAAGCCCCCTTATTGTATTAACTACATCTCTAAAATAATCTAGATCTATATTTTTGCATTCTTGCTTAACGTAGATCTAGAAACCATTCTTCAAAATTCTTTATCCCTCCTCTCTTTCTCAACACATCTAAAGTAAGAATAAAAGGTTCAACGTTTCCCTGAGGACGACCCGTACTCACCTCGGTCTAGCTACACGCGACACCGTTCTGATTTCGGTTAACTACAAAATACAATTTTTTGCACAATCATCATCCATGTTCTCGGGCTCTTCCTTTGATATCGTTATCACGTGACAAGTACGAATTCGCTTCCAAGACCAATGTGGAGCTGGATCTGCTTTCGTGGCTTTGGGTTCGTGCTTCTATGGCGGCGTTATCCTCCAACTATCAGATAGAGCGAACTTGCCCAGCTGATACTGATCTTCAACCCAGTTCTTGAAGATGAAGAAGTCTTCGAGAGGGTGCCTTATTACTCGGTGATAAGAGCAATAGTTTGAGTGTGAGACTTCGCCTGCTTGTTCGGGGTGTTTAGACTCCGGCAGTGTAAGCATCTGATATTTTATAGCTCGGTCAAGTATCTTCTTCGTCTTGTCCCGAGGAAAAGAGTATGCTCGACTAATCTTCTTCACAAGGGACAGATCTGGACCGCTCGATTCCACCTTGCGTGGCTTCTTAGTCCCGCTTTGTTGCTGTTGAGAGTCTTTTTCGCGTTTCGACTTGTTTCTACCTCTGCGTCGAGCCTTTTTTATAATAGGTTGACAGGGAATGGCATTTTCATCTTTCACGGCCTGTTGGAGGAGGCGTTGCGTTTTGGCTTATTCGTAGATTGCCATTTCGCGGTTGTAGTCGTCTCGGACTTTTTGACCAGCTTCCCTTATAAGCTTATCCATTTGTTCTTCGAACGACGGACTGGGCACCTTTGCATCATGAACTTTTACTGGTTCAGTATTAACGTCCTCCCATTGAGCATCCGCTTCTTCATTGAAATCATGCACGACGTAGCAATCATGGAGTAGCTCTCGTTTCTTGGACCGAATGTATCCAAGTCCGATTGTTTCCATCCTCCCACTAGGCAGCTTGTGCTGAGTTCCGGGGACATTCCAGACCCTGTCATAGAATTTAGCTTTCCGAGCGGTCTGTTTAAAGGATATCCCTTAGCGCTTTAGTAGCCTCTTCAAGCCTTCTGTATAATATCTGGGGAGACGGATGGGCTGAAGCCTGTCAAGCGTAGGATCCATACCGTGCCAGATTTCTTTCTCCACTTTGGTTTCCTCAGAGCGGTAGAATAGAATTGCCTTTTCGCCTGGGAGGGACATAGAACGTCCGCAGCTCCTCAACACTGTAGATATCAAGTGCATCCAGTTCTTTATGGTGTTTAAGTGGAACCATGGCGACTTGTAGACTTTGCTCTTCGTCAGCGGATGTTTGTATTGAAGGCCGAGCAGAGAATACAGCATGAACTTCATCTTCCGAGTCACTGCCAAAGATCAACATAGGAGCGGATGGTCCCGGCTTATTGTATTGGGGTGGACCCGAATAAACTATCTCCTCTTCCTCCTCGGTATCACTCCCGAAGACAGGGATGGTGGCGTTAGCCTTGTTCTCCGGCTTGTGACACCTCTCCGTGTCTTCGAAATCCGGCAAGAAGTATTTGGCATCTTCATATTTGCGGACTTCGTTCACGGAGAACGGGTTCAGTTCTCCCGTCACGGTATACTCGAGACCATCCTTAAAATATTTCATACACTGGTGTTGTGTAGAGGGGATGATGTTGTACTCGTGTAACCATGGTCGGCCGAGCAGAGCATTATAGCATGTCTTGGCGTCGATTACGTGGAATTTAATGTCCGTGACGAGCAGTCCGAAGCATAGCGTCAGTATCACAGACCCAAGAGTTCTTGATGATTGGGAGTCGAACCCGGAGATGGTGATCTTGTCCCGAGCAAGGTGCTGGACGCTCATGCAGATTTCCTTTAACACCCGCACGTTAAGGAGATTAACAGACGATCCGTTATCGACCAGGATTTTGCCTATCTTTATATCATGGCAGTATCCTGAGACATAGAGGGGGCGATTATGTTCGCACGTCCCAAGGAGAAGGTCTTCATCGCCAAAAGTGACATCGGCCGTGTGCACTTCTTCCAATTCATCCTTCATCTTTTCTTCGGCCAGGAAAGCTTGGAATTGCTCGGGGTCCTATAGTGCCTTGATTAATGAATCCCTTGCATTTTTTGATAGTAAAAGGGCGTCAAGGATGCTGAGCTGTGAGGGTAGCTTCCTCAGATGCGCTAGAACGTTGTAATCCACCTTATTTTTCTTCGGCGGGTCCTTGGTAGTTAGCTCTTCCATGACTTGTTCATCTAGGGCGATATCCTCAGAGACCTTTTCTTTCCCTTTATCTTTTTTGTTTGAGGGTCCGAGATTCTTTTCGGGCAGCGTCCGATTACGCAGCCGGATATTTTCACAGACCTTCTGCTCTTCTCTTTTTCCTGAGGTGGACTCTTTAAAGAGGGGGCTAAGAGCCAGCTCCTCGTCAGAATCGCTCCCGAATATGAGCATTTGCGATCCCCCGACGTTAACCATGCGACAATCGCCGGTAGTTCTGTTAACCCTCTCGGTCGTACCGTTCTGCTCCCGACGAGTTTTGCGCTTTTCCCGCTTAAAATGTTGTCGGTGAGCAACATATCCCTTCCACCATCTATTGAAAGCTTTGCACTCTTCAGTGGGGTGCGAAATCTTCCGATGATACAAGCAGTAGGAGGGGTGCATTTCCACTTCACTAGTAATGCTTCCTTCAGAGGATGGTAACTTCATACCTATTGATATGGCCTTAGCAAACCTTTTCCTCGTCTTGAATTTGGTTTTATCCGCAGTGGATGTATTTTTCTCCAGCAGGAGTGTCTCAGCTCTTTCGTCAAGTCGCTGGCGCTTGGCCCTTTCAAATATAGCCGTCTCGCGTTCCCGATCAGCTTTACTTTTCAACAGAGCTTCGTTGAGGAATGCGTCAATTGTTTCATCCGATGGCCCCAGAATTTCCAGTTCAGGATCTGCCCCTAGCTTTTCAATGCAAGGAGTTTCCTTATCGTCTGTAAACGAATGGGAGATCATATGACAGCTCGCCACGTATTCCTCAGATTCATTCGACGAATTGTCTCCCTTATCTTCCTCTTGAAAGACGTGGTTGAGGAACTCTTGGAGTGTAATGGGAGTCCGCGCTTTCTAGTTGTATTCCTCTAGCGCGTCAATTTGTTTCTGTAAGTCCGTGCTCTTGTCGCGAGGCTTCACGGGCTTCTTGGATTTCTTCTTCTTCTTCTTTGAAGATTTTGACGGCTGGTTGTGAGTGCTTGGGCCACCACCATCGGTCTTTGGAGTTGGACGCGGCTTCAACATCCCTTCAATGATATGAGGTTCCAACGAGTTCTTCCATTTGATCGCTGGGAATGTTTGAAGATCATTCAGCATCCTCTTTGTTTTAGCTGATAGTACGACCTCCCATGGAGCTTCTTCAACGAGGGAGCATGTTTCCCCCGGCGTATTCATTCTTTTAGGGGTGTGAGGCTGCGGCGGATTCACCTTCCATCTGTCGGACAACACAAACTTGCCCTGTTGGTACTGGTCTTCAATCCAATTTTTGAAGACGTAGCAATCTTCGATCGGATGACCCAGTACTCGATGATAGGGACAGTAGTTGGGATCATTGACATCATTTGGCTGCGACAGACGTCTTAGATCCGGTAGATTTATGAGTCGGTTGCGCAAGGCCGGCTCGAACAATCTTCTCGTTTTATCTCGGGGAAACGAGTAAGGACGTCCCAGCCTATCCTCGAGGGACAGGTGTGGACGCATATTATTTTGACGGACAGCCGGTTTCAAGTTGCTCGGCTGTTGTTGAGCATTAGCGACAACTATTGCTTTTCCCTTCCCCTTCTCATTTCGAGAGTCCGGCTTTGGAGGGGGAGGTCTATGGCCCATCTGATCCATCTGAGCTAGCTTGTCGATCAGGGCCTGGAAGGTAGTCGGCTTGAATAACATCATGAATTGCGAGATGGTCGCTTGCGGATCGAGGGTTCACACAAACATGCCTACCGTAGGAGCCTCTTCGATGCGTTGTTCGCATTTTGACCATAAGTTCCTCCACCGTATTGCGTACTGCACCCACGTTTCGCCTGGTTTCACCCTGGTATTAATCAATGCTGTTATCGGGGTACGCTCGCTGGCACTCGCGAAACGTTGTGTAAACAGCAGCTCCATCTCCGCAAAGGTCTTGATAGAGTCGTTTGGGAGCTCGGAGTATCATTCAAAAGCTGTATCCGATAAGCTACCGACGAACTGGCGAAGCAACAATTTATCATCGCCGTCGGTGTTGCCCCAAAGAGCCCGGAGCTGTGCAACTTGTTGGTGGGGATTGCCTGTCCCCTTGTAGACATGGAATTTTGGTATTGTATAGCCCGGCAGGTACTTTAACTGATCGTACCAGCTCGGATATGGCCGTCCTGTTTTTACGACCTGACCGGCTGCCTCAGTCGCCTGATGAACCCGTATCTACTGAGCTATATATTCGTCCAAGTCAGCTTTGGAGATTGTCTCCTCCTTGGCTGTTGACAGAGCCGGTGGAGGGTTTTACGTTTCTCCCCTGTCGTCTTCGAGGACGATCGGAGGATCTTCTTCAGCAGGAGGATCTTGTTGAATCATCATACCCACCATATCCTGGAACAGGAGGGCCATTCGCTTTATATTGGCTGCTTGTTCCGCAGCCTCTTTGTCCTTCTTCTCCAATATCCTGCGAAGGAATTCAGCGTCAGTTTCTTGCTCCTGGCGTTGATCCGAGGACGCTTCGGGGCTTTCTTTTGGCCCAGTTAGTGCGGCCATCGCATTCATCATTTCCTGGAGCTTCTGCTGTTGCTCCTGAGCTTTGGTCATTGACCGTGTAAGCGGTCTATGACCTGTAGATGCACAGCTGTCCTCCTTACCAGACGCTATGTAGACGGTATGGACTACAATGCTCCCGGACTTAGGGCGTTTGGGCTCGCCGCCTTTGGCATTTGCCGCAGGCGTAGGGACCTTCTCCGGCCTTCTTCTCTTGTAGGCCATTGAAGTTGAAGGGGCTGTTGCAGTGGGCACCCTGGCGGTTGTCGTTCTCTGCTGTTTGACGGGACGATTCTTTTCTTCTTGCACTTTCGCCCTTTTCTGCCGGCGAGAGTGATCTTGGTCGATTACGGAATCTTGAACCCTCCGCCAGACCTTGTAAATCTTGGAGGACAGCCGTTGAGGGGGCTGCTCCAGCTTCGTTTCTGTAACCCTCTTCGCAGGTGGAGGAGATCTTTTTAGCGTAGCCGTCGGAGAGTTCTTACGTACCCTCCTTAGTGGTTCAAAGCTGTTCCCAGTTGGAACAGCAGCATTAACTTCCACCACTGGAGCGGGTGGAGTTAGCTCTGAGGGGGAGTTTCCCCCGGCCTTCCTTACTCGGCGCCAGTTGCGACGTTGAGCATGACGAGCCATTGGGACTGGCTCGGCGACAGAGACAACTTCTTCTTGCCCCCTGTCTGAATGAGGTGCTGCTGGTGTCAGCCTCTTAAAGACTGATGTTTTCCATTGAGTGGCGATGTTCAATCTGTTAAAGACAGATCCTCGAGCAGGAGCAGGAGTGGGAATAGTCAGCCTTGAAAAGACTGACTCTTTAACAGGAGAAGCCGCCTTGACGACTTCAGGAGTAGGGTGACTCTCTTCCTTAGGACGGCCATTTCAGAGTTTATGGGCTTCTTGGCGGGCCCATCAGGGTTCTGGCTCAGCCTGGCAAAGACAGAGGCTGCCGGTTTGATATTGGACGACCCGTTGAAAGGGGCCGTTGTAGCAGTGAGCCGATCGAAGACCGACTTCTTGTTTGCTTCTGGTGCGGGCACTGGCATGGTGAAGCTTGCAGGCGGGATCATGGTTCCGAAAAACAGGCCGGTGGTGGCCTGGGTCACCTGTTCTACCGGCATGGCAAGGATGGAAGCCGCTTGAGGCCCATAAGCTACACCTCCAGGTGAGGTGGAGCGTTGGTTGCATTGGCACTTTGAACAGCTCGAGCAGTTGGAGGCCATTGATTCTTGATTTCTGCGCCAGGAAAAAGACCAAATCTTAGTAACTTAAAATCCAAAGGCAACCATTAACAAACCGCGATTCGTTCGCGAAGACGACACACGAAGTGTGGAGTGGAAAGAGGAAAAGGTCGCACCGGGCGTGCCAGAATCTGTTCCCCTCCGAACGGCGGCCAAGACATGACGTCTTTCCTGAGATTCGGGGCGGATGCTATTTGGTTTTATCCTTCTACCCCTCCGAAGATGCCAAGTTGATTTATGGCACCGTGTATCGGAGGTTTAGACGGATGCGACCGATGTAGCAGACTTCGTCAGATTCCCCCTCGTTTGAGGGTTTTTTGATTGTGGGGACGCTCTTCCCTACAGGCGCAAGCCCCTGCAGTTAATTACGCTACCGCATCGCGGTAACCACTTTCTCCTTCTCCAGATGTTCACTTCGTGTCGTGTGTGTTTGTTTTGTTTGTGGTTGCCCGTGATTGTATACGGAGACTAAGTGATGCCGTCGCCCGTAGGACGTGGATTAGTCCAAATTCGTGTTTACTTAGATTTGGGTTTGGTGTTTTAGTTTAAGGATACGCTAGCTATATTGAGGCTAAGATCAACTTAAACTTTTGTTAAGGATATGTTAGCCTAATCTCCAGACTAAGATCAACTTAACAGGATCATTTGGATCCGACAAGAGAGAAATTGGCTCCATTGTTTAGTTTAATGATGTTACGGTCGATTTCCAGTTTAGGGACATGGTGGTCCATCATTCTCCATTTGGGGACGAACATTAGTTTAAGGACATTTCGGTCCAACATTCCCATTTCGGGACGAATATTAGTTTCAGGACGTTTCGGTCCAACATTCCCATTTCGGGACGAATATTAGTTTAAGGACGTTTCGGTCCACGAGTTTAAGGACCCCGCAGTCCGTATCGATGTGTGGTTGTCGGGACCCGTCACCTCTCTGACGTCGTTGAAGGATTACAACGATAAGAGTCAAAGGGGTTCAGAGATGTACCCTTGAACCGGATGTAAATTGATTTAAGAGAGCAGCCATGCTCAGTCAATTTAATTTGAGGACTTACGACCATGATTGGGCTAAGTCCAGTTGAAAAATGTTCAACGTTTTTATTTATCTTTGTCTTATTAGGCTTGTGCTAGGGCTTTGCCCCTTTCTAATAATGCACTGCATTTTATTCTGTCCTGCTAGGCCTTTTTGATTTGGGCTCAGTCCCTTTGTAAATGATGCAGAGCATCTGTTTTGGTTTGGGCTCTGCCCTTTTTTTTAAAATAATGCATTGCATTTTATTTGGCCTGTTAGGCCTTTTTTAATTGGGCTTGGCCCTTCTGCAGTGCATTAATTACTTGACAGTGGCTTGTCAGGCGCTTTGCGCCAATTACTGAGCGCAAGCGCTTGTCGTGGTGACACGTGTCACACTCTGGTGAGCGCAAACATAACAGCGCAGTGCGCTGCACCAGTGCGCTGCGCTGTTGCGCTACTGACACGTGGCGCGCTCTGCTGAGTTGCGCCAACTTTAAAGAGCAATGCTCTATTTTTAAAAGCGCATAGCGCAAGTGGTTCTGGAGTTGACACGTAGCGCTCTCTGGTGGCTTGCGCCAACCCAGGAGCGCAATAGTGCAGTTTTTGCAAGTGCAAGTCACTGTTTCAATAACTTGAGAATCTTTAAAATTCCAGAACCAATGATTCATAAAAAAGTGCAAGGCACTGTTATTATTTATTTATTTTATTTATTTTATTTATTTTTTTATTGAAGATCACTGATCTTGTTCTTAGATCAATGATCTATTCAGAAGAAGTTCTTCTTTTATAGAGGTTTTTATCTTTTTTCCTCTTTTTGAGTTTTTCTCAAAATTCTTCAGAGTTCTCTCTATTCTCTATGCTGTTGTTTTTTTTTTATCTTGATGTTGATGTCCATTGAATTGGGGTCTAGAGGCCTTTATATAGTGCCCATTAATTTGTTAAATTTGTTAAAGAGATTATTCTCTGAGTGATTTGGGGAATTTTCCCCACTGTTGGATCTTTGATCCAAGGACTTCTGTTTTACAGAAGATAATCTTCTTATTTTAACAAGAACAAAAAGATCTTACTGGGATTTTAATTCTGTTTGGCGCAGAGGCACCAGCGCTTGACACGTGTCGCGTAGCGCAGAGCGCTAGCGCAACTGCGCTGCCACGTGTCGCGCAGCGCAGAGCGCAGCGCAACTGCACTTGCGCCACTGCGCTGACACGTGTCGCGCAGCGCTTGCGCAACTGCGCTGACACGTGTCGCTCAGCGCAGTGCTTGCGCAACCGAAGCGTTGCTTCCTTTAATTTTGTTTTAAATAGAGCCTTGCTCTGATTGGGCGCGCTGCCTTGGGCGCTGCGCTGACGTTTCAGCTTTTGACACGTGGCGCGTTGCGCGCAGCGCAAGGGATTTGAAGCGTTGCTTCAATTTTGAATTTTTGAAATTCAAACAGAGCTTTGCTCTGATTGGGGGAAACAGCTGGTAATCAAGCAAAAGATCCTAAGGGCTCTACCAATATTTATAAGCGATATGCTAAGAAAACACATGCACATATTGAGGTAGAAACAAACCAGGTAGCATACTACCATTTCGAGCAAGACTGTTAATATATCCGTGTATATCCCAAGCTTCCATTAAGTAATATACAAACCAGTACGATACAATAATGGCCTCTGGGGCATATATCACTAACAGATACCACCCCCTGACTCGATATGCGACATATCAGACGAAGAGACCGTACTGTACGGTAAGTGTTGTAAGGTTCTTAGGCATAACCACAAGGTTTCACAAGGCATCAAACATACCGTATTTAAAAATTTAGTATGCCAAACAACCCTAACCTAAGATCTAACTAGAGTTTTAGAAGCTAAACTAGAAAGGAAACAACGTTATTTCTAAGTGATAACGGAAAACAATCTTTGTAGACCGTTCCTTCACTTCAATAGCTCCTTGTAGTGGTCCCTTCGCTGCGATCATGGAACTCCCGGACTCTTGCATGGCTTCTTAAGGTGAAAGGAACGATCTTGCTTGAATTCTTCGAGGCTGAAGTTGATCTACGTCGAGGAGACACTAACTCAAGCTACTACTTCACTAATGAGAGATTAGTGAAGCTAACACCCTATACTAAAGTTCTAATCTAGTAGAGGATGATGAAGTAGGAAGTGGGCTCACTTTAGTTTTATTTTTCTCACAATATTTTCTCACTTGATCAAAACCTAGAGAGCTCTTGAGCTTTGAAGAAGAATATGAAGTCAAGAGATGAGAATGAACTAATGAGGTGAGAGAATCAACCATGGGTGAGTTTGTATCATATAGCTAACTCATGTAGAGACATAACCATGGCTAAATTATAATGGTTAGGTTAATATATATGTTTAGTTAAACAAAATTAGTGGACCAAGTCAATGCATCCACAAACTTCTCAAAGCTTCATGCATGTGACCAATTATCCACTAATTTGGATTTACTTTAAATATTTACACCTTACATTATAATTAGTATGGTGTAAGTCTCATACACCCATGTAGTGTGTCATCAACCATGACACAATATAAAACACAATTAATATATATCATATATATAATAAGTGTGCACATGTGAGAAAAATAAATGCTTAAGTGAGCTAATATTGGTTAATGTAAACTAGTATATCAAATATACAATTATACACTAAATAATCAAATCAACACTTGATTTAATAATCCGGCTATATCTCATATAACCAACAAATATTATATGTACCAACTTATCGAATCAACACTTGATTCGATAACCCGGCTATATCTCATATAACCGACTGATACAAATAATCGCGAGAATGGAATACGGTATCACATACTCGTATTAATCTCGGTCCCGTACATATCACATATGTGCTCCCACATAGTTTTGCCTGAGCCAATAAAACCTCTGTGTAGGACTCTAAAGACTCGTCAATATGCCGGCAGTATGTGATGATCACATCAAGCACCCACAAACCGTCAGCGGTACTAGCTGAACGTAACGGCTATCCCGGTATTGTGCGATGAGAAGATCAACAAGAAAGCCCGCTCTAGCTCCTGTAAAGCCTGTCAGTAACACTACCATACAGTCCGGTCTCTTCGTCTAAGATGTCGCATATCAAGTCTAGGGGTGGTAAACGTCAGACCCCATTAACTCGATAAGTCATGCCGATACGAGGCTTATAACGGGTTGAGAAACTACTGATAACACTTACCAGTAAATCTCTAAATCATCCCTGGCCATTGACTTCCCTGTTACGATAACACTTACCCAAAAACCACCGTTTTGCACGTCTTCTTGAACGTGGTAAGGTGGAAATCAAAGTACAGTGGGAATCACACAAGACACTATGACGATCTCGGGTCTACAGACTAACCTGTACCAGTGTCACCACAAAACTGCTATCTGACGTGAGGTATAATACCATCTAGGAGTTCTCGGCGAGTCCGTCCAATGTACCCAGTCTCCACTGAGCACCCGTATACCATCTCTGATGTCAAACACCAATGGATATGGGATCATCCATCGCCCATCTCATGGGTCGAGAAGCGTATACGCTAGTCTACTCTGGTATATCGATGCCCTGTCTCGATACACCTACGACTAGGAACATTAAAGGATGCACTTATAGACTACCATGGCCCTACTAGTATGATCTGCATCACAATCCTGGTAGTCAAGTACATATCCTAAGGGCTTTACCAACATGTAACCATAAGACAGTATCAAGAGACAAGTATACATGTTAAGATAAAGAGCAACCAAATAGCATACTATCATGTCGAGCAAGAAAGTCCTCTCTATATATGTCCAAGCATCCACTATAATATACATCATATGTACAATAATGGCCTCTAGGGCATACATACAACTAACAATCTCCCACTTGCACTAGGGCCAGTTGCTGTAGTATCGCGTACCCAACATCCCGAAGAGTCCCTCGAACTATATCTGGGAATTGGCCTTCGTAAGTGGATCCGTTGTGTTGTTCTTCGTGTCAACTCTCCTGACCTCGATCTCTCGGCGATCAACTATCTCCCGGATTAGGTGATACCGCCTCAGAATATGCCTTGATCACTAATGGGACCTGGGTTCCTTGGTCAAAGTCACCGCTCCATTATTATCATAATACAAAGGTATTGGATGCTCAATGGATGGAACCACTCCAAGTTCAGTTATGAACTTCTTCATCCAGACAGCCTCTTTAGCAGCATCGTTGGCAGTGATGTATTCAGCCTCCATCAACGAGTCTTCCACGAATTCCTGCTTGGAACTCTTCCAGCATACCGCCCCTCCATTGAGGGTAAAGACAAATCCCGAATGTTCCTTATCACTATGGAAGCTCGAATAGATAAAGGACTCCACTTGGAGTTCTCCGTTACCATACACCAAGAGCATCTCTTTAGTTCTTCTCAAGTACTTGAGAATGCTCTTCACAGCTGTCCAGTGACTCTCTCCAGGATCTGCTTGATACCTACTCACTACACTTAGTGGGTGTGCTACATCGGATTTGGTAGATAGCATCGCATACATGATAGAGCCTACTGTTGAAGCATAGGGTATCCCTTGCATGCGAGCTCTCTCCAAATCAGTCTTAGGAGACATCTCTTTGGAGAGAGTGAGTCATGAGATCGTGGGTAAAAAAACACGCTTGGATTCTTCCATACTAAACCTCTTTAGTATGGTGTCAATGTACCTGGATTGGGACAATCGCAGTATCCGTTTAGATCTATCTCTATAGATCTTAATCCCCAAGATGTAGGAGGCATCCCCTAGATCTTTCATTGAGAATCTTTGTAATAAGAAGAGCTTGACCGATTGCAGCATAGGAATGTCATTTCTTATCAAGAGTATGTCATCCACGTACAATACGAGGAAGACAAACTTACTTTCTGCCACCTTCTTGTATATACAAGGTTCATCTATGTTTTTTACCAAATCAAACTCTTTGACAACGACATCAAAATAGATGTTCCAACTCCACGATGCTTGCTTTAACCCATAGATGGATTTAAGCAGCTTGCACACCTTTCCGCTGCTCCCACTGTCTACGAAGCCCTCTGGCTGAGTCATGTACACGCACTCTTCCAAATCACCATTTAGAAAGGCGGTCTTAACATCCATTTGCCAGATTTCATAGTCATGGTATGCAGCAATGGCAAGTAGCATCCGGATGCACTTAAGCATAGCCACTGGAGAAAAGGTTTCGTTATAATCCACACCTGGTCGTTGACGAAAACCCTTTGCAACAAGTCTAGCTTTGAAAGTCTCAACTTTTCCATCTACACCAAGTTTCTTGTTAAAGATCCATTTGCTCCCAATGGGTTTTACCCCTTCAAGAGCAACTTCCAAAGTCCATACTTTGTTGGTGTACATGGATTCCATCTCAGATCGCATTGCATCCAGCCATTTCACAGAGTCTCCACTCGTGATGGCCTGCTTGAAACTAGTCGGGTCATCATTCTCCATGATGCAATCCTCACTTCGACCATCAATGAGAAAACCGTAGTATCTCTCAGGTGGATGAGGAACCCTACTAGATCGGAGGAGAGGCTGAGGTTCGTTGGGAACGATCGAATCCTCTGATTCCACTAAATCTTGAGTTGTAGTTTGTAAAACTGGAACTTCTTCCAGCTCTACCTCTTTGCCACTAATTTCTTTTACAAGAAATTTCTTTTCTAAAAAGGTAGCATGTTGAGCAACAAACACCTTTTGTTCCTCACTGTGGTAGAAAAAATATCCATATGAATTCTTTGGATATCCCACAAAGTTGCAAAGAGCTGATCGCGCCTCGAGTTTGTCCGGATTTTGCTTTTTGACATAGGCCGGACAACCCCATATCTTAACTCGTTTAAGATATGGTCTCTTCCCACTCCATATCTCATATGGTATGGTAGGTACATATTTAGACGGAACTTGATTCAATAGGTATGCTGCTGTCTCAAGCGCATAACTCCAAAAGGAAATAGGCAACTCAGCGGTGCTCATCATAGAGCGCACCATATCTAACAGGGTGTGATTCCTCCGTTCCGATACACCATTGTGTCGTGGTGTATATGGAGGAGTAAGCTGAGAGAGAATCCAATTCTCTTTTAGAAAGTCCAGGAACTCCGTGCTCAAATATTCACCTCCTCAATCAGATCGAAGGATTTTAATACTTTTACCCGTTTGGTTCTCGACTTCGGATTTATATTCCTTGAATTTCTCAAAAGCTTCAGACTTATGTTTCAACAGGAATACATGTCCGAATCTTGAGAGATCGTCAGTGAATGTAATGAAGTATGAGGAACCATTACTGGCATGTGTAGACATAGGACCACATACATAACTATGTATCAGTCCCAAGAGTTCACTAGCTCTTTCTTTGTGTCCTGTAAACGGTGTTTTAGTCATTTTGCCTTTGAGACATGACTGGCAAGTGTCATAAGATGAAAATTCGAATGGATTCAACTATCCATCTTTATGTAACTTAGCAAGTCGTGTCGCATTGATATGACCTAGTTTACAATTCCATAAGAAGGATTCGTTCATTTTTGAACTTTTCCTCTTGTGTGTGTTTTGTACATTAAGAACCGTGGTTTGATTGAGAACGTATATGCCATTATTTAACGAGCCTGATCCAATCAACTTTTGATTCATGAAGATGTTCATAACATTATCCTGTACTACAAAATTATATCCTTCTTTACTTAATAAAGAAACTGATATAAGATTGCATATCAGGGTCGGAATGTAATAGCATTCGTTCAAAATCAATGTACTACCATTTGGTAGTACAAGGTGATATTCGCCAACAGCTTTGGCTGCACCATTTGCACCATTCCCTACTCTTACGGAATGATCACCCATTCTCAGTTCTCTACCTTTCCTTAGCCCATGTAACATATTACATATGTGGGATCCCGATCCGGTATCTAATACCCAGGACGTAGAGTGAACTGAGAAACAGTTCTCAATAACTAACACACCCGAAGAAGATGTATCAATATGCTTATTCTTCATTTGGGTGGCGTGGGAATCCGGATATTCCCCTATTTCCTGCTCAATCTTATAACAATTAAAAGAAAGAACGGAACCAACGTTCCCCAGCTCAGTATAACAAGCGGGTTCGGTCAATACATCCATATTATTATCTTGATTAAGGCCTGACATGGTCGCTACCTGGAGAGAGAGAAGAAAACACTTTAGCGTATGCTCTTGCAAGATCAGATTGGTTATTATTTTATCTAATCAGGATGGCTCCCACTGTTTTTATCAAATCTTCCTTCAGACCCTAAAAGAAAAGACTAGCCGGGATTAATTACACTCTACAATTTCTCCAATCTTTCAGCCAGGCCAGTGTTGGTACATTAAAGGAGGTTCCCCGTGCTTTCGCATGGACCTAATTAAAATAAACCTCGTTTTCCCAGAAGCATAACCCCGTAAACACCTTTCTAGACACCTACTTGATCGGCTAATTGTATTGTGTAAAACTCTCCCAGGAGTAACACTTACTCGCAGTGGGTATCGGGATCCAACTATCTCATAGAAGGTATGCAATCTTATTGCAAATTTCAACACTTGAAATTCCCGATAATATTTTTCCCCAAGCGATCTTTGATCTTGACAAGGTCAACAAACCATAGACCGCAAGTCAAGTTCAACCCGTCATTTCGTGATTGAATGAAACCCACCCGCACGACCCTTGACAAGGTCAACAAGGACGCACGACTACCCTAATCCAATCGCATCATATGCTTTGCAGATAAGCACTAATCAGCTACCGCACACTACGCCTTGACAAGGTCAACAAACGCAGCATGAATACTAAGTAGGACTTATCTGAAATGAGGGAGGGCTACGACAGGTTTTTCTGAAAAAATTTTGCGTAATGAACTTGATATCGTTGTAGAATCGAGTGTTTTTGAAAAGGAGTTTTTTGAGGCTTTTACTAGTTTCGCTAAAGAGGTCACTCTCGGTGAAGGGATCTCGGCTCTTTCCTTATCGAATACGGTGCAGGATATTTCATAAATACCGCTATGTATAGAAGAAACTATAAAAGCAATCAAAAGACAAACCGAGTGTTGTAGCATCTGCTAGCTTTTGCTAAAGAGATCACTCCCGGTGAAGGGATCTCGGCTCTTTCCTTATCGAATAAGGTGCTGGATATTCTACAAGGAATACTGCTATGCAAAGCAAAAACTAGAGCTACTCTTTTTGAAAATTTGATTCTACAACATCTTTTAGGTTTCTTTTCTTTCATTAATCTCATTAATGAAATCCCATCATTTATGCTTCCTAAGCATCACGGAAGAAACAAAAATACAACGTACGCTTATGCCATCCGCATTCGCCACAGTGTCCCGTTATGCACCGTTAGGTTACTTAACTAACGACATACCGGGAAGGGACTAGCGCGGGTGCAAAACATAAGGAACTTCTACTATATATCTCATATATAATGTATATCCATTCGTCTCAGAATCCACAGTGATCTCATTACAGAGCAGCAGAAGAAACATATGAAATATTGTATATACTAGGAGGTCCGTGTTTTATTTTGAGCCTGTATAAAACACGGATTCCACGGTCGCAATGAATAGCCAAACCTAAATCCCTAGACCCCTACGAGAGCGGCAAGCAACCCTACCAATTCTAGAGTTAGGAGACCCGGACTCGACCCCTCGAGTTGGTCTTTGATCAGTCGAAAATAATGTATTTTTAACACGGCAATTTCCCGATCATTTGCACTCATTTAGAAGTGCTCGGTATTCATATTTCACATATTAGCAAATCAGTCGTAAAATATCAGATTGCATGTGTTAATCTTTAAAACCTACACTTTAAGGGAAATTGACCGCATTTCATGGCATCGCATCATCTCTGTATTTGCGCAACACTTGTGTCGAGATTTGTGCAGAAAATTGCAGGAGCAAAGTCAAAAGAAGCTGATCAAAAATACACCAACTCAATGATTTCAGATCTGGTAGCAATTAAAAAGCAAATATAAAAATCAACATATCAAAGAAAGTCCCATAAGTCAGCCCAAATCAGCACCAGAGATATGAAGCCCTAACTCAGCTATATGGCCGCGGTTCCGCGGCTTAAGCCAGCTATTGCCGCGGAACCGCGGCGGTTTAGACACATCAACAAATAATTTTCAGTGCACAATTCATCTCTCAGGGCCCACATTCATTTAAGATGCCTCAAATTCCAGAAGGACCTCGAAGCTACTGCCAGATCAGCAAAGATCATTAAGCAAGGCTAATCTTAATTAAGCTCCTAACAAACTAATTCTAGAAGCTCCCTCCTAACTAATCACATCTAGAAGCTTCTCCTCTAACTAACTTTTGGAGGGAAATTCAAATTTCCTCAACAAACTTTTGGAGAGAAACTTAAAATTCAAATCCTAGATCTAGGGTTTAGATGTCTATAAATAGGAACCTAGATCTAAGGGTTGAGGCTAATCAATCTTTGTTAATCATTAGTTAGTTCATTCTTTACCTCTACTCTCTTCATCTTCTTCCACAAGTCTAGTGACAAGGCTTGTGCGAAACCCTAACCCTAATTCCAATCCAAATTCAAGATCTTGAGTACCAATCAAGTGAGAAGCCTTCAACCTTTTAGGAGCCGAGCCGATCTCCAACCGAGCAAGTGATCCAAGCCGATCCGCGACTCACAGAGACGAGCGAAGCCAAATCGACGATCGAGTTCTTCCTCTTGTAGTTCTTGAGCGAATGTAATGAAATTGTTGATATAAATAAAAGGTGAAATTCTTTAATCTTGCTTTCTTTTAAATTCTTGCATCATGATTCGATCTCAATTTGTAATTGTAGTTCTTGTTGTGATGTTTGAGTAAAACTCCGCTCGTAAAGAAGTCGAGACGATCAATAGAAAGATGATGTAACAAATCTTAATACGATTTTTAAGTCCTACGAGTTTTGTAAACCCTAGCAAGTTCAAGAATCGATGACCTAGTTTCATTGCGATGCTTTCTTGATTGTTATCGCTCGAAATTAGGGATCTACGATCGTTTCTTGAAATTACTAGAGGCTAGCATGTGAATGATATCGATGAAAGAACAAGGGATAAGATGAAACCCTAGTTTCACAAGAAATCCCCAATTCTCGTCGATCATCATCGATCTAGTATCAATTCATCGAAGGATAAGAATACGTCATTGTAAGATTACACCACATCTATAGATCTAATCGATTCATACGAGCCTCATTTCGATTCTTGATATTTGGTTGGAAAAATCGTCAAACTATCAATTCTTGATTCTATCTTTTTCTTGTTATTAGATCTATATTTTTCTAATTCTTGAACTTCAATTTCAAATCATGAATTGTTTTGTTTTCTTTTCATTAAAGTTTCGACTCATCTAATTAAAAAGACGAACGATTACACTGTCCCTGTGGACGATCCGCACTTACTTACAATCTACATCCGACACCGTAGTTGATTGCGGTCAAATAATTTTTGGTTGTGATTTCTTTACAATTTCCCAATTACACAATCGGAAATCTTTTATCAATCAAATGGCGCCGTTGCCGGGGACTATTTGATTTGATTTATACAACCGGAATTCTATTACAATCAAATGGCGCCGTTGCCGGGGATCATTTGATTTGATTTACACAACAAGAATTTATTACAATCAGTCTCCCACTGGACTCTTGAACCCGGTTACTTGTGCTCCCCTCCTTGGGTCTATCCTAATGCGGAAAAGTAAATAATATACAACAATGGTGACATCATCATCAACCCGGAAGTGCCCCAATAAAAGAATATTACATAAAATGAATTTTACTTGAATGAAAAAAAACTCTTATCTCACATAAAACCCCCGGCTATTCAAAACGCGACGATCCAATATAACATATACAACAACACATAACATCACATGTCATCAACGTAAGTAAATATGCGTATCCCAATTGGCGTTGATGTATAGCAAAGAAACCGGCGATACAGCACATACTACACTTACGGTCGCAGAAAAGAAAATGAAAAACTACAACAATTGGAATCGTAACTTCCCTTAGACATCATAAACCCAGGATATCACATATCCAAGATTTCAAGCCTAACAATGTAAAGCTCGCATTTATGTCTCACCCATGAAAACACCTTTTCAAAATAAGTCGGACAATTCAACAAGATTTCCGATTACTCCCGAGACCGAAATGTTAGATTTACACGCAACAAATATATTTGTGGATTCCAATTATTGTATCTCATTACAGAAAGCTTGACGACGTTAAACAATTCGATCGAATTAACGAATTCCCAAAATTCCCAGAGAGCTCAACTCTTAAGCACTATTAAAAATTCCCAGAAGCATGCCCCAGTACCAATGGACCAACCGTTGAAGCGCCGCCCCTTGCCTCCTTAGTGGCGCCGCGGAACCGCCGCCAAAACCATGTTTTAACCGCGGTTTCGCGGTCACTAAAGCGAGTTAGGGACTCGTTCTTCAAGAGGGTCCATATAATTACCTGCATGATTTTCTGAATATTTTTAATATGAAAAATTTCAATATTTGAAAAAATTTCCAGAAAGGGGGCAATATCGGGTTTTCGGAGTTCGTTTGAACTTCTAACTTCGCCTAGACAACTCCTAATGCTCTAGCAAGGCTCTGACACCACTGTAGGGCTCTTAGGCACAGCCACAAGGTTTCATAAGGCATCAAACATGCCGTATTTAAAAATTTAGTGTGCCAAACAACCCTAACCAAGGATCTAACTAGAGTTTTAGAAGCTAAACTAGAAAGGAAACAACTTTACGTCTAAGTGATAACGGAATACAACCTTTGTAGATCGGTCCTTCACTTCAATAGCTTCTTGTAGTGGTCCCTTCGCTGCGATCATGGAACTCCCTTGTTCCCCTCCGAATGGCGGCCAGGACATGACGTCTTGCCTGAGATTCGGGGCAGATGCTAATTGGTGCAATCCGTCCACCTTTTCGAAGATGCCAAGTTGATTTATGGCACCATGTATCGAAGGTTTAAACGGATGCGGCCGATGTAGCAGACTTCGTCAGATTCCCCCTCGTTTGAGGGGTTTTGATTGTGGGGACGCTCTTCCCTGCAGGCGCAAGCCCCCGCAGTTAATTACGCCACCGCATCGCGGTAACAACTTTCTCCTTCTCCAGATGGTCACTTCGTGTCTTGGGTGTTTGTTTTGTGTTTGGTTGCCCGTGGATTGTATACGGAGACTAAGTTATGTTGTCACCCGTAGGACGTGGATTAGTCCAAATCCGTATCTTCTTAGATTTGGGTTTGGGGTTATGGTTTGAGGATACGTTAGCCATATTTGAGGTAAGATCAACTCGAACGTTTGTTAAGGATACGCTAGTCTAATTTGAGACTAAGATCAACTTAACATGATCGTTTAGATCCGACAAAAGAGCATTTGGGCTCTATTGTTCCAGTTTAGGGACATAGTGGTCCAACATTCCCGTTTTGGGGACGGATGTTGGTTTAAGGACGCATAAGTCCATGAGTTTAAGGACCCCACAGTCCGTATTAATGTGTGGTTGTCGGGACCCGTCACCTCTCTGACGACGTTGAAGGATTACAACGACAAATATCAGAGGAGTTCAGAGATGTACCCTTGAACCAAAGTTGATTGAGAGATCTATAGTCCAATTTGGGACTAAAGTCTGTTTGAAGGTTTGATTTAAGGACACGTTAGCCATATTTGAGGCTAAGATCAACTTAAACGTTTGTTAAGGATACGTTTGTCTAGTTTGAGACTAAGATCAACTTAACGGGATCGTTTAGATCCAACAAAATAGCGTTTGGGCTCTATTGTTCCAGTTTAGGGACATGGTGGTCCAATGCCAGTTTAGGGACGTGGTGGTCTAATACCAGTTTAAGGACGTAGTGGTCCAATACTAGTTTAAGGACATAGTGGTCCATCATTCCCATTTTGGGGACGGATATTGGTTTAAGGACGCATTAGTCCATGAGTTTAAGGACCCCACAGTCCGTATTAATGTGTGGTTGTCGGGACCCGTCACCTCTCTGAAGACGTTGAAGGATTACAACGACAAATATCAGAGGAGTTCAGAGATGTACCCTTGAACCAATGAGTTGGTTGAAAGAGCAGGTGTGCTCAGTTCAAGATGATTTGAGGACTTATGGCCAGTTTGGTCTAAATCCAATTATGTTTGAAATATTGGCCCTTTGGGCCATTAGACATTTGTCTGGGTTCAGCCCCTCGTCATTCAGCAGTGCTAAACAGAGGTTTGGGGGCTCTGACAATATTTTGTCTTTGATTTCCTTAATTTTGAGATTCATTTGGAGGAGGGACTTTTGCCTCTGGAAAATTAGCCAATTTGGCTAAAAGTAGTGTTAAACACTAGAGAACAACAGTGTTAAACACTGGAGATAGAACTCTCAAATTAGTGTTAAACATTAAAAGAAAATCAGTGTTAAACTCTGGAAATATAATCTTTAATTTAGTGTTAAACACTAGAAACAATCAGTGTTAAACACTGGAAATATAATCCCCAAATTAGTGTTAAACACTAAAGACGGAGGGGTCATATGTGGACACGTGAGAGCGCCCAAAGGGGGGACCAGATCCCTTTTCTTCGTTATGCAATTAAGTGTTAAACACTTTTTATTTCCTGGCCATCACGTGTGGGCACGTGATAGGCATCCATCCATGGGATATTAAAGGGATTTTTAGGGGTCACGTGGGGACACGTGAGGGCGCCCTAAGTGTGGAGCCAGATCTCCTTTTGTTTTATCCTCAAATCTGCGAATAAGTGTTAAACACTTTTATTTTTATTTTAGAGCATCACGTGTTGGCACGTGATGGGGATCTGTGCGCCAATTGTTAAAGCATTTGCTGAGGGGTCACGTGATAACACGTGAGAGCGCCCAAAGCTTTCATTTCCTTTGCTTTTTCTTTCTGCGTTTTGGGAGTCACGTGGAAGCACGTGAGGCATTGCCTCAAAACTCTTTCCTTCTCGTTTCTGGGGATCTTTTCAAGGATCACGTGGGGGAATGTGACCCTAGTTCTTTTCATGAACAGAGATCTTTTAAGTCTCCTTATTTTAAGAGTTAAATTCTCTGTAGGGTTAAACCCTAATTTTGTTTTGGAGGAATTAAATTCCTGTTGTGAAAGAATTAAATTCTTATTTAGGATAAAACCCTAATTTCTTTTTAAGAGGAATTAAATTCCCAGATATATAAAAGAATTAAATTCTTGATTAGGGTTAAACCCCAGTTTCATTTTAGGAGGAATTAAATTCCTGTGAGTTTGGGAGAATTAAATTCTCAAAACTCAATTCCCCTTCTAAGTTTAGGATCTGCATGGCAGGATCTCGACCCGATGAGAATTAAATTCTCATCATATGGGGAGATGTGCTCTGTACAGATCTTTAACCAGAAAAAGAACTAAGTTCTTTATTTGCAGAAGAGTTAAACTCTTAAATTTTGAGAATTAAATTCTCTTTTTGAAGTTGATCTTTTTCCCTTTTCTCACCTAGGGTTTTCTTTGTTGAGAATTAAATTCTCCTTTCTTTTCTTCCCTCTTGAGAATTAAATTCTCCTCTCTCTGTTTTTCTCTAAAAAAAAGGTAGATCCATTCACTTTTCTTCTTGGTTCCTATTTATAGGAGAAGGAAAAGAATCAATTTGTTTAGCAAATCTCTCATTGAAAGATTTGATTTGTTTTCATCATTAATATGATCCTTTAGATCATTCAGTGAATTTTATTCACCGTTGGATTTTAAATCCAAAGATATTCTGTTTGTTATTTCGGTGAGATTTGGGGAGATCTTTCCTTATTTGAGATTTTTCCATAAGTTGGTGCTTTTTAATCACCCTTGGATCTTTAATCCAACGGTCCCCATAATCCTTTTCCATTTGGAAAGATTTAGAGAAATTTAGAATTTTAATTCTATTTCGAAAGATTTTAGAAAAAATTTAGAATTTTAATTCTATTAAACTGTAAAGCTTTCAAAGCCTGTCACGTGCTGGCACGTGACCCTTGGTCACGTGGGAGAACGTGACCCCCAAATTGGTTCCTTTAACAGAAGCTTGTTTATGTTGTTGTTTTAACCATCACGTGTCAACACGTGACCATTGGTCACGTGTGAGCACGTGATGCCTCGTTGAGGTACTTCCTGATTTTTAATCAGGGAACAGATTTTAGAATTTAATTCTATTCATTATTTTAGAGGCCTTAAAATCCCATCACGCGTCTGCCCGTGACCCATGGTCATGTGTGAGCACGTGATGCTCCATTGGGGTCTTTTCTGAGTTTTTATTATATCTTTTAACTCCTCCAGCAGGTTCTTAAAGGTCCATCACGTGTGGACACGTGATGCCTCATAACTTTTGATCCCGGATGAATTATGAGTCCCATAATATATCAAATCGAAGGGTTTTTCGAGATGCTTCCAATACCATCAGAATTTAATAGTTCCTCCTTCGGGAATTTATCAAAATACAGGCCGGAAGATATTGGTTCGCATTTCCTTAAGCGTATCGCTGCCATTTGATACCTTGGACTCTTCTGCGTAGAAATTTTTGGCGGGAACAAATGCCCCCCACTACTTTGCCCACGTAAGTATATACGTGGGTGAAGTAGTGCAAAGTAATGCATAGCGTATGGCCAGTTTCGGGTTGGTATATTACTTTCAGAATCTTGATCTGAGAAGATAACGAGCGGACACAAGCGTCGTCATTTATCATTGACTCAAATCTCGACTCTTAAGAGATATAGTTCCAAACCCTTAACTCCATGAGCCACACCCTTCTATCTCTTTATATCTTACTCTGGCGTGAAGTAGTTTATATGCTCATGAGTAGCTTTTCCATTTCAGTGGCATGTAACTTTGGCGAGTGTAGCTCATAGATAGACCATCTTGACCTCTTTGCAGGGGCGGTGATGGCTTAGGAGACAGGGTTAGGATCTGCCACCTAAGACTTTTCAACTTTACGAGCCGTGAGGATCTCATAAAGACTTTTCTCCCTACGAGTCGAGAGGACCCCGCTGGTGTATTTTCTCCTTAGGGGTCATGAGGACTCCTAAGTGTGTTTTCTCTTGAAAGTCGTAAGGATCTCACAAGAGAATTTTCCCGCTTATAAGTCGAGAGGACTCGTAAGTGGTTGTTTCCCTCCTTGTCGAGATTCGAATTTGGAGAGTGTGACCCGTGGATAGTATGCAAGAGACCGTTTTGGGCCGACATGCAGGGTCCCAATGCTTAGGAAACAGTTTTTTTAATCCCTACTGCCTAAGGCTTTATCTCATGAGTCGAGACGAATCGAGAAGTTCTCGCAAAGACATCAATTTCCTCACGAGTCGAAACGGATCAAGCAGATCTCGCAAGAATATCCTAACGTCACAGTTAACCTCTGCTCTTTACGACAGAAGTCCGTTAGGGTCTGTGGTACTTAAGGTTTTGGCCGTCGTACCATCGCATCAGCTGATATATTCCTCGATAGGCAATCGTGCTGTTCGAGTAGCCCTGCGACTGCCGTGTCTCTGATCCCTTCGGGAGCTGGACAAGACGTCTTCAAGCAATCCTCCTTGGCAGTTTGACCGTCGGAAGAGCAAGCGTTAGGAATTTTCCATGCCGCTTTTTACTTGAGGTTAGGCTCATTTTGGACAGCCCCGATGAGTCATAACCACTCCGCGCTGGTGTGGGATGATCTCCGATAGTCTTTCAGGCTTTATATGACTTGCCGTTAAGACCCTGAAGCTAGGAATTTGGCCTTTGCTTCGTTTTCTGGCATTGCGTCCTCTGTATCGAGACGAATGTCGTGGTTGTCTCTAGGTTGCTAGTGAACCGTCGAGGTTTGGAACTAGGGATTTTGCCGTGGCTCCTTTTGCTGACGTTGCGTCTGCTGTATCGAGACGAACGTAGAGGTGGTGACTGTAGGGTTCCTAGGAACTCTAGTGAGGTCTCACAAGGCATCAACCATGCCAATTTCAAAAATACCGGTGCCGAGAAACCCTAATACGGATCGTTGGCTAGATTTCTAGGCGACAAAAGCAAGTAGTTAACAACTTAACTAAGAGTTTAACGGAAATACAACCTTTGTAGATCCGGTGCTCCACCTCCATAGCTCCGCAATGATGTCTCTCCGCTGTCCAAAATGAATCCCGGGCTCGAGCGTCGGCTTCATCGGAGAAATGGCGGGCTAGGTCATCGACGACATGCCGGAGATGATCTACGTCGAGACATCGCTAGATCAAGCTCCAACTTCACTAAGTCAAGAAAACTTGTGAAGGAAACACACTCTACTACTTGGCAAGAGGTAGAGGATGAAGAAATAGGAAGTGGGTTCACTTTAGAATTGGATTTCTCACTCTTTTTCTCACTTTTCCATTAAAGCTTTCAAGCTTTTTCTTGAAGTAAAGAAGAAGAAGAAGAAGATGAAGAATATGATAAGTGTTTTAAAAATAGATAATAAAATGAATACTTATCATAATCTTAACCTTAGTTAAGTGTAGATAATTGACCAAGGTTGGGTTGAATGGTTAGGGTTAAGGATGAGAACAAAAAGGTCAATTAGTCAAAGCTTCATGAAGCTTCAACTAAAAACAAATGAAGCCACCATTCATTTATCTTTCAATTTATTCAAAGAGAATAAATAAATAAGATAAATGAATAAGTAAAAACCATAACCAACAACTTAACCATAGTTAATTCTTTACACTTAACCTAAAAAGCATGTATCATCAAACATGATACAATCTTGTGTACAAAAGTATATCACATATACAATGTGCACAAGCCAAGTGAGAAAATCCATTTAAAGTGAACCAATACTAGTTAAGGCAAAGTAATATATCAAATATATAATTATGCACTAAATCATTAAATCAACACTTGATTTAACGATCCGGTCATATCGCATACAACCGACTAATATCCAATGTATCGGTTTATCGAATCAATCCTTGATTCGATAACTAAATTATATCTCATACAACCATTCGACACATTCATCGCGAGAATGGAATACGGTATCACATACACGCATTATTCTCGGTCCCGCACATATCTCATATGCGCTCCTATTTCGTTTCGCTTGAGCCAGGAAACCTCTGTGTAGGACTCTAAAGACTCGTCAATACGCCGGCAGCAGATGATGATCATATCAAACACCCACAAGCCGCAAGCGGTCTGCTAAACGTAACGGCCACCCGGGTATTGAGCGATCAGAAGATCGACGAGCAAGCCCGCTCAAACTCCAGTGAATCCAACCAGTAACACTACCGTACAGTCCGGTCTGTTCGTCTGATATGTCGCATATCTCGCCTAGGGGTGGTAAACGTCAGACCCCAATAGCTCGATAAGTCGTGTCGATATGAGGTCTATAACAGTTCGAGAAACTACTGGTAACACTTACCAGTAAATCTCAGCAACCCTGGCCAGGGATTTCCGGTTATAGCCAATCGAACACAGCGCAACATCAACTCCCTATACCGGGAGAGACGAATCCCCTCCTATCGCTCATTGCCTCCATGTGATTCGGGACTGTACCCAAAAACCACCATTTTGCACGCCCTCTTGGACGTGGTAAGATGGAAATCAAAGCACAGTGGGAACCACACAAGACTCTATGACGATCTCGGGTCAACAGACTACTCTGTACCAGTGTCACCTGAGAACTGCCATCTGACGTGAGGTATAATACCATCTGGGAGTTCTCGGCGAGTCCGTCCAGTGTACCCAGTCTCTACTGAGCACCCGTATATCATCTCTGATGTCAAACACCGATGGATATGGGATCATCCATCGCCCATCTGTATGGGTCGAGAAGGTACACGCTAGTCTACTCTGGTATATTGATGCCCCATCTCGATACACCCACGACTAGGGACTTTCAAGGATGTACTTATGGACTACCATGTCCCCACTAGTATGATCCGCATCATAGTCCAGGTAGTCAAGTACACATCCTAAGGGCTTTACCAACATGTAACAGAGAGACATCCACTGTACACGTTAAGGTAAAGAGCAACCAGATAGCATACTATCATGTCGAGCAAGAAAGTCCTCCCTATATATGTCCCAGCATCCACTACAATATACATCCTATGTACAGTAATGGCCTCTAGGGCATACATATAACTAACAATCTCCCACTTGCACTAGGGCCATCTGTAGCAGTGGTTGTAGTATCTCATACTCAACCATCCCATAAAAGTCTCTCTCTGGGAATAGGCTTTCGTGAGTGGATCCGCCGTGTTATCCTCTGAGACTGCTCTCCTTGCCTCGATCACCTTGGAGATCAATTATCTCCATGATCAGGTGATACTGCCTTAGAATAAGTCTGGATCACTGATGGGACGGACGTTCCTTGGCAAAAGCCACAACTCCATTGTCACACAATGGGAGGAACATAGTTCATCTCATGAACCATTATACATCCAAACAGCCTCTTTGGTAGCATCTTTAGTAGCGATGTATCCTGCCTTTATCGTCTAGTATGCCACGGTATCTAGCTTGGAACTCTTCCAACATACCGTCCCTTTACTGAGGGTAAAGACAATGCCTGCGACTGACATTCAGTCGTCTTTATCACCCTGGAACCCTTCCAGTGATTTTCCCCAGGATCAATTGATACCATCTCACTACGACTAGTGAGTATCCCAACATCCAATTAGATCTATCTCATAGATCCAAAATCCAGGATTTAGTAGGTATCACTTTGATCCTATATGGAGAATCATTGTGATAAGCGGAGATTGATCGAGCGTAGCATAAGAAACTCCTTTCTTATCAAAAGTATGTCATCCACGTACTCTACGAGGATCACCACCATACTCCCTACTACCTTTTTGTTTATACAAGGTTCATCTACCATTTTGATGATGTCAAACTTTTTGACTAATACATCAAAACAGATGTTCCAACTCCGCGATGCCTGCTTTATCAGATAAAACATCTTGCACACGTTTCCGCTGCTCCCACTGTCTACGAAGCCCTCTGGCTGTGTACTTATAAACGCTCTCTTCTAAAACATCATTTAGAAAAGCTGTCATGACACCCAACCACCAGATATCGTAGTCATGGTATGTAGCCGTGACAAGTAGGATCTGGATGGACTTAAGCATAGGTACTGGAAAAGGTTTCATCATTATCCACGCCTGGTCAATGACGAAAACCTTTAACAAGTCTAGCTTTGAAAGTCTCAACTTTTCCATCTGCACCAAGTAATCTTCTCAAGATATACTTGATCCTGATGGGGATTTAACCCTTCAGATATAGCAACCAAAGTCCATACTTTGTTGGTGTATAAGGATTCCATCTCAGATCGCTAAGCATCCAGCCATTCTTACAGAGTCCCACTCCTGATGGCCAGCTCGAAACTAGTTGGGTCATCATCTCATGATGCAATCCTCGCTCCCACTGTCATAGAGAAACCGAAGTAACTCTCAGGTGGGTGAGGAACCCTACTAGATCGGCGGAGAGGCTGAGGTTCGTTGGTATCTACTAAATCCTTTGGTTCTACCAAATCACCTGCTGTAATTTGTATAGCTGGAACCTTTCCAGTTCTACATTACAGACTTTGCCTCGAGATTGTCCGGATTTTGCTTTTAGACATAGGCCGGACAACCCCAAATCTTAACTAGCTTAAGATATGGGCTCTTCCCTTTCCATATCACATATGAAGCGGTAGGCAACTGATTTGATTGGAACCCTATTCAACAGGTATGCAACTTCATAAGTGCATAACTCCCAAAAGGAAACAGGTAACTCAGTAGTACTCATCATAGAGCACACCATATCAAATAGGGTGTATCTGCTCCGCCCCGATATATCATCGTGCTATGGTGTATACGGAGGAGTAATTCTGAGAGAGAATCTCATTCTCCTTTAGAATAGTCCAGGAATTTCCGTGCTCAAGTATTCTCCTCCTTGGTCTTATCAAAGGACATAATACTTATACCCGTATTTTGGTTCTCTACTTCTAACTTATATTCTGTGAATATCTCAAAAGGTTCGGACTTGTATTTCAACAAGAACATATGTCTGAATCTAAAGAGATCATCAGAGAACGTAATGAAGTATAAAGAACCAGTCCTGGCATGTGTAGACAGGAGACCTTGCATACATCATCATGTATCAGTCCCAAGAGTTCATTAACTCTTTCTCTGTTTCCAATAAACAGAGCTATGGTAATCTTATCTTTGTGACATGACTGGTGAGTTTCACAAGATGTAAATTCAAACTGATTTAAATATGCATCTATATGTAACTCTAGCTAGTCGGGTCACATTGATCTGACCTAGTCTACAATACCTGAAGAAGGATTCGTTCATTTCTGAACTCTTCCTCTTGTGTGTGTTCTGTATACTAAGAACTGTAGTTTGATTTAGAACATCAATGCTTTTAGATAACGTGCCTGAACCGATCAACTTTTGATATAGGAAATGTTCAAAACATTATCCAACAATACAAAATTTTATCGTTTCTTTACTAATAAAGAGACAGATATGATTTTGTATATCAGGTTCGGTATCTAATAACATTCGTTCAGAATCAATGTATTGGTAATACAGGGTGACAGTGACCAACAGACTTGGCTGCAACACTTGCCCCGTTTTCTGCCTCATGAAACTTATCACCCGTTCTCAGTTTTTCTACCTTTTTGTAGCCCTATGTAACAGATTACATATCTAGG
The DNA here is from genome assembly GCA_030015575.1 of Agapanthus africanus. Lineage (NCBI taxonomy): Eukaryota > Viridiplantae > Streptophyta > Magnoliopsida > Asparagales > Amaryllidaceae > Agapanthus > Agapanthus africanus. The sequence goes on from JASDDO010000006.1 coordinate 218,268,447, forward strand.
ATCCTGATCCGGTATCATATGCCCAGGATGCGGAGGATACTGAGAAACAGTTCTTTGTAATGAACACACCCGAAGATGATGCATCAACATGCACTCTCTTCGTTTGGGCGGCATGGGAAATCTGGTATTCCCCAATTTCCTGCTCTGTCTTATAACAATTATAAGTTGGAGCGGGACCAACGTTCCCCAGCTCAGTATAACAAGCGGGTTCGGTCAATAATCCGTATTATTATCTTGATTAAGGCGTGATATGGTCGCTACCAGGAGAGGGAGAGAAGAAAACACTCAGCGTGCGCTCTTGCAAGAATAGATTGGTTATTATTTTATCTAATCAGGATGGCTCCCACTGCTTTTTATCAAATCTTCCTTCAAACCCTAAAAGGAAAGACTAGCCGGGATTAATTACACACTACAAGTTCGCCAATCTTTCAGCCAGGCCAGTGTCGGTACTTTGAGGGAGGTCCCTCGTGCTTTCGCACGAACCTAATTAATGTAAACCTCATTTTCCCAGAGGCGTAACCTCGTTAACACCTTTCTAGACACCTACTTGATCGGCTAATTGTAATGTGTAAAACTCTCCCAGGAGTAACAATTACTCGCAGCGGGTATCGGGATCCAACTATCTCATAGAAAGTATGCAATCTCATTATAAATTTCAACACTTGAAATTCCCGATAATCTTTTGCCCCTAGCGTGCTATGACCTTGACGAAAGCCAACAAACCATAGCCCGCTAGTCAAGTTCAACCCGTACATTTCTTGATCGAATTAAACCCACCCGCACGACCCTTGACGAAAGCCAACAAAGCCGCACGACTACCCTAATCCAATCGCATCGTATGCTGGCAGATAAGCAGCATATAGCTACCGCACACTGCACCTTGACGAAAGCCAACAAATGCAGCACGAATACTATATACAACTTATCTGAAATGACGGAGGGCTACGACAGGTTTTTCTGAAAACCTATTGCGTAATGAACTTGATATCGTTGTAGGATCGAATGAATTTTGAAATGGAGTGTTTTTGAGGCTTTTCTAGTTTTGCTAAAGGAGTCACTCCCGGTGAAGGGATCGTCGGTCCTTTCCTCGTCGAATGAGGTGCGGGATATATCATATATATCACTGTGCAAAGAAAAAACACTTAAAAGCAATCAAAAGACAAACCGAGGGGTGTAGCATCTGCCAGTTATTGCTAAAGGAGTCACTCCCGGTGAAGGGATCTCGGTCCTTTCCTTATCGAATAAGGTGCAGGATATATCATATATACCGCTGTGCAAAGCAAGAACTGTAGCTACCTGTTTTATTTTGAAATTCGATTCTACAACATCTTTAGGTTTCTTTTCTTTCATTAATCATATTAATGAAGTCCCATCATTTAAGTACCTAAACATCACAGATAAATACGACGTACACTTATGCCATCCGCATTCGCCTCGATGTCCCCTCGTGCACCGTTAGGTTAGGTAACTAACGGCAGAGCGGGGCAGGGCTAGCACGGGTGTAAAACATAAGTAACGCCTATACAATATATCATATATACTATATACTGTATCTATCACAGAACATCTCATGATCACATCACAGATAACGCAGCAGAAGAATCATATGAAATATTGGATATACTAGGACGTCCGTGTTTTCAATACGAGCCAGTATAAAACACCGATTCCACGGTCGCGATGAATAGCCAAACCCACACCCCTAGACCCCTATAAGAGCGGCAAGCAACCCTACCAATTCTAGAGTTAGGAGACCCGGACTCGACTCCTCGAGTTGGTCTCCCACTGGACCCCAGAACCCGGTTACTTGTGCCCTCCTCCTTGGGTCTATCGTAGTGCAGAAAAGTAAATAATATACAAAAGGTGACTACTTCCGCAACCTGGAAGTGCCCCAATAAAAGAATATTACATACAAGTTTTTACATGAATGAAAATGAAAAACACTCATCTCACATAAAAACCCCCGGCTATTCAAACACGACGATCCAATATAACATATCCAGCAACACATAACATCACATGTCATCAACGTAAGTAAATATGCGCATCCCAATTGTCGTTGGCATATAGCAACGAAACCGGCGATATCACATATTACACTTACGGTCACAGAAAAGAAAGTGTAAAACTACAACAGTTGGAATCCGCAATCTCTTTAGACATCGCATGCCTAATCAAATGAATTCCTTACACATCGCATGCCTAACAATTATAAACCCCGCATTTTAGTCTCAAAATCGAAAACACTTTTCAATATCAAGTCGGGCAATTCAACAAGATTCCCGACATCCTGATCGAATGCTCGTCGCAAACTTCAGTAGGCGGCCGCACCCCCGATACCGTCGACGAAGTGCACCAAGGCGGAACACCGCCACCGCGAGCACCCGAACGGATGCTTTCGGCGACGGGGTTCTCCTACAGTCACTTGGTCGGGGCTATGGGGTGAGGCCGTCTATTAAGTTTACCCGGCGAGTATCCGCGTACGCTTCGTGATTGCGACGGACTTTTGATCACATCAAAATTCCGTGGCAACCGATCAAGTGAGACTAAACTGCTATGTTTATAACATTCATTCAGTTATCTCATAACTTCTTGTGAATTCCAATTATTGTATCCCATTCCGGATAAATAGAAAATGTTAAACTTTCCGATCGAACAGTTGAATACCCAAGTTTTCCCGATACAGCTCAACACTTGAAATAAGTCTAACAACATTCAGTTCGTGCCTCAGTACCAACGGTCCAGCCGTAGAAGGGTCAAGCCAACGCCTCACATGTGGCACGCCGTACTGCCCCAAACCCGAAGGTTCAAAGGGCAGTTCAAGACGGTCACATAATCGAGTTAAGGTTTGTTGTCTTCTAGAGGGTCCATCGCGTTACTTGCACTACTTAGAACGTCGTTAAACTACGGAAAAATCCAACACTTGGAAATTTCCCGACAGGGGAAAAAATTGGGTATTTATATCCGGTCGAACTTTTTAACATATTCTAAAAATTTATCCGGAAAGCCACACAGACAAAATTTGATAATCCGGTCGAACATTCGAATCCCCAAAACAACCCAGAAAATTCAAATCTTGAAAAATTATTAAAAATTCCCAGGAAAACCAGCACTGAATATTATGAATTACTGTGTAAAATACTATGCCAGATAAGACAAAACTGCCGCGGAACCGCCGCACGAGCCATGCTCGTGCCGCGGATCCGCGACGCAATGATGGAATTAGGTATACGAATTTTACAGTAACCCTTAAAATTTCCTGCTGATTTCTCTGCATATTTTTAATTTCGAAAAACTCCAGATTTTGGAAAAAGTCCAGAGAGCATGTTAAATTGGGATTTCGGGTTCGTTCGGACTTCAAACTCCGTCTAGACTTCGCCTAAGGCTCTAGCTAGGCTCTGATACCACTGTAGGGTTCCTAGGCACTCTAGTGAGGTCTCACAAGGCATCAACCATGCCAATTTCAAAAATACCGGTGCCGAGAAACCCTAATACGGATCGTTGGCTAGATTTCTAGGCGACAAAAGCAAGTAGTTAACAACTTAACTAAGAGTTTAACGGAAATACAACCTTTGTAGATCCGGTGCTCCACCTCCATAGCTCCGCAATGATGTCTCTCCGCTGTCCAAAATGAATCCCGGGCTCAAGCGTCGGCTTCATCGGAGAAATGGCGGGCTAGGTCATCGACGACGTGCCGAAGATGATCTACGTCGAGGCATCGCTAGATCAAGCTCCAACTTCACTAAGTCAAGAAAACTTGTGAAGGAAACACACTCTACTACTTGGCAAGAGGTAGAGGACGAAGAAATAGGAAGTGGGTTCACTTTAGAATTGGATTTCTCACTCTTTTTCTCACTTTGCCATTAATGCTTTCAAGCTTTTTCTTGAAGTAAAGAAGAAGAAGAAGATGAAGAATATGATAAGTGTTTTAAAAATAGATAATAAAATGAATACTTATCATAATCTTAACCTTAGTTAAGTGTAGAGAATTGACTAAGGTTGGGTTGAATGGTTAGGGTTAAGGATGAGAACAAAAAGGTCAATTAGTCAAAGCTTCATGAAGCTTCAACTAAAAACAAATGAAGCCACCATTCATTTATCTTTCAATTTATTCAAAGAGAATAAATAAATAAGATAAATGAATAAGTAAAAACCCTAATCAACAGCTTAACCATGGTTAATTCTTTACACTTAACCTAAAAAGCATGTATCATCAAACATGATACAATCTTGTGTACAAAAGTATATCACATATACAATGTGCACAAGCCAAGTGAGAAAATCCATTTAAAGTGAACCAATACTAGTTAATGCAAAGTAATATATCAAATATATAATTATGCACTAAATCATTAAATCAACACTTGATTTAACGATCCAGTCATATCGCATACAACCGACTAATATCCAATGTATCGGTTTATCGAATCAATCCTTGATTCGATAACTAGGTTATATCGCATACAACCGTTCGACACATTCATCGCGAGAATGGAATACGGTATCACATACACGCATTATTCTCGGTCCCATACATATCTCATATGCGCTCCTATTTCGTTTCGCTTGAGCCAGGAAACCTCTGTGTAGGACTCTAAAGACTCGTCAATACGCCGGCAGCAGATGATGATCATATCAAACACCCACAAGCCGCAAGCGGTCTGCTAAACGTAACGGCCACCCGGGTATTGAGCGATCAGAAGATCGACGAGCAAGCCCGCTCAAACTCCAGTGAATCCAACCAGTAACACTACCGTACAGTCCGGTCTGTTCGTCTGATATGTCGCATATCTCGCCTAGGGGTGGTAAACGTCAGACCCCAATAGCTCGATAAGTCGTGTCTATATGAGGTCTATAACAGTTCGAGAAACTACTGGTAACACTTACCAGTAAATCTCAGCAACCCTGGCCAGGGATTTCCGTTTATAGCCAATCGAACACAGCGCAACATCAACTCCCTATACCGGGAGAGACGAATCCCCTCCTATCGCTCATTGCCTCCATGTGATTCGGGACTGTACCCAAAAACCACCGTTTTGCACGCCCTCTTGGATGTGGTAAGATGGAAATCAAAGCACAGTGGGAACCACACAAGACCCTATGACGATCTCAGGTCAACAGACTACTCTGTACCAGTGTCACCTGAGAACTGCCATCTGACGTGAGGTATAATACCATCTCGGAGTTCTCGGCGAGTCCGTCCAGTGTACCCAGTCTCTACTGAGCACCCGTATATCATCTCTGATGTCAAACACCGATGGATATGGGATCATCCATCGCCCATCTGTATGGGTCGAGAAGGTACACGCTAGTCTACTCTGGTATATCGATGCCCCATCTCGATACACCCACGACTAGGGACTTTCAAGGATGTACTTATGGACTACCATGTCCCCACTAGTATGATCCGCATCATAGTCCAGGTAGTCAAGTACACATCCTAAGGGCTTTACCAACATGTAACAGAGAGACATCCAGTATACACGTTAAGGTAAAGAGCAACCAGATAGCATACTATCATGTCGAGCAAGAAAGTCCTCCCTATATATGTCCCAGCATCCACTACAATATACATCCTATGTACAGTAATGGCCTCTAGGGCATACATATAACTAACAGTGACCACTCCGCGCTTGTGCGAGATGATCTCCGAATGTCTTTCAGGCTTTATATGACTTGCCGTCTAGACCCTGAAGCTAGGAATTTGTCCTTTGCTTCATTTGCTTTGGCGCGTCCGAATCCTGTTGGGGGAAGAACGCTGGGGTGACATTTCATCTGCTGTATCGAGATGAACGTCAAGGTGGTGACCACTCCGCGCTGGTGCGAGATGATCTCCGATTGTCTTTCAGGCTTTATATGAGTTGTCGTCAAGACCCTGAAGCTAGGAATTTGGCCTTTTGCTTCATTTGCTTTGGCGCGTCTGAATCCTGCTGGGGGAAGAATGCTGGGATGACATTTCATCTGCTGTATTGAGACGAACATCAAGGTGGTGAGCACTCCACGCTGGTGCGAGATGATCTCCGAATGTCTTTCAGGCTTTATATGACTTGCCGTCAAGACCCTGAAGCTAGGAATTTGGCCTTTGCTTCATTTGCTTTGGCGCATCCGAATCCTGTTGGGGGAAGAACGCTGGGGTGACATTTCATCTGCTGTATCGAGATGAATGTCAAGGTGGTGACCACTCCGCGCTGGTACGAGATGATCTCCGATTGTCTTTCAGGCTTTATATGAGTTGCCGTCAAGACCCTGAAGCTAGGAATTTGGCCTTCGCTTCGTTTGTTTTTGTCGCATCCGAACCCTGCTGGAGGAAGGACGATGCAGTGACATCGCGTCTGCTGTATCGAAACGAATGTCAAGGTGGAGCTGGGATTTTGCCATCATTCCGCTTTGTTTCGACCATGGGGTCTTTTGTTGATGTTGCTTCTGCATCCTGTTGGACTGCGAAGGAACGCCGTTGTTGGCATTGCGTCTGCTGTAACGAGACGAATGCTGAGGTGGAGCTGGGATTTTGCCGTCACTCCGCTTTGTTTCGACCATGGGGTCTTTCGTTGACGTTGCATCTGCATCCTGCTGGACTGCGGAGGAACGCCGTCGTTGACATCTCGTCTGCTGTAGCGAGACGAATGCTGAGATGGAGCTGGGATTTTGCCATCGCTCTGCTTGATGGTGTAACATCTGTGTCCTATTGGAATGAGGAGGCACACCGTTGTTGGTCTCCAGGCTGTAGATGTGGCCATTGAGATTTGGAACTAGGGACTTTGCCATGGTTCCGTTTCATTGCGACTCTGGGGTCGGTTGTTGACGTCACGTCTGCATCTGGTTGGAGTGAGGAGAAATGCCGTTGGTGATCTCTAAGTTGTCGATATTGACGTCGAGACCCTGAAGCTAGGGACCTTCCTTTGCTTCGTTTGTTGATATTGTGTCTGCAATATTGCGAAAAATGTCAAGGTTGTCTCTAGGTTTTCTATGAACCGTCGAGATTTGGCTTCGCTTTCTGATGGAGCCTGTTGGGAAGGTATGGTTCCCTCTTTGTTTGTGCCCCTGGATTGTATACAGGGATCGATGTGATCTCACCTGTAGGGCAAAAAGTTTTATTCTTTCATCACTTTTTTTATTCTTTCCGCGATGCTCTATCATCTCAGCTTTTATATCGCGAAGGTCGCGATTGCCCCATCATTTCGGCTATTTTTCGCGGTGCCCAATCATTTCGGCTATTTATTTTATTTTTACTCGCTGTTTTTTATTGCGTGTTGCCCAATCATTTCGGCTATTTCGTATGCATACATTTTTACTTGTTGATTTTGTTTGCAAGTTGCCCCATCATTTCGGCTATTTCGTATGCATTTTTTTTTGGCTCGCTAATTTTTTCTCGCGAGTAGGGGATTTGGGATCTGATACTAATCTCAGCATCTGCATCGCTACAACTGGAATATTGCCAGGAGCGAATGATCATTTGCCATGAAAGACTTGGAATTTGATACTGGTCTAGGCATCAGCATCGCTACAACTGGGATATTGTCAGGAACGAATCATCATTTGCCTCTGTCGATGTTGAACAAAGGTGGCTTAGCAAACCGGGTTAGGATCCCATCGACTAAGGCTTTTGACTTCATAAGCCGTAAGGGTCTCATAAAGGTGTTTATCCCTACGAGTCGTAAGGATCTCGTAGGTGTGTTTTCTCCTTAGGAATCGTGGGGATTCCTAAGTGTATGTTCCCCTGTAAGTCGTAAGGATCTTACAAAGGGGTTTTCTCCTTATAAGTCGAGAGGACTTATAAGGGTTGCTCACCATATGGATATATCCCTAGTCACGGGTGGGACTTTGCTTAGGGAAATGTTTATTCGCGCCCGTGGATTGTATACAAGGGTCAGTATTGAGCCACTTGTAGGGCAAAATCGAAGGTTGTGGGGGTTGCTTAAGAACAGGTTCAGGTCTCTGTAACTTAAGACTTTCAAATCATATGAGCCGTGAGGGTCCCATAAGAGAGTTCTCCTTACGAGTCGTGAGGATCTCGCAAGTGTAATTTCTCCTTAGGAATCGTGGGGATCCCTAAGTGTGTTGCTCCCTTGTGAGTCGTAAGGATCTCACGCGGGTGATTTCTTCTTACAAGGTCGAGAGGACCCTGTAAGTGTCTTTTAACGAGCTTGCGCCCTTTCGGGTTTTCACAAACACTCGCCGGTAGCCTTGCTGTTTTTACTCACGGAGCCCTTTCGGGTTTTCATCCGTGCCCATTTTTCTTATGGACATACCGTTTTTTTTATTCTTTTTTTTTTAACGAGCTTGCGCCCTCTCGGGTTTTCACAAGACTCGCCGGTAGCCCTGCTGTTTTTACTCACGGAGCCCTTTCGGGTTTTCATCCGTGCCCATTTTGCTTATGGACATACCGTTTTTTTTATCATGCTAGCCTGAGGATGCCGCGGGTTGATAGTAGTTTAACGGCGTTTCGGTCATTTGCAAGTTTTAGGACATTGCGGTCCGTCGTTAGTTTAGGGACGTTTCAGTCCGACGCCAGTTTTAGGACATAGTGGTCTACTGTCGCCGTATTTAAGGTGATTCTCTAGTTTACTGACTTTTCGGTCTATGGGGCTTTCTCTATGAAAGAGCACGATGCACCCGGCATGTCCATCTTTTTCGGAGCATGTGGTTGTGACGGGCTCACCTTCCAGTTGTCAGACAATGCGAATTTGCCCTGTTGGTATTCATCCTCAATCCATCCTTTGAAGACATAGCAATTTTCGAGTGGGTGACCCATTACTCTGTGGTAGGGAAAATAGTTAGGATTGTTAATGTCACCTGGCTGCAACGGAGTTTAGACAAGCTTGCTTGTTGATCTTCTAGTCGCTCAATACCAAGGTAGCCGTTACGTCCAGCTAGTACTGCTGACGGCTTATGGGTGACTGATGTGATCATCACCTACTGCTGGCGTATTGACGAGTCTTTAAAGTCCCACATAGAAGTTTCCTGGTTCAAGCGAAACGAAGTAGGGCACATATGCTGATATGTGCGGGGGCCCTGATTAAATACGAGTATGAGATACCGTATTGTAATCTGACGGCTATTTGTTATCAGTTAGGTTATATGTGATATAACCGGATTATAAAATCAAGTGTTGATTTGATAATGTGATTTAGAGGTAAATGATATTAGTCGGTTATATGTGATATGACCGGATTATTAAATCAAGTGTTGATTTAATAATATGATATATATTTATATTTGATATAATTATATATTAACTAATATTATTAGCTCACTAATTATTCTTCATAATATATATATATATATATATATATATATATATTATGAAGCATGGCATGGATTTTCTATTTTTAGAAAATAGAAAAAGAGGTGGAAAAATGAGGATACTTTTGTAGCATGGTGGAAAGCATGACTTAATGAATTTTTTATTCATCATCCTACTCTATTGAAGCATGGTTACAATTCTATATTGATGGATATTGGATGCTTCAATAAGTTAAGGGGTCAAGCCATTCTTTACTTGACTTGGTTCATTTCTCAACTTGAGAGCTCATGTGATGAGTTGCTCTCTTGCTCTCTCCATCTTCTTCACCTCCACCTCCAAGCTCAATCCATCCCATGAGTTGTGAACCCTTGAGCCTGTGAGAACCCTAGTGAGCAAAAAATACGCCTACTTCACCATCCTACACTAGATTAGCGCTTTGGTGTAGTTTGTTTACTTCATTAAAGAGTTTAGTGAAGAGGTAGCTTGGATTAGCGGACTTCGGGTGGATCATCTTCGGCACGAAGGCCATCGAAGAAAGTTCGTTCAACCTTCAAGTGGAGCCTAGTGGAGTCGCGTGTGTTAGGGATATGTATGTTCTAGAGGCCATTATTGTACATTGATATATATTATAGTGGATACTTGGACATATATATAGAGGACTTTCTTGCTCGACATGATAGTATGCTATATGGTTGCCTTTATCAAACATGTTCACTGGTATTAGTGTACTGTTTCTCATATACATGTTGATAAAGTCCTTAGGATGTAGGCTTGACTACCAGGACTATGATGTGGATCATACTACTAGGACCTGGGTAGTCCACAAGTACATCCTTTAATTGTTCCTAGTCGGGAGTATATCGAGACAGGGCCTCGATATTCCAGAGTAGACTAGTGTGTACGTTTCTTGACCCTGTATCGGGGCAATGGTTGATCCCATAGCCATTGGTGTTTGACATCAAAGATTGTACACAGGTGCTCATTAAATAATGGATACATCGAACAGGACTCGCCGAGAACTCTTAGTTGGTACTATACCTATCGTCAGATAGCAGTTCTCTGGTGACATTGGTACATGTTAGTCTGTAGACCCAAGATCGTTATAGAGTCTTGTGTGGCTCCTACTGTGCTTTGATTTCCTTCCTACCATGGCTCAAAGGAGTCATGTAAACAGGTGGATTTTGGGTACAGTCCCGAGTCACATGGAGGCAATGAGCGATAGGAGGGGTTTCCTTTCTCCTGGTATTGGGAGTTGATGTTGCGCTATGCTCGATTGACTATAATAGTAAGTCTCTGGCCAAGGCTGTTGATGAGATTTATTGGTAAGTGTTATCAGTAGTTTCTCGAACCGTTATGAGCCATACATCGGCATGACTTATCAAATTACTAGGGTCTGACGTTACCACCCCTAGACTCGATATGCAATATATCAGACGAAGTGACCGGATTGTACGGTAAGTGTTACCTATAGGCTTCATTAGAGTTTGGACAAGCTTGCTTGTTGATATTCTAATCGCTCAATACCTGGGTAGCCGTTACGTCCAGCTAGTACCGCTGACGGCTTGTGGGTGATTAATGTGATCATCACCTACTGCTGGCGTATTGACGAGTCTTTAGAGTCCTACATAAAAGTTTCCTGGTTCAAGCGAAACGAAGTATGCCATATATGCTGATATGTGCGGGGGGTCTGATTAAATACGAGTATGAGACACCATATTGTAATCTGGCGGCTATTTGTTATCAGTTAGGTTATATGTGATATAACCAGATTATCGAATCAAGTGTTGATTTGATAATGTGATATACAGATAAATGATATTAGTCGGTTATTAAGTCAAATATTGATTTAATAATATGATATATATATATATATATTTATATTTTATATAATTATATATTAACTAATATTATTAGCTCACTAATTATTTTCTTTTCTTTATATATATTTATGTGTGTGTGTGTGTGTGTGTATAAATCAAGCATGGTCGATTTTCTATTTTTAGAAAATAGAATAAAAGGTAGAAAAATGGGGAGATATTTTGAGTATGGTGTGAAGCATGGGTTTTATTATTTTTTATTAGTCTTGACTCACTATTCAAGCATGGTTGCAATTTATTATTGCAAATAATTCCATACTTGAATACGTGAGCTCAAGAGAGAGTTATTCTTCACTTCATTACACACTTCGTCATTTTCTTGACTTGAGCTCATTTTTGCTCTCTAGCTTCTTACATCTCCATCTTCTTCCACCTAAAAGCCCTAACCCTTACATATGATGTGAACCATAGGGCTTTGCATGAACCTAGTGAGCCAAACACCCATACTTCACCATCCTACACTTGATTAGCAATCAAGTGTAGTGTGTTTCCTTCACTAAAGATAGTTTAGTGAAGAGATAGCTTGAGCTAGAGGAGCTTCGGGTGGATCATCTTCGGCACAAAGGTCATCTGAGGAAGCTTGCACCCTTTTCAAGTGGATCCTAGTGGAGTTGCGTGGACTACAACCCGGAGCATTTGAAGAGAAGGACACAATCTACAAAGGTTGTAGTTTCGTTCTCTTAGTATAGTTTTGTTTATATCATAGTTAAACCCTAATCATCTAGTTTAAGATCTTGGTTAGTGTAGATCAGCACCACTAATTTTTAAAAAATGGCATACTTGATACTAGTAAAACCCAGTGGTGGTGCTAACGTACACTTTCAGTGTGGACTACAACCCGGAGCTTTAGAAGAGAAGAACACGGTCTACAAAGGTTGTAGCCATCCATCTCTTAGCTTAAAGTTTTTGATATCATGTTAAAAACCCTAATCTTCTAGTTAGATTCTAGGTTAGTGTTGATTAGCACCCAGAAAAATTTAAAATTGCATGTGTGATGCCCGTTTAAACGCTATCGTGGTGCTAGTAAACACTTTCATGGTATCAGAGCCAAGCTAGAAGATTAGGGAAGGTCTTTACGACGTTAAAGTGTTCGATCGGTTTTCGAAACTCAATTTTTATCAAGTTTCTGTCGTTTTTTCAAAAGTTGAGATTTTAGTGATTAAAAATATGCAGAAAATCATGCAGGGTTTTTAATGGAGCCCTAAGCAATTTGAAACCCTAACTCCCTCAGCGAGCCGCAGAACCGCGGCCCAAACCCTAGTTTGGCCGCGGTTCCGCCGCATGTTTAGAGAGTTATGGGTTAAATTTTCTTGTGCTGCTCCACTCTTAAATTTGGCACTTTCTGGATGTTTTTAATGAGACTCAAGTTGTTAAGGTCTCTGGGTTTTGTGGGTGTTTGTCGAATCGATCGAAATGTTTAGCGTCGTATAGAATTTGATGATATGTGATATAATTTTTAGAATCCAAAATAATTAGTTTTTTGAAAACTAGTTAGTATTTTGTAAATATAGCATTGTAGCCTCTTTTGATTAATTGCCATGAAGTTTCGATTCCGATCGAAACTCCATCGCAATTGTGTATCATACGTGAATACTCACTGAATAACTTTACTAGGTAGCCACACCCTATAGCCCCGACCAAGTGACTGTAGGAGAACCTTGTTGCCAAAAGCATTCACTCGAGTGCTCGCGGCGATGGTGTTCCGCCTAAGTGCACTTCGTCGATGGCTTCGGGGGTGTGTCCATCTACTAAACTTTCCGACGAGCATTCGATCGGGTAGTCGGGAATCTTGTTGAATTGCCCGACCAAGTTATTGAAAAGTGTTTACGATTTGAGACTAAAATGCAAGGTTTATAGGTTAGGCATGAAATTCGGAATATGAGATATTCCCGGTTTATGATGTCTAAGGAAATGTGGATTCTAATTATTGTAGTTTTTCATTTCTTCTCTGCGGACGTAAGTGTAATATGTGTGGTATCGTAAATCTCATTGCTATATGTCAACGGAATTTGGGATACGCATATTTACTTATGTTGATGACATGTGATGTTATGTGTTGCTGTGATATGTTGTATTGGATCGTCGTGATTGAATAGCCGGGGGTTTTATGTGAGATGAGAGTTTTTCAATTTTCATTCATGTAAAATTTGTATGTAATGTTCTTTTATTGGGACACTTCCGGGTTGAGGATGATTTCACCATTGATGTATATTATTTACTTTTCCGCATTAGGATAGACCGAAGGTGGGGATCACAAGTAACCGGGTTCTAGAGTCCAATGGGAGACCATCTCGAGGAGTCGAGACCGGGTCTCCTAACTCTAGAATTGGCAGGGTTGCTTGCCACTCTCATAGGGGTCTAGGGATGTGGTATTGGCTATTCATCATGACCATGAAATCCGTGTTTTTCATTATTGGCTTAATTTAAAACACGGACCTCCTAATATATCCAATATTTCATATATTGACTGCTGCTGCTTGGTTCTGTGATGTGATCATATAACTGCGTGAGACGAATGCTATATATATATGATATATATAATAAACGTTGCTTATGTTTTGCACCCACGCTAGTCCAGCCCCCGCTCTGCCGTTAGTTAAGTAACCTAACGGTGCATGACGGGACCACATGGCGAATGCGGATGGCATAAGCGTACGTTCTATTTTTGTTTCTTTTTCTGTGATGTTTAGGGAAATATTAAATGATGGGACTTCATTAATGAGATTAATGAAAAGAAAATAAACTTAAAGATGTTGTATAATCGAAATTTTAAAAAGGTAGCTCTAGTTTTTTTCATTGCATAGGGGTATTCCTTGATGAATATCCAACACCTCATTCGATGAGGAAAGAGCCGAGATCTCTTCACCGGGAGTGGCCTCTTTAGCAAAACTAGCAAATGCTACAACTCACTTGGTTTTGTTTTAATAACTTCTCTAGTTTTTGTTTTGCATAGTGGTATTCCTTGATGAATATCTAGCAACTCATTCGATGAGGAAAGATCCGAGATCCCTTCACCGAGAGTGACCTCTTTAGCGAAACTAGAAAAAGCTACAAAAACACTCCTTTTCAAATCACTAGATTCTACAACGATATCAAGTTCATTACGTTAAAGGTTTTCTTCAAAACCAGCCGTAGCCCTCCATCATTTCAGATAAATGTTATTTAGTATTCGTGCTACGTTTGTTGACTATGTTAAGGCGTAGTGTGCGGTAGCTAATGTTAGCTATAGTTCCCTCAAGTCAATTATTGAATCGCAGGGGCGTGATTCTAATGATTGAAGGATGACCTATACGGGGAGAACAATCTTACTCAAGATGATAGTTTGCTATCTGGTTTGTCTTTATCATCATATACAGCATTAGGTGGCATTACAGATCACTATTACATGTTGATAGAGCCCATAGGATTCTTACTTGACTATCAGCATTATGATGGCGATCATATACGTGGGAGCTGGGTGGTCTATAAGCACATCCTTAAATGTCCCTAGTCGTGAGAGTATCGAGACTGGGCATCGATACTCCGGAGTAGACTAGTGTATACTTATCGAGACCCTGACGAGGGGCGGTGGCCGGTCTAACAAGCCATTGGTGTCAGTTAGTCACCTAAGATAGTATACAGGTGCTCATTGGGTTATGAGTACACTGGACGGACTCGCCGGTAACATGCTTGTTGGTATTATATCTATTGTTAGATAGCAGTTCCCAGGTGACATGCGTACAGGTTAGTCTGTCAACCAGAGATCGTCATTTGTCTTGTGTGAGTTCCTACCGTGCTTTGATTACTACCCTACCACAGCTCAAAGGAGTCGTGCAAACAGGTTTTAGTTGGGTACAGTCCCGAGCCACAAGGAGGCAGTGAGCGGATCGTCGGGGATTCGTCTTTCCTGGTATTGAGGGTTGATGTCGCGTTGTGCACGGGTGGCCATCACCAGGAATCCTCGGCCGAGGTGGACGAGAATTACTGATTTGGATCAGTAGATTCTTAGTGGGTGATGGGCTTCATACCGACTTGAAATGTCGTATTATTAGGGGTCTGACTTTATCCACCCCCTAGACTCGATATGCGATACTCTTAGACGAACAGACCGGACTGTATGGAGATTTTCACGGACAGGCTCAGTAGGGGTTTGGATGAGTGTGCTCGTCGGCCTTCCTTTCGCTCCATACCAGGGTAGCCGTTACGTACATCTAGTGCCGCTGACATGCTTGTGGTTAAACCCACTGCTAGCGTATTGAAGAGTATTTAGAGTCCCACACAGAGGGTTTCCCTAGTTCTGGAGAAATGATGTAGTAGCCGTATTGGATATATGCAGGGTTCCGATCGATTGATTGTACTATGTACCCGGACTTTTGATCGGACAGTTGATAATACTAGCCGGCTTGGGCTTGAGCCGGATTATTAAATCAGGTGTTGATTTAATAATTTACATATATATATTTCGATATGTATATTCTAGTATTATGTTCTTTGATTATTCTATCTCTTTGGGTATTCGTATTTCGGCACGAATACAAGTATGTATATACTGTAGAATGTAATCCGTATCTTTTACAGATAACATTCTAGAAGGTGGACACCTCATTTTGGATTTACCATTTATTTAAATGGATTATGAGGTGTCAATGATTTGAGGGGAGTATGGTGAGGGCCATGCTTGCATAGTGTGCACAAATGAATTGTTAATTCATCGGTGCATACTATTCAAGTATGGTGCCATTTTAAAATTGAAAAGAATGGTTTTACAAAACCAAGCATTGGATTTTCTCTCTCTTAGTATGGTTCATTATTTTCTTCACTTGAGTTTTGAGCTCTCCTCACCATTTGTGCTTCACTCCTCTCTTGATTTTCATGGTTTCCTCCACCTTCATCTATCACCTCCTTTCAACCCTCTCATGTGTTGAGAATCATAAGAGGAGGTGAGATGAGATAGGCAAACACTTTAGAACACTCACTACATCCTACGCTTTCTAGATTAGCAACCTAAAAATCCTAGTTGCTTCACTTGCATCCATGATGTGAAGCTAGAGCCATTACTATATCCCTCGGGTGGATCGTCTTCGACGAAGGGAGACCGTCGGCCAATTTCGTTCGAGCATGCCTCAAGGAGCTACGGCGGAAGATGGAAGACCAAAGGACTTATGTAACGTCTTCAAAATAATAAAATATGATTTTTGGGAAATTTTATAATTTAATATTATTTTAATGAATATTTTAATATTCTGGTATAATTAAATACAGATAAATGGGGAAAAATTATGGAAAATTCTAAAATAAGGTATTTTAAGGAATTGCTTCGTTTTCTGTGCATGCCCCCATTTCCTCTAGTTTTGACCCTGAGTATGTCTAGTTTTGACTGATTCCATCTAGGGTGAAATCTGGGTTGATTTTCCTATGTTGGTGTATAATTTGGGACTTGTTTTAGCATGGATTTTGGTATTTGGTGATTCATTCCTGTCGGGTGGCGTTTGGACGTCAACGACAAGTGGATTTTGATTGTGTTTACATGCGAGTCGATAGGTTTTTACCTATGCGGGTAGCGTGTGCTATTTTGGTTTCCGATGTGATTTTCATGTGCTTTAGCATTGTGATATACTTGTAGGTACCCCGCGTGATGTTGAGGCAAAGGAGGTGAAGATAGCGACATCGGCTTTGGCACACGAGGAGCAATGTGAGTAGATTTATATCTGTGGGGAGAAGTCGGGTGGATGGCGTATAGCACCCCCGCAGTCCGTGGTGATGTATACGAATACGTATACACACGAATATTTTTTATGTGTTGTTTAGGGTTATTGATGGTAATAATGATATTTTGATGATAAGAATATATTGGTTTAGTTTAGTGCGAACCCTAGAGTAGTGGTTGCACTCACACATACATTTACACACATACTTGCATTCATTCTTTCATTTATTAGAGTGCATATGATGGTGCGTATATCTACACATGGGTATGGGACTATGTGTTTATATACTGGATTTGAGGATAGTATTTGGGATTTGAGATGAGTCGATGAGATTGGGCTTGAGGCCAGGAGATCGGTGATGTGATTTGGTTCGTATTGAGATACGACACGATGTTTTAGCGGGTCTTTTGACGTAGTGATTCTTACACCTGCATGCATACATAGAGGGTATCAATATTGTACTAGACGTAGATCAGTACCCCGATCATGACATTTGATAAAGAGGATACCAGATAAATAGTATGATGAATGTGATATTGACCCGTACCCATATTTGGGATGCCGTACGACGGATTTACGTACAAGCTATATTTTGATGATTGATCCGCACTCTTGACTTGGGATGTCTGATTATAGATAAGGTATCGGATATGATATTATTGAGGCGGGATCACCGACTAATATATATACATGTATGTATATGTATCGACTCAGATGTTAGGCGGTTTCCTCACCCATAGCTCTACTTGTTAGTTCAGCCGTATAGTTTAGGATGGTTGTTAGATTAGATTAGACTCCTACCTATTTCAAAAACTAACGAATCGTGGGTATTTTAAAAGACAGCCCAAGGGATCCTACGGATATTTCAAAAGACGTATCTTTTCATAAAAACACCGTAGCCCTTATTTTCAAAACCCCATGATTCGTGTTATTTCAAAAGGCACCAATTGTAGAGGTTATTTTAGATTAATGCAGATTAGTTATAGTTGCGTCTAGTATTCAGCTTCCGCTCATTATTGTGGTTCGCATCGCATCGCATGCTTATATTATGTTTCATACTCCATTATTGATGTTATGCTGTTAGGACACCAGCACCATTACCGATGATGCGTATGTACCACGTACACTTACTTGCCGGCTCACACACATCTTCATCGGTAATTGCCATGTCACGTACACCTTAGAAAATATTATTGCATCGACATAGGTTGTTAGCTAATAATTTAGACATGATATTAGTTGTTACATCATGCATGTTATTATTCTTGGATTTTTATGCCTGTATGCACTGTTTACATGCTATTGAGGATTGGATTCGGATTTCCATGAGATTTTCTGGATTTGGGGGAAAACCGCAAAACTTATATAAACTTCTTTTCTCTCTTTAAAATAAAAAGTGCGGTTTTCCCATGATGTATGAGTCGTCCACCATGAGTTTGCTGATGGATTTGGAAACCCGATTCGAGGAGACGGATGAACCGTTTCGGGTACATGGTGGACCCGGTAAGGTACCCCGGGGCAAGAAGCGCGTGGTGATGACGATGTGAGCCTGGCAGGGGAGCACTACCTACCGGTGATTTTACCCGACGCGTCGGATATCCGGAGGATACCGTCGTGGTCTTGAGATGGATGGTAGGGGCCGGTCTGGACTGACGGCGCCCTAGATATTATGATTGAGACATTGGGATTTCGAGATTTCGAGGTACAGAGATTGTGATACAGAGATATCGAGATATTGGGATTACGTTTTGTGCCGATGCTAGGCACTGTTTTATGCTGATTTCATTATGATACCTCAACTAAAAATACAAGGGAAATCTCACTAAATTATGAAAACAGTTTTTTCATTTACATGTATTCTGCTTTCATGCATTCATACCTCATATTCATGACATACTATTACCTGAGGCACTAGCACGAGCACTTGGCACTACATTCACGTATAGAGATTACATTGCCAGTTTAGCATGCTTCAGCTTTATTCATATTGAGGTTTCTTTATATCTGATCGTATTGACCTAGGTTGGGTCATGCATTCGATCTCTGCTTGTAGATATCTTTCTATTCACGAGTTGGCAACTCACCCCCGTTGTGCCCCAGTTCTTGCAGGTTTGCCGTACAGTTCTATAGCGGCATTTCTGGCACACTGCTTCCTTTTGGGTGATTTGCTTGGATAGGTGGGTTCTTTTGTATCAGAACCGCCGTTGTATTTATATTATTCATTGTATCTAGAATATCCATCAACCAAAACTCGTATATTGTTTCAGACCTAGACTAGTGATGTATTATTCGACCATAGAGTCGCGCTTAGTAGTGTTGCGGTTTTCTTGTTGCTTTTGAGCTTTCTTTTGGATTTGATCCTCGCCACTTGGCGTTGTATATTATTGTTGCATGTGGTGGTGACCGTCGATTGACGAAGAGCTAGCTCCCGCTTGGGGATGCCTTTATCATTGCATATATTGTTATCCTTGTTATACCCCATTCGGGGCCAGTTTTACAAAAGAAACTCTGCCGAAATTTTTAGAAAAGACTGTACTGTTTTTAAAAATGCATATTCGGCTTAGTTATTTAAAAACCTTGATTTCAAACATGTTTTTCTTCACTTTTTAAAACCAGTTTCTTTACTTATTCTTAAAAATGTTTTTAGATTTCTGGGCTTTTGGCTTACTTGGATCAGATGGAGTCCTATAGACTTCATATGGTTCAAGGGCCAGTCACGTGCTCTTTCGGGTCGTGACAAAGTTGGTATCAGAGCGCTAGGTTGACCTTGGTTCGAGTCTAAGTTTGACTATGTGGAGCCTAGGGCGTTTATATATATACGGAACTTAGGCTTGACCTTACGGAACTTAGACTTGGTCGAGGGGGTATTAGACCCGAACTTTCGTCGTGTAGGATGACCCTTGGTTGATGGAATAGGTAACTAAAGTAGAGTGACGTACCGTTGGTATGTTCCGCGGCATACTTACGACACGCCACTCCGCTTAAGGAACCTTAGGATGTACATATTTTCGAGATCAGTGATCCTCTTTATATCCAGGATTATACATCCATTTGAGATCCCCGATTCTATTAGTTTCATGATCATACCTTTATTGATGCTGTTCCTTCCCATGATCATGTATCCACTTTGGATCTGTTGTTTCCTTTCTTGCCATTGATGTGCTCTCCTTGATACTCGACTGAGGTTCCTGTCACCATGTTTGAGGGCAGTTTGGGCTGCTGCTAGGGTTACGGCCGGTGTGAGCTCGTTTGGTACGAGGGCCGACCATTGTGTTTTCTGGTGACATGGGAACGTCTCGAGTTAGTGTTGGTGATTGTGACCTCTAGTGGAGGCGAGTGCTTGGTCTTGCACCGGATGATCGGGCCATTGTTAGAGCTGCCAGTTGAGAGAGGACTGTTGATGTACAGCATACCTTAGAGATTGTGATGTCGCCTACCGTGCAGACAGATGGACCAGCTGTTGCTGAGATTGACAGGATGTCGCTTCCGAAGCTTACGAGCTGAGATTGCCGTAGCTTTCAGGCAGATATGAGACAGATGATAGTTAGTCTACCCGATTTGAGAGACGAAGGTGATTCGTCCGATTTTGCGCCGGAGCGGGCCCTGATGAGTTGAAGATTTCCAGTGTGGAGAGTCTTACTCAGATCTAGAGCAGACCGACTCAGAGATGACCGCCTATGTATTGCCTTTCCTGGAGGATTGAGGCGCTGTTCGACGTACAGGCGAATAAGCCAGTTGCTGCTGCAAATGACGAGATGTCGCCCAGATGGTTGGAGCTACTGCAGCGTGAGCATATACTTAGAGAGATGATAGCGAGTCGCTAGTCACCTGAGGATGAATGACTAGGACAGGTGGTTCGTTTGTTTACCGATGCGAGGTCATCAGATAGATTGTTTCCAGCTAGAGACGACTTCACGCAGGTTCGTTGAGAGTCGATAGAGACGATCGAATGTCAGGAGCCCATTTTCCAAGTTTAAAGTATACGGAAAGACATGCAGGTGATTCTATGGACTCTCTAGAAGAATGAAATCCTAACTCGACTTAATGACCGTGTGAAAGCCTTTGAACCTTCGGATTTGCGGCGGTTCCTCGGCGCCATTAGTGAGGCTTGGGTTTGCCCTTCTACGGCTGGACCACCGACGCTGTGGCATGTACTCGATACTATTAAACTGTACCCATGATGTGATCTCTTGGGGGATTATGAGGATCTGACGAGTCGATCGGATGGTTCGACATCTTTCGGATATCGTGATGGGACACTGCTTGGGAGACTCCAGATGCGAGCGTAGCCGTCGGAGCGCAGTTCGTGTAGCCACGATGAGTTAAGTCCGAATCAGTCGACATTGAGCAAGGTGGAGTAAAGAGTTCGTACGAGATTTCGACGAGATGACGTCCCACTCCGCTGACATTAGAGATGTGATATGCACCCCGAGGCGTGGTATATGGATGTATCTTCCAGAGAGAAGCGCGATAGGTATGCAGCCGTTCCGGAATAAGCTTTAGCTTCAGCATTGGATGATGACTTCCGGGCATTTCGGCAGGATTGAGATTTGAGAAAGGAACCTCGACAGGACCTTTCTGGAGTACGTTACGAGAAGACCTAGACCAGGAGTGGTCGTATTGCGCACACCCAGCAGGACAGAGTTCGGCATTGTCGACGAGGTAGTTGACCATGTTCGGATAAAGGAACTTACCCAGATGCGTTGCAGATTGATCAGGGACGGACGAGTGATGAGTATTCCTCCGATGGTTGGGACGTGTTCCCGAGGACCTGTTCGGCCTGACATCCTCTACAGAATGATGAAGCTACAGATTATGCGATTTCGAGTCCGTGCGAGAGACTTCAGATTGACCGTGGCCGAGAACAGTGCAGTGCGTAGTAGCTTGGCGTGACGTCATAGTGGACGATGATAGAGACAGTTGGAACAAGAGGTTCGTGTGAGACACTGATGAGCTGTCATTGCTTCCCGTCGAGACTAGAGACCTGATATGCTTACAGAGACGTTGGAATGTGATCAGTTTCCGAGAAAATATTGTGCTGAGGACACAGGTGTTTTTGAGCGAGAAGAGGTTGTGTAGGAAGCCAGCCTCTGTACAGATCGGCATAGGCATGATCGGAAGAGACCTTGAGCAGGATTCCTTCCAGGACATTGCTGCAATGATGTTTGCACCCAGGATCAGATGTGTGACGTGCTTTCAGAGAGCCAGAGGCCGACGCCAGTGATACGCTGCCTTACGAGCGGTCGTGAGGATTGACCGAAAGGTGACCAGGAAAGTGCCAGAACGGAATCGTTCCTGTCAGTACTCCTGACCGGGCCGATGAGCCGATGGATTGCGAGATTGGTAATCTACAGGAAAGATCAGGAACCAGAGGCAGAGGACGCCAGCCGCGAGCAAGAGGCAAGTAGATATCTTGCGCAGCTAGCATCGGATGTTCCGGTACCTTCTCGACCCTGAAGGATGGTATACCGACGACGGTAATTATGATTTGTGATTTTGTGATTTGATTATCACGTATCCGTTGCTTTGGATTTCGGTATTTTGGGCGATCTATTCACATGATTTAGTCTTGATGACTGAGTTTCATGATATTTGATTTTGTGCACCATGGTTGCACCTACTGGGTATTTATACCTTGTACATAGTTATTACTCTTGAGCTGTTGATTGCGATTTCATGCCTATTTTATGCTGGTGATTTGATTTACGCTTCCAGCAGAGTTTCATGTAATTTTAGTGTTTTGATTTTGCACTCGGTATAGCTTATATGTGCTTGTAGTGTATCGATATGTGTTTTGTGCCCGCAGCTGCACACGTTTATGATTTTCTTCATATCTGGATACACTTGGTGTTGCTGCTTACGTATTTGAGTTATTGCTTGGTATTTGTGCATGGGATGCACCAGTTCTATACTTCGTGCATTTGTCGCACCAGTTTTATGTTTCTTGTGTTTATCGCATCAGATTTATATTTCGTGCCTTTGTTGCACCGGATTTATATTTTGTGCATTACGATTGCACCTGACTTCGATTTGATGCCTTTCGGTATGTCGATTTTGATTGTGATATTGATGTGGATTCTTGCACTCCGTGCTTTTGACTGGACTTACGCATATTCGACGTTGCTATTGGATTTTGTGATTCCGTGCATATTGAGTGCGCAGGGTCTAGATTTTCATTCGTGCATGATGGATGCACCGATTTGGATTTTCGCGCATGTTGGGCGCATGTTTTGAGATACGATTTTGGGGCACACCAGATGCACTAAATCGAGATTCTTCGTGCATGTCAGATGCACCTGTTTTGGCTGCCAGGCACACGTTGCCTATGACAGATGCTTCGTGCACACCCGTTGCACCTAGATGTTGTTTTGTGCACATGTTTAGCACATATATGGATTTTGATTTCCGTGCGCACCAGACGCACAGGGTGGTGTTATGTGATTTTTGGGATTTATTCCTTTTGGAGCAGTACATTTTTATGATGTTGGATATTTGCTTTCATACTGAGCAGGACTAGTCAGTGGGCAGTACCTGGATATATTTTGCATGCATCGATAGTTATCGAAGGGATTTCCGAAAAGCGAGCTATAGTCTCAGTATATACCTACGTGTCCGATATGACACGAAACGTTTTAAAAACAAGGAAACCCTTCTAAACTGTTTTCAAAACGGCGGAACGTACCTATTAAACAAAGGATATATATACACATATATAGTTATTTTCTTATGAGAAACGTCCGCCACTGTGCAGTGTTACGCGCATCGCACATCGACTTAAAAAGATTTGGCATACATTTGCATCAGCTATTTACATGTATAGATTGGATGTCTACATGTATAGTCTTGGTCCATATCATATTGATTTTGTATTGGATTTGACATTGTGTCGTTACCATGACTCCGATGATTACGGATGCTTGATGGAGTGTTGCATTTGAGTTATCTGCTCAGTACTCATGCGCATGCATTGCGCTATGATGTTTTATGTATAGATGATTTCGGAGCCCCGATGACTTGGAATTTGTATTGAAATATTTTAGTATTTGGGGGTTTAAATTTAAATTCGGGGACCGAATTTCTTTAAGGGGGGTAGATTGTAACGTCTTCAAAATAATAAAATATGATTTTTGGGAAATTTTATAATTTAATATTATTTTAATGAATATTTTAATATTCTGGTATAATTAAATACAGATAAATGGGGAAAAATTATGGAAAATTCTAAAATAAGGTATTTTAAGGAATTGCTTCGTTTTCTGTGCATGCCCCCATTTCCTCTAGTTTTGACCCTGAGTATGTCTAGTTTTGACTGATTCCATCTAGGGTGAAATCTGGGTTGATTTTCCTATGTTGGTGTATAATTTGGGACTTGTTTTAGCATGGATTTTGGTATTTGGTGATTCATTCCTGTCGGGTGGCGTTTGGACGTCAACGACAAGTGGATTTTGATTGTGTTTACATGCGAGTCGATAGGTTTTTACCTATGCGGGTAGCGTGTGCTATTTTGGTTTCCGATGTGATTTTCATGTGCTTTAGCATTGTGATATACTTGTAGGTACCCCGCGTGATGTTGAGGCAAAGGAGGTGAAGATAGCGACATCGGCTTTGGCACACGAGGAGCAATGTGAGTAGATTTATATCTGTGGGGAGAAGTCGGGTGGATGGCGTATAGCACCCCCGCAGTCCGTGGTGATGTATACGAATACGTATACACACGAATATTTTTTATGTGTTGTTTAGGGTTATTGATGGTAATAATGATATTTTGATGATAAGAATATATTGGTTTAGTTTAGTGCGAACCCTAGAGTAGTGGTTGCACTCACACATACATTTACACACATACTTGCATTCATTCTTTCATTTATTAGAGTGCATATGATGGTGCGTATATCTACACATGGGTATGGGACTATGTGTTTATATACTGGATTTGAGGATAGTATTTGGGATTTGAGATGAGTCGATGAGATTGGGCTTGAGGCCAGGAGATCGGTGATGTGATTTGGTTCGTATTGAGATACGACACGATGTTTTAGCGGGTCTTTTGACGTAGTGATTCTTACACCTGCATGCATACATAGAGGGTATCAATATTGTACTAGACGTAGATCAGTACCCCGATCATGACATTTGATAAAGAGGATACCAGATAAATAGTATGATGAATGTGATATTGACCCGTACCCATATTTGGGATGCCGTACGACGGATTTACGTACAAGCTATATTTTGATGATTGATCCGCACTCTTGACTTGGGATGTCTGATTATAGATAAGGTATCGGATATGATATTATTGAGGCGGGATCACCGACTAATATATATACATGTATGTATATGTATCGACTCAGATGTTAGGCGGTTTCCTCACCCATAGCTCTACTTGTTAGTTCAGCCGTATAGTTTAGGATGGTTGTTAGATTAGATTAGACTCCTACCTATTTCAAAAACTAACGAATCGTGGGTATTTTAAAAGACAGCCCAAGGGATCCTACGGATATTTCAAAAGACGTATCTTTTCATAAAAACACCGTAGCCCTTATTTTCAAAACCCCATGATTCGTGTTATTTCAAAAGGCACCAATTGTAGAGGTTATTTTAGATTAATGCAGATTAGTTATAGTTGCGTCTAGTATTCAGCTTCCGCTCATTATTGTGGTTCGCATCGCATCGCATGCTTATATTATGTTTCATACTCCATTATTGATGTTATGCTGTTAGGACACCAGCACCATTACCGATGATGCGTATGTACCACGTACACTTACTTGCCGGCTCACACACATCTTCATCGGTAATTGCCATGTCACGTACACCTTAGAAAATATTATTGCATCGACATAGGTTGTTAGCTAATAATTTAGACATGATATTAGTTGTTACATCATGCATGTTATTATTCTTGGATTTTTATGCCTGTATGCACTGTTTACATGCTATTGAGGATTGGATTCGGATTTCCATGAGATTTTCTGGATTTGGGGGAAAACCGCAAAACTTATATAAACTTCTTTTCTCTCTTTAAAATAAAAAGTGCGGTTTTCCCATGATGTATGAGTCGTCCACCATGAGTTTGCTGATGGATTTGGAAACCCGATTCGAGGAGACGGATGAACCGTTTCGGGTACATGGTGGACCCGGTAAGGTACCCCGGGGCAAGAAGCGCGTGGTGATGACGATGTGAGCCTGGCAGGGGAGCACTACCTACCGGTGATTTTACCCGACGCGTCGGATATCCGGAGGATACCGTCGTGGTCTTGAGATGGATGGTAGGGGCCGGTCTGGACTGACGGCGCCCTAGATATTATGATTGAGACATTGGGATTTCGAGATTTCGAGGTACAGAGATTGTGATACAGAGATATCGAGATATTGGGATTACGTTTTGTGCCGATGCTATGCACTGTTTTATGCTGATTTCATTATGATACCTCAACTAAAAATACAAGGGAAATCTCACTAAATTATGAAAACAGTTTCTTCATTTACATGTATTCTGCTTTCATGCATTCATACCTCATATTCATGACATACTATTACCTGAGGCACTAGCACGAGCACTTGGCACTACATTCACGTATAGAGATTACATTGCCAGTTTAGCATGCTTCAGCTTTATTCATATTGAGGTTTCTTTATATCTGATCGTATTGACCTAGGTTGGGTCATGCATTCGATCTCTGCTTGTAGATATCTTTCTATTCACGAGTTGGCAACTCACCCCCGTTGTGCCCCAGTTCTTGCAGGTTTGCCGTACAGTTCTATAGCGGCATTTCTGGCACACTGCTTCCTTTTGGGTGATTTGCTTGGATAGGTGGGTTCTTTTGTATCAGAACCGCCGTTGTATTTATATTATTCATTGTATCTAGAATATCCATCAACCAAAACTCGTATATTGTTTCAGACCTAGACTAGTGATGTATTATTCGACCATAGAGTCGCGCTTAGTAGTGTTGCGGTTTTCTTGTTGCTTTTGAGCTTTCTTTTGGATTTGATCCTCGCCACTTGGCGTTGTATATTATTGTTGCATGTGGTGGTGACCGTCGATTGACGAAGAGCTAGCTCCCGCTTGGGGATGCCTTTATCATTGCATATATTGTTATCCTTGTTATACCCCATTCGGGGCCAGTTTTACAAAAGAAACTCTGCCGAAATTTTTAGAAAAGACTGTACTGTTTTTAAAAATGCATATTCGGCTTAGTTATTTAAAAACCTTGATTTCAAACATGTTTTTCTTCACTTTTTTAAACCAGTTTCTTTACTTATTCTTAAAAATGTTTTTAGATTTCTGGGCTTTTGGCTTACTTGGATCAGATGGAGTCCTATAGACTTCATATGGTTCAAGGGCCAGTCACGTGCTCTTTCGGGTCGTGACAACTTGGTTCTTTTGGTATAATATTTCTAACCTTCAGTTTAGCTCATATGCATGTTTTGTTATCTAGGGCTTATTGATCGATCCGGGCTATAGGGTTGTGTTAGCGCCGGTTTTTGAAATTTTTTGTTCCGCATTTGGCCACGGATTGATGGCCGGGACGCTTGCATAACCCAATATGGTATCAGAGCCACTCCATAAGCCTTAGTTAACTCATTGAGACGTTAGAAATCCACCGTTTTTGTCGCGTAAAAACTGTCGAAAAAACAGTTCCAAAAACTGAAAGTTTGAGATGTTTGCACACCCCGAGGGCTCACGGTTTGAACTGAGAAGCCGCGAGGTGGTGCATGGGCACCTCGAGGAATCCACGGGGGGGACTGAATGGCTAGGCCTACTCCCCAAGACCACCACAAAGTGGTCTTGGTGGTGGGGACTCGAAACTGCCCCACCTTGGGCAGTTTCAGGTCTGTCTCAACCTCTGGCTATATCGTGGTGGCCTCGGGCGTAGGGTACCCCCTCTAGGCCTCCTGACTCAAAGTTAATTTTTTGCTCTAACTCCGCATGAAGGTTCGGGCGCATTTCGTTTTGATTCGTAATTCCGAATTGGCTTTAAACGGTCTGTTTTTGGAACTGTAGCTCACTGTTTTTTCATGGTTTTGAAAATTGGTTTAGTTTGCTAATTGCGTGCGGAATTCTATTGTCATAGTTTTCAGTACATACATTACTATCTGCAGCCAGGAATGTCATTATAGCGGTATAACTCTTCTAATTGCTATATGACTTTTAGACGGGTTTGCGAACATGACATTCACGTTGATGTTTTGTGTTGTGCTGTGGTTGTGGTTGGATCGTCATGGTGGATAACTTGGGTGCAATGGTAGTACAGTTTAGTTTCATTTGTACATTTGATACTTCTAGGTGAGCATCCGACATGTGGACTGCCGTCACTGCCCGTTTGTATATCATTTGTTTGGGGCACGGCCGGATTGAGGTCGATGTCACCCTTGTACTTATTTTCTTTTCTGTACTAGGACTGCCTTGCGGTGGAGTGCACGAATAGTCGGGTTTTAGAGGGCAACGGGTCCCCATCTCATGGCGTTGAGATGGAGGGGACCTCTCTCTAGAATTGGTGGGCTATTCACCGCACTCGTAGGGGGTATAGGTTGACCCAAGGAGGGGTGCTCAAGTTACCGGATTCCGTGGAGTGCTGGGTGGCCCATTCACGTTGTTGATTAGGGTTGCCTTGCTTCTGGGATTGGCAGGTAACTTGCCGCGCTCGTAGGGGTCTAGGTTTTCATTTCACAGGCTATCCACACGACAGGGGAACGTCAGGTCACATTTGCGGCTCAAATGAAACCCGAGGCTCCAGGATTATCCACCACTTTGTGTTGCTTGGCTGAGATTCTGTGATGCTGCTATATATCATGCCTGGAACGATTGTTATATATATTTATATATATACTAGTAGATGTTGTATATGTTTTTCACCCGCGCTAGTCCAGCCCCGCTCTGTTGTTAGTTAAGTAACCTAACGGGTGATGACGGGACCCAGTGGCGAATGCGGATGGCATATACGTACATTTTATTTTTCGTTCTTTTCTGGCGTGATATATTAATTAATGGGACCGCGTTGATTCTGATCAATGCAAGGAAAAAAAACCTATATATGATGTTGTTGGAACCAAGTTTTTAAAAAAATGATACTACAGACATTTTCTTTTGCTTTGCACAGTGGTATTTGATTGGGACTATCCTGCACCTCATTCGACGAGGTAAGGACTGATCCCTTCATCGGGGTGACCCCTTGAGCAGAAGTTTGCGTCAACGTAATAACTTTACTATAGTCGATTCTTTTGCTTTGCATCATGGTATTCAGTTTGGAATATCCTCCACCTCAT
The DNA here is from genome assembly GCA_030015575.1 of Agapanthus africanus. Taxonomy (NCBI): domain Eukaryota; kingdom Viridiplantae; phylum Streptophyta; class Magnoliopsida; order Asparagales; family Amaryllidaceae; genus Agapanthus; species Agapanthus africanus. The sequence goes on from JASDDO010000006.1 coordinate 218,297,528, forward strand.
TCGACGAGGAAAGAGCCGAGATCCCTTCACAGGGAGTGACCTCTTTATCACAAGTTTGCGCCACTATATATTTGTAAAAATCACTTGGTTGGTTCAACGATATCAAGTTCATTACGTTAAAGGTTTTTTGCCAAAAACCAGCCATAGCCCTTCGTCATTTCTTATAAGTACTATTTAGTATTCGTGCTGTGTTTGTTGGTAAGCGTCAAGGCATAGTGTACGGTAGCTGAATAATACTTATTTGTAGCATAGATATGCGACTGATCGGGACAGTCATACATCTTTTTTGGCAAGCGTCAAGGGTTTGTGCGGGTGGGTTCGAGTTAATCCAGGACAATGACGGGTTGAACCTGACTAGTGGCCTATAACTTGTTGGCAAGCGTCAAGGTTATAGGTCGTTAGGGGCAAAAATCACATCGGGAGTTTCAAACATACAGGAAACTTGCTAGGCATGCACATACCTTCTGGAGTGTGGTGACTTGAGTGGCTTCCATCAAGTTATCATGCGATGATAGTTGGATCCCGATTCTCACTGATGAGTAGGATTACTCCTCGGGTGATTTTTGATGATCCCGACTAATTCTCCTTTTGGGTTTGGAGGAGAATTCGAGGAAACAGTGGGAGACATTCTGATTAGATAAAGTGATTAACCATTCTGATCTAGGTTAGAGTGCATGCTGAGTGTTTCTTTTCTCTCTCTCTTTGGCAGCGACCATTACCTGATCCTAAACTAAAACTCATGAACCAAGTTAACCGAACCATCTTAAAACACTTTGGCTTTTGGATTGTCACTTAGTCGCATATATCATTGCCACTTCTATATCACCTTTGCGTTTCTCCAGAACACCCCGTATCGCTACAAAGATCCATATTTCTTGGATATTCCATCGTATAGTTACATACGAACTCGAAGGAACTTGTTTCAGCTCGAGGATGGTTTCCGGTTCTGGAGAAATAGAATATGACTATTCAGTTGTCTTTTCCCTTTACCTTCTCTCAGGTTGCGAGAGCTCCGGGTATTAGAGAGTACACTTATTACGCTTATCGGATAGTCTTCTTCCAAACCATAGGCTGGTGCCGAAGGGTAGGGAAGGAAGAAAACCAATTAGCATAAGTGTGGTGTACAGAAGGTAATAATTAAAGGCATATAAAGGGATTAGATTGAGGGAAAAGGACATTGCGACTACTATCATTCACGACGAAACCGCGTATACCCCTGTCACTCTTAGTTCACCTTTGCTTTTCTCCGGAACATTCCGTATCACTACGAAGATCCACATTTATTGGATATGCCATCGTATAGTTACATACGAACTCGAAGGAACTTGTTCAAGATTCGATGATGGTTTCCGGTTCAGGAGAAATTGAATAAGATTATTCAGTTGTTTTTCCCTTTACCTTCTCAGGTTGCGAGGGCTCCTGGTATTAGGAGAGTACACCTATTACGCTTATTGGATAGTCTTCTTCCAAACCTTAGGCTGGTGCCGAAGGGTGGGGAAAGAAGAAAACCAATTAGCTTAAAGGTGGTGTACAGAAGGTAATAAGTAGAGGCATATAAAGGGATTGGAGTGAGGGGCAAGGAAGTATACGACTACTGTCATGAATCTGGATAGTGGAAGTGGCATTAATAGGAATACCCGGATACCCCTTCGAAACATTTTCATGTTTCAGTTTCACTGTGTGTTGTTAATTGCAAACTGATTTCCCAATTAGATCCTTACTCTAGGGTATGTATTTACCAGATTTGATTCTCACATCTGTATGTTGTTACAGATGGTGAGTGGGAGTAAGATATTGGGAATTAGGTGATTATATCCTCAATATATCGGAATTCATTGTAATTGGTAATATTTGAGGAAATCACCTAGGTTTTTGCCTGATGGCAAATATTTGGTTTTGAATATCCGTTGTTATGCACCAATTTCAAAAGATATAACTTTTTGATATTATGTCTATGACATTTACCTATATCAGTTGGTGATTAGGTAAGGAGCATTCAACAGCGGTGTAATTCTTCTTAACCATAGTACAGTTTTCAAACTACGACACACAGGGTTTGAGTATTAAACTCAGGGGACTTATACAAAGTATTGTATGTTGTCCAGTGTCCATTAGGACAAAAGGGATGGTACTCATACGATATTCTGTTTACTTGTGACTTCTCTAGTTTTAAACAAGTATTTCGTAGAAATACAGGGTCCAAATTTTGAGAGGTTATAGGTATATGAATAAAGTAGAGAACCATATATTGCAAAGTATCAGGATTCTTCAAGGTGATCGAAGATGAAGATACTTGTGCTAGGTATTCCGTTGATAGTAATGGTTTTGAGAACATGCTTCTCTTTCAGGTTACTCACATGTGGATGCACTCCTAGATGAGTAATGCTGCTTGGCCTCATTCCACTTAGTTGACATGCACTGGAGACAGATGCATGATTTGAATCTAGTTCCAATTAAATTTGTGCATTTGTTTCTATATGGTATATAGAATGGTTTCATATCTTAACGATGTTAAGGTATATGGAGTTGTCCGGCTGATGCTTAAAACCAGAATCCGGATAAACTCAAGGCATGTTTCAGTAATGGCAGTTTGTGGGTTATCCCGGTCTTTGACGAGGGTTAACATTTCTACCATCTGGAAGATAAATAGTGATATTGTTCTTGACTCGCCACCAGTTTTAGTAAAATGGATTTTTTTTTCAGAAAACATTAGTTGGAGTATGGTACAACTGGAAGTGATTCCAGAACCACAAACGATTACTGAAAATTTAATAGAACCTAAAGATTAAATTAGTTTCGACATTCTATTAGCCACTCCGCAGATTTGGTGGGTAACCCCAGACACCTGAGATGTACTTCGGTATCCTCAAAGACGGTGACAGGGAGGTTCTTGTCTACCCAGACTTGCCATTGCTACTGCTCTAGACTATAAGACCCGGCAGGAGGATGAGTATAACGTCGTTCTAAACTAGATTTAGAAGTGCACATGTATATGACTCTGCCAGAGGGTTGTTGTAGTCAGTGGGAGCAGCGGAAGCATAGTGGGCAAGTAACTTATGTCTATCTATAGACTAAAGCAGGTATAGAGGAGATAGATCGTCTATTTTTGATGTGACAGACATAGAGTTTGACTTCATCAGAATAGCAGATGGATCTGGTAAGAAGGTAGTATGGAGTAATGTCCTAGTATTTGGATGACATGCTCTTGATAGGAAGTGATATTCCTATACTAGATCGGTTATATTGTGGTTGTTACAATATGTTTATCTATATAAGATCTGGATAAAATATCAGGGTTTCTGATCACTAGATCTATGGTTTAGATCTAGATTTGGGAAGTGTCCCAATTTGGGTACTTGACACTATTCTAAAGTGTTTTAGAATGGACGACTCCTGGCGTGGCGGTGTACCCGTAGGTGATGGAGTCACCCTCTCTAAAGAGATGTCTTTCAGACTGATGTGGAGAGGGATCTGCATGATTATCATATCACTTGCTTAAGCAATTGAGTTAATCATGAAATGTCAAGTACCACACCAGATATTGCTTTTGCACTGGCTGCAATAAGCATATATATTAATCCAATATTGGAGAAATGGTGGGAAGCAGTTATGAACATAAGTGAATGTTCTTGGTATATGGTAACGACAGCTTCCTTCAGGAGGCGGTTATCATTTTAGGCTTCCAAGGTGACCAGGATGACAGTGTGACTGTCAGAGTTATAGGTCTTCCCTCTTTTGAGGGGCAGTATGTTGGACTGGTGGTCCAAGTGAATACTGAGGAAGGCATGGCCCAGGCTACTGATTAAATTCAGTAGATGATACAGTCTAAGAAATTTGTTGAATTTGGAGTTCATTAGTGAACTGGGTCCCATCAGATATCCAGACAAATTCTAAGACAGGTATCGCTCATTTCGGAAGATAGTCATTCTCCGCGAAGTTGAGATTTAGAAAGATAAAGATAGAAACACTGGAGCGGATCCACTCACTGAGGCTATTTCCCAAACGCAATAGTTTCGCAAACGGGCTCTGCGAAACTGATTATTAGAGAAGTTAGGTATTCGGTATCACACGGGCTGTGAGTGTGCGACACCGCAATAATTAGCTTTAAGTGCAAGTGGGAGATTGTTGGCTATAGTGCCCTCAAGTCAATTATTGAATCGCAGTCGCGCGATTCTGATGATTGAGGGAGGACCTATACGGGGTGAATAGTCTTACTCAAGATGATAGCATGCTATCTGGTTTGGCTTTATCATCATGTACAGCATTAGGTGGCTTTACAGATCACAATTACATGTTGATAGAGCCCATATGATTCTTGCTTGACTATCAGCATTATGATGGCGATCATATACGTGGGAGTTGGGTGGTCTATAAGCACATCCTTAAATGTCCCTAATCGTGAGAGTATCGGGACTGGGCATCGGTACTCCGGAGTATACTAGTGTATACTTATCGAGACCCAGACGAGGGGCGGTGGTAGGTCTCATAAGCCATTGGTGTTAGTTAGTCACCTAATATAGTATACAGGTGCTCATTAGGTTATGAGTACACTGGACGGACTCGCCGGGAACATGCTAGTTGGTATTATACCTATTGTTAGATAGCAGTTCCGAGGTGACATGCGTACAGGTTAGTCTGTTGACCTGAGATCGTCATTTATCTCGTGTGAGTTCCCACTGTGCTTTGATTACTACCCTACCATGGCTCAAAGGAGTCGTGCAAACAGGTTTTAGTTGGGTACAGTCCCGAGCCACATGGAGGCAGTGAGCGGATCGTCGGGGATTCGTCTCTCCCGGTATTGGGGGTTGATGCCGCGTTGTGCACGGGTGGCCATCACCAGGAATTCTCGGCCGAGGTGGACGAGAATTACTGATTTCGAACCGTAGATTCTCAGTGGGTGATGGGCTTCATACCGACACGAAATGTCGCGTTATTAGGGGTCTGACTTTATCCACCCCTAGACTCGATATGCGATACTCTTAGACGAACAGACTAGACTGTATGGAGATTGCCACAGACAGGCTCAGTAGGGGTTTGGATGAGTTTGCTCGTCGGCCTTCCTTTCGCTCAATACCTAGGTAGCCGTAACGTACAGCTAGTGCCGCTGACGTGCTTGTGGTTAAACTCATTGCCAGCGTATTGACGAGTCTATAGAGTCCTACACAGAGGGTTTCCCTGATTCCGGCGAAATGATGTAGTAGCCGTATTGGATACGTGCAGGTTTCCGATCGATTGATTGTACTATGAACCCGGACTTTCGATCGGACTGTTGATAATACTAGCCGGCTCGGGTTTGAGCAGGATTATTAAATCAGGTGTTGATTTAATAATTTACATATTGTTTCCCCCAATCAGAGCAAAGCTCTGTTCAAATTTCAAATTTTGAAATGAAGCAACGCTTCATATCAGCGCGAATTGCTCTGCGCCCTGAGTAGCGCACCAAGTGCAAAAGCACATGTGCGCTAGCGCTGAGAGCGCTGCGCTATAAGCAGCGCACCACGTGCAAAGCACGTGTGCGCTAGCGCTAAGTGCGCCGCATTCTAAGCAGCGCACCACGTGCAAAGCACGGGTGCGCTAGCGCTGGAACTAAAAGCTCCCCACCATCAGATCAAAGATCCAATAATAATGTTAAATCATTAATTGACCAGAATAAAATTCTGTTAAGGAGAGATTCCTCAAAATCTTTCCAAATAAAAAGATTGTGCTCTGTAAATCAGAGCACAGTTGGATCAATGACCCAAAGGTGATTAAAAATCACCAAAATTACAGAATAAATTCTGTATGGAAAGATTTCCTAATCTTGTTAAAAACAAGAAAATTGCCTTCTGTAAATCAGAAGCCCTTGGATCAAAGATCCAACGATGGGGAAATCCCCAAATCAATTGGAGAAAAGATCTCCTTAATTGATTGAACAAATCAGCTTGCCCTATATAAATGCCCCAAGACTTCAAGTCTGATATATAAAAAATCCCCCCATAAACTTTAAGAAATCTCAGAAAGAAGAGCCAAGCTCTCGTTAGAAGAACAACTTTTCTTCAAGGTAAAAGAACAGAAAGACGAAATCATCTCGTATTAAAAAAGAAGACTTCACTTCTTTCTTTAAGATCATAGATCTACAAGACCAAGGTCTTTTACAAAGAGATCAAAAGATCTCATCATAAAATAAGAAGAAGAACGGAATTCTTTTCACAGATCCTAGATCTATAAGACGAATCATCTATTACAAAAAGAGATCATGAACATCTCATTATAAAATAAAGGGGGAGAGAATAAGTCAATTCTCTTAGGATTACAGATCCATAAAGGCAAACCCTTTCATCAACATAAGAGATTGAAAACATCTCTTACAAAATAAGAACTTTTTGTTCTTAGAATCTTGAGACAAAGTCTCTTATAAATGAGAATTTATTTCTCGGATCATAAAGATGATCAGTTAGCGCTTTGCGCTCATAAAATAGCGCTTTGCGCTCTTGGACTGGTGCACAGCGCCAAGCGCACCACGTGCTCCTCACGTGTGCAACACTGAAAAAATAGCGCTTTGCGCTCATAAAATGGCGCAATGCGCCCTTTATCTAGCACTTTGCGCCAAGCGCGCCACGTGCTCCTCACGTGTGCGCTAACCAGCAGAAGCGCTCTGTGCTCTTTTGACTGGCGCCAAATGCACCATGTGCTGCGCTGATAGAACATATATTGTTCTTTAATAAGCCCCAGAGCTATGATGAATGCTCAGCATTCAACAAAAGACAGAAATACTATCAGAATCCAAATCAATGCTCAGCATTGTTAAAAGGGCCAAGCCCAAATAAATGCTCAACAGCCCAAAATAAATGTTAAACATTTTAACTTGATTGAACTTAGCCCAAGATTGGCCATAAGTCCTTAATTCTGAAGAACTGAGCCCATTTGCTCACAATTTTTTTGATCTTAGTCTCAAATTGGACTATAGACCTCTCAACCAAAATTGGTTCATGGGTATATCTCTTTACTCCTCTGATATTTGTCGTTGTAATCCTTCAACATCTTCAAAGAGGTGACGGGTCCCGACAACCATACATTCCATAGACTATGATGTCTTTAAATTGGACTGTGGGATCCTTAAACCCATGGACTATGATGTCCTTAACCTTGGACTTTGGGTTCTTTAAGCCCATGGACTATGATGTCCTTAACCTTGGACCGTAATGTCCTTAAACTAATTATGGACCATAATGTCCATAAACTAATTATAGACCGCAATGTCCCTAAACTAAACAATAGAGCTCAAATGCTCTTTTGTTTGATCTAAATGATCCTGTTAAGTTGATCTTAGTCTAAAATTAGACTAACGTATCTTTAACAAACGTTTAAGTTGATCTTAGTCTCAAATGAGATTAACGATCCTTAAACCCAACCCAAAACCCAAATCTAAGAAAATACGAATTTGCACTAATCCACGCCCTACGGGCAACAACATAAATCCGTATACAATCCACAGGCAACCAAAAACAAAACAAACACACACGACACGACGTGACCATTTGGAGAAGGAGAAAGTGGTTACCGCAATGCGATAGCGTAATTAACTGCAGGGGCTTGCGCCTGCAGGGAAGAGCGTCCCCACAATCAAAAACCCTTCAAATGAGGGGGAATTTGACAAAGTCTGCTACATCGGCCGCATCCGTCTAAACCTTCGATACACGGTGTCATAAATCAACTTGGCATCTTCGGAAAAGTGGAAGGATAGCACCAAATAGCATCTGCCCTTGAAATTCAGGCAAGACGGACCTACGTGGTCTCGTCTCCATTTTCGGCGGAGAACAGATTATGGCACACCCGGTGGGACCTCTTCCTCTTTCCACTCCACACTTCGTGTGTCGTGTTCGCTAATGAATCGTTGTTTAATATGGTTGTCCTTGGGTTCGAGGTACTAAGATTTGGTTTTGCTTTCGTGCAGAAAAAAGAATATCAATGGCCTCTAACTACTCCAGCTGCAACTGCAACTCCCGTTCCGCCACATATGGAGGAGTAACCTACGGGCCCCAAGCGGCCTCCCTTTTCACAATGCCAGTGGAGCAGGTGACTCAGGCCACCACTGGGCTGTTCTTCGGGACCATACTCCCACCTATGAGTTTCAATGCCCCTGAACTATTCCAAGAAGCTCAGAAGAAGTCGATCTTTGATCGACTTGCAACTACTGCGGCCCCTCTCAATGGGTCGCCTAAATTCAGTGCCTCGGTTTTCAATAGACTGGGCCAAAGCTCCAACGGGCCCATGAAGAAGCCCGCAATACCAGAAGGGGTTATCCCGAAAAGGATAGCTATTCCTGGTTCTGAAGTCGTCAAGGCGGCTTTTCCTGCCAAAGGGTCGGTCTTCACAAGACTGACTGTTTCAGCTCCTGTTCTAGGCGAAATCGTCAAGGCTGCTTCCCCTGCTTGGAAGTCTACCTTCTATAGGTTGGTTATCCCCACTCAGCGGACATCGGTCCTCAATAGGCTGACAACGATAACTTCTGACCAACACAGGGGGCATAAGGAAGTCACCCCTACAGCTGAGACAATCCCAATGGCTCGACACGCTCGACATCGCCACTGGCGCCGAGTAAGGAAGGCTGGGGGCAACTCTCCTTCTGTACTGACTCCACCGGCTCCAACGGTGGAAATCGATGCTGCTGTTCCAACTGGGAATAGCTTTGAACCGCTAAGGAGGGTGCACAAAAACTCGCCAACTGCTGTGCTGAAAAGATCTTCTCCACCTGTGGAGAATGACCCAAAGGCGAAGCTGGAGCAGCCCCCTCAACGGCTGTCCTCTAAAATTTACAAGGTCTGGCGTCAAGTCCAAGACTCGATATTTGATCCAAATTACTCCCGCCGACAGAAAAAGATAAAGGTTCGGCAAGAATAGGACCACCCTGTCATGCCACAGAAGGCGACAACTACTTGGGTGCCCACTGCAATGGCCCCTTCAACTTCGACCGCCCACAAGAGGAGAAGGCTGGGGAAGATCCCTGCGTCTTTGGCAAATCACAAAGACACCTAACGCCCTAAGTCTGGGGGCATGGTGGTGCACACCATCTATATGGCATCCGGAAAAGAGGATAGCTGTATCTCCACAGGTCATCGACCGCTTACGCGATCAGTGACTAGGGCTCAGGAGCAACAACAACAAAAGCTCCAAGAAATGCTAACAGCCATGGCCGCACTCACTGGGCCAAAAGAAAGCCCGGAGACGTCATCAGAGCAGCGTCATGAACAGGAAACCGATGCTGACTTTCTCCGTAGAGTCCTTGAAAAGAAGGACAGAGAAGCAGCAGAACAAGCGGCTAATATAAAACGAATGGCGCTTCTCTTCCAAGACATGGTCGGGATGATGCTCCAGCCGGACCCTCCAGCCGAAGATCTTCCAGTAATAATTGAAGATCATAGAGGAGAGACATCAAATCCTCTTCCGGCTCTGTCAGCAGCCAAGGAGGAGTCCATCTCTAAAGCCACGCTCGATGATTATATAGCTCAACAAATACGAGCTCATCAAGTGAATGAAGTGGCTGGGAAAATTGTTAAAACTGGAAGACCCTATCCGGGTTGGTATGACCAAATAAAGTACCCGTCGGGATACACGATCCCCAAATTCCACGTATATAAGGGAATGGGAAATCCGCATCAGCACGTCGCTCAATTCAGAGCCTTGTGCGGCAATACCGGAGGTGAAGATAAGCTACTGCTTCGCCAATTCGTTGGCAGCTTATCGGATAGCATTTGAGTGGTATTCGGAGTTGCCCAATGACTCCGTCAAAACATTTGCAGAAATGGAGATGCTATTCACCCAACGTTTTGCGAGCGCTAGCGAACGTACCCCAATCACGGCATTGACTAATGCCAGGGTGAAGCCGAGAGAAACTTGGGTCCAGTACGTGATACGGTGGCGGAATTTATGGTCGAAGTGCGAGCAGCGCATCGAAGAGGCTCCTGCGATAGGCATGTTTGTGGGTACTCTTGATCCTCAGGCGAACATTTCACAATTCATGATGTTTTTCAAGCCGACCACTTTCCAGACCTTGATTGATAAACTGGCCCAAATGGACCAGATGGGTCATAGACCTTCCTCTTCGAAGTCGGAGCCTCGAAGCGAAAAAGGGAAAGGGAAAGCGACCTTCGCCGCCAATACTCAACAACAGCCGAGCAACTTAAAGCCAGTTGTTCGCCAAAGCATCGTGCGTCCACGCCCATCCCTCGAGGAGAGACTGGGACGTCCTTACTCGTTTCCCCGGGATAAAACGAGGAGACTGTTCGAGCTGGCAATGCGCAACAGACTCATCAATCTGCTGGATCCAAAACGTCCGTTGCAGCCAGGCGATGTCAACAATCCTAATTACTACCTTTACCACCAAGCAGTAAGCCATCCAATCGAAGATTGCTTTGTTTTCAAAGCCTGGATTGAAGACCAGTACCAATAAGGAAAATTCGCACTGTCCGAAAACTGGAAGATGAACCCGCCACAGCCACATGATTCGAAAAAGATACACATGCCGGGGGTATCGTGCTCATTCATAGAGAAAGCCTCATGGACCGAAAAGTCCGTAAACTAGAAATTTTCCTCAAATACGGCAACGACGGACCGAGATGTCCTTAAACTAACGACGGACCGAAACGTCCTTAAACTAACGATGGACCACTATGTCCTAAAACTGGCTGTCGACCGAGACGTCTATAAACTACTACGGAATGCAGCATCCCAAGGCTAACAACAAAAAAAGGGGTACGTCCATAAGCGAAATGGGCACGGATGAAACCCGAAAGGGCTCCGTGAGTAAAAACAGCAGGACTACCGGCGAGTTTTGTGAAAACCCGAAAGGGCGCAATCTCGTTAAGAGACATTTGCAAGGTCCTCTCGACCCTGTAAGGAGAAACCACCTGCGTGAGATCCTTACGACTCACAAGGGAGCAACACACTCAGGGATCCCCACGATTCCTAAGGAGAAATTACACTCACGAGATCCTCACGACTCGTAAGGAGAACCCTCTTATGAGACCCTTACGGCTCATAAGATTCAAAAGCCTTAAGCTACAGGGATCGAACCTGTTCTTAAGCCATCATAATCCCCAGATTGCCCTACAAGCGTCTCAATATTGACCCTTGTATACAATCCACGGGCGCGAATTTCCCTAACAAAGTCCCACCCGCGACTTGGGATATGTTTACACAGTGAACAACCCTTGTAAGTCCTCTCGACTTATAAGGAGAAAACACTCTTGTAAGATCCTTACGACTTATAAGAGAACAAATACACTTAGGAATCCTCACGATTCCTAAGGAGAAAACGCACCTGCGAGATCCTCATGACTTGTAGGGAGAAATACTTTTATGAGACCCTTACGGCTCATGAAGTCAAAAGCCTTAGTCAACAGGATCCTAACCCTGTTCGCTAAGCCACCTTTGTTTGACATCGAAAGAGGCAAATGATGATTCGCTCCTGGCAATATCCCAGTTGTAGCGATGTTGATGCCTAAATCGGTATCAAATCCCAAACTCGCGGCGAAAAGCCAGCCATCCATAAATGCATATGAAATAGCCGAAATGATGGGGAAACTTGCAACAAAATTAGCAAGTAAAAATGTATGCATACAAAATAGTCGAAATGATTGGGCAACTCGCAATAAAAAGCAGCGAGTAAATAAAACAAATAGCCGAAATGATTGGGCACCGCGAAAAATAGCCGAAATGATTAGGCAATCGCGACTTTCGCGATATAAAATCTGAAATGATAGAGCATCCCGGAAAGAAAAATATATAAAATGAAACTTTTTGTCCTACAGGTGAGATCACATCAATCCCTGTATACAATCCAGGAACACAAACAAAAAGGGAACCATACCTTCTCACCAAGCTCCATCAGAAAGAGAGCCAAGTCTCAACGGCCACACCAACAGCCTAGAGACCCACAACAGCGTTCCTCCCCATTCCAACAGGACTCGGACGCAATATCACCAAACGCAGCCATGACATAGTCCCTGGTTCCAAATCTCGACGGTTCACAGATAACCTAGAGACCACCTCGACATTCGTCTCGTTACAGTAGACGCAACGTCAACAAAGCGGAGCCACAATATAATCCCTAGTTCCAAATCTCGACGGTTCACGGACAACCTAGAAACCACCTCGACATTCGTCTTGTTACAGCAGACGCAACGTCAGCAAAGAGGAGTGACGGCAAAATCCCAGCTCCACCTCACCATTCGTCTCGTTACAACAGACGCAATGTCACCCCAGGATCAAAACAACGGAGCAACGACAAAGTCCTTAGTTCCAGGTCCCGACGGTTCACCAACAACCTAGAGACCACCTCGACGTTCATCTCGATACAGAAGATGTGATGTCACCCCAGCGTTCTTCCTCCAACAAGATGCAGACGCGACACCAACGACGGAGCCATGGCAAAATCCCTAGTTCCAAACCTCGACGGTTCATCAGCAACCTAGAGACCACCTCGACGTTCGTCTCGATACAGTAGACGCAACGCCAAAAAACGAAGCAAAGGCCAAATTCCTAGCTTCAGGGTCTTGACGGCAACTCAAATAAAACCTGAAAGACTGTCGGAGATCATCCCACACCAGTGCGGAGTGGGTATGACTCATCGGGGCTCCCCAAACTGAGCCTAACCTCAAGTAAAGAGCGGAATGGAAAAATTCCTAACGCTTGCTCTTCCGACGGTCAAACTGCCTAGGAAGATTTTTTGAAGACATCTTGTCCAACCCCCAAAGGGATCAGAGACATGACAGTCACAAGGCTACTTGAACAGCAAAATTGCCTATCGAGGAATACATCAGTCAACGCGACGGTACGACGGGCAAAACCCTAGTACCACAGACCCTAACGGACCTCTGTCGTAAAGAGCAGAGGTTAACTATGACGTTAGGACATTCTTGCGAGAACTTCTCGATTCGTCTCGACTCGGGAGGAAATTAGTGTCTTTACGAGAATTTCTCGATTCGTCTCGACTCGTAGGGAAAAGCCTTAGGCAATGGGGATAAGGACCTGTTTCCTAAGCACTGGGGCCCTGCAAGTCGGTCCAAAATGGACTCTTGGATATTATTCACGGACTATACTCTCCAAAGTCGAATCTCGACAAGGAGGGAAACAACCACTTACGAGTTCTCTCGACTTGTAAGAGGGAAAATTCTCTTGTGAGATCCTTACGACTCTCAAGAGAAAGCACCCTTAGGAATCCTCACGATTCCTAAAGAGAAAATACACGTACGGGATCATCTCGACCTGTAGGGAGAAAATTCTTTATGAGACCATTACGGCTCATAAAGTTGAAAAGTCTTAGGTGACAGATCCTAACCCTGTCTCCCAAGCCATCATTTCCTCGCAGAAAGGTCAAGGTAGATTTTCTACAGGCCACACTCTCCGACAAGAAAGGAAACAATCACTTGCGAGTCCTCTCGACTCGTAAGGAAGAAAACTCTCTTGTGAGATCCTTATGACTCCCAAGAGAAAACACACTTAGGAATTCTCACGATTCCTAAGGAGAAAATACACCTGCGAGATCCTCTCGACTCGTAGGGAGAAAAGTCTTTATGAGACCCTTATGGCTCACAAAGTTGAAAAGCCTTAGGCAGCAGATTTGAACCTGCTTCCTAAGCCATCGCTACCTCTCGAAGAGTTCAAGATGGAATGCTCTCTATCATCTACAGGCTACGCTTGCTAAAGTAACATGTCGGCAACAAAGAAAAGAGAAGAAAGCAAGAGATAACACAAGATAGTACGAAAGAAATGTATCTTTTATTTATAAGTTCAATTGGGTACAAGATACATCATATGAAAGAATAAGAAATGGATACATGTTATTCAAAAATTACAAATGTTAATTGGTGAAAAAACAACTATTGGGAGGGAGGCGTTTTCAATAAACCAATCAATTGCTCGCGCACTCCTTTCAGTGCCTTCTCGTGATCAGCCGCCGCGGCCAGCTCCGCTTCAATTCGAGCCCTTTGCTGCAAGCATGATGAGATCTTCTCATCAATTTCCCGTTGGGCAGTTTCGCGACTCTGCGTAACCCGCTCAATAGAGTCGAGCTTCCGCCTCAATACAAGCCCATCCGAGATACATTGCTGCAAGGTGTCAAAAGCGGCTCTCAGTTGCGTGGCGTTTGCTTTAACTTAGGCGTGCAGCTGGGCAGATTCATCCGAAGCCTCCTCGCGTTCCTTCCACCTCAAGGACGCTTCTTGTTCAAAGTGGTGGAGGAAGGACACACTCTGCTCGACCCATGCAGTTTGTTGGGAGTTCACAGCCAGAATCTCAGGAGCAGGACGCCTAAGCTCAAGCTCATGTAGGCAGGCCTCAATCTTTCTGCAGTGGTTAACCCAAGACTCAATGACGCCTCCGTTATGGAAGTTCAAAAGCGTCGCCAACATTGGACTAAGCTCGGCAGCAAAATCTGCAGCGAAGGTAGGGGCCTCCGCGCAAGCTCCTCGATGTAATCGCCCAATATACGCAGACTGGTCACAACGCCTTTTGAAGATGGACGTCTGGAAAAGGGCCTTGCTGGAATTATGATTCGAGAATCGAACGGAGCTAGAGTCGATGTCACCGCTGCAAAACAAATCATAATCAGATGATGGCTCAAGAAATAAAAAATGCAGGAACAATAGAGTCTACTATACCGGCTGCAACAGAGGGTAAAGCAGGAAGTACTGGTGGCGCGGCGATACCCTCGTCCCCTCCTTAAATTTGTAAGGCTACAAGTGATACAAAGAGGAATTAGCAATGACATGGCTGCCCGTCAAAGAAAAGAAAGGACATCGGCTAGAAAAAATACTCACCGACACCAGCGAGCGGACTAACTCCGACTGGAAAGAGAAGTGCGGGTTCAGCACCTGATACAAGTGATCAAAAAGAACTCCTGCGAGATCACGATGATACATGGTCAGTACACGAAAGATGCTGTCCCCGATTTAAATTTATCACAAACCCATACCTTCCAGCATTTGAGAAGATATAAGAGAGGACGGATGGGCAACGACCGTCAAAGCGGAAACTGGTGGTGCTTCTTCAAGTATCGCAATCTCAGCGCTCGCCACACCTACATTCAAAAGGAAAAGAATGTCATCAGAAAGGGTTGCGAAACGAAAAGAATGCTGCGACCCGAGACCTACCAGACAGGTCATCAGCCAGAACCGCGATGGGAGCATCGCCAAGCATCACGTGTGGGGATGGTTTCGCCACCCGTAGCTTCGTCCCCCGATTCTACGAGAGCCATCATGACACTCGCAACGTCAGGAGATGGCAGGGAACCGCAGCCGGAAAGAGCGGCAATTGGAGCAGTCCCGGACTCCTGGGAAAGAGTAGTCGCTTTGGGCTCAGTAGTTGCAGTCATCTCACCCGCCACCTTCTCACCAGGACTTGGCCCTGCAGGATAAGATATATGAGAATCTAAAGATTAAAGCTTTGACAAAAAGGCTCAGTGTTACGTTACCTTGGGTCATCTTTCCAATTGCTTCCCGAGCCGCACGTGCCGCCTGTCTGTGAGCAGTAGACAGTGTGCCCGGAGCACCCTCTAAAGAAGCAGGGATAGGGGAAGCAGTTCTCGAGCCTGTGCCCACGGCCAAGGAGGCGTTGCGTTCTTTTGCTGCACGCCTCCTGCGCTTCCTTTCCGTCTGGGCCGTCAGAGCCGATCTTCTCAAGACCTCCGTCAAGGAGACATCATCGTCCGCGACAAGAGCTACCTCTGGAGCCGTTATAGCGTCCGTCATCGGTTGCTTAAGTGAAGCTTCTTTCGGCAATACCGACGGAACTGGGACTTCGGTAGCCGGCCTTGGAAGCGTCTCCGCACCACCCTGCGAGGTCGATACCACACCTGGAATAACCTGAGTAGAGGTATCCCTTGTAATAATATGAAAAGGAGGGGTCAGATTACCCATAAGAAATGATAGTGGAGATGCGGTGAACCGAAATGTACCGATGCCTAAGGATGCTCGAAGCCTTTCCTCCTCCTCAAAAGTCTTGAGGGAAGCCGCGAAAGGCTCTTCAGTGGAAATTCCTGTTGAAGGAGAAGTGCCAGTCAAAACATTATAATAAAAATGTAATGCAATGACAAAAGATACGGCTGAGGTTTACTCGACTGTGCAAGGATGACCAGTCCCGTTTTGTGGCTTGCTAATCGCTCGGAAGCTGCAATAGCAGACTCAAGGTCGGTATCATCCGGCGCCATGAATAGGCCTTCGTTAGTCCCATATTCGCTCAGGCCCTCGCTGTAAGGAGCATGAGGCTCCTGGTCGAGTACAACATTGGCAGAAAGAATTGACTTCTTCTTCTTCTTCTGCGAGCGAGTACCGGTCGCCGCTAGCACAAGCTTACGCTTGGTGGGAACCTTGGGACGACGAGTCCCGATATCTGAACCCACGCCATACTTAGGAGACGGCACAATCACCACTTCAATAGGAGCATGAGGTAGCGACAACTCAGGTGTATCACGCGGTGCCACAGCCGCAGCAGCTTCCATCAAGGGAGGATGGACGATGGTCCGTCGCTTCAGAGGAACGTCTGGATTACCCTCTGGGGTGGTGCCTTTACGATCGAGCAATAATCGCTTCTCTTCTCTGATAACGGCGCCCATCGAATGCTGGTACCATGCCACATATACATTCAGGGCTTTCGGAATGCAACCCGGCTCACTAATAAAGAAATTGGAGCCGGTGTTCAATCGCATAAAATGGTGCATTGCGTTCCGAATACCCTCTTCAGTCGCAGGTGCTTCTGACAGGAAGGCCTCGAGCGGGACGCCTTGATTATAGCTTAACTGCTGGGCAAAATGATGCGGGTTGTACCTCATGAACAACGTCGTATCATTTTTCCTAAACACGACCCGGCCTGATGGAGTATAAATGGAGAATTTCTCGAGGTTTCAAAACAGAGGCTCTGTCTTTAAAAATGTCCCACAATGGCAGCACCGTTGTTGCGGACTCTTTGCCGATAGTTAGAATCTTGTTGGTAAAGGTCATGCCATCTCCAACCGTGCGAGGACGAAGGAGCAAACCCCTAGCTTCCCGCGGTGTCGGATTTACAATGGATGCATCAACTAGCCGCATGATCTGGGGGAAGCCACACCTGTCGTAGAAGGAAGGCCTTTTATGGATACCGAAAACACCAAGCACGTGTAGCTCGAGCCATGACATAAAGTAATGCATCGAGAAGTTCACATGCTGCACCCCTGGTTCAGTAGTATCCACCGCTTGGCTGAGGCCGTAATACAAATGAGCTAACCCAGCGACCCCGACAGCCACTTTCACCCCAATAACCATTCGGTGAGCTGGGTATAAGACAGACGGCCTCATACGGCGAGGGTGCATCGGAAGCGCAAACCAGCTCAACCATAACCCGAGAAACCCCAAAAAGAACGTTTCCTCGTCAATCCCAGGAGCTGCAAGCTCTGCAAAAGAGACGACCGGGGTGTTGGGGAGGAAGAAACTCTTCTGATCTGCCTCCGCCGTTGGCAGGTTGCCCAAACCTAAGCCGAAAGGATCGTCAAGTTTGGCGAATTTAGCGGCCTCCTTCGAAAGGACTTCCGGGTAGAGAAAACGAGCGATGAAATCCGTGAAATTAACCCCACGGCTCCCAGATTCGAGGAAAAGGCCCTCATAAATATTCAGCACTTTAATCAAACTGGGGTAAGGCCTGTCATCACTGATTTGGCACTAAAAACGTATTCATCCGTTGGAAGCAGTTCCTCATAATGCTCCCCTATAACCGGTAGGCCAGAAACTTCTGCAAACTCCTCTAAAGAGATTGATACCTCTCGATCCAGCAGAAGGAAGGTGTGAGTCGGAATATTCCACTGCTCCAGAAAGACCTTAACCCACAAGGCAGGAGGAGTAGAATACTGAAAAAGAGAGACATAAATTGCGGGCTACAACCCAAGCCTCAGCAGCTGCGACTTCTTCGCCGACAGAATATAGCGGGCCCATTGCAGATACCCAGCTGGATGACGAGGAGTTAGGCCGATCATGTCTGGTTGTCCCCACGGGCGCGACTCGCCTTGACAGATACGTCATCCCACGGTATCCAAATTCATTGGAGGCTGAATGGGTATCGAAGCCATAGCAGGCTGAAGAAGACCTCCCGAAGTCCAGTTGACTTCTTCCACGGTATAGTTCACCGGGGGTGAGTCGGCATAGTGGATCGTCATGATGGGCTCTGAGGGTACCTCGCACGAAAAGCTCTGCCGACCCCTAATGATTTGATTATACCATGTTCCCCATAGATGAAGATTCTTATGTTTCGGGTCATGATCTCTGATCAATGCTAAGACTTCCCTGTCCACAGGCGCCCTAGGGAATCCTCCTTCTGAACGAAAAAATGGGAAAGAACTATCGAAAGACATGTCACCAGCGCGAAAGGAACAAAAGTCAATCGTCGGTGCTATAATTTAAATTCTGACACTTGGTACTTTAAAATTCGTACCGCACTGCAATGCAGTAGAAAGGGACCAAAGGGGACCCACATAATCTAGATGCCAGTTCATCATTAATAAAAAAACAGCCTCATCATTTGGTGAGACTGTCATTAAACGAGGAAATCCTCAATTGATTCTCATTCAAAACCCCTCGGGCTAAGGAGTAAATCTCCCATTGAAAGCAGTGCTCTGTGACAGAGTGACATCTGTCAAACTCTAATGATGAAGGAATAAAAATTTCTTAAAAGCCTGGCTCTGTAAAAATGATGGAATAACCCATCAGAAAAATTGAAATAATTTTTTTTTTAAAATTAAAATTCTGAGATCTTCAAGATCCATGAACAAACTCTGAGAGTTCTTCATAAGAGATTAACAAATCTCCGTTATTCAAGAGAGCAAAGCTCTGTTAATGAGGTAAGAAGCACTCTAAAGTTTCTTTAGATCTAAGATCTATGAAGAGCAAAGCTCTGTTAATGGGTAAAACCCTAATAACATTTTTTAGATCTAAGATCTATGAAGAGCAAAGCTCTGTTAATGGGTGAAACCCTAGATTATTAAATGATCTACTCAAAAATTTAATCTTTACCTAAGATTTTGACAGAGTTCTGTCCTTAAGAAAGTTCTTAAGCCAAAGAGCTATGCTCTGCTAGAGAATAAAAATTCTTAGAAGGAAGAAGATGAACAGAAATCATCTCAAGGGACAAGGGTTGTATTTATAGGCATTGAGATGCCGTTTCAACTTCTGAGTTGATCCAAGAGCACAGATGTTGCTACCGCTGCACTCACATGTGGGCCACGTGAGCACAACGGTGGGGGGGCATTTGTTTCCCCCAATCAAAGCAAAGCTCTGTTCAAATTTCAAATTTTGAAACGAAACAACGCTTCATAGCAGCGCCAATTGCGCTGCGCCCTGAGTAGCGCACCAAGTGCAAAAGCACATGTGCGATAGCGCTGAGAGCGCTGCGCTATAAGTAGCGCACCACGTGCAAAGCACGTGTGCGCTAGCGCTCAGTGCGCTGCACTCTAAGTAGCGCACCACGTGCAAAGCACGGGTGCGCTAGCGCTGGAACTAAAAGCTCCCCACCATCAGATCAAAGATCAATTAATAATAATGATAAATCATTAATTGACCAGAATAAAATTCTGTTAAGGAGAGATTCCTCAAAATCTTTCCAAACAAAAAGATTGTGTTCTGTAAATCAGAGCACCGTTGGATCAATGACCAAAATGTGATTAAAAATCACCAAAATTACAGAATAAATTCTGTATGGAAAGATTTCCTAATCTTGTTAAAAACAAGAAAACTGCCTTCTGTAAATCAGAAGCTCTTAGATCAAAGATCCAACGATGGGGAAATCCCCAAATCAATTGGAGAAAAGATCTCCTTAACTGATTGAACAAATCAGCTTGCATTATATAAATGCCCCAAGACTTCAAGTCTGATATATAAAAAAAAACCCATAAACTTTGAGAAATGTCAAAAAGAAGAGCCAAGCTCTCGGTAGAAGAACAACTTTTCTTCAAGGTAAAAGAACAGAAAGAAGAAATTGTCTCGTATTAAAAAAGAAGACTTCACTTCTTTCTTTAAGATCATAGATCTACAAGACCAAGGTCTTTTACAAATAGATCAAAAGATCTCATCATAAAATAAGAAGAAGAACAGAATTCTTTTCACAGATCCTAGATCTATAAGACGAATCGTCTTTTACAAAAATAGAACATGAACATCTCATTATAAAATAAAGGGGGAGAGAATAAGTCAATTCTCTTAGGATCACAGATCCATAAAGGCAAAGTCTTTCATCAACATAAGAGATTGAAAATATCTCCTACAAAATAATAACTTTTTGTTTTTAGAATCTTGAGACAAAATCTCTTATAAACGAGAATTTATTTCTCGGATCATAAAGTTGATCAGTTAGCGCTTTGCGCTCTTGGAATGGTGCACAGCGCCAAGCGCACCACGTGCTCCTCACATATGCGCCACTGAAGAAATAGCGCTTTGCGCCCATAAACTGGCGCAATGCGCCCTTTATCTGGCGCTTAGCGCCAAGCGCGCCACGTGCTCCTCACGTGTGCGCTACCCAGCAGAAGCGCTCTGCGCTCTTTTGACTGGCACAAAGCGCCAAGCGCACCATATGCTGCACTGATAGAACATAAATTGTTCTTTAATAAGCCCCAGAGCTATGATGAATGCTCAGTATTCAACAAAAGACAGAAATACTGTCAGAATCCAAATCAATGCTCAGCATTGTTAAAAGGGCCAAGTCCAAATAAATGCTCAACAGCCCAAAATAAATGTTAAACATTTTAACTTGATTGGACTTAGCCCAAGATTGGCCATAAGTCCTTAATTCAGATCAACTGAGCCCATATGCTCACAATTCTTTTGATCTTGGTCTCGAATTGGACTACAGATCTCTCAACCAAAATTGGTTCAAGAGTACATCTCTTTACTCCTCTGATATTTGTCGTTGTAATCCTTCAACGTCTTCAGAGAGGTGACGGGTCCCGACAACCATACATTTCATAGACTATGACTTCTTTAAACTGGACTGTGGGGTCCTTAAACCCATGGACTATGATGTCCTTAACCTTGGACAGTGGGGTCCTTAAGCCCATGGACTATGATGTTCTTAACCTTGGACCGTAATGTCCTTAAACTAATTATGGACCGTAATGTCCTTAAACTAATTATAGACCGCAATGTCCCTAAACTAAACAATAGAGCTCAAATGCTTTTTTGTTGGATCTAAATGATCCTGTTAAGTTGATCTTAGTCTAAAATTAGACTAACGTATCGTTAACAAACGTTTAAGTTGATCTTAGTCTCAAATGAGATTAACGATCCTTAAACCCAACCCAAAACACAAATCTAAGAAAATACGGATTTAGACTATTCCATGCCCTATGGGCGACAACATAAATTAGTCTCCGTATACAATCCACGGGCAACCAAAAACAAAACAAACACACACGACACGAAGTGACCATTTGGAGAAGGAGAAAGTGGTTACCGCGATGCGGTAGCATAATTAACTGCAGGGGCTTGCGCCTGCAGGGAAGAGCGTCCCCACAATCAAAAACCCCTCAAATGTGGGGCAATCTGACGAAGTCTGCTACATCGGCCGCATCAGTCTAAAGCTTCGATACACGGTGTCATAAATCAGCTTGGCATCTTCGGAGAGGTGGACGGATAGTACCAAATAGTATCTGCCCTCGAAATTTAGGCAAGACGGACCTATGCAGTCTCGTCTCCGTTTTCGGCGGAGAACACACATATATATTTTGATATGTATATTCTAGTATTATGTTTTTTGTGTTATTCTATCTCTTTGGGTATTCGTATTTCGGCACGAATACAAGTATGTATATACTGTAGAATATAATCCGTATTTTTTATAGAAAACATTCTAGAAGGTGGACACCTCATTTTGGATTTACCATTTGTTTAAATGGATTATGAGGTGGCAATGATTTAAGGAGAGTATGGTGAGGGCCATGCTTGCATAGTGTGCACAAATGAATTGTTAATTCATTTGTGGATACTATTCAAGTATGGTGCCATTTTAAAATTGAAAAGAATGGTTTTACAAAACCAAGCATTGGATTTTCTCTCTCTAATGATGGTTCATTATTTTCTTCACTTGAGTTTTGAGCTCTCCTCACCATTTGTGATTCACTCCTCTCTTGATTTTCTTGGTTTCCTCCACCTTCATCTATCACCTCCTCTCAACCCTCTCATGTGTTGAGAATCATAAGAGGAGGTGAGATGAGATACCCAAACACTTTAGAACACTCACTACATCCTACGCTTCCTAGATTAGCAACCTAGAAACTTTAGTTGCTTCACTTGCATCCTTGATGTGAAGCTAGAGCGATTACTACATCTCTAGGATGGATCGTCTTCGACGAAGGGAGACCGGCGGCCAAGTTCGTTCGAGCATGCCTCAAGGAGCTAAGGAGGAAGATGGAAGACCAAAGGACTTGGTTCTTTTGGTATAATCTTTCTAACCTTTAGTTTATCTCATATGCATGTTTTGTTATCTAGGGCTTATGGATCGATCCGGGTTATAGGGTTGTGTTAGCGCCGGCTTTCGAAAAATTTTGTTCTGCATTTGGCCACGGATTGATGGACGGGGCGCTTGCATAACCTAACAGCTAATTAGTGCTTATCTGCAACCATATGATGTGATTGGATTAGGGTAGTCATACGACTTTGTTGACTATGTTAAAGGTCGTACGGGTGGGTTTAATTCAATCAAGAAATGGCGGGTTGAACTTGGCTAGCGCTTATGATTTGTTGACCTTGTTAAGGTCATAAGTGGCTAGAGGTAAAACAGATATTGGGAATTTCAAGTGTTGAAATTTGCAATGAGATTGCATACAGTCTATATGATAGTTGGATCCCGATACCCACTGCGAGTAAGTGTTACTCCTGGGAGAGTTTTCCACTTTACAATTAGCTGATCAAGTAGGTGTCTAAGAAAGGTGTTAACGGGGTGATGCCCCTGCGGAAATGAGGTTATTTAATTCGTTCCATGCGAAAGCATGGGGAGACTCCCTCGGAGTACCATTACCTGCCTGACCGAACGATTGGCGAACTTGTAGGGTGTAATTAATCCCAGGCAATCTTACCTTTTAGGATTTGAAGGAAGATTTGATAAAAACAGTGGGACCCATCCTGATTAGTAAAAATAATAACCAATATAATCTTGCAAAGAGCGCACGCAAAGTGATTATCCTTCTCTCTCTCTTGGTAGCGACCAATGAAATGACTTAATCAAGATAATAATATGGATGTATTGACCGAACCCACTTATTATAATGGACCAGGTTCCACTCTATCTTATGATTGTCATAAGTCTGAGCAAGGAATAGGGGAATATCTGGATTCCCAAGCCACCCGAACGAAGAAGGAGCATGTTGATTCATCGTCTTCGAGTGTGTTCGTAACCGAGAACTGTTTCTCAGTTTGCTTTACTTCCTGGGTATTGGATACCGGATCAGGATCCCACATATGTAATTTGTTGCATGGGCTAAAGAGAGGTAGAGAACTGGGAATAGGTTATACGTCCCTCAGAGAAGGGAATGGTGCAATTGTTGCAGCCAAAACAGTTGGCGAATATCACCTTGTATTACCAAGTGGTAACACAATGATTCTGAGCGACTGTTATTTCGTACCAAAAATATTGTGAATGTTTTCCTAAATCAAGTGTTGATTTGGAATGGTACGTTGTATAACGGTATATACGTTCTAAATCACAAAACAATTCTAAGTATACAGAACATACACAAGAGGAACAGTTCAAAAATGAACGAAGCCTTCTTGTGGCATTGTAGACTAGGTCATATCAATGCGACATGACTAGCTAAAGTTGCATAAAGATGGATATTTGAATCCATTCGAATTTATATCTTATGAAACTTGCGTGTCATGTCTCAAAGGCAAGATGACCAAAAACTCCGTTTACTGGATACGGAGAAAGAGCCACTGAACTCTTGGGACCGATACATAGTGATGTATGCGGTGCTATGTCTACACATGCCAGGAATGGTTCCTCGTACTTTATTACATTCACCGATGATCTCTCAAGACTCGGACATGTGTTCCTGTTGAAACACAAATCTGAATCTTTTGAGAAATTCAAGGAATATAAGTATTGGTTAGCCTGTAGACCCGAGTCGTCATTGAGTCTTGTGTGGCTCCCACTGTGCTTTGATTTCCTCCCTACCACGCTCAAGAGGAGTTGTGCAAACAGGTGGATTTTGGGTACAGTCCCGAGTCACATGGAGGCAATGAGCGATAGGAGGGGTTTCGTCTCTCCCAGTATTAGGGGTTGATATTGCGCTATGCTCGATTGGCTATAACTGGAAGTCTCTAGCCAGGGCTGCAGCTGAGATTTACTGATAAGAGTTATCAGTAGTTTCTCGAACCGTTATAGGCCATACATCGGCATGACTTATCACGTTACTGGGGTCTGACGTTTACCACCTCTAGATATGATATGTGACATATCAGACGAAGAGACCGGACTGTATGGTAGTGTTACTGATAAGCTTCATGTAGTGTACAGACAAGCTTGCTTATTGATCTTCATATCGCTCAATACCCGGGTAGCCGTTACATCCAGCTAGTACCGCTGACGGCTTGTGGGTGACTGATATGATCATCATCTACTGCTGGCGTATTGACGAGTCTTTAGAGTCCCAAACAGAAGTTCCCTGGTTCAAGCGAAACGAAGTAGGACACATATGTGATATGTGTGTGGGCCTGATTAAATACGTATATGTGATACCATATTGTAATCTGGCAGTTATCTGTTATCAAGTTAGGTTATATGTGATATAACCAGATTATCGAATCAAGTGTTGATTTGATAATGTGATACACAGATAAATGATATTAGTCGGTCGTATGTGATATAACCGGATTATTAAATCAAGTGTTGATTTAATAATGTGATATATATTATATATGATATAATTATATCTTAACTAATATCATTTGCTCACTAAGTATTATATATATATATATATATAGATTTTATGAAGCATGGCATGATTTTTATTTTTGTGAAAAATGAAAAAAAAGGTGGAAAATGAGGAGCATGGGTGAGGCATGACTTGATATT
This sequence comes from Agapanthus africanus, assembly GCA_030015575.1. Taxonomy (NCBI): domain Eukaryota; kingdom Viridiplantae; phylum Streptophyta; class Magnoliopsida; order Asparagales; family Amaryllidaceae; genus Agapanthus; species Agapanthus africanus. Next base: position 218,322,590 of record JASDDO010000006.1, read on the forward strand.
ATTTTATATTGGTCTCACTTCACTGTTGAAGCATGGTTCCATTTTTTTATTTGAAACAAATGGATGCTTCAATAAGTGAAGGGGTCAAGCCATTCTTCACTTGGTCTTTGCTCATTTTTTCCTTAGCTTGAACTATTTTTCTTGAGTTGCTCTTGCTTTCATCTTCTTCCTCCTCTTCTTCATTCCTTCAAATTTCAACCCTCACATGTGATGTGAATCATGAAACTTGAACAAAATTAGTGAGCAAACCAACACCCCTATTTCACCATCCCACACTAGACTAGAAATTTAGTGTGGTGTGTTTACTTCACTAATAGGAGATTAGTGAAGAGGTAGCTTGAGCTAGCAGGCTTCGCGTTGATCATCTTCGGCACGAAGGTCATTAGAGGAAGCTCGTCCAAACTCTCAAGTGGAGCATATTAGAGTCACATGGACTTCAAACCAGATCTTTAGAAGCAAAGGACTCGATCTAAAAGGGTATAGTCATCTTCGCTTCTTATAGTTTACATATCATCATAGGTTTAAACCCTAAATATTCTAGTATAGATCTTGGTTTAGTCTAGCTTAGAATCTAAATTTTTTAAATTGGACATGCTTGATGCCACTAGAACCCCATGGTGGTGCTAGGGTAGACTTTCAACAACAACTGGCCTTAGTGCAAGTATGAGATTGTTAGTGATATGTATGCCCTAGAGGCTATTATTGTATGATATAGTGGATGTTTGGACATATATATGGAGGACTTTCTTGCTCGACATGATAGTATGCTATCTGGTTGCCTTTATCTTAACATGTTCACTGGTATTATTATACTGTCTCTCATATACATGTTGATAAATCCCTTAGGATGTTGGCTTGACTATCAGGATTATGATACAGATCATACTACTAGGACCTTTGTAGTCCACAAGCACAACTTTCAATTGTTCCTAGTCGAGAGAATATCGAGACAGGGTATCGATATTCCAGAGTAGACTAGTATGTACGTTTCTTGACCCTGTATGGGGTGACGGTTGATCTCATATCCATTGGTGTTTGACATCAAAGATTGTACATAGGTGCTCATTAGAGAATGGGTACAACGAACAAGACTCGCCGAGAACTCCTAGATGGTATTATACCTATCGTCAGATAGTAGTTCTCTAGTGTCACCGGTACAGATTATTTTGTTGAACCGAGATCATCATAGAGCCTTATGTGGTTCCCACTGTGCTTTGATTTCCTCCCTACCACGGCTCAAAGGAGTCAAGCAAACAGGTGGATTTTGGGTACAGTCTCGAGTCACATGGAGGCAATGAGCGATAGGAGGGGTTTCGTCTCTCCCGGTATAGGGAGTTGATGTGGCGCTATGCTTGATTGGCTATAACAGGAAGTCCCTGGCCAGGGCTGTTGATGAGATTTATTGGTAAGAGTTATCAGTAGTTTCTCGTACCGTTATAATCCACACATCGGCATGACTTATCAAGTTATTGGGGTCTGACGATTCCACCCCCAGACTCGATATGTGATATATCAAACGAAGAGACCGGATTGTACGGTAAGTGTTACCTATAGGCTTCATGGGAGTTTGGACAAGCTTGCTTTTTGATCTTCTATTCGCTCAATACCTGGGTAGCCATTACGTCCAGCAAGTACCGCTGACCGCTTGTGGGTGACTGATGTGATCATCACCTACTGCTGGCGTATTGGTGAGTCTTTAGAGTCCCACATGGAAGTTTTTTGGTTCAAGCGAAACAAAGTAGAGCACATATGCTGATATGTGCGGGGGGCCTGATTAAATACGAGTATGAGATACCGTATTGTAATCTGGCGGCTATTTGTTATCAGTTAGGTTATATGTGATATAACTGGATTATTGAATCAAGTGTTGATTTGATAATGTGATATACAGATAAATGATATTAGTCGGTTATATGTGATATAACCGGATTATTAAATCAAGTGTTGATTTAATAATATGATATATATTTATATTTGATATAATTATATATTAACTAATATTATTAGCTCACTAATTATTATTCATAATATATATATTAATATATATATATATATATATAATATGAAGCATGACATGGATTTTCTATTTTTAGAAAATAGAAAAAGAGTTGGAAAAATGAGGAGACTTTTGTAGCATAGTGGAAAGCAAGGCTTGATGAATTTTTTATTCATCATCCTACACTATTGAAGCATGGTTACAATTTTATATTGATCGATATTGGATGCTTCAATAAGTGAAGGGGTCAAGCCATTCTTTACATGACTTGGTTCATTTTTCAACTTGAGAGCTCATGTGATGAGTTATTCTCTAGCTCACTCCATCTTCTTCACCTCCACCTCCAAGCTCAATTCCTCACATGAGTTGTGAACCCTTGAGCTTGTAAGAACCCTAGTAAGCAAACAACACCCATACTTTACCATCCTACACTAGATTATCACTTTGGTATGGTGTGTTTATTTCACTAAAGTGTTTAGTGAAGAGGTAGCTTGGATTAGCGGACTTCGGGTGAATCATCTTCGGCACGAAGGTCATCGAACCAAGTTCGTTCAACCTTCAAGTGGAGCCTAATAGAGTCGCGTGGACTACAACCCGGAGCTTTAGAAGAGAAGGACACGGTCTACAAAGGTTGTAGCCATCCATCTCTTAGCTTAAAGTTTTTGATATCATGTTTAAAACCCTAATCTTCTAGTTAGATTCTAGGTTAGTGTTGATTAGCACCTAGAAAATTTTAAAATTGCATGTGTGATGCCCGTTTAAACCCTATCGTGGTGCTAATAAACACTTTTAGGGACGCATATCTTAAATAAAACGTATATATATATATATATATATATATATATATATATATATTTCTTTTTAAAATGAACGTCCGCTACTTGTGCCGTGATATAAGCATCGCATGACGATTTGAAAAGGATTTTGCATGAACTTTTATTCAGTTATTTAGACGATTTCCCAAGGATGCGTACTATATATATGTTATAGTCTTGATTATAGTATATTTGATTTTAACAGTAGAATTTGAAACTTGCATCTTCATCATAACTCCCATAATTGCATGACGCTTGACGGAGTTTCGATTTTTGAGCTTTGCACTCGTTTTCATGCGCATATGATGCGCTATGATATATCTTAAGTATTCATGATTTCGGAGCCCCGTTGATTTGATTGATTTACTGAAATATTGTAATATTTGGGGGGTTTAAATTTAAATTCGGGGACCGAATTTATTTAAGGGGGGAAGATTGTAACATTTTAGAAAATATAAAATATTATCTTTAGAATTTAAATAATATGATAATAAATTTTATGAATATTATAAAAGTATGGAAATTAGTTATAATGGAATGGTATAATTATATACACATAAGTTGGAAAATAATTAGAATATTAATATGAATTATAAATTATGAAAGCATTTGATTGAATTGGGCATTTTATAAATTAGTATACAATTATTTATATACAAGTTTATATTAAACTTGATTAATAGATTACAAATTATGCATTAAACCAAACCCATTTTTGTTAACCATGTTTAATGTGCCATGACACATTGTATTATGTCATTGCATGGTTTTGATTTGGTTTTTTTAAAAAGAAAAGAAAATGAAAATGAGAAAAGAAAAGAAATAAAAATGAGGGGGGACAAGAAAGTATGGTTGTGAGAGAGAGAGAGAGAGAAGGTTCTACAACCTTTCATTTGGCTTTTCTTCATCTCATCTTTTCTTCTTTTGCTTCCCTCATTTTCATTCTTCATCTCCTCCTCCATTTTTCTCCACTTCCTCCACCACCTATTCTACCACCATAAAACACCCTCAAAACCTCATTAAAATCCCATTTTTCCTTCACAAAAATTATTCCTAAGCTCACTACAAGTATCATGGTGAGATCAATTTCTAGTCTTGAGATCATTTGGCCATCTTAGAATTTTCTTGAGTTGTTTTCTGAGGTAATATACTCACCTTTCACCAAGTTTTTATGTTTCTTAACCTCATAAAGTAGTTTAGAGCTTAAAAGTGTATGTTTAGTAACTTGGAAAATTCTAGGGCGATCTTTGGTGGTTTAAATGAGTAGTAGTGTTATAGTAGAGAGTTTAGAGAGTGACTACTGGCTTTTTAGGGATAGAATCTCTAGTCTAAGTGAGTTTAGAAGTACCAAACTTGAGTTCAGAATTTTCTGATAACGATTTTTCATTGACTTTTGATGTTCAAATGAAATCTGGGATGACTCTAGAACTCTGAAAAAAATTTAGCAGATACAGTGAGATATGCGGATCACTAGGAAGCTACCCTAGAAACCTGAGCCTAATCCCTCAACTTTTGTCCGTCGTTTTATTCAATTTGGCCGCAATTTTCCTCTTAATTTTAGAGTTAGGGTCTGAAACTTGTTCTATAGCTCACTCATTAGATAACTAGACCTACCCTATATGGAAAAAAGTTTAATTTCACGTTAGGTATAATCTGGAGTTATTTTTCTTGTTTTCTGTTGATATTTTTCGACTTTTGAAAACTTGATTTTTGATATTTGAGTTTTGACTCAGTCGTTTAATGTTCATATGTCAACGTCGGGGGTTGTTTTGTTGTTCTAGTATGATTGGACCATAGGTTCTAACCTATATGCACTTAGTTTGCTGTATCGGTTTTTAAGAGTTGATTTTGATTTTGACATGATGTGCTTTGACTTGTTGGTACATTTGCTTGAACTTCCGGGACGACGAAGGAGAGCGAGGCGTTCATCGACTTCGGTTAGAGAAAGAATAGTAGGTGAGTAGATGTATATCTACGGGGGAATTCGGGTGGATGGCGTATAGCACCCCCGCAACTGTAGTATTAGGGTAATAGGTATATATATATATATATATATATATATATATATATATATATATATATTAGATATGTATACTTAGATAATAGGGTTGTAGGAGACTACAGGCGATAGTAAGCGTACTCGTAGGGAGGTATATCCTTAGTTCTTATTTTCTTAGTCTTGAGCCATTAGTATATATGTTGTTACACACACAGATATATGGGTGTGTGTGTATACATACATACATATATATATATACACATGTATGTTTGAGGATAATTTTGATATAATATTACGAGATGAGGATATGACATGTTATTATGATATGAGTCGATATGATCGGACATGATGTCACGAGGTTATGTTATATGATATGAGATGAAATGGCAGGATACGATGTGATATCTTATATTATATAAAGATTAGAAGATATATTTGTTCATAATACGACACGATATGATATAACGTGTGACGATATATGACTAGATGAGATGATAGAATGTACGTGACCATAGACCCGTACACTTGATTTGATGATATCGTACGATGGATTATACCGTACGTGATATGATGTACTTGATGATTTATCTGCACACTTGATTTGATGATATCGTACGATGGATTATACCGTACATAATATGATGTACATGATGATTGATCTGCACACTTGATTTGATAATAGCGTATGATGAATTATACCGTACGTGATATGATATACATGATGATTGATCCACACTCTTGACTTGATGATGTCGTACGATGGATTATACCGTACATGATACTATGAGACTAGATCGCCGACTTATGGATGTATCGACTCGGAAAATTATTGTTTTCTAATCACTTATGTAGATAGTAGGATATAAATAGAGCCATACCTATTTTCAAAACTAACGAATCGTTATGCTTTTTTTAAATGACAACCTCACGGGATGCTACGGATTTTCAAATGGTATCGTTTTATCAAAAACACCGTAGCCCCTATTTTTCTAAAAACAACGATTCGTACTATTTTAAACATAACTGTATGGATCATATGTAGTTATGTATTTTATACAGTTGTGTTTACAAATTTCCTTTTTTTCTATGCTCATATTATTCTCATTTTGCAGTATACATAACTCGTTCTTTCCTTATCTTGTATGACATCGTCTGCTAAGACACACGCACCATTACCGATGATACGCATGTTGCACGTACACATACTCGCCGGCTCACACACCCATCATCGGTAATTGCCATGCTACGTACACATTAGAAATCGTTACTTCACTGCATAACCTAATAACCTGTAACTTTTTAGTTATTGTTTAGTACCCATACCACACTTACTAGTTCAGTTATTGTATTTTCTTACCTAGTTAGATGCCACGCTAATATAAACACACTGGTTATGCATTACGGATTTGTTCTGTGCCTGTACTCATTTTTTCATTATTTTTTCATGCTTATGTGATTTCGGTTTTCATGAGATTTCTGGATTTGAGAAACCGCAGATACATTTTTCAAAACTTATGATTATTTTAAAAACGCGGTTTCTCCTGATATGATGTGTGATGTCCACCATAAGTTTTCTCGGTTCTAAGTTATGTGTATACCTGATTCAAGGAGAGAGGAGGTACCGTCTGCGGGTCCATGGTGGGCCCGGTACGGTACCCCGAGGCAAGAAGATTGTATAGAGAGACGTTGAGCCCGTCAGGGGAGCACTACCGACCGGTGATAGTTTTGGCTCGGTGAATATCTAGAGGATACCGACCGGAGTCGTATGATTATATGGATTTGAGGGCCGATCCGATGAGACGGCGCCCGAGATATGAGTATTTAAGTATCGATATTGGACACGGGTTTTATGACGTTTTCGAGTGTCGATGCTGGGCACTCAGGTTTTTATGATGATTTGGTTTGTCGTTGATGGACACACGTTGGATGATATACCTATATACATATAAATGATGCAGATGACATGGTACCACATTATGACACGGGCACGATTATATTAGTATTATTATACTTATGTTTACACTATAACCCTTGTTACCACTCGATATTATTATATTATTATATTTCTATTTGACCTAGAAGATCATCATACATTCAATTTCTACCTGGTGATGTTCTCTACTCACAAGTTGGTAACTCACCCCCATTGTGCCACAGTTTTCTTGCAGGATCGATCGCACGGATTTAATAGCGACCTGTTGGCATACAGCTTTCTTCCGGGTGATTTGCATTGGTAGGTGGGGTACACTTTGGATCGTGACCATCATTTGCATATATTTATTCAGTTGTATCTAGTTAAAAGCTCCATCAAGCATACTATATATATTTGGTAAACCTAGAGACCTGTTTGTATATTCTTTGTATTTCGAGTCGAGACTTGTATATTCTTTCGAACTTAGAGTCACAGATATGTATTTATTCCTTATTTTTGGGATTGATAATGTTTTGGTTTCTTTACTTTCTTTTCTGTGTTTGATCTTCGCCTTGGGCGTCATATATTTGCATTTGTGAGGTTGTGATTCCGCCAATTGGTGAAGAGCTAGCTCCCGCTTGGGGATGCCTATTATTATTGTTATATATTGGTTTTGGATCAAAATTTACAAAGGACGTGCTGCCCAAATTTCAAATGATGAAACTGTTTTAAAAAATAGTATACAACTCACTTGTATTTTCATATAATATTACTTAAACTTTTAAAAGTGGAATTTGAATTCATTATACCTTTATTTCAAAACTTCATCTCCATTATTTTTCTAAAAAGGTTAAGATTTCTGGGCTTTCGGCTTACTTGGATTATGGTGGGTCCTATAGACTTCACGTGATTCAAGTGCCGGTCACGTGCCAATTCCGGGTCGTGACATTTTTGTTAGTGATATGTATGCCCTAGAGGCCATTATTGTATGAGATAGTGGATGCTTGGACATATATATGGAGGACTTTCTTGCTCGACATGATAGTATGCTATTCGGTTGTCTTTATGTTAACATGTTCACTGGTATTATTATTTTGTCTCTCATATACATGTTGATAAAGCCCTTAGGTTGTTAGCTTGATTACCAGGACAATGATGCGGATCATACTATTGGGACCTGGGTAGTCTACAAGCACATCCTTCAATTGTTTCAAGTCGAGGGGATATCGAGATAGGGCATCGATATTCCAGAGTAGACTAGTATGTATGTTTCTTGACCCTGTATGGGGGCGAAGGTTGATCCCATAGCCATTGATGTTTGACATCAAAGATTGTACACAAGTGCTCATTAGAGAATGGGTACACCGAACAAGACTCGCTGAGAACTCCTAGATCGTATTATACCTATTATCAGATAGTATTTCTCTGGTGACACTGGTACAGGTTAGTCTATAGACCCGAGATTGTCATAGTGTCTTGTGTGATTCCCACTGTGCTTTGATTTCCTACTTACCACGGCTCAAAGGAGTCGTGCAAATAGGTGGATTTTGGGTACATTCCCGAATCACATGGAGGTGGTGAGCGATAGGAGGGGTTTCGTCTCTCCTTGTATGTCACGCCCCGCTTCCCAGAGTACGCTAAGATAGGTACGTGACATAGCCAACAATGCTACCTGTGGATAGGAAAATCCCTCCACAGTCACATTACGGCTGTAGAGATATCAAGAACAGGAAAGTAAACTAAACTATCTAGTACATGTCCATGAGCCAGAATAAATGAGTTAAGAAATAATATAATATGCGGAAGAAAAAGATCCAATAAATAAAACACCTGGAAAGTAAAACTGGATACCAACAGGATCCTCACCGCTCGGTCTCACAGCGGCAGTACTCCTGATCAGTCAGCAACAAAGGTAGAGGATCTGGGCCATGCAAAAACCAGACGTCAGTGCGTCATAATATCAAGCAATACTATAAACAGGAGTAGCAAGACATACTGGTATGTGTATGAACAGTAAAACAGGTATAACAGTAATATAAAAGTGACAGTGAAGGGTAAGGCACAGGTGATGTGCAGTGAGTATTCTAAACTGGTCTACTGGGTTAACTACTCTCAAGTCTTTGAAATCAATTTGATGAATCATCGATGTAACTCAATAGTATCTCGTGCATGCCCGGGATCACGGTAAAGATTCTCGGGCTGAAACCGAGACATGCCGCTAGGCACTAAAAGGAAAAGGGGTAACGATGAATGATGTCAACAGCATCATTCCAAGGCTGGCCTAGCCTCTAAAAGGTAGTGGGTAATGATGGATGATGTCAGCAGCATCATCCCAAGGCTGGCCTAGCCTCTAAAACTGATCAGTAAAGGTATCGAACTGTCGAGTTACAAGTCAGGTTTCATCATTGATTTCCCCATACCCCCAAGTTATATGTGTTCAAGTCAGGTATTAAATAATCTGGAGCTAATGCCAACACAGGATCAGGCAGGTACAGGTTTGTCTGGATAGACAACGGGAAATGTCCGTAAGGACAACAGGTCAGGTTTGTTGGCATTAGTAACAAGATCAGGTAACAGGTAAAGCAATGGTACATCAGGTCAAGTCAGGTAGTACATAGGTATCATGTCATGTAAAGAGTTGCACGGTACCATGTCGTGTCAAGTAGTAGGTGCAACAAGTCATGTCACGGGTGCACAAAATGTCATGTGGGTGCTCATAATCAAACTAAAATAAGCATGTGTATACAAAACAAGCATGGGGTACTAATGGAACAATAAAATGGAACATTGTAATGTGATATGCAATCAGGTACAGATTAAGGCATATAGATGCACAGTTATGATTAGGGTTTAAGTTAATATTCCAATACTAATTAAACTACAGTTTATCAAATGTGGAATGTTAATATTTCAATGTTATACATTCAAGTGATCTAGGAATGCAATAATATGTATACTAGACGAGATGGATGCAAACGGGTGTTTGAAAGGTTATAAACTATTTTATGGTACTATGGGCTATGCAACCAAGCACTATGATATAAATATGGACGTGGGTACAAAATATTGTAATCTAACATGCAACCAGGTATGTTTTCATAATTAACTCAAAAAATGATATAAACGGGACATCGAATGGTAAAATGTAATATAGGGCACTAAATTCAAACTTCATGCTTAATATATATCTAAATAAATATGAAATATTATAAATAGCATGTATCAAGTTTTACTTGCCACGACGGATCATAATACGGGATGCGTACGCAGCGTCCAATGTCGGCAAATGTTGCAACATCCACACGCGCACACGGGATAGGTCCAGGCACAGTAAAAAGTTAACCACGCAAGTAGGGAACGTCCACAGGGTTTCCCAGATCGGCGACGGCGAGCACGGCTCCGGTGGGTGACCGGGAAACGGAATCAAGAAGGAGAAAGAGAAAGAGAAAGAAGAAGAAGAAAGGAGAGATGAAGGTTGCACTGGGGTTGGTATGACTCGGGTCAGGGACAGAGGAGGCGATGGAGTGATGATAAGTCACGGGTCACCGGCGATGGGGTTTGCCGGCGATCACCGGAAAAGATTAAGAAAGAGAAAGTAAAGAGAAAAGAAGAAGAAGAGACAAAGAAGGGAAGGGCTATGATGGTCTCTGGGTCTGGGACAGAGGGAAAAGCGAGGGGCGAAGGCGATGAGGCTTTCCGTCGTGGGGTTGCCGTCGAAGGCTCACGGCAAGAGCAGTGGGTCTTAGGGTTCTTGAAGTCAGGGCTGTGGGTTTCTGGATCGGATTGTGAGTTGCACTAGGGAAAAATGTGGTGAGGTTAGGAGATGGTGGTGATGAGGGATGAGGTCCATGGTGATGATCGGCGACGAGGCCAAGTATGCAGGCGAGACTAGTGTGTAGGGTTTTCTTGATGTTGGGAAGGAGAAGAGCCCGGGGTATCGTTGGAGGTGTGGGGAGAGGGAGGATGATGGTGAGGAGAAGAGGAGGGGTCAACGACGACGTGGTCGCCGGCGGTGAGGCAGGCGACAATTGGTGCAGGGTTTCTGTGCAGGGGGAGTCTCGAAAAAGTGATGAGGTGGTCGAGAGGGATGAGGAGGCGAAGGAGGAGAGGCGAGGTCGATGGTGGAGGCGGCGATGGAGAGGCGCGCGACATGCGGGCGTGGGTTATCGCGAGGCGACGGGTTCGCGGGGAAGAAGATGAGGGAGAAGAGAGAGGGTGTACGTGGGTTAGGTTTCAGAAAAAAATAAAAAAATATATAAATATAATATATAGAGGAGAGAGGCTGAGAGAGAGGGCTGATAGAGAGAGAGAGAAACGGGAGAGAGAGACAGAGTGAGGAGAGAGATCGAGAGGAGTGAGAGAGAGAAATTTGGAGTTTTGTGGGGAGAGATAAAGAGAGAAGCGCGGTGAGAGAGAGAGAAAGGAACAATAGAGAAGAGAGAGAGAGATAGGATTTGTTGTATTTTAAAAGTTAGGATAATGATTTTAAAAATATTTTAGTTTGTTACTAAAATTTTAAACGTAGTATTATATTAAATTAAAAATTGGATTTTCAGGTAATTACAAATCTAGTTCAAAATACGCCTGGGTCGGGTCTAAAAATTCAGATTTAAAATATGAAAAATATATGCGACGTCCAAATTTAAAAATAAATGCTCGGGTAACGAAAATGCATACCCCCAAGAACGGATGCACGTACGTGCACGTAGCCATCCAAACATGTCTGTTTCACTGAATGGGGCGAGAACAAGATGCGCGGATGCCAACACGGGGTTAGGGGTATCAAGCAGGCCAAGTTATGTAATTTTAAATTATATTTTCTGTGACTTAAAATGTTATATGGTAAAGATGCAATGCTAGATAAAATGCCAGTATATACTACACATGAAAATGCACAGTCTAAGTAACAAGTCAGGGTAATTCATAAATATGAATCAAGCAGGTTCAAGCAAGCGGGTCGAGTCGAATGCAATGTAAAATGTAAAATACCATTCACCCCCAAACACGATAAATCAATAAAATACCACAGATATATAAATACGGAAACTGTAATTGGTATAAATGAACTAGGTTGTTACATTATACCCAACTGCAAAAAGAATTTCGTCCTCGAAATTCCAAGAACAAGAAAGGATAAACAATCAACAAACTAAAAGAATAGGTGTGGAAACTTTTTCCGGATTTCATATTCTCGTTCCTAAGTTGATTCTCCATGTGAGCGATTCCCCCAAGAAACAAGTACAAGAGGGATAACCTTGTTCTTAAGAACATTTTCCCTTCGATCCACAATCGACATCGGTCGCTCCTCAATGGTCAAATCTTTTCGTACAGTCAGCTCCGAATGATCCAACACATGTCTTTCATCTCGAACATACTTACGGAGTAGAGGTACGTGAAACACGTCATGAACATTCTCCAAAGATTATGGTAACGCCAAACGATATGCCACTTCTCCAACACGCTCCAAAATCTCGAAAGGTCCGACGAATCAAGGTCTAAGCTTGCCTCGACTCCCGAAACGAATAACTCTTCTAGTTGGTAATATCTTCAAAACACCAAAACACCAACCACGAACTCCAGAGGTCTTCTCGATATATCTTCCCAACTCTTTTGTTGGTCTTGTGCTGCTTCACGTAATTCCGGATAGTGTTAACCTTCTCAACTGTTTGCACGATCAAATCCGGTCCCAACAATCTTCGTTCTCCAACATCGTCCCAACAAACAGGTGAACGACACTTGCGACCATATAAAGCTTCGAATGAAGCCATCTGAATAGTCGCCTGGAAACTGTTATCATATGAAACTCCTCCAAGTGTAGCTGATCCTCCATGAACCCTTGAAGTCTAACATGCAAACTCTTAACATGTCTTCAAGAGTTTGGATCGTTCTCTCTGACTGGCCATCTTTCTAAGGATAATAAGCTGTGCTAAACTTCAATCGAGTCCCCAAACTTTCCTGTAACCTCCTCCAGAAGTGTGCTAAGAAACGGGTGTCACGGTCGGACACGATGCTCACCTGTACTCCATGCAATCTTACAATCTTCTGCATGTACCGTTCTGCTAACGCTTCCGTTGACTGATCAACTCGAAATGGTATGAAATGAGCTGCCTTGGTCAATCGATCAACAATCACCCAAACTGCATGTTGCCCTTTGGACTTCGCGGTAAAGCTGTCACGAAATCCATGGTTACGTGTTCTCACTTCCATTGAGAAATCGGAAGTGGTTGCAATGAACCAGCAACCCTTTGATGTGCAGCCTTAACTTGCTGACACACCAAGCACTTCGCTACAAACTGGGCAATCTCCCTTTTCATGCCTTCCCACCAGAAATGCTGTCGTAGATCACGGTACATCTTCGTGCCTCCTGGATGTACGGAAAATTCTGAACTGTGCGCCTCCTTCATAACTTCTTCGTGAATATCTCTTTTTGGCTCACACAAACGGCTACCATATCGCAATGAACCATCTTCATGAATTAATAAGTCTGTTCGATGTCCAGCTTCAACCGGTTCTCGTAACTTCTGCAATCTAGGGTCCTGTAACTGCGCTGCTTTAATATTCTCGATCAATGACGATTGTACTTGTAGCTGCATTAACTGTCCCGAAGAATGCGGTAGCACAACTTCCAAAACGAATCTCTGAAGGTCTTCAATAAGTTCCTTCTGTGCAGTCAACATCTGAATTGCTGGCAACCGACTAAGCGCATCCGGAACGACGTTACTTTCCCCGGACGGTACTTAAGATCAAGAATCGTAGTCAACCATCAGCTCCAACCATCTACACTGCCTCATATTAAGCTCCTTCTGCGTGGACACCTACTTCAGGCTTTTGTGATCGGTGGAAACCTCGACCCTTTCGCCCAATAAGTAGTGTCTCCAAATCTTCAAAGCAAAAATCACAACTGCTAGCTCCAAGTCATGAGTTGGGTAATTCTTCTCATGGGTCTTCAACTGTCTTGATGCGTAAGATATAACCTTCCCATGCTGCATCAAAACACGTCCCAATCCTTTCCCAAATGCGTTGCTGTGAAACACCAATCTTCCGGAACTGTCTAGCACGGTCAAGATAGGAGCGGTTATCAATCTCTGTTTCGACGCCTCGGAAGCTGATGCACAACTATCCATCCAAATGAACAGTACTTCCTCTTGCGTAAACTTGGTCAAGGCTCTGCTATACGAGCAAAATTCTCCACGAACCTTCTATAATACCTGGCAAATCCAAGTAAGCTTCTGATCTCTGTTACGTCCTTCGGAATCGACCAATCTCGAACTGTTGCAATCTTCTCGGGATCAACAGCGATTCCATCTCCGGATACGACATGCTCCAAAAACTTCACTTCTTCAATGCCAAAACTCGCACTTGCTCATCTTTGCATATAATCTTTCTTGCCTCAATGTCTGCAGTGCGATCTTCAAGTGTCCTGCATGCTCTTCAAATCTCTTCGAGTAGACCAGAATATCATCAATGAACACCACTATAAACTGGTCCAAGAACAGTGAAAAAGAGTCGGTTCATCAAGTCCATAAATATCGCCGGTTCATTCGTGACTCCGAATGGCATCACTAAACACTCGTAATGTCCATATCGAGTTCGGAACGCAGTCTTGGAAATATCCTCTGATTTAACTCGGACCTGATGATATCCGGATCGCAATTACAGCTTCGAGAATACCCTCGCGCCACCGAGTTGCTCGAATAATCCGCCAATGCGAGGGATCAGGTACTTGTTCTTAATAGTCGCCCGGTTTAATTCTCGATAGTCGATGCACATCCTCCTTGTACCATCTTTCTTCTTGACTAGAAGGACTGGAGCTCCCCAAGGAGAATTACTGCTGCGAATCCAACCTTTCTCAAGTAATTCAGTGACCTGCTTCTTGACTTCTTCCAACTCCACAGGTGCCATCGGATAATACGCCTTTGAGATTGGCGCTGCACCAGAAACAAGATAAATCACAAACTCCACATCTCGTTTTGCGGTAAACCTGAGATGTCCTCGAACACGTCCATGAACTCTCGAAATATAGCCGGCGCTTCCTCCTTATCAACTTCCATTGATGAAAGAACATTGTTTTTCGGCCTAGCCCTAAACTCGACTGGCCCGACAGAACTGCTTCATCCAGCAAAGATAAACTCTGGATGTCTGGGAATCTGGAAAATCACTTCCTTTGTCCTGCAATCAATGTGAGCGTGGACAGTGCCGAGAAAATCCATTCCCAAGACAACAACAAACAAAGGAATGCACCAGAATTGAATAATTCTAATGCGGGAAAGACATGATCAAGTAGGATACCTGAAACGATTTCACCTGAAGCCAAACACTGAAGAAGATAAGCACGGTAAACCGAATTCAAGCTTGCGATAAACATGAACTGGAAAGCAAGAGAAGCAAGGCAATATATCGACCATGAAACAAGGAAGTGAATCAAGACTAGGAATCCAAGTTACTTAAATAGAGTACCGTATTGTAACCATGCTGCAGTTCATAGTTACAATCACATAACTCCACTCAAGTCGCCCAAATCCTAGTATCAGAATCAAAGAACTGGGAGAAACATTAGGGAACCAAAAGATTTCCAGTAAAGATGCAAAGTTGTTTGCATATCGTCAAGAAAAAGGATCAAGAGAAAGATATGATTCAAGAATCATGATAACAAGGTGGCAGGACATGTTCCTAATCACGAGTATTCTGATTCGTGTATTGGGTCTAATACCCAACTACAAAAGAATCAAACTCGATTAACCTATATCATATGCCTCTGATACCAAACAAACCATGCCATGCCCCGCTTCCCAGAGTACGCTAAGATAGGTACGTGACATAGCCAACCATGCTACCTGTGGATAGGAAAATCCCTCCACAGTCACATTACGGCTGTAGAGATATCAAGAACAGGAAAGTAAACTAAACTATCTAGTACATGTCCATGAGCCAGAATAAATGAGTCAAGAAATAATATAATATGCGGAAGCAAAAGATCCAATAAATAAAACACCTGGAAAGTAAAACTGGATACCAACAGGATCCTCACCGCTCGGTCTCACAGCGGCAGTACTCCTGATCAGTCAGCAACAAAGGTAGAGGATCTGGGCCATGCAAAACCCAGACGTCAGTGCGTCATAATATCAAGCAATACTATAAACAGGGGTAGCAAGACATACTGGTATGTGTATGAACAGTAAAACAGGTATAACAGTAATATAAAAGTGACAGTGAAGGGTAAGGCACAGGTGATGTGTAGTGAGTATTCTAAACTGGTCTACTGGGTTAACTACTCTCAAGTCTTTGAAATCAATTTGATGAATCATCGATGTAACTCAATAGTATCTCGTGCATGCCCGGGATCACGGTAAAGATTCTCGGGCTGAAACCGAAACATGCCGCTAGGCACTAAAAGGAAAAGGGGTAACGATGAATGATGTCAACAGCATCATTCCAAGGCTGGCCTAGCCTCTAAAAGGTAGTGGGTAATGATGGATGATGTCAGCAGCATCATCCCAAGGCTGGCCTAGCCTCTAAAACTGATCAGTAAAGGTATCGAACTGTCGAGTTACAAGTCAGGTTTCATCATTGATTTCCCTATACACCCAAGTTATATGTGTTCAAGTCAGGTATTAAATAATCTGGAGCTAATGCCAACACAGGATCAGGCAGGTACAGGTTTGTCTGGATAGACAACGGGAAATGTCCGTAGGGACAACAGGTCATGTTTGTTGGCATTAGTAACAAGATCAGGTAACAGGTAAAGCAATGGTACATCAGGTCAAGTCAGGTAGTACATAGGTATCATGTCATGTAAAGAGTTGCACGGTACCATGTCGTGTCAAGTAGTAGGTGCAACAAGTCATGTCACGAGTGCACAAAATGTCATGTGGGTGCTCATAATCAAACTAAAATAAGCATGTGTATACAAAACAAGCATGGGGTACTAATGGAACAATAAAATGGAACATTGTAATGTGATATGCAATCAGGTACAGATTAAGGCATATAGTTGCACAGTTATGATTAGGGTTTAAGTTAAAGTTCCAATACTAATTAAACTACAGTTTATCAAATGTGGAATGTTAATATTTCATTGTTATACATTCAAGTGATCTAGGAATGCAATAATATGTATACTAGACGAGATGGATGCAAACGGGTGTTTGAAAGGTTATAAACTATTTTATGGTACTATGGGCTATGCAACCAAGCACTATGATATAAATATGGACGTGGGCACAAAATATTGTAATCTAACATGCAACCAGGTATGTTTTCATAATTAACTCTAAAAATGATATAAACGGGATATCGAATGGTAAAATGTAATATAGGGCACTAAATTAAAACTTCATGCTTAATATATATCTAAATAAATATGAAATATTATAAATATCATGTAGCAAGTTTCACTTGCCTCGACGGATCACAATACGGGATGCGTACGCAGCGTCCAATGTCGGCAAATGTTGCAACATCCACACGCGCACACGGGATAGGTCCAGGCACAGTAAAAAGTTAACCACGCAAGTAGGGAACGTCCACAGGGTTTCCCAGATCGGCGACGGCGAGCACGGCTCTGGTGGGTGACCGGGAAACGGAATCAAGAAGGAGAAAGAGAAAGAGAAAGAAGAAGAAGAAGAAAGGAGAGATGAAGGTTGCACTGGGGTTGGTATGACTCGGGTCAGGGACAGAGGAGGCGATGGAGTGATGATAAGTCGCGGGTCACCGGCGATGGGGTTTGCCGGCGATCACCGGAAAAGATTAAGAAAGAGAAAGTAAAGAGAAAAGAAGAAGAAGAGACAAAGAAGGGAAGGGCTATGATGGTCTCTGGGTCTGGGACAGAGGGAAAAGCGAGGGGCGAAGGCGATGAGGCTTTCCGTCGTGGGGTTGCCGGCGAAGGCTCACGGCAAGAGCAGTGGGTGTTAGGGTTCTTGAGGTCGGGGCTGTGGGTTTCTGGATCGGGTTGTGAGTTGCACTCGGGAAAAATGTGGTGAGGTTAGGAGATGGTGGTGACGAGGGATGAGGTCCAAGGTGATGATCGGCGACGAGGCCAAGTCTGTAGGCGAATCTAGGGTGTAGGGTTTTCTTGATGTTGGGAAGGAGAAGAGCCCGGGGTATCGTTGGAGGTGAGGGGAGTGGGAGGATGATGGTGAGGAGAAGAGTAGGGGTCAACGACGACGTGGTCACCGGCGGTGAGGCAGGCGACAATGGGTGCAGGGTTTCAGTACTGGCGGCGACGGCGAGGCGCGCGAAGCACGGGCGTGGGTTCTCGCGAGGCGACGGGTTCGCGGGGAAGAAGATGAGGGAGAAGAGAGAGGGTGTACGTGGGTTAGGTTTCAGAAAAAAATATATAAATATAATATATATAGGAGAGAGGCTGAGAGAGAGGGCTGATAGAGAGAGAGAGAAACGGGAGATAGAGAGAGGAGAGAGACAGAGTGAGGAGAGAGATCGAGAGGAGTGAGAGAGAGGGGAGGAGAGAGAAATTTGGAATTTTGTGGGGAGAGATAAAGATAGAAGCGCGGTGAGAGAGAGAGAAAGGAAAAATAGAGAAGAGAGAGAGATATAGGATCTGTTGTATTTTAAAAGTTAGGATAATGATTTTAAAAATATTTTAGTTTGTTACTAAATTTTTAAACGTAGTATTATATTAAATTAAAAATTGGATTTTCAGGTAATTACAAATCTATTTCAAAATACGACCGGGTCGGGTCTAAAAATTCAGATTTAAAATATGAAAAATATATGCGACGTCCAAATTTAAAAATAAATGCTCGGGTAACAAAAATGCATATCCCCAATAATGGATGCACGTACGTGCGCGTAGCCATCCAAACACGTCTGTTTCACTGAACGGGATGAGAATAAGATGCGCGGATGCTATCACGGGGTTAGGGGTATCAAGCAGGCCAAGTTATGTAATTTTAAATTATATTTTCTGTGACTTAAAATGTTATATGGTAAAGATGCAATGCAGGATAAAATGCCAGTATATACTAAACATGAAAATGCACAGTCTACGTAACAAGTCAGGGTAATTCATAAATATGAATCAAGCAGGTTCAAGCAAGCGGGTCGGGTCGAATGCAATGTAAAATATAAAATACCATTCACCCCCAAACACGATAAATCAATAAAATACCACAGATATATAAATACGGAAACTGTAATTGGTATAAATGGACTAGGTTGTTACATGGTACAGGGAGTTGATGTTGCGCTATGCTCGATTGGTTATAACTGCAAATCCCTTGCCAGGGTTGCTGAGATTTACTGATAAGAGTTATCGGTAGTTTCTCGAACTATTATGAGCCACACATCGGCATGACTTATCAAGTTACTGGGGTCTGACATTTACCACCCCTAGACTTCATATGCGACATATCAGACGAAGAGACTGGACTGTACGGTAAGTGTTACCTATAGGCTTCATGAGATTTTAGACAAGCTTGCTTGTTGATCTTCTAATCGCTCAATACCTGGGTAGCCGTTACGTCCAGTTAGTACTGCTGATGGCTTGTGGGTGACTGATGTCATCATCACCTACTGCTGGTGTATTGACGAGTCTTTAGACTCCCACACAGAAGTTTCCTGGTTCAAGCGAAACGAAGTAGGGCGCATATGTTGATATGTGCAGGGGCTTGATTAAATACGAGTATGTGATACCGTATTCTAATCTGGCAGTTATTTGATATCGGTTAGGTTATATGTGATATAACCGGATTATCGAATCAAGTGTTGATTTGATAACAGATAAATGATATTAATAGGTTATATGTGATATAACCGGATTATTGAATCAAGTGTTGATTTAATAATGTGATATATATTTATATTGGATATAATTATATATTAACTAATATTATTACTCACTAATCTTTTTCTTTATATATATATTAATATATATATATATATATATATATATTTGATATATATATATATATATTATGAAGCCTGGTTAGATTTCTATTTTAAGAAAATAGAATTGAGATGGAAAATGAGGAGCATGGGATGAAGCATGGCTTTTATATTTCTTTATTACTCTTGACTTACTATTGAAGCATGGTGCTATATTTTTATTGAGGAAAATTGGATGCTTCAAAGAGTGAGATATTATTGAGAGCCATTATTCATTCTATACATAACACTTGTGTTTTTCTTGAGTTGAGATAATATATGCTCTCTTGCTCTGATTGGTAGAAGTTCTGCGTGTTCAAGTTTAGTTAATTACCGCAATCAAGACGGTTTCGCTTGTAGCTAGCCGGTTGAGTACGGGTCGTCCGCAGGGAGATGAGAATCTTTTTCTAAGTGTTTTAACGAGTTAAGTCCAGTTTTCCAGATTTTGTTGTGATTAATTAAGTGTTAAAATGATATGTAAAGAGAGCTTGTTAGGGTTAGGATTAGGTTAGTTTGAGTTGGGAGTCGCTCGCCTCTTTCGTTGCCACTCTTAATATCGGTGTTACGGTAATCGGCAACAACGGGGATTAGCACGACTAGGAAGGAACTTGCGAGTATAAGCTAGGCTTTCCAACGCATAAGTTCTTCCTTTTGGTGCTTGTCCGTCCGTTCTTGGCTCTTAGCCATAACCTCCGGTTAATTCAACCACAACCGGTCTCACTACGGAATCACCGCTATCATGTAGGATAGGGTGCCGTAAGGAGCGGATTGTGGTTCAATTAACGAGAGTCGATTTAAGATGTTGGGCAAGGAAAGAGTGAGAGAGATTTCCTTCTCTCAAACTTCCCTTATACTACCCTAACAAGTATGAAACTACTCACACATCATAATGAAAGGAAAACAAAACAAAAGAGGAAGATAGAAAGAAGGAGATTAGAAGATAACAACTAGATATTTGCGACCTCATCATGGCAAGGATCAAGCGTAAGCATCATGGTTGTTTATGGATAAAGGAAAAGAGAAAAGAAAGAAACAACAAGAAATAACAACAACTAAGTTAACAAATGAAAATTACAAGTAATTAACATAAGAGCAAGACAAGCATAATAATAAAATGAACTTCTTTATTCATCATTCTTCACTCACAAAAGCTCACTACAAGTTTTTCAATGGAGAAGAGATGAGAAGAGGAAGAAGAACAAGTATTCTAAAACCTAGAAAAATACAAGATTATGCATACCTTGGCTTCACAAGGTTCTGGGCTATTTATAGGCAGTGAACTGAAAATATAGGGCAAAATTCTGCCTCAATATAAAAAGACCAAAATAACCCTAAAAGCCCATCTTCTGTCTCCTCTGTACGGCCGCGGTTCAGCGGCCTAAGCCTGCTATTGCCGCGGAACCGTGGCACTTTAGGGGAATTGATTCATCGTATTTGGTGGTTTTTCCTGTTTTGCTGTCCCCTTTTGTCTGGTACATGTTTTTTCTGATAATCTTTCCACATTTCTTCCAGAATTCTAGTGGATCAAAAGGTGATTGGACATGGATCTTTTGTCATGATTTTCTTGAGCTCCGCGTAGATTTCTTGGATCTTGTGTTGCCATTGAGCCTTGTGCATGAAGGTGACAATCGATTTGCCATTTTGTCTCCTAAACTGGTGTGTGGCAACAGACGGATAAAGAGCGGAGACCCGTGTTTTATCTGTGGTTGGCAGGAACCCGGATTTTGTCGTATTTTTCCATGAATTTCACCGTTTAGAGCCGAGAACCTGTATCCTGCAATTGACTAGAAAACACGGCTCAAGAGTACCTACCGATAAGCAATATGATAAAAATTGGACGGTATAAAAATGCAAAAATCTGATACGAACAAATACCCCCAAACTTATCATTTGCTCGTCCCGAGAAAAGCCAATTTATTCACAAAAAATTCCTAACCTCACTTTCGCAGGGAACGCGATTCCACTGAGCATGTGCAACAAGCCGTTAAACCTCTAGGTGTCCCTAGTAGGAGGAGTGTTGTCTCCTGAGGGTTTTCAGCGGATACTACCCACAAAATCCGGTTAAGTTGGTTTTGTAAAATAACTAAGATTCAAACCCTAAAGTTTTGTTTCAGAAAATAACAATTCTATTATCCTAAGTCTAGACTATCAAACCTTTATTTTTCACACCTCGCTTCTTATTTAACTACAGATTTTATATGTCTTTACGTGCAGTGCAAATAGTGTCGTTAAGTTCCCGAAAGGTCGAATAAAGTCATTATGTCACACAATAAAGCCCAGATAACAATTTTAAAAGGATCACATAAGTTTTATAAAGAGTTAAGCATTTTTCAAGTTTCGTTTTCCAGTAAAGTTTCAACTTTAGAATTTCTATCTTCCCTAACAGGAAACTAGGTCTTATTCTTCACTCCACCTTTTTCTTGTTTTCATTTCATACACACCTCTGTGAACGTGCAATAGTCTTTATCATAGAGTAAAACCTTCATATCTCCGCTAATTTTTTTTATAAAAGCCTGTTTTTTATCAAGATTATTCTCACACAAAGAACCGTTAGGAATTTTAACTCGGAGAGAACACTTGCTTGACTTTGTTTTAATCTGGACTTTCTAGGCTTCTTAGCGAGCTTTAGGCCAATGCACCCAAACCAGTTGGTTTTAGGGCATTAGGTGTAGAAACACCCCAGCGGACTTAATTACTCAAGTTACCTAGGTCCAAAAACAAAAGACAGTTTGGCGTGAAAATCAGATGATTTAATACGAACGGAGATATAACCGGCAGTTCAGTTATTTTTTTGGATAAAAGACGTGTTTAGTGGGTTCGGTGTGTAATCATTCCAATCAAGTTCCAGATGGGTTATTTTTCAGACTTAGTTCCAATTAAGGCATCAATAACATTCCTTCATATTCGCTTTACTTCATAAACTATTCTTGGTATTACTTATTTCAGAACAAACCTATTTGATCCTTACAAAATCATTTATCTGTTTAAAAGTTTTTAAACATAAAAGACTTGTCATCTAATTTCCAAAAACCCACGACACGTGTAGTGTGATGTAAAGACGTATATCAGCTATAGTTAACTTCAAAGGAGAGTTATTTTTCAGGTTTTCAAAATCTAAAACTAAGATTTAGTTATTCTTATTTTCTCAAACAAAACCGTCGAAATGTTGAATCAGAGTTCTTCCACAAGCTAACTTGACAGAAAAGTTTTTATATTTTTAGAAAATTTTCAGATTTTTATGGATTTTATGGATTTTAATATGCAGATGCAAAATATACATATGAATGCGAAGGTAAGAAATGCGTACCGAGCGTACCCCCAAACTTAAACTGGACAGTGTCCTCACTGTCATTGCATGAAGAGATCATTTGAAGGGTCAAAATTGTCGGTTAGCGATACACAATTTTTTTGTTGTTTTTGTTTTTTAAAGAAAAGAAAAAGAAAAAGAATGGAAAAGAATATCCAAAAATATATACAAAATGGACTATACATAACCCCAAACTTATTTGGAACAGTGTCCACTGTTCTTGGCTGGATAACCGAAGTTTGGTGGTAGGCAGAGGAAGATTATGTAGGGTAAACCGGCTCCTGTAAGAACAGGAGCTCCTCTGTCGGTTCGGCGCTAAGGTACGATTTTAGTCGGTGTCCGTTCACTTTGAAAAATGAACCGTCCTCTGGATTCTCCAAATCCACAGCGCCCTGCGGATACACATTCCGCACAAAATACGGCCCTTTCCAGCGAGATCTGAGCTTTCCTGGATGGAAGTGTAGTCGGGTGTCGTAAAGCAGTACCTGCTGACCAGGTACGAAGGTTTTGCGCAAAAGGTGTTTATCGTGAAACACCTTCGTTCGATTCTTAACGACAACCGCTTTATCGTAAGCCTCATCCCTAAGCTCGCTCAGTTCGTCCAACTGCAGCTTCCGATGGCTGCCCGCATCTTCGAGAGACAGATTCAACTCTTTTATCGCCCAAAATGCGCGATGCTTTATTTCGACAGGTAGGTGGCAGGCTTTTCCGTACACAAGCCGATAGGGAGACATGCCAAGGTCGGTCTTATAAGCGGTTCGAAAGGCCCAAAGGGCATCAGTGAGTTTCAGCGACCAATCCTTACGGTTCTTGGAAACCGTCTTCTCCAGTATCTGCTTGATTTGCCGATTTGAAACTTCGGCCTGCCCGCAGGTTTGGGGGTGGTAGGGCGTACAGAGCTTATGATTAATGGAATATTTCCGCATCAAGGCCTTGAAAGTCTTATTGCAGAAATGACTTCCATTGTCGCTAATGATCGCTCGGGGTGCCCAAAACGGGAGAAAATGTTTTCTTTAAGAAACCTAACGACATGTTGTCGTTAGTCCGGCTGGGCACAGCCTCGACCCACTTAGAGACGTAATCAACGGCGAGAAGGATGTACAAGTTCCCAAAAGAGCTGGGAAACGGCCCCATGAAATCTATCCCCCAAATATCGAAAATCTCCACAACCAAGATTGGTTGGAGCGGCATCTCGTTCCTCCGGGATATCCGGCCCAAGTGTTGGCACCGGGAGCAAGTCTTGCAATAGTCATGAGCGTCTTTGAAGAGTTGTGGCCAGTAGAAACCACATTGCAAGATCTTCTCAGCTGTCTTTCTGGGGCCAAAATGCCCGCCACATGCTTGATCGTGGCAAAACGACAGCACACTCTTGAATTCATCGTCAGGGACACACCGACGAATAATTTGGTCGGGAAAGTACTTGAACAGATAAGGTTCGTCCCAGTAAAAGTGTTTTACTTGGGATAAGAAGCGAAGTCTGTCCTGACTTGACCATTCAGTCGGTAGTAACCCTGTGGCCAAATAGTTCACAATATCTGCGAACCAGGGTTCGCAAGATACTGTCAAGAGCTATTCATCCGGGAAAACGTCGTTGATCGGAATTGGAAGCGAAGGCGAAGAAGGAAGTCGTGAGAGATGGTCGGCAACTACGTTTTCACATCCTCGTTTGTCCTTAATGACAAGGTCAAACTCTTGAAGCAAGAGGATCCAACGTATTAGCCGAGATTTTGCATCTTTCTTCGCAAAAAGATGGCGCAGAGCAGAATGGTCTGTGTAGACAATGACTGGAGAGCCGATGAGGTAGGGCCTGAACTTTTCTAAAGCAAATACAACAGCTAAGAATTCCTTCTCAGTTGTTGTATAATTGAGTTGGGCGTCATTCAGGGTTCGGCTCGCATAATAGATTACGTGCGGCATCTTGTTGATGTGTTGTCCAAGGACAGCACCAATGGCAAAGTCGGATGCATCGCACATAATCTCAAATGGATGCGTCCAGTCAGGTGAAGAAAGAACGGGAGCAGAAGTGAGTGAGGTTTTCAACGACTCGAATGCAGTCACACAGCTCGAGTTGAAGTCGAATGGCGTATCCTTGGCCAGCAAAAGAGTCAAGGGCCTAGCAATCTTGCTAAAGTCCTTGATGAACCGTTTATAAAAACCGGCATGGCCAAGGAAGGCTCGGATATCTCTGACGCATTGGGGAGGAGGGAGATTGGAAATGACCTCAATCTTTGCTTTGTCAACCTCTATGCCATTTTGCGAGATGATATGTCCTAAGACAATACCTTGGCGCACCATGAAGTGGCACTTCTCCCAATTCAAAGTGAGATTCTTGTCCTTACATCAGGTAAGGACAGCGTCAAGATGCAGCAAACACTCGTTGAAGGAATCGCCGAAGATGGAGAAATCATCCATGAAAATCTCCAGAAATTTTTCCACCATGTCTGAGAAGATTCCCATCATACACCGCTGGAAGGTAGCGGGCGTATTGCATAACCCAAAGGGCATGCGACGATATGCGAATGTGCCGAAAGGACAAGTGAAAGTGGTCTTGTCCTGGTCCTTTTCGGCGATGGGAATCTGATTATAGCCGGAGTAGCCATCAAGAAAGCAGTAGTACTCGTGTCCGACCAATCGTTCAAGCATTTGGTCAATGAAAGGTAGCGGAAAGTGGTCTTTCCGCGTTGCGGCGTTGAGTTTTCTGTAATCAATGCACACTCGCCACGCAGTTTGGGTGCGAGTAGGGATTAACTCGTTCGCCTTGTTAGTGATGACCGTTATACCTGATTTCTTGGGGACAACGTGGATGGGGCTAACCCACTGGCTATCAGAGATAGGGTAAATGATACCACTATCTAGACATTTTACGATCTCCTTCTTCACAGCCTCTTTCATGACTGGATTGAGACGTCTTTGTAGATCCCGGGCTGGTTTGGCATCATCCATCAGATGAATGTGATGCTCAACGATCAGGGGACTAATCCCCTTGATGTCCGCCATGGACCAGCCAAAAGCTTGCCTGTTGCTGTGCAAGACCGCAAGAAGGGCTTTCTCTTGCTCTGGAGCTAGAGAAGCCGAGATGATGACAGGGAGGGTCTCGTTCTCACCTAAGTAAGCATACTTAAGGTGAGACGGAAAAGGCTTGAGTTCGAGCGTTGGAGGTGAAACGATTGAAGGCAAGATTGGTGCAGAGGTCTCGAACTCAAAGGACTCCAGCAAAGGTTCAAAACGAATGTAAGCGACCGAGTTGGATGGTTCAGGTAACTCATCCGGAATTTCGAAAGATTCAAACTCGGGTTGTGCGCGGCAAAGATCGTTCGAAAACGTGAAACACTCGTAGTCGTTGTCGGGGGCAGAAACAACAGCAGGTTCGAGGAGGAACGCACTAGTGGCGTCAAGATTATCGTGATCAAACAGAAACTCCTCGAATTCAAATTCTTCTGGGGTGATCTGCTGGATCGAGCAGACGTCCAGTATATGAGCATTAGGTTCGGCGGGCTGATTCCCTAACCTAAAAATGTTGAGTTCAATCGTTATATTTCCAAAGGAGAGGTTCATCGAACCATTGCGACAATTGATCACAGCATTTGAGGTTGCAAGGAATGGGCGACCGAGTATCACCGGAATTTGATTCTGGGGGTTAGCTACAGGCTGTGTGTCTAATACAATGAAGTCAACGGGGAATATGAAGTCCCCGACTTTGATTAACACATCCTCTAGCTCACCCCTAGGATGGGTGATCGATCGGTCAGCCATTTGGAGAGTGCAATGTGTGGGTTTCAGCTCTCCTATGCCTAATTGCTCGTATACTGAGTACGGAAGCAGGTTAACACTGGCACCAAGATCTAATAGTGCGCGGTAGATGTTCTTATCCCCAATGGTAATAGAAATCGTAGGACAGCCAAGGTCCTTCTGTTTTTGTGGTAAAGATTGGGTAAGAGCATCACTCACAGCACTAGCCAAGAAAACTTTCTTTGGTACCTGAGATTTCCTCTTTTTCGTACACAAGTCCTTTAAGATTTTCGCGTAGGACGGGAATTGTTGGACAACATCTAAAAGAGGAATGTTAATGTTAACCTGCTTAAATAACTCCAGAATCTTCTCCATTTGAGGATTTTGTTTATTAGACCTCAACCGGTTTGGAAATGGGACGTTTTTAAAATTGGTTGAGTCTAATGCTTGTGGAGGAGATTGTGGAGTTGGAACGGATCCCAGAACAGGTGTTTTCGTGGAGTGAGAAGTGGGTCCGTTCAGAGCAGAAGAAGAAGAAGGAGAGCCTTTTGAAGAATGGAGAATAGGCTCAGAAGACGAAGAAGAAGGAGAAGAAGAAGAAGAAGAAGAAGCGGCCGGGGTGTCATCGTCGATCCGTGTGCCGATGTTGTTTTGCAGCATCCTTCCCGATCTCAGTGTGGTCACGGCACTCACATTATGGTTCTGTTGTTCAAGAGCAACATGTACATTATGTGGGTGACCGGGATTTGGGAGTGGTTGGGACGGGAGCTTCCCCTTCTCTTGCTCGCTTAAGGCCTCATTCAGCTGTGCAATCTGGGCTTCGATGGTCTTGATGCTTTGCCCGTGAGCGGCAGTGTGTTGCACTAAGGACTGAATGGAAGACTGGATGTTTGCGGTGGATTGTGTCGATTGTTTAACGAACGCCTCCAGACTTCGTTCGAGCGAGGAAACCTTATCGTTGTTTGACGGAACAAAGTTGTTTGGTGGAAAAGAATTGTTGGGTGCAAAGTTGTTCGTCTGATTTTGAAAAGGTTGGGGTTGGAAGGGCTGCTGATACTGAGTTTGTTGTTGCGCTTATTGTTGCGGCGGAGGGGCCCTTTGGAAATTGTTGCCTTGGAATTGATTCTGATTCTGATTCCAGGCGAAATTGGGGTGGTTCCTCCAACCGGGATTGTAGGTGGAAGAGTATGGATCATTCCTCGGTCTTTGCTGGAATGCAGCATTAACCTGATCCTGTCCTTGCGATGATGGATTGTAAGGACACTCTTCGGTCAAGTGAGAAGGATCGGAACAACAAGCGCAAATGGTACGAAGGGGAAGAACAGGGGCAGGAGCAGGAGAAGAAAATTTTCTCTCTATTGCTTCAAGCTTTCTTGTTATTGCAGCCATTTCAGCTTTCATCGCAATAGAGACATCAAGTTGGTGAATTCCTACCCTAGACTGACCGGTAGAAGTGGAGGTAGAAGAAGAAGAAGTCGGTCTGGTGCTCTCCCATTGTAGCGTTTGCTCTGCAAGGTCGTCAAATAATTGCCACGCTTCCTCGTCAGATTTCGATAGGAAGTGGCCCTGACAGATGGTTTCCAACAACTGCTTCGTTGCTGGGTTCAGGCCCTCGTATAAGGTTTGGCAAAGTTGCCATTTCTCTATACCGTGGTGAGGACACTGAACAAGAAGGTCTTTGTACCGGTCAAAGCACTTCCAGAAGGGTTCAGAAGGAAGCTGAGAGAATTGGTTGATTTCATTTCGAATCCTTGCGGTTTTATGATTCGGATAGAATATTTTTAGAAACGCTTTAACAAACTCGTCCCAGCTGGTTATTGAGTGGGAAGCGGTGCTATACAGCCATTTTTCAGCAAGATCGCATAAAGTGAACGGAATGACCCATAGACGTATAGCATCGTCCGACAGCTGGGTGGTTTTCATCATGGCACAGACGTTTTGAAATTTATTGATGAAGATATAGGCATCTTCAGATTCAAGCCCATGAAATTTTGGAAGCATGTTGATGAAGTGGGGCTTAATTTCAAAATTATCCCCATTGGCCGGTGGAAGAGAAAGGCAGGTGGGAAGTGCAGAACGGGTGGGATAGAAACGATCCTGGAGCGCGATTCGCTGCGGCGCTACAACAGGCGGTGGTGGTGGGTTATTAGTCTCCGTAGGAGGTGGAGCCAATCCAGGGGCAGTCAAAGAGATGTTCGGATTAAATCCTGACATCGCGGAAGAAGAGGTTGGTGATGGTGAAGGTGAAGATGTATGAACAGAATTCCGGTCAACGTCGGAGTTGGCCGGCAAAGGAAGTGGTGAAAGAGGAGTGGTCGGAGTTTCGACGTCTGAGTCGATCGCGTAGTCGGTAGCGACTAACGTAACGCGGACTAGGCGGGTGCTAGTGTCCCGAGTCCAAGCGGACATACACTAAACGAGTTTAGTATAGTCAAAGCGGAGAAGGTGAGGGTAAGAAAACGTCAATGGAGAAAAACGATTGGTGGTGGGTGAAAAATGGATTTGGCGACAAAGGGCAAGTTTTTATAAAAGTTTTTGATTTTTTCCTTTTTTTTGTTTTTTTTTTAGAAAGAGCTTTACAGAAATATGTACGGACTTACGGCTTTAAGCAATCACAAACAAGATATGCACAATCTCACCTAGATCTAGGGTCACCTAGGTCTGCTAGACAGCTCCTAACTGTTCCAGAGGGCTAGAAATAGGACCTCAAACCGCCTCTTCTCCGTCTAATGCGGCCAGATAAGTGCCAGGTAAGTGGGAGGTTGTCCAACGCTTTCGCGAAGTTCCTTAATTAAATAACCACTTGCCTTCGTCACACTTTCCTAGGCACCGCAAAAGTCAGATAGGATAAACGGCCGATGCCTGTAACTAGTCCTCTGTCCTATTGAGCGCGAAGTCCTTAGGGCTGAGTCTAGTATTTTTTAATTTAACAATGGTCAATGCATATGCTTTTTGTGATTTTTGGGGTCCTGGGAAGGGTGATGAAATCCCCACCCAATCTGAATTGGTTTCAAGCCCCTTAAGTCCGTATTAATGAATGCAAAGCGGTAACAAATCAACTGCAAACAATTTTTATTTTAGCGCGGCGCAAAGAATCCTGCACAAAAACAATTTATTGGAAGGGGGAAGAGAGTTTGCGCAAAGAATGCTGCAGAAAACACAGTTTATTGGAGTCCAGAGGAGTGGGGAAGGTGCAGGGAACACTTACAGAGATTTTGAGATGCTGATGCCAGCAATGAACCGCGGTTCCGCGGCCAAACAAGCCCTATGGCCGCGGTTCCGCGGCAGGAAGGAGAGCTTGGGACATCAATTTTCTTGGGTTTGCTGAGATGGGTGTCCTCTTCTGTTCTGAAGCCCCTGAATATGGATTTGCTCACTGGTTCTGCACCAGAATTTTACAGTTGACCGTTTGCTTTGTTTTGATCCGTCGTGGTGTAGCCGCGAAATGTGGGTCTATCTTCCCACGTCTTTGGCACTGAACTCGAACTTCGTATTATCCTGCACACTTGCACAAAAACTAATCAAAAATAACAAAACGATTTTTTACAAATTTTTTTTTTGTTTTTCGGTTATATTTATATTCACAAGTTAACCCAAAATTACACAAAGAAATAAACTACCGTCTCCCCGGCAACGGCGCCATTTGATTGGTAGAAGTTCTGCGTGTTCAAGTTTAGTTAATTACCGCAATCAAGACGGTTTCGCTTGTAGCTAGCCGGTTGAGTACGGGTCGTCCGCAGGGAGATGGGAATCTTTTTCTAAGTGTTTTAACGAGTTAAGTCCAGTTTTCCAGATTTTGTTGTGATTAATTAAGTGTTAAAATGATATGTAAAGAGAGCTTGTTAGGGTTAGGATTAGGTTAGTTTGAGTTAGGAGTCGCTCACCTCTTTCGTTGCCACTCTTAATATCGGTGTTACGGTAATCGGCAACAACGGGGATTAGCACGACTAGGAAGGAACTTGCGAGTATAAGCTAGGCTTTCCAACGCATAAGTTCTTCCTTTTGGTGCTTGTCCGTCCGTTCTTGGCTCTTAGCCATAACCTCCGGTTAATTCAACCACAACCGGTCTCACTACGGAATCACCGCTATCATGTAGGATAGGGTGCCGTAAGGAGCGGATTGTGGTTCAATTAACGGGAGTCGATTTAAGATGTTAGGCAAGGAAAGAGTGAGAGAGATTTCCTTCTCTCAAACTTCCCTTATCCTACCCTAACAAGTATGAAACTACTCACACATCATAATGAAAAGAAAACAAAACAAAAGAGGAAGATAGAAAGAAGGAGATTAGAAGATAACAACTAGATATTTGCGACCTCACCTTGGCAAGGATCAAGCGTAAGCATCATGGTTGTTTAAGGATAAAGGAAAAGAGAAAAGAAAGAAACAACAAGAAATAACAACATCTAAGTTAACAAATGAAAATTACAAGTAATTAACATAAGAGCAAGACAAGCATAATAATAAAATGAACTTCTTTATTCATCATTCTTCACTCACAAAAGCTCACTACAAGTTTTTCAATGGAGAAGAGATGAGAAGAGGAAGAAGAAAAAGTATTCTAAAACCTAGAAAAATTCAAGATTATGCACACCTTGGCTTCACAAGGTTCTGGGCTATTTATAGGCAGTGAACTGAAAATATAGGGCAAAATTCTGCCTCAATATAAATAGACCAAAATAACCCTAAAAGCCCATCTTCTGTCTCCACTGTACGGCCGCGGTTCCGCGGCCTAAGCCTGCTATTGCCGCGGAACCGTGGCACTTTAGGGGAATTGATTCATCGTATTTGGTGGTTTTTCCTGTTTTGCTGTCCCCTTTTGTCTGGTACATGTTTTTTCTGATAATCTTTCCACATTTCTTCCAGAATTCTAGTGGATCAAAAGGTGATTGGACATGGATCTTTTGTCATGATTTTCTTGAGCTCCGCGTAGATTTCTTGGATCTTGTGTTGCCATTGAGCCTTGTGCATGAAGGTGACAATCGATTTGCCATTTTGTCTCCTAAACTGGTGTGTGGCAACAGACGGATAAAGAGCGGAGACCCGTGTTTTATCTGTGGTTGGCAGGAATCCAGATTTTGTCGTGTTTTTCCATGAATTTCACCGTTTAGAGCCGAGAACCTGTATCCTGCAATTGACTAGAAAACACGGCTCAAGAGTACCTACCGATAAGCAATATGATAAAAATTGGGCGGTATAAAAATGCAAAAATCTGATACGAACATGCTCTCTCCTCATTCATCACCTCCACCTCTAAGTTCAAATCCTCACATGAGTTGTGAATCCTTGAGCTTGTGAGAACCCCAGTAAGCAAACATAACCCCTACTTCACGATCCTAAACTAGATTAGAACTTTGGCTTAGGGTGTTATCTTCACTATAGAGTTTAGTGAAAAGATAGCTTGGATTAGCGGAGCTTTGGGTGGATCATCTTCAGCACGAAGATCACGAAGGAAGCTCGATCCAACTTCAAGTGGAGCTTAGTGGAGTCACGTGGACTACTACACGGAGCATATAAAGAGAAGGACACGGTCTACAAATGTTGTTTCCCCTTCACTTAGTGTAAAGTTTTTGATATCATAGTTAAACCCTAATCATTTAGCTAAAGATCTTGTTAAGTGTAGTTTAGCACACCAATTTTTTTAAAAAATGGCATGCTTGATGCTACTAAAGCCCAGTGGTGGTGCTAACGCACACTTTCATGGTATAAGAGACAAAGCTGGAAGATTAGACGATGTTATTAGAATCACGAAACCGAAACAAATCCGAAAACCGAAACCTTGAAACCTTGTTCTCTGTCGATTTCAAAATGGTCTCCAAATTTTTTTTAAACAGATACAGAATGTTGCATATGATGTAACTAGAACACCAAACAAAATTGAGACCCAAACTCCTAATTCTCACCGGCCATAAGCCCAAAATGGCCGGCCTGGCCGGTCCCACAGTCTTGGTTTGGGCTCGAGTTTGTTTGGTGGTCTTCTGTGTTGGTTTTAGGGTTTCTGGTGTTGTTTGATTAGTCCAGTTTGCATGTGATGTTAACTTTCCTTTTGGGGCTAATCGGAGTGTTTCGTAGTCGCAATTTTAACGTCGTTTCTGGTTTAAGTTTGATATGTGATGCAATGGTTGAAATCCACATTTAATTAGTTTTGAGAAAACTAGTTAGTGATTGTAAATCTAGCATGTTAGTCTCCTTTGATCGATTGCCAAGAAGTTTCGATTCGGATCAAAACTCTGTTGCAATCACGTATCGTACACGAATACTTGCCAGATAACTTTACTAGGTAGCCACGCTCCATAGCCCCGACCAAGTGACTTTATGAGAACCCCGTTGCCAAATGCATCCACTCGGGTGCTCGCAGCCACGGTGTTCCGCCTAAGTGCACATGGTCGACAGCATCGGGGGTGCGGCCATCTACTAAAGTTCCCGACGAGTATTCGATCGGGTAGTCGGGAATCTTGTGGAATTACCCGACTAAGTTATTAGAAAGTGTTTTCGATATGAGACTAAAATGCAAGGTTTAACTGGTTAGGCATGAAATCCGGAATATGAGATATTCCGGGTTTATGATGTCTAAGGATATGTGGATTATAATTATTGTAGTTTTCATTTCTTTTCTGCGACCGTAAGTGTAATATGTGGGGTATCCCAAATCTCGTTGCTATATGTCAACGACATTCAGGATACACGTATTTACTTACGTTGATGACATGAGATGTTATGTGTTGCTGTGATATGTAATATTGGATCGTCGTGATTGAATAGCCGGGTTCTTTTATGTGAGATGAGAGTTTTTCTTTTTCATTCATGTAAAAATGTATGTAATATTCTTTTATCGGGACACTTCCGGGTTGAGGATGATGTCACCATTGATGTATATTATTTACTTTTCCGCATTAGGATAGACCCAAGACGGGAAGCATAAGTGACCGGGTTCTAGAGTCCAGTGGGAGGCCATCTCGAGGAATCGAGACCGGGTCTCCTAACTCTAGAATTGGCAGGGTTGCTTGCCGCTCTTGTAGGGGTCTATGGGATGTAGGTTTGGCTATTCATCACGACCGTGAAATCCGTGTTTTTCATCACTAGCTGAATTTAAAACACGGACCTCCAAGTATATCCAATATTTCATATGTTGTCTTCTGCTGCTATGTTCTGTGATGTTGATCATATAACTGCGTGAGACGAATGTTGTATTATATATATGATATATAATAAATGCTGCTTTTGTTTTGCACCCGCGCTAGTCCAGCCCCCGCTCTGCCGTTAGTTATGTAACCTCACGGTGCATGACGGGGCCCCTTGGCGGATGCGGATAGCATAACCGTACGTTCTATTTTCGTTTCGTTTTCTGTGATGTTTTGGGAAATATAAATGATGG
Source organism: Agapanthus africanus (assembly GCA_030015575.1). Taxonomy (NCBI): domain Eukaryota; kingdom Viridiplantae; phylum Streptophyta; class Magnoliopsida; order Asparagales; family Amaryllidaceae; genus Agapanthus; species Agapanthus africanus. Next base: position 218,356,602 of record JASDDO010000006.1, read on the forward strand.
GACTTCATTAATGAGATTAATGAAAAGAAAAGAAACCTAAAAATGTTGTAGAATCAACAGTTTTTAAAAAGATAGCTCTAGTTCTTGCTTTGCATAGTGGTATTCCTTGATGAATACCCAACACCTCATTCGATGAGGAAAGAGCCGAGATCCTTCACCGGGAGTGACCTCTTTAGCAAAACTAGCAAATGCTATGACCCACTCATTTTATAATCATAGCTTCTGTACTTCTTGCTTTGCATAATGGTATTCCTAGATGAATATCCAGCACCTCATTCGATGAGGAAATAGCCGAGATCCCTTCACCAGGAGTGACCTCCTTAGCAACAGCTAGTAAAAGCTATTCGGTTTGTTTTTGAAAACTTCTAGATTTTAAAGGCGGAGCATAAACCACTCCTTTTCAAATCACTAGATTCTACAACAATATCAAGTTCATTACATTAAAGGTTTTCTTAAAAACCATTCGTAGACCTCCGTCATTTTAGGAAGTAGAGTACTTAGTATTCGTGCTACGTTTGTTGACCATAATTAAGGCGTAGTGTATGGTAGCTAAGTGATGTCTTCCTATAAATCATATGATGCGATTGATTAGGACATTCTTATGGTTTTGTTGACCATAGTTAAGGGTCGTACAGGTGGGTTTAATTCAATCAAGAAATGAACGGGTTGAACTTGGCTAGTGCTTATGATTTGTTGACCATAGTTAAGGTTATAAGTTGCTAAGGGTAAAAACAATTATTGGGAATTTCAAGTGTTGAAATTTGCAATGAGATTGCATTCCTCCTATGAGATAGTTGGATCCCGATACCCACTGTGAGTAAGTGTTACTCCTGGAAGAGTTTTGCACTTTACAATTAGCCGATCAATTAGGTGTCTGAGAAAGGTGTTAACGGGGTGATGCCCATGCGGAAACAAGGTTATTTAATTAGATCCATGCGAAAGCATGGGGAGAATCCCTCGGAGTACCAATACCTGCCTGGCCAAACGATTGGTGAACTTGTACGGTGTAATTAATCCCGACTAATCTTACCTTTTAAGGTTTGAAGGAAGATTTGATAAAAACAGTGGGAGCCATCCTGATTAGATAAAATAATAATCAATCTAATCTTGCAAAGAGTGTACGCAAAGTGATTATCCTTCTCTCTCTCCTGGTAGTGACCAATGATACGCCTTAATCAAGATAATAATATGGATGTATTGACCGAGCTCACTTATTATACTAGGCTAGGTTCCGCTCTATCTTATGACTGTCATAAGTATGAGCAAAGAATAGGGGAATATCTAGATTCGCATGCCACCCAAACGAAGAATAATCATGTTGATGCATTGTCTTCGGGTGTGTTCGTAACCAAGAACTGTTTCTAAGTTTTCTCTACGTCCTAGGTATTGGATACCGGATCAGGATCCCACGCATGTTATTTGTTATATGGGCTAAAGAGAGGTAGAGAACTGGAAATGGGTGATATGTCCCTCAGAGTAGGGAATGATGCAATTGTTGCAGCCAAAGCAGTTAGCAAATATCACCTTATATTACCAAGTGGTAACACAATGATTCTGAGCGACTGTTATTTCATACTAAAAATATTGTGAATGTTTCCTAAATCAAGTGTTGATTGGGTATGGTACGTTGTATAACGGTATATACGTTCTAAATCATAAAACAATTCTAAGTATATAGAACACACACAAGAGGAACAGTTCAGAAATGAACGAAGCCTACTTATGGCATTGTAGACTAGGTCATATTAATGTAACAAGACTAGCTAAGTTGCATAAAGATGCATATTTGAATCAGTTTGAATTTACATCTTATGAAACTTTCCAGTCATGTCTCAAAAGTAAGATGACAAAAACTCCGTTTACTAGACATGGAGGAAGAGCTATTGAACTCTTGGGACAGATACATAGTGATGTATGCGGTCCTATGTCTACACATTCCAGGAATGGTTCCTCGTACTTCATTACATTCACCGATGATCTCTCAAGATACGGACATGTGTTCATGTTGAAACATTTGAATTTTTTGAGAAATTCAAGAAATATAAGTACGAAATTGAGAACCAGACTAGTACAAGTATTAAAATCCTTCGATATGATCGGAGAGGAGAATACTTGAGTACGGAATTCAGAGACTACTTAAAAGAGAATAGGATTCTCTCTCAGCTTACTCCTCCGTATACACCACAGCACAATGGAGTTTCGGAGCAGAGAAAATGCACCCTATTAGATATGGTGTGCTCTATGATGAGTAATTCTGAGTTGCCTATTTCCTTACGGGGTTATGCACTTGAGAAAGCTGCATACCTATTGAATATAGTTCCGACCAAATCCGTTGCCTACCACTCCATATAAGATATGGAATGGGAAAAGACCATCTCTTAAATGAGTTAAGATATGGGGTTGTCCGGCCTATGTTAAAAAGAAAAATCCGAACAAGCTTGTTCATATAAGATTTTTGCATTTTTATACCGCCCAATTTTTATCACATTGCATATCGGTAGGTACTCTTGAGCCGTGTTTGCTAGTCAATTGCAGGATACAGGTTCTCGGCTCTAAACGGTGAAATCCATGGAAAAACACAACAAAATCCGGGTTCCTGCCAACCACAGATAAAACACGGGTCTCCGCTCTTCATTCGTCTGTTGCCACACACCAGTTTAGGAGACAAAATGGCAAATCGATTGTCATTTTCATGCACAAGGCTCAATGGAAACACAAGATCCAAGAAATCTACGCGGAGCTTAAGAAAATCATGACAAAAGATACACATCCAATCACCTTTTGATCAACAGAAATTCTGGAAAAATCGTGAAACAAATCTGAGAAAATACATATACCAGAATCAAGGGCACACAATACCAGGAGAAACCACCAAATTTGGTGACCCAATTCCTCAATAGGGCCGCGGAACCGCGGCCATACGGAGTCTTCAGAAGTCAATTTTTTTTGGGCAGTTTGGTCTTTTCACATGGGTCCAGAATGTTGCCCTAGAATTTCTGTTGCCTGCCTATAAATAGCCCAGAACCTTGTGAAGCCAAGGGGGGATAATCTTGTATTTATTTTTGAGGATTTAGTTGTTGTTCTTCTTCCTCCTCTCATCTTTTCTCCATTAAAACTTGTAGTGAGCTTTTGTGAGTGAAGAATGGTGAATAAAGAAGTTCGTTTTATTATTATGCTTGTCTTGTTCTCTTATTGTTGCTTGTAATTTTCATTTGTTAACTTAGTTGTTATTATTTCTTGTTGTTTCTTTCTTTTCTCTTTTCCTTTATCCTTAAACAACCATGACGCTTACGCTTGATCCTTGCCAAGGTGAGGTCGCAAATAGCTAGTTGTTATCTTCTAATCTTCTTCTTTCTATCTTCCTCTTTTGTTTGGTTTTCTTTTCATTATGATGTGTGAGTAGTTTCATACTTGTTAGGGTAGGATAAGAGAAGTTTGAGAGAAGGAAATCTCTCTCACTCTTTCCTTGCCCAACATCTTAAATCGACTCCCGTTAATTGAACCACAATCCGCTCCTTACGGCACCCTATCCTACATGATAGCGGTGATTCCGTAGTGAGACCGGTTGTGGTTGAATTAACCGGAGGTTATGGCTAAGAGCCAAGAACGGACGGACAAGCACCAAAAGGAAGAACTTATGCGTTGGAAATCCTAGCTTATACTCGCAAGTTCCTTCCTAGTCGAGCTAATCCCCGTTGTTGCCGATTACCGTAACACCGACATTAAGAAGGGCAACGAAAGAGGTGAGCGACTCCTAACTCAAACTAACCTAATCCTAACCCTAACAAGCTCTCTTTACATATCATTTTAACACTTAGTTAATCACAAACAAAATCTGGACCTTCGGACTTAACTCGTTAAAACACTTAGAAAAAGATTCCCATCTCCCTGCGGACGACCCGTACTCAACCGGCTAGCTACAAGCGAAACCGTCTTGATTGCGGTAATTAACTAAACTTGAACACGCTGAATCTCTAACAATCAAATGGCGCCGTTGCCGGGGAGACGGTAGTTTATTTCTTTGTGTAATTTCGGGTTAACTTGTGAATATAACCGAAAACAAAACAAAAAAATATACTTTGTAAAAAAAAATCATCTTGTTATTTTTGATTAGTTTTTGTGCAAGTATGCAGGATTATACGGAGTTCAAGTTCAGTGCCAAAGACGTGGGAAGATAGACCCACATTTCGCGGCTACACCGCGACGGATCAAAACGAAGCAAACGGTCTACTGTCAAAATCTGGAGCAGGTACAGTGAGCAAATAAAAATTCAGAAAATCCAAACAAGCAGAGGACACCAACAGGAGCTCACACCAGAAAAATGGAGCCCCAACTCCACCACTACGCCGCGGAACCGCGGCATTAGCGTGCTTAGGCCGCGGAACCGCGGCGGTTTGGTGGAGTCAGCCGCCCAAATTTCCCTGTAAGTCTCTCTAACTCCTCCCCACTCCTCTGGACTCCAATAAATTGTGTTTTCTGCAGCATTCTTTGCGCAAACTCTTCTCCCCCTTCCAATAAACTGTTCTTGTGCAGGATTCTTTGCGCCGCGCTAAAAATAAAAATTGTTTGCAGTTGATTTGTTATCGCTTTGCATTCATTAATACGGACTTAAGGGGCTTGAAACCAATTCAGATTGGGTGGGGATTTCATCACCCTTTCCAGGACCCCAAAAATCACAAAAAGCATATGCATTGACCATTGTTAAAAATTAAAAATTACTAGACTCAGCCCTAAGGACTTCGCGCTCAATAGGACTAAGGACTAGTTACAGGCATCGGCCGTTTATCCTATCTGACTTTTGCGGTGCCTAGGCAAGTGTGACGAAGGCAAGTGGTTATTTAATTAAGGAACTTCGTGAAAGCGTTGGATAACCTCCCACTTACCAGGCACTTATCTGGCCGCATTAGACGGAGAAGAGGCGGTTTGAGGTCCTTTTTCTAGCCCTCTGGAACAGTTAGGAGCAGGTCTAGTAGACCTAGGTGACCCTAGATCTAGGTGAGATTGTGCATATCTTATTTGTGATTGCTTAAAGCCGTAAGTCCGTACATATATCTGTAAAGATCTTTCTAAAAAAAAAAGAAGAAAAAAATCAAAAACTTTTATAAAAACTTGCCCTTTGTCGCCAAATCCATTTTTCACCCACCACCCATCGTTTTCTCCATTGACGTTTTCTTACCCTCACCTTCTCCGCTTTGACTATACTAAACTCGTTTAGTGTATGTCCGCTTGGACTCGGGACACTAGCACCTGTCTAGTCCGCGTTACGTTAGTCGCTACCGACTACGCGATCGACTCAGACGTCGAAACTCCGTCCACTCCTCTTTCACCCCTTCCTTTGCCGGCCAACTCCGACGTTGACCGGAATTCTGTTCATACATCTTCACCTTCACCTTCACCAACCTCTTCTTCCGCGATGTCAGGATTTAATCCGAACATCTCTTTGACTACCCCTGGATTGGCTCCACCTCCTACGGAGACCAATAACCCACCACCACCGCCTTTTGTAGCGCCGCAGCGAATCGCGCTCCAGGATCGTTTCTATCCCACCCGTTCTGCACATCCCACCTGCCTTTCTCTTCCACCGGCCAATGGGGACAACTTTGAAATTAAGCCCCACTTCATCAACATGCTTCCACGATTTCATGGGCATGAATATGAAGATGCCTATATCTTCATCAATAAATTTCAAAACGCCTGTGCCATGATGAAAACCACCCAGCTGTCGGACGATGCTATACGTCTACGGGTCATTCCGTTCACTTTATGTGACCTTGCTGAAAAATGGCTGTATAGCACCGCTTCCCACTCAATAACCAGCTGGGACGAGTTTGTTAAAGCGTTTCTAAAAAAATTCTATCCGAATCATAAAACCGCAAGGATTCGAAATGAAATCAACCAATTCTCTCAGCTTCCTTCTGAACCCTTCTGGAAGTGCTTTGACCGGTATAAAGACCTTCTTGTTCAGTGTCCTCACCACGGTATAGAGAAATGGCAACTTTGCCAAACCTTATACGAAGGCCTGAACCCAGCAACGAAGCAGTTGTTGGAAACCATCTGTCAGGGCCACTTCCTATCGAAATCTGACGAGGAAGCGTGGCAGTTCTTTGACGACCTTGCGGAGGAAACGCTACAATGGGAGAGCACCAGACCGACTTCTTCTTCTTCTACCTCCACTTCTACCGGTCAGTCTAGGGTAGGAATTCACCAACTTGATGTCTCTATTGCGATGAAAGCTGAAATGGCTGCAATAACGAGAAAGCTTGAAGCAATAGAGAGCAAATTCTCTTCTCCTGCTCCTGCCCCTGTTCTCCCCCTTCGTACCATTTGCGCTTGTTGTTCCGATCCTTCTCACTTGACCGAAGAGTGTCCTTACAATCCACCATCGCAAGGACAGGATCAGGTTAATGCTGCATTCCAGCAAAGACCAAGGAATGATCCATACTCTTCCACCTACAATCCCGGTTGGAGGAACCACCCCAATTTCGCCTGGAATCAGAATCAGAATCAATTCCAAGGCAACAATTTCCAAAGGGCCCCTCCGGCGCAACAACAAGCGCAACAACAAGCGCAACAACAAACTCAACAGCAGTTTCAGCAGCCCTTCCAACCCCAACCTTTCCAAAATCAGACGAACAACTTTGCACCCAACAATTCTTTTCCACCAAACAATTTTGTTCCGTCAAACAACGATAAGGTTTCCTCGCTCGAACGAAGTCTGGAGGCGTTCGTTAAACAATCGACCCAATCCACCGCAAACATCCAGTCTTCCATTCAGTCCTTAGTGCAACACACTGCCGCTCACGGGCAAAGCATCAAAACCATCGAGGCCCAGATTGCACAGCTGAATGCGGCCTTAAGCGAGCGAGAAAAGGGGAAGCTCCCGTCCCAACCACTCCCAAATCCCGGTCACCCACATAATGTACATGTTGCTCCTGAACAACATAACCATAATGTGAGTGCCGTGACCACATTGAGATCGGGAAGGGTGCTGCAAAACAACATGGGCACACGGATCAACGATGACACCCCGGCCGCTTCTTCTTCTACTTCTTCTTCTTCTTCTTCTTCTTCTTCTCCTCCTTCTTCGTCTTCTGAGCCTATTCTCCATTCTTCAAAAGGCTCTCCTTCTTCTTCTGCTCTGAACGGACCCGCTTCTCACTCCACGAAAACACCTGTTCTGGGATCCGTTCCAACTCCATAATCTCCTCCTCCAACATTAGACTCAACCAATTTTAAAAATGTTTCATTTCCAAACCGGTTGAGGTCTAATAAACAAAATCCTCAGATAGAGAAGATTCTAGAGTTATTTAAGCAGGTTAACATTAACATTCCTCTTTTAGATGCTGTCCAACAAGTCCCGTCCTACGCGAAAATCTTAAAGGACTTGTGCACGAAAAAGAGGAAGTCTCAGGTACCCAAGAAAGTTTTCTTGGCTAGTGCTGTGAGTGATGCCCTTACCCAATCTTTACCACAAAAACGGAAGGACCCTGGCTGTCTTACGATTTCTATTACTATTGGGGATAAGAACATCGACCGCGCACTATTAGATCTTGGTGCCAGTGTTAACCTGCTTCCGTACTCAGTATACGAGCAATTATGCGTCGGAGAGCTGAAACCCACACACTGCACTCTCCAAATGGCCGACCGATCGATCACCCATCCTAGGGGTGAGCTAGAGGATGTGTTAATAAAAGTCGGGGACTTCATATTCCCCGTTGACTTCATTGTATTAGACACACAGCCTGTAGCTAACCCCCGGAATCAAATTCCGGTGATACTCGATCGCCCATTTCTTGCAACCTCAAATGCTGTGATCAATTGTCGCAATGGTTCGATGAACCTCTCTTTTGGAAACATGACGATTGAACTCAACATTTTTAGGTTGGGGAATCAACCCGCCGAACCTAATGCTCATATACTGGACGTCTGCTCGATCCAGGAGATCACCCCAGAAGAATGTGAATTCGAGGAGTTTCTGTTTGAACACGATAATCTTGACGCTACTAGTGCGTTCCTCCTCGAACCTGCTGCTGTTTCTGCGCCCGACAACGACTACGAGTGTTTCACGTTTTCGAACGATCTTAGCCGCGCACAACCCGAGTTTGAATCTTTCGAATTTCCGGATGAGTTACCTGAACCATCCGACTCGGTCGCTTACACTCGTTTTGAACCTTTGCTGGAGTCCTTTGAGTTCGAGACCTCTGCACCAATCTTGCCTTCCATCATTTCACCTCCAACGCTCGAACTCAATCCTTTGCCGTCTCACCTTAAGTAAGCTTACTTAGGTGAGAACGAGACCCTCCCTGTCATCATTTCGGCTTCTCTAGCTCCAGAGCAAGAGAAAGCCCTTCTTGCGGTCTTGCACAGCAACAGGCAAGCTTTTGGCTGGTCCATGGCAGACATCAAGGGGATTAGTCTCCTGATCGTTGAGCATCATATTCATCTGATGGATGATGCCAAACCAGCCCGGGATCCATAAAGACGTCTAAATCCAGTCATGAAAGAGGCTGTGAAGAAGGAGATCGTAAAATGTCTAGATAGTGGTATCATTTACCCTATCTTTGATAGCCAGTGGGTTAGCCCCATTCACGTTGTCCCCAAGAAATCAGGTATAACGGTCATAACCAACGAGGCGAACGAGTTAATCCCTACTCGCACCCAAACTGGGTGGCGAGTATGCATTGATTACAGAAAACTCAACGCCGCAACGCGGAAGGACCATTTTCCGCTACCTTTCATTGACCAAATGCTTGAACGATTGGCCGGACACGAGTACTACTGCTTTCTTGATGGATACTCCGGCTATAATCAGATTCCCATCGCCGAAAAAGACCAGGACAAGACCACATTCACTTGTCCTTTCGGCACATTCGCATATCGTCGCATGCCCTTTGGGTTATGCAATGCGCCCGCTACCTTCCAGCGGTGTATGATGGGAATCTTCTCAGACATGGTGGAAAAATTTCTGGAGATTTTCATGGATGATTTCTCCATCTTCGGCGATTCCTTCAACGAGTGTTTGCTGCATCTTGACGCTGTCCTTAACCGATGTAAGGACAAGAATCTCACTTTGAATTGGGAGAAATGCCACTTTATGGTGCGCGAAGGTATTGTCTTAGGACATATCATCTCGCAAAATGGCATAGAGGTTGACAAAGCAAAGATTGAGGTCATTTCCAATCTCCCTCCTCCCAGATGCGTCTGAGATATCCGAGCCTTCCTTGGCCATGCCGGTTTCTATAGACGGTTCATCAAGGACTTTAGCAAGATTGCTAGGCCCTTGACTCTTTTGCTGGCCAAGGACACGCCATTCGACTTCAACTCGAGCTGTATGACTGCATTCGAGTCATTGAAACGCTCACTCACTTCTGCTCCCGTTCTTTCTTCACCTGACTGGACGCACCCATTTGAGATTATGTGTGATGCATCCGTCTTTGCCATCGGTGCTGTCCTTGGACAACACATCAACAAGATGCCGCACATAATCTATTATGCGAGCCGAACCCTGAACGATGCCCAACTCAATTATACAACAACTGAGAAGGAATTCTTAGCTGTTGTATTTGCTTTAGAAAAGTTCAGGCCCTACCTCATCGGCTCTCCAGTCATTGTCTACACAGACCATTCTGCTCTGCGCCATCTTTTTGCGAAGAAAGATGCAAAATCTCGGCTAATACGTTGGATCCTCTTGCTTCAAGAGTTTGACCTTGTCATTAAGGACAAACGAGATGTGAAAACGTAGTTGCCGACCATCTCTCACGACTTCCTTCTTCGCCTTCGCTTCCAATTCCGATCAACGACGTTTTCCCGGATGAACAGCTCTTGACAGTATCTTGCGAACCCTGGTTCGCAGATATTGTGAACTATTTGGCCACGGGATTACTACCGACTGAATGGTCAAGTTAGGACAGACTTCGCTTCTTATCCCAAGTAAAACACTTTTACTGGGACGAACCCTATTTGTTCAAGTACTGTCCCTACCAGATTATTCGTCGGTGTGTCCCTGACGAGGAATTCAAGAGTGTGCTGTCATTTTGCCACGATCAAGCATATGGCGGGCATTTTGGCCCCAGAAAGACAGCTGAGAAGATCTTGCAATGTGGTTTCTACTGGCCACAACTCTTCAAAGACGCTCATGACAATTGCAAGACTTGCTCCCGGTGCCAACAGTTGGGCCGGATATCCCGGAGGAACGAGATGCCACTCCAACCGATCTTGGTTGTGGAGATTTTCGATGTTTGGGGGATAGATTTCATGGGGCCGTTTCCCAGCTCTTTTGGGAACTTGTACATCCTTCTCGCTGTTGATTACGTCTCTAAATGGGTCGAGGCTGTGCCCAGCCGGACTAACGACAACAAGGTTGTCGTTAGGTTCCTTAAAGAAAACATTTTCTCCCGGTTTGGGCACCCCCGAGCGATCATTAGCGATAATGGAAGTCATTTCTGCAACAAGACTTTCGAGGCCTTGATGCGGAAATACTGCATTAATCATAAGCTATCCACGCCCTACCACCCCCAAACCTGCGGGCAGACCGAAGTTTCAAATCGGCAAATCAAGCAGATACTGGAGAAGACGGTTTCCAAGAACCGTAAGGATTGGTCGCTGAAACTCACTGATGCCCTTTGGGCATTTCGAACCGCTTATAAGACCGACCTTGGCATGTCTCCCTATCGGCTTGTGTACGGAAAAGCCTGCCACCTACCTATCGAAATAGAGCATCGCGCATTTTGGGCGATAAAGGAGCTGAATCTGTCTCTCGAAGATGCGGGCAGCCATCGGAAGCTGCAGTTGAACGAACTGAGCGAGCTTAGGGATGAGGCTTACGATAACGCGGTTTTCGTTAAGAACCGAACGAAGGTGTTTCACGATAAACACCTTTTGCGCAAAACCTTCTTACCTGGTCAACAGGTACTGCTTTACGACACCCGACTTCACTTCCATCCAGGAAAGCTCAGATCTCGCTGGAAAGGGCCGTATTTTGTGCGGAATGTGTATCCGCAGGGCGCTGTGGATTTGGAAAATCCAAAGGACGGTTCATTTTTCAAAGTGAACGGACACCGACTAAAACCGTACCTTAGCGTCGAACCAACAGAGGAGCTCCTGTTCTTACAGGAGCCGGTTTACCCTGCCTAATCTTCCTCTGCCTACCTCCAAACTTCGGTTATCCAGCCAAGAACAGTGGACACTGTTCCAAATAAGTTTGGGGGTATGTACCATTTTGTATATATTTGTGGATATTCTTTTTCTTTTCTTTAAAAACAAAAAAAAAAAAAAATTGTATCGCTAACCGACAATTTTGACCCTTCAAATGATCTCTTCATGCAATAACAGTGAGGACACTGTCCAGTTTAAGTTTGGGGGTACGCTCGGTACGCATTTCTTACCTTCGCATTCATTTGTATATTTTGCATCTGCATATTAAAATCCATAAAAATCTGAAAATTTTCTAAAAACATAAAAACTTTTCTGTCAAGTTAGCTAGTGGGAGGACTCTGATTCAACATTTCGACGGTTTTGTTTGATAAAATAAGAATAACTAAATCTTATGTTTAGATTTTGAAAACCTGAAAGATAACTCTCCTTTGAAGTTAACTATAGCTGATATACGTCTTTACATCACACTCCACGTGTCGTGAGTTTTTAGGAATTAGATGACAAGTCTTTTATGTTTAAAAACTTTTAAACAGATAAATGATTTTCTGAGGATCAAATAGGTTTGTTCTGAAATAAGTAATGTCAAGAATAGTTTATGAAGTAAAGCGAATATGAAGGAATGTTATTGATGCCGTAATTGGAACTAAGTCTGAAAAATAACCCATCTGGAACTTGATTGGATTGATTACACACCGAACCCACTAAACACGTCTTTTATCCAAAAAAATAATTGAACTGCCGGTTATATCTCCGTTCGTATTAAATCATCTGATTTTCACGCCAAACTGTCTTTTGTTTTTGGACCTGGGTAACTTGAGTAATTAAGTCCGCCGGGGTGTTTTTACACCTAATGCCCTAAAACCAACTGGTTTGGGTGCATTGGCCCAAAGCTCGCTAAGAAGCCTAGAAAGTCCAGATTGAAACAAAATCAAGCAAGTGTTCCCTCCGAGTTAAAATCCCTAACGGTTCTTTGTGTGAGAATAATCTTGATAAAAGACAGGCTTTTATAAAAAAATTTAGCGGAGATATGAAGGTCTTACTCTATGATAAAGACTATTGCACGTTCACAGAGGTGTGTATGAAATGAAATCAAGAAAAAGGTGGAGTGAAGAATAAGACCTAGTTTCCTGTTAGGGAAGATAGAAATTCTGAAGTTGAAACTTTACTGGAAAACGAAACTTGAAAAATGCTTAACTCTTTATAAAACTTATGTGATCCTTTTAAAATTGTTATCTGGGCTTTATTGTGTGACATGATGACTTTAATCGATCCTTCTGGAACTTAACGACACTATTTGCACTACACGTAAAGACATATAAAATCTGTAGTTAAATAAGAAGCGAGGTGTGAAAAATAAAGGTTCGATAGTCTAGACTTAGGATCATAGAATTGTTATTTTCTGAAACAAAACTTTAGGGGTTTGAATCTTAGTTATTTTACAAAACTAGCTTGACCGGATTTTGTGGGTAGTATCCGCTGAAAACCCTCAGGAGACAACACTCCTCCTACTAGGGACACCTAGAGGTTTAACGGCTTGTTGCACATGCTCAGTGCAATCGCGTTCCCTGCGAAAGTGAGGTTAGGAAATTTTTTGTGAATAAATTGGCTTTGCTCGGGACGAGCAAATGATAAGTTTGGGGGTATTTGTTCATATCAGATTTTTGCATTTTTATACCGCCCAATTTTTATCACATTGCATATCGGTAGGTACTCTTGAGACGTGTTTGCTAGTCAATTGCAGGATACAGGTTCTCGGCTCTAAACGGTGAAATACATGGAAAAACACAACAAAATCCGGGTTCCTGCCAACCACAGATAAAACACGGGTCTCCGCTCTTCATCTGTCTGTTGCCACACACCAGTTTAGGAGACAAAATGGCAAATCGATTGTCATTTTCATGCACAAGGCTCAATGGAAACACAAGATCCAAGAAATCTACGCGGAGCTCAAGAAAATCATGACAAAAGATACACATCCAATCACCTTTTGATCAACAGAATTTCTGGAAAAATCGTGAAACAAATCTGAGAAAATACATATACCAGAATCAATGGCACACAATACCAGGAGAAACCACCAAATTTGGTGACCCAATTCCTCAATAGGGCCGCGGAACCGCGGCCTAAGCATGCTTAGGCCGCGGAACCGCGGCCAAACGGAGTCTTCAGAAGTCAATTGTTTTTGAGCAGTTTGGTCTTTTCACATGGGTCCAGAATGTTGCCCTAGAATTTCTGCTGCCTGCCTATAAATAGCCCAGAACCTTTTGAAGCCAAGGGTGGATAATTTTGTATTTATTTTTTAGGATTTAGTTTTTGTTCTTCTTCCTCCTCTCATCTCTTCCCCATTAAAACTTGTAGTGAGCTTTTGTGAGTGAAGAATGGTGAATAAAGAAGTTCGTTTTATTATTATGCTTTTCTTGTTCTCTTATTGTTGCTTGTAATTTTCATTTGTTAACTTAGTTGTTGTTATTTCTTATTGTTTCTTTCTTTTCTCTTTTCCTTTATCATTAAACAACCATGACGCTTACGCTTGATCCTTGCCAAGGTGAGGTCGCAAATAGCTAGTTGTTATCTTCTAATCTTCTTCTTTCTATCTTCCTCTTTTGTTTTGTTTTCTTTTCATTATGATGTGTGAGTAGTTTCATACTTGTTAGGGTAGGATAAGGGAAGTTTGAGAGAAGGAAATCTCTCTCACTCTTTCCTTGCCCAACATCTTAAATCGACTCCCGTTAATTGAACCACAATCCGCTCCTTACGGCACCCTATCCTACATGATAGCGGTGATTCCGTAATGAGACCGGTTGTGGTTGAATTAACCGGAGGTTATGGCTAAGAGCCAAGAACGGACGGACAAGCACCAAAAGGAAGAACTTATGCGTTGGAAAGCCTAGCTTATACTCGCAAGTTCCTTCCTAGTCGTGATAATCCCCGTTGTTGCCGATTACCGTAACACCGACATTAAGAAGGACAACGAAAGAGGTGAGCGACTCCTAACTCAAACTAACCTAATCCTAACCCTAACAAGCTCTCTTTACATATCATTTTAACACTTAGTTAATCACAAACAAAATCTGGACCTTCGGACTTAACTCGTTAAAACACTTAGAAAAAGATTCCCATCTCCCTGCGGACGACCCGTACTCAACCGGCTAGCTATAAGCGAAACCGTCTTGATTGCGGTAATTAACTAAACTTGAACACGCTGAATCTCTAACAATCAAAGCTCAAGGCAAGGTCAGTTCTGTGCAAGTTTGTAGGATATCCCAAACATTTGCAAGGGTATATTTTCTACCACACCGAGAAACAAAAGGTGTTTGTTTCTCGTGCAGGGTTCCCTAGGCGGCCGCTGGGTTTCAGGAGACATCGTCCATACCGTTTTCAAAAAATTGGCGCGCTAAAGAACCCTAACGCTAGAATCTAAACTAGAGAATTAGACGAGCAAGCATGTAAACATCTTTACATCTAAGTGAACAAGAAATACAACCTTTGTAGACCGGTTCTTCACTTCAACAGCTCCGTGTAGTAGTCCCTTCGCTCCAAGTAGTGATCTCCCGGACTCTAGTGAGGCTCCATAAAGTGAAATGAACAAGCTTGCTTGAAGTCTTCGAGGCCGAAGATGATCTACGTCCAGGAGACACTAATTCAAGCTACCTCTTCACTAAGTGATGAACTTGGTGAAGAAACAACCCAATCTAAATGGCTAGTAGAGAAGAGGTTGATGAAGTAGGAATTTTGCTCACTTTAGAAATAATTTTCTCACTATTTTTCTTCATCTCCCATTGACTTAGAGAGCTAAGCTCTTGATGAAGATGAAGATGAAGAGAGAAGAAAATGGAACTCATGAAGTGAGAATAGCAACTATGGGTGAGTTTGTGTCATTCACTAACTGATGTAGAGAATAAACCATGGCTAACAACAATGGTTAGGTTAATAAATATCTACAAGTAAAACAAAATTAGTGGACTTGGTCAATGGTTCCACAGGCTTCTACAAGCTTCAACCATATGACTTATTTCCAACTAATTTGTTTTACTTTAAATAACTTCTCATTATTATAAGCATGGTGTGAGTCTCATACACCCATGTAGCATGTGGCATCAAGCATGACATAAAATAATGTACATTAATATATATCATATATATACCAAGTGTACTCTAGTGAGAAAAAGAATTCTTAAGTGAGCTAATATTAGTTAATGTAAATTAATATATCAAATATATAATTATACATTAAATCAACACTTGATTTAATAATCTGGCTATATCACATACAACCGACTAATACCAAATGTAACAACTTGTCGAATAAACACTTGATTCGACAGCCCGGCTATATCACATATAACCGGCCGATATCACATATCGCTAGAATAGAATACGGTATCACATACACGCATTAATCTCGTTCCCGCACATATCACATATGTGCCCCTACTTCGTTTCGCTTGAGCCAGGAAACCTCTGTATAGGACTCTAAAGACTCGTCAATACGCCGGTAGTAGGTGGTGATCATATCAGTCACCTACAAGCCGCAAGCGGTCTGCTAAACGTAACGGCCACCCGGGTATTGAGCGATCAGAAGATCAACAAGCAAGCCTGCTTATACTCCTGCGAATCCAATCAAGTAACGCTACCGTACAGTCCGGTCTCTTCATCAGATATGTCACATATCTCAGCCTGTGGTAGTAAACGTCAGACCCCAATAACCCTGATAAGTCATGCCGATGCAAGGTCCATAACGGTTCGAGAAACTACTGATAACACTTACCAGTAAATCTCAGCAACCCTAGCCAGGGATATCCTGTTATGGTCAATTAAGCATAGCGCAACATCAACCCCCAATACCGGGAGAGATGAATCCCCTCCTATCGCTCATTGCCTCTATGTGACTCGGGACTGTACCCAAAACCCACCATTTTGCACGATCTCTTGAATTTGGTAAGGTGGAAATCAAAGCACAGTAAGAATCACACAAGACTCTATGACGATATCGGGTCGACAGACTAACCTGTACCAGTGTCATCAGAGAACTGCTATCTGACGATAGGTATAATACCATCTCGGAGTTCTCGGCGAGTCCGTCCAGTGTACCCAGTCTCCACTGAGCACCCGTATACCTTCTCTGATGTCAAACACCAATGGATGTGGGATCATCCATCACCCATCATATGGGTCAAGAAGCGCATACGCTAGTCTACTCTGGAATATCGATGCCCTATCTCGATACTCCTACGACTAGGAAAATTTGAAGGATGGACTTACCGACTACCTATTCCCCACTAGTATGATCTGCATCATAATCCTGGTAGTCAAGTACTCATCCTAAGGGCTTTATCAACATGTAATAGAGTGACAATAAGTGTACATGTTAAGATAAAGTGCAACCAGATAGCATACTATCATGTCGAGCAAGAAAGCCCTCCCTATATATGTCCAAGCATCCACTACAATATACATCACATGTACAGTAATGGCCTCTAGAGCATACATATAACTAACAATCTCCCATTTGCAGTAAGGGCATTTGTTGCAGTATGTCATACTCAACGTCCTATAGAAGTCTCTCTAGAGTAAGGCTGTTGTGAGTGGATCCGCCGTGTTATCCTTCGCTTCATCTCTCCTAACCTCGATCCCTTGGAGATCAACTATCTCCCTGATCAAGTGATACTTGCCTCAGAATATGTCTGGATCGCTGATGGGACCGGCGTTCCTAGGCCAAAGCCACAACTCCATTGTTGTCACAATAACAGTTATTGGACGCTCAATGGTAGGAACTTTGTTCATCTCATGAACAAGAAATGCCCAAACAGCCACTTTGGTAGCATCTTTGGTAGTGATGTATCCAGCCTTCATCGTCTAGTTATGTCACAGTATCTAGCTTGGAACTCTTCCAACATACCATCCCTCCACTGAGGGTAAAGACAATACTTGTGACTGACTTTCAGTCGACCTTATCACTCTGGAAGCTGGAATTGGTAAAGGACTCCTACTGGAGTTCACTGTTACCAAACCCCAAGAACATTTCTTTAGTGCTTCTCAAGTACTTAAGAATGTCCTTCATGGCTGTCCAGTGATTCTCCCAAGATCCGATTGATTCCTGATCACTACACCTAGTGAGTTAGCTACATCTGGTCTGATACATAACATTACATACATGATAGAGCCTACTTCCGAAGCATAGGGTATCCCTTGCACGTGAGCTCTCTCCAAATCAGTCTCGGGAGACATCTTTTTGGAGAGAGTGATACCTGAGTAAGTGGGCGAACCACCACGCTTAGAATCTTCCATACTAAACCCCTTTAGTATGGTGTTAATATACCTGGATTTGGGACACTCCCAATATCCACATAGATCTATCACCATAGATAATAATCTACAAGATGCAGTAGGTATTATCCAGATCTTCCATGGAGAATCCTTGTTATAAGAGGAGCTTGACCGATTGTAGCATAGGAAACACTTTCCAATCAAGAGTATGTCATCTACGTACAATACGTGGAAGAAAACCTTACTCTCTACAACCTTCTTGTATATACAAGGTTTACTTACCTTTTTGATGAAGTCAAACACTTTGACTGCTACATCAAAACAGATGTTCCAACTCCGTGATACCTGCTTTAATCCTGATGGACTTAACCATAGCTTTGAAAATCTCAACTTTTCCATCTACACCAAGAATCTTCTCAAGATCCACTTTCTCCCAATGGGTTTTACCCTTTCAGGTGCAACATTCAAAGTCACACTTTGTTGGTGTACATGGATTCCATCTTTGATTCCATAGCATCCAGCCATTTCACAGAGTCCCCACTCGTGATGGCCTTCCTGAACCTAGTTAGGCCATCATCTACCATGATGCAATCCTCGCTCCTACTGTCACCGAGAAAACCGTAGTATCTCTCAGGTTGATGAGGAACCCTACCAGATTCGCGGAGAGGTTGAGGTTCGTTGGAAACTATTGAATCCTTTAGTCTCACCAAATCATCAGCTGTTAGTTTATCTAGCTGGAACTCCTTCCAGTTCTACCTCATGACCACAAATTTCTTCACAAAAAAATCCTTTTCTAAAAAAGGTGGCATGCTGAGAAACAAAACACTTTTTACTCCTCAGTTAGGTAGAAGATATACCCTCGCAAATGTTTGGGATATCCAACAAACTTATACAAAACTGACCATGCCTCGAGCTTGTCCGGATTTTGCCTTTCAACATAGGCCGGACAACCCCATATCTTAACTCGTTTAAGACATGGTCTCTTCCCATACCATATCTCATATGGAGTGGTAGGCACTGATTTGGTTAGAACCCCATTCAATAGGTATGCGGCATCTCAAGTGCTTAACTCCAAAAGGAAACAGGTAACTCAGCAGTACTCATCATAGAGCACACCTTATCTCATATGGCGCGATACCTCCGCCCAGATACACCGTTATGCTGTGGTGTATTCGAAGGAGTAAGCTGAGAGAGAATCACATTCTCCATTTAGAAAATCCAGGAACTCCATGCCCAAGTATTCGCCTCCTCTATAACATCGAAGTACTTTAATACTTCTACTCGTTTGGTTCTCAACTTCAAGCTTATGTTCCTTGAATTTCTCAAAAGTTTCAGACTTGTGTTTCAACAGGAACATATGTCCGAATCCTGAGAGATGATCAGTGAATATAATGAAGTACGAAGAACCAATCTTGGCATTTGTAGACATAGGACGTATACATCATCATGTATACGTCCCAAGAGTTCAGTAACTCTTTCTCTGTTTCCAGTAAACGGAGTACTGGTCATTTTATCTTTGAGACAAGACTGGAAAGTATCATAAGATGAAAATTCGAATAGATTCTCATATTCATCCTTATGTAACTTAGCTGGTCGTGTCGCATTGATATGACCTAGTCTACAATGCTACAAGAAGGATTCGTTCATTTATGAACTACTCCTCTTGTGTGTGTTCTATATACTTTGAATTGTGGTTTGATTTAGAACGTATATGCCATTACATAACGTGCCTGATCCAATCAACTCTTGATTCAGGAAAATGTTCACAACAATTATCCAGCAATACAAAATCATATCCTTCTTTAACTTAATAAAGAAACTGATGTAATGTTGTATATCAGGTTTGGTATCTAATGACATTTGTTCAGAATCAATGTATTTACCACTTGGTAATACAAGGTGGTGTTTTCCAACTAACTCGGCTGCAACAATTGCACCATTCTCTAACACTTAGAGACATATCACCCTATCTCGGTTCTCTACTTTTCTGTAGCCCATGTAACAAATTACATATGTGGGATCCTTAATCCGGTATCTCATACCTAGGACGTAGAGGATACTGAGAAACAGTTCTTGGTAATGAACATACCTGAAGAATATGCATCAACATCTTATTCCTCGATTGGGTCGCGTGGAAATCTGGATATTCCCCTATTTCCTGCTTGGACTTATAACAATTATAAGATAGAGCAGAACCAACGTTTCCCAGCTCAGTATAATAAGGAGGTTCGGTCAATGCATCCATATTATTATCTTGATTAAGGCGTGACATGGTCGCTACCAGGAGGGAGAGAGAGAGAAGAGAACACTCTGCGTGCGCTCTTGCAAGATCAGATTGGTTATTATTTTATCTAATCAGGATGGCTCCAACTATTTTTATCAAATCTTCCTTCAAACCTAAAAGGTAAGACTAGCTGGGATTAATTACACCCTACAAATTCGCCAATCTTTCGGCCAGGCCAGTGTCGGTACTTTGAGGGAGGTTCCTCGTGCTTTCGCACGAACCTAATTAAAATAAACCTCATTTTCCCATAGGCGTAACCCCGTTAACACCTTTCTAGACACCTACTTGATCGGCTAATTGTAATGTGCAAAACTCTTTCAGGAGTAACTCTTACTCGCAGTGGGTATCGGGATCCAACTATCTCATAGAAGGTATGCAATCTCATTGCAAATTTCAACACTTGAAATTCCCGATAATATTTTACCCCTAGCCTCCTATGACCATGATGGAGGCCAACAAACCATAGGCTGCTAGTCATGTTCAACGCGTACATTTCATGATTGAATTAAACTCATCCGCACGACCCTTGACGAAGGCCGACAAAGTCGCACGACTACCCTAATCCAATCTCATCTTATGTTGCAGATAAGCACTAGTTAGCAACCACACACTACGCCTTGATGGAGGCCAACAAACGTAGCACGAATACTAAGTAGTACATATCTGAAATGACGGAGGGCTACGAAAGGTTTTTAAGAAAACCCTTTGCGTAATGAACTTGATATCGTTGTAGAATCGAGTGATTTTGAAATGGAGTGTTTTTGAGGCATTTACTAGTTTTTCTAAAGAGGTCACTCCCGGTGAAGGGATCTCGGCTCTTTCCTCATCGAATGAGGTGCAGGATATTTCACAAATACCACTATTCAAAGCAAGAACTAAAAAAGCAATCAAAAGACAAAACCGAGTGGGTTGTAGCATCTGCTAGTTTCGTTAAAGAGGTCACTCCCGGTGAAGGGATCTCGGCTCTTTCCTTATCGAATAAGGTGTTGGATATTCTATAAGGAATACCGCTATGCAAAGCAAGAACTAGAGCTACCAGTTTTTAAAACAAGATTCTACAATATCTTTAGGTTTCTTTTATTTCATTAATCACATTAATGAAGTCCCATCAATTATGCTTCCTAAGCATTATAGAAGAAACGAAAGCAGTAATATTTATTATATATCATATATACATTATAATCATTCGTCTCATCATATAAAGTGATCACATCACAGAATATCAGCAGCAGAAGAATACATATGAAATATTGGATATACTAGGAATTCCGCGTTTTAAATTAAGCCAGTAAAAAAACCCGGATTCCACGGTCGCGATGAAGAGCCAAACCCACATCCCCAGACCCCTATGAGAGCAGCAAGCAACCCTACCAATTATAGAGTTAGGAGACCCGGTCTCGACTCCTCGAGATGGTCTCCCACTGGACCCTAGAACCCGGTTACTTGTGCTCCCCTCCTTGGGTCTATCCTAATGCGGAAAAGTAAATAATATACATCAATGGTGACATCATCCTCAACCCGGAAGTGCCCTGATAAAAGAATATTACATACAAGCTTTTAAATGAATGAAAATGAAAAACTCTCATCTCACATAAAAATCCCCGGCTATTCAAAACACGACGATCCAATATAACATATCACAGCAACACATAACATCACATGTCATCAACGTAAGTAAATATACGTATCCCAATTGTCGTTGATATATAGCAACGAAACTGGCGATACACCACATATTACACTTACGGTCGCAGAAAAGAAAGTGAAAAACTACAACAATTGGAATCTGCAACCTCCTTAGACATCATAAACCCAATGTATCACATACTTTGGATTTCATGCCTAACCTAATAAATTCCTTTGACATCACATGCCTAAAACTTATAAACCCTGCATTTTACTCTCGATATTGAAAACACTTTCCAATAACCAGTCGGGTAATTCAATAAGATTCCCGACAACCAGATCGAATGCTCGTCGGAAACTTTAGTAGACAGCCGCACCCCCGATGCCGTCGACGAAGTGCACTCAGGCGGAACACCGCGACCGCGAGCACCCGAACGGATGCTTTTGGCGACTGGGTTCTCCTATAGTCACTTGGTCGAGGCTATTGGGCATGGCTATCTAGTAAGGTTACCCAGCGAGTATCCGCGTACACTACGTAATTGCGAAGGACTTTTGATCCACATCAAAATCCCGTGGTAACCGATCAAATGAGACTAACTTTCTAGATTTATAAAATTCAAATTAGTTTTCACAAAACTAAATATGTGGATTCCAAAAATTGTATCACAATCATAGATAACTAGACGATGTTAAACTTTTCGCTCGAATAAACAAACACCCAAAATTTCCCAAAGAGCTCAACACATGAGCAGAGTTTTAAAAAGTACCCAGAACATGCCACAGCACCTATAGACCAACCGTAGAAGGGTCAACCCTTGCCTCACCTATGGCGCCGCAAAACTACCATAAACCCTAGGGTTTGATGGCGGTTCCGACGGTCACAGAATCAAGTTAGAGTTTCGTTCTTCTAGAGGGTCCATAGAAAACACCTGCACGATTTTCTGAAGATTTTAAACATGGAAAAATCCAACTCTTGGAAAATTTCCAACGAGGGAAAAATTGGGTTATTGATATCCGTTCGAACTTTTTAACGTCATCTAAATATTCCGAATAGATGTTAGAATTATGACAACGAAACACTCTGAATTGCCTTTGCAAAAAAATAACATCACATGTAAATTTAGAAAAAACAAGCAACACCTGAAATACCAAAACCCAAAGACTGGAATACAGAAAAAATTTGAAGCCCAAATGCCCCAGAGGAACCGGCCTGCTCAGATATTTTACACATGTGGCCGGCTAAAAACAGGTGGGGAGGGTTCAAATATCTACTGTGTTCATGTTACATCTTAAGTGAAATTCTGCAGTTGCATAAAAAAATTTTAGACTCTCTGAAAATTTCGACAGAAACTAAATTTTAGTTTCGAGTGCTTTGGAGTTGTTTCGGTTTTGTAATCCTATAAACATCGTCTAATTCTCTAGCATGGCTCTAATACCACTGCTAGGTTCCCTAGGCGGCCGCTGGGTTTCGGGAGGCATCGTCCATGCCGTTTTCAAAAAATTGGCGCGCTAAAGAACCCTAAGGCTAGAATCTAAACTAGAGAATTAGACGAACAAGCATGTAAACATCATTGGCGCTCCAAGTAGTGATCTTCCGGACTCTAGTGAGGCTCCACAAGGTGAAATGAACAAGCTTGCTTGAAGTCTTCAAGGCTGAAGATGATCTACGTCGAGGAGACACTAACTCAAGCTACCTCGTCACTAAGTGATGAATTTGGTGAAGAAACAACCCAATCTAAATGGTTAGTAGAGAAGAGGTTGAAGAAGTAGGAATTTTTCTCACTTTAGAAATAATTTTCTCACTATTTTTCTTCATCTCCCAATGACCTAGAGAGCTAAGCTCTTGATGAAGAAGAAGATGAAGAGAGAAGAGAATGAAACTCATGAAGTAAGAATAGCAACCATGGGTGAGTTAGTGTCATACACTAACTCATGTAGAGAATAAACCATGGCTAACAATAATGGTTAGGTTAATAAATATCTACAAGTAAAACAAAATTAGTGGACTTGGTCAATGGTTCCACAAGCTTCTACAAGCTTCAACCATGTGACTTAATTCCAACTAATTTGATTTACTTTAAATAAATAAAACCTTATCATTATTATAAGTATGGTGTGAGTCTCATACACCCATGTGTCATGTGGCATCAAGCATGACGCAAAATAATATACATTAATATATATCACATATATACCAAGTGTACACTAGTGAGAAAAAGAAATTCTTAAGTGAGCTAATATTAGTTAATGTAAATTAATATATCAAATATATAATTATATATTAAATCATTAAATTAACACTTGATCTAATAATCCGTCTATATCACATACAACCGACTAAAACCAAATGTAACAACTTGTCGAATCAACACTTGATTCGACAGCCCGGATATATCATATATGACCGGTCGATATCACATATCACGAGAATAGAATACGGTATCACATACGCGCATTAATCTCGGTCCCGCACATATCACATATGTGCTCCTTCTACGTTTCGCTTGATCCAGGAAACCTCTGTGTAGGACTCTAAAGACTCGTCAATATGCCGGCAGTAGGTGGTGATCATATCAGTCACCCACAAGCTGCAAGCGGTCTGCTAAACGTAACGGCCACCCGGGTATTGAGCGATCAGAAGATCAACAAGCAAGACTGCTCATACTCCTGCGAATCCAATCAAGTAACGCTACCGTACAGTCCGGTCTCTTCATCAGATATGTCACATATCTCAGCCTGGGGTGGTAAACGTCAGACCCCAATAGCCCTGATAAGTCATGCCGATGCAAGGTCCATAACAGTTTGAGAAACTACTAATAACACTTACCAGTAAATCTCAGCAATCCTGGAAGGGGAAATCCTGTTATGGTCAATCATGCATAGCACAACATCAACCCCCAATACCGGGAGAGACGAATCCCCTCCTATCGCTCATTGCCTCTATGTGACTCGGGACTGTACCCAAAAACCCCCATTTTTGCACGATCTCTTGAAATTGGTAAGGTGGAAATCAAAGCACAGTAAGAATCACACAAGAATCTATGACGATCTCGGTTCGACAGACTAACTTGTACCAGTGTCATCAGAGAACTGCTATCTGACGATAGGTATAATACCATCTTGGAGTTCTCGGCGAGTCCGTCCAGTGTACCCAGTCTCCACTGAGCACCCTATACCTTCTCTGATGTCAAACACCAATGGATGTGGGATCATCCATCACCCATCATATGGGTCAAGAAGCGCATACGCTAGTCTACTCTAGAATATCGATGCCCTGTCTCGATACTCCTACGACTAGGAACATTTGAAGGATGTACTTACCGACTACCTATGCCCCACTAGTATGATCTGTATCATAATTCTGGTAGTCAAATACACATCCTAAGGGTTTTATCAACATGTAATAGAGAGATAATAAGTGTACATGTTAAGATAAAGTGCAACCAGATAGCATACTATTATGTCGAGCAAGAAAGTTCTCCCTATATATGTCCAAGCATCCACTACAATATACATCACATGTACAGTAATGGCCTCTAGGGCATACATATAACTAACATCTCGACATGTCATCTTTTTAGAAAAGGAATTTCTTGTGAAAGGGATTAGTGGTAATGAGGTAGAACTGGAAGAAGTTTCAGCAACACAAACTATAACTGACGATTTGGTGGAACCGGAGGATTCAATAGTCCCCAACGAACCTTAACCACTCCGCTAATCTATTAGAGTTCTTCATCCACCTGAGAGATACTACGGTTTTTCTTATAGATGGTGGGAGAGAGGATTGCATCATGGAAGATGATGACCCAACTATTTTCGAGCACGCCATCACAAGTGGAGACTCTGTGAAATGGCTGGATGCTATGCGGTCTGAGATGGAATCCATGTACACCAACAAAGTATGAACTTTGGAAGTTGCTCCTGAAGGGGTAAAACCCATCGGGAGCAAGTGGATCTTGAGTAGATATTTGGTGTAGATGGAAAAGTTGAGACTTTCAAAGCTAGACTTGTAGCAAAAGGGTTTCGTTAACGACCAGGTGTCGACTATGATGAAACCTTTTCTCCAGTGGCTATACTTAAGTCTATCAGGATCCTACTTGTTGTTGTTGCATACCATGACTACGTAATCTGGCAGTTGGACGTTAAGACTGCTTTTCTAAATGGTGATTTAGAAGAGAGCTTGTACATGACACAGCCAGAGGGCTTCGTAGACAGTGGGAGCAGCGGAAGCGTTTGCTAGCTGCTTAAATTAATCTACGGATTAAAGCAGGTATCACAGAGATGGAACATCTGTTTCGATAAAGTTGTTGTTCAGTCGAAAATATTGCAATCTTTAACATAACAATTTCCTCACTTTTCTAATCATCTAAGGATGTTTATCATAAATATAACACATATTACAAGTATGGAAAATATCAATTACCACGTGTTATACATTATAATCAACATTTTGGAAGGAAATTGTATGTTTATTATTTCACACATGATATTGTATGTCTCAACATTCTTCATTGAGATTTTGTGCAGAAAATTATTTCAGGACAAGTATCGGAATCGCAAATTCGCCGTCAAAATGCAGCAAATCAAAGAGTTAAATTCTGGCAGAGATTCAGAAGAGATAAAAAGATTCTAGATATCACCTAAATAACCAGAGATCAACACAAGAATACACAAGAAAAATTAAGCCACAAGAACACCAAACGGCCGCGGATCCGCGGCCGAGTCAGGCCGATCCGTCGTGGATCCGCGGCCGAGTTGGTGGATCCGGTGACGATACTTCTCCAGAAGCTTCATTCCAACTGCCTAGCTTGTTGAAGACGCTCTATTGTAACAACCTTGTTTTGGAAACTTCCCTAGCCTAGCTTCTTGACGAAGCTTGATGACTACCTTATTCTAGAAGTTTCCCTACAACTACCTACCTTCTTGGGGAAGATTGACCTAGCTTCTAGTGGAAAATTGGTGGAAGGCTATAAAAAAAGACCTAAGGCTACATTAAGTTGTTGAGTTGTTGAATTTTAGTAGACATTTAGTACACAATCCAAAACTTAATCAAGATCCAATTCCAAATCAAGATCCAAATCAAGAATCGTTGAGAACAATATCGAGCGACGACATTCAAGATCCTTTACGCGAAGACGATCGTCATCAAGAGCACGAGATCCTCGACAGGTCCAAGTCTCACGGGGATCGAGCAAAGAGAAATTCGACGGAATAGTTACATCTTCAAGAGAACGATCGAGAGCAATTCTTGTAACCTCGGATTGAAGGAAAGTGTAATTAGAAGTTGATTAATAAAGGTGATCATTTGTTAATTCTCGCTTTCTTTAAATTTTCACATTATGAAATAACTAATTGTTGATTCTTCTATTTTCATGATTCGCGAGTAAATCTCCGCTTGCTAAGGATTCGAAGGAATTTAGTTGATCAAATGGTGATGAAATTCTATACGCATCTTAAGTCTTATGAGAATTATGAACTTTAGGAAAAAGAATCGTCAATGACCAAATTTGTAACGAGATCACCGTTCTTGATAATTTCGTTGCAACTTGGGATTAAATGATTGATGATTTTCTTTGCTAAAGGCTAGAATTGAATGGTGATCAATGAAAAGACAAGGGATAGTGAAGGAGAAACCCTAGTTTCTTCAATAGATCCCTAATCTTCATTCATCACCATCGTTCTAGATATAATTCATCAATAGATAAAATGAGTCAATTTTAGTATTCATCATTGCTACTAATTCCTATCGAATCCTACAAGCTATTCTTCAATTTTCTTGATAACTAAATCTTGAACAATTTCTTGAATTTTCTTTCTTGGAAACTATTTCTTAAATTTCTTGAAATAATAACTTCAATCAAATCTTAAAACAATTTGTTGATTTTCTTTACTATTTCTTTCGACTCAACTAAAGCAAGAAAAAATAAATACACGAATCTCAGTGGACGACCCGTACTCATTAACGAACTACAACAACACCGTTATTGATTGCGGCTATAAATTCTTTGATTGTGATTATACTTTTCATATCGAATATACATATCCAACCAAATGATCAATCAAATGGCGTCGTTACCGGGGATGCGTGCATAATTTGTTCGTTCTTGCTATTTGAGTTGAAATATTATTATTCCATCAAAAATTTGAATCAAAACCACATCGTGTGCTTAACGATTAGTGTGTGAATTTTGCAAGGAAATCTGGAATCACTGCAGCAGGGAGAAAATTATTCAGATCATTTCATCTAGGACAGAGGAGCAAAGGGAGCGGCAGTACAAAAAAAATGTTCAAAGAACTGTTCATACGACCGCAGAACCGCGGCAAGAAGTTACAATCCGCGGAGGAACCGCAGCTGTTTTGATGATTTAGGGCTCCAGAATTCTCTGGTATATTCTATACTTTCTTATCTCTCCTCTGATCTGTCCAATAACAACTCTTCTGCAGGATTCTTTGCAAAAATTCGCCGCTCAAAAACAAAATTTGTTGCGTGTTTTGATATTGGTTGTTTTTGTTAGTGTATATGCCCTAGAGGCCATTACTGTATCATTCTAGTTTGTATATTACTTAATGGAAGCTTGGGATATTCACCTTGTATAAACGATCTTGCTCAATATAGTAGTATGCTACTTGGTTTGTTTCTACTTCAATGTGTACATGTGTTTATTTTAGTATATCACCTATACACATTAGTGGAGCCCTTAGGATCTTTGCTTGATTACCAGCGTTTTGATGGCAGTCACACTAGTGGGGGCTGGGTAATCTATAAGCACATCCTTATGCAGGTCCCTAGTCGCAGGACTATCGAGACAGGGCATCGATACTCCGGAGTAGACTAGCGTATGAGCTTCTTATCCCAGTGTGGGAGATGGTCTGTCCCACAGCCATCAGTACGTCGTACTGGAGATAATATGCGGGTACTCGTTGGGTTACGAGTACACTGGACATGACTCATCGGGAACTGTTGGTTAGTACTATACCTATCGTCAGTTATCAGTTCCCAGGTGACATGAGTACAGCTTAATCCGCTGACTTGACACTGTCACTTCGCCTCGAGTGTGTTCCCACTGTACTTAGATTACTACCCTACCACGGCTTAAAGGAGTCGTGCAAACAGGTAGTAGTTGGTTGCAGTCCCGAAGCACTTGGAGGCAGTGACGGTTAGACAGGATTCGTCTCTCCCGGTATTGGGGGTTGACATCGCGCTATGTCTAGGAGAGCCATTAGACGAGTAGTCCCTGGCCAGGGCAAGCGAGATATACTGGTAGGTTTCCAGTGTTATCTCAGGGTGTTCTGGGCTTCACTCCGACACGACTTGTACCGCTATTAGGGGACTGACGTTTACCGCCCCCTGTTCATAACAGAATACTGCTTTTATACCGCCCATTCTTATGCTCGTGTGTTTATAGGTAGGTGCTTTTAATTCGTATTTGTTACATATTTACAGATTACAGGTTTCCAGTACAAATAGTGCAAATCAAGACAAAATCTCCACAGTTACACCAAATACAGAACATCTGTTGACAACAGATAAAAGCCGGGTTCCGGTCATCCATATCCGTCCAGTGCTGCGTACCGGTTCCAGAGACAAGACATATGACAGCGGTCATTCGTGTCTCGGACAAGCACAGAGCACGAGAGGGGCAGCACAAGAATCAATGGGTGCGCGGAGCTCGAGGGAGAAAAGGTCAAAAGTATTATTTTTGTTGCCACTTTGGACCATTGCAAATCTGATGCAACTGTGGAAGCATACTGCAATTTGGTATATGTACAATAACATAGGACAGAGAACCAGGGGAGCTCACAAAATATGGTGGCCCAACTCATCAAGACGGCCGCGGAACCGCGGCCTAAGCAGGCTTAGGCCGTGGATCCGCGGCCAAGTAGTGTCCTCTCTCTGTCGTATTTTGGGGGCAGTTTGGGGACTTCATGTTGAGGCAGATTATTGCCCTAGGTTTTCAGTTCACCACCTATAAATACCCCAGAACTTGCCAAGCTTTTGGTATTCATTCTTTGTTCTTCTTTTTGTTAGGATTTAGTCTTTTTCTTCTTCTTCTTCTTCTTCATCTTTTCTCCATGAAAATTGTAGTGAGAGCTTTTTGAGTGGAAGATCATTGAAGATGAGGGCTTTTGTATCATTCTCTTTTGTTTAACTTCCCCTTGAGATTCTTGCTTTCTCTTGATCTTTCAACCTCTTCATTGAGCTTGAAAGGTTAAGAGTTTGTTATTGATCTCAAGGGTCGTATTTTCTTATGGAATTAGTGCTTCATTTCACATGCGTTCTCTACCCTTCTCTTGATCTTGCAACCTCTTGATTGAGTTTGCAAGTTTAAGGGTTGGCTATTGATCCCATGCTTGTCTTGAGTTCTATGTTCTTGTAATTACTTTCTTGTTCTTTTTATTGCTTATTTATTACTTGCTTTTTATTACCTTACTTTACTTTCTTGCAATTTCATTTCATGCACTTACTTACTTGTAATCTTTTCTTTTCTTTGTTCTTTTCTTTTGCTCTTTGTTGTTCATTTTGTGAATGTTGTAATTATCGTTGTTAAGAATAAATACGGTATTGTAAGTTAAGACTTTCTTTTCTCATTTCCTTTTCCCGTTATTTTCCATTGAACTCCGCCCAAACCATACGCAAGCGCTCCGTTTGGCACCCTACCCTAACAAGGTAACGGTGATTCCTAACCGCGACCGGTTGCGTTCGGTTTGGCCGGAGGCGAAAGCAAGAGACAAGAACGGAAGGACAAGGGTAAATAAGCCGTATTCCACGAATACCGCGCTTAAATCCCCTAATCCACGTTGTTGCCGATTGCTCTAGCTTCAATTGGTCAAGACTCGGCTCAAAGGTTTTGAGTACGGATTTCTTTAGCTTACAATTTCGTATCTTTTTCTTAACAACTTTATACTTGCAAATAATACACTTAGGATAGAATCGAACAAACACATACAAATTCTTTATTGACTCGTCTAAGACAAGAAAGGACATACAACCATCTCCCTGTGGATCGACCCGTGCTCAACCGGCTAGCTGCATAGAGACACCGTCTTGATTGCGGTTAACTTTAATTCTTCCAATCACCCCTTAGGCCCGCCATGCGATGTATCAGACGAACAGACCGGACTTTACGGAGACTGTCACATTCAGGCTCAGTAGGAGTTCAGATGGGTTTCACCTCGTCAGTCTTCTTGTCGGCATCTACCTGGGGGGCCGTTACGCACAGCTAGTGCCGCTTGCGGTCTGTGGTTAAACCCACTGCCAGCGTAGTGTCTAGTCTTTAGAGTCCCACATAGAGAGCTATTCTCCTTTAGGCAAAAGAGTAGAGGTCGCATGGTTTTGCGACAGGGTTCGGTCACATCCGTGCACTTGTGCACGTACAGTGTCCGGACAGTTAACACTAGCGGGCTTTGGTTTAAGCCAGATCCTAGTGTACGTTTTGGGATTGGTTTTATCTCGTTTGTATTCGTGTTCCTCGGAACGCGGATGCGGGTGTGTATGCACAGTTGACAGAGAGACAGAGGCAGGGGATTCTCATTAGGGTTGTTGACTGTTGACTGTTGACTTTTTGCTAAACCCTAATGAGAATATGAAATATAATTAACAATAATATTAAATAAGTATTATAGTGATATGGTTGTTGAGGGGTTGACTTTGTTGACCGGTTGACTAGGTTGGACTAGTTGACCATCATCATGACAATAGCTATCATTTCATGGCAAAGACTTTTGCTTGCTTGTTTATCTTGTGCAAAATGAGTGCATGAAATGATATGGCTATTTTGACTTAAACCATCACATAATACTTGATTGGTATTTTTGTTATGATGACTTTGGATTATGAGAGCCAAAGGGAGAAAAGTCTTGCTCATTCTCTCATTTCCTTTCTCTCTCTTGCTTGAGCTCTCCCTCTTCCTCTTTCTCTCTCTCTAGTCTATGGTTCACTTGTCTCATGTGTTGAGAAGCAAGAACCATAGAGAAAAATCCCAACACACTCTCCTCTACTCACTCTAGTTCATAAGGTTTAGCAAACCAAGTGAACTAGTTTCTTCAAAGTTCGAAGAAGAAGCCAAAGGTAGAAGCTTTCGGGTGGATCGATCTTCGGCGCAAGGAGACGACGGGGTGAAGCCGATCCGTACACCATCAAGAGTTGAAGACGAAGGAGTTCAAGAAAGAAAGGTATAACCCCCTAAACGAGTAGTTAACAACTCCTAGTTAGGTTGTTAGGTAGATAGTTTAACAAAGATCCGTTTTGAGTCCATGTTACCTCCTCTAGAAAAATCGTTTTTCATCATTTCCGCAAGCCCGTAAGTATCGGGAGCGGTAGCATGGACTTACAGTTTTTGCATATTTTAATACGGAAATTAAGGGGCAAAGACCAAATTCAGATTAGGTGGGGATTTCATTACCCTTCCTAAACCCCAAAAATCACAAAACTAGCATCCGCATCACCCTCATTAACTAAAAAATATCTGGAAAAGACTCTAAGGACCGTCGCGCTCAATTAGGAAAGAAGAAGGTCGTGAGTAATCTATTGCTTATCCGCATTTCTTTTGTAGTGTCTAAGGCAAGTGAGTCTAAGGCAAGTCGTTACATAATTAGGCCCGCTACTTACGTAGCGGATACTTCCCACTTACCTGGCACTTACCTGGCCACAGGAGGGATAAAGAGATAGTAGAGGATCTATCCTGTGATTTATCTTCTGGAAGTCTAGGAGCGGTCTAGTGACTTGATCTAGGTGACCGTAGATCTAGGGTTGATTATGCATTTTTTGTGTGATTTTTCAAAATCTGTCTTTTCAAAAAAAAAACAGAAACTAAAACAAACCACTTTCTCTAATTATCACAAACGTTGCCACTTGTGCTAAACTGTTTAGTGCATGCTCGGCTGGACACGGGATTCTAGTGCCCGTCTTGTCCGCGTTTCGTCTATCGACTCCGAAGTCGGTACTTCTACATCTTCTTTTTCCTCACCACCCACCACATCCACCGCGATGGACGGATTTCAATCAAACTTTAATAACACAACTCTGCCACCGCCTGCAGGTGCACAGAACCCACCGCGCATCTCTCTCCAAGAGAGATGCTACCCTATTCAAGGTCCCCTGTCTACTTGTCTTTCTATTCCACCTGCCAATAGGAATAATTTTGAAATTAAACCACATTATATCAAATTTTTACCTAAATTTCACGGTCTCGAGTCTGAAGATGCATACGGTTTTATCACCAAATTTGAAAACGTATATGCTATGATGGACACTTCACAACTTTCTGTGGATGCTATGCGTTTACGTATTCTCCCATTCACTTTGTGCGATTTAGCCGAAAAATGGCTTTATAACACAGCTGCACACTCTATTTCAAACTGGGATGAATTTGTCATAGCATTCCTCAAGAAATTTTATCCAATCATAAGACCGCCCGCGTCCGTAGCGAAATCAATCAATTTACCCAGCTTACCAATGAACAATTTTGGAAGTGTTTTGAACGATTCAAGGATCTGCTAGTCCAATGTCCTCATCACGGAATCCATAGATGGGATTTCTTTCGAATCATATATGAGGGCATTAATCCAACAACAAAGCAGATACTTGAATCCATGTGTCAAGGTAATTTCATGTCTAAAGATGATGGTGAATCTTGGAAATTTTTAGAAGATTTTGCTGAAAAAACTTTGCAATGGGAGAGTGTTAGTCAACCATCATCTAGGGGTGGTATCCATCAACTTGATGTTTCCATAGCAGTCAAAGCCGAAATGGCAGCAATGCAAAAGAAACTCGAAGCTATGGAAAACAAATTTTTATTTGCCTCCCTAAACCAGGTCACACTCCCTAAAACCATGTGTGGATGTTGTTCCGATCCATCACATTTGACGGAAGAATGTCCTTTGAATTCTCCGTTTCAAGGTCAAGAACACACTAATACTGCTTTTCAAAAGCGACCGAGAAACGATCCTTATTCTTCCACTTATAATCAGGGATGAAGGAATCACCCTAATTTTGCTTGGAATCAACACCAAACTCAAAATACGGTTCCAAACCAAAATAACTTTCAAAGGGTCCCTCCACAACAACAGCAACCATTACAACTGAGTCAGCACCCCTTTCAACCACAAAATTTTCAAAATCCGGCCAACACTTCTGCACCGTATAATAATTCTTTGCAATTGGCCGGTACCGATAACTCTTCTTCACTCGAACGAACCTTGGATTTGTTTATGAAACATTTCATCCAAGTGTTGGCTGATATAAGGTCTTCTATCGATGATATAAAGAAGAACTCTGCCTCCCACGGTGAGAGTATTAAGTCAATAGAAGCACAAATGCACGATTAAATGCCGAAATGAGTGCTAGATAGAAAGGGAAACTTCCATCTCAACCCCTACCGAATCCTGGGCATTCACAACACTGCAATGTGAATGCCATTACAACGTTGAGATCTGGAAGAGTGTTGAATAATCAAGTCGGTGAACAGATTGATATTGATAATGATAAAATAATCAATGACACCCCGGCTTCCACTTCCACTTCTGATCCCACTTCGTCTAGTCAACCATCTTCTTCTGATCCTATTCTCTATTTTCCTCAAGGCTCGAACCCTCAGCCCACTTCTTCTAGTCAACCAAAGACGATCCCCACTCTAATTCTGGGATCTGCTCCACCCACACGACCTTCTCCAATGTCGGACCCAGCTCTTATTGCTAAAGCTCCTTATCCAAATCGGTTAAGGGAAAACAAACCAAGTCCACATATGGAGAATATTATGGAAATGTTTAAACATGTTAACAAAAATATCCCTCTCCTAGATGCTATACAACAAGTTCCGGATTATACGAAAATTCTTAAGGACTTGTGCACTAGGAAGAGGAAAACTCAAGTGCCCAAAAAGGTATTCATAACGAATAATGTTAGCACAGCTTTTACCCCACAATTACCAAAGAAACGTAAGGACCCTGGCTGTCCTAAAATCTCTATTTCTATTTGGGGTAAAAATATTAACCGTGCTTTACTCGACCTTGGCGCTAGTGTTAACCTGCTTCCATACTCTGTCTATGAGCAGTTAGGGATTGGAGAGTTGAAACCCGCTCATTGTACTCTCCAGATAGCAGACCGATCCATCTCCAAACTAAGGGGTGAGCTTGAGGATATGTTGATAAAAGTCGGGGAATTTATATTCCCTGTGGACTTTATTGTTTTGGATACACAGCCTGTAGCAAACCCACGGAACCAAATTCCGGTGATTCTTGGTCAACCCTTCCTAGCCACTTCCAATGCTGTCATTAATTGTCGAAACGGTTCCATGAACCTATCCTTTGGAAAAATGACAATTGAGCTTAACATTTACAAGATAGGAAGTCAGCCATCTGAACCCTCTGCTCATATTCTTGATGTCTGCTCTGTCCACAAGATAGCTCCCGAAAGCTGCAAGGTTGATGAACTTTGTTTTGATGATCTCGACGACATTAGCACATCATTGTTTGATCTTGCACATTATAGTGAGGACACCTTTGACGAGTCCACCCCTAAGTTTGAACTTTCTGACTCATCACAAAAGCCAGTCACGCTTTCCGAGTCTGTATCCTTTGCAGGCTATGAACTTCTTCGAGAATCCGAATGTCATTCACTTATCCCACCTTCTATTATCTCTCCGCCGACATTAGATATCAAATTGTTACCTTCTCACCTTAAATATGCATATTTAGGTGAGAATGAGTCACTGACCATGATCATATCAGCTTCTCTAGCCTTAGAGCAAGAGAACGCTCTTTTGATGGTCTTAAAATCTAATAGGCAAGCCTTTGGTTGGACAATGGCTGACATCAAAGGGATTAGTCCCTTGATTGTTGAACATCATATACATTTGATCGATGAAACCAAGCCAACCCGAGAACCACAAAGACGGTTGAATCCCGTCATGAAGGAAGCGGTAAAGAAAGAAATTGTCAAGTGCCATGATAGTGGTATAATTTACCCAATCTCTGATAGCCAATGGGTGAGTCTTATTCATGTAGTCCCTAAGAAGTCTGGCATCATGGTCATAACTAATGTGGCTAATGAGTTGATCCAGACATGCACCCAAACTGGGTGGCGTGTATGTATTGATTATAGAAAACTCAATGCCGCAACGAGGAAAGACCACTTCCCTCTACCTTTTATTGCCAGATGTTGGAACGATTAGCTGGACATGAATATTATTGTTTCATGGACAGATACTCTGGCTATAACCAGGTCCCTATTGCCGAAAAGGATCAAGATAAAACCACATTTACTTGTCCTTTTGGTACCTTTGCTTATAGATGCATGCCCTTTGGGTTATGCATGTTGGGTTGCCTAGCACGGCAGCAAGTTTTTGGGAGGCATCGTCCATGCAAATTTTAAAAATTTGTCGTTCTAGCTAACCCTAACCCTAGAATTGAAATTAGAGAATCTGACGATACAATATATAAACACTTTACAACTAAGTGAATGAGGGAATACAACCTTTGTAGACCGGTCCTTCACTTCTAAAGCTCCATGATGTAATCCCTTCACTGCGAATGGTGAACTCCCGGACTCTAGAGAGGGTTCACTTGAAGAAACGAACAAGCTTGCTCAATATCTTCGAGGCCGAAGATGATCTACGTCGAGGAGACTCGAGCTCATGCAACCTCTTCACTAATTGTGGAATTAGTGAAGCAAACACCTTATACTAAATGGAAAGTAGTAGAGGATGATGAAGTAGGAAGTGGGCTCACTTTAGATTTAATTTTCTCACAATATTTCATCACCTCTCAAAACCCTAGAAAACCTTTTTCTTGAGCTCATGAAGAAGATGAAGAGAGATGAAGAATAATGAAAACTCATGAGGTTAGAAAATCAACCATGGTGAGTATATGACATACCCTAACCCTTGTAGAGAGTTAACCATGGCTAAGTGTAATAGTTGGGTTTATAAATATCTTTAGTAAAACAAAACTTAAGGACTTAGTCAATGGTTAGCAAAGCTTCTCTAAGTTTTTAGCCATGACCAAATGCTACCAATTTTGAATTACTTAAGAAATTAAAACCCTAGATTATCACTTAGCATGGTGTAAGTCATACACACACCCATGAATCATGTATCATCAAGCATGACACAAAACTTTGTACACTTATATATATATATATACACACATGAACAAAATCAAGTGAGAAAAGAAATCACAAGTGAGCCAATACTAGTTAATGTAAATTAATATATCAAATATATAATTATACATTAAATCATTAAATCAATACTTGATTTAATCATCCGGCTATAGCACATATAACCGACTAATATCAAATATAACAACTTATCGAATCAACACTTGATCCGATAACCCGGATATATCACATATACCCGTCCGATATCACATATCGCGAGAATACAATATGATATCACATACTCGTATCAATCTCGATCCCGCACATATCACATATGTGCTCCTACTCCGTTTTGCATGAACCAGGAAACCTTTGTGTCGGACTCTAAAGACTCGTCAATACGTCTGCAGTAGGTGATGATCATATCAAATACCCACAAGCCACAAGCGGTCTGCTAAACGTAATGGCCACCCGGGTATTGAGCGATCAGAAGATCAACAAGCAAGCCTACTCGTACTACCGCGAATCCAATCAGTAACACTACCATACAGTCTGGTCTCTTCGTCTGATATGTCGCATATCAACAGCCTGGGGGTGGTATAACGTCAGACCCCAATAGCCTGATAAGTCATGCCGATGCAAGGTCTATAACGATTCAAGAAACTACTGATAACACTTACCAGTAAATCTCAGCAATCCTGGCCAAGGATTTCCTGTTATGGCCAATCGAGCATAGCGCAACATCAACTCCCAATACTGGGAGAGACGAAACCCCTCCCATCGCTCATTGGCTCCATGTGACTCGGGATTGTACCCAAAAACCACCTTTTTGCACGATCTCTTGACCGTGGTATGGTGGAAATCAAAGCACAGCAGGAATCACACAAGACTCTATGACGATCTCGGGTCTACAGACTAACCTGTATCAGTGTCACCAGAGAACTACTATCCGACGATAGATATAATACCATCTAGGAGTTCTCGGCGAGACCGTTCAGTGTACCCAGTCTCCACTGAGCACCCGTATACCTTTTATGATGTCAAACACCAATGGATGTAGGATCATCCATCGCCCATCATATGGGTCAAGAAGCGCATATTGTAGCGTTTTAAAATAAATAAATAAAATCCTTTAGGTGAATTTTCTGATTTTCGGTAAAATAAAATGTATTTTCCGTAAAACTTAGCCATAATTATTTTTCATCATAAATTTAAAAAGACCTATTTTAACTATATAATTACTAGTACTTGGTATTTATTTAATGACTTATAAATTATTAGTTTACTAAAATATTTTCTGTAATTAATTAAATTCAAATATTTACATAAGCTTTTAAATATACATTAAATTAGTGCAAATTACAAATTTGAATGGGTTAATTTAGCAAAAGTGAGCCATTACATATTGAAATCAAGTGTTTATTATGCAAAATTCATTTCCAAAATTTTCCATGGTTCTAGACTTTTCTAGGATTAACTTAGTAAAGAAAATAAACAAAACTAATTAAAATGTTGAAAAGACTTAAAAGAAGTGTCATTTGAAGAACTTTCTACACAATTCTTCATATCTTTTTCTTTCTCTCTTTTTCTTCATGCCTTGGCCGGCCTCCTCCATGGGCAGCCCCCAATTTTTCCCCTATCACTCTTGCATTAAAAATCATCAAAAATTCAACAAAAAATTCCAAAATAAACATCAAAATCAATATTCAATCTCTACCCATTTTCCATTGACCTATCAAGTTTGGATCTTGGAGCAAGAGAGTCACTTTGGAAGGCTAAGATTTGCATGGTTAATCTCATGTTGTAGAGGTATAATTCTTATCCCAATGATTAATTGTGGTTAAATGCTTTAATCTAGCTTATTTAGATTTTTCTTAATTGATTCTATTTGCAAGTTTAAAATTCAAGAAAGGGTTTCTAAAATAAAGTTAGGGTTCTTATTAATTGAGTGGGGTTATAATAAGTAGTTTAACATTTTTTAGAAATGAAAAATCTAGTATGGTTGATATATTGTAAATTGTTGTTTCAAATTGTTTAAATTAAACAATTTTGCTAACTAGGTTTTTATAAAATAGATATTTTGGTGAGATAAAATTCTAATTAGGGTTTTTATTATTTGATTATGGTGTTAATGAGGAGATTAACATGTTAATTGAGTGTGAAACATAATCTAGTTACAATTTTCTAGCTTTCACTTTAAAATTTTCACAAAATTGCTATTTTTATTAAACTATGTTTTAGAAATTAATTTAAAATGTGGGATTAAAAATATGGTTAGGTCTTTAGCACATCCTTAAGGTTTCATTGAGTGGTTTAACAATTTAAAATATGCAAAAATCAAGTTTAGTAGTGGAATTGTGAATTTTTGCTTAAAAGGTGTTGAAATCGGATAATATTGTTGGAGATAATGCCCTCAGAGTCAATTATTGGATCACAGGTACGTGATTGCGGTGATTGAGGGAGGACCAATCCCGGTAGGACAGTCTTACTCGAGATGATAGTATGCTATCTGGTTTACCTTTATCATCGTGTACTGTTTCAGGTGACCTGACACGTCGCTATTACACGTTGATAGAGCCCCTAGGATTCTTGCTTGACCACCAGCAGTATGAGGGCGATCATATACGTGGGAGCTGGCAGTCTATAAGCATATCCTTAAATGGTCCCTAGTCGTGTGAGTTTCGAGACAGGGCATCGATACTCCATAGTAGACTAGTGTATACAGTCGAGACCCCGACGAGGGGCGGTGGCCGGTCTCACAAGCCACTGGTGTCAGTTGGATCACCTAAGATGTATACAGGTGCTCATTGGGTTATGAGTACACCGGACAGGACTCGCCGGGAACATGCCAGTTGGTCATATACCAGACGTCAGATGGCAGTTCCGTGGTGACATGTGTGCAGGTTAGTTCATCGACCTGGGGATCGTCATTTGTCTTGTGTGAGTTCCCACTGTACTTTGATTACTACCCTACCACGGCTCAATGGAGTCGTGCAAACAGGTTTTAGTTGGGTACAGTCCCGAGCCACATGGAGGCAGTGAGCGTATCTTCAGGGGTTCGTCTCTCCCGGTATTGGGGGTGAGGTCGTGCTGTGTCTAGGAGAGCCATTACACGAAGCCCTCAGCCGAGGCAAGGAGATTTACTGGTAGGTATTCCAGTAGTATCTCAGGGTGTTCTGGGCTACACTCCGACACGACTTGTACCGCTTTTGGGGGTCTGACTTTTACCAACCCCCTAGGCCCGCCATGCGATGCTCATAGACGAACGGACCGGACTGTACGGATATTGTCACTGACAGGCTCAGTAGGGTTGTCGGGCTGAGTTCGCTCACGGACGTCCCTTTTAGTCAATGCCTGGTAGCCCGTTACGTATTGGCTTATACCTCTGACGTGCTAGTGGTTAAATCCACAACCAAGGCGTTGACGAGTCTTTAGAGTCCCCCACATTCAGTTACTCAGCTTTCGGGCGAAAGGTTGTAGAGGCCGTATGGAGATATGGCAAGGTCCGATCAGATACGTGCGGTATTGCACGGATCAGGATCTGACAGTTTGTACTATAGGTCGTATGGTTATATGGCAGGGTTCGATCAGATACGTGCGGTATTGCACGGATCAGGATCGAACAAATATTGCTAGCCGGTTTTGGTATAAGCCGGATTCTAGTATAGTACAGTGGAGATTTTGTCTCATTGCATTTGTATTTCGGTCGAAATACAGATGCGGGTGTGTATGCACAGTATCGGGGTTTTCCTGTAATTTATTACGGGACCAGTTTTCTGAAGTTGCCAGTTTGCTTTTAGTTTCGGCCGATTTCCTTTGTATCGTTCATTGGCCGAAGATTGGTGGAGGAGGGCTTATTTGCATTGTTGCAAATAAGTATTTGTGGAGGGGTTCTTTGCTTATTCTTGTGTCATGATAGTTTTTCATTGACCTTGACTTCTTGACTTCTCCATCATGGCTTGACTTTCATATGACATGGTTTTCATGATGGTTGTGGTGGAGTGAGGTTCTCTTTTGGTGATCATTTCTTTGCATGATTTGGTTGTTGAGTGTTGGTGTTTCTATTGTGATCATTATTCCATATGATAACCATTCCTCTCTCTCTCTTGGTAGATATGAGAATGGCTCCCTTTTTTTTTTCTTGCACCATCTCATTTCTCTCCTTCACATTAGTCTTGTATCATCCCTCCACCAAAATGGCATCTCCATGAACCCCAAAGTGAGACTTGAGTCCTACACAATATTCTACAGCGAATCTTGGGCACGTCGAGTAGCCGGCTTCGTGCCCGAGTTGCCTCGGCATTGAGGTGGGAGCCCGTAAAAGAAGTAGGCGATGTGGTGCACTTCCGGCGACGAGGAGGAGACGGGACATTCCGCAGGAGATCGGGACAACGACGAGAAGACCGGAGGACTCGGATATGTCGGTATACTTCTCTTCCCTATCTAGTTAGTAGCTTGGACTTGTTAATGGTTACGATCCGGATGTTTAGTGCGCGGTGGTGCCGGTTTGCTAAGTCCGCAAAATTAAAGTTTTTCACCGCTTCCGCATTCCGGCGTCGGATTGACGGCCGGGGCGCCGCCGTGCACTTACAGTGGTATCAGAGCCTCGCCATTAACTTCGTCTAGCTTGGTTTAATGTGTTTTACGTTTCCGATCGAACAAAATCCCGAAACCGCATTTTTCAAGCACATCAGTTTCTGTCAAATTTTTTTTGAGTCAAAAAATTTTTCAGGTTGTCTCAGAATGATGTGCAGGGAGTTCTAAGACTACTGCAAAAATTTGGTAAAGTGATCATACCTTACGACCGCGGAAGGGCGGCCACAGCCCCTCATTGGCCGCGCTTCCGTCGCAGGAATGAGGCTTCACTTCACCAATTTCTTTCAGTGGGCTTGTGGGCTTATTTTAGGGATTTTGGGATATTAAAATTGGGCCCAGGTTTTCTGTGTGTGCTACAGTTTTGATTGGGGGCCCACTTGTTAAGGTTTGATCAATCGGAAAATTTTAAACACATTTTTCACAGTATTTACATTATATCTGCGACCGTGAATGTCACTCGATCGGTAAATCCGGTCTAACTGCTATAGCCCGGTTAGACGGATTTGCGAACGTGACTTTCACGTTGATGTTCTATGTTTATGCTGTGATGTTGCGGATCGGTCGTGGGGATAGCCTGGATGCAATGCTAGTACAGTTGTGGTTGTATTATGTACATTTGATATTGCGGGGCGAGCGTCCGACATGTGGACTGTCGTCACTGCCAGTTTGTATTATTCTTTTGGGGCACGACCTGGTTGCGGTCGATGTACCCGTTATATGTATATTTTACTTTCTGTACTAGGATTACCCCGCGGAGGGGTACACGGTTAGCCGGATTCTAGAAGGCAACAAGCCCGCATCTCATGGCATTGAGATGGAGGGGGCTTCATTCTAGGATTGGCGGGCTATTCGCCGCACTCGTAGGGGGTACAGGTTGACCCAGGAGGGGTGCCCAAGTTGCCGGATTCCGTGAAGTGCTGGGTGGTCCATTCACGGCGCTGAAGGGGGCTGCCTCGCTTCAGGTTTTGGCGGGTGACTTGCCGCGCCCGTAGGGGTCTAGGATTTCATTGCACAGGCTATCCACACGACCAGGGGAACGTCGGGTTTCAGTAGTGGCTCTGTGAAACCCGGGGATCCCAGATATCTGTATTGTTTCTGTGATGCTGTACATTTTTCTGTGATGTTGCATTTCTTTCACGCCTTGAGCGAAATATAATATATTGGTATATATATTAGTAGATGTTGTATATGTTTTGCATCCGCGCTAGTCCAGTCCCCGCTCTGTCGTTAGTAAGCTAACCTAACGGGTAATGACGGGACCCAGTGGCGAATGCGGATGGCATATACGTACATCAGTATATTTTCGTTCTTTTTGGTGTGATCAATTGATGGGACTGCATTGATTCGGATCAATGCAAGTTAAAAACAAACCTAATCTGATGTTGTTGGAACACTTTTCAAAAAGCTTTTATTGCAAGGACGTTCACTTTTGTTTTGCATCGTGATATTCAGTTGGAATATCCTGCTCCTCAGTCGATGAGGCAAGGGCCGAGATCCCTTCACCGGGAGTGACCCCTTGGACAAAAAGTTTGCGTCAGGGCATTAACTTCACTATAGCCGATTACTTTTGCTTTGCATCGCGGTATTCATTTGGAATATCCTGCACCCCATTCTACGGGGAAAGAGCCGAGATCCCTTCACCGGGAGTGACCTCTTTAGCAACGATTTTCGTCACTATATTTTTAAAAGCTATCCGTTCCTTCGACGATATCAAGTTCTTTACGTTAAAGGTTTTCGCCAGAAACCATTCGTAGCCCTCCATCAT
Source organism: Agapanthus africanus (assembly GCA_030015575.1). Taxonomy (NCBI): domain Eukaryota; kingdom Viridiplantae; phylum Streptophyta; class Magnoliopsida; order Asparagales; family Amaryllidaceae; genus Agapanthus; species Agapanthus africanus. Next base: position 218,399,391 of record JASDDO010000006.1, read on the forward strand.
TTCAGTTAAATATTCGGTAGTATTCAAGCTATGTATTTTGACCTCACGCCAAGGCATAGTGATTGGTAGCTGCCGGGTATTTATCTGTTGCATAGATAGATGCGTTGGTTTGGGACAGTCGTACTACTATTTTGGCCTACGTCAAGGGTATGTACGGGTGGATTCAAATTAACCTGGATAATGATGGGTAGAACTTGACATGTGACTTATGATATTTTGACCTCACGCCAAGGTCATAAGAGCATGGGGCATAAATTACATCGGGAGTTTCAAAAGAACTGAAACCTGCCAGATATGCGCATACCTTCTGGAGTGTGACACCGTGAGCGGATTCCGTCACGTTGTCATGCGATGATAGTTGGATCCCGATTCCCACTGATGAGTTAGTTTACTCCTCGGGTAACCCCGACTAATTCTTCTTTCAGGTTTGGAGGAGAATTTGAGGTACAGTGGGAGGTTTCCAGATTAGATAAATTGGTAACCATTCTGATCTAGGTTAGAGTGCACGCTGAGTGTTTCTTTTCTCTCTCTCTTTGGCAGCGACCATTGACCCGACCCTAAGACTTTGACTCAGTGACCAAGTTGACCGAACCTTCTTAAACACCAGCTTTTGGATTGTCAGAGTTGCAAACCTCATTGCCACTCCTACTTTTACCCTTTTCTCCAGGACACCCCGTACTACTACGAACGTCCACTTCCATTGGACAAAACCATCGTATGGTTAGATACGAACTCGAAGGGATTTATTCGAGGATGGTTTCCGGTTCTGGAGAAAACGGATAAGACTATTCAGTTGTCTTTTCCTTTTACCCTCTCTCAGGTTACGAGTACTCCTTGGTTTAGGGGTAGTACACCTATTACGCAAATTGGATTGTCTTCTTCCAAACCTTAGGCTGGTGCCGACCGGTAGGGAATGATGAAAACCAATTAGCATAACAATGGTGTGCAGAAGGTAGTAAGTTAAGACAAAGTAAGGGAGTAGTAAGAGGGCAAAGTAAATTGCAACAGATATTCACGACCAAACCAAGTATTCCTTCGCCAATCCTAAATCACCTTTGTATTTCTCCAGAACATTCCGTATCACTACGAAGATCCACAGTTTATTGGATACTCCATCGTATGGTTATATACGAACTCGAAAGGAACTTGTTCCAGTTCGGGGATGGATTCTGGTTCAGGAGAAATAGGAATAAGAGTTATTCAGTTGTCTTCTATCTTCACCTTCTCTCACATTGCGAGTGTTCCTAGGATTGGGACAGTACACACATTATGCTTATTGGATAGTCTTCTTCCAAACCATAGGCTGGTGCCGAACGGTAGGGAAGGAAGAAAACCATTTGGCCTAAAGGGGTGTGCAGAAGGTAAAGACTAAAGACAAATGAAGGGATTTGGAGAGGTGGCAAAGAATTACACGGTTACAGTTGTGAATCTGGATAATGGAAGAGGCATTACTAGGAATACCAGGATACCCTATCGAAACATTTCGATGTTTCAGTTTCACTGTGTAATGTTAAAAGAAAACTGATTTCCCAGTTAGACACTTACTCCAGGGTATGTATTTACCAGGTTTGATTCTCACATCTGTATGGTTTTACAGATGATGAGTGGGAGTAGGTTATTGGGAATTGGGTGATCATCCTCATTATATCGGGATTCGTTGTAATCGGTGATATTTGAGGAAATCACCTGGGCTGTTTGCCGGTCGGCAAATATTTGGTTTTGAATATCCGCAGTTATGCACCAATTTCAAATTGATATATCTGTACGTCTATTTTCATAGAGTGAGATATACCTTTCCGAAATTATGTCTATGACATTTACCTGTATCAGTGGATGGTTAGGTAAGGAGCATTAAACATCGGTGTAATTCTTCTTAACCATAAGTACAGTTTTCAACCTACGACACACAGTAAATGAGTTATCAGACTCAAGGGACTTATACAGGGTATTGTATGTTGTCCAGAGTCCATCAGGATAGAGGGGTTGGTCCTCGTACTATATTCGGTTTACTTATGACTTCTCTATTTTTTTGGACAGGTGTTTCGCGGAAACACAGGGTCCGAATTTTGAGAAGTTATAGGTATTTGAATTGAGTAGAGAACCAGGTGTAGCAAGTATCGGGATTCTTCAAAGAGATCGAAGAAATAGATACTTGTGTATGGTATTCAGTTGATAGTAATGATTAAGAGATCTTGCTTCTCTTTCAGGTTACTCATAATTGGAAGCATTCCTAAGTTGAGTAACGCTGATCGGCCTCCTTCCATTTAGTTGACATGCACTGGGGACAGCTGCATGATTTGAATCTGGTTCAATTAAATCAGTGCCTCTGGTCCTATATGGGATATAGAACAGTTCGTATCTTAACGATATTAAGGTACGGGGAGTTGTCCGGCTTATGATTAAAACCAGACACTGGACAACTCAAGGCACGTTTCTGTAATGGCTGTTTGTGGGTTGACCCAGGCTATGACGAGGGTTGACTTTCTACCATCTGGATGAACAATAGCAATATTGTTCTATACTCGCCACAGTTTTATTAAAAATGGACTTTTTCAGAAAAACAGTAGTGGGAGTATGGTAGAACTGGAAGTGATTCCAGAACCACAAACGATTACAAAAGATTTGATAAGGAACCTAAAGATTCAATCTGGATTGACATTCCATTGACCACTCCGCAGATGAGGTGGGTAACTTCAGGCACCCGAGAGGTACTACGGTAGCCTCAAGTACGGTGACAGGGAAGTTCTTGTTTACCCACTATTACCATTGCTGTTGTTCCAGGTTACGAGACCCGACAGGAGGATGAGTATAGCGTCGTTCTGAACTCGCTTCAGAAGTGTACGTGTATATGACTCTGCCAGAGGGTTGTTGTAGACAGTGGGAGCAGCGGAAGCATTGGTGGACAGGTAGCTTATGTCTATTTATAGACTAAAGCGGATATAGCGGAGATAGATCATCTATTTCTGACGTGACAGTCATGGGTTTGACTTCATTAGAATAGGGGATAGATCTGTTGAGAAGGTAGTAAGGTGTGATGTCATGATATTTGGATGACATACACAAAGTAGGAAAAGAAACTCCTATACTACAATCGGTTATACTTTGGTCGTCACACAGTGGTTTCTCCACAAAGGAAATGGATTTTATATCAGACATACTGGTTACTAGATCTATGGTTTTAGATCTAGATTTGGGCGGTTTCCCAATCAGGGTACTTGACAGCATTCTAAGAGTATTTAGAATGGACGACTCCATGCACGGTAGTGTACCTGCAAAAGATGGAGTCACCCTCTCTAAAGGTGTCTTACAGACTAAAGGGGAGAGGGACGTGCATGATTGGCAGATCACTTGCTCAGGCAATTGAGTCAATCATGAGATGTCAAGTACCACACCAGATGTTGTTCTTGCACTAGATGCAATAAGTTGACATTGATCCAATTCTGGAGAAACAGTCGGAAGCAGTTTTAGAACATAAGTGAATGTTCTAGGGATATGATAACGACAGCCTCATTCGTGAGACAGTTATCATTCCAGGCTTCCAAGGTGACATGGACGACAAGGAGGTTGTCAGAGTTATAGTTTTCCCTCTGACGAGGGGCAGTATTTTGGACAGGTGGTCCAAGGCAATACTGAGGGAGGCATGGCGCAGGATACGGATTAAGTTCAGTTGACGATACAGTCTAAGAAGTTTGGATTTGTAGTTCATTTATGAGCTGTGTCCCATCAGACATCCAGACACATTCTAAGACAGGTATTGCTCATTTCGGGAGATGGGTTTCTCCGCGAACTTGAGATATAGAGAGACATAGAAAGAGACATCAAGGCGGATCCACTCACTGAGGCTATTCCTCGAACGCAATAGTTTCGCAAACGAGCTTTGTGAGACTGACTAGTAGAGGAGTTGGGTGTTCGGTATCACACAGGCTGTGAGTATGCGACATCGCAATAATTAGCCTTGAGTGCAAGTGGGAGATTGTTGGAGATAATGCCCTCAGAGTCAATTATTGGATCACAGGTACGTGATTGCGGTGATTGAGGGAGGACCAATCCCGGTAGGACAGTCTTACTCGAGATGATAGTATGCTATCTGGTTTACCTTTATCATCGTGTACTGTTTCAGGTGACCTGACACGTCGCTATTACACGTTGATAGAGCCCCTAGGATTCTTGCTTGACCACCAGCAGTATGAGGGCGATCATATACGTGGGAGCTGGCAGTCTATAAGCATATCCTTAAATGGTCCCTAGTCGTGTGAGTTTCGAGACAGGGCATCGATACTCCATAGTAGACTAGTGTATACAGTCGAGACCCCGACGAGGGGCGGTGGCCGGTCTCACAAGCCACTGGTGTCAGTTGGATCACCTAAGATGTATACAGGTGCTCATTGGGTTATGAGTACACCGGACAGGACTCGCCGGGAAAATGCCAGTTGGTCATATACCAGACGTCAGATGGCAGTTCCCTGGTGACATGTGTGCAGGTTAGTTCATCGACCTGGGGATCGTCATTTGTCTTGTGTGAGTTCCCACTGTACTTTGATTACTACCCTACCACGGCTCAAAGGAGTCGTGCAAACAGGTTTTAGTTGGGTACAGTCCCGAGCCACATGGAGGCAGTGAGCGTATCTTCAGGGGTTCGTCTCTCCCGGTATTGGGGGTGAGGTCGTGCTGTGTCTAGGAGAGCCATTACACGAAGCCCTCGGCCGAGGCAAGGAGATTTACTGGTAGGTATTCCAGTAGTATCTCAGGGTGTTCTGGGCTACACTCCGACACGACTTGTACCGCTTTTGGGGGTCTGACTTTTACCAACCCCCTAGGCCCGCCATGCGATGCTCATAGACGAACGGACCGGACTGTACGGATATTGTCACTGACAGGCTCAGTAGGGTTGTCGGGCTGAGTTCGCTCACGGACGTCCCTTTTAGTCAATGCCTGGTAGCCCGTTATGTATTGGCTTATACCTCTGATGTGCTAGTGGTTAAATCCATAACTAAGGCATTGACGAGTCTTTAGAGTCCCCCACATTCAGTTATTCAGCTTTCGGGCGAAAGGTTGTAGAGGCCGTATGGAGATATGGCAAGGTCCGATCAGATACGTGCGGTATTGCACGGATCAGGATCTGACAGTTTGTACTATAGGCCGTATGGTTATATGGCAGGGTTCGATCAGATACGTGCGGTATTGCACGGATCAGGATCGAACAAATATTGCTAGCCGGTTTTGGTATAAGCCGGATTCTAGTATAGTACAGTGGAGATTTTGTCTCATTGCATTTGTATTTCGGTCGAAATACAGATGCGGGTGTGTATCCACAGTATCGGGGTTTTCCTGTAATTTATTACGGGACCAGTTTTCTGGAGTTGCCAGTTTGCTTTTAGTTTCGGCCGATTTCCTTTGTATCGTTCATTGGCCGAAGATTGGTGGAGGAGGGCTTATTTGCATTGTTGCAAATAAGTATTTGTGGAGGGGTTCTTTGCTTATTCTTGTGTCATGATAGTTTTTCATTGACCTTGACTTCTTGACTTCTCCATCATGGCTTGACTTTCATATGACATGGTTTTCATGATGGTTGTGGTGGAGTGAGGTTCTCTTTTGGTGATCATTTCTTTGCATGATTTGGTTGTTGAGTGTTGGTGTTTCTATTGTGATCATTATTCCATATGATAACCATTCCTCTCTCTCTCTTGGTAGAGATGAGAATGGCTCCCATTTTTTTTTTCTTGCACCATCTCATTTCTCTCCTCCACATTAGTCTTGTATCATCCCTCCACCAAAATGGCATCTCCATGAACCCCAAAGTGAGACTTGAGTCCTACACAATATTCTACAGCGAATCTTGGGCACGTCGAGTAGCCGGCTTCGTGCCCGAGTTGCCTCGGCATTGAGTTGGGAGCCCGTAAAAGAAGTAGGCGATGTGGTGCACTTCCGGCGACGAGGAGGAGACGGGACATTCCGCAGGAGATCGGGACAACGACGAGAAGACCGGAGGACTCGGATCTGTCGGTATACTTCTCTTCCCTATCTAGTTAGTAGCTTGGACTTGTTAATGGTTACGATCCGGATGTTTAGTGCGCGGTGGTGCCGGTTTGCTAAGTCCGCAAAATTAAAGTTTTTCACCGCTTCCGCATTCCGGCGTCGGATTGACGGCCGGGGCGCCGCCGTGCACTTACAAATATTGCAAACTAGAATTTTCAATTTAAGACAAATTAGTGTGATAAAAATATAGTAATGGTTTATATAATCTAGTTATGTTATTTAATGAATATTATGACTATTAGTTTCATTTAAACATCAAGTTTTGAAGTAAAACGGTAAACTGATGTTTTCTAGGTTTTTGCGAAATAGGACGATTTGATCGATTTTAAGGTTTCGATGATTTAAACCATGTTTTATATTATAAACAAGGAGTTTCGAAACTGCGAGTTGTTTTTGGTGTTTTATCTCGATCAATCGGCGTTTGTACGCCGATATCGAGCGATATTTGGTTCTTTTGCATGAGCGGGTCATAGGTTTTAACCTATGCACGTTCGTGCGCTGTTTTGGTTTTGTCCGTGATTTGGTTTACGATATTATACATGTTTGCGTATAGGTACCCCTCACGTGGACTTCGGAAGATAAAGAAGAGGATGGCGGCATCGACTTCGGCAGATAAGGGCCAGGTGAGTAGATGTATATCTACGGGGGAAGTCGGGTGGATGGCGTTTAGCACCCCCGCAAACGTAGAATAGGGATATTACTTACAGTTATTAGGAAGTCGGACGTGACCTTAGGTTCTTGGCGAGTAGGATCCTATTAAAGACTTTATGTTGGACTAGATTGATTTAGAAAGACTTAACCATAAGGATGACTGCCTTAGAGGGAATTCGTAGGTTTCAGGTAGATACACACACACGTACACACATACATTTGACTTGGTGTACATGTATATATATATATATATATATATATATATATATGATTGTATGTAGGTTTCTATAGGGGTGTGTGTGTGTGTGTGTATATATATATATATATGTTAGTTATGTATATGCCCTAGAGGCCATTGTTGTACATATGATGTATATTATAATGGATGCTTGGATATATATAGAGAGGACTTTCTTGCTCGTCATAATAGTATGTTATTTGGTTTCACTTTATCTTAACATGTTTACTGTTTTACTCTCACATGTTGATAAAGCCCTTAGGATCTGTACTCGACTACCGAGACTATGATGAGATCATACTAGTGGGGCCACGGTAGTCGATGAGTACATCCTATAACTATTCCTAATCGAGGGAATATCGAGACAGGGCATCGATACACCGGAGTAGACTAGCGTATACGCATCTTGACCCATTTGATGGGCGATGGATGATCCCATATCCATCGGTGTTTTGACATCAAGGATCGTGTACGGGTGCTCAGTGGAGACTGGGTACACTGGACGGACTCGCCGAGAACTCCCAGATGGTGATATACCACACGTCAGATGGCAGTTCTCCGGTGACACTGGTACAGGGTAATCTGTAGACCCGAGACCGTCATAGAGTCTTGTGTGATTCCCACTGTGCTTTGATTTCCACCTTACCACGTCTAAGAGGGCGTGCAAAACGGTGGCTTTTGGGTGCAGTTCCGAATCACATGGAGGCAATGAGCGATAGGAGGGGATTCGTCTCTCTTGGTATAGGGAGTTGATGTTGTGCTGTGTTCGATTGGCTATAACTGGAAGTCCCTGGCCAGGGCTGATATAGAGATCTACTGGTAAGTGTTATCAGTAGTTTCTTGACCCGTTATGAGCCTCACATCGACATGACTTATCGGTTACTGGGGTCTGACGTATACCACCCCTAGACTAGATATGCAACATATCAGACGAAGAGACCGGACTGTATGGGAGTGTTACTGATTGGATTCACAGGAGAATGTACGTGATAGCTTGTTGATCTTCTGATCGCTCAATACCTGGGTGGCTGTTACGTTTAGCTGACCGCTTGCAGCTTGTAGGTGATTGATATGATCATCACCTGCTACCGGCGTATTGATGATTCGTTAGAGTCCTACACAAAGGTTTCTTGACTCAGGCAAAACGGAGTAGGGGCACATATGTGATATGTGCACGACCGAGGATAATGCGATATGAGATACCGTATTATATTCTCGTGATATTTAGATATGAGCCGGGTCATCGGATCAAGTGTTGATTCGATGAATCGGTACATGATATATTAGTCGGTTATATTCGATATAGCCCGATTGTCGGATCAAGTATTGATTCGATAATTTAATGTATAATAATATATATGATATATTGCATTACATTATCTAATATTGGCTCACTTTATTATTTCATTTTCTCACCGGGTAATACATTGATATATATGCGATATATGTTAATTGTATTATTTTCTTTTGTTACAAATATATAATATATATGTGATATATATATTGTAACATGATATGATTCCTAATGAAACATGTTTAGTGGAGATTAAATAAGGTTAGGGTTTGAATTGGGTTAGATCTTTCATACACCTTCTAGAAGGTTTTTCTTTTATCATGAGAAAGATATTATGTTGATATTTTCTTATGACTCATTGTTTAACCCAACCCAAACCTTAGCCCTAGTTAATTCTCTACAAGGGTTAGCCTAGTCATAGTTGACCATGGTTACATTATTAATCATATATCATTTCATTATTCATCATAAAAGGATTATGCATTATTTTTCTTCTTCTTCTTCAACCTTGAACTTTGAGAAAGCTTACTAGGTTCTCATTTTGTGATGATTTAGTGTGAGAATTTGATATAAAAAGAAAGCATAAATACTACTCCATCATCCTCATCTAATCTAGCCAATTAGATTAGGGTGTTCACCTCATTAGAGAGAGATAGCTTGAGTTAAAGAAACTTCGAGGTAGATCATCGGAGAAAAGGAAGACTACGAGCTAGCATGGATCGTTCGAGTTGTGGAGCCTCTCTTGAGTCCGGGAGATCGTGGATCGCGGCGAAGGGACTTCTACTCGGAGCTTATGAAGCGAAGGAGCGGACTACAAAAATTGTAATCCCTCACACTTAGTTGTAAAGATGTTTACTTGCATGTTAAACCCTAATAATCTAGCAAAGATCCCGGCTTTGGGTTGTTCGGCAAGTCTAAATTTTTATTCGGGCATGGTTGATGCCTTATAGACCTTCATAAGAGTGCCTAGGAACCCTACAGTGGTATCAGAGCCTAGCTAGAGCATTAGGCGACGTGTATACGAAGTTAAAACTCCGATCGAACCCCGGAACGTCGATTTGACCCCCTCTCTGGACAATTTTTAAACATGTGATTTTTTCTGTATTGAAAATACCTAAAAAAATCAGCAGGGAATTATAAGTATCACAGTGAAAAACGAGGAGCTAAACCGTACGGACCGCCGCGGAACCGCGGCCATACCTTGCTTAAGCCGCGGATCCGCGGCCGTACAGTTTGGTTTGACTTTTCTTTTGGCACAGTGATGACCGTAGCTGCTAGTTCATATTTCTGGGTATTTTTAATCTGACTCAAGTGTTGAGTGTTCTGGGGATTATTTTGAATTCGTTGATTCGTTCGGAAAATTTAATTTCGTTCTGTTTTCCGGATATTTTAGAAACTGTTAAAATGTTCGAACGGATATCATGAACTCACTTTTTCCCGACGCGAAAAACTTTCAAGTGTTGAATTTTTCTTGAGTTTAAATCTTTCGGAAAAACGTGCAAGTAACGCGGTGGACCCTCTAGAAGAACACAAACCTTAACTCGATTATGTGACCGTCTGAACTGCCTCTAAACCTTAGGGTTTGGGGCAGTACGGCGTTCCACATGTGAGGTGTTGGCTTGACCCTTCTACGGCTGGACCATTGGTACTGTGATGTATTTTGGGACTTTTTGAACTCCGCTCAAGTGTTGAGCTATTTAGGAAATCTTGGGTATTTGATTATTCGATCGAAAAGTTTAATACTGTCTATTTATCTGGAATGTGATACAATATGTGGAATTCATATAGTTAGGCATGAAATGCGAAGTATGTGATATTTCGGATTTACGATGTCTAAAGTGATTGTGGATTCCAAATGTTGTAGTTTTACAATTTCTTTTTTGTGACCGTAAACGTAGTATATGGTGTATCGCCGGCTTCGTTGCTATACATCAATGACAATCGGGATACGCATACTTGCTTACGTTGATGATATGAGATATTATGTGTTGCTGCGATGTGTTATATTGGATCGTCGTGTTCTGAATAGCCAGGGGTTTTATGTGAGATGGGGGTTTTTATTTTCATTCATGTAAAATTCATTTGTATGTAATATTCTTTTATTGGGGCACATCCGGGATGAGGTTGATGTCACCAGTGTATATTATTTACTTTTCCGCATTAGGTAGACCCAAGGAGGGGAGCACAAGTAACCGGGTTCTAGGGTATAGTGGGAGGCCATCTCGAGGAGTCGAAACCGGGTCTTCTAACCCTAGAATTGGCAGTGTTACTTGCCGCTCTCGTAGGGTTCTAGGGATGTGGGTTTGGCTATTCATCGTGACCGTGGAATCCGTGTTTTATACAGGCTCGTATTAAAAACACGGACATCCTAGTATATCCAATATTTCATATATGTTCTTCTGCTGCAATGTTCTGTGATGAGATCATATTACTGCCTGAGACGAATGCTTATACTATATATATATGCTGATATATAAATATTACTGCTTTTGTTTCTTCTGTGATGCTTAGGAAGCATAAGCTGATGGGATTTATTAACGAGATTAATAAAAAGAAAAGAAACCTAAAAGATGTTGTAGAATCAAAACTTTATAAAAGGGTAGCTACAGTTTTGCTTTGCACAGCGGTATATATGATATACTCTGCACCTTATTCGATGGGGAAAGAGCCGAGATCCCTTCACTGGGAGTGACCTCTTTAGCAAAACTGGCAGATGCTACAAACTCGCGGTTTAGTTTTTAACAGCTTACATAGTTCGTGCTTTGCACAGCAGTATATACGATATATCCTGCACCTTATTCGATGGGGAAAGAGCCGAGATCCCTTCACCGGGAGTGACCTCTTTAGCGAAACTTGAAAAGCCTAAAAAACACTCATTTTCAAAAACACTCGATTCTACGACGATATCAAGTTCATTACGCGTAGTCCTCCGTCATTTCAGATAAGTACCACTTAATATTCGTGCTACGTTTTTTAACCATGTTAAGGCGTAGTGTGCGGTAGCTAATTAGTACTTATCTGCTAAAACATATGATGTGATTGGATTAAGGTAGTCATACGACTTTGTTGACCATGTTAAGGGTCGTACGAGTGGGTTTAATTCAATTGGGAAATGACGGGTTGAACTTGGCTAGCTCTTATGATTTGTTGACCATGTTAAGGTCATGAGTTGCTAGGGGTAAAAGCATTATCGGGAATTTCAAGTGTTGAAATTTGCAATGAGATTGCATACCTTCTATGAGATAGATGGATCCTGATACCCACTGCGAGTAAAAGTTACTCCTAGGAGAATTTTACACAGGACAATTAGCCGATCAAGTAGGTGTCTAGAAAGGTGTTAACGAGGTTAAACCTATGGGAAAACGAGGTTTATTTTAATTAGGTACGTGCGAAAGCACGAAGAACCTCCCTCAAGTACCGACACTGATCTGGCTGAAAGATTGACGAAATTGTAGGGTGTAATTAATCCCGGCTAATCTTACCTTTTAGGGTTTGAACGAAGATTTGATAAAAACAGTGGGAGACATCCTGATTAGATAAGATAATAACCAATCTAATCTTGCAAGAGCATACGCTAAAGTCTTTTCCTTCTCTCTCTCTCCAGGTAGCGACCATGTCAGGACTTAATCAAGATAATAATATGGATGTATTGACTGAACCCGCTTATTATACTGAGCAGGGGATCGTTGGTCCCGTTCTTTCTTATAAGAGTTATAAGACTGATCAGGAAACAGGAGAATATCTGGATTCTCATACCGCCCAAACAAAGAACATGCATGCTGATGCATCTTCTTCAGGTGTGTTAGTTATTGAGAACTGTTTCTCAGTTCACCCTACGTCCTGGGTATTAGATACCGGATCGGGATCCCACATATGTAAATTATTACGTGGGCTACGTAAAGGTAGAGAACTGGGAAAAGGTGTTCATTCCGTACAAGTAGGGAATGGTGCAAGTATTACAGCCAAAGCAGTTGGCGAATATCACCTTGTATTACCAAGTAGTAATATATTGATTTTGAACGAATGCTATTATATACCGAACATGATGTGCAACATTATATCAGTTTCTTTATTAAGTAAAGAAGAATATAATTTTGTAGTACAGGATAATGTTATGAACATATTCCTGAATCAAAAGATGATTGGATCAGGCTCATTACATAATGGCATATTCATTCTCAATCAAAATACAGTCCTTAATATACAAAACACACACAAGAGCAAGAGTTCAGAAATGAACGAATCCTTCTTATGGCATTGTAGACTTGGTCATATCAATGCGACACGGCTAGCTAAGTTACATAAGGATGGATATTTGAAACCGTTCGAATTATCATCTTATGATACTTGTCATTCATGTCTCAAAGGAAAAATGACCAAAACTCCGTTTAGTGGACACGGAGAAAGAGTTACGGAACTCTTAGGACTGGTACATAGTGATGTATGCGGACCCTGTAAGTCCACGTTGCGACCCCCGGTGCTTACGGGGAGGCGGAAACGGTATAAAAAACAAATTTTTATCGCAAGAGGCAACATGGACTAAACAAGGTCGGGATCGTGTCTAAACTAAACTAGCAAACTTGCTAAAGAGATTTAGCTACTCGGATGAAGATGGTTATACCTAGCTTGTCTTGAACTCCTTCGTCTTCAAGCTCCGGTTGTGGTCCGATGGCTCCTTCTCGTCGTCTCCGTACGCCGAAGATAGATCCACTTGAAAGCTCCAACCTTTAGCTCCTTCTTCGTTCTTTGAAGAAACTAGTTCACTTGGTTTGCTAAACCTAGTGAACTAGAATGAGTAGAGAAGAAATAGAATGGGATTTTATCTATGGTTCTTGATTCTCAACACATGAGAGATATGAACCATAGAGTCAAGAGAGGGAGCAAGAGGATGAGAGTGAGAGCAAAGTGAAGAGCTCAAGAACAAGAGAGAGAATGAGCAAGAAAGAATGAGGCTCTCTTTTGTCTCTCACCCTCTCATAATCCAAAGCAATGATAACTCATCATATCAAAAAAGTCTTATGTGTGATGGTTGAAGCAACCATAACCTTATCATGTCATGCACTCATTTTACTCAAATGAACAAGCAAGTAAAAGTCTTTGGCATGAAATGATAGCCATGGTTATCATGATGGTCAACTAGTCAAGCCTAGTCAACAAAGTCAACAAGTCAACAAAAGTCAACAAGTCAACAAAGTCAACAAAAGTCAACAACCAAGTCACCATAATACTTAATTAATATAATAGTTAATCACATATCATATTCTCATTAGGGTTGAGCAAAAAGTCAAAAAGTCAACGGTCAACTGTCAACAACCCTAATGAGAATCCGCTGTCTGTGCCTCCCTGTCAACTGTGCATACACACCCGCATCCGCGTTCCGAGGAACACGAAAGCAAACTGGACAAATCCAATCCCATAAGGTACACTAGGATCTGGCTTAAACCAAAGCCCGCTAGTGTAAATTGTCCGGACACTGTACGTGCACAAGTGCACGGATGTGACCGAACCCTGTCGCAAAACCATGCGACCTGTCGCAATACCATGCGACCTCTACTCTTTTGCCTAAAGGCGAAAAGCTTTCTGTGTGGGACTCTAAAGACTCGACACTACGCTGGCAGTGGGTTTAACCACAGACCGCAAGCGGCACTAGCTGTGCGTAATGGTCCCCAGGTAATGCCGACAAGAAGACCGACGAGACGAAACCCATCTGAACTCCTACTGAGCCTGAGTGTGACATTCTCCGTACAGTCCGGTCTGTTCGTCTGATACATCGCATGGCGGGCCTAGGGGGCGGTAAACGTCAGTCCCCCAATAGCGGTACAAGTCGTGCCGGAGCGAAGCCCAAAACACCCTGAGATAACACTGGAAACCTACCAGTATATCTCGTTTGCCCTGGCCAGGGACTACTCATGTAATGGCTCTCCTAGACACAGCGCGATGTCAACCCCCAATACCGGGAGAGACGAATCCTGTCTAACCGTCACTGCCTCCAAGTGCTTCGGGACTGTACCCAACCACCACCTGTTTGCACGACTCCTTTGAGCCGTGGTAGGGTAGTGATCAAAGTACAGTGGGAACACACCCGAGGCGAAGTGACAGTGTCAAGTCAGCGGACTAAGCTGTACTCATGTCACCTGGGAACTGATAACTGACGATAGGTATAATACCAACTAGTCAGTTCCCGACGAGTCCTGTCCAGTGTACCCGTAACCTAACGGGCACCCGCATACTATCTCAAGTACGACGTACTGACGGCTGTGGGACAGACCGTCTCCCACACTGGGATGAGAAGCGCATGCGCTGGTCTACTCCGGAGTATCGATGCCCTGTCTCGATAGTCCTGCGACCAGGGACCTGCATAAGGATGTGCTTCTAGATTACCCAGCCCCACTAGTGTGACGGCCATCACATCGCTGGTAATCAAGCAAAGATCCTAAGGGCTCCACTAATGTGTATAAGCAATATACAAAGATAAACACATGTACACATTGAAGTAGAAATAAACCAAGTAGCATACTACTATTTTGAGCAAGATTGTATATACAAGGTGAATATCCCAAGCTTCCATTAAGTAATATACATACTAGTATGATACAGTAATGGCCTCTAGGGCATATACACTAACAATCTCCCACTTGCACTAAGGCCATGTACTGGCGTATCGAAGACCTATCATCTCGATCAGCCGCTCGAACTGAGTCTGGGGTAGGGCCTTGGTGAATGGATCTGCAGTGTTGTCTTCTGAAGCGACTCTCCGAACCTTGATCTCCTGGCGATCCACGATCTCCCTGATCAGGTGATACCGCCTCAAGATGTGCCTGGACCTCTGATGGGACCTGGGTTCCTTCGCTAAAGCTATAGCCCCGTTGTTGTCGCAATACAGAGGTATTGGATCAACAATGGACGGAACCACCTGAAGTTCTTTCAAGAACTTCCTCATCCAGACAGCTTCTTTTGCGGCATCAGATGCAGCGATGTATTCCGCTTCCATCGTCGAGTCTGCAACGGTTTCCTGTTTGGAACTCTTCCAACACACCGCCCCTCCATTGAGGGTGAAGACAAAACCCGACATGGACTTGGAATCATCCTTGTCACTCTGGAAGCTGGAGTCAGCAAAGGCCTCGATCTGGAGGTCCTTTCCGCCATACACCAAGAACATCTCCTTAGTCCTTCTCAGGTACTTGAGAATGTTCTTTACCGCTATCCAATGTTTCTCCCCAGGGTTTGACTGATACCGGCTTACCACACTCAGTGCATAAGCTACATCCGGTCTGGTACACAACATCGCATACATTATAGAGCCTACCGCAGAAGCGTAGGGTATAATAGACATGCGATCCCTCTCCAAATCAGTCTTGGGAGACATCTCTTTAGAGAGGGTGATCCCGTGACAAGCCGGTAGGTTACCGCGCTTGGAATCTTCCATACTGAATCTCTTCAGTATGGTGTCGATGTACCTGGACTGTGAAAGTCCTAATATCCTCTTGGATCTGTCACGGTAGATCCGGATACCCAGAATGTATGAGGCATCACCCAGGTCTTTCATGGAGAACCTGTGTGACAAGAACCCCTTGACAGATTGTAGCATAGGAATGTCATTTCCTATTAAGAGAATGTCATCCACGTATAAAACGAGGAATACTGCAGTTCTCGCTACAAATCTACTATAGATGCATGGTTCATCTGGATTTTTGATAAAGCCAAATTCTTTGACTGTCTCATCAAAGGAGATGTTCCAACTCCGCGATGCCTGCTTTAGTCCATAGATGGACTTAAGCAACTTGCACACCTTTCCGCTGCTCCCACTCTGAATGAAACCCTCTGGCTGGTCCATATAGACACACTCCTCTAAATTTCCATTTAGAAAAGCTGTCTTTACGTCCATTTTCCAAATCTCATAATCGTGGAAGGCAGCAATGGCAAGAAGGATCCGAATGGATTTCAGCATGGCTACTGGAGAAAAGGTTTCGTCATAGTCCAAGCCAGGTCTTTGACGAAAACCCTTTGCTACCAGCCTAGTTTTATAGGTCTCAACCTGTCCATCTATACCAATCTTCCTTTTGAAGATCCACTTGCATCCTACGGGTTTTACCCCGTCTGGAGCAATGTCCAACGTCCATACCTTGTTGGTGTACATGGACTCCATTTCGGTCCGCATTGCATCCAGCCATTTCACTGAGTCAACGCTCTGAACGGCCTGCTGGAAGCTAGTAGGCTCATCATAATCTATGATGCAATCCTCTCTATCCCCGTCTATGAGAAAACCGTAGTATCTCTCGGGCGGATGAGACTGCCTACTACTTCTGCGGAGCGGCGTAGGAATGTCCTGTTCTGTTGAACCCTCTGGTTCCACCAAACTTTCAGTAACAGTCTGTGGTTCTGGAACTTCTTCCAGTTCTATTGTGCTCCCACTTATCTGGGTTTCCAAAAACTCAGTTTCCAAGAAGCGGGCATGCTGAGAAACAAAAACCTTTTGTTTTTCAGCGGAATAGAAAAGATACCCCCTGGAGTTCCTTGGGTATCCCACAAACTTACACTGTACTGAACGTGCCTCAAGCTTGTCCGCATGCTGCTTTTTTACAAAAGCTGGACATCCCCATACCTTAAGATACTTAAGACAGGGTTTCTTCCCAGTCCACATCTCATATGGGGTGGTAGGCACAGTCTTGGTGGGAGCCTTGTTCAAGAGATACGCAGCTGCTTCTATTGCATATCCCCAGAATGATCGCGGTAACTCAGCGTTACTCATCATGGACCGAACCATATCCAATAGGGTTCGGTTCCGTCTCTCCGATACACCGTTATGTTGCGGAGTGTATGGAGGACTAAGCTGAGAGAGAATACCATTCTCTTTTAAGTAATTCAGGAATTCGGCACTTAAGTATTCTCCACCTCGATCCGATCTTAGAATCTTAATACTTTTGCCGGTCTGTTTCTCTACTTCATTCTTATACTCCTGGAATTTTCCAAAGGCCTCGGACTTATGTTTCATTAAGAAGACATAACCGTACCTTGAGAAGTCATCCGTAAAAGTAATGAAGTAAGAATGTCCGCTTCGGGCATGTGTAGAAATTGGACCGCACACGTCACTGTGTACGAGTCCCAAGAGCTCGCTCGCTCTTACTCCATGTCCAGTAAACGGAGTCTTTGTCATCTTTCCTTTGAGACAGGATTGACAAGTGGCATACGACTGATATTCGAACGCATTCAAATACCCTTCTGTATGTAACTTCGTCAACCTTCTCTCATTGATGTGACCCAATCTACAATGCCATAAGAAAGTCTGATTTATTTCTGGAGACTTTCTTTTGTGTGTATTCTGGACATTAAAAATCTGTGGTTGGTTCAATACGTATATACCATTACTCAATGTACCTGACCCAATCAGAACTTGATTAAGGTGAATGTTTACAACATTACTTAAAAACGCAAATTCATAACCTTCTTTAGAAACTAAAGATACAGAAATGATATTACAAGTTGCGTTGGGTACAAAAAAGCAATTATGAAAAACCAAAAGATGTTCATCTGACATTCCTAGGTGATAGTCCCCCACGGCTTTAGCATCCATGCTAGCTCCGTTCGCAACTCTGAGGGTCATGTCACCTTCCTTCAAAACCCTACGGTTTCTCAACGCCTGCAAAGAATTACAGATATGAGATCCTGATCCGGTATCCAATACCCAGGAAGTAGAGTTTATTGAAAGACAGTTTTCAATAACATACACACCTGAAGCTGAAGCTGCAACCTGCTTCAATTCCTGTGTTCTGGCTTTCCAGGCCCTGCAATCATTCTTCCAGTGTCCTTTCTTATGACAATAGAAGCATTCTTCCTTATCTACAAGCTTCCCCGCTATCTTTGTTGCTTTACCTTTTCCCTTCGTATCCACTTTACTTACACCGCCCCTTGGTTTGGCGGGAGCCTTCTTCTTCTTTCCCTTGGCTTTCGCCTTGGACCTAGAAGAAGATGATCCTCCTACAAACAAAGTGGATGTATCCCTACCTTTCTGTAGGGTGCCCTCTGCGCTCCTCAGCATGTTGAGGAGCTCTGAAAGTTCAACCTCTTTTTCTTGTAGGTTGAAGTTCAGTATAAACTGGGCGTAAGTGGAAGGAAGGGACTGGAGAACTATATCCGTATATAGCTCACTCTCCAATGTGATCCCTAGGTCAGCGAGCTCCTCAATGTAGCCGATCATCTTTAGCACGTGCTCGGCTACTGATGATCCGACGGCCATTCTTGTCGAGAATAACTTTTTCGACGCTTCGTATCTTGCGATACGAGATTGCTCTCCATACAGTTCTTTTGTATGGAGCAATATGGATTCCATGTCCATATTCTCATGCCTCCTCTGATGTTCGTTGTCCATCGAGGCAAGCAGGAGGCACTTGGCCTTCGCGCTATCAATCTCCCAAGTCTTGCGGATTTCCTTATCCGCGACGCTGGAAGTTGGACAAGGGACAGGGGGAGCTTTGGTGGTAAGAAGATACCCCAGCTTGTCATAAGTGATTGCTATCTTGACATTCCTGAGCCAATCTTTGTAGTTTGGCCCTGTCAGTTTGTTTTTATCTAGGAGTAACTTAAGTCCAGTCATGTTGATTGGTCGCTGCAATTTGGAGAGAAGAGGAAAACACTCAGCATGATGCTCTTGCAAGTTTAGAGTGGTTTTTAGTTTGTCTAAACAGGATGGCTCCCACTGTTTCTCGAATCCCTCCTCAAACCATAAAGGAAGAATTAGTCAGGATCAATCCCACCGTACAATACTTGCTTAACCGTTCGGCCAGGCTGGTGTCGGTACTTCGAGGGAGGTTTTCCAACGCTTTCGTGAAGTTCCTTAATTAGAGAACCTCTTTTCCCTGGGGGCGTAGCCCCGCTAACACCTTTCTAGGCACCTACTAGGTTTATAGCATTGATCGTTTAGCGAGAAATTTCCCGAGGAGTAGCATATACTCACAGTAGGATCGGGATCCAAATATCATCGCGTGACGAAACTGAAGGAATCCTACCAGAATCACCACACTCCAAATGGTATGCAAATCTAGCAAGTTTCAGTACTTATGAAACTCCCGATGTGGATTTTTGCCCCATGCTCTTATGACCTTGACGAAGGTCAACAAATCATAAGTCACATGTCAAGTTCTGCCCGTCATTATCAAGGTTAATTTGAATCCACCCGTATATACCCTTGACGAAGGTCAACAAGGTAATGCGAATGTCCCAAACCAACGCATCTATCTATGCTACATATGAATACCCAACAGCTACCAATCACTATGCCTTGACGAAGGTCAACAAACACAGCTTGAATACTATTGAATATTCATACGAAACGACGGAGGGCTACGAATGGTTTTGGCAAAACCGTGAACGTAGTGAACTTGATTTGGTCGATGGAACGAGATAGCTTTTAAAAGGAGTGGCTCAAGCTCCGTATTTAAAAGTTGTTTTTGAAAAGAACCGAGTGGTTTTTCGAAAGTGTTCCAACGACTTTAACTTGGTTTATTATCTTGCATTAGTTCTTTTAACGCGTGATATTCTTGCATTAGTTCTTTTAATGCTTCCCATCATTTAATCCTACCATTGCAGAAAACAACCAAAATATGACGTACGCTTATGCCATTCGCATTCGCCACTTGGCCCCGTCATTACCCGTTAGGTTACTTAACTAACGACAGAGCGGGGGCTGGGCTAGCGCGTCTGTAAAACATAAGCAACGCCTAAATAATATCATATATAGATATACTGCAATGATAAACATTTCAGATCACAGATAAATACATTGGATATACTAGGAATCTGTAATTTGTACGAGCCTGTAACAAAAACAGATTACACGGTCACGGTGAATAGCCAATACCCCACCCAAGACCCCTACGGGTGCGGCAAACTACCCGCCAAGTACCCGAAGCGTAGCAACCTCCCTTATCTCCATGAGTAGGCCACTCGACACTTCGGCATACCCGGTAGTTTGTGCACCCCTCCATGGGTCTATCCTAGGAGCAAAAACAGTAAAAAGAAATTATACAATGACGGCTACAACCCCGACCCGGTTGTGCGGCCATACAAATAATATTATTACATCAATTTACATTTACAATGAAGGAAAGAAAAACAAAAGCTCATCTCACATCCACCCCGGCTATTCACCCGCGACAATCCAACATATTTATATACACATTCCATCACATTACAGATCATGTATAACCCCGACTAATCGACTTATAGCGATTAGCCGACGTTCAATACATGCAAACATCACAGATATAACCATCATAGTCAAAGTGCAGTGAAGTTCGGAAAAAATACGGAATTATAGGACCCCAAAAGTAAATTTCTTTTCTGGAAAATCTGGGCACATATAATATATTTCAAAAATCCCAAAACCAACACAGACACACACTGCACGAAAAACGATGCACAGAAGACGACAAACCGCGGCGCTTCCGCGGCACATGCCTACCTCGTGCGGCGGAAGGGCGGCGGTTTGAATGAATTAGGGCATCGTTTTTCTTGGGTGTTCACACAAAACCCTGAGCCGAATTTACAAGTATAAAGTTTTTCATTTAGAGCAGAAAAAATTTCAACAGAAACTTAGGGTTTTGTTTTTCCGGTTTTGTGATTTTTTTTCGGTTCCGAACTTCGTTACACTTCACTACCAAGCTAGTTTAAGTTTAGTTAGGCTTTGATACCACTGTAAGTCCACGTTGCGACCCCCGGTGCTTACGGGGAGGCGGAAACGGTATAAAAAACAAATTTTTATCGCAAGAGGCAACATGGACTAAACAAGGTCGGGATCGTGTCTAAACTAAACTAGCAAACTTGCTAAAGAGATTTAGCTACTCGGATGAAGATGGTTATACCTAGCTTGTCTTGAACTCCTTCGTCTTCAAGCTCCGGTGGTGGTCCGATGGCTCCTTCTCGTCGTCTCCGTACGCCGAAGATAGATCCACTTGAAAGCTCCAACCTTTAGCTCCTTCTTCGTTCTTTGAAGAAACTAGTTCACTTGGTTTGCTAAACCTAGTGAACTAGAATGAGTAGAGAAGAAATAGAATGGGATTTTATCTATGGTTCTTAATTCTCAACACATGAGAGATATGAACCATAGAGTCAAGAGAGGGAGCAAGAGGATGAGAGTGAGAGCAAAGTGAAGAGCTCAAGAACAAGAGAGAGAATGAGCAAGAAAGAATGAGGCTCTCTTTTGTCTCTCACCCTCTCATAATCCAAAGCAATGATAACTCATCATATCAAAAAAGTCTTATGTGTGATGGTTGAAGCAACCATAACCTTATCATGTCATGCACTCATTTTACTCAAATGAATAAGCAAGTAAAAGTCTTTGGCATGAAATGATAGCCATGGTTATCATGATGGTCAACTAGTCAAGCCTAGTCAACCGGTCAACAAAGTCAACAAGTCAACAAAAGTCAACAAGTCAACAAAAGTCAACAACCAAGTCACCATAATACTTAATTAATATAATAGTTAATCACATATCATATTCTCATTAGGGTTGAGCAAAAAGTCAAAAAGTCAACGGTCAACTGTCAACAACCCTAATGAGAATCCCCTGTCTGTGCCTCCCTGTCAACTGTGCATACACACCCGCATCCGCGTTCCGAGGAACACGAAAGCAAACTGGACAAATCCAATCCCATAAGGTACACTAGGATCTGGCTTAAACCAAAGCCCGCTAGTGTAAATTTTCCGGACACTGTACGTGCACAAGTGCACGGATGTGACCGAACCCTGTCGCAAAACCATGCGACCTGTCGCAATACCATGCGACCTCTACTCTTTTGCCTAAAGGCGAAAAGCTTTCTGTGTGGGACTCTAAAGACTCGACACTACGCTGGCAGTGGGTTTAACCACAGACCGCAAGCGGCACTAGCTGTGCGTAACGGTCCCCAGGTAATGCCGACAAGAAGACCGACGAGACGAAACCCATCTGAACTCCTACTGAGCCTGAGTGTGACATTCTCCGTACAGTCCGGTCTGTTCGTCTGATACATCGCATGGCGGGCCTAGGGGGCGGTAAACGTCAGTCCCCCAATAGCGGTACAAGTCGTGCCGGAGCGAAGCCCAAAACACCCTGAGATAACACTGGAAACCTACCAGTATATCTCGTTTGCCCTGGCCAGGGACTACTCGTGTAATGGCTCTCCTAGACACAGCGCGATGTCAACCCCCAATACCGGGAGAGATGAATCCTGTCTAAGCGTCACTGCCTCCAAGTGCTTCGGGACTGCACCCAACCACCACCTGTTTGCACGACTCCTTTGAGCCGTGGTAGGGTAGTGATCAAAGTACAGTGGGAACACACCCGAGGCGAAGTGACAGTGTCAAGTCAGCGGACTAAGCTGTACTCATGTCACCTGGGAACTGATAACTGACGATAGGTATAATACCAACTAGTCAGTTCCCGACGAGTCATGTCCAGTGTACCCGTAACCTAACGGGCACCCGCATACTATCTCAAGTACGACGTACTGACGGCTGTGGGACAGACCGTCTCCCACACTGGGATGAGAAGCGCATGCGCTGGTCTACTCCGGAGTATCGATGCCCTGTCTCGATAGTCCTGCGACCAGGGACCTGCATAAGGATGTGCTTTTAGATTACACAGCCCCACTAGTGTGACGGCCATCACATCGCTGGTAATCAAGCAAAGATCCTAAGGGCTCCTCTAATGTGTATAAGCAATATACAAAGATAAACACATGTACACATTGAAGTAGAAATAAACCAAGTAGCATACTACTATTTTGAGCAAGATTGTATATACAAGGTGAATATCCCAAGCTTCCATTAAGTAATATACATACTAGTATGATACAGTAATGGCCTCTAGGGCATATACACTAACAGACCCATGTCTACACATGCCAGGAATGGTTCTTCCTACTTCATTACATTCACTGATGATCTCTCAAGATACGGACATGTGTTCCTGATGAAACACAAGTCTGAATCTTTTGAGAAATTCAGAGAATATACGTACGAAGTAGAGAACCAAACGGGCAAAAGTATTAAGATCCTTCGATCTGATCGAGGAGGAGAATACTTAAGCAATGAGTTCCTAGATTATCTAAAAGAGAATGGGATTCTCTCTCAGCTTACTCCTCCTTATACACCACAGCACAACGGTGTATCGGAGCGGAGGAATCACACCCTATTAGATATGGTACGCTCTATGATGAGTATAGCTGAGTTACCTATTTCCTTCTGGGGTTATGCGCTTGAGACAGCGGCATACCTATTGAATCAAGTTCCATCTAAATCCTAATGTTTATCTTTAACTAATGTTTATTAACCCTAATGTTTATGTGTGAATTATGATTTATTGATATTAGTTAATTATAATTGTGCATGGTTAGGGTTGTTGACCATTTGACTATACTTGACTTGTTGACCTAGGTTGACAAGTTGACCATCATCATTCCATATGAAAGATGCTCTTTGATCCTTGCAAAAGCATTTAATGTGAAATGATAATGGTCATTTCTTGATTAACCATGACAATTATCTTTAACTAATTATTCATTTTCCATAATTCACATATATGTGAGAAGGTTGAGATATTCTTCTCACTTTATCATTCCATTCTCTCTCCTCCTCTTCCTCTCTCTCTAGCTCTCCCCTCTCATGAGTTGAGAACCATTTTGAGCTTGAGATAATCCCTTCAAAAACACTCTCTACTCTTTCTAAGGTCCTAGGTCTAGCACACCAAGCACCTTAGTTACTTCTAGTTTGAGGTTGGAGCCAAAGGTTGAGGCCCTCGGGTGGATCTTTCTTCGGCAAAAGAAGGCGGCAAGGAGAACCCTTTCTTCCACTCCAAGGAGCAAGAAGAGAAGGACTTGAAGACCTAGGTATAACCCACTTTCCGAGTAGCTAACTCTCTTTAGCTTTGTTAGTTAGTTTTGTTTAGCAAAGATCCCTCCTTTACATAGTCCATGTTGCCTAGAGTTGTAAAAATCAGATTTTTCATAACATTTCCACCTCCCCGCAAGCACCGGGGTGGGCAACGTGGACTTACAGTGGTATCAGAGCCTAGCTAAACACAAACTAACTAGTTAGCAAAGTATATAGAACTTCGATCGCAAAAAAATCGCAAAACATTTTTCCAAAACCCTAACTTTCTGCCGATTTTTAAACCTGCTTTAAAATTAATAAATCATATCTTAAAAATCGGCTCAGGCTTTTCTAAGTACAAGCAAGAAAAACGACCCACTGAACCGACCAACTGACCACGGTACCGCGGCAAGAGCTTGCTCTTGCCGCGGATCCGCGGCCGAGTTGACTCGGCCGTGAATCGTTTTTCCTGCAGTTTACTTCTGGGGGTGTTTTGTGATTTTTGAGATAGTTTGTTTCCACCCAGATTTTCCAGAGAACAAGTTGGTTTTTGGGGTGGTCACAAATCCGTATTTTTGATTGAACTTCTTTACACTTTGGCTAATGGGTTATATCTATGATGTGATATATGCATTGAACGTCCGCTAATCGCTATACGTCGATTAGTGTGGGTTATACATATCTGTGATCTGTAATGTTGATGGTATGTGTATATGAATTCGTTGGATTGTCGCGGATGAATAGCCGGGGGGTTGTGAGATGAGAGTTTTTCTTATTCTTTCAATTCTTGTAATATGTAAATTGATGTAATATTATTTGTATGGCCGCACAACCGGGTCGGGGTTGTAGCCGTCATTGTATAATTTCTTTTTACTGTTTTGCTCCTAGGATAGACCCAAGGTGGGGTGCACAAACTACCGGGTATCTCAAAGTGCCGAGTGGCCTACTCACGGTGTTGAGGGAGGTTGCTTCGCTTCGGGTACTTGGCGGGTAGTTTTCCGCACCCGTACGGGTCTAGGGTGGGGTTTGGCTATTCATCGCGACCGTGTAATCCGTTCTTCGTTACAGGCTCGTACGAATTGCAGATTCCTAGTATATCCAATGTATTCATCTGTGATCTGGAATGGCTATCATTGCATGTGACGAATGTTTATATATATCTATATGATATCTATTTAGGCGTTGCTTATGTTTTGCATCCGCGCTAGTCCAGCCCCCGCTCTGTCGTTAGTTAAGTAACCTAACAGGTGATAACGGGACCCCGTGGCGAATGCAGATGGCATAAGCGTACGTCATATTTTCGTTGTTTTCTGCAATGGTAGGATTAAATGATGGGACGCATTGGAATTAATGCAAGAAATAAAATAAACCAAGTAACAGTCGTTGGAACACTTTCAGAACCACTCGGTTCTTTTCAAAACCAAATTTTAAATGCGGAGCTTGAACCACTCCTTTTGAAAGCTATCTCGTTCCTTCGATTATATCAAGTTCACTACGTTCACGGTTTCGCCAAAACCATTCGTAGCCCTCCGTCGTTTCACATGAATGGTCAATAAGTATTCAAGCTATGTTTGTTGGCCAAAGTCAAGGAATAGTGATTGGTAGCTATTGGGTATTCATGTGCAGCATAGATAGATATGTTGGTTTGGGGCAGTCATTCTACCTTGTTGGCCAAAGTTAAGGGTATGTGCGGGTGGGCTTAAATTAACCTGGAGAATGACGGGTAGAACTTGACATGTGACTTATGATTTGTTGGCCAAAGTCAAGGTCATAAGAGCATAGGGCAAAAATCCACATCGGGAGTTTCAAAAGAACTGAAACTTGCTAGCGCTGCATACCATTTGGAGTGTGATGATTCTGGTAGGATTCCTTCAGTTTTGTCACGCGATGATATTTGGATCCCGATCCAACTGTGAGTATATGCTACTCCTCCGGAACTTTCTCACTTAACGATCAATGCTATAAACCAAGTAGGTGTCTAGAAAGGTGTTAGCGGGGCTACGCCCACAGGAAAAAGAGGTTACTTAATTAAGGAACTTCGCGAAAGCGTTGGAAAACCTCCCTCGAAGTACCGACACTGACCTGGCTGAACGGTTAAGCAAGTATTGTACGGTGAGATTGATCCCGACTAATTCTTCCTTTATGGTTTGAGGAGGGATTCAAGAGACAGTGGGAGCCATCCTGTTTAGACAAATTAAAAACCACTCTAAACTTGCAAGAGCATCATGCTAAAGTGTTTCTTCTCTCTCTCCTAATTGCAGCGACCATTTATCATGACTGGACTTAAGTTACTTCTAGATAAAAACATACTGACAGGGCCAAACTACAAAGATTGGCTCAGGAATGTCAAAATGGCAATCACTTATGACAAGTTGGGGTATCTTCTTACCTCCAAGGCTCCCCCTGTCCCAGGTCCCACCTCCAGTGTCGCGGATAAGGAAATCCGTAAGACTTGGGAGATCGACTGCGCGAAGGTCAAGTGCCTCGTGCTTGCCTCTATGGACAACGAACATCAGAGGAGGCATGAGAATATGGACCTCGAATCCATATTTCTCCATACAAAAGAACTGTATGGAGATCAATCTCGTATCGCCAGATACGAAGTGTCGAAGAAGTTGTTTTCGGCAAGATTGGCCGTCGGATCATCGGTAGCGGAACACGTGCTTAAGATGATTGGCTACATAGAGGAGCTCGCGGATCTTGGGACCACGTTGGAGAATGAGCTCTATACGGACTTGATTCTCCAGTCCCTTCCTTCCACTTACGCCCAGTTCATCCTGAACTTCAACTTGCAGGAAAAGGAACTTGAACTTTCAGAACTCCTCAACATGCTGAGGAGTGCAGAAGGCACCCTACAGAAAGGTAGGGAAACATCCACTTTATTTGTAGGAGGATCTTCCTCTTCTAGGTCCAGGGCGAAAGCCAAGGGAAAGAAGAAGAAAACCCCAGCCAAACCAAGGGGCGGTGTTAGTAAGGTGGATACGAAGGAAAAGGCAAAAGCAACAAAGGTAGCGGGGAAGCTTGTGGATAAGGAAGAATGCTTTTACTGTCACAAGAGTGGACACTGGAAGAAAGATTGCAGGGCTTGGAAAGCCAGAACACAGGATCTGAAGCAGGTTGTGGCTTCAGCTTCAGGTGTGTATGTTATTGAAAACTGTCTATCAATAAACTCTACGTCTTGGGTATTGGATACCGGATCAGAATCTCATATCTGTAATTCTTTGCAGGCGTTGAGAAAGTGTAGGTTTTTGAAAGCAGGTGACATGAACCTCAAAGTTGCAAACAGAGCTAGCATGGATGCTGAGGCCGTGGGGGACTATCACCTGGGAATGTCAGATGGACATGTTTTGGTTCTACGTAATTGCTTTTTTGTACCCAACGCAACTTGTAATATCATTTCTGTATCTTTGATTTCTAAAGAAGGTTATGAATTTGCGTTTGTAAGTAATGTTGTAAACATTCACCTTAATCAAGTTCTGATTGGGTCAGGTACATTGAGCAATGGTATATACGTATTAAACCAACCACAGATTTTCAATGTCCAGAATACACACAAAAGAATGTCTCCGGAAACAAATCAGACTTTCTTATGGCATTGTAGACTGGGTCACATCAATGAGAGAAGGTTGTCGAAGTTACATACAGAAAGATATTTGGATCCGTTCGAATAGCAATCATATGCAACTTGTCAATCCTGTCTCAAAGGAAAGATGACAAAGACTCCGTTTACTGGACACGGAGTAAGAGCGAGCGAGCTCTTGGGACTCATACACAGCGACGTGTGCGGTCCAATGTCTACGCATGCATGAAGCGGTTATTCTTACTTCATTACTTTTACGAATGACTTTTCAAGGTACGGTTATGTCTTCTTAATGAAACATAAATCTGATAGCCTTTGGAAAATTCCAGGAATATAAGAATGAAGTAGAAAAACAAACAGGCAAAAGTATCAAGACACTAAGATCTGATCGAGGTGGTGAATACTTGAGTGCCGAGTTCCTGGATTACTTAAAAGAGAATGGAATTCTCTTTCAGCTTACTCCTCCATACACTCCGCAACATAACGGTGTATCGGAGAGACGGAACCGAACCCTATTGGATATGGTACGGTCCATGATGAGTAACGCTGAGTTACCGCGATCATTCTGAGGATAAGTGCTAGAATCAGCTGCATACTTTTTGAACCGAGTTCCAACTAAGACTGTGCCTACCGCACCATATCAGATGTGGTGTAGGAAGAGACCCTATCTTAATCACATTAAGACATGGGGATGTCCAGCTTTTGTCAAAAAGCAGCATGCGGACAAGCTTGAGGCACGCTCAGTACAGTGCAAGTTCGTGGGATATCCAAAGAACTCCAAGGGATATTTCTTCTATTGCGAAGAGGAACAAAAGGTTTTTGTTTCTCGTCATGCCCACTTCTTGGAAACTGAGTTTTTGGAAAATCAGATAAGTGGGAGCGCAATAGAACTGGAAGAAATTCCAGAACCACGAGCTATTACTGAAAGCTTAGTAGAACCAGAGGGTTCGAAAGATCAGGACATTCCTACGCCGCTCCAGAGAAGTAGTAGGCAGTCTCATCCGCCCGAGAGATACTACGGTTTTCTCATTGACAGGGATAGAGAGGATTACATCATTGATAGTGATGAGCCTACTAGCTTCCAGAAGGCCATTCAGAGCGTTGACTCGGTAAAATGGATGGATGCAATGCGGACCGAAATGGAGTCCATGTACACCAACAAAGAATGGACGTTGGACATTGCTCCAGATGGGGTAAAACCCGTAGGATGCAAGTGGATCTTCAAAAGGAAGATTGGTGTAGATGGACAGGTTGAGACCTATAAAGCTAGACTTGTTGCAAAGGGTTTCCGTCAAAGACCTGGCTTGGACAACGACTAAACCTTTTCTCCAGTGGCTATGCTGAAATCCATTCGGATCCTTCTTGCCATTGCTGCCTTCCATGATTATGAGATCTGGCAGATGGATGTAAAAACCGCTTTTCTAAATGGAAATTTAGAGGAGTGTGTCTATATGGACCAGCCAGAGGGATTCAATCAGAGTGGGAGCAGCGGAAAGGTGTGCAAGTTGCTTGAGTCCATCTATGGACTAAAGCAGGCATCGCGGAGTTGGAACATCTGTTTTGATGAGACGGTCAAGGAATTTGGCTTTATCAAAAATCCAGATGAACCATGCATCTATAGTAGATTTGTAGCGAGAACTGTAGTATTCCTCGTTTTATACGTGAATGACATTCTCTTAATAGGAAATGACATTCCTATGCTACAATCTGTCAAAGGGTTCTTGTCACACAGGTTCTCCATGAAAGACCTGGGTGATGCCTCTTACATTCTAGGGATCCGGATCTATCATGACAGATCCAAGAGGATATTAGGACTCTCACAGTCCAGGTACATTGACACCATACTGAAAAGATTCAGTATGGAAGATTCCAAGCGCGGTAATCTACCGGCTTGTCACGGGATCACCCTCTCCAAAGAGATGTCTCCCAAGACTGAATTGGAAAGGGATCGCATGTCTATTATACCCTACGCTTCTGCGGTAGGCTCTATAATGTATGCAATGTTATGTACCAGACCAGATGTAGCTTATGCACTGAATGTGGTAAGCCGGTATCAGTCAAACCCTGGGGAGAAATACTGGATAGTGGTAAAGAACATTCTCAAGTACCTGAGAAGGACTAAGGAGATGTTCTTGGTGTATGGCGGAAAAGACCTCCAGATCGACGCCTTTGCTGACTCCAGCTTCCAGAGTGACAAGGATGATTCCAAGTCCATGTCGGGTTATGTCTTTACCCTCTATGGAGGGGCGGTGTGTTGGAAGAGTTCCAAACAGGAAACCGTTGCTGACTCGACGATGGAAGCGGAATATATCGCTGCTGGAGATGCCGCAAAGGAAGCTGTCTGGATAAAGAAGTTCCTCACGGAACTTCAGGTGGTTCCTACCATTGTTGATCCAATACTGCTGTATTGCGACAACAACGGAGCTATAGCTTTAGTGAAGGAACCCAGTTCCCATCAGAAGTCCAGGCACATCTTGAGGCGGTATCACCAGATCAGGGAGATCGTGGGTCGCCAGGAGGTCGAGGTTCGGTGAGTTGCTACGGAAGATAGCACTGCTGATCCATTCACGAAGGCCTTACCCCAGACTCAGTTCGCGCGGCTGATCGAGATGATAGGTCTTTGATACGCCAGTACATGGAGTTTGTGTAAGTGGGAGATTGTTAGTGTATATGCCCTAGAGGCCATTACTGTATCATATTGGATTGTATATTACTTGATGGAAGCTTGGGATATTCACCTTGTATTGATATTCTTG
Organism: Agapanthus africanus; assembly: GCA_030015575.1. Classification (NCBI taxonomy): domain Eukaryota; kingdom Viridiplantae; phylum Streptophyta; class Magnoliopsida; order Asparagales; family Amaryllidaceae; genus Agapanthus; species Agapanthus africanus. The sequence goes on from JASDDO010000006.1 coordinate 218,429,792, forward strand.
CTCAAAATGGTAGTATGCTACTTGGTTTGTTTCTGCTTTAATGTGTGCATGTGTTTCTTTTAGCATATCGCCTTTACACATTAGTGGAGCCCTTAGGATCTTTGCTTGATTACCAGTGTTGTGATGGAAGTCACACTCGTGGGGGCTGGGTAATCTATAAGCACATCCTTATGCAGGTCCCTAGTCGCAGGACTATCGAAACAGGGCATCGATACTCCGGAGTAGACTAGCGTATGCGCTTCTCATCCCAGCTTGAGAGACGGCCTATCCCACAGCCGTCAGTATGTCGTGCTTGGGATAGTATGCGGGTGCTCGTTAGGTTACGAGTACACTGGACAGGACTCATCGGGAACTGTTGGTTGGTATTATACCTATCGTCAGTTATCAGTTCCCAGGTGACATGAGTACAGCTTAGTCCGTTGACTTGACACTGTCACTTCGCCTCGAGTGTGTTCCCACTGTACTTTGATTACTACCCTACCACGGCTCAAAGGAGTCGTGCAAACAGGTAGTTTTTGGGTGCAGTCCCGAAGCACTTGGAGGCAGTGACGGTTAGACAGGATTCGTCTCTCCCGGTATTGGTGGTTGATATCGCGTTGTGTCTAGGAGAGCCATTACACAAAGTCCCTGGCCAGGGCAAGCGAGATAGACTGGTAGGTTTCCAGTGTTATCTCAGGTATTCTGGGCTACACTCCGGCACGACTTGTACCGCTAGTAGGGGACTGACGTTTACCGCCCTCCTAGGCCCGCCATGCGATGTTCTTAGACGAACAGACCGGACTGTACGGAGACTGTCACATTCAGGCTCAATAGGAGTTCAGATGGGGTTTACCTCGTCAGTCTTCTTATCGGCATCTACCTGGGGACCGTTACGTACAGCTAGTGCTGCTTGCGGTCTGTGGTTAAACCCACTGCCAGCGTAGTGTCGAGTCTTTAGAGTCCCACACATAGGGTTATTCGCCTTTAGGCAAAATGAGTAGAGGTCGCATGGTATTGCGACGGGGTTCGTTTACATCCGCGCACTTGTGCACGTTTGGTGTCCGGACAGCTTATACTAGCGGGCTTTGGTTTAAGCCGGATCCTAGTATATGATTTGGGATTGGTTTTATCTCATTGTATTCGTGTTCCTCGGAACACGGATACGGGTGTGTATGCACAGTTGACTGAGACAGAGGCAGAGGACTTTGTTTAGGGTTGATGACCATTGTCGTTTTCTTAACCCTAATGTTTATGTGTGAATTATGATTTTTTGATATTAGTTAATTATAATTGTGCATGGTTAGGGTTGTTGACCATTTGACTATACTTGACTTGTTGACCTAGGTTGACAAGTTGACCATCATCATTCCATTTGAAAGATGCTCTTTGATCCTTGCAAAAGCATTTAATGTGAAATGATAATGGTCATTTCTTGATTAACCATGACAATTATCTTTAGCTAATTATTCATTTTCCATAATTCACATATATGTGAGAAGGTTGAGATATTCTTCTCACTTTATCATTTCCATTCCCTCTCCTCCTCTTCCTCTCTCTCTAGCTCTCCCCTCTTATGAGTTGAGAACCATTTTGAGATTGAGATAATCCTTTCAAAAACACTCTCTACTCTTTCTAAGGTCCTGGGTCTAGCACACCAAGCACCTTAGTTACTTCTAGTTTGAGGTTGGAGCCAAAGGTTGAGGCCCTCGGGTGGATCTTTCTTCGGCAAAAGAAGGCGGCAAGGAGAACCCTTTCTTCCACTCCAAGGAGCAAGAAGAGAAGGACTTGAAGACCTAGGTATAACCCACTTTCCGAGTAGCTAACTCTCTTTAGCTTTGTTAGTTAGTTTTGTTTAGCAAAGATCCCTCCTTTACATAGTCCATGTTGCCTAAAGTTGTAAAAATCGGATTTTTCATAACGTTTCCGCCTCCCCGCAAGCACCGGGGTAGGCAACGTGGACTTACAGTTTCCGCCTTTTGGCGTAGAGCTAGCTCCCGCTTGGGGATGCCTTTTCATTGTTTGTATATATTATTCTTGTTTGTACCCGTTTGGGGCCAATTTTTACAAGGAGACTCTGACGAAATTTTTGAGAAAATTGATGTTACTTTTAAGCTTGTTTTCCAACATGCTTTTCTTTACTTCTTCTTTTAAATGGTTTATATTTCTGGGCTTCGGCTTGCTTAGATTACGTTACGCCTCTAGACGTTTCGTAATTTAAGTGTCGGTCACGTTCCGTAACTTCGGGTCGTGACAAAGTTGGTATCAGAGCGCTAGGTTTAACCTTTGTCTAAGTCTAGGTTGACCTTGGTTGATGGAGTAGGTGACTTATGTAGAGTGACGTACCATGGGTATGATCCGCGGCATACTTACGATAGGCTACTCTGCTTAAGAAGCCTTAGGATATACATTTCTTTGCACCGTATTCTATTCGTTCCTTTGATCTATCTTCGTCGATGTCGGATGGTGGTTTCTGTTACCACGATCGCACGGGCAGAGGGAGCTGCGGCTCGAATGTGATGACCATTAAGGTATCGTTTATTCTTGAGGATTGAAGCATTGTTTAGCGTGCAGACAAAGGGTATTCACATGCCGTCCAGACGAAGTGAAAGGGTTCGAACGATTGTCAGAAACCCATTTTCCCAAGTTTAAGGTATTCGGAAGAACATGCTGGTATTTCTATGGACCCTCTAGAAGAATGAAATCCTAACTCGACATAATGACCACGAGAACGCCTTTGAACCTTAGGGTTTACGGCAGTTCTGCGGTGCCATTAGTGAGGCTTGGGTTTGCCCTTCTACGGCTGGTCCGCAGATGCTGGGGCATGTACTGGATATTTTTAAACTGTACTTGAGTGTTGAACTCTCGGGGAATTATGGGATTTTGATGAATCGGTCGAAAAGTTTAACGTAGTCCGGATATCAGGTGAAGGGATAGATTTCGTGGGAGACTCTAGATATGAGTATTACCGTTTGTAGCGCAGTCAGCACAGCTACGAAGAGACGAGTTCGAATCAGTCGACATCAGAGGAAAGAGGAGCACATTGATGATTGTGTTTACGATTGCGATTTGGTGATTTGAATTTCATATTTCCGTTGTTTGGATTTTGGTATTTTGAGGATTTTGTTCTATGATTGGTATTTCCTATGTGTACATTCATTACACACTATTCGTGTTTCATATATCAGTGGTATTGATGTTGTTTTGTGCATACCCAGTGCACTCGATTTGGTTTTATATATTTAGAGATATTGATTTGATTTCGTGCATATGGGTTGCACATGATTTTGACATAGTTTTCATGCATTTTCGTACTATGATTTCGATTTTGATATTCGGTGTATGTTTTTCGTGCACCCTGTGCACTTGATTGAGATTCTTGCGCACACTTGGCGCACTTGATGTGATTTTGTGCACATCAGATGCACTAAATCGGGGTTTTGTGCAGATTAGATGCACCTGATATTATTGTCGTGCACGCCCGTTGCACTTGACAGATGTTTTTGGTGCACACCCGTTGCACTCAGTTTTGTTTCTGTGTGTATTCATGGTATCTGTAATTGACTTCGATTTTCATGCGCACCGGACGCACGTAATACCTCGTATACTGTGATTGGGATTGATTTCATTTTGAGCAGTATATTTTTATAATCATTACTATTTGATTTAGTAACCAGGAGGGACGTGTATGTTAAGTAAAAGATATATATGTATAGCTATTTTTTTGTAAAATAAACGTCCGCTACTTATACCGTGACACGCGCATCGTGCGGCGATTTTAAAAAAAAAAAAGGGGTTTTGCATGCTTCCTTATTAAGATGTTTAGACGATTTTACTACGATGCGCCCTATATACAAGTTATAGTTTTGATGAATTTCATGTTAATTTTCGTATTGGACTTTCACATGGTATTTTCACCATAACTCCGATAATTGTGTTATGCTTGATGGAGTTGATTTTTAGTTATGTATTGATGATTTCGGAGCCCCGATAATATGAGTGTTTTGCTAAATGTTTTAGTATTTGGGGGGAGTTTAATTTAAATTCGGGGACCAAATTTCTTTAAGGGGGGAAGATTGTAGCGTTTTAAAAATAAATAAATAAATAAATAAAATCCTTTCGGTGAATTTTCTGATTTTCGGTAAAATAAAACGTATTTTCCGTAAAACTTAACCATAATTATTTTTCATCATAAATTTAAAAAGACTTATTTTAACTATATAATTACTAGTATTTGGTATTTATTTAGTGACTTATAAATTATTAGTTTACTAAAATATTTTCTATAATTAATTAAATTCAAATATTTACATAAGCTTGTAAATATACATTAAATTAGTGCAAATTACAAATTTGAATGGGTTAATTTAGCAAAAGTGAACAATTACATATTGGAATCAAGTGTGTATTATGCAAAATTCATTTCCAAAATTTTCAATGGTTCTAGACTTTTCTAGGATTAACTAAGTAAAGAAAATAAACAAAATTAATTAAAATGTTGAAAAGATTTAAAAGAAGTGTCATTTGAAGAACTTTCTACATAATTCTTCACATCTTTTTCTTTCTCTCTTTTTCTTCATGCCTTGGCCGGCCTCCTCCATGGGCAGCCCTCAATTTTTCCCCCATCACTCTTGCATTAAAAATCATCAAAAATTCAACAAAAAATTCCAAAATAAACATCAAAATCAATATTCAATCTCTACCCATTTTCCTTTGACCTATCAAGTTTGGATCTTGGAGCAAGAGAGTCACTTTGGGAGGCTAAGATTTGCATGGTTAATCTCATGTTGTGGAGCTATAATTCTTATCCCAATGATTAATTGTGGTTAAATGCTTTAATCTAGCTTATTTAGATTTTTCTTAATTGATTCTATTTGCAAGTTTAAAATTCAAGAAAGAGTTTCTAAAATCAAGTTAGGGTTCTTATTAATTGAGTGGGGTTATAATAAGTAGTTTAACATTTTTTAGAAATGATAAATCTAGTATGGTTGATGTATTGTAAATTGTTGTTTCAAATTGTTTAAATTAAACAATTTTGCTAACTAGGTTTTTATAAAATAGATATTTTGGTGAGACAAAATTCTAATTAGGGTTTTTATTATTTGATTATGGTGTTAATGAGGAGATTAACATGTTAATTGAGTGTGAAACATAATCTAGTTACAATTTGCTAGCTTTCACTTCAAAATTTTCACAAAATTGCTATTTTTATTAAACTAGGTTTTAGAAATTAATTTAAAATGTGGGATTAAAAATATGGTTAGGGCTTTAGCACATCCTTAAGGTTTCATTGAGTGGTTTAACAATTTAAAATATGCAAAAATCAAGTTTAGTAGTGGAATTGTGAATTTTTGCTTAAAAGGTGTTGAAATCGGATAATATTGCAAACTAGAATTTTCAATTTAAGACAAATTAGTGTGATAAAAATATAGTAATGGTTTATATAATCTAGTTATGTTATTTAATGAATAGTATGACCATTAGTTTCATTTAAAAATCATGTTTTGAAGTAAAACGGTAAGTTGACGTTTTCTAGGTTTTTGCGAAACAGGACGATTTGATCGATTTTAAGGTTTCGATGATTTAAACTATGTTTTATATTATAAACAATGAGTTTTGAAACTACGAGTTGTTTGTTGGTGTTTTATCTCGATCAATCGGTGTTTGTACGCCGATATCGAGCGATATTTGGTTCTTTTGCATGAGCGGGTCATAGGTTTTAACCTATGCACGTTCGTGCGCTGTTTTGGTTTTGTCCGTGATTTGGTTTATGATATTATACATGTTTGCGTATAGGTACCCCTCATGTGGACTTCGGATGATGAAGAAGAGGATGGCGGCATCGACTTCGGCAGACAAGGGCCAGGTGAGTAGATGTATATCTATGGGGGAAGTCGGGTGGATGGCGTTTAGCACCCCCGCAAACGTAGAATAGGGATATTACTTACTGTTATTAGGAAGTCGGACGTGTCCTTAGGTTCTTGGGGAGTAGGATCCTATTAAAGACTTTAGGTTGGACTAAATTGATTTAGAAAGACTTAACCATAAGGATGACTGCCTTGGAGGGAATTCGTAGGTTTCAGGTAGACACACACACGTACACACATCCATTTGACTTGGTGTACATGTATATATATATATATATATATATATATATGATTGTATGTAGGTATCTATAGGTATATATATATATATACATATATATATATATATGATTGTATATAGGTTTCTATAGGTATATATATATATATATATATATATACATATAACATGTACACATGATATGGGGAGGATATATGATATCTAGGGAAGAGTAAGTATGATTGGGCGTGGTGCCGTGAGTTAAAGAAATACGATCGAGTATGATATGAGATGTACTATGATATTAGCGGATCGTTGGGAAATGAGAAAATGGGTAGTTATACATAAACGATAATAGGTGATGATGACATTGAGATATACGAGACTCTAGAATAGAATTCGGACTGTAATATATTAATTAATCATAATATGTTATATGTGTGACTCGATCACGATATGATATATATATGACTTAGTCACGATATGATATATGTGACATGATATTTCCGAGGATCATTTGACGATGTATATTTACACAGACAATGATATGTGTTTGATGATATTGGGATGTATGCGATTATAGCACAGTACCCTTGATCATGATATTCTCCGATGATGATATTATACAAATAATGACGTACATAGGTGATACTTGTCCCGTACACCGATTTTGGTATGTCGTACGATGACTTTTACCGTACGAGGCATAGATGTGATGATTGATCCGCACTCTTGATTCGAGAAAGTCGTACTACATACGTGACGCTATTGAGGCTGGATCGCCGACTTTTAGAGATATGGACTCAGACCTTAGGTGGATTCTTATTTCCTATCGACTAGTTTCTTTAGTTTAGTTCCTTAGGGGGTTAGATAGATACTAGTTTAGGCTCGAGTCATATAGTTGTAGTTAGATATGTGTATTCCAAATGAGTGGTTAATACACATTCATCTTTACATTCAGATTGTAATCATCAAGTTGCATGTTCATACATATATTTCTTTAGTCAGTATGAAACTCTGCCTGTTAGGACACCGGCACCATTATCGATGATGCGCATATCCCGCGTACACTTATTTGCCGGCTCACACACATTATCATCGGTAATTGCTATGTCACGTACACTTTAGAACATATTATCTTTTATTGATAGAATCAGCTAAAGGCTAGATCAATATAATATTGTGATTACTCTCAGGTGTTAGTCTATACATTGCATTTATTACTTAGACATTTCATGCATTCACATTTTCATGTTATCATGCAGTATTGTGGGGCTTATGCCGATACATATTATTTACTTACTCATGATTTTGGGATTTTGGTTTTCTATGAGATTTCTGGATTTTGGGAAAAACCGCAAGTGTATATATAAAAACTTCTCTCTCTCTCCCTCTCTTTTTAAAATATAAGTTGCGGTTTTCTCATGATGTATGTGTTGTCCACCATGAGATTTCATGTTTTCTGTTGGATTTCGAGACCCGATTCGAGTAGTGGATGAACCGTCTCGGGTACATGATGGGCCCGGTATGGTTCCCCGGGGCAAGAAGATCGAGTTGTAGATGATGAGCCTGGCAGGGGAAGACTACCTACTGGTGATGTTTGACGCGGCGGATATCCGGAGGATACCGACCGTTGTCATGAGATTTGATGATATGGGCCGATCCGGACTGACGGAGCCCAAGGTATTGAGACTATGAGGTATTGAGACTTGAGATTTACATGTTTTGTGTCGATGCTTGACACAGATTTTCATGGATTTCATTGATGATGTTTCAGATTACCATACAAATTTTACTATGATAAAGGTTAAAGATTTCTCATACAGATATATCCAGATTTCATGGTTGATTGTTTTACATTCATGGGGCATGCATACCCATACACATGACATGCTGCTACTTGAGGTACTGACACGAGCACTGAGCATTGCACTTGCGCATAGTTTATTACCCTGCACTACTAGATGACTAGCGGTATATTAAGTATATTATTATGACCTAGAACAGCGTCATGTATTTGATTTCTTCTCGCAGATGTCTTCTACTCACAAGTTGGCAACTCACCCCCGTTTTACCAAATTTTTCTACAGGTTTCGATGTACAGGTTTCCTTAGCAGCTTGCTGGCACACCATTTTCATTCAGGGTGATTTGCTTGGTAGGTTGGTTCACTTGCATCAAAACCGCCGTTGTATTTTATTATTTCATTTGTATCTAGTAAGCTCCATCAACCAGACTTGTATTCTTGATAGTTTAGAAGACCAGTTGTTTTCATTTCGACTTTAGAGTCGCGCTTGTATTATTATGGTTTCTGGTAAATTTGGTTTTCTTTTGAGTTTTGAGCCTCGCCCTTTGCGTTGTATATTATTGTGCATTGTGTGGTTGTTTCCGCCTGTTGGCATAGAGCTAGCTCCCACTTGGGGATTACTTTTTATTGTTTGTATATATTATTCTTGTTGTACCCGTTTGGAGCAAGTTTTTACAAGGAGACTCTGCCGAAATTTTTGAGAAAATTGATGTTGCTTTTAAGCTTGTTTTTTTATATGCTTTCCTTTACTTCTTCTTTTAAATGGTTTAGATTTCTGGGCTTCGGCTTTCTTAGATTACGTTACTCCTCTAGACGTTTCATAATTTATGTGCCGGTCACGTTCCGTACCTTCGGGTCGTGACACATATGCTAGTCTACTCTGGAGTATCGATGCCCTGTCTCGATACTCCCACGACTAGGAACGTTTGAAGGATGTACTTACCGACTACCCTATCCCCACTAGTATGATCTGCATCATAATCCTGGTAGTCAGGTACTCATCCTAAGGGCTTTATCAACATGTAATAGAGAGACAATAAGTGTACATGTTAAGATAAAGAGCAACCATATAGCATACTATCATATCGAGCAAGAAATTCCTCCCTATATATGTCCAAGCATCCACTACAATATACATCCCATGTACAATAATGGCCTCTAGGGCATACATATAACTAACAATCTCCTACTTGCACTAAGGCCATCTGTTGTAGTATCCAATACCCAACAATATAGCAGTGGTTGTAGTATCCCATACTCAACCATCCCATAGAAGTCTCTCTAGGGATAATGCCTTTGTGAGTGGATCCGCCGTGTTATCTTTCGTGTCAACTCTCCTGACATCGATCCGTTGGAGATCAACCATCTCCCTGTTCAGGTGATACTTGCCTTAGAATATGTCTGTAACGCTGATAGGACCTTCATTCCTAGGACAAAGCCACAACTTTATTGTTGTCACAATAACAGTTTTTGGACACTCAATGGTAGGAACCTTGTTCATCTCATGAACAAGAAATACCCAGACAGCCACTTTGGCAGCATCATTGGTAGCAACGTATTCAGCCTTTATCGTCTAATATGTCACGGTATCTAGCTTGGAACTCTTCCAACATACCTTCCCTCCACTGAGGGTAAAGACAATGCCTGTGACTGACTCTCAGTCGTCCTTATCACTCTGGAAGCTCGAACCATGAACATTCATTTAGTGCTTCTCAAATACTTAAGAATGTCCTCCCTTGCTGTCCAGTGATTCTCCCAAGATCCGATTGATACCTGATCACTACATCTAGTGAGTCATCTACATCTGGTCTGGTACATAGCATCGCATACTCTGATAGAGCCTACTGCCGAAGCATAGGTATATCCCTTGTACATGAGCTCTCTCTAAATCAGCCTTGGAAGAAATCTTTTTGGAGAGAGTGATTCCTCAGTAAGTGGGCGAACCACCATGCTTAAAATCTTCCATACTAAACCCCTTTAGTATGGTGTTAATGTACCTGGATTTGGAACACTCCCAATATCCACTTAGGTCTATCACCATAGATCATAAACCACAAGATGTAGTAGGTATCATCCAAATCTGCTATTGAGAATCCCCGTGATAAGAGGAGCTTGACCGAGTGTAGCATAGGAAACCATTTCCTATCAAGAGTGTGTTATCTACGTACAATACGTGGAAGACAATCTTACTCCCTACAACCTTCTTGTATATACAAGGTTCATATACCATTTTGATGAAATCAAACTCTTTGACTATCACATCAAAACAGATGTTCCAACTCCGCGATGGGCGCATTGATCCTGATGGACTTAAGCATAGCTTTGAAAGTCTCAACTTTTCCATTTACACCAAGAATCTTCTCAAGATCCATTTGCTCCCGATGGGTTTTACCCCTTTAGGTGCAACATGCAAAGTCACACTTTGTTGGTGTACATGGATTCCATCTTTGATCGCATAACATCCAGCCTTTTCACAGAGTCACCACTCGTGATGGCCTACCTGAACCTAGTTGGGCCATCATCTACCATAATACAATCCTCACTCCCACTGTCACCGAGAAGACCGTAGTATCTCTCTAGTGGATGAGGAACCATACCAGATTCGCGGAGAGGCTGAGGTTCATTGGAGACTATTGAATCCTTTGGTTTCACCAAATCATCAGCTGTTAGTTTGTCTAGCTGGAACTCCATCCAGTTCTACCTCATGACCACTAATTTCTTCTCAAGAAATTCCTTTTCTAAAAAGGTGGCATGCTGAGAAACAAAACATCTTTTGCTCCTCAGAGTAGTAAAAGATATTCCCTCGCAAATGTTTAGGATATCCTAAAAAGCTTACAAAGAACTGACCTTGCCTCGAGCTTGTCCGGATTCTGCCTTTCAACATAGGCCGGACAACCCCATATCTTAACTCGTTTAAGACATGACCTCTTCCCACACCATATCTCATATGTAGTGGTAGGCCCTGATTTGGACGGAACCCTATTCAATAGGTATGCAGCTTCTTAAGTGCATAACACCCTAAAGAAAACAGGTAACTCAGCAGTACTCATCATAGAGCGCGCCATATCTCATAGGGTGCGATACCTCCGCCCCGATACACCACTGTGGTGTAGTCGAAGGAGTAAGCTAAGAGAGAATCACATTCTCCTTTAAATAATCCAGGAACTCCATGCCCAAGTATTTTCCTCCTCGATCACATCGTAGGAATTAATACTTCTATCCGTCCGGTTCTCAACTTTAAGCTTATATTCCTTTGAAATTCTCAAAAGTTTTAGACTTGTGTTTCAACAGGAATATATGTCCGAATCCTGAGAGATAGTAGATGAATATAACGAAGTACGAAGAACCAACCTTGGCATTTGTAGACTTAGGACTGTATACATCATCATGTATGCGTCCTAAGAGTTCACTAACTCTTTCTCTATTTCTAGTAAACGGAGTATCGGTCATTTTACCTTTGCGACAAGACTGGCAAGTATCATAAGATGAAAATTCGAACAGATTCTTATATTCATTCTTATGTAACTTAGTTGGTCATGTCGCATTGATATGACCTAGTCTACAATGCCTCAAGAAGGATTCGTCCATTTCTGAACTACTCCTCATGTGTGTGTTCTAGACACTTTGAACTGTGGTTTGATTTAGAACGTATATGCTATTATATAACGTGCCTGATCGAATCAACTTTTGATTTAGGAAAATTTTCACAACATTATCCTCCAATACAGAATTATATCCTTCTTTAACTCATTAAAGAAACCGATGTAATGTTATATATCAGGTTCGGTATGTAATAACATTCATTCAAAATCAATGTATTAATACAAGGTGATATCTGCAAACTGACTTGGCTGCAACAATTGCACCATTCTCTAACACTTAGATATTTATCACCTATTCTCAGTTTTTTACCTTTCTGCAGCCCATGAAACATATTACATTTGCGAGATCCTAATCCGGTATCACATACCTAGGACGTAGAGGATACTGAGAAACAGTTCTTGGTAATGAACAAACCTGAAGAATATGCATCAACATGCTTAATTTTCGATTAGGTCGCATGGGAATCCGGATATTCCCCTATTTCCAGCTCAGACTTATAACAATTATAAGAAAGAACGGAACCAACGATCCCTAGCTCGGTATAATAAGCAGGTTCGGTCAAAGCATCCATATTATTATCTTGATTAAGGCGTGATATGGTCGCTACCAGGAGAGAGAGAGAAGAAAACACTCTGCATGCGGTCTTGTAGGATTAGATTGGTTATTATTTTATCTAATCAGGATAGCTCCCACTGTTTTAGTCAAATCTATCTTCAAATCCTAAAAGGTAAGACTAGCTGGGATTAATTATACTCTACAAGTTCGCCAATCTTTCGACTAGGCCAGTGTCGGTACTTTGAGGGAGGTCCCCCGTGATTTCGCACGGACCTAATTAAAATAAACCTCATTTTCCCAGAGCGTAACCCCGTTAACACCTTTCTAGATACCTACTTGATCGGCTAATTGTAATGTGTAAAACTCTCCCAGGACTAACTCTTACTCGCAGTGGGTATCGGGATCCAACTATCTCATAGAAGGTATGCAATCTCATTGTAAATTTCAACACTTGAAATTCCCGATAATGGTTTTTACCCCTAGCGTCCTATGACCTTGACGGATGCCAAACTATCCATAGTTCGCTAGTCAATTTCAACCCGTCATTTCTTGATTGAATTAGACCCACCCGCACGACCCTTGACGGAGGCCAAACTACGCAGTATGAATACCCTAATCCAATCGCATCGTATGCTAGCAGATAAGCACTAGTTAGCTACCGTACACTACGCATTGACTGAGGCCAAACTACCGCAGCACGAATACTAAGTTGGACTTATCTGAAAAGATGGAGGGCTACACAGGTTTTGAAGAAAACCATGAGCGTAATGAACTTGATATCTTTGTAGAATCGAGTGATTTTGAAAAGGAATGTTTTTGAGGATTTTACCAGTTTTGCTAAAGTGTTCACTCCCGGTGAAGGGATCTCGGCACTTTCCTTATCGAATAAGGTGTAGGATATTTCACAAATACCACTATACAAAGCAAAAACTATAGAATCAATCAAAAGACAAACTGAGTTTGTAGTATCTGCTAGTTTCACTAAAGAGGTCACTCCCGGTTAAGGGATCTCGGCTCTTTCCTTATCGAATAAGGTGTTGGATATTCTACAAGGAATACCGTTATGCAAAGCAAGAACTAGAGCTACCAGTTTTTAAACAAGTTTCTACAACATCTTTAGGTTTCTTTTTATTTCATTAATCTCATTAATGAAGTCACATCTGTTATGCTTCCTAAGCATCATATAAGAAACGAAAGCAGCGATATTTATTATATCTCATATATATAATATAGGCATTCGTCTTAGAACATATCAAGTGATCACATCACAGAATATCAGCAGCAGAAGAATCACATATGAAATATTGGATATACTAGGAATTCCGTGTTTTATTTAAGCCAGTAAAAACGCGAATTCCACGGTCGTGATGAATAGCCAAACCCACATCCCTAGACCCCTACGAGAGCGGCAAGAAACCCTACCAATTCTAGAGTTAGGAGACCCGGTCTCGAATCCTCGAGATGGTCTCCCTCTGGACCCTAGAACCCGGTTACTTGTGACCCCCGCCTTGGGTCTATCCTAATGCAGAAAAGAAAATAATATACATTAATGGTGACATCATCCTCAACCCGGAAGTGCCCCAATAAAAGAATATTACATACAATGAATTTTATATGAATGAAAATAAAAACCCTCTTCTCGTATAAAACCCCCGGCTATTCAAAACACGACGATCCAATATAACAATCACAGCAACACATAACATCACATGTCATCAACGTAAGTAAATGTGCGTATCCAAGTTGTCGTTGACATATAGCACCGAAACCGGCAATACACCACATATTACACTTACGGTCGCAGAAAAGAAAGTGAAAAACTACAACAGTTGGAATCCGCAACCTCCTTAGACATCATAAATCCAATGTATCACATACTTTGGATTTCATGCCCAACCAAATGAATTCCTTAGACATCACATGCCTAACAATTATAAACCCCGCATTTTAGTCTCGATATTGAAAACACTTTCCAATAACCTGTCGGGTAATTCAACAAGATTCCCGATAACCTGATCGAATGCTCGTCGGAATCTTTAGCAAATGGTCGCACCCCCCGATACCGTCGATGAAGTGCACTAAGGCGGAACACCGCTGCCGCGAGCACCCGAATGGATGTTTTTGGCGACGGGGTTCTCCTACAGTCATTTGGTCGGGGCTATGTGGTGTGGCGATCTAGTAAGGTTACCCGGCGAGTATCCGCGTACACTACGTTATTGCGACGGAATTTTGATCCATATCAAAATTCCGTGGCAACCGATCAAATGAGACTAAACTGCTAGATTTATAAAATTCAAACTAGTTATCTCATAACTATTTATGGATTCCAAATATTGTATCATAATCATAGATAGCTAGACGAAGTTAAACTTTCCATTGAATAATCAAGCACCCAAAATTTCCCAATAAGCTCAACATTTGAGCAGAGTTCAAAAAGTACCCAGAAACTGCCACAGCTCCTATGAACCGGCCGTAGAAAGGTCAACCAATGCCTCACATGTGGCACCGCTGAACTATTACAAACCCTAGGGTTTGATGGCGGTTCTGACGGTCACATAATCGAGTTAAGGTTTCGTTCTTCTAGAGGGTCCACAGAATCGCTTGCAAGATTTTCTGAAAATTTTAAACTAGGAAAAAATACAACTCTTGAAAAATTTCCAGCGGGGGAAAAATTGGGTTATTGATATCCGTTCGAACCTTTTAACATCATCTAAATAACCCTAATACATATTAGAATTATGACTGCGAAACACTCCGAGTTGCCTTTGCAGAAAGTTAACATCACATGAGGATAGTTTTGGCTCGGCGGATATCCGGAGGATACCGAACGGAGTCGTATGATTATATAGATTTGAGGGCCAATCTGATGAGACGGCGCCCGAGATATAAGGATTTACGTGTCGATACTGGACACGGGTTTTATGATGTTTTCGAGTGTCAATGCTGGACACTCAGGTTTTTATGAAGATTTGGTGTGTCATTGATGGACACACGTTGGATGATATACTTATATATATATATATATATATATAAATGATTCAGATGACATGATACCACATTATGACACGGGCGTGATTATATTAGTATTATTATACTTATGTTTACACTATCACCCTTGTTACCACTCGATATTATTATATTATTTTATTACTATATGACCTAGAAGGTCGTCATACATTCGATTTCTACCTGGTGATGTCTTCTACTCACAAGTTGGCAACTCACCTCCGTTGTGCTACAGTTTTCTTTCAGGATTGACCGCATGGATACAGTAGCGACATGTTGGCATACAGTTTTCTTCTGGGTGATTTGCATTAGTAGGTGGGGTACACTTTGGATCGTGACCACCATTTGTATATATTTATTCAGTTGTATCTAGTTTAAAGCTCCATCAAGCATACTATATATATTTGGTAAACCTAGAGACATGTTTGTATATTCTTTGTATTTCGAGTCAAGACTTGTATATTCTTTCGGACTTAGAGTCATGGATATGTATTTATTCCTTATTTTTAGGATTGATAATGTTTTGGTTTCTATACTTTCATTTATGTGTTTGATCTTCGCCTCGGGCGTCGTATATTTGCATTTGTGTGGTTGTGATTCCGCCAATTGGCAAAAAGTTAGCTCCCGCTTGGGGATGTCTATTATTATTGTTATATATTGGTTTGGATCAAAATTTACAAAGGAGTTACAGCTCAAATTTCAAATGACGAAACTGTTTTCAAAAATAGTAGACAACTCACTTGTATTTTCATATAATATTACTTATACTTTTCAAAGATGAATTTGAATTCATTATACCTTTATTTCAAAACTTCACCTCCATTATTTTTCTTAAAAGGTTATGATTTCTGGGCTTTCGGGTTACTTGGATTATGGTGGGGTCCTATAGACTTCACGTGATTCAAGTGTCAGTCACGTGCCAATTCAGGGTCGTGACATTTTTGTTAGTGATATGTATGCCCTAGAGGCCATTATTGTATGAGATAGTAGATGCTTGGACATATATATGGAGGACTTTCTTGCTCGACATAATAGTATGCTATCTGGTTGCCTTTATGTTAACATGTTCACTGGTATTATTATACCGTCTCTCATATACATGTTGATAAAGCCCTTAGGTTGTTAGCTTGACTACCAGGACAATGATGTGGATCATACTACTGGGACCTGGGTAGTCCACAAGCACATCCTTCAATTGTTCCTAGTCGAGGGGATATCGAGACAGGGCATCGATATTCCAGAGTAGACTAATATGTACGTTTCTTGACCTTGTATGGGGGCGATGGTTGATCCCATATCCATTGATATTTGACATCAAAGATTGTACATAGGTGCTCATTAGAGAATAGGTACACCGAACAGGACTCGCCGAGAACTCCTAGATGATATTATACCTATTGTCAGATAGTAGTTCTCTGGTGACACTGGTACAGGTTAGTCTGTAGACCCGAGATTGTCATAGTGTCTTGTGTGATTCCCACTGTGCTTTAATTTCCTCCCTACCACGGCTCAAAGGAGTCGTGCAAACAGGTGGATATTAGGTACAATCCAGAATCACATGGAAGCGGTGTGCAATAGGAGGGGTTTCGTCTCTCCCGGTATAGGGAGTTGATGTTGCGCTATGCTCGATTGGCTATAACTGTAAATCCCTGGCCAGGGTTGCTGAGATTTACTGATAAGAGTTATCAGTAGTTTCTCGAACTGTTATGAGCCACACATCGGCATGACTTATCAAGTTACCGGGGTCTGACATTTACCACCCCTAGACTTCATATGCGACATATCAGACGAAGAGACTGGACTGTACGGTAAGTGTTACCTATAGGCTTCATGAGATTTTGGACAGGCTTGCTTGTTGATCTTCTAATCGCTCAATACCTGGATAGCCGTTACGTTCAGTTAGTACCGCTGACGGCTTGTGGGTGAATGATGTGATCATCAACTACTGCTGGTATATTGACGAGTCTTTAGAGTCCCACACAAAAGTTTCCTGGTTCAAGCGAAACGAAGTAGGGCGCATATGTTGATATGTGTAGGGGCCTGATTAAATACGAGTATGTGATATCGTATTCTAATCTGGCAGTTATGTGATATCGGTTAGGTTATATGTGATATAACCGGATTATCGAGTTAAGTGTTGATTTGATAACAGATAAATGATATTAGTAGGTTATATGTGATATAACCGGATTATTGAATCAAGTGTTGATTTAATAATGTGATATATATTTATATTTGATATAATTATATATTATCTAATATTATTGCTCACTAATATTTTTCTTTATATATATATATTAATATATATATATATAAATATATTATGAAGCATGGTTAGATTTCTATTTTAAGAAAATAGAATTGAGATGGAAAATGAGGAGCATGGGATGAAGCATGGCTTTTATATTTCTTTATTACTCTTGACTTACTATTGAAGCATGGTGCTATATTTTTATTGAGGAAAATTGGATGCTTCAAAAAGTGAGATATTATTGAGAACCATTATTCATTCTATACATAACACTTGTGTTTTTCTTGAGTTGAGCTAATATATGCTCTCTAGCTCTCTCCTCATTCATCACCTCCACCTCCAAGCTCAAACTCTCTCATGAGTTGTGAATCCTTGAGCTTGTGAGAACCCTAGTGAGCAAACATAACCCCTGCTTAACCATCCTAAACTAGATTAGAACTTTGGCTTAGGGTGTTATCTTCACTAAAGAGTTTAGTGAAGAGATAGCTTGGATTAGCGGAGCTTTGGTTGGATCATCTTCGGCATGAAGGTCACGGAGGAAGCTTGATCCTACTTCAAGTGGAACATAGTGGAGTCACGTGGACTACTACACGGAGCATATGAAGAGAAGGACACGGTCTACAAATGTTGTTTCCCCTTCTCTTAGTGTAAAGTTTTTGATATCATAGTTAAACCCTAATCATCTAGCTAAAGATCTTGTTAGGTGTAGTTTAGCACCCCAATTTTTTTTAAAAAAATAGCTTGCTTGATGCTACTAAAACCCAATGGTGGTGCTAACGCACACTTTCATGGTATCAGATCCAAAGCTGGAAGATTAGACGATGTTATTAGAATCACGAAGCCGAAACAACTTCGAAAATCGAAACCTTGAAACCCTGTTCTCTGTCGATTTCAAAATGGTCTCCAAATTTTTTTAAAATAAGTACAGAATGTTGCATATGATGTAACTAGAACACCAAACAAAATTGAGACCCAAACTCCTAATTCTCACCGGCCAGAAGCCCAAAATGGCCGGCCTGGCCGGTCTCACATTCTTGGTTTGGGCTCGAGTTTGTTTGGTGGTCTTCTGTGTTGGTTTTGCGGTTTCAGGTATTGTTTGATTAGTCCGGTTTGCATGTGATGTTAACTTTTCTTTTGGGTCTAATCGGAGTTTTTCGTAGTCGTAATTTTAACGTCGTTTCGGATTTAAGTTTGATATATGATGCAAAGGTTGGAATCCACATTTAATTAGTTTTGAGAAAACTAGTTAGTGATTATAAATCTAGCATGTTAGTCTCCTTTGATCGATTGCCAAGAAGTTTCGATTCGGATCGAAACTCCGTCGCAATCATGTATCGTACGCGAATACTCGCAAGATAACTTTAATAGGTAGCCAGGCTCCATAGCCCCGACCAAGTGACTTTAGGAGAACCTCGTTTCCAAAAGCATCCACTCGGATGCTCGCAACCACAGTGTTCCGCCTAAGTGCACTTGGTCGACGGCATCGGGGGTGCGGCAATCTACTAAAGTTCCCGACGAGTATTCGATCGGGTAGTCGGGAATCTTGTTGAATTACCCGATTAATTTATTGGAAAGTGTTTTCGATATGAGACTAAAATGCAAGGTTTAACTGGTTAGGCATGAAATCCGGAATATGAGATATTCCGGGTTTATGATGTCTAAGGATATGTGGATTATAATTATTGTAGTTTTCATTTCTTTTCTGGGACTGTAAGTGTAATATGTGGGGTATCCTAAATCTCGTTGCTATATGTCAAAGATATTCAGGATACGCGTATTTACTTAAGTTGATGACATGAGATGTTATGTATTGCTGTGATATGTAATATTGGATCATCGTGATTGAATAGCCGGGGTTTTATGTGAGATGAGAGTTTTTCTTTTTCATTCATGTAAAAATGTATATAATATTCTTTTATTGGGGCACTTCCGGGTTGAGGATGATGTCACCATTGATGTATATTATTTACTTTTTCGCATTAGGATAAACCCAAGGCGGGGAGCATAAGTGACCGGGTTCTAGTGTCCAGTGGGAGGCCATCTCGAGGAGTCGAGACCGGGTCTCCTAACTCTAGAATTGGCAGGGTTGCTTGTCGCTCTCGTAGGGGTTTATGGGATGTAGGTTAGGCTATTCATCACGACCGTGAAATCTGTGTTTTTCATTTCTGGCTGAATTTAAAACACGGACCTCCTAGTATATCTAATATTTCATATGTTGTCTCCTGCTGCTATGTTCCGTGATGTTGATCATATAACTGCGTGAGACGAATGATGTATTATATATATGATATATAATAAACATTGCTTTTGTTTTGCACCCGCGCTAGTCCAACCCCCGCTCTGCCGTTAGTTAAGTAACCTCACGGTGCATGACGGGACCTCGTGGTGAATGCGGATGGCATAACCGTACGTTCTATTTTCATTTCATTTTCTGTGATGTTTAGGGAAACATAAATGATGGGACTTTATTAATGAGATTAATGAAAAGAAAAGAAACCTAAAGATGTTGTAGAATCAAAAGTTTTTAAAAAGGTAGCTCTAGTTCTTGCTTTGCATAGTGGTATTCCTTGATGAATATCCAGCACCTCTTTCGATGAGGAAAGAGCCGAGATCCTTCACCGGAAGTGACCTCTTTAGCAAAACTAGCAAATGCTACAACCCACTCGGTTCATAATCATAGCTTCTGTAGTTCTTGCTTTGCATAGTGGTATTCCTTGATGAATATCCAGCACCTAGTTCGATGAGGAAAGAGCCGAGATCTCTTCACCGGGAGTGACCTCTTTAGCAACAGCTAGTAAAAGCTATTCGGTTTGTTTTTGAAAACCTCTAGATTTTAAAGGCGGAGCTTAAACCACTCCTTTTCAAATCACTAAATTCTACAATGATATTAAGTTCATTACGTTAAAGGTTTTCTTAAAAACCATTCGTAGACCTCCGTCATTTTAGAAAGTAGAGTACTTAGTATTTGTGCTACGTTTGTTGACCATAGTTAAGGAGTAGTGTGTGGTAGCTAAGTGATGTCTTCCTATAAATCATATGATGGGATTGATTAGGACATTCGTATGGCTTTGTTGACTATAATTAAGGGTCGTACGGGTGGGTTTAATTCAATCAAGAAATGAACGGGTTGAACTTGGTTAGTGCTTATAATTTGTTGATCATAGTTAAGGTTATAAGTTGCTAGGGGTAAAAACAATTATTGGGAATTTCAAGTGTTGAAATTTGCAATGAAATTGCATACCTCCTATAAGATACTTGGATCCCGATACCCACTGCGAGTAAGTGTTACTCCTGGGATAGTTTTGCACTTTACAATTAGCCGATCAATTAGGTGTCTATGAAAGGTGTTAACGGGGTGATGCCTCTGCGGAAACGAGATTATTTAATTAGTTCCATGCGAAAGCATGGGGAGACTCCCTCGGAGTACCTATACATGCCTGGCCAAACGATTGGTGAACTTGTAGGGTGTAATTAATCCCGGCTAATCTTACCTTTTAAGATTTGAACGAAGATTTGATAAAACAGTGGGAGTCATCCTGATTAGATAAAATAATAACTAATCTAATCTTGCAAAGAGCGTACGCAAAGTGATTATCCTTCTCTCTCTCCTGGTAGTGACCAATGACACGCCTTAATCAAGATAATAATATGGATGTATTGACCAAGCCCACTTATTATACTGGGCTAGGTTCCGCACTATCTTATGACTGTCATAAGTCTGAGCAAGGAATAGGGGAATATCTGGATTTGCATGCCACCCAAACGAAGAATAAGTATGTTGATGCATTGTCTTCGGGTGTGTTCGTAACCAAGAACTGTTTCTCAGTTTGCTCTACGTCCTGGGTATTGGATACCGGATCAGGATCCCATGCATGTAATTTGTTATATGGGCTAAAGAGAGGCAGAGCACTGGAAATGGGTGATATGTCCCACAGAGTAGGGAATGATGCAATTGTTGCAGCCAAACCGGTTGGCAAATATCACCTTGTATTACCAAGTGGTAACACAATGATTTTGAGCGACTGTTATTTCGTACTAAAAATATTGTGAATGTTTTCCTAAATCAAATGTTGATTGGGTATGGTACATTGTATAACGGTATATACGTTCTAAATCATAAAACAGTTCTAAGTATACAGAACACACACAAGAGGAACAGCTCAGAAATGAACGAAGCCTTCTTATGGCATTGTAGACTAGGTCATATCAATGCAACAAGACTAGCTAAGTTGTATAAAAATGCATATTTGAATCAGTTTGAATTTACATCTTATGAAACTTGCCAGTCATGTCTCAAAAGTAAGATGACAAAAACTCCGTTTACTAGACACGGAGGAAGATCTACTGGACTCTTGGGATAGATACATAGTGATGTATGCGGTCCTATGTCTACACATGCCAGAAATGGTTCCTCGTACTCCATTACATTCACCGATGATCTCTCAAGATACGGACATGTGTTCCTATTGAAACACAAATCTGAATTTTTTAAGAAATTCAAGGAATATAAGTACGAAGTTGAGAACCAGACAGGTAAAAGTATTAAAATCTTTCGATATGATCGGGGAGGAGAATACTTGAGTACGGAATTCAGAGACTACTTAAAAGGGAATGGGATTCTCTCTCAGCTTACTCCTCCGTATACACCACAACACGATGGAGTTTCGGAGTGGAGGAAACGCACCCTATTAGATATGGTGCGCTCTATGATGAGTAATGCTGAGTTGCCTATTTCCTTATGGGGTTATGCACTTGAGAAAGCTGCATACCTATTGAATAGAGTTCCGACCAAATCCGTTGCTTACCACCCCATATAAGATATGGAATGGGAAGAGACCATCTCTTAAACGAGTTAAGATATGGGGTTGTCCGACCTATATTAAAAAGCAAAATCCAGACAAGCTCAAGGCAAGGTCAGTTCTGTGCAAGTTTGTAGGATATCCCAAACATTTGCAAGGGTATATCTTCTACTATACCGAGGAACAAAAGGTGTTTGTTTCTCGTGCAGGGTTCCCTAGGCGGCCGCTGGGTTTCGAGAGGCATCGTCAATGCCGTTTTCAAAAAATTGGCGCGCTAAAGAATCCTAACACTAGAATCTAAACTGGAGAATTAGACGAACAAGCATGTAAACATCTTTACATCTAAGTGAACAAGGAATACAACCTTTGTAGACCGGTCCTTCACATCAATAGCTCCATGTAGTAGTCTATTCGCTCCAAGTAGTAATCTCTCGGACACTAGTGAGGCTCCACAAGGTGAAATGAACAAGCTTCCTTTAAGTCTTCGAGGCCGAAGATAATCTAAGTCAAGCAGACACTAACTTAAGCTAGCTCTTCACTAAGTGATGAACTTGGTGAAGAAACAACCCAATCTAAATGGCTAGTAGAGAAGAGGTTGATGAAGTAGGAATTTTGCTCACTTTAGAAATAATTTTCTCACTATTTTTCTTCATCTCCCATTGACCTAGAGAGCTAAGCTCTTGATAAAGAAGAAAATGAAACTCATGAAGTGAGAATAGCAACCATGGGTGAGTTAGTGTCATACACTAATTCATGTAGAGAATAAACCATGGCTAACAATAATGGTTAGGTTAATAAATATCTACAAGTAAAACAAAATTAGTGGACTTGGTCAATGGTTCCACAAGCTTCTACAAGTTTCAACCATGTGACTTAATTCCAACTAATTTGATTCTACAAGCAAGATATCAAACCCACCAAGCGAACATATAACCCATTGCTCTACGCAACTACAAGTCTTGCTAAGTCTTCACTTATACGAATACTAGTTTCTGATTGATGGAGTTAACTAGATACAATAGGAATAATAATACGAGAGTGGCACGATCCAACATGTACCACCTACCATAGCAAATCACCCGAATACAGCTGTGTACCAGTGATGCTGCTACAAATCCATGCGGCCAACCTGCAAGAACTGTGGCACAACGGGGGTGAGTTGCCAACTCGTGAGTAGAAAACATCATCATATAGAAATCGAAATAAATAACGATTCCTAGGTCAACTATATCATAAAGGTAATTCTATGATATCTAGGGTGACCGTATCTACATATGTGTCAATAACATAATCAATGCCTATCAGCAAGTGGATATCATCCAACCATATAATCAAATGCCTGTATGCATGTGGATCTCATCTACGTGTCAACCAATGACATAACAACATCATGCATGTAAATATCATGAAAGCATATGCAGGTAAATATGAGGATATAAATCAACGTGTGTCCCTCGCGACATATCAAAATCATGGAACCTGAGTGTCCAATATCGACACTCGAAATATCATGAAAACCCGTGTCCAGCATCGACACGTAAATAATCATCTCTCAGGCGTCGTCACCAGGACTGGCCATCATATCCATACATCTTACGGAACCTGAGTGTCCAACATCGACACTCGCAATCCATGGAACCTGAGTGTCCAACCTCGACACTCGCAATCCACATATCCATACATATCACGGAACCTGAGTGTCCAACATCGACACTCGCAATCCACAGAACCTGAGTGTCCAACCTCGACACTCGCAATCCACATATCCATACATCTTACAGAACCTGAGTGTCCAACATCGACACTCGCAATCCATGGAACCTGAGTGTCCAACCTCGACACTCGCAATCCACATATCCATATCGGGTTTCCAACCCAAGTCTCAGAACCGAGAAAACTCATGGTGGACGTATCGAAATATCATATTAAGAGAAACCGGGTTTTCAAAACAATGCATACTTTCTTGAAATATCCTCACGGTTCTCAAATCCATAAATCACATGAAATCCGTATCTCAATGCGTAAATCCATGAAACATAATATATGCAACATAGAACAGTAATATGAGTATATAAAGGGGAAAACGATATTTAAATGCATCAAGTTATTAAATATATCATGCGGTTCCAAATTTATCCAAAATCCATCGCAACATCATATGAAGCTGAACATGTAGCTATAGCAAGGTATATGTATAAGCATGTAGGTATGCGACATATAACAGAATGTAAGCATATCCGTATATCATGCAATGTGGAACAGTGATATGAACATAGCAAGTATATCATGCCATGATGTAGCAATTCTACTGTGTAGTGATATAGCAATTATCGATGATGAAAGTGTGTGAGCTGGCCAATCTGTGTAGGTATAACATACGCATCATCGATAACGGTGTAGGTGTACTAGCACAGGTATATGTAATGCAATGCAAATATCATGAGCGTAGCATAAGGTACATCGTAAGAGAAACGCTACAAGGTATACGTGTCTACAATATATCCAAGTCGGTGAATCTATCAATCGGTATCCAGCCTCACAACATCACGTACGGTATAATCCATCGTACGGCATATCACTCAAGATTCACAACATTATATATGTCTATATACCTATATCCCAGGTCACCTCCGTATCAATCTCATATCGTGGGACCGACAAAGGTATCAACTATCTTATATCGACTCGCATCCATATAACATATCACACTAAGTCATCATATCATATCGTATACTCGCTCTCTTTCAATTCGTACCCATCATGATTCATTTCTCATTTCATATTCTCATATGTCACCATGTTCATTAGTGTCAACCTTTATCATATTATCGTTATTAAATCCTATAATCATGTCCGTCGCATATCATTTATCAGGATATAATAATCAACGATCTTCCATATCAATGTTTGCGGGGGTGCTATATGCCATCCACCCGACTTCCCCCGTAGATATAAATCTACTCACTTTGCTAAATTCTTCGCTTAGCCGTAGTCGATGTGCTCCGCCATCTCAGAATCCATGCGAATGTACCTACAATCAATATGAAATCGCAAAGCTATTAACATCAAGTTCCGAAATCCAAATACGGCACGCGGTGCGCTCATAGGTTAAAACCTATAGCCTACGCATGCAAAACAACCAAACAACCCACGTCGTTGACGTACAAACGTCAAATGACAAAATACAATATCAAGTCTCAAAACCAAGAATCGCAATACCAGAAAACATAGCCAAAACCCTAACTAGGGTCGCTATTCATGAAAACTGCCAAGCCTAAAACCCAATCGTACCAATACTCATTCACAACACAATAAATATCGTACAAGACAATATATTTTTCATCACTACTCCAAATAAAACCAACGTCTAATCATACCGAAAATCTAGTAAGCATCTTTTAACAATTTTAGCACCAATCTAGATATTTGAACAAATCTAGTGGCCACAATCATTACATAAAAACTTAATTAAGCCACCCAAACCCTTAATAACTTTTTAATCTCACCCATATTAAATTTAGTAAAAGTTAGTTTCCAAATCAAGCTTAATTTGGACAATTAGAAAAATAACAAATTACAATTTCACAACTAGCTTAGATTTTCCATGTCTAAACATGTTAACCTACACATAAACCATAACTAATTAATCCAAACCCTCTCTTGAATTTCAAGACTTGTAATTAACACCATATTTAAACACCCAATAAGCTAAATTAAAGTATTTAAACAACAACTAAAGTTTAGAGTTAGGATTTATACGTCATAACTTGCTATCAAACTTGCAAATTTTCACCACCAAAATGGCCACCAAAATGCTAACTTTCATCTTGATCCAAGCTAGATTAGGTTAATGAATAATGGGTAGGGACTTAATTTAGAGTTTGTGGGATTTTTCTTTGATTTTTGATGGATTTTTGAAGCTTTTAGAAGTGAAAAATGGAGTGGGGAAAATGGGACAGCCAAGAGGGGGGTCGGCCAATGAAGAGAGAAGAGGAAAATTGTGGAGTTGTGTGGAAAATTCTAGTCTAAGCTCACCATTAAAGCTCAATTAAAGCACCTCCCATCATGCCACCTCTTAATCATTCATAAAAAATTTTCTTTAATTCCTAGAAATATCTAGAAACCTTAGATATTTAGAAAACAAGAAAAAAAAATGCTTAATCTTGTAATTAAGTTGTCATGGTTCACTTTTGTATAATTAACCCAAACCAATTTGTAATTACCACTAATCAAGTGAATAATTAAAAGCTTATAATAATATTTTAATTAAGGAAAAATATTTAAGTGAACTAAATTTTACAAGCGACTAACTAAATACCGCATACTAGCAATTTCCTGGTTAAACTAGGTGCAGTTAAGTCTATGTTGAAAAAAGATCACATCTTGGTTTTACGGAAAACACAAAATATATACCGATTAACGGAAAATTCACCTAAATGATTTTTGAAACGTTACAGAACCCTACCAGATTCACGGAGAGGCTGAAATTCGTTGGAGACTATTGAATCCTTTGGTTTCACCAAATCATCAGCTGTTAGTTTGTCTAGCTGGAACTCCTTCCAGTTCTACCTCATGACCACAAATTTCTTCACAAGAAATTCCTTTTCTAAAAAAGGTGGCATGCTGAGAAACAAAACACATTTTGCTCCTCAGTTAGGTAGAAAATATACCCTCGCAAATGTTTGGGATATCCAACAAACTTATACAGAACTGACCTTGCCTCGAGCTTGTCCGGATTCTGCCTTTCAACATAGGCCGGACAACCCTATATCTTAACTCATTTAAGACATGGTATCTTCCCATACCATATCTCATATGGAGTGGTAGGCACTGATTTGGTTGGAACCTCATTCAATAGGTATGCAGCATCTCAAGTGCATAACTCTAAAAGGAAACAGGTAACTCAGCAGTACTCATCATAGAGCGCACCTTATCTCATAGGGCGCGATACCTCTATCCCGATATACCGTTGTGTTGTGGTGTATTCAAAGGAGTAAGCTGAGAGAGAATCATATTCTCCATTTAGAAAATCCAGGAACTCCATGGCCAAGTATTCGCCTCCTCGATCACATCGAAGGACTTTAATTCTTCTACCCGTTTGGTTCTCAACTTCAAGCTTATATTCCTTGAATTTCTCCAAAGTTTCAGACTTGTGTTTCAACAGGAACATATGTCCGAATCCTGAGAGATGATCAGTGAATATAGTGAAGTACGAAGAACCAACCTTGGCATTTGTAGACATAGGACCGTATACATCATCATGTATCCGTCCCAAGAGTTCAGTAACTCTTTCTTTGTTTCCAGTAAACGGAGTACTGGTCATTTTATCTTTGAGACAAGGCTGGCAAGTATCATAAAATGAAAATTCGAACAGATTCTTATATTCATCCTTATTTAACTTAGCTGGTCGTGTCTCATTGACATGACCTAGTCTACAATGCCATACGAAGGATTCGTTCATTTCTGAACTACTCCTCTTGTGTGTGTTCTATATACTTTGAACTGTGGTTTGATTTAGAACGTATATGCCATTACATAACGTTCCTGATCCAATCAACTCTTGATTCAGGAAAATGTTCACAACAATTATCAAGAAATACAAAATCATATCCTTCTTTAACTTAATAAAGAAACTGATGTAATATTGTATATCAGGTTCGGTATCTAATGACATTTGTTCAGAATCAATGTATTTACCACTTGGTAATACAAGGTGATGTTTGCCAACTGACTCGGCTGCAATAATTGCACTATTCTCTAACACTTAGAGATATATCACCTTATCTCAGTTCTCTACCTTTCTGTAGCCCATGTAACAAATTACATATGTGGGATCGTTAATCCGGTATCTCATACCTAGGATGTAGAGGATACTGAGAAACAGTTCTTGGTAATGAACATACCCGAAGAATATACATCAACATGCTTATTCCTCGATTGGGTCGCGTGGAAATCCGGATATTCCCCTATTTCCTGCTCGGATTTATAACAATTATAAGATAGAGCGGAACCAACGTTCCCCAGCTCAGTATAATAAGGAGGTTCGGTCAATGCATCCATATTATTATCTTGATTAAGGCGTGACATGGTCGCTATCAGGAGAGGGAGAAGAAGAAAACACTCTGCGTGCGCTCTTGCAAGATCAGATTGGTTATTATTTTATCTAATCAGGATGGCTCCCACTGTTTTTATCAAATCTTCCTTCAAACCCTAAAAGGTAAGACTAGCTGGGATTAATTACACCCTACAAATTCGCCAATCTTTCAGCCAGGCCAGTGTCGGTACTTTGTGGGACGTTCCCTGTGCTTTCGCACGGACCTAATTAAAATAAACCTCATTTTCCCATAGGCGTAACCCCGTTAACACCTTTCTAGACACCTACTTGATCGGCTAATTGAATGTGCAAAACTCTCCCGGGAGTAACTCTTACTCACAGTGGGTATCGGGATCCAACTATCTCATAGAAGGTATGCAATCTCATTACAAATTTCAACACTTGAAATTCCCGATAATATTTTACCCCTAGTCTTCTATGACCTTGACGGAGGCCAACAAACCATAGGCTGCTAGTCAAATTCAACCCGTACATTTCATGATTAAATTAAACCCACTCGCACGACCTATGACGAAGGCCAATAAAGTCGCACGACTACCCTAATTCAATCTCATCTTATGTTGCAGATAAGCATTAGTTAGCAACCGCACACTACGTCTTGACGGAGGCCAACAAACGTAGCATGAATACTAATGTAATATTTTGAAAATTTTAGATAATAAATTAATTTAATTAATTAAATAATAAAATGTTAATTTAAAAAGTTAGTGAAACAAAATAGGACACTTGCATAAGTAGTGTAAAACTAACTAAATTGAAATTTTAGGTTTGTAACATTAATGAATTTCAAGGGTTTTAATGAAAAGTTTAGCTTCATGTGTAATATGATATAGTATGATAGGTTATGTGAAAAGATTAGCTTCTTTATGCAAAATTATAATTGTTTAAGGGTTGTTATGCAAAAAGGGGTAGAAATTGGTTAAGGTAAATTTAAACCCTTGGTGTATCATAACACCATGAGACACCTCCTTCTTGCACATACACCTCATGCACACACCTCATCCTTTGCATGAAAACCCCACCTTTTTCCTTACTACACCACCTACTTGCATGAAAATACCACACCCTTACTTGGTGACACCTCCTCCTACCAACCTCACTCACTCTCCTTATCTTGTTCAGTTCACTAATCAATTGAAATAAGAATTTAACTGAAAAGAAAGAAGAAAAAACTTTAGAAAAACAACAAGAGGAAAAGAAAAGAGAGAAGTGAAGAAAAGAGCTAAGCGCTAAGGATTTTTCGCACCCTCAAGCTAGGAACTAGGAGCTTATGCATCTTGGAGGATGATCTTCCAGCAATCCTCTGTAGGTATAATCCTTAAACACTATAGAAGTTTAGTTCTGAAATGCTTAAGTATAAGAATCGGATATCGGATATATCGTATTTTAGAAAGAATTTAGCTCTGTGTTAATCTGCTATAGTTTAGATGATAACTAAAGTGATCAAACAACTACATCATCTTATAAATTGGACTTAGAATTTACCCTAGGAAGACGAGCCTACTTGCTCGGATATCGGCCGGCGACACGTAGGGAAAATCCGACCTCGCCGGATTTCTTGGAGAGTTGGGTTCTGTGGTTTTTAGGGTAGGTCTATGGGTATAGATAAATATGTTTAGTATTGTTTTTTTAATTTAAATTTTCAGTATGGGAAATCTGGAAGCTAATATCTGAAAAGGGATCAAAATTCTAAAATACGACACGGGTAATTCGTAACGCGTTTCTGTTTTCTGTTACGAAAAACAATCGGTTAAATTCCAGTTAGTATAAGCGTTAGATAGGTTGAAATAGTCATACTTAGTATAGCTAATATGTAAAAACTTGTATTTTTATGTTTTTGTGGTATCGGAAATGTAGCCGTTTCTTATACAAGTTAAATTCGATATTAGATTCGAGTACGGGAACTTCGGAGGCCACAAGGAAAGGAAAGGGATTATTGATTTGAGTAGATTCGACGTATTCCGGTGAGTAGACTAAATATCTGCCGGGGGATTTTGTATGGATGGCGTGATACGCCTATAGTTTAAGTTTAAATAACAAGTATGTCTTTGTATATATAGTGATCATATGCATTCATATATCTATACATCTTCATGTTAATAATTATTAGGACACTGCACAATTATCGACGAGTTATACTGCACATGCACGTACTTTCATGTTACACTACACCTCGTCGATATTAACATGTCACCTACACGCTTAGTAATTGTTATGTTAAATACGATTCCTACTATACCTTAAGTATCAAAATGGTAGTTACCTTGCATAAATGATATCATGTTTCATAATCAAGTGTTAGTATTTCGATATAAGATGCAGTGGATTATTGAGGATTATGGATTTGATTTTTTATATAATATTGAGTAGATTCAGTGGTTTTCATGTTGATATGAGATGCCCACTATGAGATGTCTTTTTTATGATTTGGTTTTATTCCGGACCGAGTGGGGGAGCTATACGGTCGCGGATTTTCACGTTATCCAGACTAAGTGGGGGAGCTATACAGTCGGATTCATGGTGGACCCGGTTGAGACCGAGGGGCAGGAAATCCGCATTTGAGGCGGGGAGCCTAGCGAGGATACTCGATACCGGAGACGGTTATGAACACGACGGATATCTAGATGATACCGACCGGTGTTATTGGATGACAGGATCGTTCGAGGAACGATGCCTGATGAAAATAGAAGATTTGTGTCGATGTTGGACACGGAAAAGAATAAACCTTATTGAAATTTATTGATGAGATTTCCTTCTTGATTTTATACTTAGTAGTTCATATTCATATTTCCACATGTTATCATGCATTATAATCATTCTTGTTGATGTTAGCTCTAGTTCGTCATACTTACATTATCAGCCGATATATGTTAGTCTTATTTACTGAGTTGGAAACTCACCCCCGTTGTGCCATAGTTCCTTGCAGGAGTCATGTGGATGCGTAGCAGCAGTGCAGATCCACTCGTCAGCTTTTACCGCTCTTTTTGCTAGGTGGGTTACGTATGTAGTACCTCCTATTTTGGATATGTATATTTTTGGATCTAGTATTACTCCATCAGACCATGTATATTGACTTAGAACCAACTATGTTGTATATTATTTAGACTGAGTGATATCGTTAGTTATGTTAACTTATGTTTTTCTTAAAATCTTGCGTGAAATTCTTCATATTGAGTGTTGTACTATTATTGCTTATTGATTATCGTTGTTGGCTTTGTTTGCTCCTAATTCGGGATGCAATTTAATTACACAACTTAATTTGGATTTCTATTAATAATTAAAAAGATAGGCATTGTCGAAATTTTAACATCAGTTATTACATTTCAAAATTTGAAACCTTTCGTCAGGCTATTTCATTCTTTTACTTAACCAATTAAAATTTTCTAAATTCCGCAAAAAGGGTTTTGATCTTGGTTTTTGACTTACTAAGATTGTGTAGATATCTTTAGATAACATACAATCTAAGTGCCGGTCACATCCAAATTTTGGGCCGTGACAACTAAGTAGTACTTATCTGAAATGACGGAGGGCTACGACAAGTTTTTAAGAAAACTCTTTGCGTAATGAACTTGATATCGTTATAGAATCGAGTGATTTTGAAAAGGAGTGTTTTTTAGGCTTTTACTAGTTTTGCTAAAAAGGTCACTCCCGGTGAAGGGATCTCGGCTCTTTCCTCACCGAATGAGGTGCATGATATTTCACAAATACCACTATGCAAAGCAAAAACTAAAAAAGCAATCAAAAGACAAAACCGAGTGGGTTGTAGCATCTGCTAGTTTCGCTAAAGAGGTCACACCCGATGAAGGGATCTCGTCTCTTTCCTTATCGAATAAGGTGCTGGATATTCTACAAGGAATACCACTATGCAAAGCAAGAACTAGAGCTACTAGTGTTTAAAACAAGATTCTACAACATCTTTAGGTTTCTTTTATTTCATTAATCTCATTAATGAAGTCCCATCAATTATGCTTCCTAAGCATTATAGAAGAAACGAAAGCAGTAATATTTATTATATATCATATATACATTATAAGCATTCGTCTCATCATATAAAATGATCACATCACAGAATATCAGCAGCAGAAGAACACATATGAAATATTGGATATACTAGGAATTCCGTGTTTTAAATTAA
Source organism: Agapanthus africanus (assembly GCA_030015575.1). Lineage (NCBI taxonomy): Eukaryota > Viridiplantae > Streptophyta > Magnoliopsida > Asparagales > Amaryllidaceae > Agapanthus > Agapanthus africanus. Next base: position 218,462,118 of record JASDDO010000006.1, read on the forward strand.
GCCAATAAAAAAACACGGTTTCCACGGTCGTGATGAATATCCAAACCCACATCCCTAGACCCCTACTAGAGCGGCAAGCAACCCTACTAATTATAGAGTTAGGAGACCCGATCTCGACTCCTCGAGATGGTCTCCCACTGGACCCTAGAACCCGGTTACTTATGCTCCCTTCCTTGGGTCTATCCTAATGCGGAAAAGTAAATAATATACATCAATGGTGACATCATCCTCAACCCGGAAGTGCCCCAATAAAAGAATATTACATACAAGATTTTACATGAATGAAAATGAAAAACTCTCATCTCACATAAAAAAAAACCCGGCTATTCAAAACACGACGATCCAATATAACATATCACAGCAACACAAAACATCACATGTCATCAACGTAAGTAAATATGCGTATCCCAATTGTCGTCGATATATAGCAACGAAACCGGCGATACACCATATATTACACTTACGGTCGCAGAAAAGAAAGTGAAAAACTACAACAATTGGAATTCGCAACCTCCTTAGACATCATAAACCAAATGTATCACATACTTTGGATTTCATGCCTAACCTAATGAATTCCTTAGTCATCACATGCCTGGCAATTATAAACCCCGCATTTTAGTCTCGATATTGAAAACCCTTTCCAATAACCAGTCGGGTAATTCAACAAGATTCCCTACAACCAGATCGAATGCTCGTCGGAAACTTTAGTAGACGGACGCACCCCCGATGCCGTCGACGAAGTGCACTCAGGCGGAACACCGCGGCCGCGAGCATCCGAACGGATGCTTTTGGCGATGGGGTTCTCCTATAGTCACTTGGTCGGGGCTATTGGGCGTGGTTATCTAGTAAGATTACCCGGCGAGTATTCGCGTACATTACGTAATTGCGACGGACTTTTGATCCACATCAAAATCCCGTGGCAATCGATCAAATGAGACTAACTTGCTAGATTTATGAAATTCAAATTAGTTTTCACAAAACTAAATATGTGGATTCCAAATATTGTATCACAATCACAGATAACTAGACGATGTTAAACTTTTCGATCGAATAAACAAACACCCAAAATTTCCCAAAGAGCTCAACACTTGAGCGGAGTTTTAAAAAGTACCCAGAACATGCCACAGCACCTATGGACCAACCGTAGAAGGGTCAACCCTTGCCTCACCTATGGTGCCGCGGAACTACCACAAACCCTAGGGTTTGATGGCGGTTCCGACGGACACAGAATCGAGTTAGAGTTTCGTTCTTCTAGAGGGTCCATAGAAAACACCTGCACGATTTTCTGAAGATTTTAAACATGGAAAAATCCAACTCTTGGAAAATTTCCAGCGAGGGAAAAATTAGGTTATTGACATCCGTTCGAACTTTTTAACGTCTTCTAAATAATCCGAATAGATATTAGAATTATGACTACGAAACACTCCGAATTGCCTTTGCACAAAAATAACATCACATGCAAATTTAGTAAAAACAAGCAACACCTGAAATACCAAAACCCAGAGACTGGAACACAGAAAAAATTTGAAACCCAAATGCCCCAGAGGAACCGGCCTGCTCGGATATTTTGCACATGTGGCCGGCCAAAAACAGGTGGGGGGGGGGGGTTCAAATCTCTAATGTGTTCATGTTACATCTCATGTGACATTCTGCAGCTGCTTAAAAAAAATTTCGACTCTCTGAAAATTTTGACAAAAACTAGATTTTAGTTTCGGATGTTTTGGAGTTGTTTCGGTTTCGTAATCCTACAAACATCGTGTAATTCTCTAGCATGGATCTGATACCACTACAGGGTTCCCTAGGCGGCCGCTGGGTTCCAGGAGGTATCGTCCATGTCGTTTTCAAAAAATTAGCGCGCTAAACAACCCTAACGCTAGAATCTAAACTAGAGAATTAGACGAACAAGCATGTAAATATCTTTACATCTAAGTGAACAAAGAATATAACCTCTGTAGACCATTCCTTCACTTTAATAGCTCTGTGTAGTAGTCCCTTCGCTCCAAGTAGCGATCTTCCGGACTCTAGTGAGGCACCATAAGGTGAAATAAACAAGCTTGCTTGAAGTCTTCGAGGCCGAAAATGATCTACGTCGAGGAGACACTAACTCAAGCTACCTCTTCACTAAGTGATGAACTTGGTGAAGAAACAACCCAATCTAAATGGTTAGTAGAGAATAGGTTGATGAAGTAGGAATTTTTCTCACTTTAGAAATAATTTTCTCACTATTTTTCTTCATCTCCCATTGACCTAGAGAGCTAAGCTCTTGATGAAGAAGAAGATGAAGAGAGAAGAGAACGAAACTCATGAAGTAAGAATAGCAACAATGGGTGAGTTAGTGTCATACACTAACTCATGTAGAGAATAAAGCATGGCTAACAATAATAGTTAGGTTAATAAATATCTACAAGTAAAACAAAATTAGTGGACTTGGTCAATGGTTCTACAAGGTTCTACAAGCTTCAACCATGTGACTTAATTCCTACTAATTTGATTTACTTTAAATAAATAAAACCTTATCATTATTATAAGCATGGTGTGAGTCTCATACACCCATGTGGCATGCGGCATCAAGCATGAAACAAAATAATGTACATTAATATATATCACATATATACCAAGTGTACATTAGTGAGAAAAATAATTCTTAAGTGAGATAATATTAGTTAATGTAAATTAATATATCAAATATATAATTATACATTAAATCATTAAATCAACACTAGATCTAATAATCCGGCTATATCACATACAACCGACTAATACCAAATGTAACAACTTGTCGAATCAACACTTGATTCGACAACCCGGCTATATCACATATAACCGGCCGATATCACATATCGCGAGAATAGAATATGGTATCACATACGCGCATTAATCTCGGTCCCGCACATATCACATATGCGCTCCTACTTCGTTTCGCTTGAGCCAGGAAACCTCTGTGTAGGACTCTAAAGACTCGTCAATACGCCGGCAGTAGGTGGTGATCATATCAGTCACCCACAAGCCGCAAGAAGTCTACTAAACGTAACGGCCACCCGGGTATTGAGCGATCAAAAGATCAACAAGCAATCCTGCTCATACTCCTTCGAAACCAATCAAGTAACACTACCATACAGTCCGGTCTCTTCGTCAGATATGTCGCATATCTTAGCCTGGGGGTGGTAAACGTCAAACCCCAATAGCCCTGATAAGTCATGCCGATGCAAGGTCCATAATGGTTCGAGAAACTACTGATAACACTTACCAGTAAATCTCAGCAACTTTCGCCAGGGATTTCCTGTTATGGCCAATCAAGCATAGCGCAATATCAACCCCCAATAACGGGAGAGACGAATCCACTCCTATCGCTCATTGCCTCCTTGTGAATCGGGACTGTACCCAAAAACCACCATTTTACATGATCTCTTGAACGTGGTAAGGTGGAAATCAAAGCATAGTAGGAATCACACAAGACTCTATGACGATCTCGGGTCGACAGACAAACCTGTACCAGTGTCACCAGAGAACTGCTATCTGACGATAGGTATAATACCATCTAGGAGTTCTCGGCGAGTCCGTCCAGTGTACCCAGTCTCCACTAAGCACCCGTATACCTTCTCTGTTGTCAAACACCAATGGATGCGGGATCATCCATCGCCCATCATATGGGTCAAGAAGCGCATACGCTAGTCTACTCTGGAATATCGATGCCTTGTCTCGATACTCCTACGACTAGGAATATTTAAAGGATGTACTTACTGACTACCTATACCCCACTAGTATGATCTGCATCATAATCCTGGTATTCAAGTACTCATCCTAAGGGCATTATCAACATGTAATAGAGAGACAATAAGTGTACATGGTAAGATAAAGTGCAACCAGATAGCATACTATCATGTTGAGCAAGAAAGTCCTCCCTATATATGTCCAATCATCCACTACAATATACATCATATGTACAGTAATGGCCTATAGGGCATATATATAACTAACATCTCGACATGCCATCTTTTTAGAAAAGCAATTTCTTGTGAAAGAGATTGTTAGGTCCACGTTACCTCTCCCGGTACTTTCGGGGTTGCGGAAACGGTAAAACAAAATTTTTTCTAAACTTTGTAACATGGACCGTAAAAGCCGGATCTTTGCTAAACAATACACTAGCTACCTAACTTGAGATGTTATCTACTCGGTTAGGGGTTATACCTCAACTTGAACTCCTTCTCTTCTTGTTGTTCTTCACTCCTTGTTGTTCTTCACTTCTTGTTGCTCTTCTCTTTGCCTGCTCAATGGTTGATCCGGACTTTGGTCACCTCCGCGGCCTCCTTGAGTCGAAGACGATCCACCCGAGAGATGTACACCGAGCTCCACCTCAAGCCGAGGTAACTAGGGCAAGGAGATTGCTAATCTAGAAGCCCTAGGATGTGTAGAGGAGATGTATGGATGTGTTTGTCAAGTGAAATCCTTTTTCTCTCAACACATGAGATCAAAGGAGAAATCAAGAGGAGGAAGAAGTAGGAGGAAGGTTAGCAACCATGGAGCTTCTCATTTTCAAGAGAGAGAATGAGAAAAAAATTATGATCAAAAGAAAAACAACCATGGTTGCAAATAATGCAAAACAACATCATTACTAATCCCATCAAGATAAAGTTGATGGATACTTTTGAAATGACCATTATCATAATCCAAAAGAAAAAGGAAAAGAAAAGAAGAGTGTGGAACCCTCTTGAAAGTCAATGGTCAACCCGGTCAACCGGTCAACAAAGTCAAGAGAGGTCAACGGGGTCAAATGGTCAATGCAATTAGCCATCATAAGATTATCACTAATAGGATTAGTAAATGATGTTCGCGGCTCATAATGGTTTTGACCAAACGAACTGTCAAAAACCCTAATGAGTCCGCCTCAAAATGGTTTTGACCGAATCAACTGTCAAAACCCTAATGAGGCACCTCCTCCTTCATCACTCCGAAAAACTGTGCATACACACCTGCATCCGTATTCCGTAGAATGCGGATGCACAGAAGACAAAACAAATCCATCCGTGCAATACTAGGATCCGGCTTAAACCAAAGCCTACTAGTACTGCCTGCCCGAACACCATACGCACACAAGTGTACGTAAGTGATCGCAGCCCTGCCGTAAAACCATACGGCCTCTACACGTTTCGCTCAGTGCAGGAAAACTCTCTGTGTGGGACTCTAAAGACTCGACACTACGCTGGCAGTGGGTTTAACCACAGACTGCAAGCGGCACTAGCTGTACGTAACGGTCCCCAGGTAGATGTCGATAAGAAGGCCGATGAGGTAAACCCATCCGAACTCCTACTGATCCTGTATGTGACAATCTCCGTACAGTCTGGTCTGTTCGTCCGATACATCACATGTCGGGCTTAGGGGGGCGGCAAGCGTCAGACCCCTAATAGCGGTACAAGTCGTGTCGGAGTGAAGCCCAGAACACCCTGAGATAACACTGGAACATACCAGTATATCTCGCTTGCCCTGGCCAGGGACTACTTGTGTAATGGCTCTCCTAGACACAGCGCGATGTCAACCCCCAATACCGGGAGAGACGAATCCTGTCTAACCGTCACTGCCTCCAAGTGCTTCGGGACTGCTCCCAACTACTACCTGTTTGCACGACTCAGTAGAGCCGTGGTAGGGTAGTAATCAAAGAACAGTGGGAACACACTCGAGGCGAAGTGACAGTGTCAAGTCAGCGGACTAAGCTGTACTCATGTCACCTGGGAACTGATAACTGACGATAGGTATAATACCAACCATCAGTTCCCGACGAGTCCTGTCCAGTGTACTCGTAACCTAACGAGCACCCGCATACTATCTCAAGTACGACGTACCGACGGCTGTGGGACAGACCGTCTCCCGTGCTGGGATGAGAAGCGCATACGCTAGTCTACTCCGGAGCATCGATGCCCTATCTCGATACTCCCATGAATAGGGACGTGTATAAGGATGTGCTTGTAGATTACCCAGCCCCCACGAGTGTGATCGCCATCACAACGCCGGTAATCAAGCAAAGATCCTAAGGGCTCTACTAATGCGTATAGGTGATATAATAAATAAACACACATGTACACATTAAAGCAGAGACAAACCAAGTAGCATACTACTATATTGAGCAAGATTGTCTGTACAACTGTGAATATCCCAAGCTTCCATCAAGTAATATACATACTAGTATGATACAGTAATGGCCTCTAGGGCATATACACTAACAATCTCCCACTTGCACTAAGGCCATGTACTGGCGTATCGAAGACCTATCATCTCGATCAGCCGCTCGAACTGAGTCTGGGGTAAAGCCTTCGTGAATGGGTCCGCAGTGTTGTCCTTTGTGTCCACTCTCCGTACCTCGATCTCCTGGCGATCAATGATCTCCCTGATTAGGTGATACCGCCTTAAGATGTGCCTGGATTTCTGATGGGACCTTGGTTCCTTCGCTAAAGCTATAGCCCCATTGTTATCGCAATACAAAGGTATTGGGTCAACAATGGATGGAACCACCTGAAGTTCACTAATGAACTTCTTTATCCAGACCGCCTCTTTTGCGACATCGCTTGCAGCAATGTATTCAGCCTCCATCGTCGAGTCTGCGACGGTATCCTGCTTGGAACTCCTCCAACATACCGCCCCTCCGTTGAGGGTAAACACAAAACCCGAGACGGACTTGCTGTCATCTTTGTCACTCTGGAAGCTTGAATCGGTAAAGGACTCGACCCTGAGGTCTCCATTACCGTAAACCATGAACATCTCCTTAGTCCTTCTTAGGTACTTGAGAATGTTCTTCACTGCTGTCCAGTGGTCCTCCCCTGGGTCTGACTGATACCGGCTTACCGTGCTTAACACGTAAGCTACATCTGGTCTTGTACATAGCATCGCATACATTATAGATCCTACCGCCGAAGCATAGGGTATAGTGCTCATGAGAACCCTCTCCTCGTCAGTCTTAGGAGACATCTTCTTGGAGAGGGTAATTCCGTGCAATGCGGGTATGTTACCGCGCTTGGAACCCTCCATACTAAATCTCTTTAGTACGGTCTCTATGTACCTGGAATGCGAAAGTCCCAATAGTCTCTTGGATCTATCTCTATAGATCTTGATCCCCAGAATGTACGAGGCATCACCCAGGTCCTTCATGGAGAACCTTTGTGACAAAAATAGCTTGACCGATTGTAGCATAGGAATATCATTTCCTATCAAAAGAATGTCGTCCATGTACAAGACTAGGAATACGACAGTTCGTCCTACAATCTTCTTATATACACAGGGTTCATCTTCATTCTTGATGAAATCAAATTCCTTGATTGCCTCATCAAAACAGATGTTCCAGCTCCGCGATGCCTGCTTTAATCCATAAATGGATTTAAGCAACTTGCACACCCTTCCGCTGCTCCCACTGTCTACGAAACCTTCTGGTTGATCCATGTAAACGCACTCTTCCAAACAACCGTTTAGGAAAGCCGTCTTAACATCCATCTGCCAGATTTCATAGTCATGGAAGGCAGCAATGGCAAGTAGGATCCGAATGGATTTGAGCATAGCCACCGGAGAAAAAGTCTCGTCATAGTCCAAACCAGGTCTTTGACGAAAACCTTTTGCAACGAGTCTAGCTTTATAGGTTTCCACCTGCCCATCTACACCAAGTTTCCTTTTGTAGATCCATTTGCATCCAACGGGTTTTATCCCAGGTGGAGCAATATCCAAGGTCCACACTTTATTGGCGTACATGGACTCCATTTCGGATTGCATTGCTTCCTGCCACTTATCAGAGTCCCTACTGATAATGGCCTGCCTGAAACTGGTAGGGTCATCTTCTTCCAAGATGCAATCCTCTCGATCCCCATCTATGAGAAAACCGTAGTATCTCTCGGGCGGATGAGAAATCCTACCAGATCTGCGGAGTGGCTGAGGTTCGTCTGGGGTTATAGAATCTAGCGGTTCCTCCAAATTTTCAGTTACATTTTGTGGTCGCTGAATTTCTTCCAGTTCTACCGAACTCCCACTAGTTTCTTTTGCAAGAAACTCCCTTTCTAAGAAGGTGGCGTGGCGAGATACAAACACCTTCTGTTCCTCAGTGTGGTAGAACAGATATCCCAGTGAGTTTTTAGGATATCCCACAAATTTACACAGAACTGATCGTGCCTCTAGCTTGTCCGGTTTCTGTGTTTTCACATAGGCCGGACAACCCCATATCTTAATAAACTTCAGACATGGTTTCTTACTGCTCCATATTTCATACGGCGTTTTAGGCACAGATTTGGACGGAACTTGATTCAAAAGGTATGCCGCTGTCTGAAGCGCATGTCCCCAGAATGAAAGAGGTAACTCAGCACTACTCATCATGGAGCGAACCATATCCAATAGGGTACGATTCCTCCGCTCCGATACACCGTTGTGCTGTGGTGTATAAGGAGGAGTAAGCTGAGAGAGAATACCATTCTCTTTTAAGTAATCAAGGAATTCCGTGCTTAAGTACTCCCCTCCCCTGTCAGACCGGAGGATCTTGATACTTTTGCCTGTCTGGTTCTCTACTTCGTTTCTGAATTCCTTGAATTTCTCAAAAGCTTCAGATTTGTGTTTCATCAGATACACATATCCGAACCTAGAGAGATCGTCAGTGAATGTGATGAAGTACGAGAACCCACCCCTTGCATGTATAGACATCGGACCACATACATCACTATGTACGAGTCCCAAGAGCTCTGCTGCTCTTTCTCCATGTCCGGTGAACGGAGATTTGGTCATCTTCCCTTTGAGACAAGACTGACAAGTTTCATAAGATGAAAACTCGAACGCATCCAAGAGTCCGTCTTTATGCAACTTACTCAGTCTTTTCTCTCCGACATGACCAAGTCTACAATGCCACAAGTAGGATTCATTCGTATCTGAATTCTTCCTCTTGCGTGTGTTTTGTATATTGAGAACTGTATTCTGATTTAGAACGTAGATACCATTACACAGTGTACCCTCTGCAACCAGTACCTTATCAAGGTAAATAATCATGATATTCTTTTCAAGAACAAAGTTATATCCATCTTTGTCGAGTAAAGAAACTGATATGATGTTGCAAACCATGGAGGGTACATAGTAGCAATCGTTCAAAATCATAGTCTTGCCATTTGGCAATACTAGGTGATATTCACCGACGGCTGCCGCATTAACTTGTGCTCCGTTCGCTACTCTGAGCGACATATCACCCGGTGCAACTTTCCTACTTTTTCTCAGTCCCTGTAATAAATTACAGATATGAGATCCTGATCCGGTATCAAGTACCCAGGAGGTAGGGCTGACCGTAAAACAGTTCTCAATTACAAGAACACCTGAAGTAGATGCAAAACCATGCTTCTTCTTCGACTGGGTATCCTGGAAATCCATACAATCCCCTTTCCCATTCTCATACTTATGACTGTTGTCACAAGTTAGAGCTGAACCAACTTTCCCCAGTCCCGAATAAGAATTCGGATCGGTCAAGCGATACATTTTATTATCTTGATTAGGGCGTGAAAAGGTTGCTGCCTGGAGAGAGAGAAAAGAAACACTCAGCGTATGCTCTTGCAAGATTAGATTGGTTTATTAATTTATCTAACCAGGATGTCTCCCACTGTTTACTCAAATTTTTCTTAAAACCTTTTAAAAGAAGAACTAGTCAGGATTTTAATTCACGTCACAATACTTGCTTAACCTTTCAGCCAGGCTAGTGTCGGTACTTCGAGGGAGGTTTTCCAACGCTTTCGCGAAGTTCCTTAATTCAAGAACCTCTTTTCCCTGGGGGCGTAGCCCCACTAACACCTTTCTAGACACCTACTAGGTTTATAGCATTGATCGTTTAGTGAAATAATCTCCCAAGAGTAATCCAACTCATCGGTGGGATCGGGATCCAACCATCATTGTGTGATGACCTAGATGGAATCCACTCTAGTCACCACACTCCAGAAGGTATGCTAAATCTGCAAGTTTCAGTACTTTTGAAACTCCCGATGTGGTTTTTGCCCCTAGGACCCAAGTGACCTTGACGAATAATCAACAAATCAAAAGGTCCTAGTCAAGTTCAACCCGTCGTTATCCAGGATTGCATTAGACCCGCCCGCATGATCCTTGACGAATAATCAACAAAATCATGCGACCGTCCTAACCAATCGCATCTATCAGTGCAACAGAGAATTATTACTCAGCTACCGTTCACTGTGTCTTGACGAATAATCAACAAACGCAGCACGAATACCAAGTATTAATTATCCGAAATGACGGAGGGCTACGGCTGGGTTTTTGGCGAAAAACCCGTTAACGTAATGAACTTGATATCGTTGAAGGAACCTGGTAATCTTTTTGAAAATATAGTGGCGAAAACTTTTGCTAAAGAGGTCACTCCCTGCGAAGGGATCTCGGCTCTTTCCTCGTCGAATGAGGTGCAGGATATTCCAAACTGAATACCTCGATGCAAAGCAAGAATAATCGACTATAGTGAAGTTATTACCCTGACGCAAACTTTTGTCCAAGGGGTCACTCCCGATGAAGGGATCTCGGCCCTTGCCTCGTCGACTGAGGTGCTGGGCATTCACAACCGAATACCGCGATGCAAAACAAAAATGAACGTCCTTGCAATAACAGCTTTTTGAAAAATTGTTCCAACAACGTCTTTTAGGTTTATTTTCTTGCATTAGTTCTTTTAATGCGTCCCATCATTTAAATCCTACCATTGCAGAAAACAACCAAAATATGACGTACGCTTATGCCATTCGCATTCGCCACTGGGTCCCGTCATCACCCGTTAGGTTACTTAACTAACGACAGAGCGGGGGCTGGGCTAGCGCGGCTGTAAAACATAAGCAACGCCTAAATAGTTATTATATATAGATATATTGCAACGATAGCCAATCCAGATCACAGATGAACACTTTGGATATACTAGGAACCCGCGATTCGTTCAAGCCTGCAACGAAAAACGGATTACACGGTCGCGATGAATAGCCAAAACCCCACCTAAGACCCCTACGGGTGCGGCAAACTACCCGCCAAGTACCCGAAGCGAAGAAACCTCCCTCAACGCCATGAGTAGGCCACTCGGCACTTCGAGATACCCGGTAGTTTGTGCACCCCCTCCATGGGTCTATCCTAGGAGCAAAAACAGTAAAAAGAATTATACAATGACGGCTACAACCCCGACCCGGTTGTGCGGCCATACAAATAATATTACATAAATTTACAAATTTATTACATGAATGAAAGAAAAAGAAAACCTCATCTCACATCCACCCCGGCTATTCATCCGCGACAATCCAACGAGTTCATATACACAAACCATCAACAACAATCACAGATCACAGATATGTATAACCCCGACTAATCGACATATAGCGATTAGCCGACGTTCAATACATATGAACATCACAGATATAACCTTTATAGTCAAAGTATATTGAAGTTCGGAAAAATACGGATTTATAGGCCCCCAAAAACAAATTTCTATTCTGGCAAATCTGGGCACATTCAAACCATCTTAAAAATCCTAAAACCAAGTCAGAAACACTCTGCACCAAAAACGACCCAGTGACTCACCAAGATGGCCGCGGTTCCGCGGCAATAGCTTGCTATTGCCGCGGAAACGCGGCGCTTTGGTCGAGTTGCTGGCTCGTTTTTGGTGGCTTTCTTCTAAAAACCCTGAGATGATTTTTGGAGTATAACAAATTTTGTTTTGACCAGAAAAAATTTTAACAGAAACTCAGGTTTTTATAACTCGGTTTTTTTTCGATTTTTCCGTTTCGAACTTCGATACACTTCACTACCAAGCTAGTTTATGTTTAGTTAGGCTCTGATACCACTATTAGGTCCACGTTACCTCTCCCGGTACTTTCGGGGTTGCGGAAACGGTAAAACAAAATTTTTTCTAAACTTTGTAACATGGACCATAAAAGCCGGATCTTTGCTAAACAATACACTAGCTACCTAACTTGAGATGTTATCTACTCGGTTAGGGGTTATACCTCAACTTGAACTCCTTCTCTTCTTGTTGTTCTTCACTCCTTGTTGTTCTTCACTTCTTGTTGCTCTTCTCTTTGCCTGCTCAATGGTTGATCCGGACTTTGGTCACCTCCGCGACCTCCTTGAGTCGAAGACGATCCACCCGAGAGATGTACACCGAGCTCCACCTCAAGACGAAGTAACTAGGGCAAGGAGATTGCTAATCTAGAAGCCCTAGGATGTGTAGAGGAGATGTATGGATGTGTTTGTCAAGTGAAATCCTTTTTCTCTCAACACATGAGATCAAAAGAGAAATCAAGAGGAGGAAGAAGTAGGAGGAAGGTTAGCAACCATGGAGCTTCTCATTTTCAAGAGAGAGAATGAGAAAAAAATTATGATCAAAAGAAAAACAACCATGGTTGCAAATAATGCAAAACAACATCATTACTAATCCCATCAAGATAAAGTTGATGGATACTTTTGAAATGACCATTATCATAATCCAAAAGAAAAAGGAAAAGAAAAGAAGAGTGTGGAACCCTCTTGAAAGTCAATGGTCAACCCGGTCAACCGGTCAACAAAGTCAAGAGAGGTCAACGGGGTCAAATGGTCAAATAGTCCCCAACGAACCTTAACCACTCCGCAGATCTATTAGGGTTCCTCATCCACCTTAGAGATACTACGGTTTTTCTCAAAGACGGTGGGAGAGAGGATTGCATCATGGAATATGATGACCCAACTATTTTCGAGCAGGCCATCACAAGGGGAGACTCTGTGAAATGGCTGGATGCTATGCGATCTGAGATGGAATCCATGTACACCAATAAAGTATGGACTTTGGAAGTTGCTCCTGAAGGGGAAAAACCCATCGGGAGCAAGTGGATCTTGAGAAGATATTTGGTGTAGATGGAAAAGTTGAGACTTTCAAAGCCAGACTTGTAGCCAAAGGGTTTCGTCAACGACCAGGTGTCAACTATGATGAAACCTTTTCTCCAGTGGCTATGATTAAATCTATCAGGATTCTACTTGCCGTTGCTGCATTCCATGACTACGTAATCTGGCAGTTGGACGTGAAGACCGTTTTTCTAAATGGTGATTTAGAAGAGAGCGTGTACATGACACAGCCAGAGGGCTTCGTAGAAAGTGGGAGCAGCGGAAGCGTGTGCAAGCTGCTTAAATCAATCTACGGATTAAAACAGGTATCACGGAGATGGAACATCTATTTTGATATTGTTGGAGATAGTGCCCTCAGAGTCAATTATTGGATCACAGGCACGTGATTGCAATGATTGATGGAGGACCTATCCCGGTAGGACAGTCTTACTCAAGATGATAGTATGCTATCTGGTTTATCTTTATCATCGTGTACTGCTTTAGGTGACCTGACAGGTCACTATTGCACGTTGATAGAGCCCCTAGGATTCTTGCTTGACCACCAGCAGTATGAGGGCGATCATATACGTGGGAGCTGGTAGTCTATAAGCACATCCTTAAATGGTCCCTAGTCGTGGGAGTTTCGAGATAGGGCATCGATACTCCAGAGTAGACTAGTGTGTACATTCGAGACCCCGACGAGGGGCGGTGGCCGGTCTCACAAGCCACTGGTGTCAGTTGGTTCACCTAAGTTGTATACAGGTGCTCATTGGGTTATGAGTACACCGGACAGGACTCGCCGGGAACATGCTAGTTGGTCTTATACCTGACGTCAGATAGCAGTTCCCTGGTGACATGTGTACAGGTTAGTTCATCGACCTAGGGATCGTCATTTGTCTCGTGTGGGTTCCCACTGTACTTTGATTACTACCCTACCACGCTCAAAGGAGACGTGCAAACAGGTTTTAGTTGGGTACAGTCCCGAGCCACATGGAGGCAGTGAGCGTATCTTCAGGGGTTCGTCTCTCCCGGTATTGGGGGTGAGGTCGCGCTGTGTCTAGGAGAGCCATTACACGAAGCCCTCGGCCGAGGCAGGAGATTTACTGGTAGGTATTCCAGTAGTATCTCAGGGTGTTCTGGGCTACACTCCGACACGACTTGTACCGCTTTTGGGGGTCTGACTTTTACCAACCCCCTAGGCCCGCCATGCGATACTCATAGACGAACGGACCGGACTGTACGGATATTGTCACTGACAGGCTCAGTAGGGTGTCAGGATGAGTTCGCTCATCGACGTCCCTTTTGGTCAATAGCTGGTGGCCCGTTACGTATTGGCTTATACCTCTGACGTGCTAGTGGTTAAATCCACAACCAAGGTGTTGACGAGTCTTTAGAGTCCCCCACATTCAGTTACTCAAGCTTTCGGGCGAAAAGCTGTAGAGGCCGTATGGAGATATGGCAAGGTCCGATCAGATACGTGCGGTATTGCACGGATCAGGATCGGACAGTTTGTACTAGAGGCCGTATGGATATATGGCAGGGTTCGATCAGATACGTGCGGTATTGCACGGATATTACTAGCCGGCTTTGGTTTAAGCCGGATCCTAGTATAGTACAGTGTAGATTTTGTCTCATTGCATTTGTATTTTGGTCGGAATACAAATGCGGGTGTGTATGCACAGTATCGAGGTTTTCCTGTAATTTATTACGGGACCAGTTTTCTGGAGTTGCCAGTTTGCTTTCCGTTTCGGCCGATTTCCTTTGTATCGTTCATTGGCCGAAGTTTGGTGGAGGAGGGCTTATTTGCATTTGTGCAAATAAGCTTTTGTGGAAGGGGTCTTTGCATTTTGTTGTATCATGATGACTTAGCCTCTATTGACTTCTAGGATCATGATGGTTCATGATTGCTTATCTTTTGTCATGGTGATGGTGATGGATTATGATGGTGGAGTATGATTTTGGTTGTGATGATTCTTGATCATCATCACACCTTTTCTCTCTCTCTCTCTCTTGCATTATGAGAGTCTCTCTTTTTCCTTTGGATTCACACTCTCTTCTCTTGCTCTTGCTCATGCCATGGCCGGCCACATTGGGATGGGGCTGTCCAAATTTTTGGGTGTGGGATTGGTTGTTCTTTTGATGCTCCAAAAATTCCCAAGTCCCTCTACATAGTTCTTGTATCATCCCTCCACCAAAATGGCACCTCCATAAACCCCAAATGTGACACAAGCCTCTACACTACATTCTACAGCAAACCTTGGGCACGTTGACTAGCCAGCTTCGTGCCCGAGTTGCCTTGGAATTGAGGTGGGAGCCCGTAAAAGATGTAGGCGATGTGGTGCCCTTCCGGCGACGAGGTGGAGACCGGACATTCCGCGGGAGATCGGGACGACGACGAGAAGACCGGAGGACTCGGATCACTCGGTATATTTCTGTTCCCCATCTTGTAGTTAGCTAGGACTAGTTAATGGTTCGATCCGGTTTTTAGTGCGCGGTGGTGCCGGTTCAAGAAAAATTTAAGTATATCACCGCTTCCGCATTTTGGCCTCGAGATGGAGGCCGGGGCGCCGCCGTGCACTTACAGTGGTATCAGAGCCTCGCCATTAACATAGTCTAGCTTGGTCTAATGTGTTTTACATTTCCGATCGACCAAAATTCCAAAAACCTGGGTTTTCTTCACATCAGTTTTCTGTCGAATTTTTCCTGGCTCGAAAATTTTTTCAGGTTGTAGAAAATTGATGTACTGGAAGTTCTAAGAATTCTGGAGAAATTCGACACATTGATCTTTTAAGGGGAGCGCGGAACCGCGGTCAAATCCCACTTGGGGCTGCGGTTCCGCCATAGTATGGAGAGATCAATGCGTCAAATTTTTCCAGAGGGCTTCTTGGGTGAAAATAGGGTTTTCTGGAATATTATTTTTGGGCCCAGAATTTCTTGATGTGCTACAGTAGTACTTGGGGGCCCACTTGGTAATTTTTGATCGATCGGATATTTTAAACACATTAGTTCACAGTATTTACATTATATCTGCGACCGTGAATGTCACTTGATCGGTAAATCCAGTCTAACTGCTATAGCCCGGTTAGACGGATTTGCGAACGTGACTTTCACGTTGATGTTCTGTGTTATGCTGTGATGTTGCGGATTGGTCGTGGGGGATAGCCTGGATGCAATGCTAGTACAGTTGTGGTTGTATCATGTATATTTAATATTGCGGGGCGAGCGTCCGACATGTGGACTGCCGTCACTGCCTGATTGTATTATTATTTTGGGGCACGACCAGGTTGCGGTCGATGTACCCGTTGTATGTATATTTTACTTTCTGTACTAGGATTACCCCGCGGAGGGGTGCACGGATAGCCGGGTTCTAGAGGGCAACGGGCCCGCATCTCATGGCATTGAGACGGAGGGGGCTTCACTCTAGAATTGGCGGGCTATTCACCGCACTCGTAGGGGGTACAGGTTGACCCAGGAGGGGTGCCCAAGTTACCGGATTCCGTGAAGTGCTGGGTGGTCCATTCATGGTGCTGAAGGGGGCTGCCTCGCTTCAGGTTTTGGCGGGTAACTTGCCGCGCCCGTAGGGGTCTAGGATTTCATTGCACAGGCTATCCACACGACCAGGGGAACGTCGGGTTTCAGTAGTGGCTCTGTGAAACCCGGGGATCCCAGATATCTGTATTGTTCTGTGATGCTGTAGATTTCTGTGATGTTGCATTTTATCACGCCTTGAGCGAATATAATATATTGGTATATATATTAGTAGATGTTGTATATGTTTTACATCCGCGCTAGTCCAGTCCCCGCTCTGTCGTTAGTTAGCTAACCTAACAGGTAATGACGGGACCCAGTGGCGAATGCGGATGGCATATACGTACGTCATATTATTTTCGTTCTTTGTGGTGTGATCTATTGATGGGACTGCATTGATTCGGATCAATGCAAGTTAAAAACAAACCTAATCTGATGTTGTTGGAACACTTTTCAAAAAGCTGTTATTGCAAGGACGTTCACTTTTGTTTTGCATAGCGGTATTCAGTTGGAATATCCTGCTCCTCAGTCGACGAGGCAAGGGCCGAGATCCCTTCACCGGGAGTGACCCCTTGGACAAAAGTTTGCGTCAGGGCAATGACTTCACTATAGCCGATTACTTTTGCTTTGCATCGTGGTATTCAGTTGGAATATCCTGCACCTCATTCTACGGGGAAAGAGCCGAGATCCCTTCACCGGGAGTGACCTCTTTAGCAACGGTTTTCGTCACTATATTTTTAAAAGCTATCCGTTCCTTCAACGATATCAAGTTCATTACGTTAAAGGTTTTCGCCAGAAACCATTCGTAGCCCTCCGTCGTTTCAGACGGGTAGCACGTAGTATTCATGCTATGTTTGTTGACCTTCGTCATGGCATAGTGTATGGTAGCTGCTTGTTACCTTTCTGCTGCATAGATAGATGCGTTGGTTTGGGACAGTCGTATAGCCTTGTTGACCTTCGTCAAGGGCTTGTACGGGTGGGTTCAAATTAACCTGGACAATGACGGGTGGAACTTGACATGCGACTTATGATTTGTTGACCTTCGTCAAGGTCATAAGAGCATGGGGCAGAAATCACATCGGGAGTTTCAAAAGAACTGAAATTTGCCAGATATGCGCATACCTTCTGGAGTGTGATACCGTGAGCGGATTCCGTCACGTTATCATGCGATGATAGTTGGATCCCGATTCCCACTGATGAGTTGGTTTACTCCTCGGGTGATCCCGACTAATTCTTCTTTCAGGTTTGGAGGAGAATTTGACGGTACAGTGGGAGGTTTCCAGATTAGATAAATTGGTAACCATTCTGATCTAGGTTAGAGTGCACGCTGAGTGTTTCTTTTCTCTCTCTCTTTGGCAGCGACCATTGACCCGACCCTAAGACTATGACTCAGTGACCAAAATTGACCGAACCTTCTTAAAACACTGGCTTTTGGATTGTCAGAGTTGCAAACCTCATTGCCACTCCTACTTTTACCCTTTTTTCCAGGACACCCCGTATTACTACAAACGTCCACTTCCATTGGACAAAACCATCGTATGGTTAGATACGAACTCGAAGGAATTCGAGGATGGTTTCCGGTTCTGGAGAAAACGGATAGGATTATTCAGTTGTCTTTTCCTTTTACCTTCTCTCAGGTTGCGAGTACTCCTTGGTTTAGGAGATAGTACACCTATTACGAAAATTGGATAGTCTTCTTCCAAACCTTAGGCTGGTGCCGAACGGTGGGGAATGAAGAAAACCAATTAGCATAACGATGGTGTGCAGAAGGTATTAAGTTAAGACAAAGCAAGGGATTAGTAAGAGGGCAAAGTAAATTGCGACTGATATTCACGACCAAACCAGGTATTTCTTCGCCAATCCTAAAATCACCTTTGTATTTCTCCAGGACACTCCGTATCACTACGAAGATCCACAGTTTATTGGATACTCCATCGTATGGTTATATACGAACTCGAAAGGAACTTGTTCCAGTTCGGGGATGGATTCTGGTTCAGGAGAAATAGGAATAAGATTTATTCGGTTGTCTTTTATCCTCACCTCCTCTCGCATTGCGAGTGTTCCTAGGATTAGGACAGTACACCCATTATGCTTATTGGATAGTCTTCTTCCAAACCATAGGCTGGTGCCGAACGGTAGGGGAGGAAGAAAACCATTTGGCCTAAAGGGGTGTGCAGAAGGTAATGACTAAAGACATATAAAGGGATTTGGAGAGGTGGCAAAGAATTACACGGTTACAGTTGTGAATCTGGATAATGGAAGAGGCATTACTAAGAATACCAGGATACCCCATCGAAACATTTCAATGTTTCAGTTTCACTATGTAATGTTAAAAGAAAACTAATTTCCCGATTAGATACTTACTCCAGGGTATGTATTTACCAGGTATGATTCTCACATCTGTATGGTTTTACAGATGATGAGTGGGAGTAAGTTATTTGGAATTGGGTGATCATTCTCATTATATCGGGATTCGTTGTAATCAATGATATTTGAGGAAGTCACCTGGGTTGTTTGCCGGACGACAAATATTTGGTTTTGAATATCCGATGTTATGCACCAATTTCAAATTGATATATATGTACGTCTATTTTCATAGAGTGAGACATACCTTTTTGAAATTATGTCTGTGACATTTACCTATATCAGTGGATGGTTAGGTAAGGAGCATTAAACAGCGGTGTAACTCTTCTTAACCATAAGTACAGTTTTCAACCTACGACACACAGTGAATGAGTTATCAGACTCAAGGGACTTATACAGAGTATTGTATGTTGTCCAGGGTCCATCAGGACAGAGGGGATGGTCTTCGTACTATATTCGGTTTACTTATGAATTCTCTAGTTTTTAGACAGGTGTTACTTGGAAACACAAGGTCCGAATTTTGAGAAGTTATAGGTATTTGAATAAAGTAGAGAACCAGGTATCGCAAGTATCGGGATTCTTCAAAGTGATCGAAGATGTAGATACTTGTGTATGGTATTCAGTTGATAGTAATGACTAAGAGAACTTGCTTCTCTTTCAGGTTACTCATAATTGGAAGCATTCCTAAGTTGAGTAACGCTGATCGGCCTCCTTCCATTTAATTGACATGCACTGGAGACAGCTGCATGATTTTGTTAGTTATATGTATGCCCTAGAGGCCATTACTGTACATACGATGTATATTGTAGTGGATGCTTGGACATATATAGGGAGGACTTTCTTGCTCGACATGATAGTATGCTATCTGGTTGTACTTTATCTTAACATGTACTCTGATTGTCTCTATATTACATGTTGATAAAGCCCTTAGGATATGTACTCGACTACTGGGACTATGATGAGATCATACTAGTGAGGCCACGGTAGTCGACGAGTACATCCTATAACTGTTCCTAATCGACGGTGTATCGAGACAGGGCATCGATACACCAGAGTAGACTAGCGTATACGCATCTTGACCCATATGATGGGCGATGGATGATCCCATATCCATCGGTGTTTGACATCAAGGATGGTGTACGGGTGCTCAGTAGAGACTGGGTACACTGGACGGACTCGCCGAGAACTCCCAGATGGTATTATACCTCACGTCAGATGGCAGTTCTCCGGTGACACTGGTACAGAGTAGTCTGTTGACCCGAGATCGTCATAGAGTCTTGTGTGATTCCCACTGTGCTTTGATTTCCATCATACCACGTCCTTGAGGGCGTGCAAAAAGGTGGCTTTTGGGTACAGTCCCGAATCACATGGAGGCAATGAGCGATAGGAGGGGAATCGTCTCTCCCGGTATAGGGAGTAGATGTTGTGCTGTGTTCGATTGGCTATAACCGGAAATCCCTGGCCAGGGTTGCTGAGATTTACTGGTAAGTGTTATCAGTAGTTTCTCGAACTGTTATAGACCTCATATCGACACGACTTATCGAGCTACTGGGGTCTGATGTTTACCACCCCTAGGCGAGATATGCAACATATCAGACGACGAGACCGGACTGTACGGGATTGTTACTGTTTGGATTCACAGGAGAATGTACAGGCTTGCTTGTTGATCTTCTGAGCGCTCAATACCTGGGTAGCTGTTACGTTTAGCTGACCGGTTGCAGCTTGTGGGTGTTTGATATGATCATCACCTACTGCCGGAGTATTGACGATTCTTTAGAGTCCTACACAGAGGTTTCTTGGCTCAGGCAAAACGGAGTAGGGGCACATATGTGATATGTGCGGGACCGAGGATAATGCGATATGAGATACCGTATTCTATTCTCGCGATATTTGATATCAGCCGGGTCATCGGATCAAGTGTTGATTCGATGAATCGGTACGGATAAATATTAGCCGGTTATATGCGATATAGCCGGATTGTCGGATCAAGTGTTGATTCGATAATTTAATGTATAATAATATATATGATATATTAAATTACATTAATTAATATTAGCTCACTAAAAGATTCTTTTTCTCACTCGGGTAATACATTGATATATATGTGATATATGTTAATTGTATTATTTTATTTTGTTACAATAAATATTATATATATGATATATAATATTGTAACATGATATGGTTATTAATGCAACTTGTTTAGTGGAGATTAAACATGGTTAGGGTTTGATTAGGGTTAAGGTTTTCTAGAAGTTTCTAGAAGCTTTCATTTTTTGTTTTGGAAAAGATATTTTGCTAGATATTTCCTTAACCTAACCAAACCTTTAACCTTAGTCAAATCTCTACAAGGGTTAGTTTGACCATGGTTGCATTATTCATCATTATTATCCTTTCATTATTCATCACAAAAGATTTAACAATTCATTATTTCATTCATCTTCTTCTTACTTGAGTTATTCATGAAAACCTTTCTTGTTTTGCTTTAAGTGATGAAAGTGAGTGAGAATATGAAAACAAATGAGAGCAAAAATCCTACTTCATCATCCTCATCTTCCCTTGCCATTTAGATGAGGGTGTTCACATCATTTCATGAGTGTTAGCTTGTGTTAACGAAACTTCAAGGTAGATCATCTTAGTATCGAAGATCGGAAGCAAAGGTTGCATCTTTCTCTTCGTGGAACCTCTCGAGAGTCCGGAACCCGATGATCGCAGCGAAGGGACCACAACACGGAGCATACGAAGTGAAGGACCGGATCTACAAAGGTTGTAATCCCTCTCACTTAGTGTTAAAGTTGTTAACATGTTAGTTTTCGCCTAATCTCTAGTTTAAAGATCCGTATTCGGGTTGTTCGGCACGGCTAAATTTTTAATCGGGCATGGTTGATGCCTCGTAGACCCTTATGCGCGTGCATAGCAACCCTACAGATTTGAATCTGGTTCAATTAAATCAGTGCCTCTGGTTCCATATTGGATATAGAACAGTTCATATCTTAACGTTGTTAAGGTACGGGGAGTTGTCTGGCTTATGATTAAAACCAGACTCTGGATAACTCAAGGCACGTTTCTGTAATGGCTGTTTGTGGGTTGACCCAGGTTATGACGAGGGTTGACTTTCTACCATCTGGAAGATCAATAGTAATATTGTTCTAGACTTGCCACGGTTTTATTAAAAATGGATTTTTTCAGAAAAACAGTAGTGGGAGTATTGTAGAACTGGAAGTGATTCCAGAACCACAAACGATTACTGAAGATTTCATAGGAACCTAAAGATTCAATATGGCTTGACATTCCATTGGCCACTCCGCAGATTTGGTGGGTAACCTCAGGCACCCGAGAGATACTCCGGTAGCCTCAAGGACGGTGACAGGGAGGTTCTTGTTTACCCACACTTGCCATTGCTGTTGTTCCAGGCTGCGAGACCCAGCAGGAGGATGAATATAGCGTCGTTCTGAACTGGCTTCAGAAGTGTACGTATATATGACTCTGCCAGAGGGTTGTCGTAGTCAGTGGGAGCAGCGGAAGCATTGGTGGACAGTTCGCTTATGTCTATTTATAGACTAAAGCAAATGTAGCGGAGAAAGATCATCTATTTCTGATGTGACAGTCATAGGTTTGACTTCATCAGAATAGGGGATGGATCTGTTGAGAAGGTAGTAGGGTGTGATGTCATGGTATTTGGATGACATACACAGAGTAGGAAAAGAAACTCCTATACTACGATCGGTTATACTTTGGTCGTCACACAGTGGTTTCTCTGTTGGATATATGTATGCCCTAGAGGCCATTATGTGATAGTTGATGTATCTATACATGTATATATATTCAGTTTACATTCTTGCTCGACATGATAGTATGCTATCTGGTTTCTCTTTATCTGACATGTTGATTTGATCATGCTTTTATTTCATTCATACATGCTGATAAAGCCCTAAGGATATCGGCTTGACTACTCTGATTATGATGCAGATCATACTAGTGGGACATCTGTAGTCTATAAGCATATCCTGAAATGTCCCTAGTCGGAGGTGTATCGAGACGGGGCATCGATATACCAGAGTAGACTAGCGTATATGATACTAGGCCCATGTGATGGGCGACGGATGTTCCCACATTCGTCGATGTTTGACATCAAGATCATATACGGGTGCTCAGTGGTGACTGGGTACACTGGACGGACTCGCCGAGAACTCCTATATGGTATTATATCTATCGTCGAATAGCAGTTCTCAGGTGACACTGGTACAGGTTAGTCTGTAGACCCGAGATCGTCATGGAGTCTTGTGTGTTCTCCCACTGTACTTTGATTGCCACCCTACCATGGCTCTACTGAGTCGTGCAAACAGGTGGCCATTGGGTACAGTCCCGAGACACACGAAGGCAATGAGCGATAGGAGGGGTTTCGTCTCTCCCGGTATTGGGAGTTGATGCTGTGCTGTGCTCGGCTGGTTATAACAGCAAGTCCCTGGCCAGGGCTGCTGAGATTTACTGATAAGTGTTATCAGTAGTTTCTCGATCTGTTATAGACCATTCACCGACATGACTTATTGAGTTATTGGGGTCGACGTGACCATCCCTAGGCTCGATATGCAGCATATCTGACGAAGAGACCGGACTGTACGGTAGTGTTACCGGATGGCTCGACGGGAGTTATAGCAGGTTCGCTTGTTGTCTTCTGATCGCTCAATACCCGGGTGGCCGTTACGTTTGGCTGACCGCTTGCGGCTTGCGGGTGCTTGATATGATCATCACCCACTGCCGGCGTATTGACGAGTCTTAGAGTCCCACACAGGAGTTACCTAGTCCAGGCGAAACGTTGTGGTGCGCGTATGTGATATGCGCTTGGACCCGATTAAAATACGTGTATGGGATACCGTATGTTAATTGGGCGGCTTGCTAATGGTCGGGTCATATATGATATGACCGGATTTGTGAATCAAGTGTTGATTCATCATTAGTTTTCTCACTATAAATCCTATTTTGTTTATGTTGTATGTATGCATGTATGTGTGCATTCATTTTGTTCATGCACATTTGATGTGCAAGCACACATACATACATACATCATATATTGTCATGGTTGTTTATACAATGGGAATGGTGGATGTATAAGAATTACACCATGGTTGTATTTGGATAATTATTAGATTTAAATTAAAGCAAAAGAAAATGAAAAATGGGTTAAATCACTTAAGTTTTTCTACACTCTTCTAACTTAACCATGCTCACCTAACTTTTAACCCATAGTTTATTTTCTTATCATGCTTTTAATTTAAATTAAAATGATATCTAAATATTTAACCATGGTTGCTTTAGAGAAAGAAAAATATATATAGCTATTTTTCTTTTCTCTTTCATAAGATAATTCATTCTCTTCTTAGAAAAGTCCATCATCTTCATCAACCTCCTTGCTTAAGCTCTCTAGTTCTTACAAGAGAGTGTATCCTTCATAAAAATAGGATTTTGAAGTGAGATCCATAACCACAACTTCATTCTAATCAAGTCTAGCTCACTTGATTAGAGTGTTCTCTTTGTTTATCAAAGTTGCAAGCTTGGACGGGATAGCTCCGGGTGGATCGTCGTGGATGCAAAAGGACGACGAGCGGACCTTCTTCAAACACCTTGGAGCTTGAGAAGCGAATCAAAAACGGGAGCTACAAAGGTTGTAGTATTCAAACCCTAATTTTTGTTAGCTTAATGTTTAGTAAACCCTAACTTTCTAGGATCTTTCCTTTGCATGTTAGTTTAGCACCTTAAAAATGAAAACTTTAGGTCATGTGATGCTTGTAATCTCTTCATAGGGTGCTAATCTAACCTTACATTGGTATCAGAGCCGACCTAGAACGTTAGGCGACCTTTTTTTGCGAAGTGAAAAGTCCGATCGAAACATAATACGGATTTATGGGATGCTTTCTGGAAATTTTTTAAAAAAATGATCTTTTTCAGAATTAAAAATTCTCAAAAAATAGAGCAGGTAAAAATTAAGTGATCTGGAAAATCCGTACCTGTGAACAGTAAAGTTGACCGCGGAAGCGCGGCACAAGCTTGCTTGTGCCGCGCTTCCGCGGCAAGATGAGGGGCTCTCTGGTAATTTTTTGCACAGTAATTTTCTTTACCTGCTACAGTACATTTTGAGAGTATTTAATCTGAATCTGATGTTGAAAATTCTGGAGATAGTTTTGAATTCGTCGTTTCGATCGAAATTTTCATTTCGTATTTCTTTTCCGGGTAAACTAGAAAGTATTGAAATGTTTGAACGAACATCATTTACTCAATATTCACGGGGTTTAAATAGTTTGGAGATGTGTGCAAGTCTTTTTGCGGTGATCCCTCTAGAAGACAACAAACCTTAACTCGATTATGTGACCGTCTCGAACTGCCCTTTGAACCTTAGGGTTTGGGACAGTACGGCGTGCCACATGTGAGGCGTTGGCTTGACCCTTCTACGGCTGGACCGCCGCTACTGTGTCACACTCCGTACTTTTGAACCCTGCTCAAGAGTTGAGCTTTAGTGAATCTTGGGTGCTTGACAGTTCGTTCGAAAACTTTAATACTGTCTGTTTATCTGGAATGTGATACAATATGTGGAATTCAAATAGTGTAGACATGAAATACGAAATATGTGATATTTCGCATTTATGATGTCTAATGAGAATCTGGATTCCAAATATTGTAGTTTTACACTTTCTTTTCTGCGACCGTAAGTGTAGTATGTTAGATATCGCCGGTTTCGTTGCTATACATCAACGACAATCGGGGTACGCATACTTACTTACGTTGATGATATATGATATTATGTGTTGCTGAGATATGATGTGCCGGATTGTCGCGATCGAATAGCCGGGGGTTTTTGTGAGATGAGAGTTTTATATTTTCATTCATGTAAATTCAAATGTTATGTAATATTCTTTTATTTGGGGCACTTCCAGGTAGCGGTTGTGTCACCAGTGTTGTATATTATTTACTTTTCCGCATTAGGATGGACCCAAGGAGGGGAGCACAGGTGACCGGGTTCTGGGGTTCAGTGGGAGGCCATCTCGAGGAGTCGAGACCGGGTCTCCTAAACTCCAGGATTGGTAGGGTCACTTGCTGCTCTCGTAGGGGTCCAGGGTGTGGGCTTGGCTATTCATCGCGACTGTGGAATCCGTATTTTCTATTCTGGCTAAATACTAAATACGGACGTCCTAGTATATCCCACGTTATATCTATATTTCTGCTGCCTGTGTTCTGTGATATCTGAGACGAATGACTTATTATATATATGATATATAGTAGACGTTGCTTATGTTTTACACCCGCGCTAGTCCCGTTCCGCTATGCCGTTAGTTAAGTAACCTAACGGTGCATAACGGAACACTGCGGCGAATGCGGATGGCATAAGTGTACGTGTTATTTTCGTTTCTTTTCTGTGATTGGCTTAAGGACTTAAATGATGGGATTACATTAATGTGATTAATGTAAAGAAAATAAACCTAAAAGATGTTGTAGAATCGGATTTAAAAACTACTCGGCTATTTATGAAAAAGCTATATTTCAAAAACTGCGGAGCTTAAGCCACTCCTTTTGAAAACTGTTTGATTCTACAACGATATCAAGTTCAAAGCGTTAAAGATTTTCTTAAAAATCATTCGCAACCCTCCGTCATTTTAGGAAGTAGAGTACTTAGTATTCGTGCTACGTTTGTTGACTTTAGTTAAGGCGTAGTGTACGGTAGCTAAGTGATGTCTTCCTACAATGCATATGATGCAGATTAATTAGGACATTCATGCGACTTTGTTGACCATAGTTAAGGGTCAAATGGGTGGGTCTAATTGATCAAGAAATGACGGGTAGAACTTGACTGGTACTTATGATTTGTTGACCATAGTTAAGGTCATAAGTACTAGGGGTAAAAATTACATCGGGAATTTCAAGTGTTGAAATTTGCAATGAGATTGCATACCTTCCATGTGATGGTTGGATCCCGATCCCACTGTGGGCAATAGTTGCTCCTAGGAGAGTTTTACAGTTTACAATTAGCTAACTCATTAGGTGTCTAGAAAGGTGTTAACGGGGCTCCGCCTCTGGGAAAACGAGGTTTACTCTAATTAGGTCCGTGCGAAAGCACGGGGAACCTCCCTCAAAGTACCGACACTGGCCTGGCTGAACGGTTAGCGAAGTTGTAGACTGTAATTAATCCTGGCTAGTTTTTCTTTTTAAGGTTTGAAAGAAAACTTGATAAAAAGCAGTGGGAAACATCGATTAGACAAGATAATAAACCAATCTAATCTGTGCAAGAGCATTCGCTGAGTGTATTCTTTTCTCTCTCTTAATGGCAGATACCAAATGACTGGACTTAAGCTTCTATTAGATAAGAACAAACTGAATGGAACCAACTATAAAGACTGGCTAAGGAATCTGAAGATCGCCTTGACATATGATAAAGTATCATATGTCCTCACGGCTTCAGCCCCGCCCGTCCCAGGCCCAAAATCTTCAGTTGCGGACATTGAAGTCCGCAAGACATGGGACGCTGACTGTGCCATGGCAAAATGCCTCGCGCTTGCATCGATGGACAACATACATCAAAAGCAGCACGAGGACATGGACATTCACGGGATTTTACTCCATACAAAGGAGTTGTATGGGGAGCAGTCCCGCGTATTACGATACGAGGCATCAAAGAAACTGTTTCACATGCGGATGGCCCCTGGCACACCAGTAGCAGACCATGTTTTGAAGATGATAGCTCTTATAGAAGAGCTTGAGGACCTCGGATGGACCATGGACAATGAACAATATGTCGATATTATTCTGCAGTCCCTCCCCTCCACCTTTGCTCAGTTCATAGTGAACTTCAACATGCATGGCATGGAGAAGGACCTCCCTGAACTCCTTAATATGTTAAGGAGTGCAGAGAGCACTATGAAGTCGGCAAAGACTCCCGTTATGACGATTGGACAGTCTTCTTCTTCTCGCCCGAAAGCTAAGGCCAAGGGAAAGAAAAAGAAGAAAACCACTAATCCTAAGGGTGGAGTCAAAAAGGCGAAGGGAAAGGGAAAGTCCACGGCTGGAGACCCAGGAAAAGGCGAGTGTTTTCATTGCCACAAGACAGGACACTGGAAGCGCAACTGCACAGAGTACCTAAGTCTCAAGAAGAAGCATGGTGATGCTTCCGCTTCAGGTGCGTTTGTGACTGAAAACTGTTTTTCTATAAACTCTGCTTCCTGGGTATTGGATACCGGTTCAGGTTCTCACATTTGCAATTCTATGCAGGGGTTGAGAAATAGCAAGGTTTTGAAGACAGGTGACCATACTCTCCGCGTTGGAAATGGTTCCAATGTACATACAGTCGCAGTGGGAGAGTATCACTTGGGGTTGCCGTCTGGATATATTTTGATTTTGAATCCATGTTATTTTGTACCTGATATGTTGTGTAATATTATATCTGTTTCTTTGTTGGACAATGAAGGGTATAATTTTGTATTACAAAACAATGTTATGAACATTTACCTGAATCAAATGTTGGTTGGGTATGGTACACTTAATAACGGAATATATGTCCTAAATCAACACACAGTTTTCAGTATACAACACACTAATAAAAGAAAACTTTCAGAATTAAATGAAGCTTTTCTTTGGCATTGTAGACTTGGTCATATTAACGAAACAAGACTAAACAAGTTACACAAAGATGGATATTTAAATCCTTTTGAATATAAATCTTATGCGACTTGCCAGTCTTGTATCAAGGGTAAAATGACCAAAACTCCGTTTACTGGACACGGAGAGAGAGCTACTCAGCTCCTGGGCCTCATACATAGTGATGTATGTGGGCCAATGTCTACACAGGCTAGAGGCGGTTTTTCATACTTCATTACATTCACCGATGATTTCTCAAGATTCGGTCATGTATTTTTATTAAAGCATAAGTCCGACGCTTTCGAGAAGTTCGTTGAATATAAACAAGAAGTAGAAAAACAAACCGGCTTGAGTATTAAGATGCTTCGATCAGATCGAGGTGGTGAGTATCTCAGTACAGAATTTGCAAACTTCTTAAAAGAGAATGGGATTCTCTCTCAGCTCACTCCGCCTTACACACCACAGCACAACGGTGTGTCAGAACGACGGAATAGGACCCTATTAGATATGGTCCGGTCCATGATGAGTGACGCTGAGTTACCAGTCTCGTTTTGGGGACATGCGTTGGAGACTGCAGCGTTTCTGCTAAACAGGGTTCCGACCAAAGCTGTGTCTACCACGCCATATGAGATATGGAATGGAAAGAGACCATCTCTTAAGAGAATTAAGATTTGGGGTTGCCCGGCCTATGTTAAAAAGCAGAATCCGGACAAACTCGAGACACGGTCAGTCATGTGTAACTTTGTGGGATATCCAAAGAATTCTTATGGGTATCTGTTCTACCACAAAGAGGAACAAAAGGTGTTTGTTTCTCAGTATGCCACATTCTTGGAAAAAAAGTTTTTCACGGATAGAGATGATGGCAAGGTGGTAGATCTAGAAGAGGTTCTAGAGACACAAACTACGAATGACGATTTGGTCGAACCGGCTGTTGCAACAGAAACTGAAGAACCTCGGCCACTCCGGAGGTCTGGTAGGACTTCTCGCCCACCGGAGAGGTACTACGGTTTCCTCATTGATGGTGACAGAGAAGACTGTATCATAGATGATGATGATCCTACCAGTTTTCAGCAAGCTATCACGAGTGGTGACTCTGTGAAGTGGCTGGATGCCATGAGATCCGAAATGGAGTCTATGTACACTAACAAAGTATGGACTTTGGACGTTGTACCCCCTGGGGTAAAACCTGTAGGGTGCAAATGGATCTTTAAAAGAAAGATTGGTGTGGATGGGCAGGTAGAGACCTATAAGGCAAGACTTGTGGCGAAAGGTTTTCGTCAAAGACCAGGATTGGACTATGACGAAACTTTTTCGCCCGTAGCCATGCTTAAATCTATTCGGATCCTACTTGCTATTGCTGCTCACTACGACTATGAAATCTGGCAGATGGACGTAAAAACAGCATTTCTAAATGGAGATTTAGAAGAATGCGTTTATATGGATCAGCCAGAGGGCTTCATTGACAGTGGGAGCAGCGAGAAAGCATGTAGATTGCTTAAATCCATATATGGGTTAAAGCAGGCATCTCGGAGTTGGAACATCTGTTTCGATGATGTTATCAAAGAGTTTGATTTCATCAAAAATCCAGATGAACCTTGTGTTTATAGGAAGGCTGTAGGAAGAGCTGTCACATTCCTCGTATTGTACGTGGATGACATTCTTCTGATAGGAAATGATATTCCTATGCTACAGTCGGTCAAATCATTCTTATCACTGAGGTTCTCCATGAAGGACCTGGGTGATGCCACATACATCCTGGGCATAAGGATCTATAGAGATAGATCCAAAAAGTTATTGGGATTGTCCCAAACCAGGTACATTAACACCATCCTAAAAAGGTTTAGTATGGAAGACTCCAAGCGGGGTGCCTTACCCGCTTGCCATGGAGTCACTCTCTCCAAGGATTCTTGTCCAAAGACCGATGAAGAGAGAGCTCGCATGAGCATTATACCTTATGCTTCGGCAGTAGGATCTATAATGTATGCGATGTTGTGTACACGCCCAGATGTAGCTTATGCACTTAGTGTTGTAAGCAGGTATCAATCCAACCCAGGGGAGAACCACTGGACAGCTGTGAAGAACATTCTTAAGTACTTGCGAAGGACTAAAGAATTGTTCTTGGTGTATGGTAACAAGGATCTCCAAATGGAGGCCTTTACCGATTCCAGCTTCCAGAGCGATAAGGATGACAGCAAATCTATCTCAGGGTTTGTATTCACCCTCAATGGAGGGGCGGTAAGTTGGAAGAGTTCCAAACAAGATACCGTTGCAGACTCTACGATGGAAGCTGAGTACATTGCTGCAAATGATGCCGCCAAGGAAGCCGTCTGGATGAAGAAGTTCGTCTCGGAGCTAGGAGTAGTTCCAACCATTATTGATCCAATACCTTTGTATTGTGACAATAATGGGGCGATGGCGTTAGCCAAGGAACCCAGATCCCATCAGCGGTCCAGACACATCCTGAGGCGCTTTCATTTGATCCGGGAGATTGTAGATCGCCGCGAGATCGAGATTAAGAGAGTAGACACAAAGAACAACGCCGCGGATCCATTCACCAAGGCCCTCTCTCAGCCGCAGCATGAGCGACTCTTTGAGATGTTGGGTATGAGATACGCCAATAACTGGCCTTAGTGCAAGTGGGAGATTGTTGGATATATGTATGCCCTAGAGGCCATTATGTGATAGTTGATGTATCTATACATGTATATATATTCAGTTTACATTCTTGCTCGACATGATAGTATGCTATCTGGTTTCTCTTTATCTGACATGTTGATTTGATCATGCTTTTATTTCATTCATACATGCTGATAAAGCCCTAAGGATATCGGCTTGACTACTCTGATTATGATACAGATCATACTAGTGGGACATCTGTAGTCTATAAGCATATCCTGAAATGTCCCTAGTCGGAGGTGTATCGAGACGGGGCATCGATATACCAGAGTAGACTAGCGTATATGATACTAGGCCCATGTGATGGGCGACGGATGTTCCCACATTCGTCGATGTTTGACATCAAGATCATATACGGGTGCTCAGTGGTGACTGGGTACACTGGACGGACTCGCCGAGAACTCCTATATGGTATTATATCTATCGTCGAATAGCAGTTCTCAGGTGACACTGGTACAGGTTAGTCTGTAGACCCGAGATCGTCATGGAGTCTTGTGTGTTCTCCCACTGTACTTTGATTGCCACCCTACCACGGCTCTACTGAGTCGTGCAAACAGGTGGCCATTGGGTACAGTCCCGAGACACACGAAGGCAATGAGCGATAGGAGGGGTTTCGTCTCTCCCGGTATTGGGAGTTGATGCTGTGCTGTGCTCGGCTGGTTATAACAGCAAGTCCCTGGCCAGGGCTGCTGAGATTTACTGATAAGTGTTATCAGTAGTTTCTCGATCTGTTATAGACCATTCACCGACATGACTTATTGAGTTATTGGGGTCGACGTGACCATCCCTAGGCTCGATATGCAGCATATCTGACGAAGAGACCGGACTGTACGGTAGTGTTACCGGATGGCTCGACGGGAGTTATAGCAGGTTCGCTTGTTGTCTTCTGATCGCTCAATACCCGGGTGGCCGTTACGTTTGGCTGACCGCTTGCGGCTTGCGGGTGCTTGATATGATCATCACCCACTGCCGGCGTATTGACGAGTCTTAGAGTCCCACACAGGAGTTACCTAGTCCAGGCGAAACGTTGTGGTGCGCGTATGTGATATGCGCTTGGACCCGATTAAAATACGTGTATGGGATACCGTATGTTAATTGGGCGGCTTGCTAATGGTCGGGTCATATATGATATGACCGGATTTGTGAATCAAGTGTTGATTCATCATTAGTTTTCTCACTATAAATCCTATTTTGTTTATGTTGTATGTATGCATGTATGTGTGCATTCATTTTGTTCATGCACATTTGATGTGCAAGCACACATACATACATACATCATATATTGTCATGGTTGTTTATACAATGGGAATGGTGGATGTATAAGAATTACACCATGGTTGTATTTGGATAATTATTAGATTTAAATTAAAGCAAAAGAAAATGAAAAATGGGTTAAATCACTTAAGTTTTTCTACACTCTTCTAACTTAACCATGCTCACCTAACTTTTAACCCATAGTTTATTTTCTTATCATGCTTTTAATTTAAATTAAAATGATATCTAAATATTTAACCATGGTTGCTTTAGAGAAAGAAAAATATATATAGCTATTTTTCTTTTCTCTTTCATAAGATAATTCGTTCTCTTCTTAGAAAAGTCCATCATCTTCATCAACCTCCTTGCTTAAGCTCTCTAGTTCTTACAAGAGAGTGTATCCTTCATAAAAATAGGATTTTGAAGTGAGATCCATAACCACAACTTCATTCTAATCAAGTCTAGCTCACTTGATTAGAGTGTTCTCTTTGTTTATCAAAGTTGCAAGCTTGGACGGGATAGCTCCGGGTGGATCGTCGTGGATGCAAAAGGACGACGAGCGGACCTTCTTCAAACACCTTGGAGCTTGAGGAGCGAATCAAAAACGGGAGCTACAAAGGTTGTAGTATTCAAACCCTAATTTTTGTTAGCTTAATGTTTAGTAAACCCTAACTTTCTAGGATCTTTCCTTTGCATGTTAGTTTAGCACCTTAAAAATGAAAACTTTAGGTCATGTGATGCTTGTAATCTCTTCATAGGGTGCTAATCTAACCTTACATTCTCTACATGGGACTTGGACATTATATCAGACATACTGGTTACTAGATCTAGATTTGGGTGGTTTCCTAATTAAGGGTACTTAGACAGCATTCTAAGAGAATTTAGAATGGACGACTCCTGGCACGGTAATGTACCTGCAGGTGATGGAGTCACCCTCTCTAAAGGTGTCTTACAGACTAAAGTAGAGAGGGATGTGCATGATTGGCAGATCACTTGCTTAGGCAATTGAGTCAATCATGAGATGTCAAGTACCACACTAGATGTTGTTCTTGCACTAGATGCAATAAGTTGACATTGATCCAATCCTGGAGAAACAGTCGGAAGCAGTTTTAGAACATAAGTGGATGTTCTAGGGGTATGATAACGACAGCCTCATTCGGGAGACAGTTATCATTC
This sequence comes from Agapanthus africanus, assembly GCA_030015575.1. Lineage (NCBI taxonomy): Eukaryota > Viridiplantae > Streptophyta > Magnoliopsida > Asparagales > Amaryllidaceae > Agapanthus > Agapanthus africanus. Next base: position 218,495,568 of record JASDDO010000006.1, read on the forward strand.
CAGGCTTCCAAGGTGACATGGACGACAAGGAGGTTGTCAGAGCCATAGTTTTTCCTTATGACGAGGGGCAATATTTGGACAGGTGGTCCAAGGCAATACTGAGGGTGGCATGGCGCAGGATACTGATTAAGTTCAGTTGACGATACAGTCTAAGAAGTTTGGATTTGGAGTTCATTTATGAGCTAGGTCCCATCAGACATCCAGACACATTCTAAGACAGGTATTACTCATTTCGGGAGATGGCTTTCTCCGCGAACTTGAGATATAGAGAGACATAGAAAGAAACATCAAAGCGGATCCACTCACTGAGGCTATTCCTCGAACACAAGAGTTTCGCAAACGAGTTTTGTAAGACTGACTAGTAGAGGAGTTGGGTGTTCGGTATCACACGGGCTGTGAGTATGCGACATCGCAATAATTAGCCTTGAGTGCAAGAGGGAGATTATTGGAGATAGTGCCCTCAGAGTCAATTATTGGATCACAGGCACGTGATTGCAATGATTGATGGAGGACCTATCCCGGTAGGACAGTCTTACTCAAGATGATAGTATGCTATCTGGTTTATCTTTATCATCGTAAACTGCTTTAGGTGACCTGACAGGTCACTATTGCACGTTGATAGAGCCCCTAGGATTCTTGCTTGACCACCAACAGTATGAGGGCGATCATATACGTGGGAGCTGGTAGTCTATAAGCACATCCTTAAATGGTCCCTAGTCGTGGGAGTTTCGAGATAGGGCATCGATACTCCAGAGTAGACTAGTGTGTACATTCGAGACCCCGACGAGGGGCGGTGGCCGGTCTCACAAGCCACTGGTGTCAGTTGGTTCACCTAAGATGTATACAGGTGCTCATTGGGTTATGGGTACACCAGACAGGACTCGCCGGGAACATGCTAGTTGGTCTTATACCTGACGTCAGATAGCAGTTCCCTGGTGACATGTGTACAGGTTAGTTCATCGACCTAGGGATCGTCATTTGTCTCGAGTGGGTTCCCAGTGTACTTTGATTACTACCCTACCACGCTCAAAGAAGACGTGCAAACAGGTTTTAGTTGGGTACAGTCCCGAGCCACATGGAGGCAGTGAGCGTATCTTCAGGGGTTCGTCTCTCCCGGTATTGGGGGTGAGGTCGCGCTGTGTCTAGGAGAGCCATTACAAGAAGCCCTCGGCCAAGGAAGGAGATTTACTGGTAGATATTCCAGTAGTATCTCAGGGTGTTCTGGGCTACACTCCGACACGACTTGTACCGTTTTTGGGGGTCTGACTTTTACCAACCCCCTAGGCCCGCCATGCGATGCTCATAGACGAACGGACCGGACTGTACGGATATTATCACTGACAGGCTCAGTAGGGTGTCAGGATGAGTTCGCTCATCGACGTCCCTTTTGGTCAATAGCTGGTGGCCCGTTACGTATTGGCTTATACCTCTGACGTGCTAGTGGTTAAATCCACAACCAAGGTGTTGACGAGTCTTTAGAGTCCCCCACATTCAGTTACTCAAGCTTTCGGGCGAAAAGCTGTAGAGGCCGTATGGAGATATGGCAAGGTCCGATCAGATACATGCGGTATTGCACAGATCAGGATCGGATAGTTTGTACTAGAGGCCGTATGGATATATGGCAGGGTTCGATCAGATACGTGCGGTATTGCACGGATCAGGATCGAATGGATATTACCAGCCGGCTTTGGTTTAAGACGGATCCTAGTATAGTACAGTGTAGATTTTGTCTCATTGCATTTGTATTTCGGTCGGAATACAAATGCGGGTGTGTATGCACAGTATCGAGGTTTTCCTGTAATTTATTACGGGACCAGTTTTCTGGAGTTGCCAGTTTGCTTTCCGTTTCAGCCGATTTCCTTTGTATCGTTCATTGGCCGAAGTTTGGTGGAGGAGGGCTTATTTGCATTTGTGCAAATAAGCTTTTGTGGAGGGGGTCTTTGCATTTTGTTGTATCATGAAGACTTAGCCTCTATTGACTTCTAGGATCATGATGGTTCATGATTGCTTATCTTTTGTCATGGTGATGGTGATGGATTATGATGGTGGAGTATGATTTTGGTTGTGATGATTCTTGATCATCATCACACCTTTTCTCTCTCTCTCTCTCTCTTGCATTATGAGAGTCTCTCTTTTTCCTTTGGATTCACACTCTCCTCTCTTGCTCTTGCTCATGCCATGGCCGGCCACATTAGGATGGGGCTGTCCAAATTTTTGGGTGTGGGATTGGTTGTTCTTTTGATGCTCCAAAAATTCCCAAGTCCCTCTACATAGTTCTTGTATCATCCCTCCACCAAATTGCCACCTCCATAAACCCCAAATGAGACACAAGCCTCTACACTACATTCTACAGCAAACCTTGGGCATGTCGACTAGCCAGCTTCGTGCCCGAGTTGCCTTGGCATTGAGGTGGGAGCCCGTAAAAGATGTAGGCGATGTGGTGCCCTTCCGGCGACGAGGTGGAGACCGGACATTCCGCGGGAGATCGGGACGACGACGAGAAGACCGGAGGACTCGGATCACTCGGTATATTTCTCTTCCCCATCTTGTAGTTAGCTAGGACTAGTTAATGGTTCGATCCGGTTTTTAGTGCGCGGTGGTGCCGGTTCAAGAAAAATTTAAGTATATCACCGCTTCCGCATTTTGGCCTCGGGATGGAGGCCGGGGCGCCGCCGTGCACTTACAGATAAAGCTGTTGTTCAGTCGAAAATATTGCAATCTTTAACATAACAATTTCCTCACTTTTCTAATCATCTAAGGATATTTATCATAAATATAAAACATATTACAAGATCGTCTGGAAAATATCAATTACTACGTGTTATACATTATAATCAACATTTTGAAAGGAAATTGTGTGTTTATTATTTCACACATGATATTGTATATCTCAACATTCTTCATTGAGATTTTATGCAGAAAATTATTTCAGGACAGGTATCGGAATCGCAAATTCGCCGACAAAATGCAGCAAATAAAAGAATTAAATTCTGGCAGAGATTCAGAAGAGATAAAAAGATTCCAGATATCACCTAAATAACCAGAGATCAACACAAGAATACACAAGAAAAATGAAGCCACAAGAACACCAAACGGCCGCGGGTCCGCGGCCGAGTCAGGCCGATCCGTAGCGGATCTGCGGCCGAGTTGGGGGCTCCGGTGACGATACTTCTCCAGAAGATTCATTCCAACTCCCTAGATTGTTGAAGACGCTTCATTGTAACAACTTTGTTCTGGAAACTTCTCTACAACAGCCTAACTTCTTGAGGAAGCTTGATAACTACCTTATTCTAGAAGTTTCCCTACAAGTACCTAGCTTCTTGGGGAAGATTGACCTAGCTTCTAGTGGAAGATTGGTGGAAGGCTATAAAAAGAGACCTAAGCCTACATTAAGTTGTTGTTGAGTTGTTGAATTTTATTAGATATTTAGTACACAATCCAAAACCTAATCAAGATCCAATTCCCAATCAAGATCCAAAATCAAGAATCGTTGAAAACAACATCGAGCGACGACATTCAAGATCCTTTACGCGAAGCCGATCGTCATCAAGAGCACGAGATTCTCGACAGGTCTAAGTCTCACGGAGATCGAGCAAAGAGAAATTCAACAGAATAGCTACCTCTTCAAGGGAGCGATCGAGAGCAATTCTTATAATCTCGGATTGAAGGAAAGAGTAATTAGAAGTTGATTAATAAAGGTGATCATTTGTTAATTCTCGCTTTCTTTAAATTTTCACATTATGAAATACCTAATTGTTGATTCTTCTATTTTCATGATGCGCGAGTAAATCTCCGCTTGCTAAGGATTCGAAGGAATTTAGTAAATCAAATGGTGATGAAATCCTATACGCATCTTAAGTCTTATGAGAATTATGAACTTTAGGAAAAAGAATAGTCAATGACCAAATTTGGAAAAAGATCACCGTTCTTGATAATTTCGTTGCAACTTGGGATTAAATGATTGATGATTTTCTTTGCTAAAGGCTAGAATTGAATGGTGATCAATGAAAAGACAAGGGATAGTGAAGGAGAAAGCCTAGTTTCTTCAATAGATCCCTAATCTTCATTCATCACCATCGTTCTAGCTATAATTCATCAACAGATAAGATGAGTCAATTTTAGTATTCATCATTGCTAGTAATTCCTATCAAATTCTACAAGCTATTCTTCAATTTTCTTGATAACTAAATCTTGAACATTTTCTTGAATTTTCTTTCTTGGAAACGATTTCTTAATTTCATGAAATGATAACTTCAATCAAATCTTAAAACAATTTGTTGATTTTCTTTACTATTTCTTTCGACTCAACTAAAGCAAGAACAAATAAATACACGAATCTCAGTGGACGACCCGTACTCATTAACGAACTACAACAACACCGTTATTGATTGCGGCTATAAATTCTTTGATTGTGATTATACTTTTCATATCGAATCTACGGATCACAAACACGATCAATCAGCCGTCAAAGAGTTTGACTTCATCAAAAACATAGATAAACCATGTATATATAAGAAGGTAGTAGAGAGTATGGTTGTCTTCCTCATATTGTACATGGGTGACATACTCTTGATAGGAAACGTTGTTCCTATGCTGCACTCGGTCAAGCTCTTTTATCACACAAGTTCTCCATGAAAGCTCTAAGTGATGCCTCTTACATCCTGGGGATATAGATCTAAACGGATGTTGGGATTGTCTCAATCCAGGTACATAGACACGATACTAAAGAGATTTAGTATGGAAGATTCTAAGCGTGGTAATTTACCCGCTTGTCAAGGAATCACTCTCTCCAAAGAGATGTCTCCCAAGACTGATTTTGAGAGGGCTCGCATGCAAGGGATAGCCTATGCTTTGGCAGTCGGGTCAATCATGTATGCGATGTTGTGTACCATACCGGATGTAGCTTACTCACTAGATGTAGTAAGTAGGTATCAATCAGATCCTAAGGAGAAATACTGGATAGCTGTGAAGAACACTCTTAAGTACTTGAGAAGGTCTAAAAAGATGTTCTTGGTGTATGGTAACGGTGAACTCCGGGTAGAGTCCTTTACCGATTCGAGCTTCCAGAGTGATAAGGACGAAGGTCTGTCGGTCTCGGGTTTTTTCTTCACCCTCAGTGGAGGGGCAGTATGTTGGAAGAGTTCCAAGCTAGATACCGTAACATACTCGATGATAGAGGCTGAATACATTGCTACCAAAGAGACTGTCTGGATGAACAAGTTCATAGCTGAACTTGGTGTGGTTCCATCCATTGAGCATCCAATACCAGTGCATTGTGATAACAATGGAGCTGTGGTTTTGGCCAAGGAACCCCGGTCCCATCAGTGATCTAGACATATTCTCAGGCGTTATCACCTGATCAGGGAGATAGTAGATCTTCCGGAGATCGAGGTCAGGAGAGCTGACACTGAGGATAACACAGCGGATCCACTCACTAAGGCCCTCCCCCAGATGCTAATCGAGAGACTTTTTGTGATGTTGGGTATGAGATACTACAAAAACTGGCCTTAATGCAAGTGGGAGATTGTTAGTGATATGTATGCCCTAGAGGCCATTATTATATGAGAGTGGATGCTTGGACATATATATGGAGGACTTTCTTGCTCGACATGATTGTATGCTATCTGGTTGTCTTTATCTTAACATGTTCACTGGTATTATTATACTGTCTTTTATATACATGTTGATAAAGCCCTTAGGGTGTTAGCTTGACTACCAGGACTATGATGCGGATTATACTACTGGGACCTGGGTAGTCTACAAGCACATTCTTCAATTGTTCCTAGTCGAGGGGATATCGAGACAGGGCATCGATATTCCAGATTAGACTGGTGTGTACATTTCTTGACCATGTATGGGGGCGATGGTTGATCCCATAGCCATTGGTGTTTGACATCAAAGATTGTACACGGGTGCTCATTAGAGAATGGATGGTATTATACCTATTGTCAGATAGCAGTTCTCCGGTGATACTGGTACATGTTAGTCTGTAAACCCGAGATCGTCATTGTGTCTTGTGTGATTCCCACTGTGCTTTGATTTCCTCTCTACCATGGCTCAAAGGAGTCGTGCAAACATGTGGATTTTGGGTACAGTCCCGAATCACATGGAGGGGGTGAGCGATAGGAGGGGTTTCGTCTCTCCCGATATAGGGAGTTGATGTTGCGCTATACTCGATTGGCTATAACTGCAAATCCCTGGCCAGGGTTGCTGAGATTTACCGATAAGAGTTATCAGTAGTTTCTCAAACTGTTATGAGCCACACATCGGCATGACTTATCAAGTTACTGGGGTCTGACATTTACCACCCCTAGACTTCATATGCGACATATCAGACGAAGAGACCGGACTGTACGGTAAGTGTTACCTATAGGCTTCATGAGATTTTGGACAAGCTTGGTTGTTAAACTTCTAATCGCTCAATATATGGGTAGACGTTACGTCCAGCTAGTACCGCTGACAGCTTGTGGGTGACTGATGTGATTATCACCTACTGTTGGCGTATTGACGAGTCTTTAGAGTCCCACATAGAAGTTTCCCGGTTCAAACGAAACGAAGTAGGGCGCATATGTTGATATGCTCAGGGGCCTGATTAAATACGAGTATGTGATACCGTATTCTAATCTGGCAGTTATTTGATATCGGTTAGGTTATATGTGATATAATCGGATTATCGAATCAAGTTTTTATTTGATAATGTGATATACAGATAAATAATATTAGTAGGTTATATGTGATATAACTGGATTATTGAATCAAGTGTTGATTTAATAATGTGATATATATTTATATTTGATATAATTATATATTAACTAATATTATTGCTCACTAATCTTTTTCTTTATATATATATTAATATATATATTTGATATATATATATATATATATATATATATATATATATATATATATATATATGAAGCATGGTTAGATTTCTATTTTAAGAAAATAGAAATCAGGTGGAAAATGAGGAGCATGGGATGAAGCATGGTTTTTATATTTCTTTATTACTCTTGACTTACTATTGATGCATGGTACTATATTTTTATTGAGGAAATTGGATGCTTTAATGAGTGAGATATTATTGAGAGCCATTCTTCATTCTATACATAACACTTGTGTTTTTCTTGAGTTAAGCTAATATATGCTCTCTAGCTCTCTCCTCATTCATCACCTCCACCTCCAAACTCAAACCCTCATATGAGTTGTGAATGCTTGAGCTTGTGAGAACCCTAGTGAGCAAACACAACCCCTTCTTCACCATCATAAACTAGATTAGCACTTTATCTTAGGGTGTTATCTTCACTAAAGAGTTTAGTGAAGAGATAGCTTGGATTAGCGGAGTTTCGGGTGAATCATCTTCGGCACGAAGGTCACGGAGGAAATTCGATCCAACTTCAAGTGGAGCTTAGTGGAGTCGCATGGACAACTACACGGAGAATATGATGAGAAGGACATGGTCTACAAAGGTTGTTGCCTTCTTCTCTTAGTGTAAAGTTTTTGATATCATAGTTGAACCCTAATCATCTAGCAAAAGATCATGTTAAGTGTAGTTTAGCACTCCAATTTTTTTTTAAATGGCATGCTTGATGCTATCAGTGTTGATGTTAACGTACACTTTCAATTTTAATAAGGCGTCCACGTATCCAGACAGCCCCAGACTCTATTTGTGAGGTTTCTTTTGTATCGGTTTCGCTTTTCCTTGATCTTTCTCACTGATAACTAGCCTCTAATACTTCTATGCACGCATACTTGCATCGTATGGGCGTATTTGGACGCAAAATTTTGAGAAACTCTTTTAAAACAAAGCCTTTCAAATTCGAATCGTGTCCGATTAGGATATCTTTTTGGATAGCCGACTCTTGTCGGGTTTCGATCGAGATATTGCGGTTCCTTACCTTGTATTCTCTGGTTTTCCATCTCATTTCGCTGTTACTCCTTCTTACCTCTCTCTTTCTTACGTTTTTAACGCAAGTGGCGACTCCGGTTTGCTAACCCGGATCTCGCCGCATTTGTGGCTTCACTTCTCTTTTATAGGTTGGTTGCTACAATTAGCTTTTCTTCAATTACTCAATTATATTATAAATTAAAAAACCCCAACAATCACATTTCTGTTTTTTTATCTTCCATCTCTAACAACCCTAAACACTACCCTACCATCTCATAATAATCTTCTTTTTAGTTATCCTAAAACTAGTGTTTTGCATATGCAATGCATGTTATATCAAATATAGGGTTAGTTATTGGAACTTGGAAGAGAAGTATGGGGTTTGTTGCTGTTACAATTTGATATTTGATTTTTTAATAATTTTTTATTGAATTTCTCTTGCAAATTAGATAGCCAAATCTCCAAATCAATTTCAAAATTGAACCCGTACCTTTTGCACTGATATATATATATTTTAATGAACCCTATTCAAATTCTCATCTTCTATATTCAAAAAACAAAAAAATCGTTTCAATTCGTCGTCTTCTATTCAAATCATAAACCATAAAATACTCGAAGGTCCATTCTTATTTGTCATATTCTATCACGGAAAACCCTAAAATTCAATATCTCCACTTTCATTTCTCATCTCCTAACTTTGAATTAATAAACCCAAAAATCCAACTAGTTCTCTGCTTTATAATTTTTACTTATCATTACTCCAAAAAAAAATCAATTTAACTAATTTTTTTATCAACCTATAAAAACCATAATTGTTTTTTTTAAGGGATAAAACAAGCATGCATGTTTACTACAATAACATTGGTTTTGGTGTTGTCTTGAATTGATGGAGTCAGCTCATGATTTTTCCTATGTGTCATCAAAGCTGCAAGAAAAGGAACAGGAGAAGATGAAGCAAACAAAGTCATTTATTTTTATTTTGAAATTATCTTATTATGATAACTAAACAAAAACTTAATCTTAGAACACTCGTTAGTATGGAACTGAAACACAGTTAGAGAGATATTCGAAAGAAGATTTTTTTTACTGTAGCCCTAGCTTGGGTTCTAGTCCTACTTTTCACACTTCAGATGCAGAAAAAGTAAGAGATGCCAAGAACTACAGTTTATATTAAGGGGTGGATTCTTTAAAATGTAGCAGGTGCAAAGCACATGCTATTTTTTGATAATAAAATAATATATTTGGGTGCTCTCATTGAGAAAATGCAGCTGGTGAGTATATATATACTTATTTTAAACCGTCCCATTAATAGCATCATGTGATTGCTGCCGGACCAAAGCACATGCAAGGTTTGTTGGATCTGTCACTAGCATTTAGATAGCTTGCCTTTTTCATTTTTCATTTTTCTTTTAATCTTCTTTTTAGATGAATAGCTGGCAAGACTTATAGGTGAGAGATTTTTCGATAACGGCAGTCATTAAAAGTAGAACAGATGGTGGGAAGCAGATGGTTACTGTAGTGTATGGCCCGTCGAAGAAAGAGTTTAGGGTGGATTTTTGGAGGGAACATCGGTTTGTAAGAAGTAAATGGGTCGTACCGTGGATTGTAGAAGGAGACTTCAATGTGGTAAGATATATGGAGGAAAGGGTAGGAACTTTAAAGGACGATAGGGACATGATGATGTTTAATCAGTTAATCAATCAGCTAGATCTTAGGGAGATTTTGATAAAGGATCGAAAATTTACCTTGTCCAGTCATAGTCGGAGAGTTCGCTTAGCAAAACTGGATATCCTTGGATTGGGAGATTCTTCATCCACTGGATTTTGCTAGAGTGGAAACAAAGAACACGTCGGATCATATACCGATTGTGCTTTCTGACGGTAAACGTGAGGTTTTAAGGGGGAAGAGGAAATTTAGATTTGAGAAGAGGTGGTTAGAAGAGGAGGAAGCATATAAATTGATTAGAGAGAGCTAGGGATGCCAGACGTTCTATTTGGACACAGCCGGCAACTTTGTCGCTAAGCTGCGGCGTCTACGATGGGTATTATGGATATGTGATAAAAAGAGGAACTTATTGGAAAAGTAGAGAAAAGCAAAGCTAATCGACTATATAGAAGTGATGGAGTTAAAGGAGGAGGTTAGTAATTTGTCAGGCGAATAGTTCGATTACTTGTGTAAATGGAGAGTGGAGCTTAAAGAAGTATTTAGAAAAGAAGAAATAGAGTAGCAACAGAGATCGAGAGAACAGTGGTTGAAAGAGAGATGAAAATGCAGCGTTCTTTCATAGAATGGCTAATGCAAAAAGGAGGTCTAATTTCATTAGGAGGATTGAAAGCGGGAATAATATCGCGACAGAGGAAAATAAAATAAAGATGATGGCGGTCAAGTACTATAAGGATCTAATGAGGAAAACAAAAGGCTTAAGGAGGAAGATGCTTGCGAATTTCCAGGAGGAAGAAGAAAAGCTGAAGATAGAACAAAGAGCTGATGTAACATTTCAGAAAAATAAAATATTATTTTTGGGAAAATTAAATAATTAAAATAATAAATATTATGAATATTTAATAATGCGGTAAAAAAATTAAATACCGATAGATTGGGAAAATTTGGAAAATTATTGGAATTACTGAAATGAGGATGTTTTATGTGATTTATGCAAATTAAAAACTCTTATAAATAATTATACACTATTTTAATGCTAATCGCGATTAAATATCGCTAATCGTGCATTAAGCTTGTTTTGTGCACCATGTCACATTTAAAAATACTTGTTACATTTTCTACCATGGTTCTTCTTCTTTCAAGCATGGTTTTGTGTTAGAAAAGAAAAGATAAAGATAAGAAAAGAAAAGATAAAGAAAACAAGAAAAAGAGGGATGGGCATGAGAGAGAGTGAGGTGAGGGGTTCCCTTGACTTGGTCTCATCTCCTTTCTCATCTTCACTTCATCATTTCCCCTTCCTCCTTCATCATGGCTGCTGCCCTCTCCTCCATTCCCCTCTACCTCATCACACAACACCAAAAACAACTCAAAAGTTCACCTCCATTTCACAAAAAAATATATACAAGCACCTTGGACCAAGAAAAATCCGATTTTGATCACTTTGGGCAACTCAAGAAAATTCTTGAGTTGCCAAATGAGGTAACTTCTGCACCATTAGTGTAGTATTTCAATTCCTTAAGCATTCATACATGTTGTATTGATATTGAGCGGTTTTGTTGTCATGACCCGAAATAGCCCGTGACTGGCACTTGAATCATATGAAGCCTATAGGACCCCATCTAATTCAAGTAAGCCAAAGCCCAGAAATCTAAAACAATTTTAAGGAGTAAATAAGAAACTATTTTTTAAGAAGTAAGGAAAACATGTTTTTAAAAACAAGGTTTTTTTTTTTAAATAAATAAGCCGAATATGCATTTTTAAATTCTATAGTCATTTCAGAAAATTTCGGCAGAGTTTCCTTTGTAAATACTGGCCCCGAATGGGGTACAACAAGAATAATATATATGCAATGATAAAAAGGCATCCCCAAGGGGGAGATAGCTCTTCGTCAATCGACGGTCACAACCCCGCAAGCAATATAATATACAACGCCGAAGGGCGAGGATCAAAACTCAAAAAGAAACTCGAAACAGCATGAAAACCGTAATACTATAACGCGCGACTCTATGGTCAAAATAATACATAACTGGTTTTCTAAGTCTGAAACAATATACAAGTTTTGGTTGATGGAATTACTAGATACAACTGAATAATACATATACAAGGGTGGTTCTGATGCAAAAGAACCTACCTACCAATGCAATCACCCAGAGAGGAAGCAGCGTGCCAGAAAAGCCGTAATGAATCTGTACGGAAAAACCTGCAAGAACTGTGGCACAACGGGGGTGAGTTGCCAACTCGTGAATAGAAAACATCATAGAGCAGAAATCACATGTATGACATAATCCTAGGTCAATACGATCAGTAAAAATATATTCTCAATATGAATAAGTCTGAAGCATGATAAGGTGGCTAGGGTAGACATTTATACATAAGTGTAGTACCAAAAGCTCGTGTCAGTGCCTCAGGTAGCAGTATATCATAAAAATGAGGTATGCTCAATGTAATCAATGTCTGTATGTATGTGGATCTCGTCCACGTGTCACCCAATGACAAAAACCTCATGCATGTAAACATCATAAAGCATATGTATGGAAGTATGTGAAGGAGTTCCTACAGCACCACTACAAGGGTTTGGAGGCATCACACATGCCATATTAAAAATTTATATGGCGCTAGAGAAACAAACCTAAGGATCAAACTAGAAAAGCAAGGTTAACAAAACTATAACACAAACACAAGTAGTAAAAGCTAGGGTTTTGAGAGTACAACCTTTGTAGCTCCCTACGCTAGACTTCTTGGCTACTTGAGGGTTGGAAAAAGGCACACTTGAGATCCTCTAGGTCCACAACGATCCACCCGGAGTCCTCTTTGTCCAAGTTTGAAGCTTCTCTAGATCAAGAGAAGAAATAGAAGCTAACACTCTACACTAATGGGCAAAATTAGTGTAGAATGGTGATGTGGTTTGTTTTCTTACTTCAAAACCCTAACTTGATGACTCTTTTGCTCACAAGTGAAAGCTAGAGAGCAAAGAGAAAGGAGGAAGAATATGATGGCTTATGAAGAGCTCAAGATAATGATAAGCTTATGTTAAAAATGAGAAATGAAAATATATATATTTTCTCTTTCTCATTCTTAACCCTAGTTATAAAATATCTAGATATTTATTTTGGATCAAAAATGTCCATCGAAAATAAATCATGGTTAAAGCAAAGGGTTAGTGCATGAATAAAATATTAAACCATGATAACAATTTCCATTTCCATTTTTCTTTTCCAAAAAGGAAATTTCCATATATTTATAAATGGTGTGAGTCTTATATTGCCACCATCCACTATATCAACAACCATGATAGAATTATGTATGCATGTATGTCTGCATGCACATCCATATGTGCATTAATGAGAATAAATGCATACATGCATGCATACAACAAAAAGACAAGAAAAGGTTTAAAGTGAGAAACTAATGGTCAATGATAAATTAACACTTGATTTAGCAAACTGGTCATATCACATACGACCCGACCAAAAGAAAACCGCCCGATTAATATACGGTATCTCATACGCGCATTTTAACCGGGTCCACGCGCATATCTCATCGCGCATATCTCATATGCGCACCACATCGTTTCGCCTGGACTAGGTAACTCCATTGTGGGACTCTAAGACTCGTCAATACGCCGGCAGTGGGTGATGATCATATCAAGCACCCGCAAGCTGCAAGCGGCCAGCTAAACGTAACGGCCGCCCGGGTATTGAGCGATCAGAAAAAAACAAGCGAACCTGTTACAACTCCTGTCGAGCCAACCGGCAACACTACCGTACAGTCCGGTCTTTTCGTCAGATATGCTGCATATCGAGTCTAGGGATGGTAACGTCGACCCCAATAACTCAATAAGTCGTGCCGATGAATGGTCTATAACAGATCGAGAAACTACTGATAACACTTATCAGTAAATCTCAACAGCCCTGGTCAGGGACTTACTGATATAGCCAATCGAGCATAGCACAGCATCAACTCCCAATACCGGGAGAGACGAAACCCCTCCTATCGCTCATCGCCTTCGTGTGTCTCGGGACTGTACCCAACGGCCACCTGTTTGCACGACTCAGTAGAGCCGTGGTAGGGTGGTAATCAAAGTACAGTGGGAGAACACACAAGACTCTATGACGATCTCGGTTCTACAGACTAACCTGTACCAGTGTCACCTGAGAACTGTTATCCGACGATAGATATAATTCCATAAAGGAGTTCTCGGCGAGTCCGTCCAGTGTACCCAGTCACCACTGAGCACCCACATACGATCTCGATGTCAAACATTGACGAATGTGGGAACATCCATCGCCCATCGTATGGGTCTAGTATCATATACGTTAGTCTACTCTGGTATATCGATGCCCCGACTCGATACACCTACGACTAGGGACTTTTCAGGATATGCTTATAAACTACAGATGTCCCACTAGTATGATCTCCATCATAATCACAGTAGTCAAGCAAATATCCTCAGGGCTTTATCAACATGTGTGAATGAATAAAAGCATGATCAAATCAACATGTCAGATAAAGAAGAACCAGATAGCATACTATCATGACGAGCAAGAATGTACACTGAATATATATATATATATATATACATGTATAAATACATCCACTATCATATAATGGCCTCTAGGGCATACATATATCCAACAATCTCCCACTTGCACTAAGGCCAGTTATTGGCGTATCTCATACCCAACATCTCAAAAAGTCGTTCATGCTGCGGCTGAGGGAGGGCCTTGGTGAGTGGATCCGCGGCGTTATTCTTTGTGTCTACTCTCCTAATCTCGATCTCGCGGCGATCTACAATCTCCCGGATCAAATGAAAGCGCCTCATGATGTGTCTGGACCGTTGATGGGACATGGGCTCCTTGGCTAACACCATAGCCCCATTATTATCACAATACAATGGTATTGGATCAATAATGGTTGGAACTAATCCTAGCTCCGAGACGAACTTCTTCATCCAAACGGCTTCCTTGGCGGCATCATTCGCAGCAATGTACTCAGCCTCCATCGTAGAGTCTGCAACGGTATCCTGTTTGGAACTCTTCCAACTTACCGCCCCTCCATTGAGGGTAAATACAAACCCGGAGATAGATTTATTGTCGTCTTTATCACTCTGGAAGCTCGAATCGGTAAAGGCCTCCATTTGGAGATCTCCATTACCATACACCAAGAACAATTCTTTAGTCCTTCTCAAGTACTTTAGAATATTCTTCACAGCTATCCAGTGATTCTCCCCTGGGTTGGATTGATACCTGCTTACAACACTAAGTGCATAAGCTACATCTGGGTGTGTACATAACATCGCATACATTATAGATCCTACTGCCGAAGCATAGGGTATAATACTCATGCGAGCTCTCTCTTCATCGGTCATTGGGCAAGAGTCCTTAGAAAGATTGACCCCATGGAAAGCGGGTAAGGCACCTCGCTTGGAGTCTTCCATACTAAACCTTTTTAGGATGGTATTGATGTACCTGGTTTGGGACAATCCCAATAACCTCTTGGATCTATCCCTATAGATCCTAATGCCCAGAATGTATGTGGCATCACCCAAGTCCTTCATGGATAACCTTAGTGATAAGAAAGATTTGACCGACTGTAGCATAGGAATATCATTTCCTATCAGAAGAATGTCATCCACGTACAATACGAGGAATGTGACAGCTCTCCCTACAGCCTTCTTATAAACACAAGGTTCATCTGGATTTTTAATGAAATCAAACTCTTTGATGACATCATCAAAACAGATGTTCCAACTCCGTGATGCATGCTTTAATCCATAAATGGATTTAAGCAATCTACATGCTTCCCCGCTGCTCCCACTGTCAATGAAGCCCTCTGGCTGATCCATATAAACGCATTCTTCTAAATCTCCATTTAGAATTGCTGTTTTAACATCCATCTGGCAGATTTCATAGTCGTAGTGAGCAACAATAGCAAGTAGGATCCGAATGGATTTAAGCATGGCTACGGGAGAAAAGGTCTCGTCATAGTCCAAACCTGGTCTTTGACGAAAACGCTTCGCCACAAGTCTTGCCTTATAGGTCTCAACCTGCCCATCTACACCAATCTTTCTTTTAAAGATCCATTTGCACCCTACAGGTTTTACCCCAGGGGGTACAACGTCCAAAGTCCATACATTGTTGGTGTACATGGACTCCATTTCGGATCACATGGCATCCAGCCACTTCACAGAGTCTCCACTCGTGATAGCTTGCTGAAAGCTGGTAGGATCATCATCCTCCATGATGCAGTCTTCTCTGTCACCATCAATGAGGAAACCATACTACCTCTCCGGTGGGCGAGAAGTCCTACCAGACCTACGGAGTGGCCGAGGTTCCTCAGTTTCTATTGCAACAGCCGGTTCAACCAAGTCGTCATTTGTAGTTTGTGTCTCTAGAACCTCTTCTAGATCCACCACATTGCCATCAGTTTATTTGTGAAAAACTCTTTTTCCAAGAATATGGCATACTGAGAAACAAACACCTTTTGTTCCTCCTTGTGGTAGAATAGATATCCATAAGAATTCTTTGGATATCCCACAAAATTACACATGACCGACCGTGTCTCGAGTTTGTCCGGATTCTGCTTTTTAACATAGGCTGGACAACCCCAAATCTTAATTCGTTTAAGAGATGGTCTCTTTCCATGCCATATCTCATATGGTGTGGTAGACACGGTTTTGGTTGGGACCCTGTTCAGTAGAAATGCTGCAGTCTCCAATGCATGCCCCCAAAATGAGACGGGTAACTCAGCATCACTCATCATGGAACGGACCATATCTAATAGGGTCCGATTCCATTGTTCTGACACACTGTTGTGCTGTGGTGTGTAAGGAGGAGTGAGCTGAAAGAGAATCCAATTCTCTTTTAAGAAGTTTGCAAACTCTGTACTGAGGTACTCCCCACCTCGATCTGATCGAAGCATTTTGATGCTCAAGCCGGTTTGTGTAACACCTTAGGATGTGTTTAGTGGCTAATTATATTTAAATATAGGGTTTTTAATAAAAAGTTTACCAAATTGTGTTTCCAATATTTTTCCAAATTTAATAAATATTTTTTCTAGAATTTTCCTAGGCTTGCACACACATGTGCATGTAAACTAGGGTTTAAAAATGAGGTAATACCTTGATTAGCAACCATGGTGGGTTTAATCATGAGGATTAAGTCTTTTGGGTTTTAATTTGAATTTTTCTTTTGGAGTGTTGACTTGGTGGGAATGCGAGAGAGAGAGAATGCATCATGGCAAAAGCCATGCTTGCATTTAATGATGAGATAGAAATGAGTGGTTGACATTAGGAGTTATCATTTCCTCTCATTCTTGTGCACATTTCTCTCAACCTCACTCTCACACTCACACACCCACACCATCCACAGCAGTAGCACAGCAGCAGAAGCAAGCAGCACAGCAGCAGCAAGAATCACAGCAGCAGCAACAAGCATCACAGCAGCAGCAACAGTGAGCAGCACCAGCATCAGTGAGCAGCAGCAACAGCACAACTTCAACTGCAGCTCATTCCCTCTACTCCTTCTTCTTCCTCCAGCTCCCTAGGGTCGAGTGTGGGGTATACTTCTTGAACTTACCCCCTAGTTTGCTTAATTAGTGTAGCTTAGCTTCGATTAGTGATTATTGGTGTGTTTTTAGTGCTTTATGTGGTGATTAGGGGGAACCTTGACCAAGTGATGTATGAATTGGTTTTAGTAAGTTAATGGAGTGTTGTTAGGGCCATGTTAACCTAGCTTAGCCCCCAATTGCACTAAAATACCACCAGATCCCTATTTGATGCAAATTCATCGTTTTTAAGCAAATTTTGACTTTCTGTAAACTGCTATCGACCCAGTGAGTTCAGAATAATTTTGAGATGACTGCAGTATAGTTGTTAGGTGATGATCCCCCAGGTAGAACACGACCCCCAAAATCCGTACTGTGGCCGCCGGAATATTGTTTCTGGCCGCAAATTGCGGCCAGATGGGGAGGGTTTGGGTTGGAGTTTAGCTCTATTGGTGTCTGCTGCAACCCTTAGACTCATGGCATGTATAATTTTATTTGATTCTTGCTGTAGAAAAATCTGGAGCTAAATACTTGTTTCTCGTATTTTAAAACTTCGCGACACGCGTGATACGTGTGTGGGTTTGGGGTTTCTGCGTATCGCGACGCGTCGGGGTAGTTTCAGGCGCGTGATCACACGTTTTAGCGTATCGCGCACACGTGTGCTTGGTTTGCGATGCGGGTTTCGAGTTTGACCTTAATATCACGTTTTTGTGGATTTGAGCTTATATATGATATATTGTGTGATTCTAGATTCGCAGGCGAGTGAGACAGACGCTGCGAAGAAGGGGAAGCAAGTCGTCGGCTACACTTAGCGCGAGACTTCGGTGAGTATATTTAACATCTACGGGGATATCGCCCGCATGGCGTTATGCGTCAGGGCTGATAGGACCTTATAGTTATATGTTGCATTTACCCCATTGACTGTCATGGATACTGTTGTTGCGTACTGCATTCCCTGCTATATGTAAGTAAACTTCGAATGGATAGAACACCGCACTATTACTAACGGTTCATGTTGCACGAGCACTAATCTGCATGTTACACACATACCGTTAGTAATTTCCATGACACACTCACTGTAGAACTGCCATGATTATATTGCTGTAGTTCATTTCATATATGATTCGATATGATTTTCATAGAAATTGGGAGCCGCATGATGTCTTTAAAAACGGAACTATTTTAAAAGCGGTTTCCCTTTATACCTATATTATGGCTTGATGTACATAGCACATCGCATTTGATTTACTTCTTGGTGTTGGATTTTCATGTGATTTCTGGTTTTGAGGACCGTGGTATTATTTAAGAAAAGATTGCACTATCTAAAAACCCGGTTCCTCATGATATGATATTTTGGTGCGTCCACCACGCGTTTTCTCGGTGCTGAGACGTGTGTTTGAAACCCGATTCGAGAAGTTGGATGATCCGTTTGCGGGTTCGTGGTGGACCCGTTATGGTTCCCCGGGGCGAGAAATGTTTTTCGTGGAGTAGACGATGAGCCTAGCAGGGTGGCGAGTACCTACCGGTGATTGGTTGGACCTGGCGGTTATCCGGAGGATACTGACCAGAGTCGAGAGATGGATGCGGGATGATCCGTACTGCCGGGGCCGAGGGCCGATATCGCAGACGGAGCCCGTAGGCTGATCCGGACTTACGGAGCCCGATATATGAGGATTTGCGTGTCGATGCTGGACACGAGTATTTTATGATATTTGGGTGCCGATGTTGGGCACTCATGATTTCTCAGAGATTTACAGGATTTGAGGGCCGAGGAGGGTGTCGGCGCCTGAGTTTATTTGGGATTTGGGGTGCAGTTTTGGGCACCGATTACCTTTCCACGTTGACATTCCGTGTAGATGTTATTTATCCCATACTCAGCATTGATTATCATGTATCTCATCCTGTAGTTATTTTACCTGACAGAGCATTTGCATGATTATTGCACCTACTGCTTGTCGCATATAGATCTTACTTGCTGGCATATGATAGAGTAGCGCAGTACGTGCATGCTCACGATTACCTTTATATGTTATCTCTATTCACGAGTTGGCAACTCACCCCCGTTGTGCCACAGTATTTGCAGGTTTCCCCTCAGCGTAGTCGCGACAGGCTGCCTTTTGCATCTTTTGGCTACAGATACCACTACAGTTGGTGCGAGAGCTGTTTTGCTTTTAGGTGGGTTGTGGTATCTGATTACCTTTATTGTACCCCTTTTTGTATCTAATATTCTCCATCTACCATATATGTACCAGACTTAGATACTGTGTGAGGACGATGATGTATATTTTTTGTATTCTGGTGTCGAGCTCGTGGGAGCCGACTGTTTTTATATGCAGTTTATTATTCTGTGATGTTTACTTATTGCTCATTCTTCGCTACGGCGTCGTATATTACTCTTGTGATGATGGTTTCCGCCGGTGGGCGTGATTGCTTCCGTTTGAGAATGTTTTGGTTTCATTATATCTCATTTTCACTCATATCCTATTTTATACCCGATTTCGGGGTTACTTTTACAAAGGAAATGCTGCCAAAATTATTTAAATGATAACGTAACTTTAAAAGAACTTATTGAACTATTTAAGGTTTTCTAAATGTCTTAATTAAATGTTTTCAACACTCGCTACTTTTAAATGGTTTTGATTTCTGGGTTCGGCTTACTTAGTCGCGTTACGCCTGTAGACGTAGCGTGGTTAAGTGCCGGTCACGAGTCGAAATATTCGGGTCGTGACAAAGTTGGTATCAAAGCGTAGGTTTTACCTTTCGGAGTGTAGGATGACCTTGGTATGATGGAGTAGGTAGCTGAAGCAGAGTGGCGTAGCGTGTGTATGTTCCGCAGCATACTCAAGACACAGTACTCCGCCAAGGCGACCTTAGGACTTATTGATTTAAATTCCTTCTTGAGTATATATATTCTTGTGATTCGATTTCCGTATTCTTATCGGATCCTAATTTCCTTTCAGCCATTATGCCGCCAAAGATTACGAGGGCGCAGAGAGCGGCCGCGAGGGCCGAGATTCGAGTTGATTCGTCTGAGACAAGGACTGATCCGGGCAGTACACCGGTTGTTCCCGAGCAGGTTGTTCCTCCCATGACAGATCAGATCGCCACGCTAGGGGATGGTATGCAGGAGATGCGCCAGACGGTGGGATCCAGCATGCAGGAGATGTGCCAGATGATAAGATCACTAGTTGAGACGCTTCGAGCGCAGCGACCAGAGGTAGCTCCACCCGTTAGAGAGACCGTGATGGTACCTACCGCACAGCCAGTTGCCCCTGCAGCCACGGAGGTGATTACAGTATCGCTATCAGAGTTCATGAGGCTGAAGCCTCCGGTCTTCACAGGCACCGATACAGTCGAGGACCCACAGTCTTTCATTGATAGGATGGCCCGGATATGCCATTCCCTCAGATGCGCAGATGCGAGATGGGTTGAGTTCGCGAGCTTTCGCCTGGAAGGTCTTGCGCAGAAGTGGTGTGAATCAGTTGAGAAGGGCAGAGCGACATGTCTTCCTCCTATGACCTGGACAGAGTTTGTGGCACTATTCCTTGCCTGCTTTCTCCCACTGAGTGTCAGACATACCAGAGCACGCAGGTTCGAGTCCTTACGCCAGACTCCGGAGATGTCAGTGGCAGAGTATGACGTGCTGTTTACAGAGCTAGCAGTTTATGCTCCGTAGCTAGTGGTTACTGTAACACCTTAGGATAAGGG
This sequence comes from Agapanthus africanus, assembly GCA_030015575.1. NCBI lineage: Eukaryota > Viridiplantae > Streptophyta > Magnoliopsida > Asparagales > Amaryllidaceae > Agapanthus > Agapanthus africanus. The sequence goes on from JASDDO010000006.1 coordinate 218,516,371, forward strand.
TTAGTGTATAATTATAACTAAATAATGATTTTTAATAAAAAGTTTACCAAATTGTGTTTTAAATATTTTTCCTAATTTAATAAACATTTTTCCAAAATTTTCCTAGGCTTGCACACACATGTGCATGTAAACTAGGGTTTTTAAATCAAGTAAATACAATAATTATTAACCATGGTGGGTTAATTATAGGATTATTTCTTTTGGATTCTTAAATGGGTTTAATTAATTAGTTAAATTAAAAGATTTCTTTAATTTGAATTATGGATTTAGTGTTGACTTGTGTGAGAGAGAGAGAATGCATCATGGCTTTAGGCCATGCTTGCATTAAATGAGGAGAGAGAGAGAGGGGTGACTTTTGTTTGAATTATTGTGGTGGCTCTCATTTCTCTTTTGTGTTTTCTCTCAAGTCTCACACCAACACTCACACACACACTCACCTCTTCAAACAGCAGCAGCAGAAGCACAAACAGCAGCAGCAGAAGCACAAACAGCAGCAGCAGAAGCACAAGCAGCAGCAGCAACATTCAGCAGCAGCAGCAGAGGCAGTGAGCAGCAGCAGCAGCCCCAGATCCCTGTGCAGCGACTCCCCTTCACTTCTTCTCCTTCCTGCAGCTCCTTTGGGTCGAGAGTGAGGTATAATCCCTAGCTTGCTTCACTAGTTTGCCTTGTTTGTGTAGCTTTGCATCGGTTATTAGAAATTAGTGTGTTTTAGTGCGATATGGGGTGATTAGTGAGAACCTTGTGCTAATGAGGTGAGATTTGGTTTCAGTAGGATGATTGTGGTCTGTTGAGGCCATTGTGACTTAGTCGAACCCCGATTACACTAAAATACCACCAGTTTTCTTATGTGATGCAAAAAGTCGTTTTTGTGCAAAAGTGAACTTTTCTGGATCTGCTTTTGACCCGGTGAGTGCAGAATGAAATTGAGGAGACTGTAGTGTAGTGGAGTGGAGATGATGCACCAGGTAAAACCCGACCCCCATACAGCTACAGTAGGCCGCCAATTTCCTCATTCTGGCCGCCAATTGCGGCCAGATGGGTAGGGTTTGGGTTGGGGTTTGGTCCAGTGGGTGTCTGCTACTGTGGGTAGTGTTTTGGTATATATATATTTTTAAGATCATTTCTGTAGGAAAATCTGGGACCAAATATCTGTTTTGCCGTTTTTCTAAACCTTCGCGACACGCGTGATACGTGAGTAGGTTTGGGTTCTGCGTATCGCGGCGCGTCGGGGTAGTTTCGTGGCGCGTGAGTACACGTTTTAGCGTATCGCGCACACGCGCGATTGGTTTGCGACACGGGTTTCTTGTTGGATTATAATGTCGCGTTTTGTGACTTAAGCTTATGTGTGATATGTGTATGTGGTTCTAGGTTCGCAGGCCAGTGAGACGGACGCTGCGAAGAAGGGCAAGCAAGTGGTTGGATACACTTAGCGCGAGACACGGTGAGTAGATTTCACATCTACGGGGATATCGCCCGCATGGCGTTATGCGTCAGGGCTGATAGGATCTTAGTATTACATATTGCATTTACCTATGGACTGTCATCTCATATTGCATTTCCCTGCTATGTGTTATTGATATATGCTAGAACTGATAGAACACCACACTATTACTAACGGTTTATGTTGCACGAGCACTATTTACATGCTACACACACACCGTTAGTAATTGCCATGCCACACTCACTGTAGAACTGCCATGATTATACGGTTGTATTACTGCTGTAGTTCATTTTACATGTGATTGATGTATATTGTACCTCGCATTGGATTTTACTATGGGTATTGGATTTTCATGTGATTGCTGTTTTGAGGACCGTGGAACTAATTAAGGAAAGATATGTTATTTTGAAAAACCCGGTACCTCGTGATATGATATTTTGGTGTGTCCACCACGCGTTTTCTCGGTGCTGAGACGTGTGCTTGAAACCCGATTCGAGGAGTGGATGTTCCGTTTGCGGGTTCGTGGTGGGCCCGGTATGGTTCCCCTCGGCGAGATGATCGATGGGATTTGCCGATTGAGCCTGGAGGCGGGCGAGTACCTACCGGTGATTTGTTGGACCTGGCAGTTGTCCGGAGGATACTGACCAGAGTCGAGTGATGGATGCGGGATGACCGTGCTGCCGGGGCCGAGGGCCGATACCGCAGACGGACCCCGTGGGGCCGGTCCAGATTGACGGCGCCCGATATTTGAGGATTTACGTGTCGATGCTGGACACGGGTATTTTATGATGTTTTGGGTGCCGATGTTGGGCACTCGTGATTCCTCCGAGATATACAGGATTTGAGGGCCGATGGGTGTGCCGGCGCCTGAGTATATGTGGGATTTGGGTGCAGTTTGAGGCACCGATCATTGCTTTCCATGTTGACATAGTCCATGTAGATATTATTTACCCCATACTCAGTATTGATTACTATTCATCTCATCCTGTGGCATTTACCTGTTAGAGTACATGCATTACTACTGTATCCACTGTTGACATGCATTGATATCATCTGCTGGCATTAGTAGAGCCACGCTATATGTGCATGCCTGCGATCACCTTTATATGTTATCTCTATTCACGAGTTGGCAACTCACCCCCGTTGTGCCACAGTGTTTGCAGGTTGCCCTTGGGAGTAGTCACGGCTGGCTGTTTTCCTCATCTTTTGGCACAGATACCCCTTTTGAGCAGAGATAGTCTTTTGCTGATAGGTGGGTTTTGTACGGTATCTGTTATCTTTCAGTTGTATATTGATGTATCTAGTACTCTCCATCTACCTTATGTATTGACTTAGAGACAGTTGTGAGGACGATATGTATGATTTTATATTCTGGTGTCGAGCTCGCATGTGAGCCGACGTTACTTTATGCAGTCTCATCTTTTATGATATTGTCCTTGTTTTACTGTGTATTCTTCGCTACGGCGTCGTATATCATATTGTGATGTTTTATTCATGTCACTTGTTATTTTCGCCACACCTTACTTTTACCCGACTTTCGGGGCTAATGTTTTAAAGAGGAAATGTTACCAAAATTATAAAACTCATAACTTTTGAACTTGAAAGGGATTTCTACTAAATAAATGGAAGTTTTTCAGACATTTACTATTGCTTAAATCAAAACGTTTTAAATCACTCTATTTATTGGTTTTGATTTCTGGGTTCGGCTTACTTAGCCGCGTTGCGCCTGTAGACGTTGCGTGGTTAAGTGCCGGTCACGAGTCGAATTCTCGGGTCGTGACAAAGTTGGTATCAGAGCGTAGGTTTTACCTTCGGAGTGTAGGATGACCCTGGTATGATGGAGTAGGTAGCTGCAGCAGGGTAGCGTAGCGTACGTATGTTCCGCGGCATACTCACGACACGGTACTCCGCTTACGCGACCTTAGGACTTGTTGATTTGATTCCTCCTTATATTCTTGTGATTCGATTTCCGTGTTCTTATCGAATCCAAATTTTCTTTCAGCCATTATGCCGCCTAAGACTACGAGGGCACAGAGAGCGGCCGCGAGGGCCGAGATTCGTGTTGACTCGTCCGAGACGAGGACTGATCCGGGCAGTACGCCGGTGGTACCTGAGCAGGCTGTTCCTGCCGTGACAGAGCAGATCGCCTCGTTAGGGGCTGGTATGCAGGAGATGCGCCAGATGATAGGATCGCTAGTTGAGACGCTTCGAGCGCAGCGACCAGAGGTAGCTCCACCAGTTCCAGAGACCGCGATGGTGCCTACCGCACAGCCAGTTGCCCCTGCAGCCACGGAGGTGATTACAGTATCGCTATCAGAGTTCATGAGGCTGAAGCCTCCGGTTTTCACAGGCACCGATACAGCCGAGGACCCACAGTCTTTCATCGACAGGATGGCCAGGATATGCCGTTCCCTCAGATGTGCAGATGCGAGATGGGTTGAGTTCGCGAGCTTTCGCCTGGAAGGTCTTGCGCAGAAGTGGTGTGATTCCGTGGAGAAGGGCAGAGCAGCAGGTCTTCCTCCTATGACCTGGACGGAGTTCGTGACTATATTTCTAGCCCGTTTCCTCCCCCGGAGTGTTAGAGATGCCCGAGCACGCAGATTTGAGTCTTTGCGCCAGACGCCAGGGATGACAGTGGCAGAGTATGACGTACTGTTTACAGAGCTAGCAGTCTACGCCCCACATTTAGTGGCCACCGAGGAGTTGCGAGTCCGGAGATTTGTTCGAGGCTTGATTTCACCAGTGTTCCTTGCGATCAGCGCGCAGCACTACGAGACTTATGCAGCAGCTGTAGACGCAGCCCTAGTGGTCGAGGAGCACCTTGTTGAGACTTCGGTATTTCCAGAGCCGAAGAGAATTCGTACCAGTATTTCCGCACGGAGGCAGTCATTCAGACGCCGCGACAGGTATCGTTCCGGTACGAGGGGTAGCAGAGATTCGGGACGGGGTCGGATGTTTAGTTCGTATCCCCAGGACGGTCAGCAGTCGCCGCGGGGTTGCTACAGGTGTGGCAGCCTACTTCACCTCGTTCGAGATTGTCCAGAGACACACCGGAGGGAGGCGGCAGCACCACATGTTACCTTACCACCTTCACCACCCCAGAGGACGTTACCCGTTGTGCCTACCGTTGCTCCGCGCCAGACTTATGCACAGAGAGGTCGTGGACGTGGAGGAGTTGCTCAGAGAGGGCGAGATGACCGAGGCTTAGGTCAGTCAGTTACAGGTGGTGGACAGGCGAGGGTCTTTGCTTTGACACATCAGGACGCGCAGGCGTCCAATGCAGTGGTTTCAGGTATCCTTCCTATATGTTCAGTTGATGCACATGTACTGTTCGATCCCGGATCCACACACTCGTACGTATCCACGCACTTTGTGCCGACTTTGGGTAGAGAGTCCGGCTTGCTTGATCAGCCGCTTGTGGTGACTACTCCTGTGGGAGAGTCGTTTGTGGCTAGGCACGTGTTCCGATCCTGTATCGTCTGTATTGGCGAGAGAGAGTTGCCTGTCGACTTGATCCTTCTGGAGATGTTGGACTTCGACGTTCTTTTAGGCATGGATTGGTTAGCCACGTGCTATGCTTCTGTGGACTGCCGCGAGAAGACAGTTAGATTCTGTTTCCCCGGCGAGTCGGTTTTTGTTGTGTTGGGGGACCGTAGTGCCGCCCCTCACAGTGTGATTTCTTCTTTTCGCGCTGGACAGCTTTTGAGGAAGGGATGTCAGGGATTTCTCGCTTATGTTCGCGATGCTCGCGCTACAGAGGTTTCGTTGGATCAGGTTCCGGTTGTTAGCGAGTTTCCTGATGTGTTCCCTGACGAGCTTCCTGGGTTGCCACCCGAGCGCGACATTTCTTTCTGTATTGATTTGGTTCCTGGTTCGGGGCCTATTTCTATACCGCCCTATCGGATGGCCCCGGCAGAACTTCGTGAGCTGAAGGGTCAGTTGCAGGATTTGCTGGACAAGGGACTTATTCGACCCAGTGTTTCTCCTTGGGGTGCTCCAGTCCTGTTCGTCAGGAAGAAGGACGGCAGCTTGCGTCTTTGTATCGACTACCGCCAGCTGAACAGGGTGACAGTGCGGAACAGGTATCCTTTGCCGCGTATCGACGATTTGTTCGACCAGCTTCAGGGGGCAGGGTACTTTTCGAGGATCGATTTACGATCGGGCTATCATCAGCTGCGGGTTCGACAGGAGGACATTCCCCGGACGGCTTTCCGTACGCGCTATGGCCATTACGAGTTTTTGGTGATGTCGTTCGGACTCACCAATGCGCCAGCAGCCTTCATGGATTTGATGAACCGTATTTTCCGGCCTTATTTGGATCTGTTCATCATAGTCTTTATCGACGATATCTTGGTGTATTCCCGGAGTAGTGAGGAGCACGAGCAGCACCTGCGGGTTACATTGCAGACATTGAGGGAGCACCAGCTTTACGCGAAATTCTCCAAGTGTGCTTTTTGGCTAGACAGCGTGGACTTCTTGGGTCACGTGATTTCACGAGACGGTATATGTGTTGACCCGAGGAAGATCGAGGCCGTTCAGCGTTGGCCCAGACCCACATCGGTGACGGAGATTCGCAGCTTTTTGGGATTGGCCGGTTATTACAGGCGTTTTGTGCAGGACTTCTCACGTATTGCTACACCGTTGACCGGGTTGACCCGGAAGGGAGTTCCCTTCGATTGGACGGAGGAGTGCGAGCACAGCTTTCAGCAGTTACGGACACGGCTGACGACGGCACCGGTGTTATCTTTACCTTCTGGATCGGGCGGATTTGTGGTCTTTTGTGATGCTTCTCGAGTGGGATTGGGATGCGTTCTGATGCAGCATGATAGGGTGATCGCGTATGCCTCGCGACAATTGAAGAAGCACGAGCAGAACTACCCCACTCATGATTTGGAGATGGCAGCAGTGGTCTTCGCACTTAAGATCTGGCGACATTACTTATACGGTGAGTCGTGCCAGATATTTACGGATCACAAGAGTCTGAAATACATATTCCAGCAGCGGGACCTGAACCTTCGACAGCGTCGATGGATGGAGTTAGTGAAGGATTACGACTGCGAGATCTTATATCACCCGGGCAAGGCAAATGTGGTAGCGGATGCTTTGAGCAGGAGGCCCGGGAGTAGTTTATCTTGTTTGAGCGCTGTACAGGAGCAGTCATCCGCAGATTGGCAGATATTATGCGACAGTCGAGTACAGTTCGAGTTCACGCCGATTGGAGGACAGATAGCGCATGTCCGTGCACGCCCACAGTTGATTGATCGTATACGTGAGGCACAGCTCAGGGATGACCGATGTTCAGAGATCATGGCACAGATGGGACAGGACAGATTTTCCGAGTTCGTGGTCGATGATCAGGGGATACTACGGTTTGGAGTCAGACTGTGCGTACCTGATGCTGAGGGACTGAGGCGTGAGATTCTTGAGGAGGCACATCGATCGGTATTTAGCGTCCATCCCGGTTCCACCAAGATGTATCATGACATGAGAGATGTTTACTGGTGGGACGGAATGAAGAGGGACATTGCAGATTTTGTATCGAGATGCCTGACTTGTCAGCAAGTCAAGGCTGAGCACCAGAGGCCCGCGGGAGAGCTCCAGCCGTTACCCATTCCGGAGTGGAAATGGGAACAGATTTCGATGGATTTCGTGGTGGGTTTACCCAGGACTAGTAGGGGGTATGACTCCATCTGGGTGATCGTGGATCGTTTGACGAAAGCGGCTCACTTCCTACCGGTGAAGACGACTTTCGGATTTACTCAGTACGCTCAGATCTATATTGACGAGATAGTACGACTACACGGAGTCCCGACGTGCATTGTGTCCGACAGAGGCACCCAGTTTACTAGTAGACTATGGCAGAGGCTTCAGGAGGCTTTGGGCACTCGTTTGAGTTTCAGCACGGCTTTTCATCCGCAGACCGACGGACAGTCAGAGCGGACCATTCAGACTCTCGAGGACATGCTCAGAGCTTGTGTATTAGATTTCGGAGGTAGCTGGGATCATCATTTGCCCTTGGTAGAGTTTTCCTACAATAACAGCTACCAGGAGACTATTCAGATGGCACCGTTTGAGGCTCTTTACGGGAGGAGATGCAGGTCACCTACTTGTTGGACAGAGCTCAGCGAGAGCAGTATCTTAGGGCCACAGATCGTTGAGGAGACGACCGCGAAGATCCAGTTGATTCGCGATAGGATGAGAGCAGCGCAGAGTAGGCAGAGGGCTTATGCAGACCGTCGACGACGTAGACTTGAGTTTTCTGTTGGTGATCATGTTTTCTTGAGGGTCTCCCCAATGAAAGGTGTGATGAGGTTTGGGAAGAAGGGGAAGCTTAGCCCCAGGTATGTGGGCCCCTTCGAGATCCTCGAGCGTGTCGGTGCAGTGGCTTACCGGTTAGCCCTTCCACCCAGCTTTCCAGACGTGCACCCTGTATTCCATGTTTCGATGCTCCGCAGATATCTACATGATCCTTCGCACGTGATTCAGCATCCAACGATCCAGCTTGAGCGTGATCTTTCCTATGCAGAGCAGCCGGTGATGATCTTGGATCGACAAGTGAAGAAATTGAGATCGAAGGAGATTCCATCAGTTAAAGTACTTTGGCGTGGTCAGAACCGTGAAGAGATCACTTGGGAGACCGAAAGCGAGATGATGAAGACGTACCCCCATCTTTTTGAAGGTAACCTTAGATAGATTTTTGAAATTCGGGGACGAATTTCTTTAAGGGGGAGAGATTGTAACACCTTAGGATAAGGGTTAGTGTATAATTATAACTAAATAATGATTTTTAATAAAAAGTTTACCAAATTGTGTTTTAAATATTTTTCCTAATTTAATAAACATTTTTCCAAAATTTTCCTAGGCTTGCACACACATGTGCATGTAAACTAGGGTTTTTAAATCAAGTAAATACAATAATTATTAACCATGGTGGGTTAATTATAGGATTATTTCTTTTGGATTCTTAAATGGGTTTAATTAATTAGTTAAATTAAAAGATTTCTTTAATTTGAATTATGGATTTAGTGTTGACTTGTGTGAGAGAGAGAGAATGCATCATGGCTTTAGGCCATGCTTGCATTAAATGAGGAGAGAGAGAGAGGGGTGACTTTTGTTTGAATTATTGTGGTGGCTCTCATTTCTCTTTTGTGTTTTCTCTCAAGTCTCACACCAACACTCACACACACACTCACCTCTTCAAACAGCAGCAGCAGAAGCACAAACAGCAGCAGCAGAAGCACAAACAGCAGCAGCAGAAGCACAAGCAGCAGCAGCAACATTCAGCAGCAGCAGCAGAGGCAGTGAGCAGCAGCAGCAGCCCCAGATCCCTGTGCAGCGACTCCCCTTCACTTCTTCTCCTTCCTGCAGCTCCTTTGGGTCGAGAGTGAGGTATAATCCCTAGCTTGCTTCACTAGTTTGCCTTGTTTGTGTAGCTTTGCATCGGTTATTAGAAATTAGTGTGTTTTAGTGCGATATGGGGTGATTAGTGAGAACCTTGTGCTAATGAGGTGAGATTTGGTTTCAGTAGGATGATTGTGGTCTGTTGAGGCCATTGTGACTTAGTCGAACCCCGATTATACTAAAATACCACCAGTTTTCTTATGTGATGCAAAAAGTCGTTTTTGTGCAAAAGTGAACTTTTCTGGATCTGCTTTTGACCCGGTGAGTGCAGAATGAAATTGAGGAGACTGTAGTGTAGTGGAGTGGAGATGATGCACCAGGTAAAACCCGACCCCCATACAGCTACAGTAGGCCGCCAATTTCCTCATTCTGGCCGCCAATTGCGGCCAGATGGGTAGGGTTTGGGTTAGGGTTTGGTCCAGTGGGTGTCTGCTACTGTGGGTAGTGTTTTGGTATATATATATTTTTAAGATCATTTCTGTAGGAAAATCTGGGACCAAATATCTGTTTTGCCGTTTTTCTAAACCTTCGCGACACGCGTGATACGTGAGTAGGTTTGGGTTCTGCGTATCGCGGCGCGTCGGGGTAGTTTCGTGGCGCGTGAGTACACGTTTTAGCGTATCGCGCACACGCGCGATTGGTTTGCGACACGGGTTTCTTGTTGGATTATAATGTCGCGTTTTGTGACTTAAGCTTATGTGTGATATGTGTATGTGGTTCTAGGTTCGCAGGCCAGTGAGACGGACGCTGCGAAGAAGGGCAAGCAAGTGGTTGGATACACTTAGCGCGAGACACGGTGAGTAGATTTCACATCTACGGGGATATCGCCCGCATGGCGTTATGCGTCAGGGCTGATAGGATCTTAGTATTACATATTGCATTTACCTATGGACTGTCATCTCATATTGCATTTCCCTGCTATGTGTTATTGATATATGCTAGAACTGATAGAACACCACACTATTACTAACGGTTTATGTTGCACGAGCACTATTTACATGCTACACACACACCGTTAGTAATTGCCATGCCACACTCACTGTAGAACTGCCATGATTATACGGTTGTATTACTGCTGTAGTTCATTTTACATGTGATTGATGTATATTGTACCTCGCATTGGATTTTACTATGGGTATTGGATTTTCATGTGATTGCTGTTTTGAGGACCGTGGAACTAATTAAGGAAAGATATGTTATTTTGAAAAACCCGGTACCTCGTGATATGATATTTTGGTGTGTCCACCACGCGTTTTCTCGGTGCTGAGACGTGTGCTTGAAACCCGATTCGAGGAGTGGATGTTCCGTTTGCGGGTTCGTGGTGGGCCCGGTATGGTTCCCCTCGGCGAGATGATCGATGGGATTTGCCGATTGAGCCTGGAGGCGGGCGAGTACCTACCGGTGATTTGTTGGACCTGGCAGTTGTCCGGAGGATACTGACCAGAGTCGAGTGATGGATGCGGGATGACCGTGCTGCCGGGGCCGAGGGCCGATACCGCAGACGGACCCCGTGGGGCCGGTCCAGATTGACGGCGCCCGATATTTGAGGATTTACGTGTCGATGCTGGACACGGGTATTTTATGATGTTTTGGGTGCCGATGTTGGGCACTCGTGATTCCTCCGAGATATACAGGATTTGAGGGCCGATGGGTGTGCCGGCGCCTGAGTATATGTGGGATTTGGGTGCAGTTTGAGGCACCGATCATTGCTTTCCATGTTGACATAGTCCATGTAGATATTATTTACCCCATACTCAGTATTGATTACTATTCATCTCATCCTGTGGCATTTACCTGTTAGAGTACATGCATTACTACTGTATCCACTGTTGACATGCATTGATATCATCTGCTGGCATTAGTAGAGCCACGCTATATGTGCATGCCTGCGATCACCTTTATATGTTATCTCTATTCACGAGTTGGCAACTCACCCCCGTTGTGCCACAGTGTTTGCAGGTTGCCCTTGGGAGTAGTCACGGCTGGCTGTTTTCCTCATCTTTTGGCACAGATACCCCTTTTGAGCAGAGATAGTCTTTTGCTGATAGGTGGGTTTTGTACGGTATCTGTTATCTTTCAGTTGTATATTGATGTATCTAGTACTCTCCATCTACCTTATGTATTGACTTAGAGACAGTTGTGAGGACGATATGTATGATTTTATATTCTGGTGTCGAGCTCGCATGTGAGCCGACGTTACTTTATGCAGTCTCATCTTTTATGATATTGTCCTTGTTTTACTGTGTATTCTTCGCTACGGCGTCGTATATCATATTGTGATGTTTTATTCATGTCACTTGTTATTTTCGCCACACCTTACTTTTACCCGACTTTCGGGGCTAATGTTTTAAAGAGGAAATGTTACCAAAATTATAAAACTCATAACTTTTGAACTTGAAAGGGATTTCTACTAAATAAATGGAAGTTTTTCAGACATTTACTATTGCTTAAATCAAAACGTTTTAAATCACTCTATTTATTGGTTTTGATTTCTGGGTTCGGCTTACTTAGCCGCGTTGCGCCTGTAGACGTTGCGTGGTTAAGTGCCGGTCACGAGTCGAATTCTCGGGTCGTGACAGTTACCGAGGAGATGCGAGTCAAGAGATTTGTTCGAGGCTTGCTTACACCATTGTTCCTTGCGATCAGCGCGCAGTATTATGAGACATATGCAGCAGCGGTAGACGCAGCCCTATTAGTCGAGGAGCGCCTTGCTGAGACTTCGTTAGTTCCAGAGCCGAAGAGAGTTCGTACTAGTATATCCGCACGGAGACAGACATTCAGACGCCGCGACATGTACCGTTCTGGTACGAGGAGTGGCAGAGATTTGGGACGAGGCCAGATGTTTAGCTCATATCCACGGGAGAGCCAGCAGTCGCCGCAGGGTTGCTTTAGATGCGGCAGCCTACTTCACCTCATTAGAGATTGTCCTGAGATACACCGGAGGGAGGCAGCAGCACCGCATGTTACCTTACCACCTTCACCACCCCAGAGGGCGTTGCCTGTTGTACCTACCGTTGCTCCGCGTCAGACTGATACATAGAGAGGTCGTGGGAATGAAGGAGTTGTTCAGAGAGGACGGGATGACCGAGGCAGAGGGCAGTCAGTCACCAGTGGAGGACAGGCGCGGGTATTTGCTTTGACGTATCGGGAAGTGCAAGCGTCCAATGCGGTGGTTTCAGGTATCCTTCCAGTATGTTCTGTTGATGCACACGTGTTGTTCGATCCCGGATCCACGCACTCGTACGTATCCACACACTTTGTGCCGAGTTTGGGTAGAGAGTCTGGTTTGCTTGATCAACCGCTTGTTGTGACCACTCCTGTGGGAGAGTCGTTTGTTGCTAGGCACGTGTTCCGATCCTGTACCGTCTGTATTGGCGAGAGAGAGTTACCTGTTGACTTGATCCTTCTTGAGATGTTGGACTTCGACATTCTTTTGGGCATGGATTGGTTAGCCACGTGCTATGCTTCTGTGGACTGCCATGAGAAGACAGTTAGATTCTGTTTTCCCGGCGAGTCGGTTTTTGTTGTGTTGGGGGACCGTGGTGCCGTCCCTCACAGTGTGATTTCTTCTTTTCGCGCTGGACAGCTTTTGAGGAAGGGATGTCATGGATTTCTCGCCTATGTTTGCGATACTAGTGCTACAGAGGTTCCATTGGATCAGGTTCCAGTTGTTAGCGAGTTTCCTGATGTGTTCCCTGAAGAGCTTCCTGGGCTACCGCCCGAGCGCGACATTTCTTTTTGTATTGATTTGGTTCCTGGCACGGGGCCTATTTCAATACCGCCTTATCGGATGGCCCCGGCGGAACTTCGAGAATTGAAGGGTCAGTTGCAAGATTTGCTGGATAAGGGACTTATTCGACCCAGTGTTTCTCCTTGGGGTGCTCCAGTCCTGTTCGTCAAGAAGAAGGACGGCAGTTTGCGTCTGTGTATCGACTACCGCCAGCTGAACAGGGTGACAGTGCGGAACAGATATCCCTTGCCACGTATCGACGATTTGTTCGACCAGCTTCAGGGGGCAGGATACTTTTCGAGGATCGATTTACGATCGGGCTATCATCAGCTGCGGGTTCGACAGGAGGACATTCCTAGGACAGCTTTCCGTACGCGTTACGGCCATTACGAGTTCTTGGTGATGTCGTTCGGACTCACCAATGCGCCAGCAGCATTCATGGACTTGATGAACCGTATTTTCCGGCCATATCTGGATCTGTTCATCATAGTATTCATTGACGATATCTTGGTGTATTCCCGGAGTAGTGAGGAGCACGAGCAGGACCTGCGGATTACACTGCAGACTTTGAGGGAGCACCAGCTTTACGCGAAATTCTCTAAGTGTGCTTTCTGGCTGGACAGTGTAGACTTCTTGGGGCATGTGATTTCATGAGACGGTATATGTGTAGACCCGAGGAAGATCGAGGCCGTTCAGTGTTGGCCCAGACCCACATCAGTTACGGAGATACGCAGCTTTTTGGGGTTGGCCGGTTACTACAGGCGATTTGTGCAGGACTTCTCCAGTATTTCTACACCTTTGACCGGGTTGACCCGGAAAGGAGTTCCTTTCGATTGGACGGAGGAGTGCGAGCATAGTTTTCAGCAGCTACGGACTCGGCTGACTACGGCACCGGTGTTATCATTGCCTTCGGGATCAGGAAGATTTGTGGTCTATTGTGATGCTTCTCGAGTGGGGCTAGGGTGCGTATTGATGCAGCATGACAGGGTGATCGCGTATGCTTCACGACAATTGAAGAAACATGAACAGAACTGCCCCACTCACGATTTGGAGATGGCTGCAGTGGTCTTTGCACTTAAAATCTGGCGACATTATCTATACGGCGAGTCGTGCCAGATATTCACTGATCACAAGAGTTTAAAGTATATATTTCAGCAGCGAGACCTGAATCTTAGACAGTGCCGATGGATGGAGTTAGTGAAGGATTACGACTGCGAGATCTTGTATCACCCGGGCAATGCGAATGTAGTGGCGGATGCTTTGAGCAGGAAGCCCGGGGGTAGTCTATCTTGTTTGAGCGCAGTACAGGGGCAGTCGTCGGCAGATTGGCAGATATTATGCGACAGTCGAGTGCAGTTCAAGTTCACGCCGATCGGAGGACAGATTGCGCATGTTCGTGCACGCCCACAGTTGCTTGACCGTGTACATGAGGCACATCACAGTGATGACCGATGTTCAGAGATCAGGACGCATATTGGACAGGGCAGATTTTCAGAGTTCGTGATTGATGATCAGGGGATGCTGAGATTTGGGACTAGACTGTGCATACCAGATGCTGAGGGGCTGCGGTGTGAGATTCTTGAGGAGGCACATCGATCGATGTACAGCGTTCATCCCGGTTCCACCAAGATGTATCATGATATGAGAGATGTTTATTAGTGGGACGGAATGAAGAGGGACATCGTAGATTTCGTGTCGAGATGCCTGACTTGTCAGCAAGTCAAGACCGAGCACCAGAGGCCCGCGGGAGAGCTACAGCCGTTACCCATTCCGGAGTGGAAATGGGAGCAAATTTCGATGGATTTTGTTGTGGGTCTACCCAGGACTAGGCGAGGGTATGACTCCATTTGGGTAATCTTGGATCGTTTGACGAAAGCGGCTCACTTCCTGCCAGTGAAGACGACTTTCGGATTTGCTCAGTACGCCCAGATTTATATCGACGAGATAGTACGACTGCATGGAGTCCCGACATGTATCGTGTCCGACAGAGGCACCCAGTTTACCAGCCGACTATGGCAGAGACTTCAGGAGGCTTTAGGCACACGCTTGAGTTTCTGCACAGTATTTCATCCGCAGACCGACGGTCAGTCAGAGTGGACGATTCAGACTCTTGAAGATATGCTCCGAGCGTGCGTTTTAGACTTTGGTGGTAGCTGGGATCATCATTTACCCTTGGTGAAGTTCTCCTACAACAATAGTTTCCAGGATACTATTCAGATGGCACCTTTCGAGGATCTGTATGGGAGGAGATGTAGATCGCTCGTCTGCTGGACAGAGCTCAGTGAGAGCAGTATTTTGGGGCCCCAGATCGTACAGGAGACGAACGAGAAGATACAGCTGATTGGAGACAGGATGAGGACAGCTCAGAGCAGGCAAAGATCGTATGCTGATAGGCGCCGCCGTAGATTAGAGTTCGCAGTTGGGGATCACGTTTTTCTGAGGGTCTCTCCGATGAAGGGAGTGATGAGGTTTGTACGGAAGGGGAAGCTTAGCCCCAGATTCATAGGTCCCTTCGAGATCCTCGAGCGTGTGGGCGCAGTGGCTTATCATTTGTCTCTTCCACCCGACTTCCCAGATGTTCATCCTGTGTTCCATGTGTCGATGCTTCGCAGATACCTACATGACCCTTCGCACATGATTCAGCATCAGACCGTTCAGCTCGAGCGCGACCTTTCGTTCATCGAGCAGCCAGTCGTGATATTGGACCGGCAGGTGAAAAAACTTAGATCGAGGGTCTTGCCATCAGTGAAGGTGCTTTGACGCAGCCCGAGTGGCGAAGAGATCACTTGGGAAGCCGAGGGCGAGATGCGGAACAGGTTCCCTCATCTCTTTGAAGGCATGCGTAGCTTTATATTTTCAAATTCGGGGACGAATTTCTTTTAAGGGGGGGGGGGAGATTGTAACACCTTAGGATGTGTTTAGTGGCTAATTATATTTAAATATAGGGTTTTTAATAAAAAGTTTACCAAATTGAGTTTCCAATATTTTTCCAAATTTAATAAATATTTTTCTAGAATTTTCCTAGGCTTGCACACACATGTGCATGTAAACTAGGGTTTAAAAATGAGGTAATACCATGATTAGCAACCATGGTGGGTTTAATCATGGGGATTAAGTCTTTTGGGTTTTAATTAAGTTTTAATTTGAATTTTTCTTTTGGAGTGTTGCCTTGGTGGGAATGAGAGAGAGAGAGAATGCATCATGGCAAAAGCCATGCTTGCATTTAATGATGAGAGAGAAAGGAGGGGTTGACATTAGGAGTTATCATTTCCTCTCATTCTTGTGCACATTTCTCTCAACCTCACTCTCACACTCACACACCCACACCATCCACAGCAGCAGAACCAAGCAGCACAGCAGCAGCAAGCATCACAGCAGCAGCAACAGTGAGCAGCAACAGCATCAGTGAGCAGCAGCAACAACACAACTTCAACTGCAGCTCCTTCCCTCTACTCCTTCTTCTTCCTCCAGCTCCCTAGGGTCGAGTGTGGGGTATACTTCTTGAACTTACCCCCTAGTTTGCTTAATTAGTGTAACTTAGCTTCGATTAGTGATTATTGGTGTGTTTTTAGTGCTTTATGTGGTGATTAGGGGGAACCTTGACCAAATGAAGTATGAATTGGTTTTAGTAAGTTGATGGAGTGTTGTTAGGGCCATGTTAACCTAGCTTAGCCCCCAATTGCACTAAAATACCACCAGATCCCTATTTGATGCAAATTCATCGTTTTTAAGCAAATTTTGACTTTCTGTAAACTGCTATCGACCCAGTGAGTTCAGAATAATTTTGAGATGACTGCAGTATAGTTGTTAGGTGATGATCCCCCAGGTAGAACACGACCCCCAAAATCCGTACTGTGGCCGCCGGAATATTGTTTCTGGCCGCAAATTGCGGCCAGATGGGGAGGGTTTGGGTTGGAGTTTAGCTCTATTGGTGTCTGCTGCAACCCTTAGACTCATGGCATGTATAATTTTATTTGATTCTTGCTGTAGAAAAATCTGGAGCTAAATACCTGTTTCTCGTATTTTAAACCTTCGCGACACGCGTGATACGTGTGTAGGTTTGGGGTTTCTGCGTATCGCGACGCGTCGGGGTAGTTTCCGGCGCGTGATCACACGTTTTAGCGTATCGCGCACACGCGCGCTTGGTTCGCGACGCGGGTCTCTAGTTTGACCTTAATATCACGTTTTTGTGGATTTGAGCTTATATGTGATATATTGTGTGATTCTAGGTTCGCAGGCGAGTGAGACGGACGCTGCGAAGAAGGGGAAGCAAGTCGTCGGCTGCACTTAGCGCGAGACTTCGGTGAGTAGATTTAACATTTACGGGGATATCGCCCGCATGGCGTTATGCGTCAGGGATGATAGGACCTTATAGTTATATGTTGCATTTACCCCATTGACTGTCATGGATACTGTTGTTGCATACTGCATTCCCTGCTATATGTAAGTAAACTTATAATGGATAGAACACCGCACTATTACTAACGGTTCATGTTGCACGAGCACTAATCTGCATGTTACACACACACCGTTAGTAATTGCCATGACACACTCACTGTAGAACTGCTATGATTATATTGCTGTAGTTCATTTCACATATGATTCGATATGATTTTCATAGAAATTGGGAGCCGCATGATGTCTTTAAAAACGGAACTATTTTAAAAGCGGTTTCCCCTTGTACCTATATTATGGCTTGATGTACATAGCACATCGCATTTGATTTACTTCTTGGTGTTGGATTTTCATGTGATTTCTGGTTTTGAAGACCGTGGAATTATTTAAGAAAAGATTGCACTATCTAAAATCCCGGTTCCTTGTGATATGTATTTTGGTGCGTCCACCACGCGTTTTCTCGGTGCTGAGACGTGTGTTTGAAACCCGATTCGAGGAGTTGGATGATCCGTTTGCGGTTTCGTGGTGGACCCGGTATGGTTCCCCAGGGCGAGAAATGTTTTTCGTGGAGTAGACGATGAGCCTAGCAGGGTGGCGAGTACCTACCAGTGATTGGTTGGACCTGGCGGTTATCCGGAGGATACTGACTAGAGTCGAGAGATGGATGCGGGATGATCCGTACTGCCGGGGCCGAGGGCCGATACCGCAGACGGAGCCCGTGGGCTGATCCGGACTTACGGAGCCCTATATATGAGGATTTGCGTGTCGATGCTGGACACGAGTAATTTATGATATATGGGTGCCGATGTTGGGCACTCGTGATTTCTCAGAGATTTACAGGATTTGAGGGCCGAGGAGGGTGCCGGCGCCTGAATTTATTTGGGATTTGGGGTGCAGTTTTGGGCACCGATTACCTTTCCACGTTGATATTCCGTGTAGATGTTATTTATCCCATACTCAGCATTGATTATCATGTATCTCATCCTGCAGTTATTTTACCTGACAGAGCATTTGCATGATTATTGCACCTACTGCTTGTTGCATATAGATCTTACTTGCTGGCATATGATAGAGTAGCGCAGTACGTGCATGCTCGCGATTACCTTTATATGTTATCTCTATTCACGAGTTGGAAACTCACCCCCGTTGTGCCACAGTATTTGCAGGTTGCCCCTCAGCGTAGTCGCGACAGGCTGCCTTTTGCATCTTTTGGCTACAGATACCACTACAGTTGGTGCGAGAGCTGTTTTGCTTTTAGGTGGGTTGTGGTATCTGATTACTTTTATTGTACCCCTTTTTGTATCTAGTATTCTCCATCTACCATATGTGTACTGGACTTAGATACTGTGTGAGGACGATGATGTATATTTTTTGTATTCTGGTGTCGAGCTCGTGGGAGCCGACTGTTTTTATATTCATTTTATTATTCTGTGATGTTTACTTATTGCTCATTCTTCGCTACGGCGTCGTATATTACTCTTATGATGATGGTTTCCGCCAGTGGGCGTGATTGCTTCCGTTTGGGAATGTTTTGGTTTCATTATATCTCATTTTCACTCATATCTTGTTTTATACCCGATTTCGGGGTTACTTTTACAAAGGAAATGCTGCCAAAATTATTTAAATGATAACGTAACTTTAAAAGAACTTATTGAACTATTTAAGGTTTTCTAAATGTCTTAATTAAATGTTTTCAACACTCGCTACTTTTAAATAGTTTTGATTTCTGGGTTCGGCTTACTTAGTCGCGTTACGCCTATAGACGTAGCGTGGTTAAGTGCTGATCACGAGTCGAAATATTCGGGTCGTGACAGTTTGTTTTTCTACTTCTTGTTTATATTCAGTGAATTTCTCGAAAGCTTCGGATTTGTGTTTTAATAAAAATACATGACCGAATCTTGAGAAATCATCAGTGAAAGTAATGAAATATGAAAAACCGCCTCTAGCCTGTGTAGACATTGGCTCACATACATCACTATGTATGAGGGCTAAGAGCTCAGCAGCTCTTTCTCCGTGTCCGGTAAATGGAGTTTTGGTCATTTTACCCTTGATACAAGACTGGCAAGTCGCATAAGATTTATATTCAAAAGGGTTTAAATATCCATCTTTGTGTAACTTGTTTAGTCTTGTTTCGTTAATATGACCAAGTCTATAGTGTCAAAGAAAAGCTTAATTTATTTCTGAAAGTTTTCTTTTATTAGTGTGTTGTATGCTGAAAACTGTGTGTTGATTTAGGACGTATATCCCGTTATTAAGCGTACCATACCCAACCAACATTTGATTCAGGTGAATGTTCATAACACTGTTCTGCAATGCAAAATTATATCCTTCATTTTCTAACAAAGAAACGGATATTATATTACAAAGCATACTAGGTACAAAATAACATGGGTTCAAAACCAAATACACCAAGACGGCAACCCAAAATGATACTCTCCCACTGCAACTGTATGTACATTGGAACCATTTCCAACGCGGAGTGTATGGTCACCTGTCTTCAAAACCTTGCTATTTCTCAGCCCCTGCATATAATTGCAAATGTGAGAACCTGAACCAGTATCTAATACCCAGGAAGCAGAGTTTATTGAAAAACAGTTTTCTGTCACAAACACACCTGAAGCGGAAGCATCCCCATGCTTTTTCTTGAGATCCAAGTACTCCGTGCAGTTGCGCTTCCAATGTCCTGTTTTGTGGCAGTGATAAGATTCCCCTTTTCCCGATTCTCCAAGTTTGGACTTGTCCTTCCCCTTAACCTTTTTAACTCCACCCCTAGGCTTGGTGGGCTTCTTCTTTATCTTTCCCTTGGCCTTATCCTTTGGGCGAGAAGAGGAAGATTGCCCAACACTCAAAACGGGAGTTTTTACTGATTTCAGTGTGCTCTCTGCACTCCTTAACATATTAAGGAGTTCAGGTAGTTCCTTCTCCGTGTTGTGCATGTTGAAGTTAACTATAAATTGAGCAATGGTGGAGGGGAGAGACTGCAAAATAATATCCGTATATTGTTCATTGTCCATTTTCCATCCAAGGTCCTCAAGCTCTTCTATGAGAGCTATCATCTTCAGAACATGGTCTCCTACTGGTGTGCCAGGGACCATTCGCATCTGAACCAGTTTTCTTGATGCTTCGTATCGTAATACGCGGGATTGCTCTCTATACAACTCCTTTATATGGAGGAATATGGCGTGAACGTCCATATTCTCGTGCTGCTTTTGATGTGTGTTATCCATCGATGCAAGCGTGAGGCATTTGGCCATGGCACAGTCAGCGTCCCATGTCTTGCGGACTTCAATATCCGCAACTGAGGATTTAGGACCTGGGACGGGCGGGGCTGGAGCCGTGAGGACATATGATACCTTATCATAAGTCAAGGCAATGTTAAGATTTCTCAGCCAGTCTTTATAATTGGTCCCATTCAGTTTATTTTTATCTAGTAGATGCTTGAGTCCTGTCATTGGTATCTGCCATTAAGAGAGAGAAAAGAATACACTCAGCGAAAGCTCTTGCAAAGATCAGATTGGTTATTATCTTATCTAATCGATGTCTCCCACTGCTTTAATCAGGTTTTTCTTTCAAACCTTAAAAAGAAAACTAGCCAAGATTAATTACAGTCTACAACTTCGCTAACCGTTCAGCCAGGCCAGTGTCGGTACTTGAGGGAGGTTCCCCGTTCTTTCGCACATACCTAATTAATATAAACCTCGTCTTCCCAGAGGCGTAGCCCCGTTAACACCTTTCTAGACACCTAATGGGTTAGCTAATTGTAAACTGCAAAACTCTCCTGGGAGAAACTATTGCCCACAGTGGGATCAGGATCCAACCATCCTATTGAAGGTATGCAATCTCATTGCAAATTTCAACTATTGAAATTCCCGATGTGGTTTTTACCCCTAGTACCCATGACCTTAACTATGGTCAACAAATCATAAGCACCAGTCAAGTTCTACCCGTCATTTCTTGATTAATTAGACCCACTCACATGACCCTTAACTATGGTCAACAAAGTCGCATGAATGTTCTAATTAATCTGCATCATATGCAGTGTAGGAAGACATCACTTAGCTACCGTACACTACGTCTTAACTATAGTCAACAAACGTAGCACGAATACTAAGTACTCTACTTCCTAAAATGACGGAGGGTTGCGGATGATTTTTAAGAAAATCTTTAACGCTTTGAACTTGATATCGTCGTAGAATCAAATGGTTTTCAAAAGGAGTGGCTTGAGCTCCGCAGTTTTGAAATGTAGCTTTTTCATAAAGAGCCCAGTGGTTTTCAAATTCGATTCTACAACATCTTTTTAGGTTTATTTTCTTTACATTAATCATATTAATATAGCCCTATCATTTAAGTCCTTAAGGCAATCACAGAAAAGAAACGAAAATACAACGTACGCTTATGCCATCCGCATTCGCCGCAATGTTCCGTTATGCACCGTTAGGTTACTTAACTAACGGCATACCGGGACGGGACTAGCGCGGGTGTAAAACATAAGCAACGTCTACTATATATCTCATATATAATATAGCATTCGTCTCAGATATCACATCTCAGTATATAGGCAGCAGAAACACAGATATGATAATATAGGATATACTAGGACGTCCGTATTTAGTATTTAGCCAACAATAGAAAATACGGATTCCACAGTCGCGATGAATAGCCAAGCCCACACCCCTAGACCCCTACGAGAGCGGCAAGCGACCCTACCAACTCTAGAGTTTAGGAGACCCGGTCTCGACTCCTCGAGATGGCCTCCCTCTGAACCCCAGAACCCGGTCACTTATGCTCCCCTCCTTGGGTCTATCATAATGCAGAAAAGTAAATAATATACAACACTGGTGACATCATCCTCAACCTGGAAGTGCCCCAAATAAAAGAATATTACATTACATTTGAATTTTATATGAATGAAAATAAAACTCTCATCTCACATCAAACCCCCCGGCTATTCAATCACGACAATCCTACATGTCAAATCTCAGCAACACATAATATCACATATCATCAACGTAAGTAAGTATGCGTACCCCGATTGTCGTTGATGTATAGCAACGAAATCGGCGATATACCACATACTATACTTACGGTCACAGAGAAATAAAATGAAAAACTACAACAATTGGAATCATAACTGCCTTTAGACAACACAAACCCGGAATATCACATATACAAGATTTCATGCCTAACAATGTAAAGCTCGCATTTAGGTCTCATCCATGAAAACACCTTTTCAAAACAAGCCGGATAATTCAACAAGATTTCCGATTGTTTCCGAGACCGAACTGCTAGATTTACACGCAACAAACAAATTTGTAGATTCCAATTATTGTATCAAATTTTAATAAACTAGGCGTAGTTAAAACATTCGATCGAAAGATTGAACACCCAAAGACTTCTCAGAAAGCTCAACACCTGAGCAGATTTAAAAAATACCAGTAACTGAACAAAATACATACGGGCCTGCACAAGAAAATACGACCCATAACTCTCCTACTGCGCCGCGGAACCGCCGCAGAAAAGCCACTATGGCCGCGGTTCCGCGGTTGTACGGATGAGTCAGGGCGTCGTACTTCTTGTGGGCCCATAAAATACCCTGCTGAATTTTTTAAGTATTTTTAATTTGAAAAAATCCAGGTTTTAGAAAAATTTCCAGAGAGCACCCTTCGGGCGTCGATTTTCGTTCGTTCGAGGTTTTTAACGTCGTCTAGGTTATCCTAAGGCTCTAGCCTGGCTCTGATACCATGAAGGAGTTCCTACAGCACCACTACAAGGGTTTGGAGGCATCACACATGCCATATTTAAAATTTATATGGTGCTAGAGAAATAAACCTAAGGATCAAACTAGAAAAGCAAGGGTAACAAAACTATAACACAAACATAAGTAGTAAAAGCTAGGATTTTGAGAGTACAACCTTTGTAGCTCCCTACGCTAGACTCCTTGGCTACTTGAGGGTTGGAAAAAGGCTCACTTGAGATCCTCTAGGTCCACGACGATCCACCCGGAGTCCACTTTGTCCAAGCTTGAAGCTCCACTAGATCAAGAGAAGAAATAGAAGCTAACACTCTACACTAATGGGCAATACTGGTGTAGAATGGTGATGTGGTTTATTTTCTCACTTCAAAACCCTAACTTGATGACTCTTTTGCTCACAAGTGAAAGCTAGAGAGCAAGAGAGAAAGGAGGAGGAAGATGATGGCTTATGAAGAGCTCAAGATAATGATAAGATTATGTTAAAAATGAGAAATGAAAAAATATATATATTCTCTTTCTCATTCTTAACCCTAGTTATAAAATATCTAGGTATTTATTTTGGATCAAAAATGGCCATAGAAAATAAATCATGGTTAAAGCAAAGGGTTAGTGCATGAATAAAATATTAAACCATGATAACAATTTCCATTTCCATTTTTCTTTTCCAAAAAGGAAATATCCATATATTTATAAATGGTGTGAGTCTTATATTGCCACCATCCACTATATCAACAACCATGATAGAATTATGTATGCATGTATGTGTGAATGCACATCCATATGTGCATTAATGAGAATAAATGCATACGTGCATGCATACAATAAAAAGACAAGAAAGGGTTTAAAGTGAGAAACTAATCGTCAATGATAAATCAACACTTGATTTAGCAAACCGGTCATATCACATACGACCCGACCAAAAGCAAACCGCCCGATTAATATACGGTATCTCATACACGCATTTTAACCGGGTCCACGCGCATATCTCATATGCGCACCACATCGTTTCGCCTGGACTAGGTAACTCCATTATGGGACTCTAAGACTCGTCAATACGCCGGCAGTAGGTGATGATCATATCAAGCAACCCCAAGCTGCAAGCGGTCAGCTAAACGTAACGGCCACCCGGGTATTGAGCGATCAGAAGAAAACAAGCGAACCTGTCACAACTCCCGTCGAGCCAACCGGCAACACTATCGTACAGTCCGGTCTCTTCGTCAGATATGCTGCATATCGAGTCTACGGAGGGTAACGTCGACCCCAATAACTAAATAAGTCGTGCCGATGAATGGTCTATAACAGATCGAGAAACTACTGATAACACTTATCAGTAAATCTCAACAGCCCTGGCCAGGGACTTACTGATATAGCCAATCGAGCACAACACAACATCAACTCCCAATACCGGGAGAGACAAAACTCCTCCTATCGCTCATCGCCTTCATGTGTCTCGGGGCTGTACCCAACGGCTACCTGTTTGCACGACTCAGTAGAGCCGTGGTAGGGTGGTAATCAAAGTACAGTGGGAGAACACACAAGACTCTATGACGATCTCGGGTCTACAGATTAACTTGTACCAGTGTCACCTGAGAACTGCTATCCGACGATAGATATAATTCCATATAGGAGTTCTCGACAAGTCCGTCCAGTGTACCCAGTCACTACTGAGCACCCGTATACGATCTCGTTGTAAAACATCGACGAATGTGGGAACATCCATCGCCCATCGTATGGGTCTAGTATCATATACGCTAGTCTACTTTGGTATATCGATGCCCCGTCTCGATACACCAACGACTAGGGACTTTTCAGGATATGCTTATAAACTACAGATGTCCCACTAGTATAATCTCCATCATAACACAGTAGTCAAGCAAATATCCTCAGGGCTTTATCAACATGTGTGAATGAATAAAAGCATGATCAAATCAACATGTCGGATAAAGAAGAACGAGATAGCATACTATCGTGACGAGCAAGAGTGTACACTGAATATATATATATATATATATATATATATACATGTATAAATACATCCACTATCATATAATGGCCTCTAGGGCATACATATATCCAACAGTATGAGGATGTAAATCAACTTGTGTCGCTCGCGACATATCAAAATCATGGAACCTGAATGTCCAGCATCGACACTCGAAAACATCATGAAAACCGTGCCTATCATCGGCATGTAAATCCTCATATATCTTAGGCGCCGCACACCCTGGTCGGCCCTCATATCCAACTCATGACTCCGGTCGGTATCCTCCGGATATCCGCTGAACTCAAATACAATCACCGGTAGGTAGTAGTCCCTCTACCAGGCTCACCGTCTACTATATAGCGATCCGTTCTCGCCCCGGGGTACAATACCGGGTCCACCATGTACCCGCAATCGGCCTCATCCGCCTCCTCGAATCGGGTTTCACATGTCGCTCTCAGTACCGAGAAAACATATGCTGGACGCACTGAAATATCATATCAAGGGTAACCGTGTTTTTAAAACAATTACATACTCTCTTTTGAAATATCCACGGTTCCCAAATCCAGAAATATGATGGAAACAACATATCTCAATGCGTATAATCAAAAGCATGATGTATGCGACATGTAGAAGAAATGTAAGCATATCAGTATATCATGCAATATGGAATAGTAATATGCACATATTGAGGGAAAACCGCTCTTTTAAAATGAATCAGTTTTAAAGAGTATATTGCGGTTCCCAAAACTCCAAATCAAGCGAGAAATAATCTATGTATGTGCAAATGAGTATGTGTACAAGTATGGGTGTACAAAAATGTAAGTACACAAGTATGCCATGCAAGGGTCATATCCTGAATGCAACAGTACCACAGTGTAGTGGCATGGAAATTATCGATGATGAAGTGTGTGAGCCGGCAAGCAGGTGTACGTGGAACATATGCATCATCGATAATGGTCCTGGTGTGCTAACAGCATGGTCTTAATACAACATTAAATATATTTAACATGCAATACGAAGCGAACAGAAAGAATATGCGGCAAATGAATAATAAATGCAACAGTGAAGAATCTACAACAATATGTATATGTCATACAGTTATGCCGTTTGAAAATACGACGAATCGGGGTTTTAGAAAAATAAGGGTTACGGTGTTGTTAAGAAAAGATGCATCTTTTGGAAATATCCGTATAATCCCTTTTCCTATCTTTAAAATACTCCCGATTCGTTAGTTTTGAAATAGGTATGACTCGGTTCTAATCTAACATCTACAAGGTAACTACAGATCTAACTAACAAGCTAATGGAAAGGGGTATGGAAACCACCTAAATCTGAGTCGATACATATATACATATATAATAGTCGGTGATCCCGCCTCAATGGTACCGCGTACGATACATTATCATATGACATCCTCGAGTCCTGAGTGCGGATCCATCATCAGTATAAAGCTCGTACGGTAAATCATCGTACGACATCCCAAAAGCTGGGTACGGGACAATATCACATTCATCTCATCAATTATCTGGTATCCTTATCATCATATCTCATGATCTGGGGTACTACTGATCTAAGTCTAGTACAAATCGATACCGTCTACATAAATATAAATGCGTGTGTGGAATACACGTCTAAAAGCCCGCTAAAATCACATGTCGTATCCCAAATACGAATAACAATATATCACCGATCTCATGGCACTATGCCCAGTCTCGTCGACTCATCTCCAAATATCATCCACAATACTCGTCATGTAGGTATATGCATAACAAAAATGCATGTGTGTGCGTGTGGGTGTTAACCTATTCTAGGGTTCGCAACTAGGAACTATACTAGTTTACTTCTATACCCTAATCTAATCATAGTACACCTAATCTCATCTCTATATCCACGACACATAATAATCTATAATAAATAGTATATATATACTATACTAAATATCGGACAGCGGGGATGCTATACGCCATTCACCCGACTTCCCCAATAGATATAATCTATTCACCTGGATTCCGCTTTCCATTGCCGACGCTGCCTCGCGCTTGCCTGTCATCTCGAAGTCTTCGTGGGGTACCTACACATCATAACGTATCACATCGCGTTAAAACCAAATCAAAACTAAAACGAAACGCTTAAAAGCCTATAGGTTAGAACCTATGGTTTGCTCTCGCAAAACAACCCGATATCACTTGATATAGACGTACGATCGTCACAAGATTGAGATAAAGCACAAATACCAAAAATCCAGAATGTAAATACGCAAAACCACAACTTGAGTCAAAATAGCAACACATGTAAAGATTTTGTATAAGGTGAAAACAATGTTCCAAAACAATACTGGAGTGATGTATAAAGTGTAAATGAGATATGAAAGCAACTAGGACTCCTGACTTCACAAGGTGGCCGGTCTCCTACCCTAGAATTCCGGCGACGCCGGCCGTGTTAGGGAATTGGGGTGTCAAGTCTGTAAGGTGGTCTCCTGGCAGTCAATATAGGGTAATGGTCCTGCTAGTTTTTCCAGTAAGTATCTAGGGTCACTCCAGATTCCCTGTAGCTACCAATCTAACACAAAACCAAGGTTTGGTATATAGAGTTTAAGTCGTGGCAATGTCGTAATACTACACCGTAGGAAATTGGTCCCAGATTTGGATTAAGGTGATAACCAAGTGAGCAAACAACACTAGGGTGATATGTAGAGTATATGTGACCTACAGAAGAAACCTAGACCCACACCCTCACCAAGTGGCCGAGCCCTCTCTCATGGAAATCCGGTCTCACCGGCCCTGGGGACTCCTCTGGGGTTCGTGCTCTCACGGTGTCTTCCTAGGGTCAATTCTAAGCTCCTGAAGTTGTTTATTTTCCAGTAAAAGTCCCAGCTCATTCCAGATTTGCCTGCACACTCAAAGTCCATAAATCGACATGAAAGTTCTGAAATTCCGTATTTTTGGGTTTCAGTTTTGGTTGGTCTGAGTTTTCTACCATCATGGGGGTTTATAGGTCACTAAAAAGGCTTATTAGCACTAATCCAACTCAAAATAACCTCAACCCTTTCTAGGATTTACCAAATTCCACAAAACTTCTCTAAAACGATGTTAAACTTGTAATGAGGCTAAAGCACAAGAAACACTACACTAATTGTGAAAGGGGTTACCTCATCCACCTCCCGAGAATCTCCTACAGTGCCAAAATCGTATTTTTCTAGGTCCAATGGGTAGCTTGTGAGGTTGTGCACAACTTTTGTGAATTGAAAATGGGGTTTTGAGGTGTTTTGAAGCTTGAATGAAGAGGAGAAGAAGAAGAAGGAGAAGATGAGAGGGAGGGCTGTGCTCTGGCCGAGAGCTCCAAGGAGGGAGTGAGGGAAAGAGAGAGTGTGTGTGCAAGGTCAATGCCCATGCCTCCTAACTACTCCCTTCCATACCTCTTGACTTTCTTTTTCTTTTCTTTTTCCTTTCCTTTTCTTTTCTTTTCCCTCTAATTTCCTTCTCTCCTCAATAGTAAACCCAAAACAAACCATGGTAGAAAATGCACAAGTGTAAAAAAAAAAGATATAGTGCATGTCTGCATAAAACATGTTTAAAGCGCGATTAACAATTTTTAATCGCGATTAGCACTAAATTAGCATATAATTAAACTTAAAAACTTAAAAATTGCATAATTTATATAAAACACCCTCTTTTAAATAATTTCCATAATTTTCAAAAATTTTCCCAATTTATCGGTATTTAATTATACCGAAATATTAAAATATTCATTAAAAATAATATTAAATTATAAAAATTCCCAAAAATAATATTTTATTTTTTTTAAATGTTACAATCTTCCCCCCTTAAAGAAATTCGGTCCCCAAATTTAAATTTAAACCCCCAAATTCTTAAAACATTTCGATAAAAAGTCCAAGTCGTCGGGGCTCCGAAATCATCAATACATAAAATGCATCATAGCGCAATGCATGCGCATGAACAATGAGCAGATAACTCTAAAATCAAATCTCCGTCAAGCATCCCGCAATCATCGGAGTCATGGTAAAGACACAAATGTCAAATCCAAAACAAAACCAATATGATATACATCAAAATTATGCATGTAGATATGAAATCTATATATGTAAATCACTAAAGGGAATACGTGCAAAATATGTCCAGGTATTGTCCTCTGACTAGTCTTGCTCAGTACGAAAACACATAGTAAATATCATAAAAACGTACTGGTCCATAAGGAATAAATCCTAAAAATGTATATAAAAATACCCTGTGCGTCTGGTGCGCACGGAAATCAAAATCCATATATGTGCCATACATGTGCACAGAAACATAATATAGGTGCGACGGGTGTGCACGAAACATCTGCCAAGGGCAACGGGCGTGCCTGATAGCAAAATCAAGTGCATTTGACATGCACAAGGAATCCCGATTTAATGCATCTGGTGTGCACCAAAATCGTATTTCAAAACATGCGCTCATCACGCGCTAAAATCCAAACCAAAACACTAAAAGTGCATGAAAACTATACTGGAAGCGTAAATCAAATTACCGGCATAAAATAGGCATGAAATCACAATTAATACCTTAAGCGTAATACTATGCTCAAATATGAATACCCAGTAGGTGTAACCATGGTGCACGAAAACAAATATCATAAAACTCAGTCATCAAGATTAAATCATACGAATAGATCGCCCAAAATACCGAAATCCAAGGTGACGGATACGTGATAATCGAATCACAAAATCACAAATCATAAATACCGTCGTCGGTATAACCTCCTTCAAGTCGGGAAGGTGTCGATGCATCCAATGCTAGCAGCGCAAGACATTTACTTTCCTCTTGCTCACGGTCTGGCGTCCTCTGTCTCTGGGCCCTTATCTTCTCTGTGGATTACCTATCTCGCAATAAATCGGCTCATCGGCCCTGTCAGGTGTGCTAACGGGGCGATACCATTCTGTCACTTCTCTGGTCATCTTTCGGTCAATCCTCACGACCACTCATAAAGCAGCACATCACCGGCGCCGACCTCTGGTCCTCTGAATGCACATCGCATCTATAATGTCAGCGGAGTGGAACGTCATCTCGTGCGAACTCTTTACTTCACTCTGCTCCAATGTCGACTGATTCGGACTCTTCTTCTCGTGGCTGCATGGACTGCGCTCCAACGGCTCTACTCGTATCTGGAGTCTCCCAAGCAGTGTATCCCATCACATGATATCCGAAAGCTGTCGAACCATCCGATCAATATGTCAAAACCTTATAATCCCTCAAGAGATCAACATCTTGGGTATAGTTTAATAGTATCGAGTACATACCACAGCATCAGTGGTCCAGCCGTAGAAGGGAAAACCCAAGCCTCACTAATGGCGCCGCGGAACTGCCGCAAACCCTAAGGTTCAAAGGCTTTCACACGGTCATTATGTCGAGTTAGGGTTTCATTCTTATAGAGGGTACATAGAATTGCCTGCATGTTGATTGGTCGTTTCTTTGTGTGTCGGTTTAGAAAATGAATAGAATTCACAATCAAAGAATTATTTGACCGCAATCAATAACGGTGTCGAAATGTAGCGCGTTAGTAAGTGCGGATCGTCTACAGGGATTGTGCGATTCGTTCGTATTTTGTTTTGTTTGAATCGAAAGTTTAATAGAAAAGAAAAGCAAAAATGATTCAAGATTTTTATCGATGAATTTCAAGTATCAACTAATCTAATCAAGAATCAAGAAAACGATAAACATCAAGAATAAAGTATTGATAGAATTCCAATCGATTTAGGTTTCAAGATTTGAAGTAAAGCTCATAGGAATCGATTAGATCGTAGATGTGAATAAGACTAGAAATTATCGTTTCTTATCTATTAACATATTGATGCTAAATCGATGTAGATTCATTGAGGATCAAGGATCTTGCGAAGAATTAGAGTTCCTCATCCTATCCTTTGTCCTTTCGATGAATCACATTCACTAGATAGCTTATAGGAAATCGAATGATCGATCTTTGATCTCTAGATCGTATGAAAAGAATCAAGAACGCATTTCGCATCGATCTAGATCATCGATCATTCAATTTTCAAGAATTTGCAATTGTTATAGGAATTAAGAAAACGTTTAAAGATTCGTCAACATCATCATTCTACAATCGTTTCGATTCCTCCACAAGCGGAGTTTTATTCAAGCATCATCACAAAGAATACATTCAAGAATTGAATATGAATCATAATGCTCGAATTGAAATATAAGCAAGTTTAAAGAATCTTCACCTTTATTATATCAACAATTAGTTACAACTCTCAAGAACTACAAGAGGAAGGAACTTTGATCGTCGAATCTAGCGTCGCTCGGCTCCTTGAGTCGTGGATCGGCTTGGATCTCGTGCTCCGTTGAAGTCCGGCTTCGCTTCTAAAGAATCGTTGAAGGCTTGCTTTGCTTGCACTCAAAGGATCTTGAATTTGGTTTCTTGATTGGATTAGGGTTAGGGTTTGGAGGTGGCAAGTTTTGTCACTAAACTTGTTGGGGGATGAAGAACTAAAAAGTGATTAGCTTTCAACAACCTAATTTTTGAACAACCATTTTCAAGTGAGCCTTGGGTCCTTTTTATAGGTTTCCAAAACCTTAGGTCTAGGATTTTGAATTTTGAATTTCCTTCCAAAAGTTTGTTATAGGGAGAGGCTTCTAGAAGTAGTTAGTTAGGAGCTTAGCTTCTACCTTAAGCTAGGAGGTTAGGGAGAAGGTTCTAGGCTCTTAATGGGGTTAGGGCGAAGCTTGTTGATGAAGCTAGGAGATCATTAGTTTAGAACCCAAGAGCTTGCTGATCTGGCAGAATGTTCAGGAGTTTTCTGGAACTTTCAGAGGCTTTCTGAGGTGTAGGCACTGAGGTAAGAGTTATGAAGCAAAAATAGGGTGATGACGTGGCATGGCCGCCGCGGAACCGCGGCGCAAGGCGGCTCCGGCCGCGGTTCCGCGGCCACTTGGCTGAGCTAGGGCTTCATCTTCTCTTTAGTGCTTTGTTCTGTCTTTGAGTGTACATTCTGATATGTTGAATCTCTGAATGCCTTTTATATCATTGCCAGATTTCAAATCCATGAGTTGGCGTATTTTTTAGCACTGTTATGTGAATTTGACCATTCTTCTGGATTTCCCTGCACAGACTTCGAAACACAAGTTGTGCAATATAGGAATGATGCAATGTTATGAAATACAGTCAATTTCCCTTGAAATGCCGGTTTTAGAGTATAACTCATGCAATCTGATATTTTACGACTGTTTCGCTAATATGTGCTATATGAATGCCGAACACTTCTGGATGAGTGCAAATGATAGGGAAATTGCCGGTTTAAAGATGCATTATTTTCGACTGATCAAATTTCCCCAAATTTATTTTCGGTCGTCTCGAGGGAAATGTTTTATTAAAAAGAGAAGGAGAAAATAAAGAAAGAGAAAAACTAACTAGCACACTTTCGTAGGCAACACGATTGCACTGAGCATGTGCAACAAGCCTTTAAATCTCTAGGTGTCCCTAGTAGGAGGAGTGTTGTCTCCTGAGGGTTTTCAGCGGATTGCACCCACAAAATCCAATAATAAAAGAAAGATCATGAAATTTACATTTAAAGAAAAGAATTGTAAAAGAAAGGCCTTGAAAATTAGGGTTTCCAACTAAGCTAACTTTTCGGTTGTCATGAGCCCTATCTTAATAGTCATGAAAATATGTCAGAAATCACGTCCTCCCTCAATAAAACATCGTCTTATTCTTCATTCCTATCTTTCTTCCAAACATCGATCATATAACCCTGCATGTGTGTAAAGACATCCCTACACCCGGAGAATTCAATTCAAGCTATCATACTCTTGCCCATCAGCCTCAGTACTTTTTAATTAATGAATATTTAGATGAGATTGCTCACACACTTTCATGCGAACGTTAATACTTCTTGACGTACTAACCGACCGATTACTCATGTGCTTGCTTATTTGGTGTATTTTTCTCGTCTTGCACCACCTAAGGCTTAGCAGTGACTCCCAGACCAGTTGGCCTTAGGGCACTAGGTGAAGAGGCACCCTCGCTATATTTTTTTATTGCTGCCTTGGCGATAACAAAACCAGTGTCCATTTTTCTCACCACTTTATATTTTCTTCATTTTTTTATTTCCTTCATACTTTTGTCTTTAAGACAAAAGCATTTCAAGGCATCCTCTACTATCCCGGGTTTCAAGACGTGTGTAAGTGCGAATAGTAGGGTATCAACGTTCAAAATGTTTGGCTTCCAGAATAGGAACTATTTTTCAGACTTATTTTTATTCTCAGATTAGTGACTTCCTTCATCTTACTAACCCTTGGGACAACGGCTCATAACTACTTATTACTAGTTCGTATAAGAAAACTACTAATTTTATTGGATTTCTTCAATTTTTCTAATCTCATGGATGTAATTTTTCACTATCTAATCTTTTATTATCTTATTTATGTACAAAAAAAATGCTAAATATTAAAATATTTTTATATTTTGAAAATTTTAAATTTTTATGGATTTTGAAAATTTTAAATTTTTATAAGTTTTTTAAAGAAATGTTTTGTGCTTATGCAAATGATATGCAAATGATGCAAAAATAAGCACAAACCTCCCCCAAACTTGTTTTCAACAGTGTCCTCACTGTTGCCATCCGCTATATCTCAAAAACCTG
Source organism: Agapanthus africanus (assembly GCA_030015575.1). Classification (NCBI taxonomy): domain Eukaryota; kingdom Viridiplantae; phylum Streptophyta; class Magnoliopsida; order Asparagales; family Amaryllidaceae; genus Agapanthus; species Agapanthus africanus. The sequence goes on from JASDDO010000006.1 coordinate 218,549,730, forward strand.
CAAGCTTGGGAGGAATTTATTAGTGGGGGCAAAATATTTAAGTGAAGAACCTCCCCCAAACTTATTTTTGGCTCATTTTTTTGTAAAAATTTTCTTTTCAAGAGCCAGATTATACCCCCCCAAACTTGAGTTATGCAATGTTAATCTTTGAAAATCACATGAGGGGGTCAAAAATCAGTGGTCGATGCCAACCTTTGCAAAGACCGAAAGTTAACACCAACCATTCGAAAATTTTATCAATGCAGTGCTCGGGTTGGTGGAAGAAGAAGTGGGGAAAGGGTAAGGGGTGGAATAGAATGTGGGCGCGTCTCATTTTGGAGAGACGATGCAGTGTATGTGATGGATTACTCGCATTCTTTTTACAGTTCAGAAGAAGGGGTGGAGGATCAATTTCATTGATTGGGAGATGATTCATCTCAACACCCGTGTCATTCAAAAATGCGAGTTCATCAGCGAAGATTTCCTCAAAAGTCTCATCAATACCCCGAATAATAATGTCATTACAAAGCGTGGGGTGATCTTCAGACTCTAAAAGCATTTCATAATCAGTGTTAGTTGTTGACCCGGACATCTCGGTGGAAGAGTCTGTATGTGTTTGATACATAGTTGGGTCAAACAATAACGTATGAAAAGAGTCAAGATCGGTATCATGAGGATCATCAAATTCGCTGCTGTCGACATCCATTAAGTCAACAGAACAGACCTGAGCAGTAGGTTCGGAGGGTACACTTCCCAACTTGTAAATGTTCAGCTCTATTGACCTATTCCCGAAAGATAGGGTCATAGAACCATTACGACAGTTGATGATAGCATTGGAAGTGGCCAAAAAGGGGCGACCTAAAATCACCGGAATTTGATTCCGTGGGTTCGCTACAGGCTGTGTATCAAGTACAATAAAGTCCACAGGGAATATAAATTCCCCGATTTTTATTAACACATCCTCCAGTTCACCCCTAGGTTTGGTGATTGATCGGTCAGCCATCTGGAGAGTGCAATGGGCTGGTTTCAACTCTCCGATTCCTAACTGCTCATAGACTGTGAAAGGAAGCAGGTTAACACTTGCGCCAAGGTCTAGTAGGGCACGGTTAATGTGTTTTCCCCAATAGAAATGGAAATATTAGGATATCCAGGATCCTTATGTTTCCTCGGTAATTGCTGGGGGAACGCCGTGTCTACAGTCTTTGCTATGAATATCTTCTTGGGCACTTGTTTCTTCCTCTTTCTAGTGCACAAGTCTTTAAGAACTTTCGCACACGCGGGGACTTGTTGGATAGTATCTAGAAGAGGGATGTTGATGTTAACCTGTTTAAACATTTCAGTGATCTTCTCCATTTTTGGACTTGGTTTGTTTCCCCTTAACCGATTTGGGTAAGGAGCTTGGGCAATAAGGTCGGGGTCCAACATTGGAGAAGATCGTGTGGGTGGACCCGATCCCAGAATAGAAGTGGGGATCGTCCGTGGAGAACTAGAAGAGATGGGCTGAGGTGGCGAGCCTTGTGGGAAACGAAGAATAGGCTCGCAAGAAGGTGGTGGGGTAGAAGAACTGTGGTCAGAATTAGAAGTAGAAGTGGAAGGAAAGGTCTCAGCCGGGGTATCATCGATAGATTTTTCAGTGTCATCAATCTCTTCCCCAACGTGATTGTCAAGTACTCTTCCAGATCTCAACGTGGTGATTGCATTCACATGATGCGAATAGCCAGGATTGGGTAAGGGTTGAGCTGGAAGTTTCCCTTTCTCTCTTGCACTCATTTCGGCTTTTAATCATGCAATTTCTTCTTCCATCGATTTAATACTCTCGCTTTGGGACGCAGAGTTTTTCTCAATTTTATCGACAGAAGACTTCATTTCAGCCGAAACTTGCATGATATTTGTTAAGACCAAATTCATGTATTGTGCAAATGAAGAGGATTCATCAGTCCCGGTCAACTGTAAAGGACTAGACAGTGCGTGTGTGTTGACCGGAGTTTGAAAGTTTTGTGCTTGGAAGGGGTGCTGACTCAATTGTGGTGGTTGCTGTTGTGGTGGAGGGACCCTTTGGAAATTGTGTTGGTTTGGAACCGTATTTTGATTTTGTGATTGGTTCCAAGCAAAATTTGGGTGATTCCTCCAACCCTGATTATATGTGGAAGAAAATGGATCGTTTCTAGGTCTTTGAAATGCGGCATTGGTATGTTCGTGACCTTGAAACGGAGAATTTCGTGGACATTCTTCCGTCAAGTGAGAAGGATCAGAACAGCATCCACATACAGTTTTGGGGAGCGACATTGGGTTTAGGGAGGCTGCTGAAAATTTATGTTCCATAGCCTCGAGCTTCTTTTGCATTGCTGCCATCTCAGCTTGAACACCTATGGACACATCAATTTGGTGTACGCCACCCCTATTCAATGATTGGGTTCCACTCTCCCACTGTAGTGATTTTTCAGCGAACTCTTCTAAAAATTTCCAAGCTTCCCCATCATCCTTGGTCATAAAGGTGCCTTGACACTTGTTTTCAAGGTTCTGTTTAGTGTTTGGGTTAATACCCTCATAAATGATTCGGCAAAGATCCCATCTCGGGATGCCGTGATGAGGACATTGAACCAAAAGATCCTTGAAACGTTCAAAGCATTTTGAGAATGGTTCAGTAGGAAGCCGGGTGAATTGATTTAGTTCGCTACGGATTCGAGCTGTCTTTTGCATAGGGTATAATTTCTTAAAGAATGCCGTGACGAATTCTTCCCAATTCGTAATGGAGTGTGCGGTAGTGTTATAAAGCCACTTCTCGGCTATATCGCACAAAGTAAATGGAAGAAGTCGTAGACGCATAGCATCCACTGAAAGTTGTGACGTACCCATCATTGCGCATACGTTTTCAAATTTGGTGATGAAAATGTAAGCATCTTCAGTCTCGAGTCCGTAGAATTTGGGTAAAAGGTTGATGTATTGGGGTTTAATTTCAAAATTATCCCCGTTGGCTGGTGGAATGGATAAGCAGGTCGAAAGAGGACCTCGCAAAGGATAGCACCTCTCTTGGAGAGAGATGCGGGGTGGATTCTGCGCACCAACGGACGGCGACAGATTAGTGGTAAAGAAATTCGATGGAGACGGATCCATCGATGTGGGTGTGGTAGTGGGTAAAGAAGAAGTAAATGGAGAAATACCGACTTCGGAGTCGATCAAAGGTACACGGACTAAACGGGCACTAGAATCCCGTGTCCAGCCTATCTTGCACTAAAAAGGGTTAGTACAAGTGGCAGCGTGACTTATAATTAGGGGAAATGAATGAATGCGGTGTTTGTTTTGAAAATTGATACGGATTTTTTTGAAAAAATGATGCGATCACAACAAGTGCAACAAGCAAAACCCTAATTCTACGGGTCAACTAGGTAAAATCTCTAGACCGCTCCTAACTGCCAAAAGACAAGTCGCAGGATAAATCCTCCACTGCCTCTTTGTCTCTCCTGTGGCCAGGTAAGTGCCAGGTAAGTAGAGGTTCTCCACTATGTAAGTAGTGGGCCTAATTAAGTAACCACTAGCCTTTGACACACTTGCCTTAGACACCACAAAAGAAACGCGGATAAGCAATGAATTACCCACGGCCTTCTTCCGTCCTAAGTGAGCGCGACGGTCCTTAGAGTCATCTCTAGATTTCTTTTAGTTAATGAGGGTCAATGCGAATGCAAATTTTGTGATTTTTTTGGGGCTTAGGAAGGGTAATGAACTCCCCACCTAATCTGGATTTGGTCTTTGCCCCTTAATGTCCGTATTAATATGCAAACAACCACAAAAGCAAAAACACGCACAATTTTAATTTTGCTTTTTGCGGTGCTGCGATTTTTGCAAAGAAGCCTGCAGAAAATTGTTATTTGGAGCAGACAGAGGAGGAGATAAGAAAGTTGTAGAGGACCTGAGAGCAAAATTGTACAGAGGGCGCTTCACCAAGCCGCGGAACCGCCGCAGTTGATGGCTTACACCGCGCTTCCGCGGTCGTAGGTACCGTTCCCTGCATGAAAATTTAACAGATAGCTACTATTCACCTCCTGAGCTCTCTGGAATTCTCCAAATATTTTTCCAATTGCACAGCAAGCTCCAGATTTCCTTGCAACAAACCACAACAAATCGTTTAGATTTTGCGCGGATTTTGATCATAAAATTTATAATGGAATAAATCTTTCAATTCAAATTTCAAATAAAGAACGAATTAGCGCGCGATCCCCGGCAACGGCGCCATTTGATTGGTCGTTTCTTTGTGTGTCGGTTTAAAAAATGAATAGAATTCACAATCAAATAATTATTTGACCGCAATCAATAACGGTGTCGAAATGTAGCGCGTTAGTAAGTGCGGATCGTCCACAGAGATTGTGCGATTCGTTCGTATTTTATTTTGTTTGAATCGAAAGTTTAATAGAAAAGAAAAGAAAAAACGATTCATGATTTTTATCGATGAATTTCAAGAATCAACTAATCTAATCAAGAATCAAGAAAACGATAAACATCAAGAATCAAGTATTGATAGAATTCCAATCGATTTAGGTTTCAAGATTTGAAGTAAAGCTCGTAGGAATCGATTAGATCGTAGATGTGAATAAGACTAGAAATTACCGTTTCTTATCCATTAACATATTGATGCTAAATCGATGTAGATTCATCGAGGATCAAGGATCTTGCGAAGAATTAGGGTTCCTTATCCTATCCTTTGTCCTTTCGATGAATCACATTCACTAGATAGCTTCTAGGAAATCGAATGATCGATCGTTGATCTCTAGATCGTGCGAAAATAATCAAGAACGCATTTCGCATCGATCTAGATCATCGATCATTCAATTTTCAAGAATTTACAATTGTTATAGGACTTAAGAAAACGTTTAAAGATTCGTCAACATCATCATTCTACAATCGTTTCGATTCCTCCACGAGCGGAGTTTTATTCAAGTATCATCACAAAGAATACATTCAAGAATTGAAGATGAATCATAATGCTCGAATTGAAATATAAGCAAGTTTAAAGAATCTTCACCTTTATTATATCAACAATTAGTTACAACTCTCAAGAACTACAAGAGGAAGGAACTTTGATCGTCGAATCTAGCGTTGCTCGGCTCCTTGAGTCGTGGATCGGCTTGGATCTCGTGCTCCGTTGAAGTTCGGCTTCGCTTCTAAAGAATCGTTGAAGGCTTGCTTTGCTTGCACTCAAAATATCTTGAATTTGGTTTCTTGATTGGATTAGGGTTAGGGTTTGGAGGTGGCAAGTTTTGTCACTAAACTTGTGGGGGGATGAAGAACTAAAAAGTGATTAGCTTTCAACAACCTAATTTTTGAACAACCATTTTCAAGTGAGCCTTGGGTCCTTTTTATAGGTTTCCAAAACCCTAGGTCTAGGATTTTGAATTTTGAATTTCCCTCCAAAAGTTTGTTATAGGGAGAGGCTTCTAGAAGTAGTTAGTTAGGAGCTTAGCTTCTACCTTAAGCTAGGAGGTTAGGGAGAAGGTTCTAGGCTCTTAATGGAGTTAGGGTGAAGCTTGTTGAGGAAGCTAGGAGATCATTAGTTTAGAATCCAAGAGCTTGCTGATCTGGCAGAATGTTCAGGAGTTTTCTGGAACTTGCAGAGGCTTTCTAAGGTGTAGGCACTGAGGTAAGAGTTATGAAGCAAAAATGGGGTGATGACGTGGCATGGCCGCCACGGAACCGCAGCGTAAGGCGGCTCCGACCGCGGTTCCGCGGCCACTTGGCTGAGCTAGGGCTTCATCTTCTCTTTAGTGCTTTGTTCTGTCTTTGAGTGTACATTTTGATATGTTGAATCTCTGAATGCCTTTTATATTATTGCCAGATTTCAAATCCATGAGTTGGCGTATTTTTTAGCACTGCTATGTGAATTTGACCATTCTTCTGGATTTCCCTGCACAGACTTCGAAACACAAGTTGCGCAATATAGGAATGATGCAATGTTATGAAATACAGTCAATATCCCCTTGAAATGCCGGTTTTAGAGTATAATACATGCAATCCGATATTTTACGACTGTTTCGCTAATATGTGCTATATGAATGCCGAACACTTCTGGATGAGTGCAAATGATAGGGAAATTGCCGGTTTAAAGATGCATTATTTTCGACTGATCACATGTCTTTCCGAATACTTTAAACTTGGAATATGGTTTCCTGACATTCGATCGTCTCTATCGACTCTCAACGAATCTGCGTGAAGTCTTCTTTAGCTGGAATCAATCTATCTGATGATCTCGCATCGGGTAAGCGAACGAACCACATGTCCTAGTCATTCATCCTGGGGTGACTAGCGACCTTCCATCATATCTCTAAGTATATACTTATGCTGCAGTAGCTCCAACACCTGGGCGATATCTCATCATTTGCAGCAACAACTGGCTCATTCGTATGTACGCCGAATAGCCCCTCAACCATCATGAATAAGCGATATATCGATGGTCATCACATTCTGGCTGGCCTCTAGTAGTAGCCTGATCCTCTGGTGCCGATCAGCACATTCGGGAGATCTCGTAAAAGCGGTCTGTCAAACGCTCATGGCGCGAAAACACAATAAAATGAAGCCTTCTGTGCAGTCGTATGTCTTTGGAATCACGCCCTGGTCAGTCCTCGTCCATGACGAGCTCATGCTGACGCAACTCTAGCCGTAGCTCTCTCTGTCCATGCAATCGTAGCAGCAAAATCATAACCAGTATCGATGAAGATAGATCATAGGAATGAATATAATACTGTGCAAGGAAATGTACATCCTAAGGTTTCTTAAGCGGAGTGGCATGTCGTGAGTATGCCGCAGAACATACGTACGGTACGCCACTCTACTCAAGCTACCTACTCCATCAACCAAGGGTCAACCTACGCGATGAAAGTTCGGGTCTAATACCCCCTCGACTAAGTCTAAGTTCCGTAAGGTCAAGCCTAAGTTCCGTATATATATAAACGCCCTAGGCTCCACATAGTCAAACTTAGACTCGAACCAAGGTTAATCTAGCGCTCTGATACCAACTTTGTCACGACCCGAAATAGCCCGTGACTGGCACTTGAATCATATGAAGCCTATAGGACCTCATCTAATTCAAGTAAGCCAAAGCCCAGAAATCTAAAACCATTTTAAGGAGTAAATAAGAAACTAGTTTTTAAGAAGTAAGGAAAACATGTTTTTAAAAACATGGTTTTTTTTTAAATAAATAAGTCGAATATGCATTTTTAAATTCTATAGTATTTTCTGAAAATTTCGGCAGAGTTTCTTTTGTAAATACTGGCCCCGAACGGGGTACAACAAGAATAATATATATGCAATGATAAAAAGGCATCCCCAAGCGGAAGCTAGCTTTTCGTCAATCGACGGTCACAACCACGCAAGTAATATAATATACAACGCCGAAGGGCGAGAATCAAAACTCAAAAATAAACTCGAAACAGCATGAAAACCGTAATACTACAACGCGCGACTCTATGGTCGAAATAATACATAACCGGTTTTCTAAGTCTGAAACAATATACAAATTTTGGTTGATGGAATTACTAGATACAACTGAATAATACATATACAAGGGTGGTTCTGATGCAAAAGAACCTACCTACCAATGCAATCACCCAGAGAGGAAGCAGCGTGCCAGAAAAGCCGCAATGAACCTGTACGGCAAAACCTGCAAGAACTGTGGCACAACGGGGGTGAGTTGCCAACTCGTGAATAGAAAACATCACAGAGCAGAAATCGCATGTATGACATAATCCTAGGTCAATACGATCAGTAAAAATATATCCTCAATATGAATAAGTCTGAAGCATGATAAGGTGGCTAGGGTAAACATCTATACATAAGTGTAGTACCAAAAGCTCGTGTAAGTGCCTCAGGTAGCAGTATATCATAAAAATGAGGTATGCTCAATGTAATCAATGTCTGTATGTATGTGGATTTCGTCCACGTGTCACCCAATGACAAAAAACACATGCATGTAAACATCATAAAGCATATGCATGGAAGTATGAGGATGTAAATCAACATGTGTCACTCGCGACATATCAAAATCATGGAACCTGAGTGTCTAGTATCGACACTCAAAAACATCATGAAAACCGTGCCTATCATCGGCACGTAAATCCTCATATATCTCAGGCGCCGCACACCCTGGTCGTCATTCATATCCATCTCATGACTCCGGTCGGTATCCTCCGGATATCCGCTGAGCTCAAATACAATCACCGGTAGGTAGTAGTCCCTCTTCCAGGCTCACCGTCTACTACACAGCGATCCGTTCTCGCCCTGGGGTACCATACTGGGTCCACCATGTACCCGCAATCGGCCTCATCCGCCTCCTCGAATCGGGTTTCACATGTCGCTCTCAGCACCGAGAAAACACATGGTGGACGCACTAAAATATCATATCAAGGGAAACCGGATTTTTAAAAAATTACATACTCTCTTTTGAAATATCCACGGTTCCCAAATCCAGAAATATCATGGAAACAACATATCTCAATGCGTATAATCAAAAGTATGATGTATGCGACATGTAGAAGAAATGTAAGCATATCAGTATATCATGCAATATGGAATAGTCATATGCACATATTGAGAGAAAACCGCTCTTTTAAAATGAATCAGTTTTAAAGAGTATCTTACGGTTCCCAAAACTCCAAATCAAGCGAGAAATAATCTATGTATGTGCAAATGAGTATGTGTACAAGTATGGGTGTATAAAAATGTAAGTACACAAGTATGCCATGCAAGGGTCATATCCAGAATGCAACAGTACTACAGTGTAGTGGCATGACAATTATCGATGATGAAGTGTGTGAGCCGGCAAGCAGGTGTACGTGGAACATATGCATCATCGATAATGGTGCTGGTGTGCTAACAGCATGGTCTTAATACAACATTAAATATATTTAACATGCAATACGAAGTGAACAGCAAGAATATGCGGCAAATGAATAATAAATGCAACAGTGAAGAATCTACAACAATATGTATATGTCATACAGTTATGCCGTTTGAAAATACGACGAATCGGGGTTTTTAGAAAAATAAGGGTTACGGTGTTGTTAAGAAAAGATGCATCTTTTAGAAATATCCGTATAATCCCTTTTCCTGTCTTTAAAATACTCCCGATTCGTTAGTTTTGAAATAGGTATGACTCGGTTCTAATCTAACATCTACAAGGTAACTACAGATCTAACTAACAAGCTAATGGAAAGGGGTATGGAAACCACCTAAATCTGAGTCGATACATATATACATATATAATAGTCGGTGATCCCGCCTCAATGGTACCGCGTACGATACAATATCATATGACATCCTCGAGTCCTAAGTGCGGATCTATCATCAATATAATGCTCGTACGGTAAATCATTGTACGGCATCCCAAAAGCTGGGTACGGGACAATATCACATTCATCTCATCAATTATCTGGTATCCTTATCATCATATCTCATGATCTGGGGTACTGATCTAAGTCTAGTACAAATCGATACCGTCTACATAAATATAAATGCGTGTGTGGAACACACGTCTAAAGGCCCGCTAAAATCTCATGTCGTATCCCAAATACGAATAACAATATATCACCGATCTCATGGCACTATGCCCAATCTCGTCGACTCATCTCCAAATATCATCCACAATCCTCGTCATCTAGGTATATGCATAACAAAAATGCATGTGTGTGCGTGTGGGTGTAAATCTATTTTAGGGTTCGCAACTAGGAACTATACTAGTTTACTTCTATACCCTAATCTAATCATAGTACACCTAATCTCATCTCTATATCCACGACACATAATAAGCTATAATAAATAGTATATATATACTATACTAAATATCGGACTGCGGGGGTGCTATACTCCATCCACCCGACTTCCCCCATAGATATAATCTATTCACCTGGATTCCGCTTTCCGTTGCCGACGCTGCCACGCGCTTGCTTGTCATCTCGAAGTCTTCGTGGGGTACCTACACATCATAACGTATCGCATCGCGTTAAAACCAAATCAAAACTAAAACGACACGCTTAAAATCCTATAGGTTAGAACCTATGGTTTGCTCTCGCAAAACAACCCGATATCACTTGATATAGACGTACGAACGTCACAAGATCGAGATAAAGCACAAATACCAAAAATCCAGAATGTAAATACGCAAAACCACAACTTGAGTCAAAATAGCAACACATGTAAAGATTTTGTATAAGGTGAAAACAATGTTCCAAAACAATACTGGAGTGATGTATAAAGTGTAAATGAGATATGAAAGCAACTAGGACTCCTGACTTCACAAGGTGGCCGGTCTCCTACCCTAGAATTCCTGCGACGCCGGCCCTGTTAGGGAATTGGTGTGTCAAGTCTGTAGGGTGGTCTCCTGGCAGTCAATATAGGGTAATGGTCCTGCTAGTTTTTCCAGTAAGCATCTAGGGTCACTCCAGATTCCCTGTAGCTACCAATCTAACACAAAACCAAGGTTTGGTATATAGAGTTAAAGTCGTGGCAATGTCGTAATACTACACCGTAGGAAATTGGTCCCAGATTTGGATTAGGGTGATAACCAAGTGAGCAAACAACACTAGGGTGATATGTACAGTATATGTGATCTACAGAAGAAACCTGGACCCACACCCTCACCAAGTGGCCGAGCTCTCGCTCATGGAAATCCGCTCTCGTCGGCCCTGGGGACTCCTCTAGGGTTCGTGCTCTCAGGGTGTCTTCCTAGGGTCAATTCTAAGCTCCTGAAGTTGTTTATTTTTCCAGTAAAAGTACCAGCTCATTCTAGATTTGCCTGCACACTCAAAGTCCATAAACAGACATGAAAGTTCTAAAATTCCGTATTTTTGGGTTTCAGTTTTGGTTGGTCTAAGTTTTCTACCATCATGGGGGTTTATAGGTCACTAAAAAGGCTTATTAGCACTAATCCAACTCAAAATAACCTCAACCCTTTCTAGGCTTTTCCAAATTCCACAAAACTTCTCCAAAACGATGTTAAACTTGTAAGGAGGCTACAGCACAAGAAACTGTTAGTTATATGTATGCCCTAGAAGCCATTACTGTACATAGGATGTATATTGTAGTGGATGCTGGGACATATATAGGGAGGACTTTCTTGCTCGACATGATAGTATGCTATCTGGTTACTCTTTACCTTAACGTTTATACTGATTGTCTCTCTGTTACATGTTGGTAAAGCCCTTAGGATGTGTACTTGACTACCTGGACTATGATGCGGATCATACTAGTGGGGACATGGTAGTCCATAAGTACATCCTTCAAGGTCCCTAGTCGTGGGTGTATCGAGACGGGGCATCGATATACAAGAGTAGACTAGCGTATACCTTCTCGACCCATACAGATGGGCGATGGATGATCTCATATCCATTGGTCTTTGACATCAGAGATGATATACGGGTGCTCAGTAGAGACTGGGTACACTGGACGGACTCGCCGAGAACTCCCAGATGGTATTATACCTCACGTCAGATGGCAGTTCTCTGGTGACACTGGTACAGGTTAGTCTGTAGACCCGAGATCGTCATAGAGTCTTGTGTGATTCCCACTATGCTTTGATTTCCACCTTACCACGTCCAAGAGGGCGTGCAAAATGGTGGCTTTTGGGTACAGTCCCTTATCACATGGAGGCAATGAGCGATAGGAGGGGATTTGTCTCTCCCGGTATAGAGAGTTGATGTTGCGCTGTGTTCGATTGGCTATAACCGGAAATCCCTGGCCAGGGTTGCTGAGATTTACTGGTAAGTGTTACCAGTACTTTCTCGAACTGTTATAGACCTCATATCGACACGACTTGTCGACCTATGGGGGGTTCTCACAAGAAGCTTCAAAGCATCTTTAAAAGTCCACCACTTTGTCTTCATTCTAAACCTAACCATTATACCTAACCCTAGTTTATTCTCTACACTTAACCAAGGTTGCATTATGATAACCATCACTTCATTTTTATTTTGTGAATTAATTCATTATTCTTTTCTTCTTCTTCTTCCTCTTGAGAAAGAAAAGAGAAGCTTGCTTCAAAAATGTCAAGTGATGATTCCAAGTGAGAAATCCAAATCTAAAGTGAACCCACTTCCTATTTCTTCATCCTCTACCTTTTGCCAAGTAGTATAGTGTGTTTTCTTCATAAGTTTCATAACTTGGTGAAGTGGGAGCTTGATCTTGTGTTGCCTAGACGTAGATCATCTTCGGCATCGAAGTCGACGACCTAGCCCGCCCATTTCTCCGATGAAGCCGACGCTAGAGCCCGGGATCCGATGATCGCAGCGAGGAGACTTCATCGCGGAGCCATGGAGGTGGAGAAACGGATCTACAAAGGTTGTATGTTCGTTCACTTAGTTAAGTTGTTAACTAGTTTCTTGTTTCGCCTAAAATTCTAGTTAACGATCTAGTCTAGGGTTTCTCGGCACCGTAAAATTTGAAATTGGCATGGTTGATGCCTTGTGAGACCTTATTAGCGTGCCTAGGATCCCTACAGTGGTATCAGAGCCTAGCTAGAGCCTTAGGCAAAGTCTAGACGACGTTTGAAATCCGAACGAACATCGAAACCCTAACTCTAATTGCTCTCTGGACATTTTTTAAAATAGTGAGTTTTTCTAAATTAAAAATATGCAGAAAAATCAGCAGGGTTTTATAAGAGTTACTGTGCAAAACGACCGTCTGATTCCACTAAACCGCCGCGGAACCGCGGCAAGAGCCTGGCTCAGGCGGCGGTTCCGCGGCCATATAGTGCCATTATTTAATTATTTTTGTACAGTAATGTCTATCTGAAAGTGCTGAATTTTCTGGGATATTTTATCTTTTACTCAAGAGTTAAGTTTTCTGGGGTTGTTTTGGGGATTTGATTATTCGATCGGATTGTCAGATTTTGTCTATGTGGCTTTCCGGATATTTTAGAATATGTTAAAAAGTTCGACCAAATAAAAATACCCACTTTTTCCCCTGCCGGAAAATTTCCAAGTGTTGGATTTTTCTGTGGTTTAAGGACGTTCTAAGTAGTGCAAGTAACGCGATGGACCCTCTAGAAGACAACAAACCTTAACTCGATTATGTGACCGTCTTGAACTGCCCTTTGAACCTTCGGGTTTGGGGCAGTACGGCGTGCCACATGTGAGGCGTTGGCTTGACCCTTCTACGGCTGGACCGTTGGTACTGAGGCATGAACTGGATGTTTTTAAACCTATTTCATGTGTTGATTTGTTTCGGGAAAACTTGGGTGTTTGAATGTTCGATCGGAAAGTTTAACATTTTCTATTTATCTGGAATGGGATACAATACTTGGAATCCACAATCAGTTATGCGATAACTGATTTGAATGTTATAAACATAGCACTTTAGTCTCATTTGATCGGTTGCCACGGAATTTTGATGTGATCAAAAGTCCGTCGCAATCACGTAGTGTACGCGGATACTCGCCGGATAAACTTAATAGACAGCTACACCCCATAGCCCCGACCAAGTGACTGTAGGAGAACCCCGTCACCGAAAGCATCCGTTCGGGTGCTCGCGGCAGCGGTGTTCCGCCTTGGTGCACTTCGTCGACGGTATCGGGGGTGCGGCTGCCTACTAAAGTTTGCGACGAGCATTCGATCAATTTTTCGGGAATCTTGTTGAATTGCCCGACTTGATATTGAAAAGAGTTTTCGATAATGAGACTAAAATGCGGAGTTTATAATTGTTAGGCATGCGATGTCTAAGTAATTCATTTGATTAGGCATGCGATGTCTAATGAGGTTGCGGATTCCAACTGTTGTAGTTTTACACTTTCTTTTCTGTGACCGTAAGTGTAATATGTGATATCGCCGGTTTCGTTGCTATATGTCAACGACAATTGGGATACGCATGGTTACTTACGTTGATGACATGTGATGTTATGTGTTGCTGGATATGTTATATTGGATCGTCGTGTTTGAATAGCTGGGGTTTTTTTTATGTGAGATGAGTGTTTTTCATTTTCATTCATGTAAAAACTTGTATGTAATATTCTTTTATTGGGGCACTTCCAGGTTGCGGAAGTTGTCACCGTTGATGTATATTATTTACTTTTCCGCACTAGGATAGACCCAAGGAGGAGGGCACAAGTAACCGGGTTCTGGAGTCCAGTGGGAGACCAACTCGAGGAGTCGAGTCCGGGTCTCCTAACTCTAGAATTGGTAGGGTTGCTTGCCGCTCTCGTAGGGGTCAGGGGTGTGGGTTTTGGCTATTCATCGCGACCGTGGAATCCGTGTTTTATACTGGCTCGTATTGAAAACACGGACGTCCTAGTATATCCAATATTTCATATGTTTCTTCTGCTGCGATATCTGTGATGTGATCATTTGATGTTCTGTGATAAATACTGTATATAGTATATATGATATATTATATAGGCGTTACTTATGTTTTACACCCGCGCTAGCCCTGCCCCGCTCTGCTGTTAGTCACCTAACCTAACGGTGCATGAGGGGACATCGAGGCGAATGCGGATGGCATAAGTGTACGCCATATTTATCTGTGATGTTTAGGTATTTTAAATGATGGGACTTCATTAATATGATTAATGAAAGAAAAGAAACCTAAGATGTTGTGGAATCGAATTTCTAAATTAAAACAGGTAGCTACAGTTCTTGCTTTGCACAGCGGTATATATGATATATCCTGCACCTTATTCGATAAGGAAAGGACCGAGATCCCTTCACCGGGAGTGACTCCTTTAGCAATAACTGGCAGATGCTACACACTCGGTTTGTCTTTTGATTGCTTTTAAGAGTTCTGCTTTGCACAGTGATATATATGATATATCCCGCACCTCATTCGACGAGGAAAGGACCGACGATCCCTTCACCGGGAATGACTCCTTTAGCAAAACTAGAAAAGCCTAAAAAACACTCCATTTCAAAAATCATTCGATTCTACAACGATATCAAGTTCATTACGCAATAGATCTTCAGAAAAACCTGTCGTAGCCCTCCGTCATTTCAGATAAGTTGTATATAGTATTCGTGCTGCATTTGTTGGCTTTCGTCAAGGTGCAGTGTGCGGTAGCTATATGCTGCTTATCTGCTGCATACGATGCGATTGGATTAGGGTAGTCGTTCGGCTTTGTTGGCTTTCGTCAAGGGTCGTGCGGGTGGGTTTAATTCAATCAGGAAATGACGGGTTGAACTTGACTAGCGGGCTATGGTTTGTTGGCTTTCGTCAAGGTCATAGCACGTTAGGGGCAAAATATTATCGGGAATTTCGAGTGTTGAAATTTGCAATGAGATTGCATACCTTCTATGAGATAGTTGGATCCCGATACCCGCTGCGAGTAATTGTTACTCCTGGGAGAGTTTTACACATTACAATTAGCCGATCAAGTAGGTGTCTAGAAAGGTGTCAACAGGGTTACGCCTCTGGGAAAACGAGGTTTACATTAATTAGGTCCGTGCGAAAGCACGGGGCACCTCCCTCAAAGTACCGACACTGGCCTGGCTGAAAGATTGGCGAACTTGTAGTGTGTAATTAATCCCGGATTGTCTTTCCTTTTAGGGTTTGAAGGAAGATTTGATAAAAACAGTGGGAGCCATCCTGATTAGATAAAATAATAACCAATCTATTCTTGCAAGAGCGCACGCTGAGTGTTTTCTTCTCTCTCTCTCCAGGTAGCGACCATATCACGCCTTAATCAAGATAATAATACGGAATTTTGACCGAACCCGCTTGTTTTACTGAGCTGGGGAACGTTGGTCCCGCTCCAACTTATAATTGTTATAAGACAGAGCAGGAAATTGGGGATTACCAGAATTCCCGTGCCGCCCAAAAGAAGAAAGTGCATATGATGCATCATCTTCAGGTGTGTTCGTTATATAGAAATGTTTCTCAGTGTCCTTTACGTCCGGGGTATATGATACCGGATCAGGATCCCGCATATGTAATATGTTACATAGGCTACAGATAGGTAGAGAACTGAGAACGGGTGATAAGTTTCATGAGGCAGAAAACGGGGCAAGAGTTGCAGCCAAGTCTGTTGGTCACTATCACCCTGTATTACAAATACATTGATTCTGAACGAATGTTATTAGATACCGAACCTGATATACAAAATCATATCAGTCTCTTTATTAGTAAAGAAATGATAAAATTTTGTATTGTTGGATAATGTTTTGAACATTTCCTATATCAAAAGTTGATCGGTTCAGGCACGTTATCTAAAATCATTGATGTTCTAAATCAAACTACAGTTCTTAGTATACGGAACGCATACAAGAGGAAGAGTTCAAAAATGAACGAATCCTTCTTGAGGTATTGTAGACTAGGTCATATCAATGCGACCCGACTGGCCGAAGTTACATTTAGATGCATATTTAAATTAGTTTGAATTTACATCCTGTGAAAACTTGCCAGTCATGTCACAGAGATAAAATGACCATAGCTATGTTTATTGGAAACAGAGAAAGAGATAGTGAACTCTTAGGATGATACATGTTGATGTACGTAGGTCCCCAGTCTACACATGCCAAGACCGGTTCTTTGTACTTCATTACATTCTCTGATAATCTCTCGAGATTCAGACATATGTTCCTGTTGAAACACAAGTCCGAACCTTTTGAGATATTCACAGAATATAAGTTAGAAGTAGAGAACCAATACGGGTATAAGTATTATGTCCTTTGATGAGATCAAGGAGGAGAATACTTGTGCATGGAATTCCTGGACTATTCTAATGGAGAATGAGATTCTCTCTCAGCATTACTCCTCCGTATACACCATAGCACGATGGTATATCGGGACGGAGCAATTACACCCTATATGATAAGGTGTGCTCTATGATGAGTACTACTGAGTTACCTATTTCCTTTTGGGTGTTATGCACTTATGAAGTTGCATACCTATTGAATAGGGTTCAAATCAAATCAGTTGCCTACCACTTCATATATGATATGGAAAGGGAAGAGCCCATATCTTAAGTTAGTTAAGATTTGGGGTTGTACAGCCTATGTCTGAAAAGCAAAATCCGGACAAGCTCGAGGCAAGGTCTGTTATGTAGAACTGGAAATGTTCCAGCTATACAAATTGCAACTGATGATTTGAAAGAACCAAAGGATTCGATAGTTTCCAACGAACCTCAGCCTCTCCGCCGATCTAGTAGGGTTCCTCACCCACCTGAGAGATACTTCGGTTTCTCTATGACAGTGGGAGCGAGGATTGCATCATGAGATGATGACCCAACTAGTTTCGAGCTGGCCATCAGGAGTGGGACTCTGTAAGAATGGCTGGATGCTTAGCGATCTGAGATGGAATCCTTATACACCAACAAAGTATGGACTTTAGTTGCTATATCTGAAGGGTTAAATCCCCATCAGGAGCAAGTATATCTTGAGAAGATTACTTGGTGTACATGGAAAGGTTGAGATTTTCAAAGCTAGACTTGTTAAAGGTTTTTCGTCATCGACCATACGTGGATAATGCTGAAACCTTTTTCCAGTGGCTATGCTTAAGTCTATCCAGATCCTACTTGCCACGGCTACATACCATGACTACGATATCTGGTGGTTGGGTGCCATGACTGCTTTTCTAAATAATGATTTAGAAGAGAACGTCTATAAGAACACAGCCAGAGGGCTTCGTAAACAGTGGGAGCAGCGGAAACGCGTGCAAGATGTTTTATGTGATAAAGCAGGCATCGCGGAGTTGGAACATCTGTTTTGATGAGTTAGTCAAACAGTTTGACATCATCAAAATGGTAGATGAACCTTGTATATACAAAAAGGTAGTAGGGAGTATGGTAGTAATCCTCGTAGAGTACGTGGATGACATACTCTTGATAGGGAAGGAGTTTCCTATGCTACGCTCGGTCAATCTCCGCTTATCACAATGATTCTCCATATAGGATCAAAGTGATACCTACTAAATCCTGGGTTTTGGATCTATGAGATAGATCTAATTGGATATTAGGATACTCACTAGTTGTAGTGAGATGGTATCAATTGGTCCTGGGAAGAATCACTGGAAGGGTTCCAGGGTGATAAGGACGACTGAAAGTCAGTCACAGGCATTGTCTTTACCCTCAGTAAAGGGACGGTATGTTGGAAGAGTTCCAAGCTAGATACCATGGCACACTAGACGATAAAGGCTGGATACATCGCTACTTAAGATGCTACCAAAGAGGCAGTCTGGATGTATATTTGTTCATAAGATGAACTTGGTTCCCCCCCACTGTGTGACAATGGAGTTGTGGCTTATGCCAAGGAACGTCCGTCTCATCAGTGATCCAGACGTATTCTAAGGCAGTATCACCTGATCATGGAGATAGTTGATCTCCAGGGTGATCAAGGTTAGGAGAGCGGACTCAGAGGATAACACGGCGGATCCACTCACGAAGGCCTATTCCCAGAGAGAGACTTTTATGGGATGGTTGAGTATGAGATACTACAACCACCGCTACAGATGGCCCTAGTGCAAGTGGGAGATTGTTAGTTATATGTATGCCCTAGAGGCCATTACTGTACATAGGATGTATATTGTAGTGGATGCTGGGACATATATAGGGAGGACTTTCTTGCTCGACATGATAGTATGCTATCTGGTTACTCTTTACCTTAACATGTATACTGATTGTCTCTCTGTTATATGTTGGTAAAGCCCTTAGGATGTGTACTTGACTACCTGGACTATGATGCAGATCATACTAGTGGGGACATGGTAGTCCATAAGTACATCCTTCAAGGTCCCTAGTCGTAGGTGTATCGAGACGGGGCATCGATATACCAGAGTAGACTAGCGTATACCTTCTCGACCCATACAGATGGGCGATGGATGATCCCATATCCATTGGTGTTTGACATCAGAGATGATATACGGGTGCTTAGTAGAGACTGGGTACACTGGACGGACTCGCCGAGAACTCCCAAATGGTATTATACCTCACGTCAGATGGCAGTTCTCTGGTGACACTGGTACAGGTTAGTCTGTAGACCCGAGATCGTCATAGAGTCTTGTGTGATTCCCACTGTGCTTTGATTTCTACCTTACCACGTCCAAGAGGGCGTGCAAAACGGTGGCTTTTGGGTACAGTCCCGAATCACATGGAGGCAATGAGCGATAGGAGGGGATTTGTCTCTCCCGGTATAGGGAGTTGATGTTGCGCTGTGTTCGATTGGCTATAACCGGAAATCCGTGGCCAGGGTTGCTGAGATTTACTGGTAAGTGTTACCAGTACTTTCTCGAACTGTTATAGACCTCATATCGACACGACTTATCGAGCTATTAGGGTCTGACGTTTACCACCCCTAGGTGAGATATGCGACATATCAGACGAACAGACCGGAATGTACGGTAAGTGTTACTGGTTGGATTCACAGGAGTGTGAGCGGGCTTGCTCGTCGATCTTCTGATCGCTCAATACCCGGGTGGCCGTTACGTTTAGCAGACCGCTTGCGGCTTGTGGGTGTTTGATATGATCATCACCTGCTGCCGGCGTATTGACGAGTCTTTAGAGTCCTACACAGAGGTTTCCTGGCTCAAGCGAAACGAAATATGAGCGCATATGAGATATGTGCGGGACCGAGAATAATACCAGTATGTGATACTGTATTCGATTCTCGTGATTTGTGACATTGATCGGTTATATGTGACATAGCCGGGTTATCGGATCAAGTGTTGATTCGATAAGTTGTTACTATTGATATTAGTCGGTTATATGTGATATGACCGGATCATTAAGTCAAGTGTTGATTTAATGATTTAATATATAATTATATATTTGATATATCATTTTACATTAACTAATGTTGGTTCACTTAAGATGTTTTTCTCACTTGTTTGTGCACATTGTATATGTAATATATTTTTTTGTGCACTTGATTATATCATGTTTGATGATATATGCAAACTTGGGTGTGTGTGTGTGCTTTAAACTATGATTAGGTTAATGGTTAGGGTTTGAATTATTTATTTATTTATTCATTTTGGAAAAGATGAAATGGTGGCTTTATTTTTCTTTCTTTGCTTGAAGCTTCTTGAAGCTTCAAAGCATCTTTGAAAGTCCACCATTTTGTCTTCATCCTAAACCTAACCATTATACCTAACTCTAGTTTATTCTCTACACTTAACCAAGGTTGCATTATGATAACCATCACTTCATTTTTATTTTGTGAATTAATTCATTATTCTTTTCTTCTTCTTCTTCCTCTTGAGAAAGAAAAGAGAAGCTTGCTTCAAAAATGTCAAGTGATGATTCCAAGTGAGAAATCCAAATCTAAAGTGAACCCACTTCCTATTTCTTCATCCTCTACCTCTTGCCAAGTAGTATAGGGTGTTTTCTTCACAAGTTTCATGACTTGGTGAAGTGGGAGCTTGATCTTGTGTTGCCTCGACGTAGATCATATTCGGCATCGAAGTCGACGACCTAGCCCGCCCATTTCTCCGATGAAGCCGACGCTAGAGTCCGGGATCCGATGATCGCAGCGAGGAGACTTCATCGCGGAGCCATGGAGGTGGAGAAACGGATCTACAAAGGTTGTATGTTCGTTCACTTAGTTAAGTTGTTAACTAGTTTCTTGTTTCGCCTAAAATTCTAGTTAACGATCTAGTCTAGGGTTTCTCGGCACCGTAAAATTTGAAATTGGCATGGTTGATGCCTTGTGAGACTTCATTAGCGTGCCTAGGATCCCTACAGAAACACTACACTAATTGTGAAAAGGGTTACCTCATCCACCTCCCGAGAATCTCCTACAACGCCAAGATCGTATTTTTCTTGGTCCAATGGGTAGCTTGTGAGGTTGTGCACAACTTTTGTGAATTGAGAATGGGGTTTTGAGGTGTTTTGAAGCTTGAATGAAGAGGAGAAGAAGAAGAAGGAGAAGATGAGAGGGAGGGCTGTGGTCTGGCCGAGAGCTCCAAGGAGGGAGTGAGGGAAAGAGAGAGAGAGAGAGTGAGTGCAAGGTCAATGCCCATGCCTCCTAACTACCCCCTCCATACTTCTTGACTTTCTTTATCTTTTCTTTTTCCTTTCCTTTTCTTTTCCCTCTAATTTCATTCTCTCCTCAATAGTAAACCCAAAACAAACCATGGTAGAAAATGCACAAGTGTAAAAAAAAAGATATGGTGCATGTCTGCACAAAACATGTTTAAAGCGCGATTAGCGATTTTTAATCGCGATTAGCACTAAATTAGCATATAATTAAACATAAAAACTTAAAATTTGCATAATTTATATAAAACACCCACTTTTAAATAATTTCCATAATTTTCAAAAATTTTCCCAATTTATCAGTATTTAATTATACCGAAATATTAAAATATTCATTAAAAATAATATTAAATTATAAAAATTCCCAAAAATAATATTTTATTTTTTTTAAATGTTACATTTGTGAACTTAGAAAATTCCAAGTTAAGCTTAGGGTTTTGATTTGAATCCAAAGGTGAAATTGTGGCTTAGTAATGACCTTAGACCCCTGTAGGGATTGCATAACGGGGTAAACCATAGACTAGAACCCTGCAACACGAACCAGAAACCCCGATACCGTATTTTTCAGGAAATTGTGAAGGGAATTTGATATCTGCTAACACAACCGGGGACACTAGGATTTATTTAGCAAACACAGAGATACATGCAGGCACCCATGAAGCCACCACAGAGACCCAAGACCCAGCAAATTTAATCTTCCTGGCCGCAATTTGCGGCCAGGGTAGGGATGTCTGCCCCCAGGTTTGGTCCATGGCTCCTTTAGCAGTAAAATATACCCTCCATATATGTAAAATTGGCCGATTTGACCTATGGTAAAATCTAGGACCCTTTTCATGAGTTGCTGCCTTGTATTTCGTGACATTTCTGAATTTAATTTTGGTATTTGATATATTGTTCCGTCGTGTGGCATTTGAATGTCAACGACTAAGATTATTTGGTCATGTTTTGCATGCGAGGATATAGGTTCTAACCTATAAGCGATTCGCGTACCGTTTTGGTTTTCGTGCATAATTTCTGTTTAAGATGCTATATGTGAAATGTAGGTACCGCCACGTGGACTTCAAGACGAAGAGGATGAGTGTGGCGTCATCGACTCCAGCAAGCGAGGATAAAGGTGAGTAGATATATATCTAAGGGGGGAGTCGGATGGATGGCGTATAACACCCCCGCAAATTCGTAAGAAATGATGTGATGTGATATAGTTATGCATATATGTGCATCTGAGAGATATGAATACTTAGCCAGAAAAGCTTTAAAAGATCATGGGATAGTGTTAGCGAGATTTAAAGAAAAGGATTTAGTTGGGTTCATAGTCGCGAACCCTAGAGTAAGGTTGACAAACACACACGTGCATACACGGGATATGGTTTGGGTGTATATGTTTATATATATATATATATATATATATATATATACATATACTTATATTCGGTTGATGAGGATAGTATATGGTATTTGGAGATGAGTCGATGAGGATTGGGCATGGTGCCATGAGATCGGTGGTATGATTTGATTCGTATTAGGAGGTACGACATGATAGCATAGAGGATCTTTAGGCGATGTGTTTCAGACACACGCACATATATTTGTTGATGGTATTAGTATGTACTAGACTTAGATCAATACCCCAGTTCATGATATATGATAATAAGGATACCAGATAAGTAATGAGATAAATATGATATTTGATCCGTACCTAGATTTGGGATGCCGTACGATGGATTTACCGTACGAGATATAATTATGATGATAGATCCGCACTCTTGACTCAAGAATGTCATATGATATATTGTATCGTACGTGATACTATTGAGGCGAGATCACCGACTACTAGATATATGTATAGATCGACTTAGACTTAGGTGGATTCCCTTACCCTTTTGACTGGGCTCGAGTCATACTCATTTTCAAAAGTGGAGAATTGTGAGTATTTTAAATACCAAAACTGTATGACTCGTATATTGGATAGGTATATTCTTCAGTGTTGCTGTTACTACATCACTTTCCGTATATTCATGATATTTCATCGCATTGCATGCTTATAAATGGGTTGTCTGTAATTATTACGAAACTTTGTTGTCAGGACACCAACACCATTACCGATGATGGATATGTTCCACGTACACCTGCTTGCCGGCTCACACACATCATCATCGGTAATTGCCATGTCATGTACACTTTAGAGAATATTATTTCATTGACATAGCTTGCTAGCTGGTAGTTGCTACATAGTACTAGTACACTTGCTCTCATATGCTAGTTAAGATATTGCATTTATTACTGTGATACTTCATGCATGTATACGTTCACTCTGTTATGAAATATCGTGGGGCTTTATACCAGTATTCACTGTTATTTGATATGTGATTTTGAGATTTCGGATTCTTCTTTAGATTTCTGGATTTGGAAACCGCATGTGAAAGTTTTATAACTGATGATTTATTTTTAAGAGAAAGATGCGGTTTCCCTTGATATGATGAGTATTGTCCACCATGATGTTTTCTCGGTTCTGAGATGGTTTTCGAGACCCAATTCGAGGAGTTGGATGAACCGTCTACGGGTACATGGTGGACCCGGTACGGTACCCCGGGGCAATAATCTCGAGTTGTAGACGATGAGCCTGGCAGGGGCAGACTACTTACCGGTGATGTCTGGCACGGCGGATATCCGGAGGATACCGGCCGTGGTCGTGTGATTTGATGATATGGGCCGATCCGGACCGACGGAGCCCGAGATATTGAGATATTGAGATATTGAGATTTGAGACACTGAGATATTGAGATTTGATGTTACAGGCCAATCCAGATAGCCGGAGCCTGAGATATTGAGATACTGAGATTTATGTTTTGTGTCGATACTTGACACTGATTTCTATGTTGATTTCATTGATGATACTCGATTTATATGTATACAGAAATCTGATTAAAGAAAGAAAATAGTTGTCTCATTCATGATGTATTCTGTTTCCATTTGTAATGCATTCTTACATCATATATCTGATATGTTGCTATCTGAAGCACTGACAAGAGCACGTGGTATTGCATTTATGTGTAGATGGATCAGGATATTTATTTGAGGATATTACTTGATATGACCTAGGATAGCGTCATACATTCGATTTCTGCTCTGTGATGTTTTCTACTCACGAGTTGGCAACTCACCCCCGTTGTGACACAGCTTCTTGCAGGTTTTGCCGTACAGGTTTCTTGATGGCTTTGCTGGCACACTGCTTTCATTTCAGGTGATTGCTTTGGTAGGTGGGTTCACTTGCATCGTGACCACCATTGTACTTTATTTACATTCAGTTGTATCTAGTAAACTCCATCAACCAAACTTGTATATTTATTTCAGACTTAGAGACCAATTGTATATTATTTCGACCTTAGAGTCGCGCTTGTATTATTATGGTTTTCATGTTGATTTTGAGTTTTCTTTTAAGTTTTAATCCTCGCCCTTGGCGTTGTATATTATATTGCTTGCGTGGTTGTGACCGTCAATTGACGAAGAGCTAGCTCCCGCTTGGGAATGCCTTTATTCATATTATGCATGTTGTACCCCTTTTGGGGCCAGTATTTACAAAGGAAACTCTGCCGAAATTTTCAGAAAAGACTTGAGATTTTAAAAATGCATACTTCGGCTTATGTTATTAAAACCACTTGCTTTAAAATAGTTTTCTTCACTCCTTTTTAAAATGGTTTAGATTTATGGGATTTTTGGCTTACTTGAATTAGATGGGGTCCTATAGACTTCAAATTATTCAAGTGTCAGTCACGTGCCATTTTCGGGTCGTGACAGCTTATTTGGTAGTGGACTTCTCAGAAGAGTAGATTAAAAAGGCAGTTTGGAAGATGGGAGTGGAAAAATCATCTGGTCCAGATGGTTTTCCTATCTTATTTTATCATAAATTCTTGGAAGTTATTAAGGAGGATGTTATGCGTTTATTTCGAGCTTTGGAATCTGATACTCTAATTTGGGAGAGACTTAATTTCTCTAACATAATTCTTATCCTAAAGAAGAGTGAAGCGAAGGGCCTCAAGGATTATAGGCCGATCAGTTTAATAAAATATTCTTATAAGATCATAACAAAGGTTCTGGCTAATCAGCTGCGTAGTGTCAGAGCGACACAGAAAGAGTTTGTGATAGATAGATATATTATAGATGGAATCACAACATCTAATAAAGTGATTCGGCTAGGACCCTAGTGACCTTGACGGAGTCGACAAATCAAAGAGTCATAGTCAAGTTCAACCCGCCATTATCTTGATTGCATTAAACCCACCCGCATAACTCTTGACGGAGTCAACAAGGTTATACGACCGTCCAAACCAATCGCAACTAATGCTACAAACGAGCACCACTTAGCTACCGTACACTACGGCTTGACGGAGTCAGCAGACGCGACATGAATACTAAGTACTACTCGTAGGAAATGACGGAGGGCTACGGCTGGGTTTTTGGCAAAAAATCCTTTAACGTAATGAAATTGATATCGTTGAAGGAACCTGAGCAGTTTTGAAAAGGAGTGATTTAGACTCCGCTTTTGAAAACTTCTGGTTTTGAAGAAAACCGAGTAATCTATAGTATAAGCTTTTGCTCAAAAGGTCACTCCCCATGAAGAGATCTCGGCTCTTTCCTTCTCGAATGAGGTGCTGGATATTCACAACTGAATACCACTATGCAAAGAGAAAGAATATAACTGTAGTTTTTTGAATTCTGTTCCAACATCTTTTTAGGTTTCTTTTCTTTCATTAATCAAAATTAATGCGGTCCCATCAATTAATCATCTCACACTAGAAAAGAACGAAAATACAATGTACGTATATGACATCCGCATTCGCCGCTGAGCTCCATCATCACCCGTTAGGTTACTTAACTAACGATAGAGCGGGGGTTGGACTAACGCGGGTGCAAAACATATACAACATCTACTAGTATATATAAAAATATATATAACATTCGTCCCAGGTATGATAATAAGTAAATCTCAGCAAGCAATACAGAATGGCGGATAATCTTGGAGCCTCGGGTTTCATTTGAGCCATAAATAAAACACGACGTTTCCGGTCATGTGGATAGCCTATGCAATGAAAACCTGGACCCCTACGAGCGCGGCAAGTTACCCGCAAATCCCAGAAGTAAGGCAACCCCAATCAACAAAGTGAATGGGCCACCCAGAACTTCACGGAATCCGGTAACTTGGGCGCCCCTCCGTGGGTCAAACTATACCCCCTACGAGTGCGGCGAATATCCTGCCAATTCTAGAGTAAAGCCCCTTCCGTCTTAACACCATGAGATGCGGGCTTGTTGCCCTCTAGAACCCGGCTATTCGTACACTCCACCTTAGGGTAAACCTAGTACAGAAAAGAAAAAAAATGTACAATGGTGACATCGACCTCAACCCGGTCGTGCCCCAATCAAATAATATACAACATGGCAGTAATGGCATTCCACATGTCGGACGCTTGCCCCGCAAGCTATCCACCACGACAATCCAACCATAACCTCAGCACAAACACAGAACATCAACGTGAATATCATGTTCGCAAACCCGTCTAATAGAACGTATAACAGTTAGACGGGTTATACCGCTCTAATGACATTCACGATCGCAGATAGTAATGTATGCACTGAAAAACTAACGCATTTAAAATTTCGATCGACAAAAACATAACTTATCCGTATTGGTCCTAAGTGAAATCCAGTACTCAGACAAATCTGGGCCAGAAACTAAACATCCTATAAATCACTTTTCCAAATATTAGAACACCAGATGAAATTTCATGCACTGATTCCCTAATTAGACCGCGGAACCGCGGCAAACAAGGGTGTTTTGCCGAGGTTCCGCGGCCTTCTTATGAGGACACTGTTAGATATGTATGCCCTAGAGGCCTGTATTGTATAGGATGCTAGGCATGTATATGTACAGAAACAATCTTTGCTCGAAATGATAGTATGCTATTTGGTTTATCTTCATCTTAACGTGTGATGTGTTGTATTTCATATCTTTATATACATGTTGATGAAGCCCTTAGGATTATGCTTGACTGCCAGGATTATGATGTAGATCATACTACTGGGGCCTGGGCGGTCTATAAGCATATCCTTTAATAGTTTCTAGTCGAGGGTATATCGAGACATGGCATCTATAATACCAGAGTAGACTAGTGTGTACGTTTCTTGACCCTGGGGGCGATGGTTGATCTTACAACCATTGGTGTTGAACATCAAAGATTGTACACAGGTGCTCATTGGAGAATGGTTACACCGAACAGGACTTACCGAGAACTCCTAGATGGTATATATACCTATTGTCAGATAGCAGTTCTATGGTGACACTTGTACATGTTAGTCTGTAGACCCGAGATCGTCATAGTGTCTTGTGTGATTCCCATTGTGCTTTGATTTCCTCCCTACCATGGCTCTACTGAGTCGTGCAAATAGGTGGATTTTGGGTACAGTCCCGAATCACATAGAGGCAGTGAGCGATAGGAGGGGTTTCGTCTCTCCCGGTATAGGGAGTTGATGTCGCGCTATGCTTGATCGGCCATAACAGCAAATCCCTGACCAGGGTTGTCGAGATTTACTGATTAGAGTTATCAGTAGTTTCTCGATTCCTTATGGGCCATGAATTAGCATGACTTATAAAGTTTCTGGGGTCTGACATTTACCACCCCTAGACTTCATATGCGACGTATTAGACAAAGAGACCGGACTGTACGGTAAGTGTTGCTTACAGGCTCGTTAGGGTTGTGATGAGTTCGCTCGTCGGACACCTTATCGTCATGTACCTGGGTAGCCATTACGCACAGCTAGTGCCGCTGACGTGCTTGTGTTTAAACCCACTGCCAGCGCACTGTCGAGTCTTTAGAGTCCCACACAGAGGGTTCCCTGGTTCAGGCGAAAGATGTAGAGGCTGTAAGTTGTTACGGAAGGGTTTCGATCATGTTCGTGTACTGGCTACAGGAATAATGATCGAAAGGATAATACTGATAGGCTTTGGTTTAATCCGGATACCGGTATTATATTATTGGATTAATTGTATTCGTATTTTTCGGAATACGAATACGGGTATACTTATACGGTATACGATGAGGGGAATTCTTGTAATTGTACAAGAATACATTATAGAAGGGGACACCTCATAAATGGTTTTCATTTTGTGAAAATGGAAATTATGAGGTGGCATTTGGAGAGAGTCTAAGCATGGATGAAGGCATGGCTCAATTCATTTTATATTCATTTGGGATTACTATTGAAGCATGGTGCATTATTTTTGAGAAAAATATTGCATGCCTCAATTAGTTTTTCCATGAGCCATATATTTTTCTGTATGCTTGATTTTTTCATTATCACTCTCATCTTCTCTCTCCTCATTATCTCCTTCTTCTTCCTCTTGACCTAAACACTCACATGTGTTGTGATTCATAGGTCAAGAGACATAATAATCCACTACTTGATCTCTACATCATCTAAGTGATCATTTCTAGAACACTTGATTTCTTAGTTAACTCTTATGAAAAGTTTGTAGTTTGTTCTATAGATCTCGGGTGGATCATCTTGGATCTAGAGGTGACCGTAGACCGAGTTCTTCTCAACCATCGAAGGAGCCAAGGAGTCGCAGCGGAAAGAGACCCGAAGGACCGTTTCCTTGAGGTATAACCCCTATCATAGTAGATAAGATCTCTAGATAGGATTTCTAGTTATGGTTTAGCACAAGATCTAGTTTTAAAGTAGGTGTTGCATGCAAGAAAATTATTGTTTGCCACTTCCGCCTCCTCACAAGTGTTGTGAGGGTGTGCAACTGCTGGGTTCCTTAGGTCGCCGCTGGGTTTTGGGAGGCATCGAGCATGCCATTTTTTAAAAATTGGCGTGCTAAAGAACCCTAACCTAGAATCTAAACTAGAGAATTAGACGAACAAGCATGTAAACATCTTTACATCTAAGTGAACAAGGAATACAACCTTTGTAGACCGGTTCTTCACTTCAATAGCTCCGTGTAGTAGTCTCTTTGCTCCAAGTATTGATATCCCGGACTCTAGTGAGGCTCCACAAGGTGAAATGAACAAGCTTGCTTGAAGTCTTCGAGGCCGAAGATGATCTACGTCGAGGAGACACCAACTCAAGCTACCTCTTCACTAAGTGATAAACTAGTGAAGAAACAACCCGATCCAAATGGCTAGTAGAGAAGAGGTTGATGAAGTAGGAATTTTTCTCACTCTAGAAATAATTTTCTCACTATTTTTCTTCACCTTTCATGAATCTAGAAAGTTTGAGGAAGGAGATGAAGACGGCAGCCATGGAATGAAGCAAGTGAAGAATGAATCAAGTGGTGAGAATAGCATCCATGGATGAGTTAGTATCATATACTAACTCATGTAGAGACTAAACCATGGGTAAACAATAATGGTTGGGTTAATAAATATCTTCAAGTAAAACAAAATTAGTGGACTTGGTCAGTGGTTCCACAAGCTTCTACAAGTTTCAACCATGTGACAATTTCCAACTAATTTGATTTACATTAAATAAATAAAACCCTCATATTATTATAAGCATGGTGTGAGTCTCATACACCCATGTAGCATGTAGTATATAGCATGACACAAAAGATGTACATTAATATATATCACATATATACTAAGTGTACACTAGTGAGAAAAAGAAATGCTTAAGTAAGTTAATATTAGTTAATGTAAATTAATATATAAAATATATAATTATACATTAAATTATTAAATCAACACTTGATTTAATAATCCGGCTATATCACATACAACCAACTAATATCAAATGTATCAACTTACCGAATCAACACTTGATTCGACAACCCGGCTATATCACATATAACCGACCGATATCACATATCGCGAGAATAGAATACGGTATCACATACTCGTATTAATCTCGGTCCCGGACATATCACATATGTGCTCCTACTTCGTTTCGCTTGTGCTAGGAAACCTCTGTGTAGGACTCTAAATACTCGTCAATACGCCGGCAGTAGGTGGTGATCATATCAGTCACCAACAAGCCGCAAGCGGTCTGCTAAACGTAACGGCCACCCGGGTATTGAGAGATCAGAAGACCAACAAGCAAGTCTTCTCATACTCCTGTGAATCCATCAAGTAACACTACCGTACAGTCCGGTCTGTTCGTTTGATATGTCGCATATCACAGCCTGGAGGTGGTAAACGTCAGACCCCAATATCCCTGATAAGTCATGCCGATATGAGGCTCATAACGGTTCGAGAAACTACTGATAACACTTACCAGTAGATCTCAGCAACCCTGACCAGGGATTTTCTGTTATGGACAATCAAGCAAAGCGCAACATCAACACCCAATACCGGGAGAGACAAAATCCCCTCCTATCGCTCATTGCCTCCATGTGACTCGGGACTATGCCCAAAAACTGCCGTTTTGCACGATCTCTTGAACGTGGTAAGGTGGAAATCAAAGCACAGTGGGAATCACACATGACTTTATGACGATCTCGGGTCAACAGACTAACCTGTACCAGTGTCACCAGAGAACTGCTATCTAATGATAGGTATAATACTATCTAGGAGTTCTCGGCGAGTCTGTCCAGTGTACCCAGTCTCCACTGAGCACCCGTATACCTTCTCTGAAGTCAAACACCAATGGATGTGGGATCATCCATCGCCTATCATATAGGTCGAGAAGCGTATACGCTAGTCTACTCTGGAATATCGATGCCCCGTCTCGATACTCCCACGACTAGGAATATTTGAAGGATGTACTTACTGACTACCTCTGCCCCACCAGTATGATCTGCATCATAATCCTGGTAGTCAAGTATTCATCCTAAGGGCTTTATCAACATGTAATAGAGAGACAACAAGTGTATATGTTAAGATAATGAGCAACCAGATAACATACTATCATGTCGAGCAAGAAAGTCCTCCCTATATATGTCCAAGCATCCACTATAATATACATCACATGCACAATAATGGCCTCTAGGGCATACATATAACTAACAATCTCCCACTTGCACTAAGGCCATTTGTTGTAGTATCTCATACCCAACGCCACATAAAAGTCTCTCTAGGGAAAGGCCTCTAAGAGTGGATCCGCCGTGTTATCCTTCGTGTCAACTCTCCTTACCTCGATCCTTTGGAGATCAACCATCTCCCTGATTAGGTGATACTGTCCTCAGAATATGTCTGGATCGCTGATAGGACCGGCGTTTCTAGGCTAAAGCCACAACTCCATTGATTGTCACAATAACAGTTGTTGGACGCTCAACGGTAGGAACCATGTTCATCTCATGAACAAGAATTATCCAGACATCCACATTGGTAGCATCGTTGGTAGCGATCTATTCAGCCTTTATCGTCTAGTTTGCCACGGTATCTAGCTTGGAACTCTTCCAATATACCGTCCCTCCACTGAGGGTAAAGATAAAGCCCGAGACCGACATTCAGTCGACCTTATCACTCTGGAAGCTAGAATTGGTAAAGGACTCCCACTGGAGTTCACCGTTACCAAATACCAATAACATTTCTTTAGTGCTTTTCAAGTACTTAAGAATGTCCAACACAGCTATCCAGTGATTCTCCCAAGATCCGATTGATTCCTGATCACCACACCTAGTGAGCTACATCTGGTCTGGTACATAACATCGCATACATGATAGAGCCTACTGCCGAAGCATAGGTTATCCTTTGCACACGAGCTCTCTCCAAATTAGTCTTGGAAGACATCTTTTTGGAGAGAGTGATTCTTGAGTAAGTGGGCGAACCACCATGCTTAGAATCTTCCATACTAAACCCCTTTGGTATGGTGTTAATGTACCTAGATTTGGGACACTCCCAACATCCACTTAGATCTATCACCATAGATCATAATCCACAAGATGTAGTAGGTATCATCAAGATCTTCCATAGAGAATCCTCGTGATAAGTGGAGCTTGACCGAGTGTAGCATAGGAAACCATTTCCTGTCAAGAGTATGTCATCTACGTACAATACGTAGAAGACAGCCTTACTCTCTACAACCTTCTTGTATATACAAGGTTCATCTACCTTTTTGATGAAGTCAAACTCTTTGATTGCCATATCAAAACATATGTTCCAACTCCGCGATGCGTGCTCTAATCCTGATGGACTTAAGCATAGCCACTAGAGAAAAGGTTTCATCATAAACCACACATCGTTATTGACTAAAACCTTTTACTACAAGTCTAGCCTTGAAAGTCTTAAATTTTCCATCCATACCAAGAATCTTCTCAAGATCCATTTGATCCCAATGGGTTTTACCCCTTCAGGTGCACATTCAAAGTCATACTTTGTTGGTGTACATGGATTCCATCTTTGATTGCATAGCATCCGGCCATTTCACAGAGTCCCACTCGTGATGTCCTGCCTAAACCTGGTTGGGTCATCATCTACCATGATGTAATCCTCGCTCCCACCGTTATCGAAGAAACCGTAGTATCTCTCAGGTGGACGAGGAACCCTACCCGATTTGCGGAGAGGCCGAGGTTCGTCGGAGACTATTGAATCCTTTGGTTCACCAAATCATCAGCTGTTAATTTGTCCAGCTGGAACTCCTTCCAGTTCTACCTCATGACCACTAATTTCTTCATAAGAAATTCCTTTTCTAAAAATGATGGCATGCTGAGAAACAAAACACCTTTTGGTCCTCAGTGTGGTAGAAGATATTCCCTCGCAAATGTTTGGGATATCCAACAAACTTATAGAACTGACGTTGCCTCGAGTTTGTCCGGATTTTGCTTTTCAACATAGGCCGGACAACCCCATATCTTAACCCATTTAATACATGGCCTCTTCCCATTCCATATCTCATATGTACTGGTAGGCACTGATTTGGATGGAACCCCATTCAATAGGTATGCAACTTCTCAAGTGCATAACTCCAAAAAGGAAATAGGATGCTAGGCACGCGCACAAGGGTCTACGAGGCATCAACCATGCCCGATTAAAAAAATAGCCGTGCCGAACAACCTAAAGCCGGATCTTTAAACTAGAGTTTAGGCGAAAACTAACATGTTAAACAGTTTAACACTATGTGAAAGGGATTACAACCTTTGTAGATCCGGTCCTTCACTTCATTAGCTCCGTGTAGATGTCCCCATCACTGCGATCATGAACTTCGGACTCTAGAGAAGCTTCACAAGAAGAACGAACGTGCTTGCTTCGATGACTTCGAGGCCGAAAATGGTCTACGTCGGGGAGACACTAACTCAAGCTATTCCTTCACTAGGTCATGAACTTTGTGAAGAGAACACACTCTACTACATGGAAAGTGGTAGAGGATGAAGAAGTAGGAAGTGGGCTCACTTTAGAATTGATTTTCTCACACTTTTTCTCATGGCACCATTGGAGCTAGTAAGCTTTTCATGGAGCTTGATGAAGAAGAAGAAGTGTATAATTCATCCAAATAAAAACTTGTCCAATGAATTATTGCACCATGGTTGAGTTAAGCTCTCATGCTTAACTCATGTAGAGAATTAACCAAAGTATGAGGTTAAGGGTTGGGTTAACTAATATCCTAAGGAATGACAAAAGAGTTGACTTTGTCAATGTTGCATACAAGCTTGATAACATTGACTAAAGTCTCCTCTCTTTTGTTATTCTTAAGGAAATAAGTAAACCCTAATTTAACCTAAACTTGAATAAGTCTCATACACCCATCTTGTATGTATCATCAAGCATGATACAAACATGTACACTTGCATATATCACATATAAACAATGTGCACAATCTAGTGAGAAAATAAATCATAAGTGATCTAATACTAGTTAATGTAATGTAATATATCAAATATATAATTATACATTAAATTATTAAATCAACTCTTGATTTAATAACCCGGCTATAACCGACTAATATCATGTGTAACAACTTATCGAATCAACACTTGATCCGATAACCCGGCTATATCGCATACAACCGATCAATGTCATGAATCGCGAGAATAGAATACGGTATCTCATATCGTATTAATCTCGGTCCCGCACATATCTCATATGTGCTCCTACTCCGTTTCGCTTGAGCCAGGAAACCCCTGTGTAGGACTCTAAAGACTCGTCAATACGCCGGCAGTAGGTGATGATCATATCAAAACACCCACAAGCCGCAAGCGGTCTGCTAAACGTAACGGCCACCCGGGTATTGAGCGATCAG
This sequence comes from Agapanthus africanus, assembly GCA_030015575.1. Lineage (NCBI taxonomy): Eukaryota > Viridiplantae > Streptophyta > Magnoliopsida > Asparagales > Amaryllidaceae > Agapanthus > Agapanthus africanus. The sequence continues at coordinate 218,583,811 of JASDDO010000006.1, forward strand.
AAGATCAACAAGCAAGCCCGCTAGTTCTCCTGCGAATCCAATCAGTAACACTCCCGTACAGTCCGGTCTCGTCGTCTAATATGTCGCATATCTCGTCTAGGGGTGATAAACGTCAGACCCCAGTAGCTCGATAAGTTGTGTTAATATGAGGTCTATAACAGTTCGAGAAACTACTGATAACACTTACCAGTAAATCTCAGCAATCCTGTCCAGGGATTTCCGGTTATAGCCAATCGAACATAGCACAACATCAACTCCCTATACCGGGAGAGATGAATCCCTCCTATCGCTCATTGCCTCCATGTGATTCGGGACTGTACCCAAAAGCCACCTTTTTGCACGCCCTCTTGGACATGGTATGATGGAAATCAAAGCACAGTGGGAATCACACAAGACTCTATGACGATCTCGGGTCAACAGACTACTCTGTACCAGTGTCACCGGAGAACTGCCATCTAACGTGAGGTATAATACCATCTGGGAGTTCTCGGCGAGTCCGTCCAGTGTACCCAGTCTCCACTGAGCACCCGTACACCATCCTTAATGTCAAACACCGATGGATATGGGATCATCCATCGCCCATCATATGGGTCAAGATGCGTATACGCTAGTCTACTCTGGTGTATCGATGCCCTGTCTCGATACACCCTCGATTAGGAACAGTTATAGGATGTACTCGTCGACTACCGTGGCCCCACTAGTATGATCTCATCATAATCCCAGTAGTCGAGTACATATCCTAAGGGCTTTATCAACATGTAACATAGAGACAATCAGAGTACATGTTAAGATAAAGTACAACCAGATAGCATAATATCATGTCGAGCAAGAAAGTCCTCCCTATATATGTCCAAGCATCCATTACAATATACATCGTATGTACAGTAATGGCCTCTAGGGCATACATATAACTAACAATCTCCCACTTGCACTAGGGCCATCTGTTGTGGTATCATATACCCAACAATTAGCTGCGGTTGAAGTATCTCATACTCAACCATTCCATAAAAGTCTCTACTGGGAAAAAGGCCTTTGTGAGTGGATCCGCGCTGTTGTCCTCTGTGTCTACTCTCCTAACCTCGATCTCCCTGGAGATCAACCATCTCCATGATCACGTGATACTGCCTAAGAATTATATCTGGATTTCTGATGGGACGGTAGTTCCTTGGCTAAAGCCACAACTCTATAGTAGGAACGAATTTCATCTCATGAACTTAAATATATCCAGACTGCCTCTTTGGTAGAATCCTTGGTAACGATGTATCTTTCCTTTAATCGTCTAGTAAGTCACGGTATCTAGCTTGGAACTCTTCCAACATACAGTCCCTCCACTGAGGGTATAGACAATGCCTGCGACTGACATTCAGTCGTCCTTATCACCCTGAAACATTTCCAGTGATTCTCCCCATGATCGATTGATACCATCTCACTACATCTAGTGAGAATCCTAACATCCAATTAGATCTATCTCATAGATCCAAATCCCAGGATTTAGGTGGTATCATTTTTATCCTATATGGAGAATCCTTGTGATAAGCGGAGATTGATCGAGCGTAGCATAGGAAACTTCTTCCCTATCAAGAGTATGTCATCCATGTACTCTACGAGGATCACCACCATACTCCCTACTACCTTTTTGTATATACAAGGTTCATCTACCATTTTGATGAAGTCAAACTCTTTGACTACTACATCAAAACAGACGTTCCAACTCCGCGATGCCTGCTTTATCACATAAAACATCTTGCACACGTTTCCGCTGCTCCCACTGTCTACGAAGCCCGCTGGCTGTGTACTTATAGATGCTATCTTCTAAAACGTCATTTAGAAAAGCAGTCGTGACACCTAACCACCAGATATCGTAGTCATGGTAGGTAGCCATGGCAAGTAGGATCTGGATGGACTTAAGCATAGCTTTGAAAGTCTCAACTTTTCCATGTACACCAAGTAATCTTCTCAAGATATACTTGATCCTGATTGGGATTTAACCCTTCAGATAAAGCAACCAAAGTCCATACTTTGTTGGTGTATAAGGATTCCATCTCAGATAGCTAAGCATCCAGCCATTCTTACAGAGTCTCACTCCTGATGGCCAGCTCGAAACTAGTTGGGTCCTCATCTCATGATGCAATCCTCGCTCCCACTGTCATAGAGAAACCGAAGTATTTCTCAGGTGGGTGAGGAACCCTACTAGATCGGCGGAGAGGCTGAGGTTCGTTGGTTACTATTGAATCCTTTGGTTCTGCCAAATCATCTCCTTTAGTTTGTATAGCTGGAACCTTTCCAGTTCTACATAACAGACCTTGCCTCGAGCTTGTCCGGATTTTGCTTTTAGACATAGTCCGGACAACCCCAAATCTTAACAAACTTAAGATATGGGCTCTTCCCTTTCCATATCACATATGAAGTGGTAGGCAACTGATTTGATTTGATCCCTATTCAATAGGTATGCAGCTTCTCAAGTGCATAACTCCCAAAAGGAAATAGGAAAACTCAGTAGTACTCATCATAGAGCACACCATATCACATAGGGTGTTATTGCTCCATCCCGATACACCGACGTGCTGTGGTGTATACGGAGGAGTAATGCTGAGAGAGAATCTCATTCTCCTTTAGAATAGTCCAGGAATTCCGTGCTCAAGTATTCTCCTCCTTGATCACATCAAAGGACATAATACTTTTACCCGTATTTTGGTTCTCTACTTCTAACTTACATTCTGTGAATATCTCAAAAGGTTCGGACTTGTGTTTCAACAGAAACATATGTCTGAATCTTGGGAGATCATCAGAGAATGTAATGAAGTACAAAGAACCGGTCTTGGCATGTGTAGAAGGGGGACCATCATACATCATCATGTATCAATCCCAAGAGTTCACTAACCCTTTCTCTGTTTCCAATAAACGGAGCTGTGGTCATCTTATCTCTGTGACATGACCGACAAGTTTCATAAGATGTAAATTTAAACTAATTTAAATATGCATCTAAATGTAACTTGGCTAGTCGGGTCGCTTTGATATGACCTAGTCTACAATACCTCAAGAAGGATTCGTTCATTTCTGAGCTCTTCCTCTCGTGTGTGTTCTGTATACTAAGAATTGTAGTTTGATTTAGAACGTCAATGCTTTTAGATAACGTGCCTGAACCGATCAACTCTTGATATAGGAAATGTTCAAAACATTATCCAACAATACAAAATTATATCCTTTCTTTACTAATAAAGAGACTGATATGATGTTGTATATCAGGTTCGGCATCTAATAACATTTGTTCAGAATCAATGTATTCTGGTAATACAGGGTGATAGTGACCAACAGACTTGGCTGCAACACTTGCACCGTTTTCTGTCTCATGAAACTTATCACCCGTTCTCAGTTCTCTACCTTTCTGTAGCCCATGTAACATATTACATATGCGGGATCCTGATCCGGTATCTCATACCCAGGACGTAAAGGATACTGAGAAACAGTTCTCTGTAATGAACACACCCGAAGAAGATGCATCAGCATGCACTTTCTTCGTTTGGGCGGCACGGGAAATCTGGTATTCCCTAATTTCCTGCTCTGTCTTATAACAATTATAAGTTGGAGCGGGACCAACGTTCCCCAGCTCAGTATAACAAGCGGGTTCGGTCAATACATCCGTTTTATTATCTTGATTAAGACGTGATATGGTCGCTATCTGGAGAGAGAGAGAAGAAAACACTCAGCGTATGCTCTTGCAAGATTAGATTGGTTATCTAATATATCTAATCAGGATGTCTCCCACTGTTTTAATCAAATCTTCCTTCAAACCCTAAAAGGAAAGACTAGCCGGGATTAATTACACGCTACAAGTTCGCCAATCTTTCAGCCAGGCCAGTGTCGGTACTTTGAGGGAGGTTCCCCGTGCTTTCGCACGGACCTAATTAAAGTAAATCTCGTTTTCCCAGAGGCGTAACCCCGTTAACACCTTTCTAGACACCTACTTGATCGGCTAATTGTAATGTGTAAAACTCTCCCAGGAGTAACTCTTACTCCCAGCGCGTATCGGGATCCAACTATCTCATAGAAGGTATGCAATCTCATTGCAAATTTCAACATTTGAAATTCCCAATAATATTTTGCCCCTAGCGTCCTATGACCTTGACGAATGCCAACAAACCATAGGCTACTAGTCAAGTTCAACCCGTCATTTCTCGATTGAATTAAACCCACACGCACGACCCTTGACGAATGCCAACAAAGTCGCACGACTACCCTAACTCAATCTGCATCATATGCATAAGCAGATAAGCATAAATAGCTACCGCACATTACGCCTTGACGAAAGCCAACAAACGTAGCACGAATACTATGAAGTACTTATCTGAAATGACGGAGGGCTACGCCAGGTTTTTAAGAAAACCTTTTGCGTAATGAACTTGATATCGTTGTAGAATCGAGTGATTTTAAATGGAGTGTTTTTGAGGCTTTTCTAGTTTTTCTAAAGGGGTCACTCCCGGTGAAGGGATCGTCGGCCCTTTCCTCATCGAATAAGGTGCAGGATATTTCACAAATATCGCTATGCAAATAAAGAATTATAGAAGCAATCAAAAGACAAACCGAGTCTGTAGCATCTGCTAGTTTCACTAAAGAGGTCATTCCCGGTGAAGGGATCTCGGCTCTTTCCTTATCGAATAAGGTGCTGGATGTTCTTCAAGGAACACCGCTATGCAAAGCAAGAACTAGAGCTACCAGTTTTTAAACAAGTTTCTACAACATCTTTAGGTTTCTTTTATTTTCATTAATCTCATTAATGAAGTCCCATTTTATAATGCTTCACAAGCATCACATTTGAAATGAAATCTGCAATATAACATATATCTCATATATATAATATAAACATTCGTCTCAGGCAGTAATATGATCTCATCACAGAACATTGCAGCAGAAGAACATATATGAAATATTGGATATACTAGGATGTTCGTGTTTTCAATACGAGCCTGTATAAAACACGGATTCCACGTTCGTGATGAATAGCCAAACCCACATCCCTAGACCCATACGAGAGAGGCAAGCAACTCTGCCAATTCTAGGGTTAGGAGACCCGGTCTCGACTCCTCGAGATGGTCTCCCACTGGACCCTACAACTCGGTTACTTGTGCTCCCCGCCTTGGGTCTACCTAATACGGTAAAGTAAATAATATACAATGGTGACATCATCCTCACCCTGGAAGTGCCCCAATAAAAGAATATTAAATACAAATGAATTTTACATGAATGAAAAATAAAAAACTCTCATCTCACATAAAACCCCCGGCTATTCAAAACACGACGATCCAATATAATATATCACAGCAACACATAATATCTCATATCATCAACGTAAGCAAGTATGCGTATCCCGATTGTCGTTGATGTATAGCAACGAAGCCGGCGATACACCACATACTACGCTTACGGTCACAGAAAAGAAAGTGTAAAACTACAACAGTTGGAATCCGCAACCTCCTTAGACATCGCATGCCTAACCAAATGAATTCCTTAGACATCGCATGCCTAACAATTATAAACCCTGCATTTTAGTCTCATTATCGAAAACTCTTTTCAATATCAAGTCGGGCAATTCAACAAGATTCCAGACTTCCTGATCGAATGCTCGTCGCAAACTTTAGTAGAAGGCCGCACCCCCGGATGCCGTCGATGAAGTGCACTAAGGCGGAACACCGCTGCCGCGAGCACCCGAACGGATGCTTTTGGCGACGGGGTTCTCCTACAGTCACTTGGTCGGGGCTATGGGGCGTGGCTGTCTGTTAAGTTTACCCGGCGAGTATCCGCGTACGCTACGTGATTGCGACGGACTTTTGATCACATCAAAATTTCGTGGCAACCGATCATCTGAGACTAAACTGCTAGATTTATAACATTCAAATTAGTTATCTCATAACTACCTGTGGATTCCAATTATTGTATCACATTCTAGATAAGTAGACAATGTTAAACTTTCCGATCGAATAATCAAACACCTAAGATTTTCCCAATATATCTTAACACTTGAAATCAGTTTAAAAACATCCATCACATGCCACAGTACTAATGGTCCAGCCGTAGAAGGGTCAAGCCAACGCCTCACATGTGGCACGCCGTACTACCCCAAACCCTAAGGTTTTGAGGCAGTTCAAGATGGTCACATAATCGAGTTAAGGTTTGTTGTCTTCTAGAGGGTCCACCGCGTTACTTGCACGACTTAGAACATTCTTAAACTCGAGGAAAAATCCAACTTTTGAAAAAATTTCCGACAGGGGAAAAGTGAGTTATTGATATCCGTTCGAACTTTTTAACAGTTTCTAAAAATTACCCGGACAAACTAAACAAAGTTAAATTATCCGATCGAATCAACGAGTCCCCAATACAACCCTAGAAAACTCAACACTTTAGTGGAATTAAAAAATTCCCTGAAACAAATGACAAGAAAGGACCTAAGAATAAATATATGAAGTTCCAGGGACTAATTCACAATTTTGGCCGCGGAACCGCCGCCAAAACCTTGGTTTGGCCGCGGTTCCGCGGTCATATGAACGAATTAGTGGGCCGTACTTCACAGTAATTCTTAGTTTTTCCTGTTTATTTTTATGAGCATTTTTAATTCATAAAAAATCACATTTTTGGAAAATGTCCAGAGAAGGGTTCGTGTCGGGGTTTCCGGGTTCGATCGGACTTTAAACTTCGCTCAGACTTCGCCTAAAGCTCTAGCTTGGCTCTGATACCACTGTAGGGATGCTAGGCACGCGCACAAGGGTCTACGAGGTACAACCATGCCCGATTAAAAAATTAGCCGTGCCGAACAACCCAAAGCCGGATCTTTAAACTAGAGTTTAGGCGAAAACTAACATGTTAAACAGTTTAACACTAAGTGAAAGGGATTACAACCTTTGTAGATCCGGTCCTTCACTTCATTAGCTCCGTGTAGATGTCCCCATCGCTGCGATCGTGAAATCCGGACACTAGAGAAGCTTCACAAGAAGAACGAACGTGCTTGCTTCGATGACTTCGAGGCCGAAGATGGTCTACGTCGGGGAGACACTAACTCAAGCTATTCCTTCACCAGGTCATGAACTTTGTGAAGAGAACACACTCTACTATATGGCAAGTGGTAGAGGATGAAGAAGTAGGAAGTGGGCTCACTTTAGAATTGATTTTCTCACACTTTTTCTCATGGCACCATTGGAGATAGTAAGCTCTTCATGGAGCTTGATGAAGAAGAAGAAGTGAATAATTCATCCAAATGAAAACTTGTCCAATGAATTATTGCACCATGGTTGAGTTAAGCTCTCATGCTTAACTCATGTAGAGAATTAACCAAAGTATGAGGTTAAGGGTTGGGTTAACTAATATCCTAAGGAATGACAAAAGAGTTGACTTTGTCAATGTTGCATACAAGCTTGATAACATTGACTAAAGTCTCCTCTCTTTTGTTATTCTTAAGGAAATAAGTAAACCCTAATTTAACCTAAACTTGATATAAGTCTCATACACCCATCTTGTATGTATCATCAAGCATGATACAAACATGTACACTTGCATATATCACATATAAACAATGTGCACAATCTAGTGAGAAAATAAATCATAAGTGAGCTAATACTAGTTAATGTAATGTAATATATCAAATATATAATTATACATTAAATTATTAAATCAACTCTTGATTTAATAACCCGGCTATAACTGACTAATATCATGTGTAACAACTTATCGAATCAACACTTGATCCGATAACCCGGCTATATCGCATACAACCGATCGATGTCATGAATCGCGAGAATAGAATACGGTATCTCATATCGTATTAATCTCGGTCCCGCACATATCTCATATGTGCTCCTACTCCGTTTCGCTTGAGCCAGGAAACCCCTGTGTAGGACTCTAAAGACTCGTCAATACGCCGGCAGTAGGTGATGATCATATCAAAACACCCACAAGCCGCAAGCGGTCTGCTAAACGTAACGGCAACCCGGGTATTGAGCGATCAGAAGATCAACAAGCAAGCCCGCTAGTTCTCCTCCGAATCCAATCAGTAACACTCCCGTACAGTCCGGTCTTGTCGTCTAATATGTCGCATATCTCGCCTAGGGGTGGTAAACGTCAGACCCCAGTAGCTCGATAAGTCGTGTCGATATGAGGTCTATAACAGTTCGAGAAACTACTGATAACACTTACCAGTAAATCTCAGCAACCCTGGCCAGGGATTTCCGGTTATAGCCAATCGAACACAGCACAACATCAACTCCCTATACCGGGAGAGATGAATCCCCTTTTATCGCTCATTGCCTCCATGTGATTCGGGACTGTACCCAAAAGCCACCTTTTTGCACGCCCTCTTGGACGTGGTATGATGGAAATCAAAGCACAGTGGGAATCACACAAGACTCTATGACGATCTAGGGTCAACAGACTACTCTGTACCAGTGTCACCGGAGAACTGCCATCTGACGTGAGGTATAATACCATCTGGGAGTTCTCGGCGAGTCCGTCCAGTGTACCCAGTCTCCACTGAGCACCCGTACACCATCCTTGATGTCAAACACCGATAAATATGGGATCATCCACCGCCCATCATATGGGTCAAGATGCGTATACGCTAGTCTACTCTGGTGTATCGATGCCCTGTCTCGATACACCCTCGACTAGGAATAGTTATAGGATATACTCGTCGACTACCGTGGCCCCACTAGTATGATCTCATCATAATCCCAGTAGTCGAGTACATATCCTAAGGGCTTTATCAGCATGTAACATAGAGACAATCAGAGTACATGTTAAGATAAAGTACAACCAGATAGCATAATATCATGTCGAGTAAGAAAGTTCTCCCTATATATGTCCAAGCATCCATTACAATATACATCGTATGTACAGTAATGGCCTCTGGGGCATACATATAACTAACACAGATTCTCGTATTCATCCTTATGTAACTTAGCTAGTCGTGTTGCATTGATATGACCTAGTCTATAATACCACAAGAAGGATTCGTTCATTTCTGAACTACTCCTCTTGTGTGTGTTCTATATACTTTGAACTGTGGTTTGATTTAGAACGTATATGCTATTATATAACGTGCTTGATCCAATCAACTCTTGATTCAGGAAAATATTCACAACATTATCCTCCAATACATAATTATATCCTTCTTTAACTTAATAAAGAATCTAATGTAATGTTGTATATCAGGTTCGGTATGTCATAGCACTCATTCAGAATCAATGTATTTACCATTTGGTAATACAAGGTGATATTTGCCAACTAATTTGGCTGCGACAATTGCACTATTCTCTAACACTTAGAGACATATCACCCAATCCCAGTTCTCTACCTATCTGTAGCCCATGTAAAAGATTACATATGTGGGATCCTAATCCGGTATCTCATACCTAGGACGTAGAGGATACTGAGAAACAGTTCTTGGTAATGAACACACCCGAAGAATATGCATCAACATGCTTATTTCTCGATTGGGTCGCGCAAGAATCCGGATATTCCCCTATTTCCTACTCGGACTTATAACAATTATAAGTAGGAGCGGAACCAACGTTCCCTAGCTCAGTATAATAAGCAGGTTCAGTCAATGCATCCATATTATTATCTTGATTAAGGCGTGACATGGTCGCTATCAGGAGAGAGAGAGAGAGAAGAAAACACTCAGTGTATGCTTTTGCAAGATCAGATTGGTTATTATTTTATCTAATCAGGATGGCTCTCACTGTTTTTATCAAATCTTCCTTCAAACCCTAAAAGGTAAGCCTAGCCGGGATTAATTACACCCTACAAGTTCGCCAATCTTTCGGCCAGGCCAGTGTCGGTACTTTGAGGGAGGTTTCCCGTGCTTTCGCATGGACCTAATTAAAATAAACCTTGTTTTCCCAGGGGCGCAACCCCGTTAACACCTTTCTAGACACCTACTTGATCGGCTAATTGTAATGTGCAAAACTCTCTCAGGAATAACTCTTACTCGCAGTGGGTATCGGGATCCAACTATCTCATAGAAGGTATGCAATCTCATTGCAAATTTCAACACTTAAAATTCCCGATAATATTTTACCCCTAGCTTCTTATGACCTTGACGAAGGCCAACAAAGTATAGGCCGCTAGTCAAGTTCAACCTGTACATTTCATGATTGAATTAAACCTACCCACACGACCCTTGAAGAAAGCCAACAAAGTCGCACGACTACCCTAATCCAATACCAGTGTCACCAGAAGGCTACGGCAGGTTTTTAAGAAAACCTTTTGCGTAATGAACTTGATATCGTTGTAGAATCGAGTGATTTTGAAAAGGAGTGTTTTTGAGCCTTTTTGCTAGTTTTACTAAAAAGGTCACTCCCGGTGAAGGGATCTCAGCTCTTTCCTCATCGAATGAGGTACTGGATATTTCACAAATACCACTATGCAAAGCACGAACTAAAAAAGCAATCAAAAGACAAAACTGAATGGGTTGTAGCATCTGCCAGTTTTGCTAAAGAGGTCACTCCCGGTGAAGGGATCTCGGCTCTTTCCTTATCGAATACGGTGTTGTATATTCTATAAGGAATACCACTATGCAAAGAAAGAACTAGAGCTACCAGTTTTTAAAACAAGATTCTGCAACATCTTTAGGTTTCTTTTATTTCATTAATCTCATTAATGAAGTCCCATCAATTATTCTTCCTAAGCATCACAGAAGAAACGAAAGCAATCAATATTTATTATATATCATATATATAATATAGGCATTCGTCTCAGAATATCAAGTGATCACATCACAGAATATCAGCAGCAGAAGAACACATATGAAATATTGGATATACTAGGAATTCCGTGTTTTAAATTAAGCCTGTAAAAAACGTGGATTCCACGGCCGCGATGAATAGCTAAACCCATATCCCTAGACCCCTACGATAGCGGCAAGCAACCCTTCCAATTCTAGAGTTAAGAGACCCGGTCTCGACTCCTCGAGATGGTCTCCCACTGGACTCTAGAACCCGGTTACTTGTGCTCCCCTCCTTGGGTCTATCCTAGTGCGGAAAGTAAATAATATACATCAATGGTGACATCATCCTCAACCCGGAAGTGCCCCAATAAAAGAATATTACATACAAGCCTTTACATGAATGAAAATGAAAAACTCTCATCTCACATAAAACCCCCCAGCTATTCAAAACACGACGATCCAATATAACATATTGCAGCGACACATAATATCACATGTCATCAACGTAAGTAAATATGCGTATCCCAATTGTCGTTGACATATAACAACGAAACCGGCGATACACCGCATATTACACTTACGGTCGCAGAAAAGAAAGTGAAAAACTACAACAATTGGAATCCGCAACCACCTTAGATATCATAAACCCAATGTATCACATACTTAGGATTTCATGCCTAACCAAATGAATTCCTTAGACATCACATGCCTAACGATTATAAACCCCGTATTTTAGTCTCGATATTGAAAACACTTTTCAATAACCAGTTGGGTAATTCAACAAGATTCCCGACAACTAGATCGAATGCTCGTCGGAAACTTTAGTAGACGGCCGCACTCCCGATGCCGTCGACGAAGTGCACTTAGGCGGAACACCGCGGCCGCGAGCACCCGAACGGATGCTTTTGGCAACGGGGTTCTCCTACAGTCACTTGGTTGGGGCTATGGGGCGTGGCTATCTAGTAAGGTTACCCGGCGAGTATCCGCGTACACTACGTGATTGCGACGGACTTTTGATCCACATCAAAATTCTGTGGCAACCGATCAAATGAGACTGAATTGCTAGATTTATAAAATTCAAATTAGTTTTCACAAAACTAAATATTGTGGATTCCAAGTATTGTATCACAATCACATATAACTAGACGATATTAAAATTTTCGATCGAATAAACAAACACCCAAAATTTCTTAAAGAGCTCAACACTTGAGCGGGGTTTAAAAAGTACCCAGAACACGCCATAGCACCTATGGACCAACCGTAGAAGGGTCAATCCTTGCCTCACCTATGGCACCGCGGAACTACCACAAACCCTTGGGTTTGGTGGCGGTTCCGACGGTCACAGAATCGAGTTAGGGTTTCGTTCTTCTAGAGGGTCCACAGAATCACCTGCATGATTTTCTGAAGATTTCAAACTTTGAAAAATCCAACTCTTGGTAAATTTCCAACGAGGAAAAAATTGGGTATTTGATATTTGTTCGAAATTTTTAACGCCGTCTAATTAACCCAAAAGAATGATAGAATTACGACTACGAAACACTCCGAATTGTCTTTACAGAAAGGTAACATCTCATGCAATTTCAGCAAAAATAAGCAACACCTGAAACACCAAAACCCAGAAACTGGAACACAGGAAAAATTTGAACCCAAAACTACCCAGTGGGACCGGCCATGCCGGAATTTCATGCTATGTGGCCAACCATTTTCTGGAGAGAGGGGTTCCATTTTCTTCTGTGTTCATGTTACATCACATGTAACATTCTGCAGTTGCTTAAAAATAATTTAGATAACTTAAAAATTTCGACAGAAACCGTGTTTTTGTATCGGGTGTTTCGGAGTTGTTTCGGGTTCGTAATACTAAAAACATCGTCTAATTCTCTAGCATGGCTCTGATACCACTTCAGGATTCCCTGAGTCGCCGCTGGGTTTTGGGAGGCATCGACCATGCCATTTTTTAAAAATTGGCGCGCTAAAGAACCCTAACCTAGAATCTAAACTAGAGAATTAGACGAACAAGCATGTAAACATCTTTACATCTAAGTGAACAAGGAATACAACCTTTGTAGACCGGTCCTTCACTTCAATAGCTCCGTGTAGTAGTCCCTTCGCTCCAAGTAGTGATCTCCCGGACTCTAATGAGGCTCCACAAGGTGAAATGAACAAGCTTGCTTGAAGTATTCGAGGCCGAAGATAATCTATGTCGAGGAGACACTAACTCAAGCTACCTCTTCACTAAGTGATGAAATTGGTGAAGAAACAACCCAATCTAAATGGCTAGTAGAGAAGAGGTTGATGAAGTAGGAATTTTGCTTACTTTAGAAATAATTTTCTCACTATTTTTCTTCATCTCCCATTGACCTAGAGAGCTAAGCTCTTGATGAAGAAGAAGATGAAGAGAGAAGAGAATGAAACTCATGAATTGAGAATAGCAACCATGGGTGAGTTAGTGTCATACACTAACTCATGTAGAGAATAAACCATGGCTAACAATAATAGTTAGGTTAATAAATATCTATAAGTAAAACAAAATTAGCGGACTTGGTCAATGGTTCCTCAAGCTTCCGCAAGATTCAACCATGTGACTTAATTCCAACTAATTTGATTTATTTTAAATAAATAAAACCTTATCATTATTATAAGCATGGTGTGAGTCTCATACACCCATGTAGCATGTGGCATCAAGCATGACACAAAATAATGTACATTAATATATATCACATATATACCAAGTGTACACTGGTGACAAAAAGAATTCTTAAGTGAGCTAATATTAGTTAATGTAAATTAATATATCAAATATATAATTATAAATTAAATTATTAAATTAACACTTTATTTAATAATCCGGCTATATCACATACAACCGACTAATATCAAATGTATCAACTTATCGAATCAACACTTGATTCGACAGCCCGGCCATATCATATATAACCGACCGATATCACATATCGCGAGAATAGAATACGGTATCACATACTCGTATTAATCTCGGTCCCACACATATCACATATGTGCTCCTACTTCATTTTGCTCGAGCCAGGAAACCTTTGTATAGAACTCTAAAGACTCGCTAATACGCCGGCAGTAGGTGGTGATCATATCAGTCACCCACAAGCCGCAAGCGGTCTGCTAAACGTAACGGCCACCCGGGTATTGAGTGATCAGAAGACCAACAAAAAAGCCTGCTCATACTCGTGCGAATCCATCAAGTAACACTGCCGTACAGTCCGGTCTTTTTGTTTGATATGTCGCATATCACAGCCTGGGGGTGGTAAATGTCAGACCTCAATAGCCCTGATAAGTCATGCCGATATGAGGCTCATAATGGTTCGAGAAACTACTGATAACAATTACCAGTAGATCTCAGCAACCCTAGCCAGGGATTTCCTGTTATGGCCAATCAAGCATAGCGCAACATCAACCCCCAATACCCGGAGAGACGAAATCCCCTCCTATCGCTCATTGCCTCCATGTGACTCGGGACTTACCTAAAAACCACCGTTTTTCAAGATCTCTTGAACATGGTAAGGTGGAAATCAAAGCACGGTGGGAATCATACAAGACTCTATGAGGATCTCGGGTCGACAGATTAACCTATACCAGTGTCACCAGAGAACTACTATATGACGATAGGTATAATACCATTTAGGAGTTCTCGGCGAGTTCGTCCTGTGTACCCAATCTCCACTGAGCACCCGTATACCTTCTCTGATGTCAAACACCAATGGATGTGGGATCATCCATCGTTCATCATATGGGTCGAGAAGCGTATACGCTAGTCTACTATGGAATATCGATGCCCCGTCTCGATACTCCCATGACTAGGATCATTTGAAGGATGTACTTACCGACTACCTCTTCCCCACAAGTATGATCTGCATCATAATCCTAGTAGTCAAGTACTCATCCTAAGGGCTTTATCAACATGTAATAGAGAGACAACAAATGTACATGTTAAGATAAAGAGTAACCAGATAGCATACTATCATGTCGAGCAAGAAATTCCTCCCTATATATGTCCAAGCATCCACTATAATATACATCACATGTATAATAATGGCCTCTAGGGCATACATATAACTAACAGCAACATCTACTAACATGGTATCAAAGCCTAACTAAACCATAACTAGTTATTTAGACGATATTTAAAACTTCGAAACACGAAACAACTCCAAAACCGTAAATGTAACACCCGAGCCCAATGCTACTAATTTCAGTTACCGTTTGAACGTAGTGTGACACTTATTTCATTTATCTTGCTTGATTGTTACTTATTGTAATTTTATCCCGACAATTCATTTCTGCATATAACAATTTAAGGCATCTAAAATAAAATTAAAAATATTCGTCTTGGCCTACTTGACACCCCTAACCCTGTTGTAGCGTCCGTGCATCGTGTTCTCGTCCCGTTCGGTGAAACGGGCGAGTTTGGACGGCTACGCGTACGTACGTGTGTCCGTCTTGGGGGTATGCTTTTTGATTGTAAAATACTTCATTTTAAATTTTGGATCCCGCCTAAAATTTTATTATTTCAATTTCAAATTTTTGGACCCAACCCGGACGCAATTTGGAAATTTTTTACTTTGCGCCAAAATCCCAAATTCTAATATATTTTAACCGTCAAATATTTTAACCACATAATATTTTTTATCTCTAAATCTTTCAAATTTTTTCTTCCAACCAATCAGCTTCCATTTATTTTTCCCGTGGGCCCCACCTTCCATCACTCTCTCTCTCCCCCGTCTCTCTATCTCTCTCCTCTCTCTCCCCCGTCTCTCTATCTCTCTTTCTCTCTTCTCTCTCTCTCGCTTTCTCTCTCTCTCCCGTATCTCTCTCTCTCTCCCCCATATCTCTCTCTCTCTCTCCCACTTATATATTCTTTTTCCTTCATCAGAAACCCAACCCTCACGTAAACCCAACCTTGCCGCCTTGCCCTCGCCGCTGCAGCCCCAACACCGACGACACCATCACCGGCCTCCTCGCCTCCTCGTCCTCGTCATCTCCTCACCCTCTTCACCTTTTCTCCCATCTCCTTCCTTCCGAGCCTGCACACCCCGACCAGGCCCGTGCACCCCTGCATACAGTTGCACCGCCGGATCTGTCGCCGCCGGCGGCCTCGCCTCCGTGCCCCGGCCTTCGTACAACCCCCTGTAAGCTTTACCTATCCGTCTTCTTCCTCCTCCTTTCCTTTCTTCTTTTCCTTCTCTGTTAAGGTTTTCTTGATTTGCAGTTTTTGGTCGCTGTCGTCGTAACCCACCGCCGGAGCTCCGTCGACGAGGTCAACCGTCACCACCCGTCCCACAGATCCTCGTGAGCATTCTCTTCTCCATCCTCCTTCCCTTCTTCTTTATTTTCTTTCTTTTCTTGTTGCAATCTTGATCGTTCGCTTTTTTGTTTCTCTCCGGAATCCGGCCGTGCCGGCAACGTGTCCCGACGTTCCAGCGTGGTACCCCGACCCATGTGGCTTCACTGTTCGTCGTTTGGGTTCATTCCGTGAACCGTGCGCCCGTCGCGAGTTTTTCCCCGACGGCGTTTAACATTCCGTTTTCCCGATCCGCGACCCGTCGAGGCAAGTACCCCTTGCTACATGCTAAACAATATTTACATATACTTGATGACACCCTAAAACCTATAATTTAACTTTGGTATTATAATTTCCCATTTTTCGTGTTCAAGATTGTTATATATCATTTATCTTTCAAACTTGGAACCTACCTGTTGCAATTACTGTAGTGAACTTAATAACCACATTTACATGTTTTAATTTCACTTTCACTAATGAGGTAGCCTATGGCACCTTATCTATCGTTTTACTATAATCGGACACTCGTGTACATTTAACCTGTATAAACTGTGATTTCATCCGTGGAACCCATATATATATATTTATATCATTGCATCCATGAAGTCTTAACTTGTTAACATGATTAAACGGCTATAATTGTCTTACTGCATTCTTATAATGTTGAAATCATCTCTGTGACATAACTGATAATTGTACTGCTAATTGAATGAATCTGCCTATTGCTTAATTCATCGCTTAGATCATGTTGTTAACCATGCTTGATTATGTGACTGAGTATGAGCACACCCATGATATTGTTTACATCTTGACCTGACTTGCTACATACATATTGATTTACCCGACATGGTACCGTATACTGCTTGACTTGACCTGATGTACCATGACCTGACCCGTTACCTGATCTTATGTCTAATGCCAACAAACCTGACATGTAGTCCTCATGGACCGTTCCTGTTGTCTATCCAGACAAACCTGTTTACCTGATCCTGCGTTGGCATTAGTTTCTTGATTACGGGATACCTGACTTGACATACACTTATAACTTGGGGGTATGGGGAAATCAAAGGTGAAACCTGACTTGTAACTTAACAGTTCACTACCTGTTATGATCAGTTTTAGGCTAGGCCAGCCTTAGAATGATGATGCTGACATCATTCATCTATACACATTCCTGTTTGGTGCGTAGCGGCATGTCTCGGTTTCAGCCCGAGAATCTTGGGGCCGTGGTCCCGGGTATGTACGGGATACTATTGAGTTACATCGATGATTCATCAATTTGGTTTCAAAGACTTTAGAACAGAGAACCTGATAGAACAGTCCAGTTTACCCACTGCACACTACCCTGCACTGCTCTGATTCATATTATTGTTACCCTTGCTTTATTCATGTTTATATTCGCATTGCCTGTTTATTATGTTATTACTTGATGACTTGACGCGCTGACGTCTGGGTTTTTCATGGCCCAGATTCTGTACCGCTGTCGCAGTCCGAGCAGGAGTACTTCAGCCGACAGGCTGAGCTGTGAGTGTTAGCAGTAGTTAGCTTTTCTTTCCTGCATTTTATTCCTGATGTGAGCCCGCATTATGGGACATACATTCCAGTTATTTTGTATTGGATCTTTCTCTTCCGCATTTTATTATTCTTGACTCATGTTATCTTGGATTATGGACATGTTTAGATAGTTTTATTTTGTTCTTGATATCTCTACAGCCGTAATGTGACTGTGGATGGATACTTCCTACCCATATGTAGCATGGTTGGCTATGTCACGTGCCCATTTTAGCGTACTCTGGGAAGCGGGGCGTGACAGTAAAACTAAAAACTGCTCTCTGAAAATTTTTTAAAAGTGTTCTAAATTTTTTTTAAGGATGTGCAGAATACTTGTTATGAGATAACTTGACAACCCTAGAAAAACGAGCCCAAACTACCCTTTTCGACCTAGCGAGAAGAAGGAATTTTCCGGCGTCGCAGGTTTTATGCTTGGGTCTGGGCTTGGGTATTTTAGGGTTATCTGTGCTCTGGGTTTTTGGTTTTATGGTATTGTTTAATTATTTCCAGATTACATGTGATGTATCTGTAAGTGCACGGCGGCGCCCCGGCCGTCTGAACGAGGCCAAAATGCGGAAACGATACTTTTCTTTAAACTTTAAAACCGGCACCACCGCACACTATAAACCCGGATCGGGCCATTAACCTACTCCTAGCTAACAAGAGAAGGGGTAAAGAGATATACCGAGCGATCCGTGTCCTTCGGTCTTCTCGTCGTCGTCCCGATCTCCCCGCGGAATCTCCGGTCTTCAACTCCTCGTCGGAAGGGAACCACATCGCCGGGTTCTTTTACGGGCTCCCACCTCTGGACCGAGGCAACTCGGGCATGAAGTTGGCGAGTCGACGTGTCCAAGAATACTGTAGGCTAAGTGTAGTACTCTTTGTCTCAAGGGGTTTAAAGAAGTTGCCATTTGGATGTGTAGAAGGAAATGTGCTTTGAAATGGTGCTATATGAGTTTTTGTGTGAGCCAAAGAGATAAAAAACCCTCACACAAAATTTGGACAGCCTTCGCCAAGGAATGGCCGGCCAAGTTCTAAGAGAAGAGGAGAATGGATTACTGAGCCAAGAAAAATCATCCAAGAAAGAGAAAAGCTTATCTTGATGAATAATCATTACAACCAAGTCACATCATCAACAACCATTACAACTCAAAAGTCAAAACCATGATGAACAAATGAAGGTCAAAGGATGGTAGAATCATCATGACACTACAACTTGCAAATAACACCCTCCACTAATCAAATTTGCATGTTTGCAAATAACCCCCTCTCCACCAATTTCCAGCCAAAGAAAGAAACAAAGGAAAACGACCGAAACGAAAAGCAAATTGGCAACTTCAAAAAACTGATCCCGTAATAAATTACAGGAAAACCCCGCGACTGTATATACATACCCGCATTTGTATTGCGATCGAATACAAATGCAATGAAACAAATCTACACTGTACAATACTAGGATCCGGCTTAAACCAAAGCCCGCTAGTATTATCCGTCCGATCATGATCCATGCAATACCGCACGTACATGATCGAACCCTGCCATATCTCCATATGGCCTCTACAGCGTTTCACCCGAAACTTGAGAAAACGGTTTGTAGGGGACTCTAAAGACTCGTCAATACTTTGGTTGTGGATTTAACCACCAGCACGTCAGAGGTATTAGCCATACGTAACGGGCTACCAGGTATTGACCAAAAGGGACGTCGATGAGCGAACTCATCCTGACACCCTACTGAGCCTGTCAGTGACAATATCCGTACAGTTCGGTCCGTTCGTCTATGAGCATCGCATGGCGGGCTTAGGGGGTTGGTGAAAGTCAGACCCCCAAATGCGGTACAAGTCGTGTCGGAGTGTAGCCCAGAACACCCTGAGATACTACTGGAATACCTACCAGTAAATCTCCTGCCTTGGCCAAGGACTTCGTGTAATGGCTCTCCTAGACACAGCGCGACCTCACCTCTAATACCGGGAGAGACGAACCCCTACAGATCCTCTCACTGCCTCCATGTGGCTCGGGACTGTACCCAACTAAAACCTGTTTGCGCGTCTCCTTTGAGCGTGGTAGGGTAGTAATCAAAGTACAGTGGGAACTCACACGAGACAAATGACGATCTCAGGTCGATGAACTAACCTATACACATGTCACCAGGGAACTGCTATCGGACGTCAGGTATAAGACCAACTAGCATGTTCCCGGCGAGTCCTGTCCAGTGTACTCATAACCCAATGAGCACCTGTATACATTTTAGGTGAACCAACTGACACCAGTGGCTTGTGAGACTGGCCACCGCCCCTCGTCGGGGTCTCGACTGTATACACTAGTCTACTCTGGAGTATCGATGCCCTGTCTCGAAACTCCCACGTCTAGGGACCTTTTAAGGATGTGCTTATTGACCCCAGCTCCCACGTATATGATCGCCATCATACTGCTGGCCGTCAAGCAAGAATCCTAAGGGCTCTATCAACGCGCAATAGTGACCTGTAAGGTCACCTAAAGCAGTACACGATGATAAAGATAAACCAGATAGCATACTATCATCTTGAGTAAGACTGTCCTACCGGTATAGGTCCTCCCTCAATCATTGCAATCATGTTCCTGTGATCCAATAATTGACTCTGAGGGCATTATCTCCAATAGTATCCTAAGTGTTAGGGGAAATCAGAGTGTTTCGAAATCGATTTTTTTAACGTCGTTTATCCGCTTTTCAGTTTGATATGTGTTTGAAACGTCCACTAATTGCTATACGACGATTAGTGGGGGTTGAACATATGTATATCATGTGATGGTATTTGTATATGAATATGTTGGATTGTCATGGATGAATAGCCGGGGGGATGCGAGAAGAGCGTTTTTCTTTTCTTTCATTCATGTAATTTGTAAAAAGCGATGTAATATTATTTTGTGGGGCACATCCGGGTTGACGTTGTAAACGCCGTTGTATAATTTCTTTTTACTGTTTTTGCTCCTAGGATAGACCCAAGGTGGGGTGCACAAACTACCGGGTTCTCGAAGTGTCGAATGGCCTACTCATTTTATTGAGGGAGGTTGCTTCACTTCGGGAATTTGGCGAGTAGTTTGACGCACCCGTAAGGGTCTAGGGTAGGGTTTGGCTATTCATCATGACCATGGATCCCTCTTTTCATTAAGGGCTTAAATGAAATACGGAATTCCTAGTATATCCAATGTATTCATCTGTGATCTGGAATGTTTATAAATGCATGCGACGAATGGCTATTTATATATGAGATATATAATAAATGTTGCTTATGTTTTGCACCTGCGCTAGTCCAGCCCCCGCTCTGCCGTTAGTTAAGTAACCTAATGGTGCATGATGGGACCCCGTGGCGAATGCGGATGGCATAAGCGTACATTCTATTTTCGTTTCTTTTCTGTGATGTTTAGGAAACGTAAATGATAGGACAACATTAATGTGATTAATGTTAAGAAAAAAAAACCTAAAGATGTTATAGAATCAAACTTTTTAAAAATGGGTAACTCTAGGTTTTGCTTTGCATAGTGGTATTCCTTGATGAATATCCAGCACCTCATTCAATGAGGAAAGGGCCGCGATCCTTTCACCGGGAGTGACTCCTTTAGCGAAACTAGCAAATTTTACAAAGCACTCGATTGTTTTATAGTTGATCTAATTCTTGCTTTGCATCGTGGTATTCATAAATATCTAGCACCTTATTTGATGAGGAAAGAACCGAGATCCCTTCACCGGGAGTGACCTCTTTAGCAAAATTAGAAAGATACTACAAAACCATTCGACTTTTAAAACTGGAGCTTAAACCACTCCTTTCACTAGATTCTACAACGATATCAAGTTCAAAACGTTAAAGGGTTTCATCAAAATCATCCGTTGCCCTCCGCCATTTTAAGAAGTAGAGTACTTAGTATTCGTACCACGTTTGTTGACTATAGTTAAGGCATGGTGTACGGTAGCTAAGTGATGTCTTCCTACAAAGCATTTGATGCGATCGATTAGGACATTCGTATGAATTTGTTGACCATAGTTAAGGGTCTTGCGGGTGGTTCTAAATCAATCACGAAATGGCGGGTAGAACTTGACTAGTGCTTTTGATTTGTTGACCATAGTTAAGGTCGCAAGACACTAGGGGTAAAAACCATATAGGGAATTTCAAGAATTGAAATTTGTAATGAGACTGAATACCTTCTATTTGATAGTTGGATCCCGATCCCACTGTGAGTAAAAGTTACTCCCGGGAGAGTTTTGCACTTTACAATTAGCTAATCCAGTAGGTGTCTAGAAAGGTGTCAACGGGGTTACGCCTCTAGGAAAATGAGGTTTATTTTAATTAGGTCCATGCGAAAGCACGGGGAACCTCCCTCGGAGTACCGACACTGGCCTGGCCGACCGGTTAGCGAACTTGTATATTGCAATTAATCCTGGCTAATTTTCTTTTTAATATTTGAAGGAAAATTTGATAAAAGTGGTGGGAGACATCGATTAGATAAGATTAATAACCAATCTAATCATGCAAGAGCAATCGCCGAGTGACTTCTTTTCTCTCTCTTAATGGCAGATACCTATGACGGAACTTAAACTTTTATTAGACAAGAATAAACTCACGGGACCGAATTACAAAGACTGGCTAAGGAACATATATATTGCCCTGACCTATGATAAGGTCGGATACGTCCGGACTACTCCAGCCCCTCCTAGCCCAGGCCCTGATTCTTCAGTTACGGATAAGGAAATCCGCAAGACATGGGATATGGACTGTGCAACAGCCAAATGCCTCACGCTAGCTTCTATGAACAATGAACATCAGAAGCAGCATGAGAAGATGGATGTACAATCCATCTTTCTCCATACAAAGGAGTTGTATGGAGAGCAATCTCCCACTCTCCGATATAAGGCATCTCGAAAGTTGTTTCAGATGCGGATGGCTGCTGGCACGTCTGTAGGTGACCATGTATTGAAGATGATAGGATTTATCGAAGAACTAGAGAATCTAGGATGGACCATGGAGAACGAACAGTATGTTGATATTGTTCTACAGTCCCTTCCCCCTGCCTTTGCTCAGTTCATTGTGAACTTCAACATGCACAACATGGAGAAGTCACTTCCTGAACTCCTTAATATATTGAGGAGTGTAGAGAGCACGCTAAAGGTAGCGAAAACTCCCGCTCTAATCGCTGGGCCATCTTCTTCTTCCGTCCCGAAAGCTAAGGCCAAGGGAAAGAAGAAGAAGAATCCCATCAAGCCGAGAGGAGGAGTGAAAAAGGCACCGGAAAAGGACAGGATAGGGGATGCTGCGTCAGGAAGAGAGGAATGCTTCCACTGCCACAGGACTAGACACTGGAAGAGAAACTGCGTTGCATACCTTGCCGACCTCAAGAAGAAGAAGCATGCTGATGCTTCCACTTCAGGTGTGTTTGTAATAGAAAACTGTTTTTCAATTAACTTTGCTTACTAGGTATTAGATACTGGGTCAGGATCTCACATCTGCAATTGTGTGCAGGGGCTGAGAAATAGAAGGTTTTTGAAGAAAGGTGATCACACTCTCCGAGTTGGGAATGGTTCCTCTATACATGCTGTAGCAGTGGGAGAGTATTACCTTGCTTTGCCGTCGGGTTGTATATTGGTTTTGAACCCATGTTATTTTGTACCTTCGATGTTATGTAATATTATATCAATATCGTTGTTGGACAATGAAGGATATAATTTTGTATTACAATCTAATGTTATGAACATTAACCTTAATCAAGAGTTGATTGGGTCTGGTACATTAAATAATGGGATATACGTCATAAATCAACATACAGTTTTCAATATACAACACACAAACAAAAGAAAGATTTCAGACATAAATGAAGCTTTCATTTGGCATTGTAGACCTGGTCATATTAATGAAACAAGACTAACCAAGCTACATAAAGATGGATATTTAAACCCGTTTGAATATAAATGTTATGCGACTTGCCAGTCTTGTATCAAAGGTAAAATGACGAAAACTCCGTTTATTAGACACAAAGAGAGAGCTACTGAACTCTTAGGCCTCATACATAGTGATGTATGTGGACCAATGTCTATACATGCGAGAGGTGGTTTTTCGTACTTCATAACTTTTACTGATTATTTCTCGAGATTCGGACTCGTGTTCTTGTTGAAACATAAGTCCGAAGCCTTCAAAAAGTTCAAGGAGTATAAATTTGAAGGAGAAAAACAAACATGCTTGAGTATCAAGAAACTTCGATCGGATCGAGGAGGTGAGTATCTAAGCTCAGAGTTTCTAGATTTCCTAAAAGAGAATGTGATTCTCTCTCAGCTCATTCCTCCGTACACACCACATCACAACGGTGTGTCAGAACGGAGGAATCATACCCTACTAGATATGGTACGATCAATGATGATTGATGCTAAGTTACCACTTTCATTATGGGGGCACGCATTGGAGACTGTGATATATCTATTGAATAGGGTTCTGACCAAAACCGTGTCTACCACTCCATATGAGATATGGTATGGGAAGTGACCATCTCTTAAACGAGTTAGGATATGTGGTTGTCCGGTGATTGGCACGTGCTTGGCGTGCTGCATTTTAAAAGTTCTAAAGTTTAACCGCAATAAGGACGGCGTCGCGTGTAGCTAGCCGTGATGAGTACGGGTCGTCCGCAGGGAGACGGAGCGTTTCATGTTCTTGTTATGACGAGTTAATGCGCGAGGCGGAATTGTTCATATCTTACCTATGTGTTTATATGCAAGTATAAGGTTGTTAGGAATAGCTAGGTTAGTGTAAGTTATGGATTTCCGTACTCAATCTTTTGTGCTGAACTTAACCGTTGAAGCTAAAGTAATCGGCAACAATGTGGATTAGGGTACTTAAGCACGGTATTAGTGAAATCCGGCTTATTGACCCTTGTCCGTTCGTTCTTTTCGCTTGGCTTTCGCCTCCGGCCAAACCGAACGCAACCGGTCACGGTTAGGAATCACCGATACCTTGGTAGGGTAGGGTGTCTAACGGAGCGCTTGCGTAAGGTTTGGGCGGAGTTCAATTGGAAAATAACGGGAAAAGGAAATGAGAAACGAAAACCTTAAATTACACAACAAATCTTTTTCCTAACAACAACATATTCACAACCATCAAAACCACAAAAGAGAGAGAGAGAGAGCAAGGAAAAAGATACAAAGAAAAGAATACACAACATTATAAGAAAGTAAATTGCAAGGTAATAAAAGGCAAGTAAGTAAAGGGCAAAAATTAAAAGGCAAGTAAGTAAAGGGAAACCAAAAGCGATATTACAAACCAATGGTTCAATACCCTAAACTTAAACTTACAAGCTCAATGAAGAGGTTGCAAGATCCAGAGAAGGCTAAGAACTTAAGGCAACATGAAGGCAAAATGAAAGCTTTATTGATTCCAAATGAAAATACAACCCTTGAGTTCAGTAACCAATACTTAAACGTGCAAGCTCAATGAAGAGGTTGCAAGATCAAGAGAAGGCAAAGAACTCAAGGGGGCCTAGCTATGTACAAGAACAAAATGGAAAATGAAAAAGAATGTGATGTCTTGGACCAAGAATGAGACAATGTTGGACCCCTTCCCTTGCTCACTGGTCTGCCTTTTATAGGCCAAAAATAAGATTAAACAAACAATACAATTAAGTTGATGTACCAGCAAGGAAAAGCCAGCAGAAAAATGGGGCTAATTGGACTTGTTGGGGCCGGCGAGATCGGATATTTAGAGGGTGTCGCCGGCCAAAATCCGAGCTAATGGGCCCGTTTTGGTTATGTGGTCTTATGTTCTCTCGATAAGTCCACTGGTGCTGCTTGATTTGTCTATATGAACTTGGTATGCACTCAGGGATTTGGAGGGAAAACTTGATGCTTTATATCACATCACACCTTTTAGCATTTATCACTCTTGTCCACCCATGTGCCCAATTCATCATATCATGTGTTCCATGGGCAGCCCCACCATGGTCCATGCCAAAGAGTTGTGCGTACACTTGCATTGTATTGGACCAAAATTGTGTGCACACATTTAATTGCAAAAGAACTCTTTGGTCATCGATCGGTTTGCAGTGTCGGCTTACAAACGTTATATCCGTGATTTTGAATGTGTTTCCAATATTGTGTCACGGATACCTATAATCTGTATTTACTGAGCCGCCACTGGTTAATAGTACCGATATATACAAAAAATAGATAATGAATGAGTAGTATTAAAATGGAGTTTTCTGTGATAAACATCCGGCTCATGTGAAAAGGCAGAATCCGGACAAACTCTAGACATGATTTGTTTTGTGCAAATTTATGGGATATCCAAAATATTCGTATGGATATCTTTTCTACCATAAGGAGGAACAAAGGGTGTTTGTTTCTCAGTATGCCATATTTTTAGAAAATGAATTTTTTACAAATGATACTGTTGACAATGCGGTAGAACTGGAAGAAATTCCAGATCCACAAACAATTACTGATGATTTGGTTGAACCTGAGATTTCAATAGAACCTGACGAGCCACAGCCACTCCGTAGATCTAGTAGGACTTCTCGCCCACCTGATAGATACTACGGTTTTCTAATTGATGGTGATAGAGAAGATTGCATCATGGATGATGATGATCCTACTAGTTTTCAGCAAGCTATCACGAGTGGTGACCCAGTGAAGTGGCTGGATGCCATGAGATCCGAAATGGAATCCATGCACACCAATAAAGTATGGACTTTAGAGGTTTCACCTTTTGGAGTAAAACCCATAGGGTGCAAGTGGATCTTTAAGAGAAAGATCGGTGTGGATGGTCAGGTGGAGACCTATAAAGCTAGGCTGGTTGCAAAAGGATTTCGTCAAAGACCAGGCTTAGACTATGATGAAACCTTTTCACCAGTCGCAATGCTTAAATCCATTCGGATCCTGCTTGCTATAGTTGCTCACTACGACTATGAAATCTGGCAGATGGATGTTAAATCGGCATTTTTAAATGGTGATTTAGAAGAATGCGTTTTTATGGATCGGCCAGAAGGCTTCATTAACAGTGGGAGCAGCGGAAAAGCATGCTGGTTGCTTAAATCCATCTATGGATTAAAGCAGGCATCACGGAGTTGGAACATCTGCTTTGATGATACAATCAAAGAGTTTGGTTTTATCAAAAATGTAGAAGGACCATGTATTTATAAAAAGATTGTAGAAAGTACTGTTAAATTCCTCGTATTGTACGTGGACGACATTCTCTTGATAGGAAATGATGTTCCTACACTACAACCGGTCAAACTATTCTTATCGCAGAGGTTTTCCATGAAAGACCTGGGTGATGCCTCTGCAATCGAGATAGATCTAAGAAATTATTGGGATTGTCCCAATCGAGACAGATCTAAGAAATTATTGGGATTGTCCCAATCGAGATACATAGACACCATACTAAAGAGGTTTAGTATGGAAGATTCCAAGCGAGTTAATTTACCCACTTGCCATAGGATCACCCTCTCTAAAGAGATGTCTCCAAAGACTGATGAGGAGATGGCTCGCATGAGCATTATACACTACGCTTCGGCGGTGGGATCTATAATTGTAACACCTTAGAATTCGATTAGTGGTTAATTATGCTTTAATGTGGGGTATTTTGGAAAAAGTTTACCAAAATGATTTTCAAATATTTTATAAAATTTTATGAACATTTTATTAGAATTTATTTGGGCTTGCATACACATGTGTATGTAAACTAGGGCTAAGATTGGTTGGGGTTAAACCATATTTAGGTAGCCATGGTGGACTAACCCATTTCATTAGGTTAATATGAAGTTAATTAAGTGTATTAGTTTTTTTTAGTATAATTAGTTATTTAGGGGGTTGACTTGGGACTTTGAGGAGAGTGAGGGAATGATGGGCATGAGGAGCATGTTTGCTAATAAATGAGGAGAAAGAGAGGGGAATGATTGGCACACACTCTTAATTTCTTTTTTTCAAAACACTCTTTCTCACTCATTCTCACATCTCTCCCTCTCATTTCTTTTTCCCTGCACACACACACACACAGAGCAGCAGCAATAGCAACAGCAGCACTAGCAACAGCAGCAGCAGCACACCCCCCTTCTCTTTTTCTTCTTCTTCTCCTTTTTCTTCTTCTTGCATCCAAGCTCCAACCTTCTTCAAAAGTCCATTTTTCTTCACATATCTCTTGCAAAACACCTCCTTGCTGGTTCTTGGGGCAAAGTCATCAAGGTTGAGCCACACTAACCCACTTTAAGGTATAAAACTCACCCTAAACACTTCCTTGCTAAACATGTAGTTATTTAGCTTAATTTGGTATTTAAAGTGGTTTTAGTGCTAGTTTTGTCGTTTAAGTGGGGATTAGGCCAAGTTTAAGTTTTTATGGCTTGATTAGCTTAACTAAGTGTTATTAGTGTCGTTTAACCCTAGTAATTGCTTCAGATTACACTAAAATACCTTATGTATTAAAATTAGTGTAAAGTAAACATTTTAGTTAAGATTTTGGATGGTTTTGTGATCTTCTTTTGACCCGGGTGCTTCAGACAAAATTTGCATTTACTGGAGCTTAGTGACTGAGCTAGGAACACACACACACAGCACGAGACCCCCATTCCATTCCTGACTGCAAATAAAAGGGTTCTGGCCGCAAATTGCGGCCAGATGGTGGATCTGTGTGTCGGGGTTTGGTGGGTAGGTGTCTGCTATATAATGTAGGTCTTTGGTGCATGCAACTTTTCCTAATTAAACTCGAGTCAAAATCTGGGATCAAATACCTTGTTTTCTACACTTTTTAACATGCGTGACACGTACGATACGAGTTGAGTTGGTGTGCTGTGTGTCACAGTGTGTCATGGTGGTTTTTGACGTATGCACACACGTTACGTATACACACACGTTTAGCTTGCGACGCTAGTTTCTCGTATAATCTTGATATCGCGTTTTTGCAGGATTGTGCCTTATGTGTCTTTCTTTGTGCAAATTCTAGGTTCGCAGGCGGAGACTTCGGATGCCGCGAAGAAAGGAAAGCAGGTGGTCGGATACACCTAGCGCCAGATCACCGGTGAGTAGATGTACACATCTACAGGGTAAATCGTATGGATGGCGCGAGGCGCCCGATAGTTTTAAAACTTCTAGTAGTATAGGAATTGCGTGTAGTTCCTCGTTATTCATTTTACTGCATTGCATGATCCTTATATCCCTATATGTTTTAGTTCATTTTATAGAACCATTGAACCATTAATATGAGACATGCTACACGAGTACTATATGACTTGTTTAGTTCATCATGTAGAACCATTGAATCACTAAAATGAGTATGCGGCACAAGTATTATTTAACTTGTTAAATTGAGAATCTAGAATCATATTGCATCATTATCATGAGTTATGCGGCATAAGTACTATTTAACTTGCTAAATTGAGAATGTAGAACCATTGCACCATTATCATGAGTATACGGCATAAGTGCTAATTAACTTGCTAAATTGAGAATCTAGAAGCATTGCATCATTATTCATGCACAGCTTTCTAGATACATATTGCAGTTCGTATTGTCGATACCATAGGTTCATTCTAGCTGACATGCGTGCTTATGGTGATTTTCTGAGGATTTCTGTACTTGAGATTTATGATTTTTTTGGGAGAAAACCGCAAGGATTTAATAAACCAGATATCATTTTTAAATGTTGCAAGTTGCGGTTTTCTCGTAATTGATATATGTGTCGTCCACCTTGGGTTTTCTATTAGTTTTCGAGACCTGATTCGAGGAGTAGGATGAAACGTCTCGGGTACATGGTGGGCCCGGTAAGGTACCCCGGGGCAAGAAGCTCGAGTTTTAGACGATGAGCCTGGCATGGGCAGACTACCTAACGGTGATTGTTGGCGCGGTGGATATCCAGAGGATACCGACCGTGGTCGTGAGATATGGAGATATTGATACTTTGAGATGGGCCAGCCGGACGGCTGGGGCACGAGATTTTGTGATACCCATACTTGAGATTTTGAGATAGTCGTTTGAGGTGTCGATGCTGGACACAGATTTCTGTTGATTCCATTGATATTACTTCAGATACTTCACAGAAGCTTTTCTAAGATGAGAATGATGTTTTTCTCATATAAATATATTCAGATCTCGGGTTAAATTAATTCATGTTGCATACCTGCCAGTACATCATGCTATACTAGTATTATTAAATTGATTCATATTGCATACCTGCCAGTACATCATGCTATACTAGTATTGTAGAATTGATTCATGTTGCATACCTGCTAGTACATCATGCTAGACTAGTATTGTTAAATTTATTCATGTTGCATACCTGCTACTACATCATGCTAGATCAGTATTGTTGAGTTGTGACACTTTACGTACATGTTTACGATAGCCTTTATAGATGTTACTTATTACTCACGAGTTGGGAACTCACCCCCGTTGTGCCACAGACTTTTTGCATGTCCGATCCATCAGCACTGTAGCGGCGGACGTACTTCATCCTTTTGCTCCTTTTGCTTGGATCTGAGATTTTACTCGTAGGTGGGTTGTGATATTATTTTGTTTCCACCTTGTATATTCATTGTATCTAGTGTACTCCATCTACTGTACTTGCTACTTGTATTGATGTACTATGACCTAGAGACGAGACAGTGAGATTTGTGGACATTTATGTTGTTCTCTGGGTTGAGCTCATTTGAGCCGACATGATGCTAATTACTTATGCCTTTATGCTTATTTTTGCACATTGATGATTTATATTGCGTGGGATTTGAGTCCGCTTCGGCGAAGAGCTAGCTCCCGCTTGGGGATGCCTTATTCATGTTATATGTTTATTCGTGATTTGTACCCGTTTTGGGTCCAGTTTTTACAAAGGAGACTCTGCCGAAATTTTTGGAAAATGTGATGTTGTTTTTTAAAGATTTTTATGCGACTTATATGGTTTTCCTTCACTCTATTGCTTAAATGGGTTTTGATTTCTGGGCTTTGGCTTACTTAGATTACGTACGCCTTGAGATGTTTCGTAATTTAAGTGCTAGTCACGTTCTGTACTTTTCGGGTCATGACAAAGTTGGTATCAGAGCGATAGGTTTTACCTTTCTGAGTATAGGATGACCCTTGGTAGATGGAGTAAGTGACTTAAGCAGGGTAACGTAGCGTGTGTATGTCCGCGGCATACTTGCGATACGGTACTCCGCCTAGATGACTTTAAGATATACTTGCTTGAAATTCCTTCTTCAATTCCGTGTATCCTATGATTCTATTGCATTGTTCTTATTATCCTGTTTCCTGTACCAGTCACTATGCCGCCGAAGGCTACGAGAGCGCAAAGGGCTGCCGCCCGAGATGAGATCCGAGCAGGCTCGTCCGAGACGAGGACCGATCAGGATGGCGTACTTACCCCTTAGGGACAGACTGATCCGCTTTCCCCAGGCTGCATGGATAGGCTAGAGTCGGGTATGCAGGAGTTACGACAGATGGTGGGAGGTATGCAGGAGTTACGACAGATGGTGGGATCCTTAGTCCAGGCCATTCGTGCACCGAGATCGGAGGACGTACCTACCACAACACAGACTACGATTGTACCTGCTGCCCAGACAGTTGCTCCTACTATTACCGTAGCTATTCCAGTATCACTACAGGATTTCATCAGGCTATGACTCCCAGTCTTCACCGGCACAGATGCAGCGGAAGATTTTCAGACATTCCTCGACAGATTAGCTAGGATTTGCCATTCGCTCAGATGTTCCGACGATAGATGCGTGGAGCTTATGAGTTTCCGTCTAGAGAGCCTTGCACAGACGTGGTGTGAGTCGGTCGAGAGAGGTCGAGCTGCAGGTCTACCTTCTATGACTTGGGACGAGTTCACCGTAGTATTTCTACCCCGTTTCTTTCCAGAGAGCGTTCGTGATGCTCGAGCTCATAGTTTTGAGGCTTTGCGCAAGACTCCAGGGTTGACAGTGTCCGAGTATGATATCCAGTTTACGCAGTTGTCCAGATATGCTTCGTACTTGGTCGATACTGAAGAGAAGAGGGTAAAGAGGTTTATGCAAGGACTCGACACACAGTTATTCCTTGCCATCGGCGCCCAGCACTTTGACACTTATGCAGCTGCTATGGATACGGCCTTACGGTTGGAGGAGCGCAATTCAGGGACTTCGGTCATTTCTGGGCCGAAGAGGATTCGTACCGATATGCCAGCTCAGAGGGACCGTGACAGATTCTTTCCGAGAGATGGTGGTGGCAGAGGAGTCGGACGGGGTCAGCTATTTGATTCTTATCCGCAGGGCCAGCAGGCATCGCCAGGATGTTTTCGGTGCGGGAGTCCGTACCATCGTATCAGAGACTGCATGGTGAGACGACAGGGAGCGGCGATAGTTCCACATGTGATTTACCACCTTCACCACCTCCTCAGAGAGCTCTGCTTCCTACCCCCGGTGATGCTCTACGCCAGTTAGATGCCCCAGAGGCCGTGGACGCGGCGGTCCTGTTCAGAGAGGACAAGGAGGCAAAGGCCGAGGCGGAGGACAGCCAGCTATTGGTGGGGGACAGGCCCGAGTGTTCGCTTTGACTCCGCAGGATGCGCAGGCATCCAATGCCGTTGTGACAGGTACCTTGCCAGTTTGTTCTTTCGACGCGCGGGTATTATTTGACCTAGGTTCCACACATTTGTATGTATCTACAAACTTTGCACCGATGTTGGGCCGTGAGTCATCGTCGGTAGATCAGCCGCTTGTTGTTATTACTCCGGTAGTAGAGTCGTTTGTCGCTCGTTTTGTGTTTCGATTGTGTTCCGTTCGTATCGGGGAGAGGGATTCATCGGTTGATTTGATTCTCCTCGATATGTTGGACTTTGATGTTCTTCTGGGCATGGACTGGCTAGACACTTGTTATGCATCTATGGACTGCCGTGAGAAGGCAGTCAGATTTAGCTTTCTGGGGGAGCCAGTCCTTGTTATTCAGGGAGACCACAGCGTCACCCTTCCCAGCTTGATTTCATCTCTTCACGCCGGTCAGCTCTTACGGAAGGGATGTCAGGGATTCTTAGCATATGTTTGTGATACTCAAGCTGCAGAGGTTCCTTTGGACCAGGTCCCGATTGTGTGTGAGTTTCCTGATGTTTTCCCTGACGAGCTGTCTGGGTTACCGTCTGAGCGCGATATTGCTTTCTGCATTGAATTGATTCCCGGCACGGGGCCTATTTCCATACCGCCTTATCGGATGGCCCAGGCGGAGCTTAGAGAGCTGAAGGATCAGTTGCAGGATTCGCTAGATAAGGGGCTTATTCGACCGAGTGTATCTCCTTGGGGTGCTCCTGTCTTGTTCGTCAATAAGAAAGACGGCAGTTTGCGCTTATGCATTGATTACCGCCAGCTGAACAGGGATACCATACGGAACAGATATCCCTTACCACATATCGATGATTTGTTCGACCAGCTTCAGGGTGCGGGATACTTTTCGAGGATTGACTAGCGATTGGGTTACCATCAGTTGCGGGTGCGGCAGGAGGATATTCCGAGGATGGCTTTTCGCACATGTTACGGCCACCATGAGCTTTTGGTGATGTCGTTCGGACTCACCAATGAACCAGCCGCATTTATGGACTTGATGAACCGCATTTTTAGGCCGTATCTAGATCTGTTCATCATCGTGTTTATTGAAGACATTTTGGTGTATTCCCGGAGCCGAGAGGAGCACGAGCAGCACCTGCGGATCACATTGCAGACTTTGAGCGAGCACCAGCTGTTCACGAAATTCTCCAAGTGCGCGTTTTGGCTTGACAGCGTTGATTTCTTGGGTCACGTGATTACAAGAGATGGCATATGTGTGGACCCGAAGAAGATCGAGGCCGTTTAACATTGTCCTAGACTAGCATCAGTTACAGAGATCCACAGCTTCCTAGGCCTGGCTGGCTACTACCGACGATTTGTTCAGGACTTCTCCCGTATCGCTGCACCATTGACCGGGTTGACCCGGAAAGGAGTTCTTTTTGATTAGACCGAGGCGTGCGAGCATAGCTTCTAGCAGTTGAAGACTCGTCTGACTACTGCACCAGTGTTGTCATTGCCTTCGGGATCCGGCGGATTTGTGGTTTATTGCGACGCTTCTCGAGTGGGACTAGGTTGCGTGTTGATGTAGCACGACAGGGTTATCACGTATGCTTCTCGGCAGCCGAAGATACATGAATAGAACTATCTTATGCATTATTTAGAGATGGCTGCAGTAGTGTTTGCACTCAAGATCTGGAGACATTACCTATACGGAGAGTCGTGCCGGATATTCACGGACAAAAAGAGCTTGAAGTACATATTTCAGCAGCGAGACCTGAATCTGAGACAGCGCCGTTGGATGGAGCTGGTGAAAGACTATGATTGCGAAATCCTTTACCATCCGGGCAAGGCAAACGTGGTGGCAGATGCTTTGAGTCGGAGGCCCGGAGGTAGTTTATCTTGTTTGAGCGCCGTGCAGAGGCAGTCGTCAGCAGATTGGCAGATTCTATGCGACAGCCGAGTACAGTTCGAGTTCACTCCGATCGGGGGACATCCTGCGCACATTCGTGCACGTCCGAAGTTGCTTGACCGTATCCACGAGGCGCAATCCAGTGATGACCGTCTTTCAGAGATCATGGAGCAGGTTAGGCAGGGCAGAGATTCCGAGTTCGTGATTGATGATCAGGGAGTACTGCGCTTTGGGACTCGATTATGCGTACCAGATTCGGAGGGACTACGTCGTGAGATTCTTGAGGAGGCGCATAGATCGATTTATAGTGTTCATCCAGGTTCCACCAAGATGTACCACGATCTGAGAGATTTTTATTGGTGGGACGGAATGAAGAGGGACGTCACAGACTTCGTGTCGATATGCCTGACTTGTCAGCAAGTCAAGGCCGAGCACCAGAGGCTCGCGGGAGAGTTGCAGCCTTTGCCCATTCCAGAGTGGAAATAGGAGAAGATTTCTATGGATTTCATTGTGGGTCTACCCAGGACCAGTCGAAGGTACGACTCCATTTGGGTGATCGTGGATCGATTGACGAAAGCTGCTCACTTCCTGCCAGTGAAGACCACTTTCGATTTTGCTCAGTATGCCAGTGAAGACCACTTTCGATCGTATGGTTGCATGGAGTCCCGACATGTATCGTGTCAGACCGAGGCACCCAGTTTACCAGCCGACTATGACAGAGACTTCAGGAGGCATTGGGCACCCGTTTGAGTTTCGGCACAACATTTCATCCGCAGACCGATGGCCAGTCAGAGCGAACTATTCAGACTCTCGAAGACATGCTCCGAGCGTGCGTTTTAGACTTTGGTGGTAGCTGGGATCATCATTTACCCTTAGTGGAGTTCTCCTACAACAATAGCTTCCACGATACTATTCAGATGGCACTTTTCGAGGCCTTGTATAGGAGGAGATGTAGATCGCCCGTCTGTTGGACAGAGCTCAGCGAGAGCAGTATTTTGGGGCCGCAGATTGTGCAGGAGACGACCTAGAAAGTACAGTTGATTCGAGATCGGATGAGAGCGGCTCAGAGCAGGCAGAAATCGTATGCGGACAGACGCCGTCGCAGACTAGAGTTTGCAGTTGGCGATCATGTTTTTCTGAGGGTCTCTCCGATGAAGGGCGTGATGAGATTTGGACGAAAAGGGAAGCTTAGTCCCAGATTTGTGGGTCCCTTCGAGATCCTCGACTGTGTCAGCGCAGTTGCATATCGTTTGGCTCTTCCACCCAGCTTTCCGGATGTTCACCCCGTATTTCATGTGTCGATGCTTCGCAGATATCTTTATGACCATTCTCACATGATTCAACATCATACCGTTCATCTTGAGCACGATCTTTCGTTCACCGAGCAGCCAGTAGTGATATTGGATCGGCAGGTGAAGAAACTTCGATCAAAGGTCTTGCCATCTGTGAAGGTTCTTTGGCGCAGCCCGAATAGTGAAGAGATCACTTGGGAGGCTGAGGGCGAGATGCGGAATAAGTTTCCTCATCTCTTTGAAAATACGCGTAGCGATATTTTTAAATTCGGGGACGAATTTCTTTAAGGAGGGTTGTAACACCTTAGAATGCGATTAGTGGTTAATTATGCTTTAATGTGGGGGTTTTAGTAAAAAGTTTACCAAAACGGTTTTCAAATATTTTATAAAATTTTATGAACATTTTATTAGAATTTATTTGGGCTTGCACACACATGTACATGTAAACAAGGGCTAAGATTGGGGTTAAACCATGTTTAGGTAGCCATGGTAGACTAACCCATTTCATTAGGTTAATATGAAGTTAATTAAGTGTATTAGTTTTTTTTAGAATAATTAGTTGTTTTGGGGGTTGACTTGGGACTTTGAGGATAGAGAGAGGGAAGGATGGGACTGAGGAACATGCTTGCTAATTAATGAGGAAAGAGAGAGGGGAATGATTGGCACACACCCTAAATTTCTTTTTTTCAAAACACTCTTTCTCACTCATTCTAACATCTCTCCCTCTCATTTCTTTTTCCCTGCACACACACACACACACACACAGCAGCAGCAGAAGCAACAGCAGCAGCACACACCCCATTCTCTTCTTCTTCTTCTTGTTCTCTCCTTTTTCTTCTTCTCCTTTTTCTTCTTCTTGCATCCAGGCTCCAACCTTCTTCAAAAGTCCATTTTTCTTCACATATCTCTTGCAAAACACCTCCTTGCTGGTTCTTGGGGCAAAGTCATCAAGGTTGAGCCACACCCACTTTGAGGTATAAAACTCACCCTAAACACTTCCTTGCTAAACATGTAGTTATTTAGCTTAATTTGGTATTTAATGTGGTTTTAGTGTTAGTTTTGTGGTTTAAGTGGGGATTAGGCCAAGTTTAAGTTTTTATGGCTTGATTAGCTTAACTAAGTGTTATTAGTGTCGTTTAACCCTAGTAATTGCTTCAGATTACACTAAAATACCTTATGTTTTAAAATTAGTGTAAAGTAAACATTTTAGTTAAGATTTTGGGTGGTTTTGTGATCTGCTTTTGACCCGGGTGCTTCAGGCAAAAGTTGCATTTACTGGAGCTTAGTGACTGAGCTAGGAACACACACACAGCACGAGATCCTCATTCTTATTCCTGGCTGCAAATAAAAGGGTTCTGGCCGTAAATTGCGCAAAATGGTGGATCTATATGTCGGGGTTTGGTGGGTAGGTGTCTGCTATATAATGTAGGTCTTTGGTGCATGCATCTTTTCCTAATTCAACTCGAGTCAAAATCTGGGATCAAATATCTTGTTTTCTACACTTTTTGACTTGCGCGACACGTACGATACGAGTTGAGTTGGTGTGCTGTGTGTCACAGCGTGTCGCGGTGGTTTTTGACGTATGCACACACCTTACGTATACACACGTGTTTAGCTTGCGATGCTAGTTTCTTGTATAATCTTGATATCGCGTTTTTGCTGGATTGTGCCTTATATGTGTTGCTTTATGTAAATTCTAGGTTCGCAGGCGGGGACTTCGGACGCCGCGAAGAAAGGAAAGCAGGTGGTCGGTTACACCTAGCACCAGATCACCGATGAGTAGATGTACACATCTACGGGGGAAATCGTATGGATGGTGTGAGGCGCCCGATAGTTTTAAACTTCTAGTAGTACAGGAATTGCGTGTAGTTCCTCGTTATTCATTTTGCTGCATTGCATGATCCTTATATCCCTATATGTGTTAGTTCATTTTATAGAACCATTGAACCATTAATATGAGACATACGACACGAGTACTATATGACTTGTTTAGTTCATCATATAGAACCATTGAATCACTAAAATGAGTATGCGGCACAAGTATTAATTAACTTCTTAAATTGAGAATCTAGAATCATATTGCATCATTATCATGAGTTATGCGGCACAAGTATTATTTAACTTGCTAAATTGAGAATGTAGAACAATTGCACCATTATCATGAGTATGCGGCACAAGTGCTAATTAACTTGCTAAATTGAGAATCTAGAAGCATTGCATCATTTTTCATGCACAGTTTTCTAGATACATATTGCAGTTTGTATTGTCGATACCATAGGTTCATTCTAGCTGACATGCGTGCTTATGGTGATTTTCTGAGGATTTCTGTACTTGAGATTTATGAGTTTTTGGGAGAAAACCACAATGATTTAATAAACCAGATATCATTTTTAAATGTTGCAAGTTGTGGTTTTCTCGTAATTGATATATGTGTCGTCAACCATGGGTTTTCTGTTAGTTTTCGAGACCTGATTCGAGGAGTAAGATGAACCGTCTCGGGTACATGGTGGGCCCGGTAAGGTGCCCCGAGGCAAGAAGTTCGAGTTGTAGACGATGAGCCTGGCAGGGGCAGACTACCTACCGGTGATTGTTGGCACGGCGGATATACAGAGGATACCGACCGTGGTCGTGAGATATGGAGATATTGATACTTTGAGATGGGCCAGCCGGACGGCTGGGACCCGAGATTTTGTGATACCGATGCTTAAGATTTTGATATAGTCGTTTGAGATATCGATGCTGGACATGGATTTCTGCTGATTCCATTGATATTACTTCAGATACTTCACAGGAGCTTTTCTAAGATGAGAATGATGTTTTTATTATATAAATATATTCAGATCTCGGGTTAAATTGATTCATGTTGCATACCTGCCAGTACATCATGCTATACTAGTATTGTTAAATTGATTCATGTTGCATACCTACCAGTACATCATGCTATACTAGTATTGTAGAATTGATTCATGTTGTATACCTGCTAGTACATTGTAGGGTGTTTTTCGTCACCCCATTGAGATGGGAATACGCACGCGCTTGTCAGGCGTACTACAGATTCCCCCTGTCTAGGGTAGGCCGGGGTTTAATGATTGTGGGGATCCGAATCTCCGGCAGCCGCGGACTAAGCTGCCGTTAATTACCCCTCGTCTTTGGAGCGAGGGAACCTCCGATTGACGGGTTAAACTGGTCATGCGAACTCAATGTGCAGTGTACGTGTGTGTTGTGTTTTGAAGGGGGGTTTTGGATATATCGGGAGCCACGCAGAGTTTTTTACGGGGGAGTAGGTGTGTATTTACATATGTACACATATGTATAGATATACATGTATATATATATAAAAGGGGAAAAGAAATCCAAAGGATGCGTGGGGCAGCATCTTGGGCGCTGTGCGCCTAGGTGCTGTGCGCTCAGGCGCTAGAGTGCCACGTGTCGGCACGTGGGCGCTCTGCGCTTGAGCGCAAGCGCGCCGCGTGTCGGCACGGGGGCGACTTGCGCTCGAGCGCTTGCGCTTGAGCGCAAGCGCGCCACGTGTCGGCACGCGGGCGTTCTGCGCTTGAGCGCCGGCGAGAAAAGGAGGCTTTTAGCCTAAGAAACAGAAGCTATGCTTCAGAAAGGAAATATTTATTATGTATATATGTATGGAGTTAAACTCCTAGGATGTTTTGAAGCTGATGAAGGGGGGTTCTTCTTCTTCATCCTGTTGTTTGGCCGGATCTTGAAGATCAAGAGATATGAGATATCAAAATCTCTCCTTTTTGAGATCTGATTGGAGATCTGAGTTGCCCTTTGCGGGTTTTGTGGTGGAAAACTACTTAGTTTTTGGAAAAGAAAGAGTAAAACTCTTGATTTAATTCAAAAGAAATGAGAAGGTTTAGAACCTTGTAGAAGGAGCAGGAGGCGCAAAGAACCCTAGTTTTTGGGAGAATGAAAAGTGTTCTTTATTCATCATCATTTTGCCTTATATAGGCTTACATATTTACATATAGCCCCTTGGGCTTTACAAAAATGGCATTTTTGCCTATCCCATGGCTCATGTGCCATTTCATTTTTGCACATAAGCCATGGGCTTACAAAAATTTGGCTTTATGCCCATTTTGCATATATTCATGTATAAAAAATTACATGAAAATTATTTATTACATGATCTATATTTTAGCATGGAGGAGGCTGGCCGTGGGCTCGACTTGGGCATGGGCCCGCTTGACCTGGGCTTGGGCCCACCTGGCTTGGGGTTGACCTTGACTTTGACTCGATCAACGGGGGTGTAAATTTTTACCCCAACAAAGTGCCCCCCATCAATAAATGCATACCGCACACTTGAGTTGTGTGCATGAAATTGATGGATCTTGAAGTTGAACTTCGAGGTGGAACATCATCCCGGAGGCGAAGCATCATCCCGGGGAGCATGATCCCCGAGGATCGGAGCATCATTCCGATTCGCGGAGCATAATTCCAACGTCAGAGTATCATTCCGAAGCACGGAGCATCATTCCAGGGTCGGAGCATCATTCCGATTTGCGGAGCATAATTCCAGGAGATCGGAGCATCGTTCCGAAGGGCGGAGCATAATTCCAGAGATCGGAGCATCATTCCGATGATCGGAGCATGATTCCAGGATTCAGAGCATCATTCCGAAGCGCGGAGCATAATTCCAGGGTCGGAGCATCATTCCGATTTGCGGAGCATAATTCCAGGGGATCGGAGCATCGTTCCGATGGGCGGAGCATAAATCCAGAGATCGGAGCATCATTCCGAAGGGCGGAGCATGATTCCAGGGATCGGAGCATAATTCCAGAGATCGGAGCATCGTTCCGTTGGGCGGAGCATAATTCCAGAGATCGGAGCATCATTCCGATGATCGGAGCATAATTCCAGGGTTCGGAGCATCTTTCCGAAGAGCGGAGCATAATTCCAGGATTCAGAGCATCATTCCGAAGGGCGGATCATGATTCCAGGGATCGGAGCATAATTCCAGAGATCGGAGCATCGTCCCGATGGGCGGAGCATAATTCCAGAGATCGGAGCATCATTCCGAAGATCGGAGCATAATTCCAGAGATCGGAGCATCATTCCGATGATCGGAGCATAATTCCAGGGTTCGGAGCATCTTTCCGAAGAGAGGAGCATAATTCCAGGATTCGGAGCATCATTCCGAAGGGTGGAGCATGATTCCAGGGATCAGAGCATAATTCCAGAGATCGGAGCATCGTTCCGATGGGCGGAGCATAATTCTAGAGATCGGAGCATCATTCCGATGATCGGAGCATAATTCCAGGGTTCGGAGCATCTTTCCGAAGAGCGGAGCATAATTCCAGGATTCAGAGCATCATTCCGAAGGGCGAAGCATCATTCCAATTTTCGGTGCATAATTCCAAGGATCGGAGCATCATTCCGATGAGCGGAGCATGATTCCAGGGGTCGGAGCATCATTCCGATGAGCGGAGCATCATTCCAATTTTTGGAGCATAATTCCAAGGATCGGAGCATCATTCCGATGAGCGGAGCATCATTCCAGGGGATCGGAGCATCATTCCGAAGAGCGGAGCATGATTCCAGGGGATCGGAGCATCGTTCCGATGGGCGGAGCATAATTCCAGAGATCGGAGCATTATTCCGAAGGGCGGAGCATAATTCCAGGGATCGGAGCATCATTCCGATGAGCGGCAGACATTCTGACCGAAGCATGATTTCGATGCAGAGGTAGATTCCTAGGCGAAGTATAATTCCGATAAGGAAGGCAAATATTCCGAGGCGAAGCATTGATTTCGACACGGGGTATATTCTAAGACGGATCATGATTCCGGCGCAGAGCGTGTTGGCTGACTTGATTCCGAGATGAAACATAATTTCGACAGGGAAGGAAGGTACACCGAGGCGAAGCATCATTTCGACACAGGGTGCATTCTGAGACGAAGCATAATTCCGACGCAGAGCTTGCTGGTTGACTTGATTCCGAGGCGGAGCATAATTCCGGCAGGGAAGGTAGATATCCCGAGGCGAAGCATGATTTCGACACGGGGTAAATTCTGAGACGAAGCAGGATTCCGCCGTAGAGGTTGTTGGTTTGATTTGATTTGGGTTGACATCCGCATCGCTACACTGGAATATGGTACCAGGAGCGAATCATCATTTGTCATGAGAGGATTTGGGGATTGGTTTTTTTTGTTTGGCATCAGCATCGTTACACTGGAATATGGTACCAGGAGCGAATCATCATTTGCGTTTGCTTATTAGGAAACAATGGCTTAGGAGACAGGTTTTAGGTCCCTATCGCCTAAGACTTTTCAACTTTGTGAGCCGTAAGGGTCTCACAAAGCATTTTCTCCCTACAGGTCGTAAGGATCCCGTAAGTGCATTTTCTCCTTGGGAGTCGTGGGGACTCCCAAGTGTGTTGCTCCTTTGTGAGTCGTAAGGATCTCACGCGGGAATTTTCTCCTCACAAAGTCGAGAGGACCTTGTGAGTGCATTTCATCTCTTTCTCACGAGTTTGCGCCCTTTCGGGTTTTCACAAACTCGCCGGCAGTCCTGCTATTTTTACTCACGGAGCCCTTTCGGGTTTTCATCCGTGCCCATCTTGCTTGTGGACATACCTTTTTTTTATTTTATTATATTTTTTTTTGGAGAGATTGGGATTGTTTTACGCCCATGGATTGTATACGGTTTTGCAGGATGTATGATCCAGACCGTAGGGCCGGAAAAATTTCAGGACTTTGTTGGCGTCTGCATCGCTGTACTAGAATGTGGTACCAGGAGCGACTCATCATTCGCCGTTCGGGTATGGGATTTGGAATTTGGTTGGCGTCTGCATCGCTACACTGGAATATGGTACTAGGAGCGACTCATCATTCGCCGCTTGGGGTATGGTATTGGAATTTTGTTGGCGTCTGCATCGCTGCACTGGAATATGGTACCAGGAGCGACTCATCATTCGCCACTTGGGGTATGGGATTTGGAATTTGGTTGGCGTCTGCATCGCTATACTGGAATATGGTACCAGGAGCGACTCATCATTCGCCACTTGGGGTATGGGATTTGGAATTTGGTTGGCGTCTGCATCGCTATACTGGAATATGGTACCAGGAGCGACTCATCATTCGCCACTTGGGGTATGGGATTTGGAATTTGTTTGGCGTCTGCATCGCTGCACTGGAATATGGTACCAGGAGCGACTCATCATTCGCCACTTGGGGTATGGTATTGGAATTTTGTTGGCGTCTGCATCGCTGCACTGGAATATGGTACCAGGAGCGACTCATCATTCGCCACTTGGGGTATGGGATTTGGAATTTGGTTGGCGTCTGCATCGCTATACTGGAATATGGTACCAGGAGCGACTCATCATTCGCCACTTGGGGTATGGGATTTGGAATTTGGTTGGTGTCTGCATCGCTATACTGGAATATGGTACCAGGAGCGACTCATCATTCGCCACTTGGGGTATAGGATTTGGAATTTGGTTGGCGTCTGCATCGCTGCACTGGAATATGGTACCAGGAGCGACTCATCATTCGCCACTTGGGGTATGTTATTGGAATTTGGTTGGCGTCTGCATCGCTGCACTGGAATATGGTACCAGGAGCGACTCATCATTCGCCACTTGGGGTATGGTATTGGAATTTGGTTGGCGTCTGCATAGTTGTACTGAAATATGGTACCAGGAGCGACTCATCATTCGCCACTTCGGGGTTGGGGAGGGATGGCTTAGGAGACAGGTTTAGATCCCTATCACCTAAGTCTTTTCAATTTTATGGGCCGTGAGGGTCCTATAAAAGCAAATTCTCCCTACGGGTCGTAAGGATCCCATAGGTGTATTTTCTCCTTAGGAGTCGTGGGGACTCCTAAGTGTGTTCTTCCTTCGTGAGTCGTAAGGATCCCACAAAGGTTTGTTCTCCTCATATATTGTTAGGACACATGAGTGAGTCTTCTCAATGGAACATAATTCCAAAGGCGGAGACCAGCCGCGTAACTGGTGATTACGGTGGGGCATGAAGGTGATGAGAATTATTTGAGCCCATGGATTGTATACGGTAGTCAATTTGGGGACTAACCGTAGGGTTGGAAGAATTTTCGGAAATTGGATTTTGGTTGGCGTCTGCATCGCTGCACTGGAATATGGTACCAGGAGCGACTCATCATTCGCCTTTTTTTTTGCATTTTTTGTTTTACCGCGATTGCTCTATCATTTCAGCTTTTCTTATCGCGAAGATCGCGATTGCCCTATCATTTCGGCTATTTATTCGCGGTTGCCCCATTATTTCGGCTTTATTCTCATTTTTATTTTCACTCGCTGATTTTTATTGCGAGTTGCCCAATCATTTCGTCTTTATTTTTTTTCTTTTATTTACAAATTTGTTTGTTTATTCACATATTTCTTTTTACATTCCCAGTTTAACGACTTAGAGGTCGATTATTCCCAGTTTAGTGACATGGTGGTCAATTGTTTTCAGAGAAAGGCAGATGTCTGAGAG
Organism: Agapanthus africanus; assembly: GCA_030015575.1. Lineage (NCBI taxonomy): Eukaryota > Viridiplantae > Streptophyta > Magnoliopsida > Asparagales > Amaryllidaceae > Agapanthus > Agapanthus africanus. Next base: position 218,627,549 of record JASDDO010000006.1, read on the forward strand.
AATCCGTTTCACGAAGAACTTCAGTCTCCGTTTTTATGAAATTGGCGGTCGCATCTTGACTGTTTACTAACACGCCTTTGGACAGTTCTATCTCTCCTGCCTTATATTGCTTTTCGACCCAATCATTGAAGACGAAGCAGTCCTCAATGGCATGACCTATCACTCTGTGATAAGGGCAGTATTTGGGGTCGTCGGTCCTATTCGCTTCCTGCGGTCTTTTTGACTCTGGCAGTTGTAGACCGTTCTTCAGGGCGTCTTTGAATATTTTACGGATTTTGTCCCTTCTGAAGGAATAGACTTTATCCAGCTTCTCTTTCAGTGGAGACTCTCCTCCCTCTCCGAACATTGGCTTCCGAGGCTGGTTGGCGCTAGGTCCGCTCATCCCTTGCTTATTTCGGTTAGCCGAAGTGTTGAAAGATTCAGAATCATCGGAGTTTCCGCCTTTGCGATTATCGTCCTTCCGGTTTCTCCAGGACCTATTGTTATTTTGAGAATCCGATGAGGACTCCTGTTTTGAGCGCTCCAGCATTTGGACTTTCCTGGTCAGCTCTTGGAATGTTTTGAGACCCGCGGTGCATAAAAATGGGGCCATCCAATTGTTGAGATTTCCGATGAGGAGACTGACAGATTGGTCCTGCTCTATCGGCGGTTCGCATTTGACGGAGAGATTGCGCCATCGGGTTATAAAATCCGTGCTGCTTTCTTTGTTCTTGGGCTTGGTCCTTACGAGCTCGGCAATGGTGATCTTATCGCTGACGCTCATGAACCTTTGTCGAAACAAAGATTCCATTTGGACGAAAGTAGTAATGGAGCCATCCGGTATGCTCGCGTACCAGTCGAAAGCAACATCGGTCAAGCTATTAACGAATTGGCGGAGGAGAAGCGCATCGTTGCCCCCAGTATTCCCGCATGAGGCTTTGAAGTGGGCGATATGCTGATTCGCATTTCCCGTCCCATCGAATCTTCCGAATTTGGGGATGACATGGCCGCTAGGAAATTCTACCAGATCATACTGAGCAGGATATGGTCTCCCACTACTGCTGATATCTTTTTGCGCTTCGGCTTCGGCCACCAATGTTTTGACTTTGCTGGCAACCAAATCCATGATTTGATCTTGAGTTAGCGGGCTACTGTCATCGGTAACCAAGACATTTCCCGAGATAGGATGCGACTGGTTTTCATGTAGTTCGCCCACTTTTTGATTTGAGGGAATAGGCGTCGGCTGCTTCGGGACACCATTTCCCGGTTCAAGAGCAGAACCCTCCGCTTGATTGGGCGGCTGAGAGGAAAGTCGGGCCGTGAGCTGCAAGACAACGTTCGTCAAGTCGTCAATTTTGGAGTAAAGTTTGGCCATCTCCTTGTCTTTGCTTCTGAGCTGTTTTCGAAGCTCTTGGAGAAGTTGCTGCTCTGCATTCTTGGGACGGAAGATTGGCTCCTCTTCACTTTTCGAGCCCGACTCCTCATGGACCGAAGGGTCTTTCTGCTTATCATCCTCACTAGGAAGGTCTTCATTACCTTCCAGAGGAGGCTGGCCTTGGGATGTGGCAGCCATATTCACGCCGGATTGGATTTGGGATGTGGTGGCCCCGTCCTTTCTCTTGCTGCGCGTGTCCACCATGTAGACAGTGTGGACCTCATATCCAGTCGTCTCTTTCTCATTGGCGGGGAGCTTAAAGAAGACACCCGACCGAGCAGTGGTCAAGAGCACCGCTGGAGCTTGCTCGGGACGCGTTGTAGCTTTGTTGGTGTTGATGTCCTTGCCCCTAGCTAGGGCCAAGGAAAGTCGTTCAGACACCGACTTGCGTTTGGGTTGGGGCGACCTTGAGATCACCACATTTGTTCTCCTGCCTTTCGAGACTGATTTGTCTGCCACCGGGGGTTGAGGAGCTGGGATAGCGCCAACTGGCATGAACATAATAAAGCCGAATGGTAGCAGCGGCTCCTCCCATTGTCGCCCGAGACTGGCCGGAAGGACCGTCCTAGAGTCTATCCTCATCGTGTAGGAGACGGGAGCTGAGTTCATCATCGAAGACATCGTCGGAAGGTGATTGCTTGAAAATCTGCATGAAAAAGCATTATTTTTAGTATAAATACAGGTATGTATATTGATTGAGTTCGCATGAACGCTTAACCCGAAATATGGGAGGAGAGATTGGTCCCACCGGGCGTGCCAGAATCTGTAGGGTGTTTTTCGTCACTCCATTGAGATGGGAATACGCGCGCGCTTGTCAGGCGTACTACAGATTCCCCCTGCCTAGGGTAGGCCGGGGTTTAATGATTGTGGGGATCCGAATCTCCGGCAGCCGCGGACTAAGCTGTCGTTAATTACCCCTCGCCTTTGGAGCGAGGGAACCTCTGATTGACGGGTTAAACTGGTCATGCGAACTCAATGTGCAGTGTACGTGTGTGTTGTGTTTTGAAGGGGGGTTTTGGATATATCGGGAGCCACGCAGAGTTTTTTACGGGGGTCCCGCTATCCGGATAGCAGGCTGGGGGTCAAGGGGCCTAGGTGCTGTGCGCTCAGGCGCTAGAATGCCACGTGTCGGCACGTGGGCGCTCTGCGCTTGAGCGCTGGGCGCTTGAGCGCAAGCGCGCCACGTGTCTGCACGCGGGCGCTCTGCGCTTGAGCGCCGGCGAGAAAAGGAGGCTTTTAGCCTAAGAAACAGAAGCTATGCTTCAGAAAGGAAATATTTATTATGTATATATGTATGGAGTTAAACTCCTAGGATGTTTTGAAGCTGATGAAGGGGGGTTCTTCTTCTTCCTCCTGTTGTTTGGCCGGATCTTGAAGATCAAGAGATGTGAGATATCAAAATCTCTCCTTTTTGAGATCTGAGTTCCCCTTTGCGAATTTTGTGGTGGAAAACTACTTAGTTTTTGGAAAAGAAAGAGTAAAACTCTTGATTTAATTCAAAAGAAATGAGAAGGTTTAGAACCTTGGAGAAGGAGCAGGAGGCATAAAGAACCCTAGTTTTTGGGGGAATGAAAAGTGTTATTTATTCATCATCATTTTGCCTTATATAGGCTTACATATTTACATATAGCCCCTTGGGCTTTACAAAAATGGCATTTTTGCCTATCCCATGGCTCATGTGCCATTTCATTTTTGCACATAAGCCATGGGCTTACAAAAATTTGGCTTTATGCCCATTTTGCATATATTCATGTATACAAAATTACATGAAAATTATTTATTACATGATTTATATTTTAGTATGGAGGAGGCTGGCCGCGGGCTCGACTTGGGCATGGGCCCGCTTGACCTGGGCTTGGGCCCACCTGGCTTGGGGTTGACCTTGACTTTGACTCGGTCAACGGGGGTGTAAATTTTTATCCCAACATACATAATGCTAGACTAGTTTTGTTAAATTGATTCATGTTGCATACTTGCTACTACATCATGCTAGATCCGTATTGTTGAGTTGTAACACTTTACGTACATGTTTACGATAGCCTTTATAGATGTTACTTATTAATCACGAGTTGGAAACTCGCCCCCGTTGTGCCACAGCCTTTTTGCAGATCCGATCCGTCAGCACTGTAGTGGCGGACGTACTTCATCGTTTTGCTCCTTTTGCTTGGATATGAGATTTTGCTCGTAGGTGGGTTCTGATATTATTTTATTTCCACCTTATATATTCATTGTATCTAGTGTACTCCATCTACTGTACCTGCTACTTGTATTGATGTACTATGACCTAGAGACGAGACAGTGAGATTTGTGGACATTTATGTTGTTTCTCTGGGTCGAGCTCATTTAAGCCGACATGATGCTTATTACTTGTGCCTTTTATGCTTATTTTTGCACATTGATGGTTTACATTGCGTGGGATTTGAGTCCGCTTCGGCGAAGAGCTAGCTCCCGCTTGGGGATTCCTTATTCATGTTATATGTTTATTCGTAATTTGTACCCGTTTTGGGGCCAGTTTTTACAAAGGAGACTCTGCCGAAATTTTTGGAAAATGTGATGTTGTTTTTTTAAAGATTTTGATGCAACTTATATGGTTTTCCTTCACTCAATTGCTTAAATGGGTTTTTATTTCTGGGCTTTGGCTTACTTAGATTACGTAAGCCTTGAGACGTTTCGCAATTTAAGTGCCAGTCACGTTCCGTACTTTTCGGGTCGTGACAATAATGTATGCGATGTTATGAACTCGCTCAGATGTAGCTTATGCACTGAGTGCAGTAACCAGGTATCAATCCAATCCAGGGGAGAAACACTGGACTGTTGTGAAGAACATTCTGAAGTATGTGCGAAGGACTAAAGAAATGTTCTTGATGTATGGTAACGGAGATCTCCAAATGGAGGCTTTTACCGACTCCAGCTTCCAGAGCGACAAGGATGATAGTAAGTCCATCTCAGGGTTTGTATTTACCCTAAATGGAGGGGTGGTATATTGGAAGAGTTCCAAGCAAGATATCGTCGCTGACTCCATGATGGAAGCTGAGTATATTGCTGCTAATGATGCCGCAAAAGAGGAAGTCTGGAAGAGGAAGTTCATTTCTGAACTTCAGGTGGTTCCATCTATTGCTAATCCAATACCTTTGTATTGCGATAACAATGGAGCCATGGCTTTGGCAAGGGAACCGCGGTCCCATCAGAAATCCAAACATATCTTGAGGCGGCATATCCTCATAAGGGAGATAGCGGATCGCCAGGACATCGAGGTACGGAGAGTAGACACGAAAGACAACACAGCAGATCCATTCACCAAGGTCATCCCTTAAGTCCAGTTTGAGAAACTGTTCGAGAAGTTGGGCATGCGGTACGCCGGAAACTGGTTCTAGTGTAGACAGTGGGTACTTATTGCACCAACTACAGGCCTTAGTGCAAGTGGGAGATTGTTAGATATGTATGCCCTAGAGGCCTGTATTGTATAGGATGCTAGGCATGTATATGTACAGAAACAATCTTTGCTCGAAATGATAGTATGCTATCTGGTTTATCTTCATCTTAACGTGTGATGTGTTGTATTTCATATCTTTATATATATGTTGATGAAGCCCTTAGGATTCTGCTTGGCTGCCAGGATTATGATGTAGATCATACTAGTGGGGCATGGGCGGTCTATAAGCATATCCTTTAATAGTTCCTAGTCGAGGGTATATCGAGACAGGGCATCGATATTACCAGAGTAGACTAGTGTGTACGTTTCTTGACCCTGGGGGCGATGGTTTATCCCACAACCATTGGTGTTCGACATCAAAGATTGTACACAGATGCTCATTGGAGAATGGGTACACTGAACAGGACTCGCCGAGAACTTCTAGATGGTATATATACCTATTGTCAGATAGCAGTTCTCTGGTGACACTTGTACAGGTTAGTCTGTAGACCCGAGATCATCATAGTATCTTGTGTGATTCCAACTGTGCTTTGATTTCCTCCCTACCACGGCTCTACTAAGTCATGCAAACAGGTGGATTTTGGGTACAGTCCCGAATCACATTGAGGCAATGAGCGATAGGAGGGGTTTCGTCTCTCCTGGTATAGGGAGTTGATGTCGCGCTATGCTTGATAGGCCATAACAACAAATCCCTGGACAGGGTTGTCGAGATTTACTGATAAGAGTTATCAGTAGTTTCTCGATCCGTTATGGTCCATGAATCCGCATGACTTATAATGTTTCTGGGGTCTGACATTTACCACCCCTAGACTTCATATGCGACGTATCAGACGAAGAGACCGGACTGTACGGTAAGTGTTGCTTACAGGCTCGTTAGGGTTGTGATGAGTTCGCTCGTCGGCCACCTTATCGTCATGTACCTGGGTATTCGTTACGCACAGCTAGTGCCGCTGATATGCTTGTGGTTAAACCTACTGCCAGCGCACTGTCGAGTCTTTAGAGTCCCACACAGAGGGTTCCCTGGTTCAGGCGAAAGATGTAGAGGCCGTAATTTGTTACGGCAGGGTTTCGATTATGTTCGTGTACTGGCTACAGGAATAATGATCGAAAGGATAATACTGATAGGCTTTGGTTTAAGCCGAATACCGGTATTATATTATTGGATTATTTATATTCGTATTTTTCGGAATACGAATACGGGTATACTTATATGGTATACGGTGAGGGGCATTCTTGTAATTGTACAAGAATACTTTCTAGAAGGGGACACCTCACAAATGGTTTTCATTTTGTGAAAATGGAAATTATAAGGTGGAATTTGGAGATAGTCTAGCATGGATGAAGGCATGGCTCAATTCATTTTATATTCATTTGGGATTACTATTGAAGCATGGTGCATTATTTTTGAGAAAAATATTGCATGCCTCAATTATTTTTTCCATGAGCCATATCTTTTTCTTTATGCTTGATTTTTTCATTATCACTCTCATCTTCTATCCTCATTATCTCCTTCTTCCTCTTGACCTAAACACTCACATGTGTTGTGATTCATAGGTCAGGAGACATAATAATCCACTAATTGATCTCTACATCACCTAAGTGATCATTTCTAGCACACTTGATTTCTTAGTTAACTCTTGTGAAGAGTTTGCAGCTTGTTCTATAGCTCTCGGGTGGATCATCTTGGATCTAGAGGTGACCGGAGACCGAGTTCTTCTCAACCATCGAAGGAACCAAGGAGTCGCAGTGGAAAGAAGACCCGAAGGACCGTTTCGTTGAGGTATAAGCCCTATCATAGTAGATAAGATCTCTAGATAGGATTTCTAGTTATGGTTTAGCATAAGATCTAGTTTTAAAGTAGGTGTTGCATGCAAGAAAATTATTGTTTGCCACTTCCGCTTCCTCACAAGTGTTGTGAGGGTGTGAAACATCTACTAACAGACACATGCCTAAATTTCATCTGGGGTCCTAAAAAACCTTACACGAATTTCTGAGACATAGAAAATGATTTTTTGAACACATTAAAAAATCGGTAGAAACATGAAGTTTGAAAACGTGATTTTGGAATGTTTTGTCGATCGATATTTTAAGCACGTTAGAACTAGCTAGTTTAGGTTTTATGGGTTAGCTCTGATGCCATGAAAGGTTATGCTAACGCCCTGGCCATCATCCATGGCCGTTTGCGGAACAAAATTTTTAATACGATAGGAAACTTGGCGCTAGAATAACCCTAAACCGGATCTAATCATAAACTTTACTAGCAACTATAGAAGCTCTATCTACTATGATAGAAATTATACTTAAAGAAACTAAGTCCTTTGGGTCTTCGATCCTCTCCTAAAGCTCCTCAAAGGATGTATGGATCGCGCTTGATCGACGGCCTCCTCGCGTCAAAGATGATCCACCCGAGAGTGCCTACTTTGAGCTCCTACCTCAAATATGAGGTAACTAGAGTACTTAGCTTGCCAATCTAAGTAGCCTAGATGAAGTCGAGTGAGATGATGGATTAATATGTCTCACTAACAGTAGGTCTCTCATCTCATGAAACAATTAGGGTTAGAGCTAGAGGAATAAAGCAAGGAGAAGATGAGAGTGTTCAAGTGAGAATGAATATCATCAAGTGAAGAATGGATAAATGTTTTGTATTAATAATGCAAACCAATAATGACATACCAAAATATCTAGATATCACAAAAATATCTAGATGCCACTTTGCATTAAAAATTCACAACAAAAGAAAATATTAAGCATACTCCAAATAGAAAAGAATGAGTCATGCCATGAGTCACCAAGTAGCCATGCTTCACTTAATGCAAAGGAACACCTCATTTCTCCACCTCATTAACCATTAACAAAAATGGTTTATACAAATAATGAGGTGTCATCTTCTAGAAGCATCTTGCACAAATACAAGAATGCCCCTCACCATATATACATACCCGTATCCGTATTCCGAAAAATGCGAATACAAAGAGACAAAATAATCCAAGAATATAATACTACGATCTGGCTTAAACCAAAGCCCACTAGTATTATCCGCCCGAACATCCCACGTGCACAAGAACACATATGTGATCGAACCCCTGTCGTAAAACCATACGGCCTCAACATCATTTCGCCCGAAGCAGGGAAACCCTCTGTGTGGGACTCTAACGACTCGACTGTACGATGGCAGTGGGTTTAACCACAAGCACGACAGCGGCACTATCTGTACGTAACGGCTACCCAGGTACCTGTCGAAAAGGAAGGCCGACGAGCAAACTCTTTCGAACTCCTACTGAGCCTAGCCGTGACAATCTCCGTACAGTCTGGTCTCTTCGTCTAAGAGTATCGCATACCTGGTCTAGGGGGTGGTAAATGTCAGACCCTAATAACTCGATAGTTCATGCTGATGTGGCTCAGGACCAATCCGGGAAACTAATGATCAACCTATCAGTAAATCCCAACTGCCTTGGCCAAAGTCTTATGGTCCTGACCAATCGAACACTGTGCAATATCGACTCCCAATACCGGGAGAGACGAATCCCCAAAAATCTCTCACTTCCTCTATGTGGCTCGAGATTGTACCCAACCAAAATCTGTTTGCACGACTAAGTAGAGCCATGGTAGAGTAGTAATCAAAGCACAGTGGGAACTTACACGAGACAAATGACGATCTCAGGTCTGAAGACTAACCTGTATACATGTCACCTGAGAACTTTCATCTGACGATAGGTATAGTACCATCTGGAAGTTCTCCGTGAGTCCGTCCATTGTACTCACACCCAGTGAGCATGATCTTAGGTGCATCAGACCAATAGCTGTGGGACCAACCATCGCCTCTCATCGGGGTCTAGAAACGTATACACTAGTCTATTCTGGAGTATCAATGCCCAGTCTTGATACTCACGTGACTAAGGACCATTTAAGGATGTGCTTATAGACTACCCTGCTACCACAAGTATGATTGCTATCACAACGCAGGTAGTCAAGCAAGATCCTACGGTCTTTATCAACTTGTAACCGCAATATGTAATAACATGTATAACATATGCCATGTTAAGATAAAGTCAAACCATAATAGTGTACTACTGCATCAGGTCTTTATCAATATGTGCAAGCTGGATAAAGCATCAATAAAAACAAATACACATATCCTGATAAAGACAACTGAAATAATATACTATATAACTGAGAAAGAATGTTCTGTACATACATATCCCCAGCATCCACATGTATACATATACAATAATGGCCTCTAGGGCATACATATCCAACATGAGTATGGTGCAATAAATGAAAGGATGTATTTGTGCCATGGTTAGAATTTTCCATCTCTCTCTAGATCTTTCTTTCTCTCATTCTTTCTTCTTCTTTCATCTTCAACTCCTCCCTCACTTAAACCTCTTTTTACCTCTCAAAGCCCTACAGAAATCACTACAAATCCTTCATAAATTATTTCAAAAATCCAATTTTAAATCTCTTCAAGAGTTCTTTTTGAAGCAAGTCTTCATCTTGTGTCCACTTTTCAAGTTAGGGCCTCCTTCTTTTCATTTTGAGGTATGAGCCAAGTTTAAACATGTTTACTAATCTTTTGCCTTAATCATTCCTAATCTAGATTAAAGGTTGTGTTTTATGTAATTTTAAAGTTTCAAGAGAGGTTTGAGTTAAGTTTGGGGTTGTAATGACTTTTAGGGTAATCATGACCTAAATTAGGTTAGTTAAGAGTATTTTGTGCCTTATAGACTTGTTTAATTATCAATTTTTCACTAAGCCACCTTAATGTTTTAAATTAGTGTCAAAACTAGTTTTAGTTAGAGTTTAAGGTTCTAATTAGAATCTGCTATCAAACCAGTGATCACGGAGAGAAGTTGCAATTACTGGAAGCTAGTTATAGGACCAGGAATACACCCTAAAAACCCGAGCCCCTAACTCCATCTTCTGGCTCCCAAAATACTCTTTTTGGCCATAAATTGCGGCCTGGTTGGGGAGTTTGGTCATAGGTTTTTGCCGTTGGCTCCCTAGAACTTCAATTAGGTCTTTGGCATTTGCAACTTTTTCTAATTGTACCTTTGTAAAAATCTAGGACCATTTTACCTTATTTAGGGTGTTATGTTAACGTACGATATAGACATTCCGATTCATTTTTTAGTGTTTCCTTTGGATAACAGCCCTTAGAGGTAATCTTAGACGTTGTTGCACACGTTTAACGCACCAAGTTCACACGTGTTAACTCATGAGAGTTAGTTCGTTCGTGTAGTATTTGATTTCGTGTCATATCGGATTTCTAGCCTTATGTGCTAAGTTTTGTGCGATTCTAGGATCGGCTGCGGAGACTTCGGACGCGGTTAGGAAAAGAAAGGAGGTGGTCGAATTCGTGTATCCGATGCCGTTCTAGTGAGTAGATTTAACATCTATGGGGGAATCGTTCGGATGGCGTAAAGCGCCCGATGTTTAGAACTAAATTACAAAACTTCATATACATATACCTATGTACATTTCCATATTGCATACGCAATATCATACGCATTGATATCTCCACATTAGAAAACCGCATGTACATTTTCAAAAATTATTATTGTTTTAAAAATGTGGTTTCTCTTGATATGATGTGTGGCGTTCACCATGAGTTTTCTCGGTTCTGAGTTATATGTATACCCGATTTGAGGAGAGAGGAAGCACCGTCTGTGGGTACATGGTGGATCCTGTATGGTACCCCGGGGCAAGAAGATCGTATAGAGAGACGTTGAGCCTGGCAGGGGAACAATACCTACCGGTGATTGTTTGGCTCGGCGGATATCCGAAGGATACCGACCGGAGTCGTGTGATCAGATGGATTTGAGGGTTGATCTGAGAGACGGCGTTCGAGATATTGTGATTTTTGAGTGTCGATGCTTGACACAGGATTTATGTTGTTTTATTGATGATACTTTTGGTTCTATCATATTAAAATTAATTAAGACATACTCAGTTTCTTATTGTTGCTATACCCCAGATTTCATATTTCGCTTACTTATTTATGTTGCATCCATAGTAGTACACCGCATCATAAATTTATACTTAGGATCTAGCGTTAGTACGTACATGCTTACGATTACCACTTACGATGTTACTTACTACTCACGAGCTGGCAACTCACCCTCGTTGTGCCACAATGTCTTTCAGGACCGACCCGTCAGTATTGTCATGGCGGAGCACACTACTACCACTTCTGCTCCTACTTTTGCTACGACATTTTTGGTCGTGATATTTTGTTGGTGGGTTGCGAGTATTCTTTTGTCTTCTACCTTGTACATTTTCTCTTTGTATCTAGTATACTCCATTTACCACTTGTATATTTTACTTAAAGACTTGTATTATATTTGACTCTGGGTGTCATGCTCGTGTCAGCCGACTTTTATGTTTTATTTTGGATGTCGTTTTCCTTTCTTATTTTCCTTATTTCTTCGCACTATGATATCATATATCTTGCTTTATGATTGTATTCCGCCGGATGGCGTTGAGATTGCTCCCAAGTGGGGATGCTATTATATATCATGCTTATGTATTAGTTTGGATCAGTTTTTCAAAGGGGATGCTGCCGAAATTTTTAAAATAACTCGATCTTCAAAATGGTTTTGATACAACTCTTTTGCACTTTAATTTAACTTTTTAAAACCAATATTTTACCACTCTATTTTATTTCACGGTTTAGATTCTGGGTTTTGGCTTACTTGAATTACGTTACGCCTTTAGACGTTGTGTGATTTAAGTGCCGGTTACGTTCCTCATTTGGGTCGTGACAATAAACTACTCATCAGTAGGAATCGTGACCCAACTATTATTGTGTGATAATCTTGACGGAAGTCGACCAAAATTACCACACTTCAGAAGGTATGCGCAAACTTGGCAAGTTTTCCTTATATTTAAAACTCCCGATATGGTTTTTACCCCAAGCGTCTTATGACCTTGATGAAGGCAAACAAATCATAAGTCGTAAGTCAAATTATATCCGTCATTGTCTTGATTAATCTAAACCCACTCGTACTCACCCTTGACGAAGGCTAATAATGCTTTACGACTATCCTAGATTAATACATCTCTATGCTGTAGAAAAGGAACACATAGCTACCATACACTATGACTTGAGGAAGACCAACAAACATAGCATGAATACTAGGAACTACCCGTCTGAAATGACGGAAGGCTACTGCTGGTTTTTGGAGAAAAACCGTTAACGTAATGAACTTGATATCGTTGAAGGAACTCGAGTGGCTTTGAAATGGAGCGGTTTAGGCTCCAATTTTAAAACTAGTAACATAAACTTTTTCTTAAGAGTGAACTCCCTATGAAGGGACCAAGGCTCTTTCCTCATTGAATGAGGTACAGGATATTCCTAACCGAATAGCTCTATGCAAAGTAAAAGAATATGACTATGGTTTTGATGAAAACCGAGTAGTTTTAAAAATTGGTTACGACAATATCATTTAGGTTTGTTTTCCTTGCATTAATCAGAATTAATGCAGTCCCATCAATTAATCTCAGGCCAAAATAGAAACGAAAATAGGCATGCACATATATGCCGTCTGCATTCGCCATAAGGTCCTGGGTCTTCACCGTAAGGTTACTTAACTTAAGGCAGGGCAAGCACAGGACTAGAGCGGATGAAAAACATATATAGCATATACTAAATATATATATAATATATATAAACATCCGTCTCATGCATGATATCAAGTAACACCACAGAAGCATCACAGCAGAATCAAACACAGTATGGAAATACGGATAATCTAAGAAAAGTACATTTCAATGGAGCCAAATATGAAATGCAATTTTCCCGGTCATGTGGATAGCCCGTAATGTCAGACCCTAGACCCCTACGAGTGCGGAAAGCCACCCGCCAATCCTAGAAGCAAGGCAAACCCAATCAACAAAGTGAAAGGGCCACCCAGTGCTTCTAAAATCCGGTGACTTCGGCACCCCTTTGCGGGTCAACCTATACCCCTACGAGTGCGGCGAATAGCCCGCCAATTCTAGAGTAAGGCACCCCGATCTCAATGCCATGAGATGGTAGCCTGTTGCCCTCTAGAACCTGGCTACTTGAGCACTCTGCCATGGGGTAATCCTAGTGCATGTAATGAAAACCTTAATATACAACGGTGACTACGTTCGCAACCAGGACGCGCCTCTAAGAATAATACAAGCCGCGATGACGGCAGTCCACATGTCGGATTCTCGCCACGCAATATGAATATACATTACATTATAGATAATAATATCTAATACTATATACACCGGGCTATACATCGCGAAAAATCCAACATAATCATAAACACATAAGCAATTTCCATCACAGAATATGCAAATTTGCGAGTATCAATTCCGTAACTCCGTCTAAATGGTGCATATATCAATTAGACGACGTTTTCCCAAACGTTATGATATACGCAACAATCACTAAGCCTATGACAATCGAATACCACACACTTATAGCCAACACTTCAATTTTCTAAAACACCGAAAATATAGTGTGCTAAAAACCGGCAAAAATTCCATGCTAAAACCCACTCCGGGAGTCCGAAATGAGCTCGGATTGAGCCAAAACTTCATAAAGGACCCAGGCATGAAATTATCTTTGACCTGGAGGGCACATAAGGGGGTACCTACACACACTAGGACAACCTAAGGTGGCCTTAGGGGGTAGGCAGACCCGAGCCTGCCTAATGAGGAAAGGCTCGGGTCTCCACCCCTCCAAGGCCACCTTAGGGTGGTCTTGAGGGGGTGGGCCCACCCAAGGTTCCCCTCGGGGCATCTCTAGGGTCTCCGCGCACTTCCACGCATCTTCTCGGTCCAAACTGAGAGCCTGCGGGGAGTGAAAACATCAAAATAGCATGAATTTCTCACTAGTTTTAACGGCAGTTTTTGCGGGGCAAAAACCGACGAGATTCGGGAGTCGTATCTATCTAGTTTAGGGTAATTGGGTGGCTCTGATACCATTGAAAGTTCCTAGTTCCCTCGCCACTAACTCGCGGCCAATGCCGAATATAAAAACAAAAATTTTGTTGGCACCAGAAACTTATACCCAAGAATCCAAACCAAATACCTAAACTACCAAGCACAAAAGGATAGAAATCACAACCTTTATAGCGTCTTCATTTTCTCCAATTAGGGTGGACTTTATATAGGGTTGCTAGGCACATGCACAAGGGTCTACGAGGCATCAACCATGCCCGATTTAAAATTTAGCCGTACCGAACAACCCAGAGCCGGATCTTTAAACTAGAGTTTAGGAGAAAACAAGTATGTTAAACAGTTTAACACTAAGTGAGAGGGATTACAACCTTTGTAGATCCAGTCCTTCACTTCTTAAGCTCCGTGTTGAGGTCCCTTCGCTGCGATCATCGTGTTCCGGACTCTCGAGAGGCTCCACGAAGAGAAAGATACAGTCTTGCTTCCGATCTTCGATAACAAAGATGATCTACCTTGAAGTTTCATTAACACAAGCTATGTAAGTCCACGTTGCGACCCCCGGTTCTTACGGGGAGGCGGAAACGGTATAAAAATCAAATTTTTAGCGCAAGGGGCAACATGGACTAACAAAGTCGGGATCTTTTCTAAACTAAACTACCAAACATGCTAAAGAGAGTTAGCTACTCGGATAGAAGGTTATACCTAACTTGAACTCCTTCTTCTTGAAACTTTTGTAGGGGTTGATGGTTCTTTCCTTGTTGCCTTCTTCTGTCAAAGATGGATCCACCTGAGGGTTCAACCTTCGGGCTCTTTCTCGATCTTTGAGAGAACTAGAATCTTCGGCTTGCTAAACCTTTGACCCTAGAGTGAGTAGAGAGTGTCTAAGGGGTGTTTTTATCTCAAGGAGAGGGATTCTCAACTCATGAGAAGGATTCTCCTTGAACTAGAGGAGGAAGAAGAACAAGTGAGGAGAGAGAATGGTTCTGATAGAATAAGCTTATTCTTTTCATTTCTTACAACCATATCAAAATGAAAAGAATTATCAATTAACAATAATAATAAAATGAAATAGTTGATGGATAGTTTGGAATGACCATTATCATTACATTCTTTAAATGGTTTTGCAAGAATCAAAAAGCATCTTTCTTTTGTAATGATGATGGTCAAACCTTCAACCATGGTCAACAAGTCAACCATGGTCAACAAGTCAACAAAATCCAACCATGACACAATTTCATTTGATTAATATTATTAATAGATATATCATAATTCCATTAGGGTTTGGAAAAAGACGACTGTCAACTGTGCATACGCACCCGTTCCGAAACCCTAATGAAAAACCTCTTCCTCCGCCTCAATCAACTGTGCATACACACCCGTATTCTTGTTCCGAGGAACATGAATACCAAGAGATAAAATCAACCCCAAAACATATACCAGTATCTGGCTCAAACCAGAGCCTATTAGTAATATCCGTCCGGACTCCAAACGTGCACAAGTGCACGGATGAGAACGAACCCTGTCGCAAAACCATGCGACCTCAACTCTGTTTTGCCCAGAGGCGAATACCCTCTGTGTGGGACTCTAAAGACTCGACACTACGCTGGCAGTGGGTTTAACCACAGACCGCAAGCGGCACTAGCTGTGCGTAACGGTCCCCAGGTAGATGCCGACAAGAAGGCGGACGAGGTGAACCCCATCTGAACTCCTACTGAGTCTGAATATGACAGTCTCCGTACAGTCCCGGTCTGTTCGTCTGATACGTCGCATGTCGGGCCTAGGGAGCGGAAAAACGTCAGTCCCCTAATAGCGGTACAAGTCGTGTCGGAGTGAAGCCCAAAACACCCTGAGATAACACTGGAAGCCTACCAGTATATCTCGCTTGCCCTGGCCAGGGACTACTCGTGTAATGGCTCTCCTAGACATAGCGCGATGTCAACCCCCAATACCGGGAGAGACGAATCCTGTCTAACCGTCACTGCCTCCAAGTGCTTTGGGACTGCACCAAACCACTACCTGTTTGCACGACTCCTTTGAGCCGTGGTAGGGTAGTGATCAAAGTGCAGTGGGAACACACTCGAGGCGAAGTGCCAGTGTCAAGTCAGCGGAATAAGCTGTACTCATGTCACCTGGGAACTGATAACTGACGATAGGTATAATACCAACCTGTCAGTTCCCGACGAGTCCTGTCCAGTGTACTCGTAACCTAACGAGCACCCGTATACTATCTCCAGTACGACGTACTGATGGCTGTGGGACAGACCATCTCCCACACTGGGATGAGAAGCGCATACGCTAGTCTACTCCGGAGTATCGATGCCCTGTCTCGATAGTCCTGCGACTAGGGACCTGTATAAGGATGTGCTTATAGACTACCCAGCCCCCACTAGTGTGACTGCCATCACAACGCTGGTAATCAAGCAAAGATCCTAAGGGCTCCACTAATGCGTATAGGTGATATACTAAAATAAACACATGTACACATTGATGTAGAAACAAACCAAGTAGCATACTACTATATTGAGCAAGATTGTTTATACAAGGTGAATATCCCAATCTTCCATCAAGTAATATACAAACTAGTATGATACAGTAATGGCCTCTAGGGCATATACACTAACAATCTCCCACTTGCACTAAAGCCATGTACTGGCGTATCGAAGACCTATCATCTCGATCAGCCGCTCGAACTGAGTCTGGGGCAGTGCCTTGGTGAATGGATCTGCAGTGTTTTCTTCTGAAGCAACCCTCCGAACCTCGATCTCCTTGCGATCCACGATCTCCCTGATCAGGTGATACTGCCTCAAGATGTGCCTGGATCTCTGATGGGACCTGGGTTCCTTCGCTAAAGCTATAGCCCCGTTGTTGTCGCAATACAGAGGTATTGGGTCAACAATGGACGGAACCACCTGAAGTTCTTTCAAGAACTTCCTCATCCAGACGGCTTCTTTTGCTGCATCAGATGCAGCGATGTATTCCGCTTCCATAGTCGAGTCTGCAACGGTTTCCTGTTTGGAACTCTTCCAACACACCGCCCCTACATTGAGGGTAAAGACAAAACCCGACATGGACTTGGAATCATCCTTGTCACTCTGGAAGCTGGAGTCAGCAAAGGCCTCGATCTGGAGGTCTTTTCCGCCATACACCAAGAACATCTCCTTAATCCTTCTCAGGTACTTGAGAATGTTCTTTACCGCTATCCAGTGTTTCTCCCCAGGGTTTGACTGATACCGGCTTACCACACTCAGTGCATAAGCTACATCCGGTCTGGTACACAACATCGCATACATTATAGAGCCTACCGCAGAAGCGTAGGGTATAATAGACATGCGATCCCTCTCCAAATCAGTCTTGGGGGACATCTCTTTAGAGAGGGCGATCCCGTGGCAAGCCGGTAGGTTACCGCGCTTGGAATCTTCCATACTGAACCTTTTCAGTATGGTGTCGATGTACCTGGACTGTGAAAGTCCTAATATCCTCTTGGATCTATCACGATGGATCCGGATCCCCAGGATGTATGAGGCATCACCCAGGTCTTTCATAGAGAACCTGTGTGACAAGAACCCCTTGACAGATTGTAGCATAGGAATGTCATTTCCTATTAAGAGAATGTCATCACGTATAAAACGAGGAATACTACAGTTCTCGCTACAAATCTACTATAGATGCATGGTTCATCTGGATTTTTGATAAAGCTAAATTCCTTGACCGTCTCATCAAAACAGATGTTCCAACTCCGCGATGCCTGCTTTAGTCCATAGATGGACTTAAGCAACTTGCACACCTTTCCGCTGCTCCCACTCTGAATGAAACCCTCTGGCTGGTCCATATAGACACACTCCTCTAAATTTCCATTTAGAAAAGCTGTTTTTACGTCCATCTGCCAAATCTCATAATCGTGGAAGGCAGCAATGGCAAGAAGGATCCGAATGGATTTCAGCATAGCCACTGGAGAAAAGGTTTCGTCATAGTCCAAACCAGGTCTTTGACGGAAACCCTTTGCTACAAGTCTAGCTTTATAGGTCTCATCCTGTCCATCTACACCAATCTTCCTTTTGAAGATCTACTTGCATCCTACGGGTTTTACCCCGTCTGGAGCAATGTCCAACGTCCATACTTTGTTGGTGTACATGGACTCCATTTCAGTCCGCATTGCATCCAGCCATTTTACCGAGTCAACGCTCTGAACGGCCTGCTGGAAGCTAGTAGGCTCATCATAATCTATGATGCAATCCTCTCTATCCCCGTCTATGAGAAAACTGTAGTATCTCTCGGGCGGATGAGACTGCCTACTACTCCTGCGGAGCGGCATAGGAATGTCCTGTTCTTTTGAACCCTCTGGTTCCACTAAGCTTTCAGTAATAGTCTGTGGTTCTGGAATTTCTTCCAGTTCTACTGTGCTCCCACTAATTTCCTTTTCTAAGAACTGGTGTTCTAGAAAGTGGGCATTGCGAGAAACAAGGACTTTTTGTTCTTCTGCGTAGTAGAAAAGATACCCCCTGGTGCTCTTTGGGTATCCCACAAACTTGCACAGTACTGAGCGTGCCTCGAGTTTGTCCGCATGCTGCTTTTTGACAAAAGCCGGACATCCCCAGATCTTCAGATATTGAAGATAGGGTTTCTTCCCACTCCATAACTCATATGGTGTGGTAGGCACAGTCTTAGTGGGAACTCGGTTCAAAAGGTATGCAGCTGATTCTAGCGCATATCCCCAGAATGATCGCAGTAACTCAGCGTTACTCATCATAGACCGCACCATATCCAATAGGGTGCGGTTCCGTCTCTCCGATACACCGTTATGTTGCGGAGTGTATGGAGGAGTAAGCTGAGAGAGAATTCCATTCTCTTTTAAGTAGTTCAGGAACTCGGCACTCAAGTATTCTCCACCTCGATCCGATCTTAGAATCTTGATACTTTTGCCGGTTTGTTTTTCTACCTCATTCTTATATTCCTGGAATTTTCCAAAGGCTTCGGATTTATGTTTCATCAAGAAGACATGTCCGAACCTTGAAAAATCATCCGTAAAAGTAATGAAGTAAGAAAAACCGCTTCGCGCAAGTGTAGACATTGGACCGCACACATCGCTGTGTACGAGCCCCAAGAGCTCGCTCGCTCTTACTCCGTGTCCAGTGAACGGAGTCTTTGTCATCTTTCCTTTGAGACAGGATTGACAAGTGGCATACGATTGATATTCGAACGGATTCAAATACCCTTCTGTATGTAACTTAGTCAACCTTCTCTCATTTATGTGACCCAGTCTACAATGCCACAGGAAAGCCTGATTGATATCTGGAGACTTTATTTTGTATGTTTTCTGGACATTGAAAATCTGTGGTTGGTTTAATACGTATATACCATTGCTCAGTGTACCTGACCCAATCAGAACTTGAGTAAAGTGAATGTTTACAACATTACTTACAAACGCAAATTCATAACTGTCACGACCCGAAAGAGCACGTGACTGGCCCTTGAACCATATGAAGCCTATAGGACTCCATCTGATTCAAGTAAGCCAACAGCCCAGAAATCTAAAACCATTTTTAAGAATAAGTAAGAAACTGGTTTAAAGAAGTGAAGAAATACATGTTCGAAATCAAGGTTTTTAAATAACTCAGCCGAAGGTACGTTTTGAAAACAATAAAGTCTTTTCTAAAAATTTCGGCAGAGTTTCTTTTGTAAAATTGGCCCCGAATGGGGTACAACAAGGATAACAATATATATGCAATGATAAAGGCATCCCCAAGCGGGAGCTAGCTCTTCGTCAATCGACGGTCACAACCACGCAAACAATATAATATACAACGCCAAGTGGCGAGGATCAAAACCAAAGAAAGCTCAAAAGCAACAAGAAACCGCAATACTACTAAGCGCGACATCTAAGGTCGAAATATACAACCCTAAAGTCTAGGTCTGAAACAATACACAAGATTTGGTTGATAGAAATTCTAGATACAATGAAATATATAGATACAATGGTGGTTCTTGATGCGAAAGAATCCACCTACCAAAAGCAAACCACCCGTAAGAAGTAGTGCCAGAAATGCCGCAATGAAACCTGTACGGCAGAACCTGCAAGAACTATGGCACAACGGGGGTGAGTTGCCAACTCGTGAATAGAAATATCTACAAGCAGAAACCGAAAGCAAGACATAATCCTAGGTCAAAACGATCAGTATATAAAATCCTCAATATAAAACATGCAGCCTATAGCAAGGCTAGGGTAAATATCTAACCCGAGTGCAATCTCATGTGTCTGTGTCAGTGCCTCAGATAACAATATAGCATATGAATGAGATATGAATGCGTGAAAACAGAATACATTTACATGAAGCAACTGTTTTCATACTTTAGTGAGATTTCCCTTGTATTTTTAAAATGAGGTATCATAATGAAATCAGCATAAAACTGTGCCTAGCATCGGCACAAAACGAAATCCCAATATCCTGATATCTCAAAGTCTCAACCATAATATCTAGGGCGCCGTCAGTCCAGACCGGCCCCTACCATAAATCTCAAGACCACGACGGTATCCTCCGGATATCCGACGCGTCGGGTAAAATCACCGGTAGGTAGTACTCCCCTGCCAGGCTCAACGTCATCACCACATTCCTCTTGCCCCGGGGTACCGCACCGGGTCCACCATGTACCCGAAACGGTTCATCCGTCTCCTCGAATCGGGTTTCCAAATCCATCAGCAAACTCATGGTGGACGACTCATACATCATGGGAAAACCGCACTTTTTATTTTAAAAGAGAGAATATGTTTATTTGTGTTTTTGCGGTTTTTCCTCCAAATCCAGAAAATCCCATAGAAATCCAAATCCAAACTTCAATAGCATGCAAAATAGTGAATATATGCATGAGAATCCATAAATGCGGCATAACAATGAATAACAGTATGCAGGAAGTAGCAGGTAATAATTACGATGTCTAATCTAGCATATAAGGCGAGTACACTTACAACCTGTCTAAATTATTAGCTAACAACCTATATCAAGCAATAATATTTTCTAAGGTGTACGTGACATGGCAATTACCGATGAAGATGTGTGTGAGCCGGCAAGTAAGTGTACGTGGTACATACGCATCATCGGTAATGGTGCTGGTGTCCTATCAGCATGATATTAATAATGGAGTATGAAGCATAATATAGGAATGCGATGCAAAGCGAACCATAAAAAGGGAGTGGGAGCTGAAACTAGACGTAACTAAAACTAATCTGCATTAATCTAGCATAAGTCCTACAATTGGTTCCTTTTGAAATAACACGAATCATGGGGTTTTAAAAATAGGGCTACGGTGTTTTTATGAAAAGATACGTCGTTTTTGAAATATCCGTAGATTCCCTTGAGCTGTTTTTAAAAATGCCCACGATTCGTTAGTTTTTGAAATAGGTAAGAAGTCTAATCTATTCTAACAACTACACTAACTATACGGCTGAACTAACAAGCTGAACTACAGGTAAGGAAACCGCCTAACATCTGAGTCGATATATATATATAAGTCGGTGATCCCGCCTCAATAGTATCGCGTACGATACAGTATATCATCTGACATCCTCAAGTCATGAGCGCGGATCTATCATCAATGTAAAGCTCATACGGTAAATCGTCGTACGGCATCCCAATAGCTGGGTACAGGTCAACATCTCACTATCTCGTCACATAACAGGTATCACTATCATCAGATCATATAGTCTGGGGGTACTACTCTATGTCTAGTACAAATCGATACCATCAACAAAGTATGAATGCGGGGGTAAACACATATCCCAAGCCCGCAAGAAACACATTTCGTATCCCAAATACGAATCATATCAAATCACCGATCTCGTGGCACAAAGCCCACATCATCGACTCATCTCCAAAGTCATCCCATATCATCAACCACAGTGCAAGTACAAGAAACACACATGTGTATACGTGTGGGTGCAAATCTATCCTATGGTTCGCAACTAGGAGCTATGCTAGTTATTTCTACCCCTAACTAACCATAACACACTATAACTATCACACGCATAAATATACTACATAGTACTAAATACGGACTGCGGGGGTACTATACGCCATCCACCCGACTTCCCCCTGTAGATATAATCTACTCACCTTGCATCATCATTTGCGGACGTCACCACGCATTTGCTTGTCGTCCCGAAGTCTTCATGGGTACCTACACATCAACATATCGTATATGCGCATTAAAACCAAATCCAAGCTAAAACGGCACATGCAATCCAAAACGATACGATAAGGGGCCTATAGGTGAGAACCTATGGCACGCCTTCAAAACCATCAATAAACCCTCTATATCGTCGTATAAACGCCAAATAGTCGAGGTAAAACGAAACACACCAATGCAGAAATGAAAATACGGAATACGGAAACACGAATCCAAAATAGCAACTTAGGATATATGTCCCAGATTTTACCCTAGATAGAATCTATCAAAACTAGAAGTACCCAGGGTCAATACTAGAGGAAATAGGGCCAGGCACACAAAACGAGGAGATTCCTCACTGGTCTGGCCGCAAATTGCGGCCAGAATGGGAATTCCGGCGGCCTCGAAGTGGAGTGGGGAGCTAGGGTTTTGGGTGATGGTTCTCTGGTGCCTGCACATGTCACTGTCCACTCAACTTTATTTTCAGGTGCCTCGTATGATAGCAGATTCCAATTAACCCTCACAGATTACACAATTTCCCCGATATCGGTTTCTAAAATCCGTATTCTGGTTCTAGCTTCAGGTTTTGGGTTCCAATTCATACACTAAGGTGTTGGTATAACCTTAACTGAGCTTAATTTCTCAATACAACACAAGTTCCCTCAAACCCTAACTAGGTTATTCTCAATTCCATAATATCACACAATATCGATTAAAACTAAACATGGGGTAAAGGGAATGCTATAACTAAGCTAATGGTTCAGAAAAGTACCTCATTTGGCAACTCAAGAATTTTCTTGAGTAGCCCCTAGTGGCCAAAATCCATGCTTTCTTAGTCCATCATATAGGTCTCGGGCTTGTGCACAATTTTAATGAAATGAGTGTGAGGTTTTGGGGTTGATTTAGAGATGATTTGAGGAGTTGAAGAGGGGAGGAAGATGGAGGAGAGGCAGCAGCAGCAAGCATGGGAGAGGGGGAGAAAATGAGAGGAGAAAAACAATGGCTAAGGGTTTAGTCAAAGGTCCATGCCTCTCTCTCTCACCTACTACCAATTCTTTAATCCTTTTCTCTTTTCTTTTCCTTTTTTTTCTTTTAAACCATAATCCTTCTCACAAGAATAGTAAACCCAAATGATAAATCATGGCAAGAAAAATGCACAAGTGTAGAAAAAAGTGATATGTGCATGTTTTGCACAAAAAGTCAAAAAAACCCGATTAGCGATTTTAATCGCGATTAGCACTAAATTAGTGTCAAACTAATCACAAAAACTTAAAAATGTCATAATTCACTAATTTACCCTATTTTAGAATTTTCCATAATTTTCCTCAAATTTTTCCTATTTATTTGCATTTAATTATAGATTTAATATTAAAATAATCAATAAAATAATATTAAATTATAAAAATTCCCAAAATTAATGTTTTATCTTTTTGAAAATGTTACAATAACCTTCTTTAGAAACCAAAGATACAGAAATGATATTACAAGTTACGTTGGGTACAAAAAAGCAATTACGCAAAACCAAAACATGCCCATCTGACATTCCCAGGTGATAGTCCCCCACAACTTTAGCATCCATGCTAGCTCCGTTCGCAACTCTGAGGGTCATGTCACCTGCCTTCAAAACCCTACGGTTTCTCAACGCCTGCAAAGAATTACAGATATGAGATCCTGATCCTGTATCCAATACCCAGGAAGTAGAGTTTATAGAAAGACAGTTTTCAATAACATACACACCTGAAGCTGAAGCCGCAACCTGCTTCAGTTCCTGTGTCCTGGCCTTCCAAGCCCTGCAATCTTTCTTCCAGTGTCCACTCTTATGACAATAGAAGCATTCTTCCTTTCCCACAAGCTTCCCCGCAATCTTAGTTGCCTTTTCCTTTCCCTTTGTACCCACTTTACTAACACCGCCTCTTGGTTTGGCGGGGGCTTTCTTCCTCTTTCCCTTGGCTTTTGCCTTGGACCTAGAGGAAGAAGATCCTCCTACAAACAAAGCGGGTGTTTCCCTACCTTTCTGTAGTGTGCCCTCTGTGCTCCTCAGCATGTTGAGGAGTTCTGAAAGTTCAACTTCCTTTTCTTATAAGTTGAAGTTCAGTATAAACTGGGCGTAAGTGGATGGAAGGGACTGGAGAATTAAATCCGTATAGAGTTCACTTTCCAACGTGGTCCTAAGTTCCGCGAGCTCCTCAATGTAGCCACTCATCTTAAGCACGTGGTCCGCTACCGATGATCCAACGGCCAACTTTGCCGAAAATAACTTCTTCGACACTTCGTATCTTGCGATACGAGACTGCTCTCCATACAGTTCTTTTGTATGAAGAAATATGGATTCCAAATCCATATTCTTGTGCCTCCTCTGATGTTCGTTGTCCATAGAGGCAAGCACGAGGCACCTGGCCTTCGCGCAATCAATCTCCCAAGTCTTACGGATTTTCTAATCTGCGACGTTGGAGGTGGGACCTGGGACGGGGGGGAGCTTTGGTGGTAAGAAGATACCCCAGCTTGTCGTAAGTGATTGTCATTTTGACATTCCTGAGCCAATCTTTGTAGTTTGGCCCTGTCAGTATGTTTTTATCCAGAAGTAACTTAAGTCCAGTCATGTCGATTGGTCGCTGCAATTAGGAGGGAGAGAAGAAACACTTTAGCACGATGCTCTTGCAAGTTTAGAGTGGTTTTTAATTTGTCTAAACAGGATGGCTCCCACTGTCTCTCGAATCCCTCCTCAAACCATAAAGGAAGAACTAGTCGGGATCAATCCCACCGCACAATACTTGCTTAACCGTTCTGCCAGGCCAGTGTCGGTACTTCGAGGGAGGTTTTCCAACGCTTTCGCGAAGTTCCTTAATTAAATAACCTCTTTTCCCTGGGGGCGTAGTCCCGCTAACACCTTTCTAGGCACCTACTAGGTTTATAGCATTGATCGTTTAGTGAGAAATTTCCCGAGGAGTAGCATATACTCACAGTAGGATCGGGATCCAAATATCATCGCGTGACGAAACCGAAGGAATCCTACCAGAATCACCACACTCCAAATGGTATGCAAATCTAGCAAGTTTCAGTACTTATGAAACTCCCGATGTGGATTTTTGCCCCATGCTCTTATGACCTTGACGAAGGTCAACAAATCATAAGTCACATGTTAAGTTCTGCCCGTCATTTTCCAGGTTAATTTGAACCCACCCGTATATACCCTTGACGAAGGTTAACAAGGCAATACGACTTTCCCAAACCAACGCATCTATCTATGCTACATATGAACACCCAACAGCTACCAATCTCTATGCCTTGACGAAGGTCAACAAACATAGCTTGAATACTATTGAATATTCATACGAAACGACGGAGGGCTACGAATGGTTTTGGCGAAACCGTGAACGTAGTGAACTTGATATAATCGATGGAACGAGGTAGCTTTTAGAAGGAGTGGCTCAATCTCCGCATTTAAAAGTTAGTTTTGAAAAGAACCGAGTGGTTTTTCGAAAGTGTTCCAACGACTTTAACTTGGTTTATTATCTTGCATTAGTTCTTTTACTGCGTGATATTCTTGCATTAGTTCTTTTAATGCGTCCCATTATTTAAATCCTACCATTGCAGAAAACAACCAAAATATGACGTATGCTTATACCATTCGCATTCGCCACGGGGCCCCGTCATCACCCGTTAGGTTACTTAACTAACGACAGAGCGGGGGCTGGGCTAGCGCGGCTGTAAAACATAAGCAACGCCTAAATAGTTATAAATATAGAAATGATAGACATTACAGATCACAGATGAATACATTGGATATACTAGGAATCCGCAATCCGTTCGAGCCTGCAACGAAAAGTGGATTACACGGTCGCGGTGAATAGCCAATACCCCACCCAAGACCCCTACGGGTGCGGCAAACTACCCGCCAAGTACTCGGCAGTTTGTGCACCCCTCCATGGGTCTATCCTAGGAGCAAAAACAGTAAAAAGAATTATACAATGACGGCTACAACCCCGACCCGGTTGTGCGGCCAAACAAATAATAATATTACATCAATTTACATATTACAAATGAATGAAAGAAAAACAAAAGCTCATCTCACATCCACCCCGGCTATTCATCCGCGACAGTCCAACATATTCATATACACATACCATCAACAAACACAGATCACAGATGTGTATAACCCCGACTAATCGACATATAGCGATTAGCCGACGTTCAATACATGCAAACATCACAGATATAACCATTGTAGTCAAAGTGCAGTGAAGTTCGATAAAAATACGGATTTATAGGCCCCCAAAAACAAATTTCTTTTCTGGAAAATCTGGGCACAAATGACATATCTTAAAAATCCCAAAACCCTACCAGAAGAATACTGCACGAAACAGGACCACAAGAAGAGACAAAACGGCGGCGGTTCCGCGGCCTAAGCCACCCATTGCCGCGGAACCGCGGCGCTTTGAAGGAATCATGCGATCGTATTTCGTGGGTGTTTTCACAAAACCCTGAGCCGATTTTAGGAGTAAAAGTTTTTACATTTAGAGCACAAAAAATTTCAACAGAAACTTAGGGTTTTGGTTTTTTCCTGTTTTGCGATTTTTCTCGATCGAACTTCCATACACTTTACTACAAAGCCAGTTTAAGTTTAGTTAGGCTCTGATACCACTGTAAGTCCACGTTGCGACCCCCGGTTCTTACGTGGAGGCGGAAACGGTATAAAAATCAAATTTTTAGCGCAAGGGGCAACATGGACTAACAAAGTCGGGATCTTTTCTAAACTAAACTAGCAAACATGCTAAAGAGATTTAGCTACTCGGATAGAAGGTTATACCTAACTTGAACTCCTTCTTCTTGAAACTTTTGTAGGGGTTGATGGTTCTTTCCTTGTTGCCTTCTTCTGTCAAAGATGGATCCACCTGAGGGTTCAACCTTCGGTCTCCTTCTCGAACTTTGAGAGAACTAGAATCTTCGGCTTGCTAAACCTTTGACCCTAGAGTGAGTAGAGAGTGTCTAAGGGGTGTTTTTATCTCAAGGAGAGGGATTCTCAACTCATGAGAACGATTCTCCTTGAACTAGAGGAGGAAGAAGAACAAGTGAGGAGAGAGAATGGTTATGATAGAATGAGCTTATTCTTTTCATTTCTTACAACCATATCAAAATGAAAAGAATTATTAATTAACAATAATAATAAAATGAAATAGTTGATGGATGGTTTGGAATGACCATTATCATTACATTCTTTAAATGGTTTTGCAAGAATCAAAAAGCATCTTTCTTTTGTAATGATGATGGTCAAACCTTCAACCATGGTCAACAAGTCAACCATGGTCAACAAGTCAACAAAATCCAACCATGACACAATTTCATTTGATTAATATTATTAATAGATATATCATAATTCCATTAGGGTTTGGAAAAATACGACTGTCAACTGCGCATACGCACCCGTTCCGAAACCCTAATGAAAAACCTCTTCCTCCGCCTCAATCAACTGTGCATACACACCCGCATTCTTGTTCCGAGGAACATGAATACCAAGAGATAAAATCAACCCCAAAACATATACCAGTATCTGGCTCAATCCAGAGCCTACTAGTAATATCCGTCCGGACTCCAAACGTGCACAAGTGCGCGGATGAGAACGAACCCTGTCGCAAAACCATGCGACCTCTACTCTGTTTTGCCCAGAGGCGAATACCCTCTGTGTGGGACTCTAAAGACTCGACACTACGCTGGCAGTGGGTTTAACCACAGACCGCAAGCGGCACTAGCTGTGCGTAACGGTCCCCAGGTAGATGCCGACAAGAAGGCTGACGAGGTGAACCCCATCTGAACTCCTACTGAGTCTGAATGTGACAGTCTTCGTACAGTCCGGTCTGTTCGTCTGATACGTCGCATGTCGGGCCTAGGGGGCGGTAAAACGTCAGTCCCCTAATAGCGGTACAAGTCGTGTCGGAGTGAAGCCCAAAACACCCTGAGACAACACTGGAAGCCTACCAGTATATCTCGCTTGCCCTGGCCAGGGACTACTCGTGTAATGGCTCTCCTAGACACAGCGCGATGTCAACCCCCAATACCGGGAGAGACGAATTCTGTCTAACCGTCATTGCCTCCAAGTGCTTCGGGACTGCATCCAACCACTACCTGTTTGCACGACTCCTTTGAGCCGTGGTAGGGTAGTGATCAAAGTGCAGTGGGAACACACTCGAGGCGAAGTGCCAGTGTCAAGTCAGCGGACTAAGCTGTACTCATGTCACCTGGGAACTGAAAACTGACGATAGGTATAATACCAACCTATCAGTTCCCGACGAGTCCTGTCCAGTGTACTCGTAACCCAACAAGCACCCGTATACTATCTCCAGTACGACGTACTGATGGCTGTGGGACAGACCATCTCCCACACTGGGATGAGAAGCGCATACGCTAGTCTACTCCGAAGTATCGATGCCTTGTCTCGATAGTCCTGCGACTAGGGACCTGTATAAGGATGTGCTTATAGACTACCCAGCCCCCACTAGTGTGACTGCCATCACAACGCTGGTAATCAAGCAAAGATCCTAAGGGCTCCACTAATGCGTATAGGTGATATACTAAAATAAACACATGTACACATTGAAGTAGAAACAAACCAAGTAGCATACTACTATATTGAGCAAGATTGTTTATACAAGGTGAATATCCCAAGCTTCCATCAAGTAATATACAAACTAGTATGATACAGTAATGGCCTCTAGGGCATATACACTAACAATCTCCCACTTGCACTAAAGCCATGTACTGGCGTATCGAAGACCTATCATCTCGATCAACCGCTCGAACTGAGTCTGGGGTAGTGCCTTGGTGAATGGATCTGCAGTGTTTTCTTCTGAAGCAACCCTCCGAACCTCGATCTCCTTGCGATCCACGATCTCCCTGATCAGGTGATAACGCCTCAAGATGTGCCTGGATCTCTGATGGGACCTGGGTTCCTTCGCTAAAGCTATAGCCCCGTTGTTGTCGCAATACAGAGGTATTGGGTCAACAATGGACGGAACCACCTGAAATTCTTTCAAGAACTTCCTCATCCAGACAGCTTCTTTTGCGGCATCAGATGCAGCGATGTATTCCGCTTCCATAGTCGAGTCTGCAACGGTTTCCTGTTTGGAACTCTTCCAACACACCGCCCCTCCATTGAGGGTAAAGACAAAACCCGACATGGACTTGGAATCATCCTTGTCACTCTGGAAGCTGGAGTCAGCAAAGGCCTCGATCTGGAGGTCTTTTCCGCCATACACCAAGAACATCTCCTTAGTCCTTCTCAGGTACTTGAGAATGTTCTTTACCGCTATCCAGTGTTTCTCCCCAGGGTTTGACTGATACCGGCTTACCACACTCAGTGCATAAGCTACATCCGGTCTGGTACACAACATCGCATACATTATAGAGCCTACCGCAGAAGCGTAGGGTATAATAGACATGCGATCCCTCTCCAAATCAGTCTTGGGGGACATCTCTTTAGAGAGGGCGATCCCGTGACAAGCCGGTAGGTTACCGCGCTTGGAATCTTCCATACTGAACCTTTTCAGTATGGTGTCGATGTACCTGGACTGTGAAAGTCCTAATATCCTCTTGGATCTATCACGATGGATCCGGATCCCCAGGATGTATGAGGCATCACCCAGGTCTTTCATGGAGAACCTGTGTGACAAGAACCCCTTGACAGATTGTAGCATAGGAATGTCATTTCCTATTAAGAGAATGTCATCCACGTATAAAACGAGGAATACTACAGTTCTCGCTACAAATCTACTATAGATTCATGGTTCATCTGGATTTTTGATAAAGCCAAATTCCTTGACCGTCTCATCAAAACAGATGTTCCAACTCCGCGATGCCTGCTTTAGTCCATAAATGGACTTAAGCAACTTGCACACCTTTCCGCTGCTCCCACTCTGAATGAAACCCTCTGGCTGGTCCATATAGACACACTCCTCTAAATTTCCATTTAGAAAAGCGGTTTTTACGTCCATCTGCCAAATCTCATAATCGTGGAAGGAAGCAATGGCAAGAAGGATCCGAATGGATTTCAGCATAGCCACTGGAGAAAAGGTTTCGTCATAGTCCAAACCAGGTCTTTGACGGAAACCCTTTGCTACAAGTCTAGCTTTATAGGTCTCAACCTGTCCATCTACACCAATCTTCCTTTTGAAGATCCACTTGCATCCTACGGGTTTTACCCCGTCTGGAGCAATGTCCAACGTCCGTACTTTGTTGGTGTACATGGACTCCATTTCAGTCCGCATTGCATCCAGCCATTTTACCGAGTCAACGCTCTGAACGGCCTGCTGGAAGCTAGTAGGCTCATCATAATCTATGATGCAATCCTCTCTATCCCCGTCTATGAGAAAACCGTAGTATCTCTCGGGCGGATGAGACTGCCTACTACTCCTGCGGAGCGGCATAGGAATGTCCTGTTCTTTTGAACCCTCTGGTTCCACTAAGCTTTCAGTAATAGTCTGTGGTTCTGGAATTTCTTCCAGTTCTACTGCGCTCCCACTAATTTCCTTTTCTAAGAACTGGTGTTCTAGAAAGTGGGCATTGCGAGAAACAAGGACTTTTTGTTCTTCTGCGTAGTAGAAAAGATACCCCCTGGTGTTCTTTGGGTATCCCACAAACTTGCACAGTACTGAGCGTGCCTCGAGTTTTTCCGCATGCTGCTTTTTGACAAAAGCCGGACATCCCCAGATCTTCAGATATTGAAGATAGGGTTTCTTCCCACTCCATAACTCATATGGTGTGGTAGGCACAGTCTTAGTGGGAACTCGGTTCAAAAGGTATGCGGCTGATTCTAGCGCATATCCCCAGAATGATCGCGGTAACTCAACGTTACTCATAATGGACCGCACCATATCCAATAGGGTGCGGTTCCGTCTCTCCGATACACCGTTATGTTGCGGAGTGTATGGAGGAGTAAGCTGAGAGAGAATTCCATTCTCTTTTAAGTAGTTCAGGAACTCGGCACTCAAGTATTCTCCACCTCGATCCGATCTTAGAATCTTGATACTTTTGCCGGATTGTTTTTCTACCTCATTCTTATATTCCTGGAATTTTCCAAAGGCTTCAGATTTATGTTTCATCAAGAAGACATGTCCGAACCTTGAAAAATCATCCGTAAAAGTAATGAAGTAAGAAAAACCGCTTCGCGCAAGTGTAGACATTGGACCGCACACATCGCTGTGTACGAGCCCCAAGAGATCGCTCGCTCTTACTCCGTGTCCAGTGAACAGAGTCTTTGTCATCTTTCCTTTGAGACAGGATTGACAAGTGGCATACGATTGATATTCGAACGGATTCAAATACCCTTCTGTATGTAACTTACTCAACCTTCTCTCATTTATGTGACCCAGTCTACAATGCCACAAGAAAGCCTGATTGATATCTGGAGACTTTCTTTTGTGTGTATTCTGGACATTGAAAATCTGTGGTTGGTTTAATACGTATATACCATTGCTCAGTGTACCTGACCCAATCAGAACTTGAGTAAGGTGAATATTTACAACATTACTTACAAACGCAAATTCATAACCTTCTTTAGAAACCAAAGATACTGAAATGATATTACAAGTTGCGTTGGGTACAAAAAAGCAATTACGCAAAACCAAAACATGCCCATCTGACATTCCCAGGTGATAGTCCCCCACGGCTTTAGCATCCATGCTAGCTCCGTTCGCAACTCTGAGGGTCATGTCACCTGCCTTCAAAACCCTACGGTTTCTCAACGCCTGCAAAGAATTACAGATATGAGATCCTGATCCGGTATCCAATACCCAGGAAGTAGAGTTTATAGAAAGACAGTTTTCAATAACATACACACCTGAAGCTGAAGCCGCAACCTGCTTCAGTTCCTGTGTCCTGGCCTTCCAAGCCCTGCAATCTTTCTTCCACTGTCCACTCTTATGACAATAGAAGCATTCTTCCTTTCCCACAAGCTTCCCCGCAATCTTAGTTGCATTTTCCTTTCCCTTTGTACCCACTTTACTAACACCGCCTCTTGGTTTGGCGGGGGCTTTCTTCCTCTTTCCCTTGGCTTTTGCCTTGGACCTAGAGGAAGAAGATCCTCCAACAAACAAAGCGGGTGTTTCCCTACCTTTCTGTAGGGTGCCCTCTACGCTCCTCAGCATGTTGAGGAGTTCTGAAAGTTCAACTTCCTTTTCTTGTAAGTTGAAGTTCAGTATAAACTGGGCGTAAGAGGATGGAAGGGACTAGAAAATTAAATCCATATAGAGTTCACTTTCCAACGTGGTCCCAAGTTCCGCGAGCTCCTCAATGTAGCCAATCATCTTAAGCACGTCGTCCGCTACCGATGATCCGACGGCCAACTTTGCCGAAAATAACTTCTTCGACACTTCGTATCTTGCGATACGAGACTGCTCTCCATACAGTTCTTTTGTATGAAGAAATATGGATTCCAAATCCATATTCTCGTGCCACCTCTGATGTTCGTTGTCCATAGAGGCAAGCACGAGGCACCTGGCCTTCGCGCAATCAATCTCCCAAGTCTTACGGATTTCCTTCTCCGCGACGCTGGAGGTGGGACCTGGGACGGGGGGAGCTTTGGTGGTAAGAAGATACCCCAGCTTGTCGTAAGTGATTGCCATTTTGACATTCCTGAGCCAATCTTTGTAGTTTGGCCCTGTCAGTATGTTTTTATCTAGAAGTAACTTAAGTCCAGTCATGTCGATTGGTCGCTGCAATTAGGAGGGAGAGAAGAAACACTTTAGCACGATGCTCTTGCAAGTTTAGAGTGGTTTTTAATTTGTCTAAACAGGATGGCTCCCACTATCTCTCGAATCCCTCCTCAAACCATAAAGGAAGAACTAGTCGGGATCAATCCCACCGCACAATACTTGCTTAACCGTTCAGCCAGGCCAGTGTCGGTACTTCGAGGGAGGTTTTCCAACGCTTTCGCGAAGTTCCTTAATTAAATAACCTCTTTTCCCTGGGGGCGTAGTCCCGCTAACACCTTTCTAGGCACCTACTAGGTTTATAGCATTGATCGTTTAGTGAGAAATTTCCCGAGGAGTAGCATATACTCACAGTAGGATCGGGATCCAAATATCATCGCGTGACGAAACCGAAGGAATCCTACCAGAATCACCACACTCCAAATGGTATGCAAATCTAGCAAGTTTCAGTACTTATGAAACTCCCGATGTGGATTTTTGCCCCATGCTCTTATGACCTTGACGAAGGTCAACAAATCATAAGTCACATGTCAAGTTCTGCCCGTCATTTTCCAGGTTAATTTGAACCCACCCGTATATACCCTTGACGAAGGTCAACAAGGAAATACGACTGTCCCAAACCAACGCATCTATCTATGCTACATATGAACACCCAACAACTACCAATCTCTATGCCTTGACGAAGGTCAACAAACATAGCTTGAATACTATTGAATATTCATACGAAACGACGGAGGGCTACGAATGGTTTTGGCGAAACCGTGAACGTAGTGAACTTGATATAATCGATGGAACGAGATAGCTTTTAGAAGGAGTGGCTTAATCTCCGCATTTAAAAGTTAGTTTTGAAAAGAACCGAGTGGTTTTTCGAAAGTGTTCCAACGACTTTAACTTGGTTTATTATCTTGCATTAGTTCTTTTAATGCGTGATATTCTTGCATTAGTTCTTTTAATGCGTCCCATCATTTAAATCCTACCATTGCAGAAAACAACCAAAATATGACGTACGCTTATGCCATTCGCATTCGCCACGGGGCCCCGTCATCACCCGTTAGGTTACTTAACTAACGACAGAGCGGGGGCTGGGCTAGCGCGGCTGTAAAACATAAGCAACGCCTAAATAGATATAAATATAGCAATGATAGACATTACAGATCACAGATGAATACATTGGATATACTAGGAATCCGCAATCCGTTCGAGCCTGCAACGAAAAGCGGATTACACGGTCGCGGTGAATAGCCAATACCCCACCCAAGACCCCTACGGGTGCGGCAAACTACCCGCCAAGTACTCGGCAGTTTGTGCACCCCTCCATGGGTCTATCCTAGGAGCAAAAACAGTAAAAAGAATTATACAATGACGGCTACAAACCCGACCCGGTTGTGCGGCCAAACAAATAATAATATTACATCAATTTACATATTACAAATGAATGAAAGAAAAACAAAAGCTCATCTCACATCCACCCCGGCTATTCATCCGCGACAGTCCAACACATTCATATACACATACCATCAACAAACACAGATCACAGATGTGTATAACCCCGACTAATCGACATATCGCGATTAGCCGACGTTCAATACATGCAAACATCACAGATATAACCATTGTAGTCAAAGTGCAGTGAAGTTCGATAAAAATACGGATTTATAGGCCCCCAAAAACAAATTTCTTTTCTGGATAATCTGGGCACAAATGACATATCTTAAAAATCCCAAAATCCTACCAGAAGAACACTGCACGAAACAGGACCACAAGAAGAGACAAAACGGCGGCGGTTCCGCGGCCTAAGCCACCCATTGCCGCGGAACCGCGGCGCTTTGAAGGAATCATGCGATCGTATTTCATGGGTGTTTTCACAAAACCCTGAGCCGATTTTAGGAGTAAAACTTTTTACATTTAGAGCACAAAAAATTTCAACAGAAACTTAGGGTTTTGGTTTTTCCGGTTTTGCGATTTATCTCGATCGAACTTCCATACACTTTACTACAAAGCTAGTTTAAGTTTAGTTAGGCTCTGATACTACTGTAAGTCCACGTTGCGACCCCCGGTTCTTACGGGGAGGCGGAAACGGTATAAAAATCAAATTTTTAGCGCAAGGGGCAACATGGACTAACACAGTCGGGATCTTTTCTAAACTAAACTAGCAAACATGCTAAAGAGAGTTAGCAACTCGGATAGAAGGTTATACCTAACTTGAACTCCTTCTTCTTGAAACTTTTGTAGGGGTTGATGGTTCTTTCCTTGTTGCCTTCTTCTGTCAAAGATGGATCCACCAGAGGGTTCAACCTTCGGTCTCTTTCTCGAACTTTGAGAGAACTAGAATCTTCGGCTTGCTAAACCTTTGACCCTAGAGTGAGTAGAGAGTGTCTAAGGGGTGTTTTTATCTCAAGGAGAGGGATTCTCAACTCATGAGAAGGATTCTCCTTGAACTAGAGGAGGAAGAAGAACAAGTGAGGAGAGAGAATGGTTCTGATAGAATAAGCTTATTCTTTTCATTTCTTACAACCATATCAAAATGAAAAGAATTATCAATTAACAATAATAATAAAATGAAATAGTTGATGGATGGTTTGGAATGACCATTATCATTACATTCTTTAAATGGTTTTGCAAGAATCAAAAAGCATCTTTCTTTTGTAATGATGATGGTCAAACCTTCAACCATGGTCAACAAGTCAACCATGGTCAACAAGTCAACAAAATACAACCATGACACAATTTCATTTGATTAATATTATTAATAGATATATCATAATTCCATTAGGGTTTGGAAAAAGACGACTGTCAACTGTGCATACGCACCCGTTCCGAAACCCTAATGAAAAACCTCTTCCTCCGCCTCAATCAACTGTGCATACACACCCGCATTCTTGTTCCGAGGAACATGAATACCAAGAGATAAAATCAACCCCAAAACATATACCAGTATCTGGCTCAAACCAGAGCCTACTAGTAATATCCGTCCGGACTCCAAACGTGCACAAGTGCACGGATGAGAACGAACCCTGTCGCAAAACCATGCGACCTCTACTCTGTTTTGCCCAGAGGCGAATACCCTCTGTGTGGGACTCTAAAGACTCGACACTACGCTGGCAGTGGGTTTAACCACAGACCGCAAGCGGCACTAGCTGTGCGTAACGGTCCCCAGGTAGATGCCGACAAGAAGGCTGACGAGATGAACCCCATCTGAACTCCTACTGAGTCTGAATGTGACAGTCTCCGTACAGTCCGGTCTGTTCGTCTGATACGTCGCATGTCGGGCCTAGGGGGCGGTAAAACGTCAGTCCCCTAATAGCGGTACAAGTCGTGTCGGAGTGAAGCCCAAAACACCCTGAGATAACACTGGAAGCCTACCAGTATATCTCGCTTGCCCTGGCCAGGGACTACTCGTATAATGGCTCTCCTAGACACAGCGCGATGTCAACCCCCAATACCGGGAGAGACGAATCCTGTCTAACCGTCACTGCCACCAAGTGCTTCGGGACTGCACCCAACCACTACCTGTTTGCACGACTCCTTTGAGCCGTGGTAGGGTAGTGATCAAAGTGCAGTGGGAACACACTCGAGGCGAAGTGCCAGTGTCAAGTCAGCGGACTAAGCTGTACTCATGTCACCTGGGAACTGATTACTGACGATAGGTATAATACCAACCTGTCATTTCCCGACGAGTCCTGTCCAGTGTACTCGTAACCCAACGAGCCCCCGTATACTATCTCCAGTATGACGTACTGATGGCTGTGGGACAGACCATCTCCCACACTGGGATGAGAAGCGCATACGCTAGTCTACTCCGGAGTATCGATGCCCTGTCTCGATAGTCCTGCGACTAGGGACCTGTATAAGGATGTACTTATAGACTACCCAGCCCCCACTAGTGTGACTGCCATCACAACGCTGGTAATCATGCAAAGATCCTAAGGGCTCCACTAATGCGTATAGGTGATATACTAAAATAAACACATGTACACATTGAAGTAGAAACAAACCAAGTAGCATACTACTATATTGAGCAAGATTGTTTATACAAGGTGAATATCCCAAGCTTCCATCAAGTAATATACAAACTAGTATGATACAGTAATGGCCTCCAGGGCATATACACTAACAAGCTAACACTCACTCAATGAAGTGAACACTCTCATCTAAAGGGCAAGGATAGATGAGAATGATGAAGTAGGATTTTTTCTCTCATTTGTTTTCATATTCTCACTCACTTTCATCACTCAGCAAAAAGCTAGAAAGCTTTTTCCAAGAAGGAACTCAAGGAAGAAGATGATAGCATCCTTTTGTGATGAATAATGAAAAGATAATAATGATGAATAATGCAACCATGGTCAACTAAACCCTTGTAGAGATTTAACTAGGGCTAGGGTTTGGGTTGGGTTAAAGGTGAGTCACTTGAAAATATCAAGCATAATATCTTTTCCATGACAAAAGAAAAGCTTCTAGAAGCTACTAGAAGTCTTAACCCAAATCCAAACGCTAACCATGTTTAAACTCAACTAAACATGTTGCATTAGTAATCATATCATGTTACAATATTATATATCACATATACAATATTTATTGTAACAAAATAAAATAATACAATTAATATATATCGCATATATATCAATGTATTACCCGAGTGAGAAAAAGAATCTTTTGGTGAGCTGATATTAGTTAATGTAATTTAATATATCATATATATTATTATACATTTAAATTATCGAATCAACACTTGATCCGACAATCCGGCTATATCGCATATAACCGACTAATACGATGACCCGGCTATATCAAATATACCCGGCCGATATCTCATATCGCGAGAATCCAATACGGTATCACATACCGCATTATCCTCGGTCCTGCACATATCACATATGTGCTCCTACTCCGTTTTGCCTGAGCCAAGAAACCTCTGTGTAGGACTCTAAAGAATCATCAATACGCCGGCAGTAGGTGATGATCATATCAAACACCCACAAGCTGCAAGCGGTCAGCTAAACGTAACAGCTACCCAGGTATTGAGCGCTCAGAAGATCAACAGGCAAACCTGTACATTCTCCTGTGAATCCAATCAGTAACACTCCCGTACAGTCCGGTCTCACCGTCTGATATGTCGCATATTTCGCCTAGGGGTGGTAAACGTCAGACCCCAGTAGCTTGATAAGTCGTGTCGATATGAGGTCTATAACAGTTCAAAAAACTAATGATAACACTTACCATTAAATCTCAGCAACCCTGGCCAGGGATTTCCAGTTATAGCCAATCGAACACAGCGCAACATCAACTCCCTATACCGGGAGAGACGAATCCCCTCCTATCGCTCATTGCCTCTATGTGATTCGGGACTGTACCCAAAAGCCACCTTTTTGCACGCCCTCTTAGACGTGGTATGATGGAAATCAAAGCAAAGTGGGAATCACACAAGACTCTATGACGATCTTGGGTCAACAGACTACTCTGTACCAGTGTCACCGGAGAACTGCCATCCGACGTGAGGTATAATACCATCTGGGAGTTCTCGGCGAGTCCGTCCAGTGTACCCAGTCTCTATTGAGCACCCGTACACCATCCTTGATGTCAAACACCAATGGATATGGGATCATACATCGTCCATCATATGGGTTAAGATGTGTATACGCTTGTCTACTCTGGTGTATCGATGCCCTGTCTCGATACACCCTCGACTAGGAACAGTCATAGGATGTACTCGTCGACTACCGTGGCCCCACTAGTATGATCTCATCATAGTCCCAGTAGTCGAGTACATATCCTAAGGTCTTTATCAACGTATAATGTAGAGACAATCAGAATACATGTTAAGATAAAGTACAACCAGATAGCATACTATCATGTCGAGCAAGAAAGTCCTCCCTATATATTTCCAAGCATCCATTACAATATACATCATATGTACAGTAATGGCCTCTAGGGCATACATATAACTAACAATCTCCCACTTGCACTAGGGCCATCTGTTGTGGTATCACATACCCAACAATTAGCTGTGGTTGAAGTATCTCATACTCAACCATCCCATAAAAGTCTCTACTGGGAAAAAGGCCTTTTTGAGTGGATCCGCACTGTTGTCCTCTGTGTCTACTCTCCTAACCTTGATCTCCCTGGAGATCAACCATCTCCATGATTAGGTGATACTGCCTAAGAATTATATCTGGATTTCTGATGGGACGGTAGTTCCTTGGCTAAAGCCACAACTCCATTGTCACACAATGGTAGGAACAAAGTTCATCTAATGAACTTATATTTATCCAGACTGCCTCTTTGGTAGCATCCTTGGTAATGATGTATCTAGCCTTTATCATCTAGTATGCCACGGTATCTACCATGGAACTCTTCCATTATACCGTCCCTTTACTAAGGGTGAAGACAATGCCTGTGACTGACATTCAGTCGACCTTATCACCCTGGAAATTTTCCAGTGATTCTCCCGGGATCGATTGATACCATCTCACTACAACTAGTGAGTATCCTAACATCCAATTAGATCTATCTCATAGATCCAAAACCCAGGATTTAGGAGGTATCGCTTTGATCCTATATGGATAATCCTTGTGATAAGCGGAGATTGGCCGAGCGTAGCATAGGAAACTCCTTCCCTATCAAGAGTATGTCATCCACGTACTCTAAGAGGATCACCACCATACTCCCTACTACCTTTTTTTTTATATACAAGGTTCATCTACTATTTTGATGAAGTCAAACTCTTTGACTACTACATCAAAACAGACGTTCCAACTCCACGATGCCTGATTTATCACATAAAACATTTTGCACACGTTTCCGCTGCTCCTACTGTCTACGAAGCCCTCTGGCTGTGTACTTATAGATGCTCTCTTCCAAAACAACATTTAGAAAAGCAGTCAAGACACCCAACCACCAGATATCGTAGTCATGGTATGTAGCAGTGGCAAGTAGGATCTGGATGGACTTAAGCATAGCTTTGAAAGTCTCAACTTTTCCATGTACACCAAGTAATCTTCTCAAGATATACTTGCTCATAATGGGGATTTAACCCTTCAGATAAAGCAACCAAAGTCCATACTTTGTTGGTGTATAAGGATTCCATCTCAGATCGCTAAGCATCCAGCCATTCTTACAGAGTCCCACTCCTGATGGCCAGCTCGAAACTAGTTGGGTCATCATCTCATGATGCAATCCTCACTCCCACTGTCATAGAGAAACCGAAGTATCTCTCAGGTGGGTGAGGAACCCTACTAGATCGGCGGAGAGGCTGAGGTTCGTTTGTTACTATTGAATCCTTTGGTTCTATCAAATCATCTCCTGTAGTTTGTATAGCTGGAACTCCTTCCAGTTCTACCTCATGACCACTAATTTCTTCACAAGAAATTCCCTTTCACAAAGGTGGCATGTAGAGAAACAAAACATTTTTGTTCCTCGATTAGGTAGAAGATATACCCTTGCGTATGCTTGGGATATCCAACAAA
This sequence comes from Agapanthus africanus, assembly GCA_030015575.1. Taxonomy (NCBI): domain Eukaryota; kingdom Viridiplantae; phylum Streptophyta; class Magnoliopsida; order Asparagales; family Amaryllidaceae; genus Agapanthus; species Agapanthus africanus. The sequence continues at coordinate 218,667,647 of JASDDO010000006.1, forward strand.
CTTCCACAGATCTGACTTTGCCTCGAGTTTGTCCGGATTTTGCTTTTTAGACATGGGCCGGACAACCCCAATTCTTAACAAACTTAAGATATGGGCTCTTCCCTTTCCATATCACATATGAAGTGGTAGGCAATTGATTTGATTTGAACCCTATTCAATAGGTATGCAGCTTCTCAAGTGCATAACTCCCAAAAGGAAATAGGAAACTCAGTAGTACTCATCATAGAGCACACCATATCACATAGGGTGCTATTGCTCCGCCCCGATATACCATCGTGCTATGGTGTATACGGAGGAGTAATACTGAGAGAGAATCTCATTCTCCTTTAGAATAGTCCAGGAATTCCGTGCTCAAGTATTCTCCTCCTTGATCTCATCAAATGACATAATACTTATACCAGTTTTTTGGTTCTCTACTTCTTACTTATATTCTGTGAATATCTCAAAAGGTTCAGACTTGTGTTTCAACAGGAACATATTTCCGAATCTTGAGAAATCATCAGAGAATGTAATGAAGTACAAAAAACTAGTCTTGGCATGTGTAGACAGGGGACCATCATACATCATCATGTATCAATCCCAAGAGTTCACTAACTCTTTCTCTATTTCCAATAAACAGAGCTATGGTCATCGTATCTTTGTGACATGACCGACAAGTTTCACAAGATGTAAATTCAAACTAATTTAAATATGCATCTATATGTAACTTCAGCCAGTCGGGTCGCATTGATATGACCTAGTCTACAATGCCTCAAGAAGGATTCATTTATTTCTGAACTCTTCCTTTTGTGTGTGTTCTTTATACTAAGAACTATAGTTTGATTTAGAACGTCTATACTTTTAGATAACGTACCTGAACCGATCAACTCTTGATATATGAAATGTTCAAAACATTATCCAACAATACAAAATTATATCCTTCTTTACTAATAAAGAGACTGATATGATGTTGTATATCAGGTTCGGTATCTAATAGCATTCGTTCAGAATCATTGTATTCTGGTAATACAGGGTGATAGTGACCAACAGACTTGGCGCAACACTTGCACCGTTTCTATCTCATGAAACTTATCACCTGTTCTCAGTTCTCTACCTATCTGTAGCCCATGTAACAGATTACATATGCGGGATCTTGATCCGGTATCTCATACCTAGGACGTAAAGGATACTGAGAAACAGTTCTCTGTAATGAACACACCCGAAGATGATGCATCAACATGCACTTTCTTCGTTTGGGCGGCACGGGAAATCTGGTATTCCCCAATTTCCTGCTCTGTCTTATAACAATTATAAGTTGGAGCGGGACCAACGTTCCCCAGCTCAGTATAACAAGCGGGTTCGGTCAATACATCCGTTTTATTATCTTGATTAAGGCGTGATATGGTCGCTACCTGGAGAGAGAGAGAAGAAAACACTCAGCGTATGCTCTTGCAAGATTAGATTGGTTATCTAATATATCTAATCAGGATGTCTCCCACTGTTTTAGTCAAATCTTCATTCAAACCTTAAAAGGAAAGACTAGCCGGGATTAATTACACTCTACATGTTCGCCAATCTTTCAGCCAGGCCAGTGCCAGTACTTTGAGGGAGGTTCCCCGTGCTTTCGCACGGACCTAATTAAAATAAACCCCGTTTTCCCAGGGGCGTAACCCCGTTAACACCTTTCTAGACACCTACTTGATCGGCTAATTGTAATGTGTAAAACTCTCCCAGGAGTAACTCTTACTCGCAGCGGGTATCGGGATCCAACTATCACATAGAAGGTATGCAATCTCATTGCAAATTTCAACACTTGAAATTCCCAATAATATTTTACCCCTAGCATCCTATAACCTTGACGAAAGCCAACAAACCATAGGCTACTAGTCAAGTCCAACCCGTCATTTCCCGATTGAATTAAACCCACCCGCACGGCCCTTGACGAAAGCCAACAAAGTCGCACGACTACCCTAACTCAATCTGCATCATATGCATAAGCAGATAAGCATAAATAGCTACCGCACACTACGCCTTGACGAAAGCCAACAAACGTAGCACGAATACTATGAAGTACTTATCTGAAATGACGGAGGGATACGACAGGTTTTTAAGAAAACCCTTTGCGTAATGAACTTGATATCGTTGTAGAATCGAGTGATTTTAAATGGAGTGTTTTTGAGGCTTTTCTAGTTTCGCTGAAGAGGTCACTCCCGGTGAAGGGGTCGTCGGCTCTTTCCTCATCGAATAAGGTGCAGGATATTTCACAAATATCGCTGTGCAAAGCAAGAACTATAGAAGCAATCAAAAGACAAACCGAGTTTGTAGCATCTGCTAGTTTCACTAAAGAGGTCACTCCCGGTGAAAGGATCTCGGCTCTTTCCTTATCGAATAAGGTGCTGGATGTTCTACAAGGAACACCGCTATGCAAAGAAAGAACTAGAGCTACCAGTTTTTAAACAAGTTTCTACAACATCTTAGGTTTCTTTTAGTTTCATTAATCTCATTAATGAAGTCCCATTTTATTATGCTTCGCAAGCATCACATTTGAAACAAAATCTGCAATATAACATATATCTCATATATATAATATAAACATTCGTCTCGGGCAGTAATATGATCTTATCACAGAACATTGCAGCAGAAGAACATATATGAAATATTGGATATACTAGGAGGTCCGTGTTTTCAATACGAGCCTGTATAAAACACGGATTCCACGGTCGCGATGAATAGCCAAACCCACATACCTAGACCCCTATGAGAGCGGCAAGCAACACTGCCAATTCTAGGGTTAGGAGACCCGGTCTCGACTCCTCAAGATGGTCTCCCTCTAGACCCTAGAACCCGGTTACTTGTACTCCCCACCTTGGGTCTACCTAATGCGGAAAAGTAAATAATATACAATGGTGACATCATCCTCAGCCCGGAAGTGCCCCAATAAAAGAATATTACATACAAATGAATTTTACATGAATGAAAAAGAAAAACTCCAATCTCACATAAAACCCCCGGCTATTCAGAACGCGACGATCCAATATAACATATCACAGCAACACATAATATCTCATATCATCAACGTAAGCATGTATGCGTATCCTGATTGTCGTTGATGTATAGCAACGAAGCCGGCAATACACCACATACTACGCTTACGGTCACAGAAAAGAAAGTGTAAAACTACAACAGTTGGGATCCGCAACCTTCTTAGACATCGCATGCCTAACCAAATGAATTCCTTAGACATCGCATGCCTAACAATTATAAACCCCGCATTTTAGTCTCATTATCGAAAACTCTTTTCAATATCTAGTCGGGTAATTCAACAAGATTCCCGACATCTTGATCGAATGCTCGTCGCAAACTTTAGTAGACGGCCGCACCCCCGGATGCCGTCGACGAAGTGCACTAAGGCGGAACACCGCTGCCGCGAGCACCCGAACGGATGCTTTTGGCGACGGGGTTCTCCTACAGTCACTTGGTCGGGGCTTTGGAGCGTGACTGTCTATTAAGTTTACCCGGCGAGTATCCGCGTACGCTACGTGATTGCGATGGACTTTTGATCACATCAAAATTCCGTGGCAACCGATCATCTGAGACTAAACTGCTAGATTTATTACATTCAAATTAGTTATCTCATAACTACTTGTGGATTCCAAATATTGTATCACATTCCAGATAAATAGACAATGTTAAACTTTCCGATCGAATAATCAAACATCCAAGTTTTCCCAAATAGTTCTCAACACTTGAAATAAGTTTAAAAACATCCATTACATGCCACAGTACCAATGGTCCAGCCGTAGAAGGGTCAAGCCAACGCCTCACATGTGGCACGCCGTACTGCTACAAACCCTAAGGTTTAGAGGCAGTTCAAGACGGTCACATAATCGAGTTAAGCTTTGTTGTCTTCTAGAGGGTCCACCGCGTTACTTGCATGACTTAGAACGTTCCTAAACTACGAAAAAATCCAACGCTTGGAAATTTTTCGGCAGGGGAAAAAGTGAGTTATTGATATCCGTTCGAACTTTTTAACACGTTCTAAAAATTACACGGACAAACTAAACAAAGTTAAATTATCCGATCGAATCAACGAGTCCCCAATACAACCAAGAAAACTCAACACTTGAGTGGAATTAAAAAATTCCCAGAAAAAAATGATAAGAAAGGACATAAGAATAAATATATAAAATTCCAGGGACTAATTCAAAATTTTGGCCACGGAACCTCGGCCAAACCAAGGGTTTGGCGGCGGTTCCACGGCCAAATGAGCGAATTAGTGGGCCGTACTTCACAGTAATTCTTAGTTTTTCCTGCTTGTTTTTCTGAGCATTTTTAATTCATAAAAAATCACATTTTTGAAAATTGTCCAGAGAAGGGTTCGTATCGGGGTATCCGGGTTCGATCGGACTTTAAACTTCGCTCAGACTTCGCCTAAAACTCTAGCTTGGCTCTGATACCACTGTAGGGTTGCTAGGCACATGCACAAGGGTCTACGAGGCATCAACCATGCCCGATTTAAAATTTAGCCGTGCCGAACTACCCAGAGCCGGATCTTTAAACTAGAGTTTAGGCGAAAACAAGTATGTTAAACAGTTTAACACTAAGTGAGAGGGATTACAACCTTTGTAGATCAAGTCCTTCACTTCTTAAGCTCCGTGTTGTGGTCCCTTCGCTGCGATCATCGTGTTCCGGACTCTCGAGAGGCTCTACGAAGAGAAAGATACAGTCTTGCTTCCGATCTTCGATAACAAAGATGATCTACCTTGAAGTTTCATTAACACAAGCTAACACTCACTCAATGAAGTGAACACTCTAATCTAAAGGGCAAGGATAGACGAGAATGATGAAGTAGGGTTTTTTCTCTCATTTGTTTTCACATTCTCACTCACTTTCATCACTTAGCAAAAAGCTAGAAAGCTTTTTCCAAGAAGGAACTCAAGGAAGAAGATGATAGCATCCTTTTGTGATGAATAATGCAAAGATAATAATGATGAATAATGCAACCATGGTCAACTAAACCCTTGTAGAGATTTAACTAGGGCTAGGGTTTGGGTTAGGTTAAAGGTGAGTCGCTTGAAAATATCATGCATAATATCTTTTCCATGACAAAAGAAAAGCTTCTAGAAGCTACTAGAAGTCTTAACCCTAATCCAAACCCTAACCATGTTTAAACTCCACTAAACATGTTCCATTAGTAACCATATCATGTTACAATATTATATATCACATATACAATATTTTTTGTAACAAAATAAAATAATACAATTAACATATATCGCATATATATCAATGCATTACCCGAGTGAGAAAAAGAATATTTTGGTGAGCTAATATTAGTTAATGTAATTTAATATATCATATATATTATTATACATTTAAATTATCGAATCAACACTTGATCCGACAATCCGACTATATCGCATATAACCGACTAATACGATGACCCGGCTATTTCAAATATACCCGGCCTATATCTCATATCGCGAGAATCCAATACGGTATCACATACCGCATTATCCTCGGTCCCGCACATATCACATATGTGCTCCTACTCCGTTTTGCCCGAGCCAAGAAACCTCTGTGTAGGACTCTAAAGAATCGTCAATACGCCGGCAGTAGGTGATGATCATATCAAACACCCACAAGCTGCAAGCGGTCAGCTAAACGTAACAGCCACCCAGGAATTGAGCGCTCAGAAGATCAACAAGCAAGACTGTACATTCTCCTGTGAATCCAATCAGTAACACTCCCGTACAGTCCGGTCTCGCCGTCTGATATGTCGTATATCTCGCCTAGGGGTGGTAAACGTCAGACCCCAGTAGCTTGATAAGTCGTGTCGATATGAGGTCTATAACAGTTCGAGAAACTACTGATAACACTTACCAGTAAATCTCAGCAACCCTGGCCAGGGATTTCCAGTTATATCCAATCAAACACAGCGCAACATCAACTCCCTATACCGGGAGAGACGAATCCCCTCCTATCGCTCATTGCCTCCATGTGATTCGGGACTGTACCCAAAAGACACCTTTTTGCACGCCCTCTTGGACGTGGTATGATGGAAATCAAAGCACAGTGGGAATCACACAAGACTCTATGACGATCTCGGGTCAACAGACTACTCTGTACCAGTGTCACCGGAGAACTGCCATCTGACGTGAGGTATAATACCATCTGGGAGTTCTCAGCGAGTCCGTCCAGTGTACCCAGTCTCGACTGAGCACCCGTACACCATCCTTGATGTCAAACACCAATGAATATGGGATCATCCATCGCCCATCATATGGGTCAAGATGCGTATACGCTAGTCTACTCTGGTGTATCGATGCCTTGTCTTGATACACCCTCGACTAGGAACAACTATAGGATGTACTCGTCGACTACCGTGGCCCCACTAGTATGATCTCATCATAGTCCCAGTAGTCGAGTACATATCCTAAGGGCTTTATCAACATGTAATGTAGAGACAATCAGAATACATGTTAAGATAAAGTACAACCACATAGCATACTATCATGTCGAGCAAGAAAGTTCTCCCTATATATGTCCAAGCATCCAATACAATATACATCATATGTACAGTAATGGCCTCTAGGGCATACATATAACTAACACTTTAGCATGCTCTCAAGAGCTCCGAATCGCACTTTTAAGCCAGTCTTCCTTCGCCGATGATGATCCACCCGAGGGAACCAAGTTCAAGCTTCAACTTTATCAATGAAGTAATTAAAGATCCTAGGTTGCTAATCTAGGATGCTTAGTTATCTGTGTGAGTGTTCTAGTATTTTTCTTTCATTTTATCTTTATGATTCTTAACTCATGAGAGGGTTGAAGATGAAAAAGAAGAAGGAGCCATGGAAGAAAGATAAGTTAGAATGGTAGAATGAATAAAAACTCTTAGAAATTCAAGCATACTTCATATCATTTGTTAAAAGAATTTTTCCAATTTAAAATTACAACCATCCATGAATAGTATGTGCAATTGAATTAATAATTCATTTTCCTATATCCTCCACCATTTGTTTTTTCCACCTCATTTCTTAAATTCTTTAAAAAGAAATAAAAACTTAGAAATGTGGTGTCCTCCTTCTAGATGTATTCTTATATAAATACAAGAATACATCCCCGCAAATACTTACCCGTATTCGTATCAAAATACGAATACCCAAGAGATAGAAAAATATAATGAACATAATACTAGAATATACATATCGAAATATATATATGTATGTATGTATGTAAATTATTAAATCAGAACTTAAATTAATAATCCGGCTTAATCTTAAGATGGCTAGTATTATTATCCGCCCGATTAAAGTCTGTGTGTCCAGCACACATACATAATTGGAACCCTGCATGTATTAATATACGGCCATGATTGTTACGTTTTTCGCGTGTCATTTTTTGTTCTAAAGCTAACCACAATCAAGACGGCATCGCGTGTAGCTATCCGCGATGAGTACAGGTCGTCCGCAGGGAGATGGTGCATTTTACGTTCTTGTTATCACGGGTTAATGCAAGGTTCGGAATGGTTTGTTTCTAACCTAAGTGTTGTATATGCAAAGTATAAGTTGTTAAGAATATAGATAGGTTAATGTAAGTTAGGGAAGTCCGTACTCAATCCTTTGTGCCGAGCTTGACTATTGAAGCTAGAGCAATCGGCAACAACGTGGATTAGGGTGCTTAAGCACGTTATTTGTGAAATCCGGCTTATTGACCCTTGTCCGTCCGTTATTGTCTCTTGACTTTCGCCTCGGCCAAACCGAACGCAACCGGTCACGGTTAGGGATCACCAATACCTTGGTAGGGTATGATGCCTAACGGAGTGCTTGCGTAAGGTTTGGGCGGAGTTCAATTGGAAAATATCGGGCAAAGGAAATGAGCAAATGGAATTTCTAACTTACAATATCATTCTCTTTCCTAACAACACCATTATTCACAAACCATCAAAACAACAAAAAGAAAGAGCAAATGAAATGATAAAAAAGGAATAACACAACATTGCAAGTAAGTAAATGGCAAGAAATTAAATTGCAAGTAAGTAAAAGTGATAGAAAATGAATACTAAGAACCAAAGCGCAAAATAAAAGCTTTATTAACTTCAAGTGATGATACAAACCATGAGTTCAATAACCAAAACATAAACTTGCAAGCTCAATAAAGTGGTTGCAAGATCAACAGAAGGCAAAGAACTCAAGGTGAACTAGCTACATGTACAAAGCTTCAAAATGAAAGAGAAACAAAGAGTAAACTTATAGCTCAAAGTATATCCAAGTCTCCCTCTTCCCTTGCTCACTGATCTGTATTTATAGGCCTAAAATAAGATTAAACAAACAATATAATAAGGATGATGTGACAACAAGGGATGGACAGAAGAAAAATGGGGATCATTGGGCTTGACAAAACCGGCGAAACCGGATTTATTGAGCATCTCGTCGGTTTTGTCGAGGAGTTTGGGGCTCGTGTTGGTTCTGTGATGATGTGTTCTCTCGACAATTCCACTGGTGATGTTTTATTTTTCTACATGAACCCGGTCTGCTTTAAGGGATTTGGAAGGGAAACTTGATGCTTTAAATCACATCACAACTTTTAGCATTTATCACACATCTCCTCACTTGTGCCCACCATGTGCCATAGGCAGCCCCACCATGGTCCATGTGCCAAAGAGTTATGTGCACACTTGTATTGTGATAGACCAAAATTGTGTACATATTTATTTGTTGCAAAGAACTCTTTGGATATTGATCGGTTTGCAGTTCTGGTTGCAGTGTCGGCTCACAAACGTTATATCCGTGATTTTGAGTGTGTTTTCAGTATTGTGTCTCGAATACCTGTAATCTGTATTTCCTGAGCAGACACTGGTTAATAATAACGATATATAACAAAACAGATAATGAATGAGTGGTATTAGAATGCAGTTTTCTGAGATGAATAGGCCACTACATCATTTCGCCTGAATCGGAAAAACCCTCTATGTGGGACTGTAAAGACTCGCCAATACGCTGGCAGTGGGTTTAACCACAAGCACGTCAGTGGCACTAGTTGTACATAACGGCTACCCAGGTATTGAATGAAAAGAAGGCTGACGAGCAAACTTATCCATATCCCTACTGAGCCTGTCTGTGACAATCTGCGTATAGTCTAGTCTTTTCGTCCGAGATAATCACATACCGGGTCTAGGGGGTGGATAACGTCAAACCCCTACTAACCCGATAAGCCGTTCCGGTCTGAAGCTCATTACCCATAGATGAATGTTTCCTGATTTAAAATCAGGAAATCCTACGGAAAAGGCTTCAGAAAAGGGTCACGTGCTTACACGTGACTAGCAGTCACGTGTTGGCACGTGACATCTAAAAGCATCGGCAAGGCAAATTCAGTTTCCCAACAACATCAAAGAAAAGGGCTTCAGAAAGGGTCACGTGCTCCCACGTGACCAGGGTCACGTGTTGGCACGTGACATTCAAAAGCAGCAGACTCAATTCCCTGATTGAATCAAGAAAAAGGCGCCAGACGAGGGTCACGTGCTCACACGTGACCAGGGGTCACGTGGTGGCACGTGACAGCTAAGCAGCGACCAGAAGACAGAACGCAGAAAGAAAGAAGAAAGCTCGTTCCAAGGGGGTCACGTGCCCACACGTGACCAAGGGTCACGTGCCCACACGTGACCAAGGGTCACGTGCCCACACGTGACCGGCTTTCAAAGCCTATCTTGTAACAGAATCAAATTCTGAGGAGAGATCATTCAAATCTTTCCAAAGGAAAAAGATTATAAGCAACCGATTGAATTAAATATTTAAAGGTGATTAAATAGCATCTATCTATGGGAAAATCTCGAATTTGGAAAGATTTCCCCTTTAAATCTAACCGAAATAACAAAGGAGAATCTCTGTATTTAAAATCCAATGGTGAATAAAATTCACCTAATAATCCAAAGGTCCAAAACAAATGGTGAATACAAATCAAATCTCTCAATGAAAGATTCGCCAAAACTAATTGATTCGGCTGCTTCTCCTATAAATAGAAGCCAAGAGACACAGCGAGGGAGATATAGAGAAAGAGAGGGATAGAAAGGCAAAAAAGGAATCGAGGCACAAAAACAGAGGAGAGGCTTGATACTTTGGAGAAATCGGGATCTTCTGCAAAAAGAAAACCCTAGGTAAGAAAGGGAAGGCTTTTTGAAAGAAAAAGAGAATTTAATTCTTAACAGAGTTTAACTCTGATATAAAATCAGAAGAACATAGTTCTCTCTTTGGTGGAGGATCTGTAAAGTGCACATGTCCCCTTGAGTTGATAATTTAATTCTCAATGGGTTGAGATCCTGTCATGCAGATCCAAAGCATAGAGAGGGAATGGAAGCATGAGAATTTATTCTCACAGAACTATAGGAATTTAATTCCTTTAAAATAAAATTAGGGTTTGACCCTGTGTTATGGAAATTTAATTCCTTCAGAATGAACAGAATCAGGGTTTAACCCTAGTTAAGAACTTAGTTCTGTTAAAACAACAGGAATTTAATTCCCTTAATCTCATTCCCCAGAATAATCCTTTAATAGAGAGTGGGAGTTTAATTCTTTAAAGCTTTTATTAGGGTTTAACCCTATTCAGTTCTTCACATATATGAGGAATTTAATTCCTACAGAAAATTCAGAGTTCAACTCTATCCCAGAATATAAATCTTCAAAAGGAAGTAGGAATTTAATTCCTCTGAAATTATTGTCAGGGTTCAACCCTACGAGGAATTTAATTCCTGAAAGGGATTAACAGATCTTTTAAAACATACATAGAGGCAGGGTCACGTGTCACCACGTGACCCCCAAAAAGATCTATAAAAAAGCCCCTTTGAGGCAGTGCCTCACGTGACCCACGTGACCCTTGGCAGAGGCTTTAACATACTCCATTTAAACACCCGTCACGTGATGGCACGTGATGCTCCAAAAGATGCGATATTCTCAGCAGAACAAATGAAGGGAGGGCGCCCTCACGTGCTACCACGTGACCTCTCTTGCCTTAGCGTCTAACGCTAAATTGGAACCCCTGAATCCAGTGTTAAAACACTGTTGGGCCTTAGTGTTCAACACTAATCAAAGAACTTTATTTGCAGTGTTCAACACTGATTACCTTAGTGTTTAACACTAATTTGAGATCTCTATTGCCAGTGTTTAACACTGATCTGTTTTAGTGTTTAACACTAATTTGAAAGCCTTGTTGCTGGTGTTTAACACCAACTATCTTTTAGTGTTAAACACTAACTTGTCAATCTCATTCCCAGTGTTCAACACTGATTGGTCTTTAGTGTTTAACACTCGGCATTGGCCCAATTGGCTATGGCCAGAGGCAAAGCCTCTCCTTCAATGGACCAACAGGAAGCCAATATTCCAGACATGATTGGACTTAGCCCAAGATGGCCATAAGTCCTCAGTTCAGACTTAACTGGGCTAATGGGCTCATAACATAATTAATTGGTCTTGATCCCAAATTGGGCCAAAGACTATTTAATTTACCCCAGCTCAAGGGTACATCTCTTCACTCCTTTGATACTTGGCGTTGTAATTCCTCAACGTCTTCAAAGAGGTGACGGGTCCCGATGACCACACATTGACACGGACTGTGGGGTCCTTAAACTCATGGACTATGAGGTCCTTAACCTTGACCGAGATGTCTTAAAACTAACTGTGGACTGTGGGGTCCATAAACCCATGGACTATGACGTCCTTAACCTTGACCGAGATGTCTTAAAACTAACTTTGGACTGTGGAGTCCTTAAATCCACGGACTACGAGGTCCTTAACCTTGATCGAGATGTCTTAAAACTAACATTGGACCGCAATGTCCTTAAACTACCCATGGACCGCAATGTCCTTAAACTACCCATGGACCGCAATGTCCTTAAACTACCTACCGACCGCAACGTCACTAAACTAAACAACAGAGCCCCCTTTTATTGCTCTCTTGTTGGATCTAAACGATCCCGTTAAGTTGATCTTAGTATAAAAAACTAGACTAACGTATCCTTAACAAACGTTTAAGTCCATCTTAGGCTCAAATGAGGCTAACGTATCCTTAAACCCAAACCCCCAAACCCAAATCTAAGATAATACGGATTTGGACTAGTCCACGCCCTACGGGCGACGACATAACTCAGTCTCCGTATACAATCCACGGGCAACTAAACACAAAACAAACACACACGACACGAAGTGACCATCCGGAGAAGGAGAAAGTGGTTACCGCAATGCGGTAGCGTAATTAACTGCAGGGGCTTGCGCCTGTAGGGAAGAGCGTCCCCACAATCAAAAACCCCTCAAGCGAGGGGGAATCTGACGAAGTCTGCTACATCGGACGCATCCATCTAAACCTTCGATGCATGGTGCCATAAATCAACTTGGCATCTTCGGAGAGGTGGACGGATAGAACCAATTAGCATCTACCCCGAATCTCAGGCGAGACGCCCAGTCGCACCGCCATTCGGAGGGGAACAGATTCTGGCACGCCCGGTGGGACCTTTTCCTCTTTCCACTCCACACTTCGTGTGTCATGATTCGCGAACCAATCGCGGTTCGCTAATGGTTGCCCTTGGGTTTCAAGATACTAAGACTTGGCGTCTTGCTCATTGCAGAAAGCAAAGAATCGATGGCTTCTACTTCTGCGAAACGCTCCAACTGTTCTGACTGCAATTGCAACCAACGCTCTGCCTCGCCAGGAGGTATAGCCTATGGACCCCAAGCTGCTTCGCTATTCACAATGCCCGTGGAACAGGTCACTCGAGCCACCACAGGATTGTTTTTTGGGACCATGCTCCCACCGACAAGCTTCACCGCGCCGGTGCTGACAGAGGAAGCTCCCAAGAAGTCGGTCTTTGATCGTCTTACCCCCGCCGCGGCCCCTCTCAACGGGTCTCCCAACACCAGCGCCTCGGTCTTCTCTAGATTGGGCCAAAACTCCTGTGGACCCACAATGGGGCCTACAATCCCAGAGAAGGCCGTTTCTAAGAAAGTGACCGGCCCTACTCCTGAAGTCGTCAAAGCGGCTTCCCCTGCCACAAAGTCGGTCTTTACAAGATTGACGGCTCCAGCTCCCGCTCCTGCTATCCAAAGGACGTCGGTCTTTGACAGGCTAACACCAGCAACGACCCCCACCTACACAGGGGGCAAGACGAAGCTATTCTCACCGCTGAACCAACGCCGTCCGCTCGACACGCTCGACGTCGCCACTGGCGCCGAGTAAGGAAGGCTGGGGGCAACTCCCCCTCTGGGCTAACTCCACCAGCCCCGATGGCAGAAGTTAATGCTGCTGTTCCAACTGGGAACAGCTTCGAGATGCTAAATAAGGTGCGAAGGAATTCTCCTACTGCGGTGCTAAAGAGGTCTCCTCCTCCACTAAAAAAGGTTGCGGAAATAAAGTCAGAACAGCCCCGATCCCCTCAACGTCTGTCTTCCAAAATCTATAAGGTTTGGCGGTAGGCCCGAGACTCGATAATCGATCCAAACTTCTCCCGCCAGCACAAGAAGCTGAAAATCCAACAGGAAACCAGTTACCAGGCTAAACCACGAAAGACTGTCTGGGTGCCCGCCTCAACGGCCCCCTCAACTTCCACTGCTCATAGAAGGAGGAAGCCAGAGAAGATCCCCCAGCCTGCAATGACAGCTAAAGGCACTACGCCCAGAAGCCCTAAGTCTGGGGGCATGATGGTCCATACCGTATACATGGCGTCAGGAAAGGAAGACAGCCGTGCGTCTACAGGTCATAGACCGCTTACACGGTCGGTAACCAAAGCTCAGGAGCAACAGCAAAAGCTCCAGGAAATGATGAATGCTATGGCCGCACTTACCGGGCAAAAAGAAAACCCAGAAACGTCCTCGGACGAACGCCATGAGGAAGAAACCGACGCCGAATACTGGAGAAGAAGGACAAAGAGGATGCTGAACAAGCAGCCAACATACAGCGTATGGGCCTCCTCTTCCAAGATATGATAGGAATGATGATCCAACAGGACCCACCCACTGAGGATCCCCCGATCGTCCTTGAAGACGACCGGGGAGAAACGTCAAATCCACCACCGGCCCTCTCAACGGCCAAAGAGGAGACAATCTCTAAGGCTGATTTGGTCGACTATATAGCCCAGCAAATCCGGGTTCACCATGCGACTGAGGCAGCTGGTCAAATCGTAAAAAAGGGGCGGCCATATCCAAGCTGGTACGACAAAATCAAGTACCCGCCAGGTTACACAATTCCCAAGTTCCATGTTTACAAGGGGACCGGCAATCCCCACCAACATGTCGCCCAGTTCAGGGCCCTTTGCGGTAACACCGGCGGTGATGATAAACTGTTTCATCGCCAGTTCGTGGGCAGCTTATCAGAAACAACGTTCGAATGGTATTCGGAACTCCCGAACGATTCTATCAAGACGTTCGTTGAAATGGAGTTGCTATTCACTCAGCGATTCGCAAGCGCCAGCGAACGCACTCCAATAACGGCATTGATTAATGCCAGGGTAAAACCAGGCGAAACTTGGGTCCAGTATGCTATACGCTGGCGGAATTTGTGGTCGAAGTGCGAGCAACGCATTGAGGAAGCACCCGCAGTGGGCATGTTCGTGGGGACCCTAGACCCTCACGCAACTATCTTCCAGTTTATGATGTTCTTTAAGCCAACCACATTCCAGGTTTTAATCGACAAGTTGGCTCAGATGGACCAGATGGGTCATAGACCACCTCCCCCGAAGTCGGAACCTCGGAATGACAAGGGTAAAGGAAGGGCAACCTTCGTCGCGAATGCCCAGCAGCAACCTAACGCCCCGAAGATGGCGGATCAATTGGAAGAAAGACGCCGGTATTATAATGAAAAGATGAAGCGTCCCTACTCGTTCCCACGAGACAAGACGAAACGGTTATTCGAGCTGGCAGTACGCAACAGACTTATAAACCTACCAAATCTAAGGCGACCGCCACAACCCACTGAGGTGAATAACCCTAACTATTGCCCTTACCATCAAACGGTAAGTCATCCGATTGAGGATTGCTTCGTCTTCAAAGGATGGATTGAAGATCAATACCTCCAGCGAAAGTTTGCACTGTCCGAAAAGTAGAAGGTGAACCCACCACAGCCGCATACTCCTAAGAAAGCAGATACACCGGGGGCAACCTGTTCCTTTATTGAAGAAACTCCATGGGAGGTCGTGCTGTCAACTAAAACCAAAAGAATGCTGAGGGACCTTCATGCGTGCCCTGCGGTCGAATGGAAGGACCCGCTTGAACCTCGAATTATCGAAGGGATGTTGAAGCCACGCCCAACTACGAAGACTCGTGGTGATGGCCCAAATACTCACGCCCAACTGTCAAAATCTTCGAAGAAAAAGAAGAAGAAATCTAAGGAGCCCGTGACGCCTGGAGACAAGCACACGAACTTGCAGAAGCAAATCGACGCGCTGGAAGAGTACAATCAAAAGGCGCGAACTCCTGTCACACTGCAAGAGTTCCTCAGCCACATCTTTCAAGAGGAAGATGATGGAGAGAGCTCGTCGGATGAATCCGAGGGATATGTGGCGAGTTGTAACATAACCTCCCACTCGTTTACCGACGATGAGAAAACTCCTGGCACTAAGAAACTGGGGACAGAGCCTGAACCAGAGCGTGTGTGGCCAATAGATGAAATGATCGACGCCTTCCTGGACGAGATTCGTCTAAAGAGTAAAGCGGATCAGGAGCGTGAGATGGCCGCATCGGAATGAGCCAAATGCAGGCGACTGAACGAAAGAGTTGAAGTACTCCCGCCAGATCGAAAGGCATCCAAGACAGACAAGAAGATATTCAAGACGAGGAAAAGGTTTGCCAAAGCCATATCAATGGGAATGAAGCTACCACCCTCGGAAGAAAACACGCTCAATGGGGCGGAGAGGCACCCTGATTATTGCGCATATCATCGGAAAATTTCACACCCCATGGAGGAGTGAGACGCCTATAGGATATGGTGGCAAGGATATGTTGCTCGTCGGCAACATTTTAAGCGCATGAAACGCAAGATTCGTCGGGAACGAAGAAGTACTGCCGACGGGTACAACAGAACTACTGGCAACTGTTACATGGTTAACGCCGGAGGGTCGCAAGTTCTCACCTTTGGGAGCAACTCTGATGAAGAAATGGCTCTGGGCCCTCTCTTTAAAGAATCCGTTTTAGGGAAAGAGGAGGAACCGGAGGCCTGCGAAAACATTCAGCTGCGCAATCGCACACTCCCAGAAAATAATCTCGGGCCCGCAAATAGAAAAGATAAGGGAAAGGAAAATGTCACTGAGGATATCACTTTAGATGACCAAGTCATGAAAGAGCTGACTACCAAAGACCCTCCCAGGAAGGGTAAGGTAGACTACAATATCCTAGCGCACCTAAGGAAGCTACCTTCTCAGCTTAGCATTCTCGATGCCATCCTATTATCAAAAGAAGCGCGAGATTCACTAATTAAGGCGTTACAAGAACCTGAGCAATTCCAAGCCTTCCTCGCTACTGAAAGGATGAAGGATGAACTGGAGGAAGTGCATACGGTCGACATCACTTTCGGTGACGAAGACCTCCTTCTCGGGACGTGCGACCACAACCGTCCCCTATATGTCTCTGGATACTGCCATGATATCAAGATAGGCAAGATCCTAGTAGATAATGGATCCTCCGTCAATCTCCTTAACATTCGGGTGTTAAAGGAAATTTGCATGAGCATGCAACACCTCGCTCGTGACAAAATTACCATCTCCGGTTTCGATTCGCAATTGTCATGGACTCTCGGATCCGTGATACTAACACTACGCTTCGGACTACTTGTCACAGACATCAAATTCCATGTCATTGATGCCAAGACCTGCTACAACGCCTTGCTCGGTCGTCCTTGGCTACACGAGTACAACATCATCCCTTCTACACAGCATCAGTGTATGAAGTACTTTAAGGATGGTTTCGAGTATACCGTAACAGGTGAGCTGAACCCATTTTTCGTGAACGAAGTCCGCAAATACGAAGATGCGAAGTACTTTTTGCCAGATTTTGAGGATACAGAAAGGTGTCGCAAGCCGGAGAACAAAGCCGCCGCCACCATCCCTGTTTTCGGGAGCGATACCGAAGGAGAAGAAGAGATAGTTTATGCTGGGCCATCTCAACGCAACAACCCGGGGACGTCCGCCCCCATGTTGGTCTTCGGAAGTGACTTGGAAGATGAGGTTAATGCCGTGTTCTCCAATCGGCCGTCAATACAAGCACCCCTTAGCGATGATCAGAGTTTGCAAATCACCATGGTGCCGCGAGAACACTACAAGGATCTCGACACACTTCAAGCTTACAATGTGCAGGACCTGCAAACGTTTTATGTCCCTCCCAGGCAAAGGGGTGAGAAGGTGATCCTATTCTACCGATCCTCAGAGTCGAAAATAGAGAAAGAGATCTGGCATGGCGCGGATGCTACACTCGACAGGCTCCAACCCATCCGTTTGCCCAGATATTACACAAATGGACTAAAGAGGCTATTGAAGCGCCAAGGAGTGCCCTTAAAACAGACCGTTCGACAAGCTCGGTTCTACAACAGGATTTGGGATGTCCCTGGGACCCAACGCAAATTGCCCAACTGGAAAATGGAAACACTTGGGCTTGGATACGCGAGAACCGGAAAACGGGAACGGGCCCACAGTAGCTACGCCATATATACTTTTGATGAAGAAGAGGACGCCCCGTCCGGAAATGCCAACCCCTCATCAAAACTAGATCCCGCGATTGAAATGCCGAGTCCGTCATTTGAAGAACGGATAGACAAGCTTATCAGGAAAGCGGGTCAAAAAGCTTGGGAAGACTACAACCGCGAGATGGCCATCTATGAGAAGGCCAGGACGCAACGTCTATTTCAACAGGCTGCAAAAGACAAAGATGCTCATCCCTGTCAACCCGTTGTACGAAAGGCCCGACACAGAGGCAGAAATAAATCAAGAAGCGGAAAGAGGAGCCGACAACAACGACGCAGGATTAGGGAGTTACGTGATCGGGAATTGCGCGGCTCGGATTTGTCCCTCATGAAGAAGATGAGTCGGGCGTACTCCTTCCCCCGAGACTAGACGAAGAGGTTACTCGAGCTCGCTATAAAACATCAAATGATCGCGCTTCCAGAGTCTAAACACCCTGAGCAAGTTAACAAGGCGTCTCATCTGAGCTATTGCTCTTATCACCGAGCCATAGGACATCCTACCGAAGACTGCTTCACCTTCAAGAACTGGGTCGAGGACCAGTACCAACAGGGCAGATTCGCTTTATCCGACGGCTGGAGGGTAACGCCGCCACAAAAGCACGAACTCAAAGCCGCAAGAGCAGAGCCGGATCCACATCGGTCTTGGAAATGGATTCGTACTTGTCACATGATTACGATATTAAAAGAAGAGCCCGAGAACATGGATGACCTTCCCTGGTGCTTTGAGAACATCGATGATGAGGTGGTCTCAGAATTTCCGCCAGCTCCAAAAGAACTGGAAGATGGCATACATACTACTGCAGATAACCTCAAGAAGATTGAGTTGGGATCGGCAGATGACCCGCGACCGACATTTGTCAGCGAGCTGCTATCTGAAGAAAGGGTGGCTGCGTTAAAGAACGTGCTTCTACAGCATAAAGACTGCTTCGCGTGGAGCTACTCCGAGATGCCAGGATTGGATCCGGAGATTGCTGTGCATAAATTAGCAATATCCCCAGATATCAAGCCAGTCAAGCAGGCGCCGAGAAGGATACGGCTCGAGCTTGAGATGAGCATCAACGCCGAAGTCAAGAAGCTGATCGATTCTGGATTTATCCAAGAAGTCCAGTATCCCGATTGGATCGCCAACATCGTCCCGGTAATGAAGAAAAATGGGACGGTACGCATATGCGTGGATTTCAGGGATCTCAATAAAGCCTGCCCGAAGGACGATTTCCCAGTACCGGTAACCGAGCTAATGATAGATAACACGTCCACTCACGAGGTTTTCTCCTTTATGGACGGTTCATCAGGATACAATCAGATAAAGATGCATCCCGAAGACCAGAAGCACACCGCTTTTTCGGACCCCGTTGGGTATATTCTGCTACAGGGTTATGCCCTTTGGTCTAAAGAACGCCGGCGCTACCTACCAAAGGGCCATGACAAAGATCTTCGACGACCTCATACATGACATCGTCGAGTGCTATATCGATGACCTTGTAGTAAAGAGCATGTCATACGAAGAGCATTTAAAGCATCTCAAGACTGTATTTCAACGCCTTCGGCAGTATAATTTGAAGATGAATCCCCTCAAATGCGCGTTTGGAGTCTCCTCGGGTAAATTCCTGGGATTCATCATCCGACACCGAGGTATCGAAATAGATCCATCTAAGATCAAGGCGATCATGGAAATGCCTCCGCCAAGAACCCTCAAACAGTTGCGGTCTCTCTAAGGGAAGCTCGCATACATCCGGCGATTTATCGCCAATCTTTCAGGCAAGTGCCGTCCTTACAGCCACCTGATGCAGAAGGGAACTCCATTCGTTTGGGATCACAAATTCCAAGGTGCACTAGACGAGATCAAGCAGTACCTGCAGAACCCTCCGGTGCTGGCTGCGCCGGTCAAAGGAAAACTCCTCATTCTTTATACAACCGCCCTCGAAGGTTCCTTAGGAGCATTATGGGCACAAGAGAACGATCAAGGAAAAGAGAGAGCACTCTACTACTTAAGTCGAGTTCTGCTGGGGGCAGAAAGCAACTACTCTCCCAATGAAAAACACTGCTTGGCGTTAATCTTCGCGATAACAAAACTCAGGCACTATGCGTTGGCACACGAAGTCCGTCTCATCTCGAAGGTGGACGCCCTTAAATATTTGATGTCAAAGGCTATATTGACGGGTCAACTAGCTAAATGGGCTCTACTCCTGATGGAGTTCTCGATAACGTATCGACCTCTTAAGGCAGTGAAAGACCGGGCCATTGCCGACTTCCTTGCTGAGCATCCAGTACCTGTCGGTTCTCCTCTGAACTGCGATTTGCCGGACGAACATGCATTCGATGCGATCGGCGGCAGTGATACCCGATGGGAACTCTATTTTGACGGGGCATCTTCCATGAAGAAGTGCAAACAATGTACCCCCATAATCAAATCGGGAGTAGGCCTTATCTTCGTAACCCCACAAGGAGGGATAATGCGCTTTGCTTTCTCCTTAACGGAATCGAGGACGAACAATGAAGCCGAATACGAAGCTTTGATAGCGGGCCTCGAGATCGCCATTGACATGGGAATTGAAGACCTCCTTATATACGGGGACTCCCAGCTGGTCGTTAGTCAAGTAAACGGCGACTACCAAACGTGCAAACCGGAATTGGTGAAGTACGGCGAAAAGGAGCAACAACTATTGACCCAAATTCCCTCCTACACTTTGGAAAGTATACCACGTGCGGAAAATAGCAAAGCAGACGCGCTAGCTAAGCTCGCTAAAGAACTAGCTGACGAGAACCTCGATGACGTCAAAATCATGGTGCAAAGCCGTCGAGTGCTCGCCCCGGCAGAAATATCTCCGGAATCATACAAAGAAAAGGGAGCGACTGAGCAGACGACCCTACAAATAAAAGACCGTGAGAAGGCTGAGGACTGGAGGGAAGTCTTCATAGACTACTTTAAGTCCCACCGAATGCCCGAAGGAGCGTCCTCAAGACATCAGCTCATGAAACGAGCTCTATCTTTCGCTTTCGTCAATGATACTCTGTATAAGAGGTCGTTTGATTCTCTGTGGCTAAGATGTTTAGGACCGGACGAAGCAGAAAGAGTCGTTCAAGAGGTTCATGACGGAATCTGTGGTTCTCATCAAGCAGGCCCGAAGATGAAGTTAAAAATTAAACGGATGGGTTACTACTGGCCCACGATGATCCAGGACTGCCTCGAGTATGCGAAGCAATGCCACTCGTGCCAAATCCACGGGGATTTCATCCACCAGCATCTGAATCCACTACATCCAACGGTGGCTAGCTGGCCATTCGAAATGTGGGGGACTGACATAGTCGGCCCCATTGAACCAGCATCGTCCAGGGGACATCGTTTCATCCTGGCGATGACTGATTACTTCTCCAAATGGGCGGAAGCAGTACCGTTGAGTGAAGTGAAGACGGAGAATATCCTCCACTTCTTCAAGACGCACGTCATCTATCGGTTTGGAACCCCACGGTGAATTATCTCTGATAACGGGCCAGCTTATAGAAGCCATAAGATTAGCCGCTTCGCGCAGCAGCACAATATAGACTGGAGATATTCTTCAGTCTACAATCCACGAGCTAACGGTCTGGCCGAGGCCTTCAATAAGACCTTGACAAAGATCATAAAAAAGACGATGTCCCGAAATAAGAAGGACTGGCATGAGAGGCTGCAAGAGGCCCTTTGGGCCTATCGAACTACATTCAAGACGGCCATGAACACAACGCCGTACGCGTTGGTATTTGGGACGGAAGCAGTGCTCCCCCTTGAGATAGAGTTACCCTCTCTACGAGTGGCAGTCCACCACGAGCTGACGGACGAAGAAAATGCTCACCTTCGGCTTGAAGAGCTTGATGCCCTCGATGAAACCCGGCTCATAGCGCAACAAAATCTAGAGGCCTACAAAGCAAAGATGACGCGCTCGTACGAAAGATTGACCAGGCCGAGGACATTCCGCCAAGGCGAACTCGTACTAGTGGTCAAAAGACCTATGATCCCCAATCGCGTCAAGCGGGGAAAATTCGAGCCAAACTATGAAGGCCCGTACATCATAGACAAGGTCTACCAGGGTGGAGCCTATCTACTCATGGACATGCACGGTGAGAGGCCTTTCAGGCCAATAAACGGCCACTTCTTAAAGAAATACTATGCTTAATGAGCCACAGCCTGGGTCAATGATAGATGACGACGACTATGTCCGCTCGCTATCTTCCTAAGCTCAGACCTTATAAGCAGTAGCCGACCTTCCCCTTAACGACGGATTGTCCTTAAACTAATAACGGACCGAAACGTCCTTAAAACTAACGACGGACCGAAATGTCCTTAAACTAAAAACGGACCGAAACGTCCTTAAAACAATCGACGGACCGAAATGTCCTTAAAATAATAACGGACCGAAACGTCCTTAAAACTATCGACGGACCGAAATGTCCTTAAACTAATAACGGACCGAAACATCCTTAAAACTATCGACGGACCGAAACGTCCTTAAACTAACGACGGACCGAAACGTCCTTAAACTATCGACGGACCGAAACGTCCTTAAACTAACGACGGACCGAAACGTCCCTAAAACTACTACCGCAGCATCCTTAGGCTGACAAGATGAATAAAAAAAAATAATAAGAAAAATAAAAGAATAAAAAAAACGGTATGTCCATAAGCAAAAGGGGCACGGATGAAAACCCGAAAGGGCTCCGTGAGTAAAAACAGCAGGACTACCGGCGAGTGTTTGTGAAAACCCGAAAGGGCGCAACCTCGTTAAAAGACACTTACAAGATCCTCTCGACCTTGTAAGGAGAAACCACCCGCGTGGGATCCTTACGACTCACAAGGGAACGACACACTTAGGGATCCTCACGATTCCTAAGGAGAAAATACACTTGCGAGATCCTTACGACTCGTAAGGAGAATTCTCTTATGGGACCCTCACGGCTCATAAGACTTGAAAGTCTTAAGTTACAGAAGCCTAAACCTGTTCTTAAGCAAATCCCCCACAACCTTCGATATTGCCCTACAAGCGGCTCAATACTGACCCTTGTATACAATCCACGGGCACGAATAAACATTTCCCCAGCAAAGTCACACCCGTGACTAGGGACATGTCCATATGGTGAACAACCCTTATAATTCCTCTCGACTTATAAGGAGAAAACCCTCTTGTAGGATCCTTAAGACTTACAGAGGAACATACACTTAGGAACCCTCACGATCCCTAAGGAGAAAATACACCTGCAAGATCCTCACGACTTGTAGGGAGAAATACCTTTGTGAGACCCTTACGGCTCATGAAGTCAAGAGCCTTGGTCGACAGGACCCTTAACCCTGTTTACTAAGCCACCTTTGTTCAACATCGACAGAGGAAAATGATGATTCGCTCCTGGCAACATCCCAGTTGTAGCGGTGCTGATGCTGAAATCGGTGTCTAAAATCTAAGCTTGCAGCGAAAAAGCTAGCAAGCCACGCATGCATACGAAATAGCCAAAATGATGGGGCAACTTGCAATAAAAAGAAGCAAATAAAAATGTATGCATGAAAAATAGCCGAAATGATGGGGCAACTCGCAATAAAAAGAAGCGAGCAGAAAATAAATAAATAGCCGAAATGATTGGGCACCGCGAAAAATAGCCGAAATGATGGGGCAATCGCGACCTCCGCGATATAAAAGCTGAAATGATAGAGCATCGCGGAAAATGAAATAAAATATAAATAAAAAAGGGGGGTTTCAATTTATGCCCTACAGGTGATGTTCCATCACACCCTGTACACAATCCAAGGGCGTAAACAAAAAGGGATCATCCGTCTCCCCCAGGTTTCACCAGAAGAAGAAGCCAAGTCTCGACGGGCCAAAGGAGACCTGGAGATAGTTTCAACACTCGTCTTGTAACAACGGACACAACTCTAAGCTAAGCGGAACAGCGGCAACTCCCAGTTCCATGGCTCGGTGGTATACATATCGCCAACAATCAAACCTCTATCCCGTGAAATGCGGATACAATCAGAAAAATTCCTGGTTACGTGGAACGCGGATAACGTCACTCTTTGACCCCGTGGAAAACGTCTAGAGCGGATCCTGGTCCTCACGGAGCACGGCAGTGAACCCGTGTGAAGCATCCAGAGCGGAGCCTAGTCCTCGCCGAGCACGTCAGTGAACCCGTGTGAAGCATCTAGTGCAAAATTCCTGGTTACGTGGAACGCGGATAACGTCACTCTTTGACCCCGTGGAAAACGTCCAGAGCGGATCCTGGTCCTCGCAGAGCACGGCAGTGAACCCGTGTGAAGCATCCAGAGTGGAGCCTAGTCCTCGCCGAGCACGGCAGTGAACCCGTGTGAAGCATCTAGTGCAAAATTCCTGGTTACGTGGAACGCGGATAACGTCACTCTTTGACCCCGTGGAAAACGTCCAGAGCGGATCCTGGTCCTCACGGAGCACGGCAGTGAACCCGTGTGAAGCATCCAGAGAGGAGCCTAGTCCCCGCCGAGCACGGCAGTGAACCCGTGTGAAGCATCTAGTGCAAAATTCCTGGTTACGTGGAACGCGGATAACGTCACTCTTTGACCCCGCGGAAAACGCCCAGAGCGGAGCCTAGTCCTCGCCGAGCACGGCAGTGAACCCGTGTGAAGCATCTAGTGCAAAATTCCTGGTTATGTGGAACGCGGATAACGTCACTCTTTGACCCCGCGGAAAACGCCCAGAGCGGAGCCTGGTCCTCGCCAAGCACGGCAGTGAACCCGTGTGAAGCATCCAGAGCAAACACCGGACTGTGGAGTCCTTAAGATCCACGGACTATGATGTCCTTAACCTCGACCGTAATGTCTTAAAACTAACGATCAACCACCCCGATTCCCTACGGATTCTGCCTTGGTTTAAGGGTACATCTCTTCACTCCTTTGATAGCTGGCGTTGTAATTCCTCAATGTCTTCAAAGAGGTGACGGGTCCCTGCAAACTAACATCGGACGGTGGAGTCCCTAAATCCACGGACTATGAGGTCCTTAACCTTGACCGTGATGTCTTAAAACTAACAACGGACTGTGGAGTCCCTAAATCCACGGACTATGAGGTCCTTAACCTTGACCGTGATGTCTTAAAACTAATATCGGACTGTGGAGTCCCTAAATCCACGGACTATGAAGTCCTTAACCTTGACCGTGATGTCTTAAAACTAACATCGGACTGTGGAGTCCTTAAATCCACGGACTATGAGGTCCTTAACCTTGACCGCGACGTCTTTAAACTACGATACCTGGAGCAGCCTCTGACCCCGCGAAACACGGATAAGGGTGACCACATCCAACACTTGCAGGTCCTCACGACCTGTAAGGAAGAAAAACTATTTTGTGAGATCCTTACGACTCTCAAGGGAAAACCCGCTTAAGAATCCTCACGATTCTTAAGAAGAACTTACACCTATGGGATCCTCTCGACCTGTAGAGAGAAAAACTCTTTATGAGACCTTCGTGGCTCATAAAATGCAAAACTCTTAGGAAGCAGATCTTAACCCTGAATCCTGAGCCATCGCTGTCCTGCATGGAGATCAAGATAGAATATCCGCAGAATACATTCAATAAAAAGGGGACACACCATTGAGAAGGAAAATGTATTTTTTATTCATAAACCAAAATGGATACAAAGTACAATTCATGAAAGAAACAAAAAAGATACTCTCATTCATGAGTATGTAAAAAAAAAGAGAGGAAAAGATACAAGTCCTCAAGCCGGTGGGCGGTGTAGTAATTTTACCAGCTCATCGTTTTGTTGCTGAGCCACGGCTTCATGACGCAAGATCTCCAGAAGACGAGCCTCCGCCTGAGCTTGCTGAGCCTGATACGAAGCAAGCCGAGCTTCGAGGTCTTTCTCGGTGGCTTTATGAGCCTCGACCCTCTCACGAGTGAACGTGGAAGCTTTGTCGAGAGCCACCACCTCTTTGATGGACTCCTGAAGCACCCGCCAGAGTTCATACGCTTTGTTGGCCTTGGCGGTAAGAGTGGCGCGAAGCTCGCTCAGCGCCTTGGAAGCTAGCTCCCTCTCCGAAAATTTACGGCCGAGCCCTTTTCTCGCACAACAATATGTTCGCTACGTGTCGCTCTATCAAGCCACGTAAGCTCTCTTTCGTGACTGCAGCCTTGGAAACAAGACATTTACAAGACCGTATAAATGGGCTTCCGGTCGACGGGAATAATCGATCTAAAACGCGCTCACATCACCTGATGTGAACAGCAAGAAGAAAGATTTCCGACGTATTTCAAGCATGCATTCGCAATCATATGAGTATTCAAGAAATAATAATAGCATTTGCAATCGTATGAACATTCATAATGCCCAAAAAGGTCTGATACGCATGAAAGTGATGATAGCATTTGCAACCAAAGAAAGTTCTCATAAGAAGAATACAAAGTTTATTTATGCAAGCAGAAACATACATACTAGTACCAAGCCTACATGGAAGTTCGGCATAAAGCATAAAAAAGGAGGGAATAATTTAAAAATGTTCTACGCTAACGGGAAAAGGTCACCAAACACGGGATCAATGGCACAGAGGTTAATGAAGCAGAGGACAAAATTCTCCATCTCTCTCTCTCTGCTTTCTCCAGCACATCAAAGCGACGGTTCTCACGAGGAGTCGCTCCCCATCGATTGGCGCTGTGTTCGTCCGCGAAAGCAGACATAATAGCTCGCCGGGCCTTTATCTGGCTCAGCAGATGAATTGAGCAATCCTTCAAAGCCTGAGTAATCAGGCGCGCTTCATGAAAGCCCTCGAGCTTTTCTTCAGCCGTGTCAAGCATCGCCAGGGTCATCTCTACCAGGTGAGGAGGGATGTCGGTAAGCACGGCCGTGAGAATCATCCGGAGCCAGAGGGAACCCATCGGGAGGGGGGACCCCCTACGAATCGAGAGTTCATACATTGCTGAGTCGCATTCGTCGTCTGTAAGGTGTGGATCCACCAACCGAGCAGCAAAGCGGGGGATCATCTCCTCGATAGGCACTTCCCATGGCTGTCGACGAGTGTGTGGATGGTTGCAGGCCATGGCACTCAGCTACTTCTCAAATTAAATCACGTCAATATGGGAATAAATTTTTCTGTGAAGAGGAAATAGGCTATGGCCTCAAGACTATAAAGGGGAGCATTAAATGCTGCGCGCGAAAGAAAATTGCATGATGGAACCCTTCCAAGGCCCAAAAAAGGGAAGACATTGGAAATCAGGAAAAGGAGCGATTTCCAAGGCGCCTTCTCTGCATCCAATGCCATGCACAGAAATATGGCATGAAAAATTGAATAGCCCTATAAAAGGCCCCTCACGTGTGGGGCACGTGAGCACCATGCTTGGTGCGTACTAAAAAGTGAAACAATGCCTTACACGCTAAACACATCAACAACAACAATAAAAAAAATGATGAATGACAAAATTCCAAAAAGGGGGGGCACGCAAACACAAAAGGACACGATAAGTTTATCATTCATGCTTTAAAAAGGTTCATACAAAATGAAAGAAAACGATTACAACGGTAAGACCTCAGGCGCGGGGCACGGATTGAGAAACTCAAGCTTGACCTTGTCCAAGATCCTCCAAGCATTCCGAACCGCCCGAGTATGTTTTCTCTCGCGATCACAAGCGTCGGGGTCCTCGCGGATGTCCTCCAACCTCCGGTAGGCGGCAAGAATGGCCGACTGCTGAAACTCCTGGTGCAAAAGATCAATGAGGTTGTCACGCCTTCTCTTCGAGATCAGACTCATCAGATACACCGAATGTATCTTATCCTCGGCAATGTCCAATGCCCTGAGTGGCACACCGGCGCAGAAGAGAGGAAGCGCCTCCCAAATCGCCAACACAATGAACCTCAGAAGAGAAGAGCGACGAGGGAGTAGCCGATGGTTGTACTCGTCAAAGCGGCTCATAATCTCAGCACACTGAGCGTTGGTAAACTCCTGATTCTGACTACGGCCCAGGGCACGGATATTCCCGTAGGAAATGATTTCGTTGAGATTATACAAATGAGCGTCCATGATACCTGAAATAAAAATCAGGACGATTTATTACAAACCCTCTTCTTCTTCACTAATCACAGAATGACAACCTAGGGTAAGGAGACCCTAAGAAGCCCCTATGAGGAAGAACTTAGTTCTTCACAGGAATTGAATTCCTTTTAGAAAAAGGAATTAAATTCCCCAAAAAGCCTTCTCTGTGAACGGAGTTAAACTCTATGGATTCGAACTGTCATCATCTCCTTGGAAGATCAGATGAACCCTAAAAGAGATTTACTGCTGAAGATTAATTGGTTTCATGGGTTTATGTTGGAAAAGGGTAAGAACCCTTGTTTTGGATTTAAAATCCAAAGGAATGTGGAAGTTTACTGTTTGTCTAAGAGCATTACCTGAGGAAAAGGGTCACTTGAACAGAGTTAAACTCTGAAGATTGTTTCAAGACAGAGAACTAAGCTCTGGAAGCGAGAATTAAATTCTCAAGGGAAAAAGTTCTCAAAATAAGAAGATGAGCAAAGTGAAGGCTCTTCTGAAGAGACATGGGTATTTATAGGAAGTGATGGAAACGTTTCATCGCCCCAAATCCCTAAAGGAATCCAACGGTCACGAAAGGTGACAGCGTTGCACTCACGTGCGGACACGTGAGAACAACGCTGTGGGGGCATTTGTTTCCTGATTTAAAATCAGGAAAGCCTACGGAAAAGGCTTCAGAAAAGGGTCACGTGCTTACACGTGACCAGCAGTCACGTGTTGGCACGTGACATCTAAAAGTATCGGCAAGGGAAATTCAGTTTCCCAACTACATCAAAGAAAAGGGCTTCAGAAAGGGTCACGTGCTCCCACGTGACCAGGGTCACGTGTTGGCACGTGACATTCAAAAGCAGCAGACTCAATTCCCTGATTGAATCAAGAAAAAGGCGCCAGACGAGGGTCACGTGCTCATACATGACCAGGGGTCACGTGGTGGCACGTGACAGCTAAGCAGCGACCAGAAGACAGAACGCAGAAAGAAAGAAGAAAGCTCGTTCCAAGGGGGTCACGTGCCCACACGTGACCAAGGGTCACGTGGCTACACGTGACCGGCTTTCAAAGCCTATCTTTTAACAGAATCAAATTATGAGGAGAGATCATTCAAATCTTTCCAAAGGAAAAAGATTATAAGCAACCGATTGAATTAAAGATTTAAAAGTGATTAAATACCATCTATCTATGGGAAAATCTCGAATTTGGAAAGATTTCCCCTTTAAATCTAACCGAAATAACAAAGGAGAATCTCTGGATTTAAAATCCAATGGTGAATAAAATTCACCTAATAATCCAAAGGTCCAAAACAAATGGTGAATACAAATCAAATCTCTCAATGAAAGATTCGCCAAAACTAATTGATTCGGCTGCTTCTCCTATAAATAGGAGCCAAGAGACACAGCGAGGGAGATATACAGAAAGAGAGGGATAGAAAGGCAAAAAAGGAATCGAGGCACAAAAACAGAGGAGAGCCTTGATACTTTGGAGAAATCGGGATCTTCTGCAAAAAGAAAACCCTAGGTAAGAAAGGGAAGGCTTTTTGAAAGAAAAAGAGAATTTAATTCTTAACAGAGTTTAACTCTGATATAAAATCAGAAGAATATAGTTCTCTCTTTGGTGGAGGATCTGTAAAGTGCACATGTCCCCTTGAGTTGAGAATTTAATTCTCAATGGGTTGAGATCCTGCCATGCAGATCCAAAGCATAGAGAGGGAATGGAAGCATGAGAATTTAATTCCCACAGAACTATAGGAATTTAATTCCTTTAAAATAAAATTAGGGTTTGACCCTGTGTTATGGGAATTTAATTCCTTCAGAATGAACAGAATCAGGGTTTAACCCTAGTTAAGAACTTAGTTCTGTTAAAACAACAGGAATTTAATTCCCTTAATCTCATTCCCCAGAATAATCCTTTAACAGAGAGTGGGAGTTTAATTCCTTAAAGCTTTTATTATTGTTTAACCCTATTCAGTTCTTCACATATATGAGGAATTTAATTCCTACAGAAAATTCAGAGTTCAACTCTATCCCAGAATATAAATCTTCAAAAGGAAGTAGGAATTTAATTCCTCTGAAATTATTGTCAGGGTTCAACCCTACGAGGAATTTAATTCCTGAAAGGGATTAACAGATCTTTTAAAACATACATAGAGGCAGGGTCACGTGTCACCACGTGACCCCCAAAAAGATCTATAAAAAATACCCTTTGAGGCAGTGCCTCACGTGACCCACGTGACCCTTGGCAGAGGCTTTAACATACTCCATTTAAACACCCGTCATGTGATGGCACGTGATGCTCCAAAAGATGCGATATTCTCAGCAGAACAAATGAAGGGAGGGCGCCCTCACGTGCTACCACGTGACCCCTCTTGCCTTAGCGTCTAACGCTAAATTGGAACACCTGAATCCAGTGTTAAAACACTGTTGGGCCTTAGTGTTCAACACTAATCAAAGAACTTTATTTGCAGTGTTCAACACTGATTACCTTAGTGTTTAACACTAATTTGAGATCTCTGTTACCAGTGTTTAACACTGATCTGTTTTAGTGTTTAACACTAATTTGAAAGCCTTGTTGCTGGTGTTTAACACCAACTATCTTTTAGTGTTAAACACTAACTTGTCAATCTCATTCCCAGTGTTCAACACTGATTGGTCTTTAGTGTTTAACACTAGGCATTGGCCCAATTGGCTATGGCCAGAGGCAAAGCCTCTCCTTCAATGGACCAACAGGAAGCCAATATTCCAGACATGATTGGACTTAGCCCAAGATGGCCATAGGTCCTCAGTTCAGACTTAACTGGGCTAATGGGCTCATAACATAATTAATTGGTCTTGATCCCAAATTGGGCCAAAGATTATTTAATCCACCCCAGCTCAAGGGTATATCTCTTCACTCCTTTGATACTTCGCGTTGTAATTCCTCAACGTCTTCAAAGAGGTGACGGGTCCCGATGACCACACATTGACATGGACTGTGGGGTCCTTAAACTCATGGACTATGAGGTCCTTAACCTTGACCGAGATGTCTTAAAACTAACTGTGGACTGTGGGGTCCATAAACCCATGGACTATGACGTCCTTAACCTTGACCGAGATGTCTTAAAACTAACTTTGTACTGTGGAGTCCTTAAATCCACGGACTACGAGGTCCTTAACCTTAACCGAGATGTCTTAAAACTAACATTGGACCGCAATGTCCTTAAACTACCTACCGACCACAACGTCACTAAACTAAACAACAGAGCCCCCTTTTATTGCTCTCTTGTTGGATCTAAACGATCCCGTTAAATTGATCTTAGTCTAAAAAACTAGACTAACGTATCCTTAACAAACGTTTAAGTCGATCTTAGGCTCAAATGAGGCTAACGTATCCTTAAACCCAAACCCCCAAACCCAAATCTAAGATAATACGGATTTGGACTAGTCCACGCCCTACGGGCGACGACATAACTCAGTCTCCGTATACAATCCACGGGCAACTAAACACAAAACAAACACACACGACACGAAGTGACCATCTGGAGAAGGAGAAAGTGGTTACCGCAATGCGGTAGCGTAATTAACTGCAGGGGCTTGCGCCTGTAGGGAAGAGCGTCCCCACAATCAAAAACCCCTCAAGCGAGGGAGAATCTGATGAAGTCTGCTACATCGGACGCATCCGTCTAAACCTTCGATGCATGGTGCCATAAATCAACTTGGCATCTTCGGAGAGGTGGAGGGATAGCACCAATTAGCATCTGCCCCGAATCTCAGGCGAGACGCCCAGTCGCGCAGCCATTTGGAGGGGAACAAGGAACTATTGATATCATAACAGTAAATCTCATCTACCTTGGCCAAGGATTTTACGGTGACTGCTGACCAAACACAGCGCTACATCAACTCCCGATACTGGGAGAGACGATCCCTAACGATTGTTCACTGCATCCATATGGCTCGGGACTGTACCCAACTAAAACCTGTTTTCATGACTCCTTTGAGCCGTGGTAGGATAGTAATCTAAGTACAGTAGGAACTCACACGAGACAAATGAAAATCTTAGGTTAAAGGACAAACCTGCACTCATGCTACAAGAGAACTTTCAACTCACGATATGTATAATACCATCTAGATGTTCTTGGCGAGTCCGTCCGATGTACTCACCTTCAGTGAGCACATGTATAATATCTCAGGTGACTCAACACCAATGGCTTGTGAGACCGGCCACCGTCCATCGTCGGGGTCTTGAAAAGTATACACTAGTCTAGTCTGGAGTATCGAAGCCCAGTCTCGATACTCCCTCGACTAAGTACATTTAAGAATGTGCTTATGAACCACCCATCTCCCACGTATATAATTTCCATCATAATGCTGGTAATAAGCAATAATCATACGGGCTATATCAAAATATAAACACATAATGATAAAGACAAACTATCGGAGGACCTTCTTACTCGACATGATAGTATGCTATCTGGTTACCTTTATCTTAACATGTTCACTGGTATTATTATACTGTCTCTCATAAACATGTTGATAAAGCCCTTAGGATGTAGGCTTGACTACTAGGACTATGATGCGGATCATACTACTGGGACCTGGGTAGTCCACAAGCACATCTTTCAATTGTTCCTAGTCGAGGGAATATCGAGATAGGGCATCGATATTCCAGATTAGACTAGTGTGTACGTTTTTTGACCCTATTTGGGGCGATGGTTGATCCCATATCTATTGGTGTTTGACATTAAAGATTGTACACATGTGCTTATTAGAGAATGGGTAAACCGAACATGACTCACCGAGAACTCCTAGATGGTACTATACCTATCGTTAGATAGCAGTTCTCTAGTGGCACTGGTACATGTTAGTCTGTAGACCTGAGATCGTCATAGAGTCTTGTGTGGTTCCCACTGTGCTTTGATTTTCTCCTTACCACGGCTCAAAGCAGTCATGCAAACAGGTGGATTTTGGGTATAGTCCCGAGTCACATGGAGGCAATGAGCGATATGATGGGTTTCGTCTCTCCCGCTATAGGGAGTTGATGTTGCACTGTGCTAGATTGTCTATAACAGTAAGTCCCTGGCCAGGGCTGTTGATGAGATTTACTGGTAAGTGTTATCAGTAGTTTCTCGAACTGTTATAAGCCTTACATCGGCATGACTTATCAAGTTATTGGGGTCTGACGATTCCAGCCCCAGACTCGATATGCAACATATCAGACGAAGAGACCAGACTGTACGGTAAGTGTTATCTATAGGCTTTATGGGAGTTTGGACAAGCTTTCTTATTGATCTTCTATTCTCTTAATACCTGGGTAGCTGTTACGTCCAGCTAGTACCGCTGACGGCTTGTGGGTGACTGATGTGTTCATTACCTACTGCTGGCGTATTGACGAGTCTTTAGAGTCCCACATAGAAGTTTCCTGGTTCAAGTGAAACGAGCGAGGGCACATATGATGATATGTGCGGGGGCCCGATTAAATACGAGTATGAGATACCGTATTGTAATCTGGCGGCTTTTTGTTATCAGTTAGGTTTTATGTGATATAACCGGATTATTGAATCAAGTGTTGATTTGATAACGTGATATACAGATAAA
Organism: Agapanthus africanus; assembly: GCA_030015575.1. Taxonomy (NCBI): domain Eukaryota; kingdom Viridiplantae; phylum Streptophyta; class Magnoliopsida; order Asparagales; family Amaryllidaceae; genus Agapanthus; species Agapanthus africanus. The sequence goes on from JASDDO010000006.1 coordinate 218,700,912, forward strand.
TGAAATTAGTCGGTTATATGTGATATAACCAGATTATTGAATCAAGTGTTGATTTAATAATATGATATATATTTATATTTGATATAATTATATATTGACTAATATTATTGCTCACTAATTATATGCTTATCTTTATATATATATGTATGATATATATATATATATATATATATATATTATACGAAGCATGGCATGGTTTTTCTATTTTTATAAAATAGAAATTGAGATGATAAATGGGGAGACTTTGGAGGCATGGGCATAGCATGGCTTATTCTATATTATATTCATTTGCTTGCACTATTGAAGCACGGCTATAATATTTAAGTGTTAAAAATTGTATGCTTCAATAATGTGTGTTTTTGGATGAACCATTCTACACTTCATTCCACACTTAGTTATTTTTCTTGAGTTGAGCTCATGTGATGAGTTTCTCTCTAGCTCTCTCCATCTTCTTCATCTCCACCTCCAAGCTCAAACCCTCACATGAGTTGTGAACCGTTGAGCTTGTGAGTACTTTAGTGAGCAAATATAACCCCTACTTCATCATCCTACACTAGATTAGTGCTTTGGTGTAGGTTGTTTTCTTCACTAAAGAGTTTAGTGAAGAGATAGCTTGGATTAGCGGACTTCGGGTGGATTATCTTCGGCACGAAGGTCATCGGAGCAAGTTCGTTCAACCTTCAAGTGGAGCCTAGTGGAGTCGTATGGATTACAACCCGGAGCTTTAGAAGAGAAGGACATGGTCAACAAAGGTTGTAGCCATCCATCTCTTACTGTTAAGATTATGATATCATGTTTAAAACCCTAATCTTCTAGTTTGATCCTAGGTTAGTATTCATTAGCACCATGAAATTATAAAATTATATGTGTGATGCCCATTAAAACCCTACCGTGGTGCTAGCATACACTTTCATGGTATCAGAGCCAAGCTAGAATATTAGGGTAGGTCTTTACGATGTTAAAGTGTTCGATCGGTTTTCGAAGTCCGCAAAATGTGATGTTTCTGTCGAATTTTTCAAACGTTGAAATATTTGTGATTAAAAATATGCAGAAAATTATGCAGGGTTTTTAATGGAGCCTCAAGAAATTTCAAACCCTAACTCACTCAAAGTGCCGCGGAACCGCGGCCCAAACCCTAGTTTGGCCGAGGTTCCGCCGCAAGTTTGGGGAGTTAATGGTTGTTTTTTCTTGTGCTACTTCATTGATAAATTTAGCACTTTCTGGATGTTTTTATTGATGCTCAAGTTGTTGAGGTCTCTGGAATTTGTGGGTGTTTGTTAAATCGATCAAAATATTTAACGTCGTATGGATGATGATGATATGCGATACAATTTTTAGAATCCAAAACAATTGGTTTTTTGAAAACTAGTTAGTATTTTGTAAATCTAGTATTGTGGTCTCTTTTGATCGATTGCCACGAAGTTTCGATTCGGATCGAAACTCTATCGCAACCACGTATCGTACGCGAATACTCGCCGAATAACTTTACTAGGTAGCCACGCCCCATAGCCCCGACCAAGTTACTGTAGGAGAACCCCGTTGCCAAAAGTATCCACTCGGGTGCTCGCGACCATGGTATTCTGCCTAAGTGCACTTCGTCGACGACATTGGGGGTGAGGCCATCTACTAAAGTTTCCGATGAGCATCCGATCGTGTAGTCGGGAATCTTGTTGAATTGCCCGACTAATTTATTGAAAAGTGTTTTCGATTTGAGAGTAAAATGCAAGGTTTATAGGTTAGGCATGAAATTCGGAATATGAGATGTTCCAGGTTTATGATGTCTAAAGAAATACGGATTCTAATTATTATAGTTTTTCATTCTTTTCTGCGACCGTAAGTGTAATATGGGGTATCCCAAATCTCGTTGCTATATGTCAACGAAATTAAGGATACGCGTATTTACTTACGTTGATGACATGTGATGTTATGTGTTGCTGTAATATGTTATATTGGATCGTCGTGAATGAATAGCGGGGTTTTTATGTGAGATGAGAGTTTTACTATTTTCATTCATGTAAAATTTGTATGTAATATTCTTTTATTGGGACACTTCCGGGTTGAGGATGATGTCACCATTGATGTAAATTATTTACTTTTCCGCATTAGGATAGACCCAAGGCGGGGAGCACAAGTAACCGGGTTTTGAAGTCCACTGGGAGACCATCTCGAGAAGTCAAAACTGGGTCTCCTAACTCTAGAATTGGCAGGGTTGCTTGCCTCTCTCATAGGGGTCTAGGTATGTGAGTTTGGCTATTCATCACGACTGTGGAATCCGTGTTTTTCATTACTGGCTAAATTTAAAACACAGACTTCCTAATATATCCAATATTTCATATATTGACTTCTGCTGCTTGGTTCTGTGATGTGATCATATAACTACGTGAGATGAATGCTTTATATATATGATATATAATAAATGTTGCTTATATTTTGCACCCTCGCTAGTCCAACCCCTGTTCTGCCGTTAGTTAAATAACCTAACGGTGCATGACGGGGCCTCGTGGCGAATGCTGATGGCATAAGCGTACGTTCTATTTTCGTTTCATTTTCTGTGATGTTTAGGAAACATTAAATGATGTGATTTCATTAATGAGATTAATGAAAAGAAAAGAAACCTAAGGATGTTGTAGAATCAAAGGTTTTTAAAAAGATATCTCTAGTTCTTGCTTTGCATAGTGGTATTCCTTGATGAATATCCAGCACCTCATTCGATCAGGAAAGAGCCGAGATCCCTTCACCGGGAGTGACCTCTTTAGCAAAACTAGCAAATGCTAAAACCTACTCGGTTTATTATCATACCTTCTGTAGTTCTTGCTTTGCATAGTAGTATTCCTTGATGAATATCCAACACCTCATTTGATGAGGAAAGGCCGAGATCCCTTCACCGGGAGTGATCTCTTTAGCAAAAGCTAGTAAAAACTATTCGGTTTGTTTTTGAAAACTACTCGATTTTAATAGCGCTTAAACCACGCCTTTTCAAAATCACTAGATTCTATAACGATATCAAGTTCATGTTAGTGTATATGGCCTAGAGGCCATTACTGTATCATACTAGTTTGTATATTACTTAATGGAAGCTTGGGATATTCATAGTTGTATATACAATCTTGCTCGAAATAGTAGTATGCTACTTGGTTTGTCTCTGCTTTAATATGTGCATGTGTTTCTTTTACCATATTGCTGATATACATATTAGTAGAGCCCATAGGAACATTGATTGATTACCAGCGTGGTGATGGCGCTCACACTCGTGGGAGCTGGGTGATCTATAAGCACATCCTTATACAGGTCCCTAGTCGTTGGACTATCGAGACAGGGCATCGATACTCCGGAGTAGACTAGCGTATGCGCTTCTCATCCTAGTGTGGGAGACGGTCTGTCCCACAGCCGTCAGTACGTCGTACTTGAGATAGTATACGGGTGCTCGTTGGGTTACGAGTACACTGGACAGGACTCGTCGGGGACTGTTGGTTGGTATTATCCCTATCGTCAGTTATCAGTTCCCAGGTGACATGAGTACAGCTTAGTCCGCTGACTTGAAACTGGCACTTCGCCTCGAGTGTGTTCCCACTGCACTTTGATTACTACCCTACCACGACTCAAAGGAGTCGTGCAAACAGGTAGTTTTTGGGTGCAGTCCCGAAGCACTTGGAGGCAGTGACGGTTAGACAGGATTCGTCTCTCCCAGTATTGGGGGTTGACATCGCGCTGTGTCCAGGAGAGCCATTACAGGAGTAGTCCCTGGCCAGGGCAAGCGAGATAGACTGGTAGGTTTCCAGTGTTATCTCAGGGTGTTCTGGGCTACACTCCGACACGACTTATACCGCTATTAGGGGACTGACGTTCACCGCCCCCATAGGCCCGCCATGCGATGTATCAGACGAACAGACCGGACTGTACGGAGATTGTCACATACAGGCTCAGTAGGAGTTCAGATGGGGTTCACCTCGTCAGTCTTCTTATCGACATCTACCTGGGGACCGTTACGTACAGCTAGTGCCGCTTGCGGTCTGTGGTTAAACCCACTGCCAGCGTAGTGTCGAGTCTTTAGAGTCCCACACAGAGAGCTATTCGCCTTTAGGCAAAATGAGTAGAGGTCGCATGGTTTTGCGACAGGGTTCGTTCACATCCGCGCACTTGTGCACGTTTGCTGTCCGGACAGTTTATACTAGCGGGCTTTGGTTTAAGCCGGATCCTAGTATATAATTTGGGATTGGTTTTTCTCATTGTGTTCGTGTTCCTCGGATCACGAATACGGGTGCGTATGCACAGTTGCTTGAGACAGAGGGAGAGGACTTTGATTAGGGTTAATGACTATTGTCATTTTATTAACCCTAATGATTATGTGTGTATTATTGTTAATTGATATTAGTTTTATAATTGTGCATGGTTAAGGTTGTTGACCATTTGACCTCCTTGAGTTGTTGACCATTTGACCTCCTTGACTTGTTGACTATAGTTGACACTTTGACCATCATCATTTCTTTTGGAAGATGCTTTTTGATCCTTGCAAATTGAAATGATAATGGTCATGTCTTGATTAACCATGACAATTATCTAGCTAATTTTCTAATTACAATAATTCACACATATTAGTGAGAATGTTTTATTCTTTTCTCATTCTATCATTTCATTTCTCTCTCTTGTTCTTCCTCTCCCTCAAGCTCTCCCCTCTCATGTGTTGAGAAACACTTGAGCTTGAGAAAAACCCTCTCTTGATCTTCTCTACTGTCATCTAGGGTTCAAGTATTAGCACCTCTTGCACCCTAGTTACTTCTAGCTTGGAGTTGAAGCCAAAGGTTGAGGCTTTCGGGTGGATCTTTCTTCGACGTGAGAAGACGACCAAGGTGACCTCCTTCCACCACTCCAAGGAGCAAGGAGAGAAGGACTTAAAGCCCAAGGTATAACCTTTCTAGCACTTAGCTAGTTACTAGTTAGCTTTAGCAAGTTTTTGTTTAGAAAAGATCCTTCTAAGCATAGTCCATGTTGCCTAAGCTCATAAAAATCCGATTTTTATTCCGTTTTCCGCCTCCCCGCAAGCACCGGGGTGGGCAACGTGGACTTACAGTGGTATCAGAGCCTAACTAAACGTAAACTAGCTAGGTAGTGAAGTGTGTCGAAGTTCGAAACGGAAAAATCGAAAAACCAAGTTTTCAAAACCCTAAGTTTCTGTAAAAAAAATTTCTGGTCAAAACAAAATTTGTTATACTCCAAAAGTCGTCTTAGGGTTTTTTAAAGAAAACCACCAAACCCGGTCCAGTGAATCGACCAAGGAGCCGCGTTTCCGCGGCAATAGCAAGCTATTACCGCGCAACCGCGGCCAAGTTGGCTCTTCACTTGGTCGAGTTTGGTGCAGTGTATTTCTGGCTTGGTTTTAGGATTTTTCAGATGGTTTATTTGTGCCCAGATTTTCCACAATAGAAATTTACTTTTGGGGGCCTATAAATCCGTATTTTTTTCCGAACTTCAATACACTTTGACTACAAAGGTTATATCTGTGATGTTTGCATGTATTGAACGTCGGCTAATCGCTATATGTCGATTAGTCGGGGTTATACATATCTGTGATCTGTGATTGATACTGGTTTGTGTATATGAATGGGTTGGATTGTCGCGGGTGAATAGCCGGGGTGGATGTGAGATGAGTGTTGCTTTTCTTTCATTCATTTGTAACATGTAAATTGATGTAATATTATTATTTGTTTGGCCGCACAACCGGGTCGGGGTTGTAGCCGTCATTGTATAATTCTTTTTACTGTTTTTGCTCCTAGGATAGACCCATGGAGGGGGTGCACAAACTACCGGGTATCTCGAAGTGCCGATTGGCCTACTCACGGTGGTGAGGGAGGTTGCTTCGCTTCGGGTACTTGGCGGGTAGTTTGCCGCACCCGTAGGGGTCTTGGGTGGGGTTTTGGCTATTCACCGCGACCGTGTAATCCGCTTTTCGTTGCAGGCTCGAACGGATTGCGGATTCCTAGTATATCCAATGTATTCATCTGTGATCTGTAATGTCTATCATTGCTATATATTTATATATGATAACTATTTAGGCGTTGCTTATGTTTTACAGCCGCGCTAGCCCAGCCCCCGCTCTGTCGTTAGTTAAGTAACTGTAACGTCTTCAAAATAATAAAATATGATTTTTGGGAAATTTTATAATTTAATATTATTTTAATGAATATTTTAATATTCTGGTATAATTAAATACAGATAAATGGGGAAAAATTATGGAAAATTCTAAAATAAGTTATTTTAAGGAATTGCTTCGTTTTCTGTGCATGCCCCCATTTCCTCTAGTTTTGACCCTGAGTATGTCTAGTTTTGACTGATTCCATCTAGGGTGAAATCTGGGTTGATTTTCCTATGTTGGTGTATAATTTGGGACTTGTTTTGGCATGGATTTTGGTATTTGGTGATTCATTCCTGTCGGGTGGCGTTTGGACGTCAACGACAAGTGGATTTTGATTGTGTTTACATGCGAGTCGATAGGTTTTTACCTATGCGGGTAGCGTGTGCTATTTTGGTTTCCGATGTGATTTTCATGTGCTTTAGCATTGTGATATACTTGTAGGTACCCCGCGTGATGTTGAGGCAAAGGAGGTGAAGATAGCGACATCGGCTTTGGCACACGAGAAGCAATGTGAGTAGATTTATATCTGTGGGGAGAAGTCGGGTGGATGGCGTATAGCACCCCCGCAGTCCGTGGTGATGTATACGAATACGTATACACACGAATATTTATTATGTGTTGTTTAGGGTTATTGATGGTAATAATGATATTTTGATGATAAGAATATATTGGTTTGGTTTAGTGCGAACCCTAGAGTAGTGGTTGCACTCACACATACATTTACACACATACTTGCATTCATTCTTTCATTTATTAGAGTGCATATGATGGTGCGTATATCTACACATGGGTATGGGACTATGTGTTTATATACTGGATTTGAGGATAGTATTTGGGATTTGAGATGAGTCGATGAGATTGGGCTTGAGGCCAGGAGATCGGTGATGTGATTTGGTTCGTATCGAGATACGACACGATGTTTTAACGGGTCTTTTGACGTAGTGATTCTTACACCTGCATGCATACATTGAGGGTATCAATATTGTACTAGACGTAGATCAGTACCCCGATCATGACATTTGATAAAGAGGATACCAGATAAATAGTATGATGAATGTGATATTGACCCGTACCCAGATTTGGGATGCCGTACGACGGATTTACGTACAAGCTATATTTTGATGATTGATCCGCACTCTTGACTTGGGATGTCTGATTATAGATAGGGTATCGGATATGATATTATTGAGGCGGGATCACCGACTAATATATATACATGTATGTATATGTATCGACTCAGATGTTAGGCGGTTTCCTCACCCGTAGCTCTACTTGTTAGTTCAGCCGTATAGTTTAAGATGGTTGTTAGATTAGATTAGACTCCTACCTATTTCAAAAACTAACGAATCGTGGGTATTTTAAAAGACAGCCCAAGGGATCCTACGGATATTTCAAAAGACGTATCTTTTCATAAAAACACCGTAGCCCCTATTTTCAAAACCCCATGATTCGTGTTATTTCAAAAGGCACCAATTGTAGAGGTTATTTTAGATTAATGCAGATTAGTTATAGTTGCGTCTAGTATTCAGCTTCCGCTCATTATTGTGGTTCGCATCGCATCGCATGCTTATATTATGTTTCATACTCCATTATTGATGTTATGCTGTTAGGACACCAGCACCATTACCGATGATGCGTATGTACCACGTACACTTACTTGCCGGCTCACACACATCTCCATCGGTAATTGCCATGTCACGTACACCTTAGAAAATATTATTGCATCGACATAGGTTGTTAGCTAATAATTTAGACATGATATTAGTGTACTTGCCTTATATGCTAGATTAGACATTGTAATTATTAGTTGTTACATCATGCATGTTATTATTCATGGATTTTTATGCCTGTATGCACTGTTTACATGCTATTGAGGATTGGATTCGGATTTCCATGAGATTTTCTGGATTTGGGGGAAAACCGCAAAACTTATATAAACTTCTTTTCTCTCTTTAAAATAAAAAGTGCGGTTTTCCCATGATGTATGAGTCGTCCACCATGAGTTTGCTGATGGATTTGGAAACCCGATTCGAGGAGACGGATGAACCGTTTCGGGTACATGGTGGACCCGGTAAGGTACCCCGGGGCAAGAAGCGCGTGGTGATGACGATGTGAGCCTGGCAGGGGAGCACTACCTACCGGTGATTTTACCCGACGCGTCGGATATCCGGAGGATACCGTCGTGGTCTTGAGATGGATGGTAGGGGCCGGTCTGGACTGACGGCGCCCTAGATATTATGATTGAGACATTGGGATTTCGAGATTTCGAGGTACAGAGACTGTGATACAGAGATATCGAGATATTGGGATTACGTTTTGTGCCGATGCTAGGCACTGTTTTATGCTGATTTCATTATGATACCTCAACTAAAAATACAAGGGAAATCTCACTAAATTATGAAAACAGTTTCTTCATTTACATGTATTCTGCTTTCATGCATTCATACCTCATATTCATGACATACTATTACCTGAGGCACTAGCACGAGCACTTGGCACTACATTCACGTATAGAGATTACATTGCCAGTTTAGCATGCTTCAGCTTTATTCATATTGAGGTTTCTTTATATCTGATCGTATTGACCTAGGTTGGGTCATGCATTCGATCTCTGCTTGTAGATATCTTTCTATTCACGAGTTGGCAACTCACCCCCGTTGTGCCCCAGTTCTTGCAGGTTTGCCGTACAGTTCTATAGCGGCATTTCTGGCACACTGCTTCCTTTTGGGTGATTTGCTTGGATAGGTGGGTTCTTTTGTATCAGAACCGCCGTTGTATTTATATTATTCATTGTATCTAGAATATCCATCAACCAAAACTCGTATATTGTTTCAGACCTAGACTAGTGATGTATTATTCGACCATAGAGTCGCGCTTAGTAGTGTTGCGGTTTTCTTGTTGCTTTTGAGCTTTCTTTTGGATTTGATCCTCGCCACTTGGCGTTGTATATTATTGTTGCATGTGTGGTGGTGACCGTCGATTGACGAAGAGCTAGCTCCCGCTTGGGGATGCCTTTATCATTGCATATATTGTTATCCTTGTTATACCCCATTCGGGGCCAGTTTTACAAAAGAAACTCTGCCGAAATTTTTAGAAAAGACTGTACTGTTTTTAAAAATGCATATTCGGTTTAGTTATTTAAAAACCTTGATTTCAAACATGTTTTTCTTCACTTCTTTAAACCAGTTTCTTTACTTATTCTTAAAAATGGTTTTAGATTTCTGGGCTTTTGGCTTACTTGGATCAGATGGAGTCCTATAGACTTCATATGGTTCAAGGGCCAGTCACGTGCTCTTTCGGGTCGTGACAAAGTTGGTATCAGAGCGCTAGGTTGACCTTGGTTCGAGTCTAAGTTTGACTATGTGGAGCCTAGGGCGTTTATATATATACGGAACTTAGGCTTGACCTTACGGAACTTAGACTTGGTCGAGGGGGTATTAGACCCGAACTTTCGTCGTGTAGGATGACCCTTGGTTGATGGAATAGGTAACTAAAGTAGAGTGACGTACCGTTGGTATGTTCCGCGGCATACTTACGACACGCCATTCCGCTTAAGGAACCTTAGGATGTACATATTTTCGAGATCAGTGATCCTCTTTATATCCAGGATTATACATCCATTTGAGATCCCTGATTCTATTAGTTTCATGATCATACCTTTATTGATGCTGTTCCTTCCCATGATCATGTATCCACTTTGGATCTGTTGTTTCCTTTCTTGCCATTGATGTGCTCTCCTTGATACTCGATTGAGGTTCCTGTCACCATGTTTGAGGGCAGTTTGGGCTGCTGCTAGGGTTACGGCCGGTGTGAGCTCGTTTGGTACGAGGGCCGACCATTGTGTTTTCTGGTGACATGGGAACGTCTCGAGTTAGTGTTGGTGATTGTGACCTCTAGTGGAGGCGAGTGCTTGGTCTTGCACCGGATGATCGGGCCATTGTTAGAGCTGCCAGTTGAGAGAGGACTGTTGATGTACAGCATACCTCAGAGATTGTGATGTCGCCTACCGTGCAGACAGATGGACCAGCTGTTGCTGAGATTGACAGGATGTCTCTTCCGAAGCTTACGAGCTGAGATTGCCGTAGCTTTCAGGCAGATATGAGACAGATGATAGCTAGTCTACCCGATTTGAGAGACGAAGGTGATTCGTCCGATTTTGCGCCGGAGCGGGCCCTGTTGAGTTGAAGATTTCCAGTGTGGAGAGTCTTACTCAGATCTAGAGCAGACCGACTCAGAGATGACCGCCTATGTATTGCCTTTCCTGGAGGATTGAGGCGCTGTTCGGCGTACAGGCGAATAAGCCAGTTGCTGCTGCAAATGACGAGATGTCGCCCAGATGGTTGGAGCTACTGCAGCGCGAGCATATACTTAGAGAGATGATAGCGAGTCGCTAGTCACCTGAGGATGAATGACTAGGACAGGTGGTTCGTTTGTTTACCGATGCGAGGTCATCAGATAGATTGTTTCCAGCTAGAGACGACTTCACGCAGGTTCGTTGAGAGTCGATAGAGACGATCGAATGTCAGGAGCCCATTTTCCAAGTTTAAAGTATACAGAAAGACATGCAGGTGATTCTATGGACTCTCTAGAAGAATGAAACCCTAACTCGACTTAATGACCGTGTGAAAGCCTTTGAACCTTCGGGTTTGCGGTGGTTCCTCAGCGCCATTAGTGAGGCTTGGGTTTGCCCTTCTACGGCTGGACCACCGACGCTGTGGCATGTACTCGATACTATTAAACTGTACCCATGATGTGATCTCTTGGGGGATTATGAGGATCTGACGAGTCGATCGGATGGTTCGACATCTTTCGGATATCGTGATGGGACACTGCTTGGGAGACTCCAGATGCGAGCGTAGCCGTCGGAGCGCAGTTCGTGTAGCCACGATGAGTTAAGTCCGAATCAGTCGACATTGAGCAAGGTGGAGTAAAGAGTTCGTACGAGATTTCGACGAGATGACGTCCCACTCCGCTGACATTAGAGATGTGATATGCACCCCGAGGCGTGGTATATGGATGTATCTTCCAGAGAGAAGCGCGATAGGTATGCAGCCGTTCCGGAATAAGCTTTAGCTTCAGCATTGGATGATGACTTCCGGGCATTTCGGCAGGATTGAGATTTGAGAAAGGAACCTCGACAGGACCTTTCTGGAGTACGTTACGAGAAGACCTAGACCAGGAGTGGTCGTATTGCGCACACCCAGCAGGACAGAGTTCGGCATTGTCGACGAGGTAGTTGACCATGTTCGGATAAAGGAACTTACCCAGATGCGTTGCAGATCGATCAGGGACAGACGAGTGATGAGTATTCCTCCGATGGTTGGGACGTGTTCCCGAGGACCTGTTCGGCCTGACATCCTCTACAGAATGATGAAGCTACAGAATATGCGATTTCGTGTCCGTGCGAGAGACTTCAGATTGACCGTGGCCGAGAACAGTGCAGTGCGTAGTAGCTTGGCGTGACGTCATAGTGGACGACGATAGAGACAGTTGGAACAAGAGGTTCGTGTGAGACACTGATGAGCTGTCATTGCTTCCCGTCGAGACTAGAGACCTGATATGCTTACAGAGACGTTGGAATGTGACCAGTTTCCGAGAAAATATTGTGCTGAGGACACAGGTGTTTTTGAGCGAGAAGAGGTTGTGCAGGAAGCCAGCCTCTGTACAGATCGGCATAGGCATGATCGGAAGAGACCTTGAGCAGGATTCCTTCCAGGACATTGCTGCAATGATGTTTGCACCCAGGATCAAATGTGTGACGTGCTTTCAGAGAGCCAGAGGCCGACGCCAGTGATACGCTGCCTTACGAGCGGTCGTGAGGATTGACCGAAAGGTGACCAGGAAAGTGCCAGAACGGAATCGTTCCTGTCAGTACTCCTGACCGGGCCGATGAGCCGATGGATTGCGAGATTGGTAATCTACAGGAAAGATCAAGAACCAGAGGCAGAGGACGCCAGCCGCGAGCAAGAGGCAAGTAAATATCTTGCGCAGCTAGCATCGGATGTTCCGGTACCTTCTTGACCCTGAAGGATGGTATATCGACGACGGTAATTATGATTTGTGATTTTGTGATTTGATTATCACGTATCCGTTGCTTTGGATTTCGGTATTTTGGGCGATCTATTCACATGATTTAGTCTTGATGACTGAGTTTCATGATATTTGATTTTGTGCACCATGGTTGCACCTACTGGGTATTTATACCTTGTACATAGTTATTACTCTTGAGCTGTTGATTGCGATTTCATGCCTATTTTATGCTGGTGATTTGATTTACGCTTCCAGCAGAGTTTCATGTAATTTTAGTGTTTTGATTTTGCACTCGGTATAGCTTATATGTGCTTGTAGTGTATCGATATGTGTTTTGTGCCCGCAGCTGCACACGTTTATGATTTTCTTCATATCTGGATACACTTGGTGTTGCTGCTTACGTATTTGAGTTATTGCTTGGTATTTGTGCATGGGATGCACCAGTTCTATACTTCGTGCATTTGTCGCACCAGTTTTATGTTTCTTGCGTTTATCGCATCAGATTTATATTTCGTGCCTTTGTTGCACCGGATTTATATTTTGTGCATTACGATTGCACCTGACTTCGATTTGATGCCTTTCGGTATGTCGATTTTGATTGTGATATTGATGTGGATTCTTGCACTCCGTGCTTTTGACTGGACTTACGCATATTCGACGTTGCTATTGGATTTTGTGATTCCGTGCATATTGAGTGCGCAGGGTCTAGATTTTCATTCGTGCATGATGGATGCACCGATTTGGATTTTCGCGCATGTTGGGCGCATGTTTTGAGATACGATTTTGGGGCACACCAGATGCACTAAATCGAGATTTTTCGTGCATGTCAGATGCACCTGTTTTGGCTGCCAGGCACACGTTGCCTATGACAGATGCTTCGTGCACACCCGTTGCACCTAGATGTTGTTTTGTGCACATGTTTAGCACATATATGGATTTTGATTTCCGTGCGCACCAGACGCACAGGGTGGTGTTATGTGATTTTTGGGATTTATTCCTTTTGGAGCAGTACATTTTTATGATGTTGGATATTTGCTTTCATACTGAGCAGGACTAGTCAGTGGGCAGTACCTGGATATATTTTGCATGCATCGATAGTTATCGAAGGGATTTCCGAAAAGCGAGCTATAGTCTCAGTATATACCTACGTATCCGATATGACACGAAACGTTTTAAAAACAAGGAAACCCTTCTAAACTGTTTTCAAAACGGCGGAACGTACCTATTAAACAAAGGATATATATACACATATATAATTATTTTCTTATGAGAAACGTCCGCCACTGTGCAGTGTTACGCGCATCGCACAGCGACTTAAAAAGATTTGGCATACATTTGCATCAGCTATTTACATGTATAGATTGGATGTCTACATGTATAGTCTTGGTCCATATCATATTGATTTTGTATTGGATTTGACATTGTGTCGTTATCATGACTCCGATGATTGCGGATGCTTGATGGAGTGTTGCTTTTGAGTTATCTGCTCAGTACTCATGCGCATGCATTGCGCTATGATGTTTTATGTATAGATGATTTCGGAACCCCGATGACTTGGAATTTGTATTGAAATATTTTAGTATTTGGGGGTTTAAATTTAAATTCGGGGACCGAATTTCTTTAAGGGGGGTAGATTGTAACGTCTTCAAAATAATAAAATATGATTTTTGGGAAATTTTATAATTTAATATTATTTTAATGAATATTTTAATATTCTGGTATAATTAAATACAGATAAATGGGGAAAAATTATGGAAAATTCTAAAATAAGTTATTTTAAGGAATTGCTTCGTTTTCTGTGCATGCCCCCATTTCCTCTAGTTTTGACCCTGAGTATGTCTAGTTTTGACTGATTCCATCTAGGGTGAAATCTGGGTTGATTTTCCTATGTTGGTGTATAATTTGGGACTTGTTTTGGCATGGATTTTGGTATTTGGTGATTCATTCCTGTCGGGTGGCGTTTGGACGTCAACGACAAGTGGATTTTGATTGTGTTTACATGCGAGTCGATAGGTTTTTACCTATGCGGGTAGCGTGTGCTATTTTGGTTTCCGATGTGATTTTCATGTGCTTTAGCATTGTGATATACTTGTAGGTACCCCGCGTGATGTTGAGGCAAAGGAGGTGAAGATAGCGACATCGGCTTTGGCACACGAGAAGCAATGTGAGTAGATTTATATCTGTGGGGAGAAGTCGGGTGGATGGCGTATAGCACCCCCGCAGTCCGTGGTGATGTATACGAATACGTATACACACGAATATTTATTATGTGTTGTTTAGGGTTATTGATGGTAATAATGATATTTTGATGATAAGAATATATTGGTTTGGTTTAGTGCGAACCCTAGAGTAGTGGTTGCACTCACACATACATTTACACACATACTTGCATTCATTCTTTCATTTATTAGAGTGCATATGATGGTGCGTATATCTACACATGGGTATGGGACTATGTGTTTATATACTGGATTTGAGGATAGTATTTGGGATTTGAGATGAGTCGATGAGATTGGGCTTGAGGCCAGGAGATCGGTGATGTGATTTGGTTCGTATCGAGATACGACACGATGTTTTAACGGGTCTTTTGACGTAGTGATTCTTACACCTGCATGCATACATTGAGGGTATCAATATTGTACTAGACGTAGATCAGTACCCCGATCATGACATTTGATAAAGAGGATACCAGATAAATAGTATGATGAATGTGATATTGACCCGTACCCAGATTTGGGATGCCGTACGACGGATTTACGTACAAGCTATATTTTGATGATTGATCCGCACTCTTGACTTGGGATGTCTGATTATAGATAGGGTATCGGATATGATATTATTGAGGCGGGATCACCGACTAATATATATACATGTATGTATATGTATCGACTCAGATGTTAGGCGGTTTCCTCACCCGTAGCTCTACTTGTTAGTTCAGCCGTATAGTTTAAGATGGTTGTTAGATTAGATTAGACTCCTACCTATTTCAAAAACTAACGAATCGTGGGTATTTTAAAAGACAGCCCAAGGGATCCTACGGATATTTCAAAAGACGTATCTTTTCATAAAAACACCGTAGCCCCTATTTTCAAAACCCCATGATTCGTGTTATTTCAAAAGGCACCAATTGTAGAGGTTATTTTAGATTAATGCAGATTAGTTATAGTTGCGTCTAGTATTCAGCTTCCGCTCATTATTGTGGTTCGCATCGCATCGCATGCTTATATTATGTTTCATACTCCATTATTGATGTTATGCTGTTAGGACACCAGCACCATTACCGATGATGCGTATGTACCACGTACACTTACTTGCCGGCTCACACACATCTCCATCGGTAATTGCCATGTCACGTACACCTTAGAAAATATTATTGCATCGACATAGGTTGTTAGCTAATAATTTAGACATGATATTAGTGTACTTGCCTTATATGCTAGATTAGACATTGTAATTATTAGTTGTTACATCATGCATGTTATTATTCATGGATTTTTATGCCTGTATGCACTGTTTACATGCTATTGAGGATTGGATTCGGATTTCCATGAGATTTTCTGGATTTGGGGGAAAACCGCAAAACTTATATAAACTTCTTTTCTCTCTTTAAAATAAAAAGTGCGGTTTTCCCATGATGTATGAGTCGTCCACCATGAGTTTGCTGATGGATTTGGAAACCCGATTCGAGGAGACGGATGAACCGTTTCGGGTACATGGTGGACCCGGTAAGGTACCCCGGGGCAAGAAGCGCGTGGTGATGACGATGTGAGCCTGGCAGGGGAGCACTACCTACCGGTGATTTTACCCGACGCGTCGGATATCCGGAGGATACCGTCGTGGTCTTGAGATGGATGGTAGGGGCCGGTCTGGACTGACGGCGCCCTAGATATTATGATTGAGACATTGGGATTTCGAGATTTCGAGGTACAGAGACTGTGATACAGAGATATCGAGATATTGGGATTACGTTTTGTGCCGATGCTAGGCACTGTTTTATGCTGATTTCATTATGATACCTCAACTAAAAATACAAGGGAAATCTCACTAAATTATGAAAACAGTTTCTTCATTTACATGTATTCTGCTTTCATGCATTCATACCTCATATTCATGACATACTATTACCTGAGGCACTAGCACGAGCACTTGGCACTACATTCACGTATAGAGATTACATTGCCAGTTTAGCATGCTTCAGCTTTATTCATATTGAGGTTTCTTTATATCTGATCGTATTGACCTAGGTTGGGTCATGCATTCGATCTCTGCTTGTAGATATCTTTCTATTCACGAGTTGGCAACTCACCCCCGTTGTGCCCCAGTTCTTGCAGGTTTGCCGTACAGTTCTATAGCGGCATTTCTGGCACACTGCTTCCTTTTGGGTGATTTGCTTGGATAGGTGGGTTCTTTTGTATCAGAACCGCCGTTGTATTTATATTATTCATTGTATCTAGAATATCCATCAACCAAAACTCGTATATTGTTTCAGACCTAGACTAGTGATGTATTATTCGACCATAGAGTCGCGCTTAGTAGTGTTGCGGTTTTCTTGTTGCTTTTGAGCTTTCTTTTGGATTTGATCCTCGCCACTTGGCGTTGTATATTATTGTTGCATGTGTGGTGGTGACCGTCGATTGACGAAGAGCTAGCTCCCGCTTGGGGATGCCTTTATCATTGCATATATTGTTATCCTTGTTATACCCCATTCGGGGCCAGTTTTACAAAAGAAACTCTGCCGAAATTTTTAGAAAAGACTGTACTGTTTTTAAAAATGCATATTCGGTTTAGTTATTTAAAAACCTTGATTTCAAACATGTTTTTCTTCACTTCTTTAAACCAGTTTCTTTACTTATTCTTAAAAATGGTTTTAGATTTCTGGGCTTTTGGCTTACTTGGATCAGATGGAGTCCTATAGACTTCATATGGTTCAAGGGCCAGTCACGTGCTCTTTCGGGTCGTGACAGTAACCTAACGGGTGATGACGGGGCCCCGTGGCGAATGCGAATGGCATAAGCGTACGTCATATTTTGGTTGTTTTCTGCAATGGTAGGATTAAATGATGGGACGCATTAAAAGAACTAATGCAAGAAAATAAACCAAGTAAAAGTCGATTGGAACACTTTGAAAACCACTCGGTTCTTTTCAAAACTAAACTTTTAAACGCGGAGCTTGAACCACTCCTTTTAAAAGCTATCTCGTTCCATCGATTAGATCAAGTTCACTACGTTCACGGTTTCGCCAAAACCATTCGTAGCCCTCCGTCATTCCACATGAATGGTCAAATAGTATTCAAGCTATGTATTTTGGCCAAAGTCAAGGCATAGTGATTGGTAGCTATTGGGTATTCATGTGCAGCATAGATAGATGCGTTGGTTTGGGACAGTCGTGCTGCCATTTTGGCCAAAGTCAAGGGTAGGTACGGGTGGGTCCAAATTAACCAGGAGAATGACGGGTAGAACTTGACATGTGACTTATGATATTTTGGCCAAAGTCAAGGTCATAAGAGCATGGGGCAAAAATCCACATCGGGAGTTTCATAAGTACTGAAACTTGCTAGCGATGCATACCATTTGGAGTGTGATAATTCTGGTAGGATTCCTTCGGTTTTATCACGCGATGATATTTGGATCCCAATCCTACTGTGAGTATATGCTACTCCTCGGGAAAACTCTTACTTAACGATCAATGCTATAAACTTAGTAGGTGTCTAGAAAGGTGTTAGCGGGGCTACGCCCACAGGGAAAAGAGGTTACTTAATTAAGGAACTTCGCGAAAGCGTTGGAAAACCTCCCTCGAAGTACCGACACTGGCCTGGCTGAACGGTTAAGCAAGTATTGTACGGTGAGAGTGATCCTGACTAATCCTTTCTTTACGGTTTGAGAAGGGATTCGAGAGACAGTGGGAGCCATCCAGTTTAGACAAATTAAAAACCACTCTAAACTTGCAAGAGCATCATGCTAAAGTGTTTCTTTTCTCTCTCCTAATTGCAGCGACCATTCAAGATGACCGGACTTAAGTTATTACTAGATAAAAACATATTGACAGGGCCAAACTACAAAGATTGGCTCAGGAATGTCAAGATGGCAATCACTTACGACAAGTTGGGGTATGTCCTTACCACTAAAGCTCCCCCTGTCCCAGGTCCCACCTCCAGCGTCGCGGATAAGGAAATCCGTAAGACATGGGAGATAGATTGCGCGAAGGCCAAATGCCTCGTATTAGCCTCGATGGACAATGAACATCAGAGGAGGCACGAGAATATGGACCTAGAGTCCATATTTCTTCATACAAAAGAACTGTATGGGGAGCAGTCTCGTATCGCAAGATACGAAGTGTCGAAGAAGTTGTTTTCGGCAAGGTTGGCCGTCGGATCATCGGTAGCGGAACACGTGCTTAAGATGATTGGCTACATTGAGGAGCTCGCGGACCTTGGGACCACGTTGGAGAATGAACTCTATACTGATTTGATTCTCCAGTCCCTTCCTTCCACTTACGCCCAGTTTATTCTGAACTTCAACATGCAAGGAAAGGAGGTAGAAATTTCCGAACTTCTGAACATGTTGAGGAGTGCTGAGGGCACCCTACAGAAAGGTAGGGAGACATCCACTTTGTTTGTAGGAGGAACTTCCTCTTCTAGATCCAAGGCGAAAGCCAAGGGTAAGAAGAAGAAAGCCCCCGCCAAACCAAGAGGCGGTATCGGTAAAGTGGATACGAAGGGAAAAGGTAAAGCAACAAAGATAGCGGGGAAGCTAGTGGGGAAGGAAGAATGCTTCTATTGTCATAAAAGTGGTCACTGGAAACAGGATTGCAAGGCTTGGAAAGCCAGAACACATGATTTGAAGCGAGTTGCAGCTTCAGCTTCAGGTGTGTATGTTATTGAAAACTGTCTATCAATAAACTCTACTTCCTGGGTATTGGATACCGGATCAGGATCTCATATCTGTAATTCTTTGCAGGTGTTGAGAAAGCGTAGAGTTTTGAAGGCAGGTGACATGACCCTCAGAGTTGCGAACGGTGCTAGCATGGATGCTGAGGCCGTGGGGGACTATCACCTGGGATTGTCAGATGGACATTTTTTTGGTTTTACGTAGTTGTTATTATGTACCAAATGCAACCTGTAATATCATTTCTGTATCTTTATTATCTAAAGAAGGTTATGAATTTGCATTTGTAAGTAATGTAGTGAACATTCACCTTAATCAAGCTTTGATTGGGTCAGGTACATTGAACAACGGTATATACGTATTAAACCAACCACAGATTTTCAATGTCCAGAATACACACAAAAGAAAGTCTCCAGAAATCAATAAAACTTTCTTATGGATTGTAGACTGGGTCACATCAATGAGAGAAGGTTGACTAAGTTACACACAGAAGGATATTTGGATCCGTTCGAATATCAATCGTATGCAACTTGTCAATCCTGTCTCAAAGGAAAGATGACAAAGACTCCGTTTACTGGACAAGGAGAAAGAGCGAGCGAGCTCTTGGGACTCGTATACAGTGACGTGTGCGGTCCAATGTCTACACATGCGCGAAGCGGTTATTCTTACTTCATTACTTTTACGGATGACTTTTCAAGGTACGGTTATGTCTTCTTAATGAAACATAAATCCGAGGCTTTTGAAAAATTCCAGGAATATAAGAATGAAGTAGAAAAACAAACAGGCAAAAGTATAAAGACACTGAGATCTGATCGAGGTGGTGAATACTTGAGTGCCGAGTTCCTGGGTTACTTAAAAGAGAATGGAATTCTCTCTCAGCTTACTCCTCCATACACTCCGCAACATAATGGTGTATCGGAGAGACGGAACCGAACCCTATTGGATATGGTACGGTCCATGATGAGTAACGCTGAGTTGCCGCGATCGTTCTGGGGATATGCGCTAGAATCAGCTGCATACCTTTTGAACCGGGTTCCAACTAAGATTGTGCCTACTACACCATATCAGATGTGGTGTGGGAAGAAACCCTATCTTAATCATATTAAGACATGGGGATGTCCAGCTTTTGTAAAAAAGCAGCATGAGGACAAGCTCGAGGCACGCTCAGTACAGTGCAAGTTTGTGGGATATCCAAAGAACTCCAAGGGATATTACTTCTATTGCGAAGATGAACAAAAAGTCCTTGTTTCTCGCCATGCCCACTTTCTAGAACACCAGTTCATAGAAAAAGAATTAAGTGGGAGCACAATAGAACTGGAAGAAATTCCAGAACCACGAGCTATTACTGAAAGCTTGGTTGAACCAGAGGGTTCGAAAGATCAGGACATTCCCACGCCACTCCGCAGGAGTAGTAGGCAGTCTCATCCGCCCGAGAGATACTACGGTTTTCTCATTGACGGGGATAGAGAGGATTGCATCATAGACAGTGATGAGCCTACTAGCTTCCAGCAAGCCATTCAGAGCGTCGACTCGGTAAAATGGTTGGATGCAATGCGGACCGAGATGGAGTCCATGTACACCAACAAAGTATGGACGTTGGACATTGCTCCAGACGGGGTAAAACCCGTAGGATGCAAGTGGATCTTCAAAAGGAAGATTGGTGTAGATGGACAGGTTGAGACCTATAAAGCTAGACTAGTAACAAAGGGTTTTCGTCAGCGACCTGGTTTGGACTATGACGAAACCTTTTCTCCAGTAGCTATGCTGAAATCCATTCGGATCCTTCTTGCCATTTCTGCCTTCCACGATTATGAGAATTGGCAGATGGACGTAAAGACAGCTTTTCTAAATGGACATTTAGAGGAGTGTGTCTATATGGATCAGCCAGAGGGTTTCATTCAGAGTGGGAGCAGCGGAAAGGTGTGCAAGTTGCTCAAGTCCATTTATGGACTAAAGCAGGCATCGCGGAGTTGGAACATCTGTTTTGATGAGACGGTCAAGGAATTTGGCTTTATCAAAAATCCAGATGAACCATGCATCTATTGTAGATTTGTAGCGAGAACTGTAGTATTCCTCGTTTTATACGTGGATAACATTCTCTTAATAGGAAATGACATTCCTATGCTACAATCTGTCAAGGGGTTCTTGTCACACATGTTCTCCATGAAAGACCTGGGTGATGCCTCATACATTCTGGGTATCCGAATCTACCGTGACAGATCCAAGAGGATTTTAGGACTTTCACAGCCCAGGTACATCGACACCATACTGAAGAGATTCAGTATGGAAGATTCCAAGCGCGGTAATCTACCGGCTTGTCACGGGATCACCCTCTCCAAAGAGATGTCTCCCAAGACTGATTTGGAGAGGGATCGCATGTCTATTATACCCTACGCTTCTGCGGTAGGCTCTATAATGTATGCGATGTTGTGTACCAGACCGGATGTGGCTTATGCACTGAGCGTGGTAAGCAGGTATCAGTCAGACCCTGGGGAGAAACATTGGATAGCAGTAAAGAACATTCTCAAGTACCTGAGAAGGACTAAGGAGATGTTCTTGGTGTATGGCGGAAAAGACCTGCAGATTGAGGCCTTTGCTGACTCCAGCTTCCAGAGTGACAAGGATGATTCCAAGTCCATGTCGGGTTTTGTCTTCACCCTCAATGGAGGGGCGGTGTGTTGGAAGAGTTCCAAATAGGAAACCGTTGCGGACTCGACCATGGAAGCGGAATACATCACTGCATCTGATGCCACAAAAGAAGCTGTCTGGATGAGGAAGTTCTTGAGAGAACTTCAGGTGGTTCCGTCCATTGTTGACCCAATACCTCTGTATTGCGACAACAACGGGGCTATAGCTTTAGCGAAGGAACCCAGGTCCCATCAGAAATCCAGACACATCTTAAGGCGGTATCACCTGATCAAGGAGATCGTGGATCGCCAGGAGATCGAGGTCCGGAGAGTTGCATCAGAGGATAACACACCAGATCCATTCACCAAGGCCTTGCCCCAGACTCAGTTCGAGCGGCTGATCGAGATGATAGGTCTTCGATACGCCAGTACATGGCCTTAGTGCAAGTGGGAGATTGTTAGTGTATATGCCCTAGAGGCCATTACTGTATCATACTAGTTTGTATATTACTTAATGGAAGCTTGGGATATTCACAGTTGTATATACAATCTTGCTCGAAATAGTAGTATGCTACTTGGTTTGTCTCTGCTTTAATATGTGCATGTGTTTCTTTTAGCATATTGCTAATATACATATTAGTAGAGCCCTTAAGATCTTTACTTGATTACCAGCGTGGTGATGGCGCTCACACTCGTGGGAGCTGGGTGATCTATAAGCACATCCTTATACAGGTCCCTAGTCGTTGGACTATCGAGACAGGGCATCGATACTCCGGAGTAGACTAGCGTATGCGTTTCTCATCCCAGTATGGGAGACGGTCTGTCCCACAGCCGTCAGTACGTCGTACTTGAGATAGTATACGGGTGCTCGTTGGGTTACGAGTACACTGGACAGGACTCGTCGGGGACTGTTGGTTGGTATTATACCTATCGTCAGTTATCAGTTCCCAGGTGACATGAGTACAGCTTAGTCCGCTGACTTGACACTGTCACTTCGCCTCGAGTGTGTTCCCACTGCACTTTGATTACTACCCTACCACGGCTCAAAGGAGTCGTGCAAACAGGTAGTTTTTGGGTGCAGTCCCGAAGCACTTGGAGGCAGTGACGGTTAGACAGGATTCGTCTCTCCCAGTATTGGGGGTTGACATCGCGCTGTGTCCAGGAGAGCCATTACACGAGTAGTCCCTGGCCAGGGCAAGCGAGATATACTGGTAGGATTCCAGTGTTATCTCAGGGTGTTCTGGGCTACACTCCGACATGACTTGTACCGCTATAGGGGACTGACGTTCACCGCCCCCCTAGGCCCGCCATGCGATGTATCAGACGAACAGACCGGACTGTACGGAGATTGTCACATACAGGCTCAGTAGGAGTTCAGATGGGGTTCACCTCGTCAGTCTTCTTATCAACATCTACCTGGGGACCGTTACGTACAGCTAGTGCCGCTTGCCGTCTGTGGTTAAACTCACTGCCAGCGTAGTGTCGAGTCTTTAGAGTCCCACACAGAGAGCTATTTGCCTTTAGGAAAAATGAGTAGAGGTCGCATGGTTTTGCGACAGGGTTCGTTCACATCCGCGCACTTGTGCACGTTTGCTGTCCGGATAGTTTATACTAGCGGGCTTTGGTTTAAGCCGGATCCTAGTATATGATTTGGGATTGGTTTTTCTCATTGTGTTCGTGTTCCTCGGATCACGAATACGGGTGTGTATGCACAGTTGCTTGAGACAGAGGGAGAGGACTTTGATTAGGGTTAATGACTATTGTCATTTTATTAACCCTAATGATTATGTGTGTATTATTGTTAATTGATATTAGTTTTATAATTGTGCATGGTTATGGTTGTTGACCATTTGACCTCCTTGAGTTGTTGACCATTTGACCTCCTTGACTTGTTGACTATGGTTGACACTTTGACCATCATCATTTCTTTTGGAAGATGCTTTTTGATCCTTGCAAATTGAAATGATAATGGTCATGTCTTGATTAACCATGACAATTATCTAGCTAATTTTCTAATTTCAATAATTCACACATATTAGTGAGAATGGTTTATTCTTTTCTCATTCTATCATTTCATTTCTCTCTCTTGTTCTTCCTCTCCCTCAAGCTCTCCCCTCTCATGTGTTGAGAAACACTTGAGCTTGAGAAAAACCCTCTCTTGATCTTCTCTACTCTCATCTAGGGTTCAAGTATTAGCACCTCTTGCACCCTAGTTACTTCTAGCTTGGAGTTGAAGCCAAAGGTTGAGGCTTTCGGGTGGATCTTTCTTCGACGTGAGAAGACGACCAAGGTGACCTCCTTCCACCACTCCAAGGAGCAAGGAGAGAAGGACTTAAAGCCCAAGGTATAACCTTTCTAGCACTTAGCTAGTTACTAGTTAGCTTTAGCAAGTTTTTGTTTAGCAAAGATCCTTCTAAGCATAGTCCATGTTGCCTAAGCTCATAAAAATCCGATTTTTATTCCGTTTTCCGCCTCCCCGCAAGCACCGGGGTGGGCAACGTGGACTTACAGTTCATTACGCTAAAGGTTTTCTTAAAAACCAATGTAGCCCTCCGTCATTTCAGATAAGTGTTATTTAGTATTCGTTCTGCATTTGTTAACCTTGTCAAGACGTAGTGTGCGGTAGCTGATTAGTGCTTATCTGCCATATATGATGCGATTGGATTAGGGTTGTCGTGCGGCCTTGTGGACCTTGTCAAGAGTCGTGCGGGTGGGTTTAATTCAATCAAGAAATGAACGGGTTGAACTTGACTTGTGGTTTATGGTTTGTTGAGCTTGTCAAGGTCATAAATCGCATGGGGTAAAAACAATATTGGGAATTTCAAGTGTTGGAATTTGCAATGAGATTGCATACCTTCTATACGATAGTTGGATCCCGATACCCACTGCGAGTAAGAGTTACTCCTGGGAGAGTTTTCTACTTTACAATTAGCCGATCCATTAGGTGTCTAATGTTAGATATATGTATGCCCTAGAGGCCATTATATGTATAATGGATGCTTGGACATGTATATATGTATATAGATGACTTTCTTGCTCGACATGATAGTATGCTATCTGGTTTACTTTATCTTGACATGTTCATTTGATCATGCATCTTATTCATTTGGTACTTGTTGATAAAGCCCATAGGATATTTTTCTTGACTACAGGGACTATGATGCAGATCATACTAGTGGGACACCTGTAGTTTATAAGCATATCCTTTAACTGTTCCTAGTCGTAGGTATATCGAGACGGGGCATCGATATTCCAGAGTAGACAAGCGTATACCATTCTTGTCCCATATGATGGGCGATGGATGTTCCCATATCCATATGGTGTGCTGACACCAAAGATTGTATACGGGTGCTCAGTGGAGACTGGGTACACTGAACGGACTCACTAAGAACTCCTATATAGTATTATACCTATCGTCGCATAGCAGTTCTCAGGTGACACCGGTACAGGTTAGTCTGTAGACCCGAGATGGTCATAGAGTCTTGTGTGTCCTCCTACTGTACTTTGATCTCCGCCCTACCACGGCTCTACTGAGTCGTGCAAACAGGTGGATTTTGGGTACAGTCCCGAGGCACATGGAGGCAATGAGCGATAGGAAGGGTTTCGTCTCTCCTGGTATTGGGGGTTGATGTTGTGCTATGCTCGATTGGCTATAACAGGAAGTCCCTGGCCAGGGCTGCTGAGATTTACTGATAAGTGTTATCGGTAGTTTCTCGATCTGTTATGAGCCATACACCGGCATGACTTATTGAGTTATTGGGGTCGACGATTCCATCCCTAGACTTGATATGCAGCATATCTGACGAAGAGACCGGACTGTACGGTAAGTGTTACCAGTTGGCTCGACGGGAGTTTTGACAGCTTCGCTGGTTTTCTTCTGATCGCTCAATACCCGGGTGACCGTTACGTTTAGCTGACCGCTTGCGGCTTGTAGGTGTTTGATATGATCATCATCTACTGCCGGTGTATTGACGAGTCTTAGAGTCCTACAATGAAGTTTCCTAGCCTAGGCGAAAAGATATGGTGTGCATATGAGATATGTGCGGGGACCTGATTAAATGCGTATATATGATATCGTATGTTAATCGGGCATTTTTCTATTGGTCGGGTCGTATGTGATATGACCGGTTTGTTAATTCAAGTATTGATTTAATATTTGACTTTTAGATTAATTCTTTATTGAACGCTTTTCTTTGTTGATGTATGCATGCATGTATGCACATGATGATGTGCATGAACACATACATACATACATACATACATTGTATCATGCTTGTTGATACACATATGGTGGCAATTCAAGACTCACATGGTTTTGTGTGTGTGTGTGTGTATATATATATATATATATATATAGATATATATATATATATATATTTGAGTTAAAGTTAAAGATAATTCACTCATGGTTGATATTTATCTACTTTGACTAAACATGACCTAACTTTTAACCTTGATTTAATATTGATTATTCATTCTCATCATATATTATTATTCATCACAAAACACTTTAAGCTCAAGCTTTGCCATTATCTTCTTCTTCCTCTCTCTCTTGAGATTTTCTTTGAGTGAGGTAGTAAAAAAGAAAGGGTTTTGATTAGAGAATACAAACCACCCCATCATTCTACACACATCTAGCCCATTTGTGTAGGGTGTTTGCTACACTTCTTTGAAAGATCAAGTAAAGCAAGGAGCTTTGGACAAAGGGACTTCGGGTGGATCATCGTGGACGAGGAAGGACTCTAGCGATTCGTTCCAAACTCTCAGAGGTCCAAGGAGTCACCAAGGGAGGTCTACAAAGGTTGTAATCTCTACACTTAGTGATAGTTTCTTATTAGTATATGATACTTTGCTTGTTACCCTAAATATTCTAGTTAAAGATTCATTGTTAGTTTTCTTAACACTTTTAAAGTTTTAATTGTGGCATGCGTGATGCTCCCAAACCCTAGATGAGGTGCTAGGCAAACCCAACAATGGTATCAGAGCCAAGCTAGAGCTTTAGAGTAACCTAGACAACGTTAAAAATCTCGAACGAACGAAACGTATCGCTTGAATCATGCTCTCTGGAAACTTTTCAAAAATTTGGATTTTTTTCACATTAAAAACACTCAGAAAAACGTTCAGGGAATTGTATGGGCCCACAGGAAGAACGAAGCCCTAACTCGACCTAACGACCGCGGAACCGCGGCCAAAATGTCATTTTGCGGCGGTTCCGTGGCATCGTTGGTAAGGCGTGGACTGTGCCTTCTTATGTAGGCCCATATGAGCTTGTAGCAGTCTCTGGTGTATTTTTATATTGCTTAAGTGTTGAGCTTTCTGAGAATATTTTGGGTGATTGATCGTTCGATCGAATGTTTTAACTGCGCCTAGTATTTGAGAATGTGATACAATAATTGGAATCTACAAATTTGTTTGTTGCATGCAAATCTAACATTTCGGTCTCGGGTTTAATCAGAAATATTGTCGAATTATCCGACTTAATTTGAAAAGTGTTTTCATGGATGAGACCTAAATGTGAGCTTTACATTGTTGGACATGAAATCTTTGATATGCGATATCCCGGGTTTATGATGTCTAAGGGCAGTTATGATTCCAACTGTTGTAGTTTTTCAATTTCTTTTCTGCCACCGTAAGTGTAGTATGTGGTGTATCGCCGATTTCGTTGCTATACATCAACGACAATTGGGGTACGCATACTTACTTACGTTGATGATATATGATATTATGTGTTGCTGAAATATGACGTGCAGGATTGTCATGATTGAATAGCCAGGGGTTTATGTGAGATGAGAGTTTTTATTTTCATTCATGTAAATATCAAATGTATATAATATTCTTTCATTTGGGGCACTTCCGGGTTGAGGATGATGTCGCCATTATTGTATATTATTTACTTTTCCGCATTAGGATAGACCCAAGGAGGGGAGCACAAGTGACCGGGTTCTAGGGTTCAGTGGGAGGCCATCTCGAGGAGTCGAGACCGGGTATCCTAAACTCTAGATTTGGCAGGGTCACTTGCCGCTCTCATAGGGGTCTAGGGGTATGGGCTTGGCTATTCATCGCGACCGTGGAATCCGTATTTTCTATTGTTGGCTAAATACAAAATACGAACATCCTAGATATCCTTTTATTTTCATATGTGCTTCTGCTGTTGATATTCTGTGATGTAATTACTTAATATGTGAGACGAATGGATTATTATTATATATATGATATATAATAAACGTTGCTTATGTTTTACACCCGCGCTAGTCTCGCCCCGCTATGCCGTTAGTTAAGTAACCTAACGGTGCATAACGGGACACTATGGCGAATGCGGATGGCATAAGTGTACGTTTTATTTTCATTTCTTTTCTGTGATGGATTAGGAAATTAAATGATGGGACTATATTAATAAAATTAATGTAAAGAAAAAGAAACCTAAAGATGTTGTAGAATTGGATTTGAAACCCACTAGGCCTTTTTATGAAAAATGCAAGTTTCAAAAGATGCGGAGCTTAAGCCACTCCTTTTCTAAACAGTTTTGATTCTACAACGATATCAAGTTCAAAGCGTTAATGGTTTTCATAAAAAACCATCCGCAACCCTCCGTCATTTTAGGAAGCAGAGTACTTAGTATTCGTGCTACGTATGTTGATCATAGTCAAGGCGTAGTGTACGGTAGTTAAGTGATTTCTTCCTACAAAGCATATGATGCGATCAGTTAGGACATTCATGTGATTATGTTGATCATAGTCAAGGCTCATATGGGTGGGTCTTGTTAATCACGAAATGACGGTTAGAACTTGACTAGTGCTTATGATATGTTGACCATAGCCAAGGTCATAAGCAGCTAGGGGTAAAAACCATATCGGGAGTTTCAAGAGTTGAAATTTATAATGAGATTGCATACCATCTATATGATAGTTGGATCCCGATCCCACTGTGAGTAAGAGTTTCTCCCAGGAGAGTTTTGCACTTTACAATTAGCTAATTCAGTAGGTGTCTAGAAAGGTGTTAACGGGGTTTGACCTCTAGGAAAACGAGGTTTAATTTAATTAGGTCCATGCGAAAGCATGGAGAACCTCCCTCAAAATACCGACACTGGCCTGGCTGACCGGTTAGCGAAACTGTAGAATGTAATTAATCCTGGCTAGTTTTCTTTTCAGGTTTTGAAAGAAAATTTGATAAAAGCAGTGGGAGACATCGATTAGATAAGATAATAACCAATCTAAATCTTTGCAAGAGCATTTCGCTGAGTGTATTCTTTTCTCTCTCCTAATGGAAGATACCGATGACGGGACTTAAGCTTCTTTTAGAGAAAAATAAACTGACAGGACCGAATTATAAAGAATGGTTGAGGAACTTGAACATTGCACTCATATATGATAAAGTATCATATGTCCTCACTACCAAAGCCCCACCCGTCCCAGGACCTAAATCATCTGTTTCGGATAAAGAGATTCGAAAAATATGGGATATTGATTGTAACACGGCCAAATGCCTCGCGCTTGCTTCTATGGATAGTATCCATCAGAAGCAGCATGAGAAGATGGATATTCAATCCATCTTTCTTCATACAAAGGAGTTGTATGAAGAGCAATCTCGGACTTTACGATACGAGGCATCTAGAAAGTCGTTTCAGATGCGAATGGCCCCTGGTACATCAGTAGGAGAACATGTTCTGAAGATGATTGGTCTTATAGAAGAACTCGAGGAACTAGGATGGACCATGGATCATGAGCAATATAAAGATATTGTTCTGCGGTCTCACCCCTGCCATTGCTCCGTACATAGTGAATTTCAATATGAACGATTTGGAGAAATCATTGCCTGAACTTCTCAATATGTTGAGAAGTGCAGAGAGCACGCTTAAGACAGCGAAAACTCCCGCTCTGCTTGCTGGGCCATCTTCCTCTTCCGTCCCAAAAGCTAAGGCCAAGGGAAAGAAGAAGAAGAAACCCATCAAACCGAAAGGTGGAGTTAAAAAGGCAAAGGGGGAAGACAAATCTGGGGCCGCGGGAAGTGGAAAAGGAGAATGTTTTTACTTCCACAAGTCAGGACATTGGAAACGCAACTGTACTGTGTATCTTGCTGATCTCAAGAAGAAGAAGTATGATGATGCTTTCGCTTCAGGTATGTTTGTAACTGAAAACTGTTTTTCAATAAACTCTGCATCTTGGGTATTAGATACCGGTTCTGCTTCTCACATCTGCAATTGTATGCAGGGATTGAGAAACAGTAGAGTTTTGAATACCGGTGACCATACTCTGCGGGTTGGAAATGGTTCTAATGTACATGCTGTATCCGTAGGAAAGTATCATCTGGCGTTGCCTTCAGGTTATATTATGGTTTTGAACCCGTGTTATTATGTACCTAGTATGCTATGTAATATTATATATGTTTCTTTGTTGGACAATGAAGGATATCATTTTGTGTTGCAGAATAATGTTATGAACATTAACTTGAATCAACAGTTGATTGGGTATGGTACACTAAATAACGGTATTTACGTCCTGAACCAACACACAGTCTTCAGTATACAACATACTAATAAAAGAAGTTTTCAGATCTAAATGAGGCTTTTCTTTGGCATTGTAGACTTGGTCATATTAATGAAACAAGACTAAACAAGCTACATAAAGATGGATATTTGAATCCTTTTGAATATAAATCTTATGCGACTTGCCAGTCTTGTATCAAGGGTAAAACAACCAAAACTCCATTTACTGGACACGGAGAAAGAGCTATGGAACTCTTAAGCCTCATACATAGTGATGTATGTAGGCCAATGTCTACACATGCAAGAGGCGGTTTTTCATACTTCATTACTTTTACTGATGATTTCTCAAGATTCAGACACGTGTTTTTGTTAAAGCATAAATCCGAAGCTTTCGAGAAATTCAAGGAGTACAAACTTGAAGTAGAAAAGCAAACAGGCTTGAGCATCAAGAAACTTCGATCAGATCGAGGTGGAGAGTATTTGAGTACAGAGTTTTCAGACTTCTTAAAAGAGAATGGGATTCTCTCTCAGCTCACTCCTCCTTACACACCACAGCACAACGATGTGTCAGAACGGAGGAATTGTACCCTATTAGATATGGTACGGTCCATGATGTGTGATGCTGAGTTACCGCTTTCCTTTTGGGGGCATGCATTGGAGACAGCAATGTATCTGTTAAACAGGGTTCCAACCAAGACCGTGTCTACCACTCTATATGAGATATGGTATGGAAAGAGACCATCTCTTAAAAGAGTTAGGATATGGGGTTGTCCGGCTTTTGTCAAAAAGACGAATCCAGACAAACTCGAGACACGATCGGTCATAAGTAAATTTGTGGGATATCCAAAACATTCATATGGATATCTATTCTACCACAAAGAGAAACAAAAGGTGTTTGTTTATCAGCATGCCGCATTTTTAGAAAATGAGATTTTTACAATGGTACTGATGGCAATGCGGTAGAACTAGAAGAGGTTCTAGAGACACAAATTACTCAGGACGAATTGGTTGAAACTGATGTTGCAGTAGAACTTCAAGAACCTCAGCCGCTCCGGAGATCTAATAGAACTTCTCGCCCACCGGAGAGATACTTTGGGTTTCTCATTGATGGTGATAGAGAAGATTGCATTATGGATGATAATGATCCTACTAGTTTTCAGCAAGCTATCACGAGTGATGACTCAGTGAAGTGGCTAGAAGCCATGAGATCCAAAATGGAGTCCATGTACACCAACAAAGTATGGACTTTAGACGTTGCACCTCCTGGGATAAAACCCGTAGGGTGCAAATAGATTTTTAATAGAAAGATTGGTGTAGATGGACAGGTAGAGACCTATAAAGCAAGGCTTGTAGCGAAAGGTTTTCGTCAAAGACCAGGATTGGACTATGATGAAACTTTCTCCCCGGTATCAATGCTTAAATCCATTTGGAACCTACTTGCTATTGCTGCTCACTATGACTATGAAATCTGGCAGATGGACGTTAAAACTGCATTTCTAAATGGTGATTTAGAAGAATGCGTTTATATGGATCAGCCAGAGGGCTTCATTGACAGTGGGAGCAGCGGGAGGCATGTAGGTTGATTAAATCCATTTATGGATTAAAGCAGGCCTCACGGAGCTGGAACATCTGCTTTGATGATACAATCAAAGAGTTTGATTTTATCAAAAATATAGATGAGCCAAGTATTTATAAGAAGATTGTAGGAAGTACTGTCACATTCCTCGTATTGTACGTCGATGACATTCTCTTGATAGGAAATGATATTGCTATGCTACAATCGGTCAAACTATTCTTATCACAAAGGTTCCCCATGAAGGACTTGGGTGATACCTCATGCATTTTGGGCATAAAGATTTATAGAGATAGATCCAAGAGGTTATTGGGATTGTCCCAAACAAAGTACATTGACACCATCCTAAAAGGGTTTAGCATGGAAGATTCTAAGCGTGGTGCCTTTCCCACTTGTCATGGAGTCACTCTCTCCAAGGACTTCTGTCCGAAGACAGATGAAGAGAGAGCTCGCATGAGCATTATACCCTACGCTTCAGCCGTAGGATCTATAATGTATGCGATATTGTGTACTCACCCTGATGTAGCTTATACACTAGCTGTAGTAAGCAGGTATCAATCCAACCCAGGGAGAAACATTGGATAGCAGTGAAGAACATTCTTAAGTACTTGCGAAGGACTAAAGAACTGTTCTTGGTATATGGTAATAGGGATCTCCAGATGGAGACCTTTACCGATTCCAGCTTCCAAAGTGATAAGGATGACATCAAATCTATCTCAGGGTTTGTATTTACTCTCAATAGAGTGGCGGTTAGTTGGAAGAGTTCCAAACAGGATACCGTTGCAGACTCTATGATAGAAGCTAAGTACATTGCTGCAAATGATGCTGCCAAGGAAGCCGTCTGGATGAGGAAGTTCATCGCGGAACTAGGAGTAGTTCCAACCATTATTGATCCAATACCATTGTATTGTGATAATAATGGGGCTATGGCGTTAGCCAAAGAACCAAGGTCCCATCAGAAGTCTAGACACATCCTGAGGCGATATCATTTGATCCGGGAGATAGTAGATCGCCAGGAGATCGAGATTCTGAGAGTAAATACAAAGAATAACACCGTGGATCCACTCACCAAGGCCCTTCCAAAGCCGCAGCATGAGCGACTTTTTGAGATATTGGGTATGAGATACGCCAATAATTGGCCTTAGTGCAAGTGGGAGATTGTTAGATATATGTATTCCCTAGAGGCTATTATATGTATAGTGGATGCTTGGACATGTATATATTTATACAGATGACTTTCTTGCTCGACATGATAGTATGCTATCTAGTTTACTTTATCTTGACATGTTCATTTGATCATGCATCTTATTCATTTGATACTTGTTGATAAAGCCCATAGGATATTTTGCTTGACTACTGGGACTATAATGCAGATCATACTAGTGGGACACCTGTAGTTTATAAGCATATCCTTCAACTGATCCAAGTCATGGGTATATCGAGACGGGGCATCGATATTCCGGAGTAGACTAGCGTATACCATTCTTGTCCCATATGATGGGCGATGGATGATCCCATATCCATCTGGTGTGCTGACACCAAAGATTGTATATGGGTGCTGTAAGTCTACGGTAGCGCCCCGGCCGTCTTTCCGAGGCCAAAATGCGGAAAAAAAAACTTTTTTCTTAACTTGAAAATGGCGCTATCGTATGCTTAAAACCCGGATCGTAACCATTAACCTACTACTAGCTAACAAGAGAAGGGGTAGAGAGCTACACCGAGCAATCCGTGTCCTTCGGTCTTCGGCCTTCGGCCACCATCCCGATCTTCCCGCGGCAACTCCGGTCTTCATCTCCTCGTCGGAAAGGGCACCACATCGAGAAGTCTTTTTACGGGCTCCCGCTTCGTCCGAAGCAACTCGGGCACGAAGTGTGCTAGCCGACGTGTCCAAGATGTTGTAGAGAATGTTTGTGATCACTTTGCCTCTTGCATCCATTGCTTGGATGGAGGTTGGAGATATTTCCATTAATGGAGAATGCAAGCTAGAGGAAGAAGAATTAGAGAGAAGGCCTTTTTTCTTCTTTTCTTTTCTTGTTATCTTTTCTTGTGATAGAATGAGAGTGAGAGAGAGTGTGAGATGATAAAAATACAAGACCAAAACAACAACCATGGCAGCCCCTCTCTCTCTCATATCATCACAAATCAATCCATTAATGTGACATATTTGCTAAAAAAGAGACCATGAGTCATAGTATATGTTTATGTCACATTAATGCATCTAATGATGATTTCTAGCTCACTAATTCCATTATCCAAACATTAATCCAAATGTTTGGTCCAACAAAAAGATCCGGAAACATCTAAAGTAAACTCGTGACGGATCACAAGGATACCCCTCACCTGTATATACATACCTGCATCCGCATTCCGACTGAATGCAAACGCGATGAGACTAAAGTAATCCAACAAATCTAATACTAGGATCCGGCTTAAACCAAAGCCCACTAGTATGATCTGTCCGATCATGATCCGTGCAATACCGCACGCATATGATCGAACCCTGCCATATATCATACAACCTCTACAACGTTTCGCCCGAAACTTGAGAAACTGTCTGTGGTGGACTCTAAAGACTCGCCAATACTTTGGCTGTAGATTTAACCACTAGCTCGTCAGTGGTACTAGCAGTACGTAACGGGCTACCAGGTATTGATCAAAAGGGAGGTCGATGAGCGAACTCATCCTGACACCCTACTGAGCCTGTCAGTGACAATATCCGTACAGTCTGGTCCGTTCGTCTATGAGCATCGCATGGCGGGCCTAGGGGGTTGGTAAAAGTCAGACCCCCAAAAGCGGTACAAGTCGTGTCGGAGTGTAGCCTAGAACACCCTGAGATACTACTGGAATACCTACCAGTAAATCTCCTGCCTTGGCTAAGGACTTCGTGTAATGGCTCTCCTAGACACAGCGCGATCTCACCCCCAATACCGGGAGAGACGAACCCCTGCCGATCCGCTCATTGCCTCCATGTGGCTCGGGACTGTACCCAACTAAAACATGTTTGCACGACTCCTTTGAGCCGTGGTAGGGTAGTAATCAAAGCACAGTGGGAACTCACACGAGACAAATGATGATCTCAGGTCGATGAACTAACCTGTACACATGTCACCAAGGAACTGCTATATGACGTCAGGTATAATACCAACTAGCATGTTCCCGGCGAGTCCTGTCCGGTGTACTCATAACCCAATGAGCACCTGTATACATCTTAGGTGAACCAACTGACACCAGTGGCTTGTGAGACCGACCACCGCCCCTCGTCGGGGTCTCGACTGTATACACTAGTCTACTCCGGAGTATCGATGCCCTGTCTCGAAAACTCCCACGACTAGGGACCACTTTAAGGATATGCTTATAGACCCCAGCTCCCACGTATATGATCGCCATCATACTGCTGGCCGTCAAGCAAGAATCCTAAGGGCTCTACCAGCGTGCAATAGTGATCTGTAATGTCACCTAAAGCAGTACACGATGATAAAGATAAACCAGATAGCATACTATCATCTTGAGTAAGACTGTCCTACCAGTATAGGTCCTCCCTCAATCATTGCAATCACGTGCCTGTGATCCAATAATTGACTCTGAGGGCACTATATCCAACAATCTCCCACTTGCACTCAAGGCTAATTATTGCGATGTCGCATACTCACAGCCCGTGTGATACCGAACACCCAACTCCTCTACTAATCAGTCTCACAAAGCCCGTTTGCGAAACTATTGTGATCGAGGAATATCCTCAGTGAGTGGATCCGCCCTGATGTTTCTTTCTATGTCTCTCCTTATCTCAAGTTCGCGGAGAAAGCCATCTCCCAAATTGAGTAATGCCTGTCTTAGAATATGTCTGGATATCTGATGGGACCTAGCTCATAAATGAACTCCAAATCCAAACTTCTTAGACTGTATCGTCAACTGAACTAAATCATTACCCTGCGCCATGCCTCCCTCAGTATCCCCTTGGACCACCTGTCCAAAATACTGCCCCTCGTCAGAGGGAAAACTATAACTCCGACGGTCACTCTGTCATCCAGGTCACCTTGGAAGCCTGGAATGATAACCGTCTCCCGAAAGAGGCTGTTGTTATCATATCCATAGAACATCCACTTATGTTCTAAAACTACTTCCGATCGTTTCTCCAGGATTGGATTAATATCAATTTATTGCAGCACGTGCAAAATCAATATCTGGTGTGGTACTTGGCATCTCATGATTGACTCAATTGTCTAAGCAAGTGATCTGCCAATCATGCACATCCCTCTCCCCTTTAGTCTGTAAGATACCTTTAGAGAGGGTGACTCCATCACCTGCAGGTACACTACCGTGCCAGGAGTCGTCCATTCTAAAACACCTTTAGAATGCTGTCTAAGTACCCAGATTGGGAAACTACCCAAATCTAGATCTAAAACCATAGATCTAGTAACCAGAATATCTGATATTATATCTATATCCTATGTGAAGAAACCACTGTGTGATAACCAAAGTATAACCGATCGTAGTATAGGAACTTCACTTCCGACTCTATGTATGTCATCCAAATACCAGGACATCACACCCAACTACCTTCTTAACAGATCCATCCCCTATTCTGATGAAGTCAAACCTATGACTGTCACATCAGAAATAGATGATCTATCTCCGCTATCTCTGCTTTAGTCCATAAATAGACATAAGCTACTTGTCCACTATGCTTCCGCTGCTCCCACTGACTACGACAACCTTCTAGCAGAATAATATACACGTGCACTTCTAAAGCTAGTTTAGAATGACGCTATACTCATCCTCCTGCCGGGTCTCACAGTCTAGAACAACAGCAATGGCAAGTCTGGGTAAGCAAGAACCTCCCTATCACCGTCCTTGAGGCTACCGAAGTACCTCTCGAGTGCCTGAGGTTACCCACCATATGTGCAGAGTGGCTAATGGAATGTCAAACCAGATTGAATCTTTAGGTTCTTATTAAATTTTCAGTAATCATTTTCGGTTCTGGAATTACTTCCAGTTCTACCATACTCCCACTTCTGTTTTCTGAAAAAATCCATTTTTATTAAAACTGTGGCGAGTTAAGAACAATATCACTATTGATCTTCCAGATGGTAAAAAGTCAACCCTCGTCATAGCCCGAGTCAACCCACAAACAGCCATTACAGAAACGTGCCTTGAGTTATCCAGAGTCTGGTTTTAAGCATAAGCCGGACAACTCCCCGTACCTTAACAATGTTAAGATATGAACTATTATATATCCAATATAGAAACAAAGGCACTAATTTAATTTGAACCAGATTCAAATCATGCAGCTGTCACCAGTGCATGTCAACTAAATGGAGAGAGGCCGATCAGCATTACTCAACTTAGGAGTACTTCCAATTATGAGTAACCTGAAAGAGAAGCAAGTTCTCTTAATCATTACTATCAACCGAATACCATACACAAGTATCTACATCTTCGATCACCTTGAAGAATCCCGATACTTGCAATACCTGGTTCTCTACTTTATTCTTATACATATAACTTCTCAAAACTTGGACCCTGTGTTTCTACGAAACACTTGTCTAAGAACTAGATGTTAGGTCCACGTTACCCACCCCGATCCTTTCGGGGAGGCGGAATAGGTAAAACGAAAAATTTTCCCTAGCTAGGTAACATGGACCGTTTCATGAAGGATCGTTGCTAAACAAAAACTAACAAAATTCTACAAGTTCTAACTAATATGTAGAATGGTTATACCTTGGTCTTGAACTCCTTCTCTTCTTGATGTGGTTCTTCCTTTTTCTTGCTCCTCGTAGTCGCTTGAACGGATCCTCCTTGTCGTCTCCTCTTTGCCTTAGATGGATCCACCCGAGGGTCTCAAAATTGGGCTCCTATCTCAACCTAGAGATGACTAAGGTGTCTGGTTTGCCAAACCTAATACCTTAGATTGAATAGAGAAGAGTGATGGTGGTTTTATCTCAAAGGTTCATGATTTCCAACTCATGGAACACTTGAACCTTGAGAGAGGAAGAGGAAGAGGGAGAGCTTTCATTCTAGGAGAGAGAAAGAGAATGATACAATGAGCTCTCATAATCCAACCCTTCTCACAAAAGTGAGAATAATGATAATAATAATAATTGAGTATATGGTGATGGTTAGTTTCAATGACCATTATCATTTCATGATATCATGGCATTTTGCAAACAACAAGCAAGCAAAAGTCATACCCATGAATTGATAGCCATGAAATGATGATGGTCAACAAGTCCAAAATGGTCAATCGGTCAACAAAGTCAACAAGTCAACAAAAGTCAAACTTTCAACTCAACCATGGCACAATAATACTTAATTAATATTATTAATCATATATCATATTCTCATTAGGGTTTAAAGAAAAGTCAACGGTCAACAGGTCAACCATAGCCAAATGGTCAACAACCCTAATGAGAATCCTCTGCCTCTGCCTCTGTTAACTATGCATACACACCCGCATCCGTGCTCCAAGGAACACGAATACACTGAGACAAAACCAATCCCAAAACAGTTACTAGGATCCGGCTTAAAACCAAAGCCTGCTAGTAACTACTGTCCGGACACCAAACGTGCACAAGTGCACGGATGTGAACGAACCCCGTCGCAAAACCATGAAACCACTACTCAGTTTTGCCCAAAGGCGAGTAACCCTCTGTGTGGGACTCTAAAGGCTCGACACTACGCTGGCATTGGGTTTAACCACAGGCCGCAAGCGGTACTAGCTGTACGTAACGGTCCCCAGGTAGATGCCGATAAGAAGACTGATGAGGTGAACCCATCGAACTCCTACTGAGCCTGAATGTGACAATCTCCGTACAGTCCGGTCCGTTCATCTGAGAATATCGCATGGCGGGCCTAGGGGGCGGTAAACGTCAGTCCCCTAATAGCGGTACAAGTCGTGTCGGAGTGTAGCCTAAAACACCCTGAGAATCTACTGGAAAACCTACCAGCAATTCTCGCTTGCCCTGGCCAGGGACTTTGTGTAATGGCTCTCCTAGACACAGCGCGATATCAACCCCCAATACCGGGAGAGCCGAATCCTGTCTAACCGTCACTGCCTCCAAGTGCTTCGGGACTGCACCCAACTACTACCTGTTTGCACGACTCAGTAGAGCCGTGGTAGGGTAGTAATCTAAGAACAGTGGGAACACACTCGAGGCGAAGTGACAGTGTCAAGTCAGCGGACTAAGCTGTACTCATGTCACCTGGGAACTGTTAACTGACGATAGGTATAATACCAACCAACAGTTCCCGACGAGTCCTGTCCAGTGTACTTGTAACCTAACGAGCACCTGCATGCTATCTCCAGTACGACGTACTGATGGCTGTGGGACAGACCATCTCCCATGCTGGAAAGAGAAGCGTATGCACCAGTCTACTCTGGAGTATCGATGCCCTGTCTCGATAATCCTACGACTAAGGACCAAAATAAGGATGTGCTTATAGACTACCCAGCCCCCACTAGTGTGATCGCCATCACAACGCCGGTAGTCAAGCAAAAATCCAAAGGGCTCTACCAATATGTTTTTAGCGATATGTTAAAAGAAACATATACACATATTAAGATAGAAACAAACCAAGTAGAATATTACTATATCGAGCAAGACTGTCGTAAAACCATATATATATCCCAAGCCTCCAAAATGTATTATACAAACCAGTACTATACAATAATGGCCTCTAGGGCATACATATCTAACAATCTCCCACTTGCACTAAAGGCCAGTAATTGGTGTACCGCATACCCAACGTCTGCACTAAGGCCAGCTGCCGGCGTACCGCATACCCAATAGCTCAAAAAGTCCCTCGAACTGTGTTTGAGGGAGGGCCTTCGTGAATGGATCCGCTGTGTTGTCTTTTGTGTCCACTCTCCGTACCTCGATCTCCTGGCGATCAATGATCTCCCTGATCAGGTGATACCGCCTTAAGATGTGTCTGGATTTCTGATGGGACCTTGGTTCCTTCGCTAAAGCTATAGCCCCATTGTTATCGCAATACAAAGGTATTGGGTCAACAATGGACGGAACCACCTAAAGTTCACTAATGAACTTCTTCATCCAGACCGTCTCTTTTGCGGCATCGCTTGCAGCAATGTATTCAGCCTCCATCGTCGAGTCTGCGGCGCTATCCTGTTTGGAACTCCTCCAACATACCGCCCCTCCGTTGTGGGTAAACACAAAACCCGAGACAGACTTGCTATCATCTTTGTCACTCTGGAAGCTTGAATCGGTAAAGGACTCGACCCTGAGGTTTCCATTACCGTAAACCAGGAACATCTTTTAGGTACTTGAGAATGTTCTTCACTGCCATCCAGTGGTCCTCACCTGGGTCTGACTGATACCGGCTCACCACACTCACCGCGTAAGCTACATCTGGTCTTGTACATAGCATCGCATACATTATAGATCCTACTGCCGAAGCGTAGGGTATAGTGCTCATGCGAACCCTCTCCTCGTCAGTCTTAGGAGACATCTTCTTGGAGGGTAATTCCGTGCAATGCGGGTATGTTACTGCGCTTGGAATCCTCCATACTAAATCTCTTTAGTACGGTCTCTATGTACCTGGACTGCGAAAGTCCCAGTAGTCTCTTGGATCTATCTTTGTAGATCTTGATCCCCAGAATGTACGAGGCATCACCCAGGTCTTTCATGGAGAACCATTGTGACAAGAATAGCTTGACCGATTGTAGCATAGGAATGTCATTTTCTATCAAAAGAATGTCGTCCACGTACAAGACTAGGAACACGACAGTTCGTCCTACAATCTTCTTATAGACACAAGGTTCATCTTCGTTCTTGATGAAATCAAATTCCTTGATTGCCTCATCAAAACAGATGTTCTAGCTCCGCGATGCCTGCTTCAATCCATAAATGGATTTAAGTAACTTGCACACCTTCCCGCTGCTCCCACTGTCTACGAAACCTTCTGGCTGATCCATGTAAACGCACTCTTCTAAACAGCCGTTTAGAAAAGCCGTTTTAACGTCCATTTGCCAGATTTCATAGTCATGGAAGGCAGCAATGGCAAGTAAGATCCGAATGGATTTGAGCATAGCCACTAGAGAAAAAGTTTCGTCATAGTCCAAACCAGGTCTTTGACGAAAACCATTTGCAAC
Organism: Agapanthus africanus; assembly: GCA_030015575.1. Lineage (NCBI taxonomy): Eukaryota > Viridiplantae > Streptophyta > Magnoliopsida > Asparagales > Amaryllidaceae > Agapanthus > Agapanthus africanus. The sequence goes on from JASDDO010000006.1 coordinate 218,741,747, forward strand.
GAGTCAAGCCTTATAGGTTTCCACCTGCCCATATACACCAAGTTTCCTTTTGTAGATCCATTTGCATCCAACGGGTTTTACACCAGGTGGAGCAATATCTAAGGTCCACACTTTATTGGTGTACATGGACTCCATTTCGGATTGCATTGCATCCAGCCACTTATCAGAGTCCCTACTGATAATGGCCTGCCTGAAACAGGTAGGGTCATCTTCTTCCAAGATGCAATCCTCTCGATCCCCGTCTAATAGAAAACCGTAGTATCTCTCGGGCGGATGAGAAATCCTACCAGATCTGCGGAGTGGCTGAGGATCGTCTGGGTTTATTGAATCCTGAGGTTCTGTCAAATTTTCAGTTTCAGTTTGTGGTCTCTGAATTTCTTCCAGTTCTACCGTGCTCCCACTAATTTCTTTTGCAAGAAACTCCGTTTCTAAGAAAACGACATGCTGAGCAACAAACACCTTCTGTTCCTCGGTGTGGTAGAACAGATATCCATAACCATTCTTTGGATATCCCACAAACTTACATAAAACTGGCAGTGCCTCCAGTTTGTCTGGTTTATGCTTTTTAACATAAGACGGACAACCCCATATCTTAAATCTTTTAAGATATGGCCTTTTTCCATTCCATATCTCGAATGGAGTCTTAGGCACTGATTTAGACGGAATATTATTCAATAGGTATGCTGCTGTTAAAAGCGCATGTCCCCAAAATGAAAGAGGCAACTCGGCATTACTCATCATGGAGCGAACCATATCCAGTAGGGTACGATTCCTCCGTTCCGATATACCGTTGTGCTGTGGTGTATAAGGAGGAGTAAGCTGAGAGAGAATACCATTCTCTTTTAAGTAATCTAGGAATTCCTTGCTTAAGTACTCCCCTCCTCTATCAGACCGGAGGATCTTGATACTTTTGCCAATCTGGTTCTCTAATTCGTTTCTGAATTCCTTGAATTTCTCAAAAGCTTCAGATTTGTGTTTCATAAGATACACATATCCGAATCTAAAGAGATCGTCAGTGAATGTGATGAAGTACGAGAACCCACCCCTTGCATGTATAGACATCGGACCACATACATCACTGTGTATGAGTCCTAAGAGCTCTGCTGCCCTTTCTCCATGTCCGGTGAATGGAGATTTGGTCATCTTTCCTTTGAGACAAGACTGACAGGTTTCATAAGATGAAAACTCGAACGTATTCAAGAGTCCATCTTTATGCAACTTACTTAGTCTTTTCTCTCCGATATAACCAAGTCTACAATGCCACAAATAGGATTCATTCGTATCTGAATTCTTCCTCTTGCGTGTGTTTTGTACATTGAGAACTGTATTCTGATTTAGAACGTAGATACCATTACACAGTGTACCTTCTGCAACCAGTACCTTATGAAGGTAGATGTTCATGATATTTCTATCAAGAACAAAGTTATATCCATCTTTATCGAGTAAAGAAACTGATATGATGTTGCAAACCATGGAAGGTACATAGTAGCAATCGTTCAAAATCATAGTATTGCCATTTGGCAACACTAGGTGATATTCACCAACGGCTGCAGCATTAACTTGTGCTCCGTTCGCTACTCTGAGCGACATATCACCAGGTACAACTCTCCTACTTTTTCTCAGTCCCTGCAATAGATTACAGATATGAGATCCTGATCCGGTATCAAGTACCCAGGAGGTAGGGCTGACCGTAAAGCAGTTGTCAATTACAAGAACACCTGAAGTAGATGCAAAACCATGCTTCTTCTTCAACTGGGTATTCTTGGAATCCATACAATCCTCTTTCTCTTGCTCATACTTATGACTTTTGTCGTAAGTTAGAGCCGAACCAACGTTCCCCAGCCCCGAATAAGAATTTGGATCGGTCAAGCGATACATTTTATTATCTTGATTAGGGCGTGAAATGGTTGCTACCTGGAGAGAGAGAAAAGAAACACTCAGCGTGCGCTCTTGCAAGATTAGATTGGTTTATTGATTTATCTAACCAGAATGACTCCCACTGTTTCCTCGAATTCTTCTTCAAACCTTAAAAGAAGAACTAGTCAGGATTAATCGCACGTCACAATACTTGCTTAACCTTTCAGCCAGGCTGGTGTTGGTACTTCGAGGGAGGTTTTCCAACGCTTTCGCGAAGTTCCTTAATTAAATAACCTCTTTTCCCTGGAGGCGTAGCCCCGCTAACACCTTTCTAGACACCTACTTGGTTTATAGCATTGATTGTTAAGTGAAATATTCTCCCGAGAGTAATCCAACTCATCAGTGGGATCGGGATCCAACTATCATTGTGCGATGACCTAGATGGAATCCACTCTAGTCACCACACTCCAGAAAGTATTCTAAATCTGCAAGTTTCAGTTTCTTTAGAAACTCCCGATGTGGTTTTTGCCCCTAACGGTTTATGACCTTGACTAGGTCAACAAACCATAAACCGCCAGTCAAGTTCTACCCGTCATAATCTTGATTGCATTAAACCCACCCGTACGTGCCCTTGACTAGGTCAACAAGGCCGCACGACTGTTCTAACCAATCACATTTGGCAATGCACAGAAAAAATATCACTTAGCTACCGTTCACTACGCCTTGACTAGGTCAACAAACGCAGCACGAATACTAAATAATACCAATCCGAAATGACGGAGGGCTACGGCTGAGTTTTTGGCGAAAAACCTGTTAACGTAATGAACTTGATATAGTTGAAGGAACATGATTGCCCCTTTTTTTTAAATATAGTGGCGAAAACTTTTGCTAAAGAGGTCACTCCCTGTGAAGGGATCTCGGCTCTTTCCTCGTCGAATGAGGTGCAGGATATTCCAAACTGAATACCTCGATGCAAAGCAAGAATAATCAACTATAGTGAAATTATTACCCTGATGCAAACTTTTTGTCCAAGGGGTCACTCCCGATGAAGGGATCTCGGCCCTTGCCTCGTCGACTGAGGTGCTGGGCATTCATAACCGAATACCTCTATGCAAAACAAAAGAGAGTGTCTTTGCAATAACAGCTTTTTGAAAAATTGTTCCAACAACGTTCTTTTTAGGTTTGTTTTCTTTCATTAATTTAATGCGTCCCATCAGTTAATCCTACCATTGCAGAAAACAACGAAAATATAACGTACGCTTATGCCATCCGCATTCGCCACGGGGCCCCGTCATTACCCGTTAGGTTACTTAACTAACGACAGAGCGGGGGCTGGACTAGTGCGGATGCAAAACATAAGCAACGCCTAAATAAATATCATATAGATATATACACATTCGTCAGATGCAATGATAGCCATTCCAGATCACAGATGAACACATTGGATATACTAGGAATCCGCATTCCGTACGAGCCTGTAACGAAGAGCGGATTACACGGTCGCGATGAATAGCCAAGACCCCACCCTAGACCCCTACGGGTGCGGCAAACTACCCGTCAAGTACCCAAAGCGAAGCAACCCCCCTCAACGCTGTGAGTAGGCTACTCGGCACTTCGAGGTACCCGGTAGTTTGTGCACCCCACCTTGGGTCTATCCTAGGAGCAAAAACAGTAAAAGAAATTATACAATGACGGCTACAACCCCATCCCGGTTGTGCGGCCATTTAAATAATATTACATCAATTACAAATTACATGAATTGAAAGAAAAGAAAACTCTCATCTCACAACCCCCCGGCTATTCATTCGCGACAATCCAATGAATTCATATACACATACCATCAACATTACAGATCACAGATATGTATAACCCCCACTAATCGATGTATAACGATTAGCAGACGTTCAATACATATATCACATCACAGATATAACCCGTTAGCTAAAGTCTTTAGAAGTTCGATCAAAATACGGATTTTAAACCACCCCAAAAACAAGTTTTGCTTTCTGTAAAATCTGGGCGGAAAAAACATATTGTAAAAATCCCAAAACACCCTACTGAACATACTGCAGGAAAAATTTCCCATGACCGAGTCAACTCGGCCGCGGATTCGCGGCGGGAGCACGCTCCCGGCGCGGTTCCGCGGCGCTTTGACCGAGTCAGGGGACTATTTTTCTTGCTTGTTCTTAGAAAACCCTGAGCCGATTTTTAGTACATGATTTATTATTTTTTGAACAGAAAATAAAATCGGCAGAAAGTTGATATCTCGGGCATGTTTTGTGATTTTTTTTCCGATCGAACTTCTAGTTACTTTGCTAATATGTTAGATAGTGTTTAGCTAGGCTCTGATACCACTGTTAGGTCCACGTTACCCACCCCGGTCCTTTTGGGGAGGCGGAATAGGTAAAACGAAATTTTTTCCCTAGCTAGGTAATATGGACCGTTTCATGAAGGATCGTTGCTAAACAAAAACTAACAAAATTCTACATGTTCTAACTACTATGTAAAATGGTTATACCTTGGTCTTGAACTCCTTCTCTTCTTGATGTGGTTCTTCCTTTTTCTTGCTCCTCGTAGTCGCTTGAACGGATCCTCCCTGTCGTCTCCTCTTTGCCATAGATGGATCCTCCCGAGGGTCTCGAAATTGGGCTCCTATCTCAACCTAGAGATGACTAAGGTGTTTGGTTTGCCAAACCTAATACCTTAGATTGAGTAGAGAAGAGTGATGGTGGTTTTATCTCAAAGGTTTATGATTTCCAACTCATGGAACACTTGAACCTTGAGAGACGAAGAGGAAGAGGGAGAGCTTTCTTTCTAGGAGAGAGAAAGAGAATAATACAATGAGCTCTCATAATCCAACCCTTCTCACAAAAGTGAGAATAATGATAATAATAATAATAATTGAGTATATGGTGATGGTTAGTTTCAATGACCATTATCATTTCATGATATCATGGCATTTTGCAAACAACAAACAAGCAAAAGTCATACCCATGACATGATAGCCATGAAATGATGATGGTCAACAAGTCCAAAATGGTCAACCGGTCAACAAAGTCAACAAGTCAACAAAAGTCAAACTTTCAACTCAACCATGGCACAATAATACTTAATTAATATTATTAATCATATATCATATTCTCATTAGGGTTTAAAGAGAAGTCAACGGTCAACAAGTCAACCATAACCAAATGGTCAACAACCCTAATGAGAATTATCTGCCTCTGCCTCTGTCAACTGTGCATACACACCCACATCCGTGCTCTAAGGAACAAGAATACACTGAGACAAAACCAATCCCAAAATAGTTACTAGGATCCGGCTTAAAACCAAAGCCCGCTAGTAACTACTGTCCGGACACCAAACGTGCACAAGTGCGCGGATGTGAACGAACCCCGTCGCAAAACCATGCAACCTCTACTCAGTTTTGCCCAAAGGAGAGTAACCCTCTGTGTGGGACTCTAAAGGCTCGACACTACGCTGGCAGTGGGTTTAACTATAGGCCGCAAGCAGTACTAGCTGTACGTAACGGTCCCCAGGTAGATGCCGATAAGAAGACTGATGAGGTGAACCTATAGAACTCCTACTGAGCCTGAATGTAACAATCTCCGTACAGTCCGGTCCGTTCGTCTGAGAATATTGCATGGCGGGCCTAGGGGGGCGGTAAACGTCAGTCCCCTAATAGCAGTACAAGTCGTGTCGGAGTGTAGCCCAAAACACCCTGAGAATCTACTGTAAAACCTACCAGCAATTCTCGCTTGCCCTGGCCAGGGACTTTGTGTAATGGCTCTCCTAGACACAGCGCGATATCAACCCCTAATACCGGGAGAGAAGAATCTTGTCTAACCGTCACTACCTCCAAGTGCTTCGGGACTGCACCCAACTACTACCTGTTTGCACGACTCAGTAGAGCCGTGGTAGGGTAGTAATCTAAGAATAGTGGGAACACATATGATGCGAAGTGACAGTGTCAAGTCAGCGGACTAAGCTGTACTCATGTCACCTGGGAACTGTTAACTGACGATAGGTATAATACCAACCAACAGTTCCCGACGAGTCCTGTCCATTGTACTCGTAACCTAACGAGCACCTGCATACTATCTCCAGTACAACGTACCGATGGCTGTGGGACAGAGCATCTCCCATGCTGGAAAGAGAAGCGTATGCACCAGTCTACTCTGGAGTATCGATGCCCTGTCTCGATAATCCTACGACTAGGGACCAAAATAAGGATGTGCTTATAGACTACCCAGCCCCCACTAGTGTGATCGCCATCACAACGCCGGTAGTCAAGCAAAAATCCAAAGGGCTCTACCAATATGTTTTTAGCGATATGTTAAAAGAAACATATACACATATTAAGATAGAAACAAACCAAGTAGCATACTACTATATCGAGCAAGACTGTCGTAAAACCATATATATATCCCAAGCCTCCAAAATGTATTATACAAACCAGTACTATACAATAATGGCCTCTAGGGCATACATATCTAACACTAGAGAAGTCATAAGTAAACAGAATATAGTATGAGTACCAAGCCCTATGTCCTCACGGAAAATGGACGAAATACCATACTTTGTTTAGGTCCCCTGAGTCTAATAACTCATACCATGTGCGTCGTAGGTTGAAAATTGTACTTATGGTTAAGAAGAATTACACCGCTGTTCAATTCTCCTTACCTAACCATCCACTGATATAGGTAATTGACATAGACATAATTTCAAAAAGTTATATCTCACTCTATAAAAATAGACGTACAGATATATCAATTTGAAATTGGTGCATAACAACGGATATTCAAAACCAAATATTTGCCGTCCGGCAAACAACCCAGGTGATTTCCTCAAATATCACCAATTACAACGAATCCCGATATAATGAGGATGATCACCCAATTCCCAATAACTTACTTCCACTCATCATCTGTAAAACCATACAGATGTGAGAATCAAACCTGGTAAATACATACCCTGGAGCTAATTGGGAAATCAGTTTTCTTTTAACAGTACAAAGTGAAACTGAAACATGTAAATGTTTCGAAAGGGTATCCGGGTATTCTTAGTAATGCCTCTTTCATTGTCAGATTCACAACTGTAACCGTATATTTCTTTTCCATCTCTCCAAATCCCTTTATATGTCTTTAGTCATTACCTTCTGTACTCCATCTTTAGGCCAAATGGTTTTCTTCCTTCCCTACCGTTCGGCACCAGCCTATAGTTTGGAAGAAGACTATCCAATAAGCGTAATAGGTGTACTGTCCTAATCCTAGGAGCACTCGCAACGCGAGAGAAGGTAAAGATAAAAGAAAACTGAATAAATCTTATTCCTATTTCTCCTGAACTAGAATCCATCCCCGAATTGAAACAAGTTCCTTTCGAGTTCGTATATAACCATACGATGGAGTATCCAATAAACTATGGATCTTCGTAGTGATACGGAGTGTTCTGGAGAAATACAAAGGTGATGTAGGATTGGCAAAGAAATACTTGGTTTGGTCGTGTATAACAGTCGCAATTTACTTTGCCCTCTTACTAATCCCTTTATTTGTTTTAACTTATTACCTTCTGTACACCATCGTTAGGCTAATTGGTTTTTTTCATTCCCCACCGTTCGGCACCTGCCTATGGTTTGGAAGAAGACTATCCAATAAGCGTAATAGGTGTACTGTCCTAATCCTAGGAGCACTCGCAACCTGAGAGAAGGTAAAAGGAAAAGACAACTGAATAGTCCTATTCGTTTTCTCCAGAATCGGAAACCATCCTCGAATAAGTTCCTTCGAGTTCGTATATAACCATACGATGGTTTTATCCAATGTAAGTGGACGTTCGTAGTAATACGGGGTGTTCTGGAGAAAAGGGTAAAAGTAGGAGTGGCAATGAGGTATGCAACTCTGACAATCCAAAATCCAGTGTTTTAAGAAGGTTCGGTTAATCTTGGTCACTGAGTCATAGTCAAGGGTCGGGTCATGGTCGCTGCCAGAGAGAGAGAGAGAAAAGAAATACTCAGCGTGCACTCAAACCTAAATAAGAATGGTTACCAATTTATCTAATCAGGAAACCTCCCACTGTATCGTCAAATTCTCCTCCAAACCTGAAAGAAGAATTAGTCGGGATCACCCGAGGAGTAAACCAACTCATCAGTGGAAATCGGGATCCAACTATCATCGCATGATAACGTGACGGAATCCACTCACGTTATCACACTCCAGAAGGTATGCGCATATCTGGCAATTTTCAGTTTCTTTAGAAACTCCCGATGTGATTTTTACCCCATGCTCTTATGACCTTGACTTTGGCCAACAAATCATAAGTCACATGTCAAGTTCTACCCGTCATTATCCAGGTTAATTTGAACCCACCCGTACCTACCCTTGACTTTGGCCAACAAAGCAGTACGACTGTCCCAAACCAACGCATCTATCTATGCAACAGAAAAGTAACAAATAGCTACCATACACTATGCCTTGACTTTGGCCAACAAACATAGCATGAATACTAAGTGCTACCCGTCTGAAATGACGGAGGGCTACGAATTGTTTTTGGCGAAAAACCTTTAACATAATGAACTTGATATCGTTGAAGGAACCGGATAGCTTTTTATAAAAATATAGTGGCGAAAACCTTTGCTAAAGAGGTCACTCCCGGTGAAGGGATCTCGGCTCTTTCCCCGTAGAATGAGGTGCAGGATATTCCAACTGAATACCACGATGCGAAGCGAAAGTAATCAGCTATAGTGAATTTATTACCCTGACGCAAACTTCTGTCCAAGGGGTCACTCCCGGTGAAGGGATCTCGGCCCTTGCCCCGTCGACTGAGGTGCTGGATATTCATAACCGAATACCACTGTGCAAAGCAAAAGAGAACGTCTTTGCAATAACAGCTTTTTGAAAAATGTTCCAACAACATCGAACATGTTTGTTTAGCTTGCATTGATCCGAATCAATGCAGTTCCATCAATTGATCACACCACAAAAGAACGAAAATATGATGTACGTATATGCTATCCGCATTCGCCACTGGGTCCCGTCATCACCCGTTAGGTTACTTAACTAACGACAGAGCGGGGACTGGACTAGCGCGGGTGTAAAACATATACAACATCTACTAGTATATATATATCAATATATAATATTCGCTCAAGGCGTGATAAAATGTAACATCACAGAAATGTAATAAGCATCACAGAACAATACAGATAATCTGGGATCCCCGGGTTTCATAGAGCCGCTACTGAAACCCGACGTTCCCATGGTCGTGTGGATAGCCTGTGCAATGAAATACTAGACCCCTACGGGCGCGGAAAGTTACCCGCCAAAACCTGAAGCGAGGCATCCCCCTTCAACAAAGTGAATGGACCACCCAGCACTTCACTGCATCCGGTAACTTGAGCACCCCTCCTTGGGTCAACCTGTACCCCCTACGAGTGCAGCGAATAGCCTGCCAATTCTAGAGTGAAGCCCCTTCCGTCTCAAAGTCATGAGATGCGGGCTCGTTGCCCTCTAGAACCCGGCTATCCGTGCACCCCACCGCGGGGTAATCCTAGTACAGAAAGTAAAATATACAACGGGTACATCGACCTCAGCCCGGTCGTGCCCTAAAAGAATAATATACAAACAGGCAGTGATGGCAGTCCACATGTCGGACGCTCGTCCCGCAATATCAAATGTACAAATACAACCAAACTGTATTACCATTGCATCCAGGCTATCCACCACGACAGATCCGCAACATCACAGCACAACACAGAACATCAATGTGAATGTCACGTTCGCAAATCCGTCTAAAAGAACTATAGCAAGATCAAATGACAGTCATGGTCGCAGATATAATGTAAATACTGTGAACTAACATGTTTAAAATTTTCGATCGACTAAATTTCCCTAAGTGGGCCCCAAGCACAACTGTAGCACTCAAAATAAATCTGGGCCCAAACAGAATATACCAAAAACCCCATTTTCAACCCATGAACCCCTGTAGAAAAAATGGCGAACTGTTGCTACAGTTCGGCCGCGGAACCGCGGCCAAAAGGGGGGTACGGCCGTGGTTCCGTCGTGCTACAATAACAACAGAAAACCAAATTTTCACAGATTTCATAGAAAACCCTGCCTGAATTTATGCAATGCACCAAATAATTTTTTGACAACAAACAAAATTCGACAGAAACTATTACTTTTGAAAATGTTGTTTTTGGAATTTTTTGTTCGATCGAAGTTCTAAACACGTTAGAGCAAGCTAGTAAAGGTTAATGGCATGGCTTTGATACCATGTAAGTCTACGGTAGCGCCCCAGCCGTCTTTCCGAGGCCAAAATGCGGAAACAAAACTTTTTTCTTAACTTGAAAATAGCGCTATCGTATGCTTAAAACCCGGATCATAACCATTAACCTACTACTAGCTAATAAGAGAAGGGGTAGAGAGCTATACCGAGCGAACCGTGTCCTTCGGTCTTCGGCCACCATCCCGATCTCCCCGCGGCAACTCCGGTCTTCATCTCCTCGTCGGAAAGGGCACCACATCGAGAAGTCTTTTTACGGGCTCCCGCTTCGTCCGAAGAAACTCGGCCACGAAGTGTGCTAGCCGACGTGTCCAAGATGTTATAGAGAATGTTTGTGATCACTTTGCCTCTTGCATCCATTGCTTAGATGGAGGTTGGAGATATTGCCATTAATGGAGAATGCAAGCTAGAGGAAGAAGAAGAAGAGATAAGGCTTTTTTTCTTCTTTTCTTTTCTTGTTATCTTTTCTTGTGATAGAATGAGAGTGAGAGAGAGTGTGAGATGACAAAAATACAAGACCAAAACAACAACCATGGCAGCCCCCCTCTCTCTCTCTTATATCATCACAAATCAATCCATTAATGTGACATATTTGCTAAAAAAAGAGACCATGAGTCATAGTATATGTTTATGTCACATTAATGCATCTAATGATGATTTCTAGCTCACTAATTCCATTATCCAAACATTAATCCAAATGTTTGGTCCAACAAAAAGATCCGGCAACATCTAAAGTAAACTCGTGACAGATCACAAGGATACCTCTCACCTGTATATACATACCTGCATCCGCATTCCGACTGAATGCGAACGCGATGAGACTAAAGTAATCAAACAAATCTAATACTAGGATCCGGCTTAAACCAAAGCCCACTAGTATGATCCGTGCGATCATGATCCGTGCAATACCGCACGCATATGATCGAACCCTGCCATATATCATACGGCCTCTACAACGTTTCGCCCGAAACTTGAGAAACAATCTGTGGGGGACTCTAAAGACTCGTCAATACTTTGGCTGTGGATTTAACCACTAGCTCGTCAGTGGTACTAGCTGTACGTAACAGGCTACCAGGTATTGATCAAAAGGGAGGTCGATGAGCGAACTCATCCTGACACCCTACTGAGCCTGTCAGTGACAATATCCGTACAGTCCGGTCTGTTCGTCTATGAGCATCGCATGACGGGCCTAGGGGGTTGGTAAAAGTCAGACCCCCAAAAGCGGTACAAGTCGTGTCGGAGTGTAGCCCAGAACACCCTGAGATACTACTGGAATACCTACCAGTAAATCTCCTGCCTTGGCCAAGGATTTCGTGTAATGGCTCTCCTAGACACAGCGCGATCTCACCCCCAATACCGGGAGAGACGAACCCCTGCCGATCCGCTCACTGCCTCCATGTGGCTCGGGACTGTACCCAACTAAAACCTGTTTGCACGACTCCTTTGAGCCGTGGTAGGGTAGTAATCAAAGCACAGTAGGAACTCACACGAGACAAATGACGATCTCAGGTCGATGAACTAACCTGTACGCATGTCACCAGGGAACTGCTATCTGACGTCAGGTATAATACCAACTAGCATGTTCCCGGCGAGTCCTGTCCGGTGTACTCATAACCCAATGAGCACCTGTATACATCTCAGGTGAACCAACTGACACCAGTGGCTTGTGAGACCGGCCACCGCCCCTCGTCGGGGTCTCGACTCTATACACTAGTCTACTCCGGAGTATCGATGCCCTGTCGAAAACTCCCACGACTAGGGACCGCTTTAAGGATATGCTTATAGACCCCAGCTCCCACGTATATGATCGCCATCATACTGCCGGCCTTCTAGCAAGAATCCTAAGGGCTCTACCAACGTGCAATAGTGATCTGTAATGTCACCTAAAGCAGTACACGATGATAAAGATAAACCAGATAGCATACTATCATCTTGAGTAAGACTGTCCTACCGGTATAGGTCCTCCCTCAATCATTGCAATCACGTCCATGTGATCCAATAATTGACTCTGAGGGTACTATATCCAATAGGTGCTCAGTGGAGACTGGGTACACTGAACGGACTCGCTAAGAACTCCTATGTGGTATTATACCTATCGTCGAATAGCAGTTCTCAGGTGACACTGGTACATGTTAGTCTGTAGACCCGAGATCGTCATAGAGTCTTGTGTGTCCTCCCACTGTACTTTGATCTCCACCCTACCACGGCTCTACTAAGTCATGCAAACAGGTGGATTTTGGGTACAGTCCCGAGGCACATGGAGGCAATGAGTGATAGGAAGGGTTTCGTCTCTCCCGGTATTGGGGGTTGATATTGTTCTATGCTCGATTGGCTATAACAGGAAGTCCCTGGCCAGGGCTGCTGAGATTTACTGATAAGTGTTATCAGTAGTTTCTCGATCTGTTATGAGCCATACACCGGCGTGACTTATTGAGTTATTGGGGTCGACGATTCCATCCCTAGACTTGATATGCAGCATATCTGACGAAGAGACCGGACTGTACGATAAGTGTTACCAGTTGGCTCGACAGAAGTTTTGACAGCTTCGCTGGTTTTCTTCTGATAGCTCAATACCCGGGTGGCCGTTACGTTTAGCTGACCGCTTGCGGCTTGTAGGTGTTTGATATGATCATCACCTACTGCCGGCGTATTGACGAGTCTTAGAGTCCCACAATGAAGTTTCCTAGCCCAGGCGAAAAGATGTGGTGTGCATATGAGATATGCGCGGGACCCGATTAAATGCGTATATGTGATACCGTATGTTAATCGGGCGTTTTTCTATTGGTCGAGTCGTATGTGATATGACCGGTTTGTTAAATCAAGTATTGATTTAATATTTGACTTTTAGATTAATTCTTTATTGAACCCTTTTCTTTGTTGATGTATGCATGCATGTATGCACATGATGATGTGCATGGACACATACATACATACATTGTATCATGGTTGTTGATACACATATGGTGGCAATGCAAGACTCACATGGTTGTATATATATATATATACATATATATACACACACACACATATATATACATATATATATATACATATATATTTATTTATTTTTGAGTTAAAGTTAAAGATAATTCACTCATGGTTGATATTTATCTACTTTGACTAAACACGACCTAACTTTTAACCTTGAGTTAATTTTCTTTTGGCTTTTAAACTCAATGATAAATATCTAGATATTAACTAACCATGGTTTGAGGAGAGAATGATTTAATATTGATTATTCATTCTCATCTCATAATATTATTCATCACAAAACTCACAAGAACTTCGAATCATTCTTTTGAAGCTCATCCTCTCTTTGAGCTCAAGCTTTTCCATTATCTTCTTCTTCCTCTCTCTCTTGATATTTTCTTTGAGTGAGGTAGTAAAAAAGAAAGGGTTTTGATTAGAGAATACAAACCACCTCATCATTCTACACACATCTAGCCCATTTGTGTAGGGTGTATGCTACACTTCTTTGAAAGATCAAGTAAAGCAAGGAGCTTTGGGCAAAGGGTATTCGGGTGGATCATCGTGGACGAGGAAGGACTCTAGCGATCCGTTCCAAACTCTCAAAGGTCCAAGGAGTCACCAAGGGAGGTCTACAAAGGTTGTAATCTCTAAACTTAATGATAGTTTCTTATTAGTATATGATACTTTGCTTGTTACCCTAAATATTCTAGTTAAAGATTCATGGTTAGTTTTCTTAGCGCCTTTAAAGTTTTAATTGTGGCATGTCTGATGCTTCCAAACCCTAGATGAGGTGCTAGGTAAACCCAACATCTAAGAAAGGTGTTAACGGGGTGATGCCCCTGCGGAAACGAGGTTATTTAATTAGTTTCATACGAAAGCATGGGGAGACTCCCTCAGAATACCAATACCTGCCTGTCCGAAAGATTGGCGAACTTGTAGGGTGTAATTAATCCCGGCTAATCTTACCTTTTAGGGTTTGAAGGAAGATTTGATAAAAACAGTGAGAGCCATCCATATTAGATAAAATAATAACCAATTTAATCTTGCAAAGAGCGCACGCAAAGTGATTATCCTTCTCTCTCTTCTGGTAGCGACCAATGTCATGCCTTAATCAAGATAATAATATGGATGTATTGACCGGACCCACTTATTATACTGGGCTAGGTTCCGCTCTATCTGATGACTGTTATAAGTCTGAGTAAGGAATAGGGGAATATCCGGATTCCCAAGCCACTCGAACGAAGAATAAGCATGTTGATGTATCGTCTTCGAGTGTGTTCGTTACCAAGAATTGTTTCTCGGTTAACTCTACGTCCTGGGTATTGGATACTGGATCAGGATCCTACGTATGTAATTTGTTACATGGGCTAACGATAGGTAGAGAACTAGGAAATGGTGATATGTCTCTAGTAGTAGGGAATGGTGCAATTGTTGCAGCCAAATCAGTTGGCGAATATCACCTTGTATTACCAAGTGGTAACACAATGATTCTGAGCGACTGTTATTTCGTACCAAAAATGTTGTGAATGTTTTTTCTAAATCAAGTGTTGATTGGGTATGGTACGTTATATAACGGTAAATATGTTCTAAATCACAATACAGTTCTAAGTATACAGAACACACATAAGAGGAATAGTTCAGAAATGAACGAAGCCTTCTTGTTGCATTGTAGACTAGGTCATATCAATGCGACAAGACTAGCTGAGTTGCATAAGGATGCATATTTGAATCCGTTCGAATTTGCATCTTATGAAACTTGCCAGTCATGTCTCAAAGGCAAGATGACCAAATTTCGGTTTACTGGACACGGAGAAAGAGCTACTGAACTCATAGACAAATACATAATGATATATGCGGTCATATGTCTACACATGCCAGGAACGGTTCCTCGTACTTTATTACATTCACCGATGATCTCTCAAGATTTGGACATATGTTCCTGTTGAAACACAAATCTGAATCTTTTGAGAAATTCAAGGAATATAAGTACAAAGTTGAGAACCAGACGGGTAAAAGTATTAAAATCCTTCGATATTATCGGGGAGGAGAATACTTGAGCAAGGAATTCAGAGAATACTTAAAAGAGAATGGGATTCTCTCTCAGCTTACTCCTCCGTATACACCACAACACAATGGAGTATCGGAACGGGGGTATCGCACCCTATTAGATATGGTGCGCTCTATGATAATTGTTGCTGAGTTTCCTGTTTCCTTTTAGGGTTATGCACTTGAGATAGCTGCATACCTATTGAATAAAGTTCCGACCAAATCCGTTGCCTACCACTCCATATGAGATATGGAATGGGAAGTGACCATCTCTTAAACGAGTTAAGATATGGGGTTGTCTGGCCTATGTTAAAAAGCAAAATACGGACGAGCTCAAGGCAAGGTCAGTTCTGTGCAAGTTTGTAGTGAAGGGCTCCTTAGCACGACTACTAGGTTTCGGAAGGCATCAAGCATGCAATTTCAAAATTTTTACGGTGCTAAGAAACCCGAACTAAGGATCTAACTAGAGAATTAGGGTTTAACTAAGCAAGTAAACAACTTTACTTAAGTGAACAAGGAATACGACCTTTGTAGACCGGTCCTTCACTTCTAAAGCTCCATGTAATAGTCCCTTAGCTCCAAGTAGTGGTCTCCCGGACTCTCGTTAGGCTCCACTAGGCGAAAGGAACAAGCTTGCTCAAGGATCTTCGAGGCCGAAGATGATCTACGTCGAAGAATCTCTAGCTCAAGCTACCTCTTCACTAATTGAGAATTAATGAAGCAAACAACCTATACTAAATGGCTAGTTTGGTATAGATTGATGAAGTATGAATTTTTCTCACTTTAAAATAATTTTTCTCTCTATTCTTTTTCACCTCACTCAAAGCTAGAGAGCAAGGAATGAGATGAAGAAAGAAAACTCTCGTGTTCGAGTGTGAACCATGGGTGAGAAAATATCTTATATAAACTTATGTAGAGACTAATCTATGGCTAAAGATAATGGTTAGGTTAATAAATATCTAGAGTAAAACAAAATTAGTGAACTAAGTCAAGGTTTTCACATGCTTCTACAAGCATCTTCAACCATGATAATTTCCACCTAATTTTGTTTTTCCCTTAATAATTAAATCCCCACATTATCTTAAGTATGGTATGAGTCTCTTACACCCATGTCCAATGTATCATCAAGCATGACACATAAATAAATATATTAATATATATCACATATATATTTGTATGTATTAATATATCAAATATATAATCTTACATTAAATTATTAAATCAACACTTGATTTAATAACCCGGCTGTATCGCATATAACCGACTAATATCATTTATATGTATATCACATATACATATAACATATCATTGAATCAACACTTGATTCAACAATCCGGTTATATCACATATAAACTGTATCGCGAGATTAGAATACGGTATCACATACACGTATTAATCTCGGTCCGGCACATATCACATATGTGCCCTACTTCATTTCGCATGAGCTAGGAAATCTCTGTGTAGGACTCTAAAGACTCGTCGATACGCCAGCAGTAGGTGATGATCATATCAGTCACCCACAAGCCATCAGCGGTACTAGCTGGACGTAACAGCTACCCGGGTATTGAGCGATCAGAAGATCAACAGCAAGCTTGTCCATACTCCCGTGAATCCAATAAGTAACACTACCGTACAGTCCGGTCTCTTCGTCTGATATGTCGCATACCTAGCCTTGGAGTGGTAAACGTCCGACCCTAAGTGCTTGATAAGTCATGCCGATATGAGGCTCATAACGGGTTGAGAAACTATTGATAACACTTATCAGTAAATCTCAGTATCAGCCCTGGCCAGGGAATTCCTGCTATGGCCAATCGAGCACAGCGCAACATCAACCCCCAATACCGGGAGAAATGAATCCCCTCCTATCGCTCATTGCCTCCATGTGACTCGGGACTATACCCAAAAACCACCGTTTTGCATGCTCTCTTGAACGTGGTAAGGTGGAAATCAAAGCACAGTGGGAATCACACAAGACACTATGACGATCTTGGGTCTACAGACTAACCTGTACCAGTGTCATCAGAGAACTTCTATCTGACAATAGGTATAATACCATCTAGGAGTTCTCGGCGAGTGTTGTTCAGTGTACCCAGTCTCTACTGACTACACGTATACAATCTTTGATGTCAAACACCAAAGGATGTGGGATCATCCTGTCACGACCCGAATCTTGCACGTGACCAGCACTTAAATCACGTGACATCTAAAGATGTCGACACAGTCCAAGTAAGCCGAAACCCGGAATCTAAACCTTTATTGAAAATATTGGAGGTGAGGTTTAAAATAGTCATCAGACGGGATTAGTTTAAAATAAACATTTAAGTTTAACTAAGTATCTTTGAAAAACATCTATGACGTTTTAAAATTCGACAGCACCTCCTTTGTAAATTTTGAATAAAACCCGATACAAACAAAACAATAAAAATAGCATCGCAACGGGAGCTAGCTTCCACGCCCAAACGGCAGAGCAACCAAGCAAACAATATACGACGCACAATGGAGAAGAAAAAAAAAGCGAAACAAAATCAACAATATAAAAAGGTCGACTCCAATGAGTACGACTCCCAAACACACAATTCTAAGTCTCTCTTGTAAGTCCACAATATACCAGTTCTAAGTCGATAGAGTTTTACTAGATACAAGAAGATATGAATATGCAAGTGTGAGTACGATACAACAGTAACCCACCTACCAAAGCAATCCCCGAAAGGAATGTGTGCCCTAAGCCGTTGATAATCCAAGCGGTAAAACCTGCAAGAAACTGTGGCACAACGGGGGTGAGTTGCCAACTCAGTGAATAAAAGTACATCACAAGGTAGAAATCGAAATGCACAACGATACATAGGTCATAAATATAATACTATCATATCCTGCACTAATATAATATATGATATGCATATGTATCATAAATGTAACTCTATCCATCACATAAACCCAAAATAGAATATATCAATGCAAATGACCTATATCTAGGTATTAGCCCATAAGTAGCCGAAAATGTATATGTAAAACCTCTTCTTTAAAATAGCCGCGGAATATATATATATATATATATATATATATATATATATCACGGCATAAAAGCAGACGTGATAGTATGAAATATATAATAGGTATCTTATTTAAGATATATGTCCTGCTGTTTTAGTGAAGCGTGTTAAGAGGTTTATAATTTAAATGATCCCAGTGTTATATCAGACACGTCAAAATAATGAGGCTTTAGCTCGATTTTGAAATCCTTTTTATATGCAATGACCCGTAAAAAGATGTGCAGGTATTGTCCCCCGGATCAGTCCTGGTCGGCTACAAAACTCATAACATAACTGTATACCTCAATGATAACAACATACCAATAAATGGATGTCCAACATTGATTGATCTAAAAAAAGTTTGATTGTTTCTTCATCGAGTTTTAAAAGAAAATAATATTGTAAAGAAGAAGTGATGTTGTATGAAATGTAAAATATATCACAATCAAAGAATTTATACCGCAATCAATAACGGTGTCGAAATAGTTTCGTTAATGAGAACGGATCGTTCACTGAGATGTGTGTATTTATTCGATCTTTTTTTAGATGAGTCAAAATGAAAATATAAAAGAAAACGATTCAAGATTTAATTGAGTTTATCATTTTCAAGAAACATCAAGAAAAATTTCAAGAATCAAGAAGATGTCCAAATCGATTTAGTTATCAAGAAAAAGAAGAATAGCTTGTAGGAATCGATCGAATTAGTAGCAATGATGAATACTAATAATGACAAATCTTATCTATTGATGGATTGTAGCTAGATCGATGACGATGAATGAAGATTAGGGATTTATTGAAGAAACTAGGATTTCTCTTTCACTGTCTCTTATCTTTTCATTGATAATCATTCAAATCTAGTCTCTAGCAAAGAGGATCCTCAATCATTTGATCTCTAATTTGCAACGAAATAATCAAGAACATGATCTCGCTCCAAATTAGATCATTGACGATTCTTTTTCTTAAAGTTCACAATTCTCATAAGACTTAAGATTAGTAAAAGGATTTCATCATCATTTGATTTACCGATTCTCTCGATTCCTTTACAAGCGGAGATTTCACTCACGCATCATGAAAATAAAAGAATAAAGAACGAGAAATTTCATAATGCAAGAATGTAAAGAAAGCGAGAATTAACTATTTATCACCTTTATTAAATCTTCTTCAAATTACACCTCTCAATTTGAGGTTACAAGACTAGCCCTCGATCGCTCTTTTGAAAGGGAATTTGTCGTCGATCTTTGTGTGGCTCGATCGCCGTGAGTTGTGGATCGGATGCGGATCTCTTGCTCTTGGTGACGACCGGCGTTGCGATAAAGGATCTTTGATTGCTCGCTTGATTTTGCTCTCAATGGATCTTGATTTTGATTGGATTTGGGCTTGGGTTTGGATCACAAGTTGTGTCACTCAACTTGTGTAATGAACAATTATTGAACAACCTTTGAAATGTAACCCTAGGTCTCCTTTTATAGTTCTCCCAATCTTCCACTAGAAGCTAGATTTATCTTCCACTATAAGCTAAGTTGTTATGAAGCTTGCATGAGAAGCTTAGCTGTTGTAGGGATGCTTCTGGAGAAATCTAGGAGATTCAAACCATCTTGAAGAAGCTAGGATGTTACAAGGGAGCCTCGGGAAAAATGTTGACCGCCGACGAGCCAACTCGGCCACGGATCCGCAGCGGATCGGGCTGGATCGGCCGCGTTTCCGCGGCCGATTGATGAGATTGTTGGCTCATTCCTCTGGTGTTTTCTGGTGTTGGCTTTAAGGTCTTCTTCTGATGTCTGTAATCTTATTATCTTTTCTTAATCTCTGCCGATTTTATTTCTTTGACTTGCTGCGTTTTATCGGCAATTTTGCGATTCTAGTTCTTTGACCTGAATTATTTTGTGCACAAAAAATCTCAATAAAAAGTGTTGAGATATACAATATCATGCGTGAAGTAATAAACACATAATTTCCTTTAAAGAATGTCGAATATATATACAACACGGGGTAATTAATATTTTCCAGACAAACTAGTAATATGTGTTATATTTATATCAACTATTCTTAGATGATTAGAATAATGAGGAAATTGATGTGTTACAGATTGCATTATTTTCGACTGAACAAATTCCCCCAAACTTGATTTTGATCGTCTCGAGCAAACCTATTTTATTCAGGTAAAGGAGAAAAGAGAAAGAAAAAGAAAAACTAACTAGCACACTTTCGTAGGCAACACAATTGCACTGAGCACGTACAACAAGCCTTTAAATCTCTAGGTGTCCCTAGTAGGAGGAGTGTTGTCTCCTGAGGGTTTTCAGCGGTTTGCACCCAAAAAATCCTATAATAAAAGGAAGACTGTGAAAGTTACATATAAAGATAAGAACTGTAAAAGAAAGACTTTGAAAATCAGAGTTTTCAACTACACTATCTTTTCGGTTGTTATGAGCCCTATCTTAATAGTCATGAAAAGATGTTAGAAATCACATTATCCCTCAATAAAACAACGTCTTTATTCTTCATTCCTACCTTTCTTCCAAACATTGATCATATACCATTACGTGTGTGTAAAGGACATCCCTACACTCGGAGAATTCAATTCAAGCTATCATACTCTTGTCCATCTACCTCAGTACGTTTTAATCGATTAATATTTAAGATGGAATTGCTCACGCATTTTTCATGCGACCGTTAATACTTCTTGAGGTACTAACCGACCGATTACTCATATGCTTGCTGATTAGGCGTAAATAGTATTTTCCTCGTCTTGCAACACCTAAGGCTTAGCAGTGACTCCCAAACCAGTTGGTCTAAGGCACTAGGTGATGAAGCACCATTGCTATATTTTGTTATGCTTCCTTGGCGATTACAAAACTAGTGTTCATTTTTTCTTCACCATTTTATACTTTATACTTCATTTATTTATTTCCGTACTTTGGATTTTATACAAGAGCATTTCAAGGTATCCTCTACTATCCCGAGTTTCAAGACGTGTGTAAGTGCGTATAGTAGGGTATCAATGTTCAAATGTTTGGCTTCCAGAATAGGAACTATTTTTCAGACTTATTTTTATCTTCATATTAGTGACTTCTTTCATCTTACTAACCCTTGGGATAACGGCTCATAACTACTTATTACTAGTTTCGTTTAAGAAAACATCTAAATTTCTTGGTTTTCTTAAACTTTTCCAATCTTTTGGATGTAATTTTTCACTTTCTAATCTTTAAATTTTTTTATATGTTTTGTGCTTATGCAAAGTATGATGCAAAGTGATGCGTAAATAAGCACAAACCTCGCCCAAACTTGTTTACAACAGTGTCCTCATTGTTGCCATCTGTTAAATCTCAGAAACCTGTAAACTTGGGAGGAAAAATTTATTAATGGGGACATCAAATATAATCGTGAAAATCTCCCCCAAACTTATTACTCACCTCCATTCTAAAGATGATACAGTATTTTTCAAGACATAGAGGTGAGACGGAGGAATTTTAGTTAAGATAAAGCGGCTCCTGTAAAAACAGGAGCTCCTTCATAGGGTCAGTGAAAAATTACGGTTTTAATCTATGTCCATTCACTTTGAAAATTGTACAGTTTTCAACATTTTCAATCTCAACTGCCCCGTGCGGGTATGCATAACTCAAAAGGGCAACGATACGATTTCCAAAACTCCGCACAACAAATGGTCCTTTCCATCGAGATTTTAGCTTACCCACATGAAGATGGAGACGTGAATCATAAAGAAGGACTTGTTGACCTGTTGTAAAAGTTTTTTGTCAAAATGTTTTTATCGTGAAATACCTTAGTCCGATTCTTTACAATTACAGCATTATCGTAAGCTTCATTGCGGAGTTCGCTTAGCTCGTTTAATTGCAGCTTCCGAAAGTTGCAGGCTTGATTTAAGTCAAAGTTCAGTTCTTTAATGGCCCACATTGCTTTGTGTTCAATCTCGACCGGAATGTGACAAGCCTTACCAAATACTAGACGATAAGGAGACATACCTAGATTAGTCTTACAAGCAGTACAAAATGCTCAAAGAGCATCCGTCAATTTGGTTGACCAATCTTTCAGGTTTTTAGAAACAGTTTTCTCCAAAAAAATTTTGATCTGTCTGTTTGAAACCTCAGCTTGCCCGCTCGTTTGGGGATGATAGGGTGTGCAAAGTTTGTGGTTGATTGCATATTTCCGCATCAAAGTCTCAAAAGACCGATCACAGAAATGCGTTCCATTATCGCTAATGATAGCGTGTGGGTATCCAAATCACGAAAAGATATTTTCTTTTAAGAACTTAATGACAACCTTGTTGTCATTAGTGCGACAAGGAATAGCTTCAACCCATTTTGAGACGTAATCAACCACAAGCAAGATGTACAAATTCCCAAAAGAGTTGGGAAAAGACCTATAAAATCAATACCCCAAATGTCGAAAATTTCAACCACCAAGATCGGTTGAAGAGGCATCTCATTTCTCCAAGAAATCCGACCCGCGTGTTGATATTGTGGACAGATTTTGCAATGATCAAATGCATCTTTGAATAAAGTCGGCCAGTAAAAACCGCATTGCAAAACCTTCTCCGCCATCTTTCATGGACTAAAGTGACCACTGCATGCCTGATTATGACAGAAAGATAGAACGCTCTTGAATTCATCATTAGGGACACATCTGCGAATGATCTGGTCAGGACAATACTTAAACAAATAGGGTTCATCCCAGTAAAAATGTTTTACTTGGGATAGAAATCGATGTTTGTCCTGTTTAGACCATTCGCTGGGAATAAGACTCGTTGCAAGATAATTCACAATATCCCCGAACCAAGGTTCACCGGATACGTTTAAGAGCTGTTCGTCCGGAAAAGAATCATTAATTGGCAGGATCACAGTAGGTGAAAAAGTGATGCGCGAAAGATGGTCGGCTACTACGTTTTCACATCCTTTCTTATCTCGAATGACGAGATCTAATTCTTGTAATAGAAGGATCCAACGTATTAACCTACCTTTAGCATCATTCTTAGATAAAAGATGTTTCAATGCGGAGTGATCAGTGTACACAATAATTGGTGAGCCAATCAAGTAAGGCCTGAATTTTTCTAATGCAAATACAACTGCCAAAAGTTATTTTTCGGTAGTTGTATAATTAATTTGAGCATCATTCAGGGTCTTACTTGCATAATAAATCACATGTGGCATCTTCTCAATGTGCTGTCCTACGACTGCACCTACAGCAAAATCTGATGCATCACATAAGCTCAAATGGGTGGTTCCAATCAGGAGATGATAGAACGGGGGCTGTAGTGAGAGAGTTTTTAAGCGAGTCAAATGCAGCCTCACAATCCGAGTCAAAGTGAAAGGTTGTGTCCTTGGCCAAGAGAAGAGTTAAGGGTCTAGCAATTTTGCTAAAATCCTTAATGAATCTCCGAAAAAATCCTGCATGGCCAAGAAAAGATCGTATATCTTTGACGTATTTGGGATGAGGAAGGTTATGAATGACATCTATTTTAGCTCTGTCAACCTCAATACCTTTTCGTGAAATGACATGTCCAACCACAATTCCTGTTGGTGTGTAGTAGCGCCTCTAGTAAGGTTGCATCATCCTAAAGAAGTGAACTTTTAAATTCTAGAGGGCTATTACAAACGAACTACGAATCGTAACTAGAGATTAGTGTAATAACATCATTATGTGAAGTCTAAACTAAAGGAAAAGGAAATACAACCTTTGTAGCCAACTCCTTCAGTCTTTAGGACTCCTACGGCTTTGCTCGAAACTTGGAACGACTCCGCTCAAGACCCTTCGTCGTCTACGATGATCCACCCGGAGATTTCTAGATCAAGCTCTAAGCTACACAAAATGAAGCAAATGCACTACACTAAAGGGCTAGGGTAGTGTAGAATGGTTGTGTGGTTTGTAAACTCACTTAAAAACCCTTTCTTTTTAAGTTCCTCACTCTAAGCAAAACTCAAAAGAGCTTGAAGAAGGAGGAAGATGAAGATGGCAAAAGCTTTTGTAAATATAATGAAAACTTATTTCCAAAAAGAAAAATAAAAGAATATATATGAGACACTCTCAAATATAACCATAGTTAACTAAATATCTAGATATTTTGTAGATGGGTTAAAGAACAAAGTAAATCAAACCATGGTTAAAGTCAATGGTCAAAGAAGAAGTGTGTAGAAAATGAGTCATTATGCTAATTTCCTTTTTCTTTAATTCATTAACAAAAATCTAGATATTTATCAACCATGTGAGTCTAGTATTGCCATCTTCTATGTATCATCCACCATGACACATATGTATGTATGTATGTATGTGTGCATGCACATCATCATGTGTATGTATAAACATATATGCATACATCCAAAAGAAAAGGTTTAATTAAAAATGAGCTAAAAGTTAATATTAAATCAACACTTGATTTAATAAATCGGTCACATCAAATGCGACCCGACCAATATTGAACGTCCGATTAAAATACGGTATCACATATTCGTATTTAATCGAGCTCCTGCGCATATAACATATGCACACCACAACATTTCGCCTGAGCTGGAAAAATCCTGTGTGGGACTCTAAGACTCGTCAATACGCCGACAGTAGGTGATGATTATATCAAAACACCTACAAGACGCATGCGGTCAGCTAAACGTAACGGCCACCCGGGTATTGAGCGATCAGAAGAAAAACAAGCGAACCCGTCAAAACTCCCGTCGATCCATTGGCAACACTTACCGTACAGTCCGGTCTCTTCGTCTGATATGTTGCATATCAAGTCTAGAGATGGAATCGTTGAGCTTTAATAACTCAATAAGTCATGTCGATATGGTCTATGACCGGTCGAGAAACTACTGATAACACTTATCAGTAAATCTCATCAGCCCTGGCCAGGGACTTCAAGTCAGAGCCATTCGCACATTGCACAACATCAACTCCTAATACCGGGAGAGACGAAACCTCTCCTATCGCTCATTGTCTCCATGTGTCTCGGGACTATACCCAAAAGCCACCTGTTTGCACGACTCAGTAGAGCCGTCGTAGGGTGGAAATCAAAGTACAGTTGAAGAACACACAAGACTCTATGACGATCTCGGGTCTACAGACTAACATGTACCACTGTCACCAGAGAACTGCTATCCGACGATAGATATAATACCATATAGGAATTCTCGGTGAGTCCGTTCAGTGTACCCAGTCTCCACTAAGCACCCGTATACAATCTTCGATGTCACAACACCAATGGATATGGGATCATCCGTCGCCCATCATATGGGTCAAGAAACGTATACGCTAGTCTACTCTGGAATATCGATGCCCTATCTCGATATACCTACGACTAGGAACATTTAAGGATATGCTTATAGACTACACATGCCCCACGAGTATGATCTCCATCATATCCATGGAAGTCAAGCAAATATCCTTAGGGCTTTATCAACATGTATCAAATGAACAGTATCAAGTAAACATGTCAGATAAAGTAAAACCAGATAACATACTATCATGTCGAGCAAGAAAGTCATATATCAAAATATACATATATATATGTCCAAGCATCCACTATACATATAATGGCCTCTAGGTCATACATATATCCAATAATCTCCTACTTGCACTAAGGCCAATTATTGGCGTATCTCATACCCAACGTCTCAAAAAGTCGCTCATGTTGCGGCTGTGGAAGGGCCTTGGTGAGTGGATCCACGGTGTTATCCTTTGTATCTACTCTCCGAATCTCGATCTCTTGGCGATCAACTATCTCTCGGATCAAATGATATCGCCTGAGGATGTGTCTGGACTTTTGATGGGATCTGGGTTCTTTGGCCAACGCCATAGCTCCATTATTATCACAATACAATGGTATTGGATTAATAATGGTTGGAACAACTCCTAGCTCTGCAACGAACTTCCTCATCCAGACGGCTTCCTTGGCAGCATCATTTGCAGCAATATACCCAGCTTCCATCGTGGAGTCTGCAACGGTATCCTGTTTGGAACTCTTCCAACATACCGCCCATCCATTGAGGGTAAATACAAACCCTGAGATCTGGGTTCTTTGGCCAACGCCATAGCTCCATTATTATCACAATACAATGGTATTGGATTAATAATGGTTGGAACAACTCCTAGCTCTGCAACGAACTTCCTCATCCAGACGGCTTCCTTGGCAGCATCATTTGCAGCAATATACCCAGCTTCCATCGTGGAGTCTGCAACGGTATCCTGTTTGGAACTCTTCCAACATACCGCCCATCCATTGAGGGTAAATACAAACCCTGAGATAGATTAACTTTCATCCTTATCACTTTGGAAGCTAGAATCGGTAAAGGCCTCCATTTGGAGATCCCCATTACCATACACTAAGAACAATTCTTTAGCCCTTCGCAAGTACTTAAGAATGTTCTTCACGGCAATCCAGTGTTGCCCCCCTGGGTTGGATTGATACCTGCTCACTACAGCTAGTGCATAAGCTATATCAGGGTGAGTACATATCATCGCATACATTATAGATCTTACGGCTGAAGTGTAGGGTATAATGCTCATGCGAGCTCTCTCTTCATCAGTCTTCGGACAGAAGTCTTTAGAGAGAGTGATTCCATGTGTCACGAACCGAAAGTACGGAACATGACCGGCACTTAGACTACGAAACGTCTCGAGGCGTACGTAATCTAAGTAAGCCGAAAACCCAGAAATCCAAACCAAGAAAAGTAGTAGAGTGAAGGAAAACAATTTAAATCAAGTAGTTTTAATAGCATAAGCCGAATTATGCGTTTTTTAAAAACATCAAATATTTCCTGAAAATTTCGGCAGAGTCTCCTTTGTAAATACAGACCCCCAAACGGGATACAACATGAATAGTATACGAAATAAATAAAAAGGCATCCCCAAGCCGGAGCTAGCTCTTCGTCAATCGACGGTCACAACCACACAAGCAATATAATATACAACGCCAAGGGCGAGGATCAAAACTCAAAGGAAACTCAAAACAACAAGAAATCCACAGAAATACAATACGCGACTCTAAGGTCGAAAGAATAAACATCACTGGTCTCTATCTCAAAAATAAATACATGTTTGGTTGATGGAACTTCTAGATACAACTGAATAATAATATACAATATATAATGATGGGTATGATACAAATAACCCACCTACTAGCAAGTCACCTGAAGAAGATGTGCCCGCAAAGCCATAATGGAACCTGTACGGCAAAACCTGTAAGAACTGTGGCACAACGGGGGTGAGTTGCCAACTCGTGAGTAGAAAAACATCTACGAACAGAAACCGCATGAACAACGCAATCCTAGGTCAACGATCATAATATATCCTCAAATATAACCAGCAGCCTATAACCATGGCTAGGGTAAATATCTAACCCGAGTCTAATCCCATGTGCCCGTGTCAGTGCTTCAGGTAGCGATATATCATATGGATGATGTATGAATGCATGAAACAGAATGCATGTACTGAATAAAACTGCTTTCATAAATCAGTGAGATTTCTGTATTTTAAAAATGAAGTACCATATATGAAATCAGCATAAAACAGTGCCCAGCATCGACACAAAACAAGTGTCCAAATACCTCGATATCTCTGTGTCACAATCTCTGTACCTCAAGTCTCAAATCTCAATGTCTCAATCACAATATCTAGGGCGCCGTCAGTCCAGACCGGCCCCTACCATCCATCTCAAGACCACGACGGTATCCTCAGGATATCCGACGCGTCGGGTAAAATCACCGGTCAGTAGTGCTCCCCTGCCAGGCTCAACGTCAACAACACGATCCTCTTGCCCCGGGGTACCGCACCGGGCCCACCATGTACCCGAAACGGTTCCTCCACTCCTCGAATCGGGTCTCGAAATCCATCAGCAAACTCATGGTGGACGACTCATACATCATGGGAAAACC
This sequence comes from Agapanthus africanus, assembly GCA_030015575.1. Classification (NCBI taxonomy): domain Eukaryota; kingdom Viridiplantae; phylum Streptophyta; class Magnoliopsida; order Asparagales; family Amaryllidaceae; genus Agapanthus; species Agapanthus africanus. The sequence goes on from JASDDO010000006.1 coordinate 218,769,801, forward strand.
GCACTTTTTATTTTAAAAGAGAGAAAAGGTTTATTTATGTTTTTTTTTTTGCGGTTTTCCTCCAAATCCAAGAAATCTCATGAAATCCGAATCCAAGTCATCAATAGCATGTAAACAGTGAATATAGGCATGAGAATCCATGAATGCGACACAACAGTGAAAAATAATATGCATGAACTAGCAGGCAATAACTACAATGTCTAACTAGCATATAAGGCAAGTACACTAATATCATGTCTAAACTATTAGCTAACAACCTAAGTCAACTGAAATAGTATTTTCTAAAGTATTCGTGACATGGCAATTACCGATGAAGATGTGTGTGACCCGGCAAGTAAGTGTACATGGTACATACGCGTCATCGGTAATGGTGCTGGTGTCCTAACAGCATGATATTAATAATAGGATATGAATCATAATATAAGCATGCGATGCGGAGCGAGCAACCAAAATGAGCGGGAGCTAAATATTAAACAATGGTGCCATTTGAAATAACACGAATCGTGGGGTTTTGAAAATAGGGCTACGGTAGTTTTAAGAAAGGATACGTCTTTTGAAATATCCGTAGATCCCTTGACCTGTCTTTTAAAAATACCCACGATCCGCTAGTTTTGAAATAGGTAAGAATCTAATCTAATCTAGCAACTACACTAAACTATACGGCTGAACTAACAAGCTGAACTACAGGTAAGGAAACCGCCTATCATCTGAGTCGATACATATACATACCTGTATATGTATAGTCGGTGATCCCGCCTCAATAATATCATATCCGATACCATATCTATAGTCAGACATCCCAAGTCAAGAGTGCGGATCAATCATCAATATATAGCTCGTACGTAAATCTGTCGTACGGCATCCCAAATCTGGGTACGGGTCAATATCACATTCATCATAATATTCATCCGGTATCCTCTTTATCAAAAATCATGATCGGGGTACTGATCTACGTCTAATACAATACTGATACCGCCTAAGTATGCATGCACGTGTGTGAAACACTACGTCAAGGACCCGCTACAACGTCATGTCGTATCTCAAATATGAACCCTGCCAAATCACCGTTTTCACGGCCTCAAATCAAATCTCATCGACTCATCTCAAATCCCAAGTACTAACCTCATCATCCATGCATGTGTATATGAATGTATATATGCATAGTCCCAAACCCACGCGTATATACATATATACACATCCCCATCTACGCACTAGAAAGTAATGTATGCAAGTCTGTGTGTGCGTATGTGGGTATAACAACTACTCTAGGGTTTCGCAACTAACCCAAAGGTAATCCATGAACACATAACATATCATGAATAAACATTCTCGTATCATAAAACACCTATATAAACATATATATATATATATGAACTATACTACGGACCGCGGGGGTGCTATACGCCATCCACCCGACTTCTCCCCGTAGATATAAATCTACTCACCTGGTCCTCGCTCGCCGGTGCCGACGTCGCCACGCACTTGCTTGTCGTATCGAAGTCCACATGGGGTACCTACATATCATAACGCACCGTATCGCATTAAAATCCGACTCATGACCAAAACGATACGCGAATCTCACATAGATCAAAACTTATGGTTGCTTTCTCAAACCAACCCAAAACCCTCGACATCGGCGTACAAACGCCGAGTGGTCGCGAAAAACTCAAACACGCCAATCGTGGTTTCAAAATTAATAAATTATATATGAAATAGGTTTTAATTCATTAAAGCAATAAAAGTAAACAAATCGTTTTATTTCCCAAAAATCTAGTTAGCACAAATTCCCATTTCGGTTCAAAACTTGATATTTTAACCAATCTATAGATTTTAACGATTCAAATGGCCAAAAATGCTCATTAAATAACTTAATTAAGTCATACCAATGTTAATTAGATTTTAAACATACCTCTTAATATTAATCTCAAAAATCTAGTTTGCAAACAAAACCAATTTTAACAATTTTCAAAGTAACAATTCACAATTCATCAACTAACTAAGTTTTGCATTAACTAAGTTTCTAAACAACAATTTAAAATGTTAATTATGTCATAAAAACCTTTACTAGATTTTAATCTCATGTTTTGAATTAGTTCCTAAAAACCTAGTTTACTAGCTAACTTAATTAAAACAATTTACAAGTAACAATATGCAAATTAACAACTAGATTACATTTTGCAAAAACTCAAGATATTAGACTAAACATCATAACTAATTCAAGTGATAAAACTCTAATTTGAGCCCAATTCTCTCTCTTAACATTTCAAACTCTCAAATAAACCCATAATTAAACACCTAAAGAATTTAATTAAGAAACTAACCAATAATCAAACCCTAGGGAAAATATTTATACCTCACAAATTGAGATCTAGCAAGCAAAAATCTTAGCCTTCAAAACTACTCTCTTGCTCCCAAAATCCATGCTTGAATGGCCAAGGAAAAGGGGTTAGAGGTTTGATTAGGAGTTAATAGCAAGATGTGTGGATTTTATTGGACTTTTGAGTGAATTTTTTTTCATGAAATGAGATGGTGAGATGAGGGGGGGGAGGCTGCTGCCAATCAGCCGAGCTCTGTGAATGGGGGAGGGGTGAAAGTGAATGGGAAAAAGTCAAAGCACACCCATACCTCATACACTACACCATGCTTCTTTGTTTAATTAATTAACCTTGTCATTTTATCTTCTCTTCTATGTTTTCTCTTCAATTTTTTGAATGGGAAAAAGGTGAGGGCAGCCATGGTTCGGCCATGCCATTGTGTGGGTGTGTGTGGGTTTGGGTTGGAGTTATCAAGTCAAGGAAAACCCCACTTAGCTCAATAATGCCACATGAAACATAATTCTATTTTTTTATTTCAATTTCCCGTTATCTTTTCTATACACGCAAACTAGAATCAACCAAAAATTTTCTTTGACAGAACATGTTACCGTAATTGTTTAGATGTGCCATGGTGCGCTAAACTTGTATTAACCAATTACAATTTGTAATTATTCCTAATTAAATGTATTAGTGACGGCTTAAAATAATATTAAAATAATTATTTTCGGAAAAAATTTCAGAAAATTAGGAATTTTACTAGTGGCTCAATAAACACCAAACACTAGCAATTTCATAGCTAGAATATGTATATTTAATTTTATAATAAAGATATTTATATTTTGACTTTTTACAGAAAACCCCCTTATTTACCGATTTTCCGAAATTTCACCGAAACGATTTTCAAAACGTTACAATCTTCCCCTTTAAAGAAATTCGGTCCCCGAATTTAAATTAAAACTCCCCCAAATACTAGAACATCAAAGCAAAACCATCAAGTCGTCGGGGCCCCGAAATTATAAATTCATAAAACAAATCGTAGCGCAGCGCATGCGCATGAAAAATGAGCATATAACTCAAAATCAAACTCCATCCAGCATCCCGCAATCATCGGAGTCATGGGGAAGATATCAATGTCAAGATCCAACACGAAAACCAACATGATATACATCATTAAAACATCTAGAAGCAATGCATGCCAAACTTTTTTTCAAATCGCCGTGCGATGTTCGCAACACTGCACAGTGGCGGACGTCTATTGTAAGAAAATAACAACACACACACACACACACACACACACACACACACACATATATATATATACCTTTTGTTTAAAATGTACGTTCCGCCGTTTTGGGAAACAATTTAGAAGGGTTTTCTTGTTTTAAACGTTTCGTGTCATATCAGACACGTAGGTAAATACCGAGACTATAGCTCGCTTTTTGGAATTCCCTTCGATGGCTATCAATGCATGCAAAATACATTCAGGTACTGTCCTCTGACTAGTCCTACTCGGTATGAAAACACATAGCAAATATCATAAAAACGTACTGCTCTATAAGAAATCAATCCCAAAATATGCATATGAATACTACATGTGTCTGGTGCGCACGGAAATCAAAATCCATATATGTGCCATACATGCGCACAGAGACAACATCTTAGTGCATCGGGTGTGCACACAACATTTGTCATAGGCAACGTGTGTGCCTGACAGCAAAATCAGGTGCATCTGACATGCATAAAAAATCTCGATTAGTGCAGCTGGTGTGCACCAAAATCGCATCTCAAACATGCGCGAAAATCCAAGGCACGAAAACTATCTCAAGTGCAACAACTGTACAAAAATCGTAAATACTCAGTAGGTGCAACCATGGCGCATGAAAACGATATCATGAAACTCAATCATCAAAACCAAATCATGCGAATATATCGCTCAAAATACCAAAATCAAGTATGGCGAAATAGTCCCGCTCAAGCACATCCTCCAAGAATCTCTGGCCAACTGTCGTGGTCACTCATAGCATGTCTCGTCGACGATCCTGAACTCTGGCATGCCGGTGTGTGTAACATGACTACCCCTGGGTCCAAGTCTTCTCGTAATTTATTCCAGAAAGATCCTGTCGAGGTCTCTCCCAAATCATGTCTCTGCCGAACTGTCCGGAAGTCATCGTCTTTTACTATATCTGTTTCTTGTTCCGGAACGGCTGCATACTCATTGCGACTCCTTTTGGAAGGTATATCCAAGCACAATGCCTCGGCATGCGTATCGTATCTCTGATGTCAGCGGAGTGGAACGTCATCTTATCCAGATCTTATACGTACCTCTTTACTCCACTTTTCTCTAATGTCGACTGCTTCGGACTCGTCTCGTCGTGGCTGTATGGACTGAGCTCCAACGGCTATCCTCGTATCTGGAGTCTCCCAAGAAATGCATTTCACCACCTAGCATCTGAATGAAGTCGAACCATCCGATCGATTCGTCAAAACCTCATAATCCCCCAAGAGCTCAACATCTTGGGTACAGTTTAACAGTATCGAGTACATACCACAGCATCGATGGTCCAGCCATACAAGGGCAAACCCAAGACTCACTAATGGCGCCGCGGAACTGCCGCAAACCCTAAGGTTCAAAGGCTTTCACACGGTCATTAAGTCGAGTTAGGGTTTCATTCTTCTAGAAGGTCCATAGAATTGCCTGCATGTCTTTCCGAATACTTTAAACTTGGAATAATAGGTTTCTGACATTCGATCGTCTCTGTCGACTCTCAACGTCTCCACGTGAAGTCGTCTCTAGCTGGAATCAATCTATCTGATGACCTCGCATCGGGGTAGCGAACGAACCACATGTCCTAGTCATTTATCCTCGGGTGACTAGCGACCTTCTATCATCTCTCAGTCTCACTCGTACTGCAATAACTCCAACATCTGGGGCGATATCTCGTCGTTCGCAGCAATAACCGGCTCACTCGTCTGCACGCTGAACAGTGCCTCAAACCTCATGAATAAGCAATACACCAACGGTCATCAAAATCTGGTTGGCCTCTATCATTGGCTCGATCCTCTGGTACTGATCGGCACGTCCGAGAAATCTTGTAAAGGCGATCCGCTAAACGCTCGTGGCGCGAAAACACAGTAAAAGGACACATCTCCGCAATCGTGTGTCGCCGGAATTACGCCCTGGTCAGTCCTCGTTCGTGACGAGCTCGTGCTGACCGCAACTCCAGCCGTAGCACTCCCTGCCCGTAATCGTGGCAGCAAAACAATAACTGATACCGATGAGGCTAAATCAGGAATGAATATAATACTGAAAAAAGAAATGTACATCCTAAGGCTTCTTAAGTGGAGTAGCGTATCGTAAGTATGCCGCGGAACATACCCACGGTACGTCACTCTACTTTAGTCACCTATTCCATCAACCAAGGGTCATCCTACGCTCCGAAGATAAAACCTAACGCTCTGATACCAACTTTGTCACGAACCGAAAGTACGGAACATGACCGGCACTTAGACTACGAAACTTCTCGAGGCGTACGTAATCTAAGTAAGCCGAAAACCCAGAAATCCAAACCAAGAAAAGTAGTAGAGTGAAGGAAAACCAATTTAAATCAAGTAGTTTTAATAGCATAAGCCAAATTATGCGTTTTTTAAAAACATCAAATATTTCCTGAAAATTTCGGCAGAGTCTCCTTTGTAAATACAGACCCCCAAACGGGATACAACATGAATAGTATACGAAATCAATAAAAAGGCATCCCCAAGCGGGAGCTAGCTCTTCGTCAATCGACGGTCACAACCACACAAGCAATATAATATACAACGCCAAGGGCGAGGATCAAAACTCAAAGGAAACTCAAAACAACAAGAAATCCACAGAAATACAACGCGCGACTCTAAGGTCGAAAGAGTAAACATCACTGGTCTCTATCTCAAAAATAAATACATGTTTGGTTGATGGAACTTCTAGATACAACTGACTAATAATATACAATGTATAATGATGGGTATGATACAAATAACCCACCTACTATCAAGTCACCTAAAGACGATGTGCCCGCAAAGCCATAATGGAACATGTACGGCAAAACCTGCAAGAACTGTGGCACAACGGGGGTGAGTTGCCAACTCGTGAGTAGAAAAACATATACGAACAGAAACCGCATGAACAACGCAATCCTAAGTCAACGATCATAATATATCCTCAAATATAACCAGCAGCCTATAACCATGGCTAGGGTAAATATCTAACCCGAGTGTAATCCCATGTGCCCGTGTCAGTGCTTCAGGTAGCGATATATCATATGGATGATGTATGAATGCATGAAACAGAATGCATGTACTGAATAAAACTGCTTTCATAAATCAGTGAGATTTCTGTATTTTAAAAATGAAGTACCATATATGAAATCAGCATAAAACAGTGCCCAGCATCGACACAAAACAAGTGTCCAAATACCTCGATATCTCTGTGTTACAATCTTTGTACCTCAAGTCTCAAATCTCAATGTCTCAATCACAATATCTAGGGCGCCGTCAGTCCAGACCGGACCCTACCATCCATCTCAAGACTATGACGGTATCCTCAGGATATCCGACGCGTCGGGTAAAATCACCGGTCGGTAGTGCTCCCCTGCCAGGCTCAACGTCAACAACACGATCCTCTTGCCCCGGGGTACCGCACCGGGCCCACCATGTACCCGAAACGGTTCCTCCACTCCTCGAATCGGGTCTCGAAATCCATCAGCAAACTCATGGTGGACGACTCATACATCATGGGAAAACCGCACTTTTTATTTTAAAAGAGAGAAAAGGTTTATTTATGTTTTTTTTTGCGGTTTTCCTCCAAATCCAAGAAATCTCATGAAATCCGAATCCAAGTCATCAATAGCATGTAAACAGTGAATATAGGCATGAGAATCCATGAATGCGACACAACAGTGAAAAATAACATGCATGAAGTAGCAGGCAATAACTACAATGTCTAACTAGCATATAAGGCAAGTACACTAATATCATTTCTAAACTATTAGCTAACAACCTAAGTCAACTGAAATGGTATTTTCTAAAGTGTTCGTGACATGGCAATTACCGATGAAGATGTGTGTAAGCCGGCAAGTAAGTGTACGTGGTACATACACGTCATCGGTAATGGTGCTGGTGTCCTAACAACATGATATTAATAATAGGATATGAATCATAATATAAGCATGCGATGCGGAGCGAGCAACCAAAATGAGCGGGAGCTAAGTATTAAACAATGGTGCCATTTGAAATAACACGAATCGTGGGGTTTTGAAAATAGGGCTACGGTAGTTTTAAGAAAGGATACGTCTTTTGAAATATCCGTAGATCCCTTGACCTGTCTTTTAAAAATACCCACGATCCGCTAGTTTTGAAATAGGTAAGAGTCTAATCTAATCTAACAACTACACTAAACTATACGGCTGAACTAACAAGCTGAACTACAGGTAAGGAAACCGCCTATCATCTGAGTCGATACATATACATACCTGTATATGTATAGTCGGTGATCCCGCCTCAATAATATCATATCCGATACCATATCTATAATCAGACATCCCAAGTCAAGAGTGCGGATCAATCATTAATATATAGCTCGTACGTAAATCCGTCGTACGGCATCCCAAATCTGGGTACGGGTCAATATCACATTCATCATACTATTCATCTGGTATCCTCTTTATCAAAAATCATGATCGGGGTACTGATCTACGTCTAGTACAATACTGATACCGCCTAAGTATGCATGCACGTGTGTGAAACACTACGTCAAGGACCCGCTACAACGTCATGTCGTATCTCAAATACGAACCCTGCCAAATCACCGATTTCACGGCCTCAAATCAAATCTCATCGACTCATCTCAAATCCCAAGTACTATCCTCATCATCCATGCATGTGTATATGAATGTATATATGCATAGTCCCATACCCATGCGTATATACATATATACACATCCCCATCTACGCACAAGAAAGTAATGTATGCAAGTCTGTGTGTGCGTATGTGGGTATAACAACTACTCTAGGGTTTCGCAACTAACCCAAAGGTAATCCATGAACACATAAATTATCATGAATAAACATTCTCGTATCATAAAACACCTATATAAACATATATATATGAACTATACTACGGACCGCGGGGGTGCTATACGCCATCCACCCGACTTCTCCCCGTAGATATAAATCTACTCACCTGGTCCTCGCTCGCCGGTCCCGACGTCGCCACGCGCTTGCTTGTCGTATAGAAATCCACATGGGGTACCTACATATCATAACGCACCGTATCGCATTAAAATCCGACTCATGACCAAAATGATACGCGAATCTCACATAGATCAAAACCTATGGTTGCTTTCTCAAACCAACCCAAAACCCTCGACATCGGCGTACAAACGCCGAGTGGTCGCGAAAAACTCAAACACGCCAATCGTGATTTTAAAATTAATAAATTATATATGAAATAGGTTTTAATTCATCAAAACCATAAAAGTAAACTAATCGTTTTATTTCCCAAAAATCTAGTTAGCACAAATTCCCATTTCGGTTCAAAACTTGATATTTTAACCAATCTATAGATTTTAACGATTCAAATGGCCAAAAATGCTCATTAAATAACTTAATTAAGTCATACCAATGTTAATTAGATTTTAAACTTACCTCTTAATATTAATCTCAAAAATCTAGTTTGCAAACAAAACCAATTTTAACAATTTTCAAAGTAACAATTCACAATTCATCAACTAACTAAGTTTTGCATTAACTAAGTTGCTAAACAACAATTTAAAATGTTAATTATGTCATAAAAACCTTTACTAGATTTTAATCTCATGTTTTGAATTAGTTCCTAAAAACCTAGTTTACTAGTTAACTTAATTAAAACAATTTACAAGTAACAATATGCAAATTAACAACTAGATTACATTTTGCAAAAACTCAAGATATTAGACTAAACATCATAACTAATTCAAGTGATAAAACTCTAATTTGAGCCCAATTCTCTCTCTTAACATTTCAAACTCTCAAATAAACCCATAATTAAACACCTAAAGAATTTAATTAAGAAACTAACCAATAATCAAACCCTAGGGAAAATATTTATACCTCACAAATTGAGATCTAGCAAGCAAAAATCTTAGCCTCCAAAACTACTCTCTTGCTCCCAAAATCCATGCTTGAATGGCCAAGGAAAAGGGGTTAGAGGTTTGATTAGGAGTTAATGGCAAGATGTGTGGATTTTATTGGACTTTTGAGTGAATTTTTTTGCATGAAATGAGATGGTGAGATGAAGGGGGGGCTGCTGCCAATCAGCCGAGCTCTGTGAATGGGGGAGGGGTGAAAGTGAATGGGAAAAAGTCAAAGCACACCCATACCTCATACACTACACCATGCTTCTTTGTTTAATTAATTAACCTTGTCATTTTATCTTCTCTTCTATGTTTTCTCTTCAATTTTTGGAGTGGGAAAAAGGTGAGGGCAGCCATGGTTCGGCCATGCCATTGTGTGGGTGTGTGTGGGTTTGGGTTGGAGTTATCAAGTCATGGAAAACCCCACTTAGCTCAATAATGCCACATGAAACAAAATTCTATTTTTGTATTTCAATTTCCCGTTATCTTTTCTATACACAGAAACTAGAATCAACCAAAAATTTTCTTTGACAGAACCTGTTACCGTAATTATTTAGATGTGCCATGGTGCGCTAAACTTGTATTAACCAATTCCAATTTGTAATTATTCCTAATTAAATGTATTATTGACGGCTTAAAATAATATTAAAATAATTATTTTCGGAAAAATTTTCAGAAAATTAGAAATTTTACCAGTGGCTCAATAAACACCAAACACTAGCAATTTCATAGCTAGAATATGTATATTTAATTTTATAATAAAGATATTTATATTTTGACTTTTTACAGAAAACCCCCTTATTTTACCGATTTTCCGAAATTTCACCGAAACGATTTTCAAAACGTTACACCATGGCAAGCGGGCAAGGCACCACGCTTGGAATCTTCCATACTAAACCATTTTAGGATGGTATCAATGTACTTTGATTGGGACAATCCCAATAATCTTTTGGATCTATCTCTATAGATCCTTATGCCCAAAATGCACGAGGCATCATCCAGGTCCTTCATGGAGAACCTTTGTGATAAAAATAATTTGACCGATTGTAGCATAGAAATATCATTTCCTATCAAGAGAATGTCATCTACGTACAATACAAGGAAAGTGACAGTACTCCCTACAATCTTCTTATAAATGCATGGTTCATCTATATTTTTGATAAAATCAAACTCTTTGATTGTATCATCAAAATAGATGTTCCAGCTCCGAGATGCCTGCTTTAATCCATAAATGGATTTAAGCAACCTACACGCTTTTTCGCTGCTCCCACTGTCAATGAAGCCCTCTGGCTGATCCATAAAAACGCACTCTTCTAAATCACCATTTAGAAATGCAGTTTTAACATCCATCTGCCAGATTTCATAGTCGTAGTGAGCAGAAATAGCAAGTAGGATCTGAATGGATTTAAGCATTGCTACTGGAGAGAAAGTTTCATCATAGTCCAGTCTTGGTCTTTGACGAAAACCTTTTGCTACAAGCCTTGCTTTTTAGGTCTCTACCTGTCCATCTACACCAATCTTTCTCTTAAAGATCCATTTGCACCCAACGGGTTTTATCCCAGGAGGTGAAACGTCCAAAGTCCATACTTTGTTGGTGTACATGGACTCCATTTCGGATCTCATGGCATCCATCCACTTCACAGAGTCACCACTTATGATAGCTTGCTGAAAACTAGTAGGGTCATCATCATCTATGATGCAATCTTCTCTATCACCATCAATGAGAAACCCATAGTATCTCTCCGGCGGGCGAGAAGTTCTACTAGATCTCCGGGGCGGCCGAGGTTCTTGAAGTTCTACTGCAATATCAGTTTCAACCAATTCGTCCTGAGTAATTTGTGTCTCTAGAACCTCTTCTAGTTCTACCACTTTGCCATCATTACTGTTTGTAAAGATTTCATTTTCCAAAAATGTGGCATGTTGAGAAACAAACACCTTTTGTTCCTCTTTGTGGTAGAATAGATATCCATACGAGTGTTTTGGATATCCCATAAATTTACACATGACCGATCGTGTCTCAAGTTTATCCGGATTCTGCTTTTTTACATAAGCCGGACAACCCCAAATCCTAACTCTTTTAAGAGATGGTCTCCTTCCACACCATATCTTATATGGAGTGGTAGACACGGTCTTTGATGGAACCCTGTTCAATAGATAAATTGTTGTCTCTAATGCATGTCCCCAAAAGGAAAGTGGTAACTCAGCATCACTCATCATGGACCGTACCATATCTAATAGGGTACGATTCCTCCGTTCTGACACACTGTTGTGCTGTGGTGTGTACGGAGGAGTGAGTTGAGAGAGAATCCCATTCTCTTTTAAGAAGTCTGAAAACTCGGTGCTTAAATACTCTCCACCTCGATCTGATCGAAGTTTCTTGATACTCGAGCCAGTTTGTTTATTTACTTCAAGTTTGTACTCCTTGAATTTCTCGAAAGCTTCGGATTTATGCTTCAATAAAAACACGTGTCCGAATCTTGAGAAATCATTAGTAAAAGTGATGAAGTATGAAAAACCGCCTCTAGCATGTGTAGACATTGGTCCGCATACATCACTATGTATGAGGCTTAAGAGTTCTGTAGCTTTCTCTCCGTGTCCTATAAACGGAGTTTTGGTCATTTTACCTTTGATACAAGACTGGCAATTTGCATAAGATTTATATTCAAAAGGTTTTAAATATCCATCTTTATGTAGCTTGTTTAGTCTTGTTTCATTAATATGACCAAGTCTACAATACCAAAGAAAAGATTCATTTATATCTGAAATCTTTCTTTTATTTGTATGTTGTATATTGAAAACTGTGTGTTGGTTTAGGACGTAAATTCTGTTACTTAGTGTACCATAACCAATCAACTGTTGATTCAAGTTAATGTTCATAACATTATTTTGCAATACAAAATGATATCCTTCATTGTCCAACAAAGATACGGATATTATATTACATAACATAACAGGTACAAAATAACAAGGGTTCAAAACCAAAATACATCCTGAAAGCAACCCCAGATGATACTCTCGTACGGATACAACATGTACATTGGAACCATTTCCAACCCGTAGAGTGTGGTCCCCAGTCTTCAAAACTCTACTGTTTCTCAATCTCTGCATACAATTACAGATATGAGAACCAGAACCGGTATCTAATACCCAAGATGTAGAGTTTAATGAAAAACAGTTTTCAGTTACAAACTCACCGGAAGCGGAAGCATCAACATGCTTCTTCTTCTTGAGATCTGCAAGGTACAAAGCACAATTGCGTTTCCAGTGTCCTGACTTGTGGCAGAAAAAACATTCTCCTTTTCCACTTCCCGCGGTCCCAGATTTGTCTTTCCCCTTCGCCTTTTCAACTCCTCCTCTCGGCTTGGTGGGATTCTTCTTCTTCTTTCCCTTGGCCTTGGCTTTCGGGACTGAAGAGGAAGATGGCCCATAAAGCAGAGCGGGAGTTTTCGCTATCTTCAACATGCTCTCTGCATTTCTCAATATATTGTGAAGTTCAGGCAATGATTTCTCCAAATCGTTCATATTGAAATTCACTATGAACGGAGCAAAGGCGGGAAAGAGAGACTGCAGAACAATATCTGTATATTGCTCATTATCCATAGTCCATCCCAGTTCCTCAAGTTCTTCTATAAGACCAATCATCTTCAAAACATGGTCTCTTACTGATGCACCAGGGGCCAACCGCATCTGAAACAGGTTTTGAGATGCCACGTATCGTAAAGTATGAGATTGCTCTTCATACAACTCCTTTGTATGAAGAAGGATGGATTGTACATCCATCTTCTCGTGCTGTTTCTGATGGATACTGTCCATAAAAGCAAGCGCGAGGCACGTGGCCGTGTTGCAATCAATATCCCATTTTTTTCGGATCTCCTTATCCGAAACAGATGATTCAGGTCCAGGGACGGGTGGGGCTTTGGTAGTGAGGACATATGATACTTTATCATATGTGAGTACAATGTTCAAGTTCCTCAACCATTCTTTATAATTTGGTCCAGTCAGTTTGTTTTTCTCTAAAAGAAGCTTAAGTCCCATCATCGGTATCTGCCATTAGGAGAGAGAAAAAAATACACTCAGCGAAATGCTCTTGCAAAGATCAGATTGGTTATTATCTTATCTAATCGATGTCTCCCACTGCTTTTATCAAATTTTCTTTCAAACCTAAAAAAAATTTAGCTAGGATTAATTGCATTCTACAGTTTCTCTAACCGGTCAGCCAGGCCAGTGTCGGTACTTTGAGGGAGGTTCCCCGTGCTTGCGCACGGACCTAATTAAAATAAACCTCGTTTTTCCCAGAGGTCAAACCCCGTTAACATCTTTCTACACACCTACTGGATTAGCTAATTGTAAAGTGCAAAATTCTCCCGGGAGTAACTCTTACTCACAGTGTGATCGGGATCCAAATATCATATAGATGGTATGCAATCTCATTGCAAATCTCAACTCTTGAAACTCCCGATATGGTTTTTACCCCTAGATTCTTATGACCTTGGCTATGGTCAACATATCATAAGCACTAGTCAAGTTCTACACGTCATTTCGAGATTAACTAGACCCACCCATATGACCCTTGACTATGATCAACATAATCACATGAATGTCCTAATTGATCGCATCACGTACTTTGTAGGAAGATATCACTTAGCTACCGTACACTACGCCTTGACTATAATCAACATATGTAGCACGAATACTAAGTACTCTTCTTCCCAAAATGACGGAGGGTTGCAGATGTTTTTTATGAAAACCTTTAACGCTTTGAACTTGATTTCGTTGTAGAATCTAAATTGTTTTTAGAAAAGGAGTGGCTTACGCTCTGCATCTTTTGAAACTTGCTTTTTCATAAAAAGGAGCCGAGTGAGTTTCAAATCCGATTCTATAACATCTTTATGTTTCTTTTCTTTTACATTAATCTCATTAATGTATTCCTATCATTTAAGTTCCTAAGCCATTACATAAAGAAACGAAAAACAGTATTACATATCACATATATAACAATATCACATTCGTCTCAGATATTAAGCAATCATATCACAGAATAATTAGCAGCAGAAACACATATATGAAAATATAAGATATATTAGGAACTCCGTATTTTCTACTTAGCCTAAGATAGAAAATACGGATTCCACGATCGTGATGAATAGCCAAGCCCACGTCCTTAGACCCCTACGAGAGCGGCAAGTGACCCTTCCAATTTTGGAGTTTAGGAGACCCGGTCTCGACTCCTCGAGATGGCCTCCCACTGAACTCCAGAACCCGGTCACTCGTGCTCCCCTCTTTAGGTCTATCCTAATACGGAAAAGTAAAATATACATCAATGGAGACATCATCCTCAACTCGGATGTGCCCCAATAAAAGAATAATATATACAATGAATTTTACATGAATGAAAAGATAAACTCTCGTCTCACAAAAAAAACCCGGCCATTCGATCACGACGATCCTATACATCATATCACATCAACAATTGAAAAGCATAGACGACGTTAAAATATATCAATCAACACATCAACATATCTACTGTTGTAATAGATCTCAACACTTGAACCTGCATAAAAAAATTCCTAGAGAGCATATATAGTACCTATAGATCAACGCAAGAGCGCACGGTCCAAGCCTCACCAATGGCGCCGCGGAACTGCCGCAAATACACCTATTTGACCGCGGTTCCGCGATCGTTATGTCGAGTTAGGTGATCGTTTTTCTTGGGGATCCATAGAAAACCCTGCTCTATTTTCTGAATATTTTTAATTACAAAAATTCCAACTTTTGAAAAAATTTCCAGTGAGCATGTAAAAATCTCATTTTTTATGTTCGATTGAGTTTTTAAACGTCGTCTGGTTTACCCTAAAGCTCTAGCTAGGCTCTAATACCATGTTAGTGTGTAGTAGCGCCTCTAGTAAGGTTGCATCATCCTAAAGAAGTGAACTTTTAAATTCTAGAGGGCTATTACAAACGAACTACGAATCGTAACTAGAGATTAGGGTAATAACATCATTATGTGAAGTCTAAACTAAAGGAAAAGGAAATACAAACTTTGTAACCAACTCCTTCGGTCTTTAAGACTCCTACGGTTTTGCTCGAAGCTTGGAACGAATCCGCTCAAGATCCTTCGTCGTCTACGATGATCCACCCTGAGAATTCTAGATCAAGCTCTAAGCTACACAAAATGAAGCAAACGCTCTACACTAAAAGGCTAGGGTAGTGTAGAATGGTTGTGTGGTTTGTAAACTCACTTAAAAACCCATTCTTTTTAAGTTCCTCACTCTAAACAAAACTCAAGAGAGCTTGAAGAAAGAGGAAGATGAAGATGGCAAAAGATTTTGTAAATATAATGAAAACTTATTTCCAAAAAGAAAAAGAAAAGAATATATATGAGACACTCTCAAATATAACCATAGTTAACTAAATATCTAGATATTTTGTAGATGGGTTAAAGAACAAAGAAAATCAAACCATGGTTGAAGTCAATGGTCAAAGAAGAAGTGTGTCGAAAATGAGTCATTATGCTAATTTCCTTTTTCTTTAATTCATTAACAAAAATCTAGATATTTATCAACCATGTGAGTCTAGTATTGCCATCTTCTATGTATCATCCACCATGACACATATGTATGTATGTATGTATGTATGTATGTGTGCATGCACATCATCATGTGTATGTATAAACATATATGCATACATCCAAAAGAAAAGGTTTAATTAAAAATGAGCTAAAAGTTAATATTAAATCAACACTTGATTTAATAAATCGGTCACATCAAATGCGACCCGACCAATATTGAACGTCTGATTAAAATACGGTATCATATATTCATATTTAATCGTGCTCCTGCGCATATTACATATGCACACCACAACATTTCGCCTGAGCTAGAAAAATCCTGTGTGGGACTCTAAGACTCGTTAATACGCCGGCAGTAGGTGATGATCATATCAAAACACCTATAAGCCGCAAGCGGTCAGCAAAACGTAATGGCCACCCGGGTATTGGGCGATCAGAAGAAAAATAAGCGAACCCGTCAAAACTCCCGTCGAGCCATTGGCAACACTTACCGTACAGTCCGGACTCTTCGTCTGATATGTTGCATATCAAGTCTAGGGATGGAATCGTCGAGCCCTAATAACTCAATAAGTCATGTCGATATAGTCTATGACCGGTTGAGAAACTACTGATAACACTTATCAGTACATCTCATCAGCCCTGGCCTGGGACTTCAAGTCAGAGCCAATCGCACATTGCACAACATCAACTCCCAATACCGGGAGAGACGAAACCCCTCCTATCGCTCACTGTCTCCATGTGTCTCGGGACTATACCCAAAAGCCACCTGTTTGCACGACTCAGTAGAGCCGTCGTAGGGTGGAAATCAAAGTATAGTTGGAGAACACACAAGACTCTAAGACGATCTCGGGTCTACAGACTAACCTGTACCAGTGTCACCAGAGAACTGCTATCCGACGATAGATATAATACCATATAGGAATTCTCGGTGGGTCCGTTCAGTGTACCCAGTCTCCACTGAGCACCCATATACAATCTTCGATATCACAACACCAATGGATATGGGATCATCCATCACCCATCATATGGGTCAAGAAACGTATACGCTAGTCTACTATGGAATATCAATGCCCTATCTCGATATACCTATGACTAGGAACATTTAAGGATATGCTTATAGACTACACATGCCCACTAGTATGATCTCCATCATATCCATGGAAGTCAAACAAATATCCTTATGGCTTTATCAACATGTATCAAATGAATAGTATCAAGTAAACATTTCAGATAAAGTAAAACCAGATAGCATACTATCATGTCGAGCAAGAAAGTCATATATCAAAATATACATGTATATATGTCCAAGCATCCACTATACATATAATGGCCTCTAGGGCATACATATATCCAACAATTCCTTCTTAGACCATGAAATGTCATTTTTCCCAATTCTAAGTTAAGTTCTTCTTTTTACAACGAGTAAGAACCGCGTCAAGATGAGATAGGCAGTCATCAAAAGAATCTCCGAATATCGAGCCGAGAATATCCCCATCATACGCCGCTGAAATGTAGCGGGAGCATTGTGATTGATCTGATTTATGTGTAGTAGTTTACCGCAATCAATAACGGTGTCGCGTGTAGCTAGACCGAGATGAGTATGGGTCGTCCTCAGGGAAACGTTGGATCTTTTAATCTTACTTTAGGCGTGTTGAGAAAAGGAGGAAGAATAAAGAATGGTTGTAGGTTCTAGATCTACGTCAAACACGGATGCAGAATATAGATCTAGATTAACTACGGATGTAAGTTTTATATAAAATGGGGGCTTGTAGGGTTCATTAAGATTTAGTAATCATGGATGATTAATTAAAGATTACTCCTTTTATCCTTTAATAGATTTAAAATTAGATCGACAATGATGCATGTAGATTAGGATTTCTGGAGGGAAAATGGTTCCCACTCTTAACCCTTATCTTGGCATGGATTTCCGTTCATGTCTAGCCTTTACCAAAGCAATTGTTAATCTAATCTCTAATCGTGGTCGTGACTATTAATGAATTGATAGCGCGTCCAATTAGAATGTTAACTATTCTTTTGGTAAAGTTTATAAATTTTATAGGATGTAAAAAGAGTTTAAGGATCTTCATCATCCATTGATCTACCCTAATCCTATGAACCCTAACAAGCAAAGAAATTACTCACGCATGTTAGGAAGAGAAAAGATAGAGAGGGAAATCATATTGAAAAACTACAAAGAAATAAAATAAGAAAACAACTACCTTTATTAATCAACAAGATCAATTACACTTTGCCTTAGAAACTGATTACAAAATGCTAGTTTGCTTCTCGATCTCTTCTAAGGAGGTAGATGAACTGTTGATAATCAACCAGGATTCTTGAGCCGTCGTGGACTTCGTGATCGCGTTGGTTTGATAATTTTCCAAGAGGCTCTCGGTCCTTATTTATAGTTACAAAGCCAGAACCCTAGTTTCATAATATGGAAACTAGTTGTTAGGATCCCAACCACCAAAATCCCGAGCCCTAAATCCTTAGAAGTGCGGCGGAACCGTGGCCATTGGATAGGTTTGGCCGCGGATCCGCTGCCTTTTGGTGAAATCATGGCCACTAATTTTTGTAGCTTCATATCTGTAACACTTGGTGATCTTTTGAGTATTTAGACTTTGAAAATCTTCTCTACGTTTCTGCCAGAATTAGTTTCTTCAATTTACTTGAATATCTTCGGCAAATTTGATCTTGCCAACTCGGATTTCCTTGATTTTAGTCATGATATAATTCCTGCACAATTATCTTAATAAATGATGTTAATAGAATTTATTTTTATTGAGATATTATCTTTAACCATTTGTCATGATATTTTAGTTTTAAGAGAATTGGTCAAAGGTATTTAATAAGGTAAGAATATTAAATGGGTCAAATGTTACAGGGATATTATATGCTTACTTTTTCCTTCATGATGTTAATTATAATATATAAACATATGAAAATAGTATTTTTACAGATAAACCCTCATATGTGTCATATATTATAATAAACACCTTTTTATATAGAAATAGTAGGAAAAATGTCATATTAAAAATGCAGTTTTATCAACTGAACACATTGCATAACCCAAAGGGCATGCGTCTATAAGCAAAAGTACCGAAAGGACAAGTAAATGTGGTTTTGTCTTGATCCTTTTCGGCAATAGGGAGCTGGTTATAGCCAGAGTATCCGTCCATTAAACAATAATATTCATGTCCAGCTAAGCATTCCAACATCTGGTCAATAAAAGGTAGAGGGAAGTGGTCTTTCCTCGTAGCGGCATTGAGTTTTCTATAATCAATACATACACTCCACCCAGTTTGAGCGCGTGTCTGGATTAACTCATTAGCCTCATTTGTTATGACCGTGTTGCCAGATTTCTTAGGGACTACATGAATAGGACTTACCCATTGGCTATCAGAGATTGGGTAAATGATACCACTGTCAAGGCATTTGACGATTTCTTTCTTCACCGCCTCCTTCATGAAAGGATTTAACCGTCTCTGTGGTTATCGGGTTGGCTTGGCTTCATCCATCAGATGTATATGATGTTCTACAATCAAGGGACTAATCCCTTTGATGTCAGCCATTGTCCAACCAAAAGCCTGCCTATTAGATCTCAAAACCGTCAAAAGAGCGTTCTCTTGCTCTAGGGCTAGAGAAGCTGATATGATCACCGGTAAAGACTAATTCTCACCTAAATATGCATATTTAAGATGAGAAGCTAGCATTTTGAGATCTAATGTCGGCGGAGAGACAATAGAAGGTGGTGTAAGTGAATGGCATTCGGATTCTCGAAAAAGCCCGTAGCCTGCAAAGGATACAGACTTGGAAAGTGATGAGTCAAAAGGTTCAGACTCAGGAGTGGACTCATCAAAAGCGTCCTCACTATGTGCAAGTGCAAGATCAAGCATTGATGTGCTAATATCATCGAGATCATCAAAGCAAAGTTCATCAACCTCGCAGCTTTCAGAAGCTATCTCGTGGACAGAACAAATATCAAGAATGTGAGAAGATAGTTCAGATGGCTGACTTCCAATGTTATAAATGTTCAGCTCAATTGACATCATCCCGAAGGATAGGGTCATAGAGTCGTTTCTACAATTAATGATAGCATTGGAAGTGGCAAGGAAGGGTCGACCAAGAATCACCGGAATTTGGTTCCGTAGGTTCGCTACATGTTGTGTATCAAGAACAATAAAGTCCACAGGGAATATAAATTCCCCGACTTTTATTAACACATCCTCAAGTTCATCCCTAGATTTAGTGATTGATCGGTCTGCCATTTGGAGAGTGCAATGAGCTGGTTTCAACTCTCCAATTCTTAACTGCTCATAGAAAGAGTATGGAAGCATGTTAACACTTGCGCCAAGGTCAAGTAAAGCACGGTTAATGTTTTTACCCCCAATAGAAATCGAGATTGTAGGATAGCCAGGGTCCTTACGTTTCTTTGGTAACTGTGGGGTAAAAGCAGTGCTAACATTATTCGTCATGAATACCTTTTTGGGCACTTGAGTCTTCCACTTTCTAGTGCACAAGTCCTTAAGAATTTTTGCATAACCTGGAACTTGTTGTATAGCATCTAGGAGAGGGATGTTGATGTTAACTTGTTTAAATAGTTTCATAATCTTCTCCATATGTGGACTCGGTTTATTTCCCCTTAACCTATTCGGATAAGGAGCTTTAGCAATAAGAGCTGGGTCTGACATTGGAGAAGGTCGTGTGGGTAGAACAGATCCCAGAATAGAAGTGGGGATCGTCTTTGGTGTACTAGAAGAAGTGGGCTGAGGGTTTGAGCCTTGAGGAAAATGAAGTATAGGCTCGCAAGAAGGTGGTGGGGTATACGAAGTGGGGTAAGAAGTAGAAGTGGATATGGAAGTGGAAGTGGAAGCCGGGGTGCCATTGATTATTTCATTATGATCATCAATCTGTTCACCAACTTGATTATTTAGCACTCTTCCAGATCTCAACGTTATGATGGCGTTCACATTGTAGTGTTGTGAATGTCCAGGATTCAGTAGTGGTTGAGATGGAAGTTTCACATTCTCTCTAGCACTCATTTCGGCATTTAATCGTGTAATTTGTGCTTCTATCGATTTAATACTCTCACCGTTGGAGGCGGAGTCTTTCTTTATATTATCGACAGAAGACTTTATATCAGCCAAAACTTGCATGAAATTGTTTAGAAGCAAATTCATGGTTTGTTCGAGTGAAGAAGAGTTATTGATACCGGTCAATTGCAAAGGATTATTATACCGTGCAGGAGTTTTTGCCGAATTTTGAAAGTTTTGTGATTGATAGGGGTTATGAGTCAATTGTAGTGGTTGCTGTTGTTGTGGAGGGACCCTAAGTTATTTTGGTTTGGAACCGTGTTTTGACTTTGGTGTTGGTTCCAAGCAAAATTAGGGTGATTCCTCCAACCCTGATTATAAGTGGAAGAATACGGATCGTTTTTAGGTCTTTGCTGAAAAGCAGCATTAGTGTGCTCTTGACCTTGAAACGGAGAGTTCAAAGGACATTCTTCCGTCAAATGTGATGGATCAGAACAGCATCCACAAGCAGTTTTGGGGAGTGTCATCGGATTTAGGGAGGCTAACAAAAATTTGTGTTCCATAGCTTCAAGTTTCTTTTGCATTGCTGCCATTTCAACTTTGACTGCTATGGAAACTTCAAGTTGATGGATACCACCCCAAGATGATGGTTGACTTACACTGTCCCATTGCAAAGTTTTTTCAGCGAAATCTTCTAAAAATTTCCATGTTTCACCGTCGTCTTTAGACATGAAATTGCCTTGACACATGGATTCAAGTATCTGTTTCGTTGTAGGATTAATACCCTCATATATGATTCTGCACAGATCCCATCAATGGATTCCGTGATGAGGACATTGAACTAACAGATCCTTGAAGCGTTCAAAACACTTCGAAAATTGTTCATTGGGAAGCTGGGTAAATTGATTTATTTCGGTATGGACTCGGGCAGTCTTATGATTGGGATAGAATTTCTTAAGGAAAGCTATGACTAATTCATCCCAGTTTGAGATAGAATGTGCGGCTGTGTTATAAATCCACTTCTCGGCTAAATCGCACAAAGTGAACGGGAGAAGACGTAATCTCACAGGATCCACAGAAAGCTGTGAAGTACCCATCATAGCGCATACGTTTTCAAATTTGGTAATAAAAACGTATGCGTCTTCAGACTCGAGACCGTGATATTTGGGTAAAAGATTGATGTATTGAGGTTAGATTTCTAAATTGTCCCCATTGGCTGGTGGAATGGAAAAACAAGTAGAAAGAGGACCACGTATCGGGTAACATCTCTCTTGGAGAGATATACGCGGTAGATTTTGCGCACCTGTGGACGGTGGCAGAGTGGTGTTAAAGAAATTCGATAGAGAACCGTCCATCGAAGTGGATGTGGTAGTAGGTGAAGAAAAAGATGATGTAGAATTACCGACTTCGGAGTCGATAGGAGGAACGCGGACAAGATGGGCACTAGAATCCCGTGACCAGCCAAGCATGCACTAAATGGTTTAGCACAAGTGGTAGCGTAGTGATAATTAAGGAAAAGTGAATTTGGTGTTTGTTTTGAAAAAGACGGATTTTGAAAAATCACACAAAAAATGTACAAGCAACCCTAGATCTAATGGTCACCTAGGTCAAGTCACTAGACCGCTCGTAGACTTCCAAAAGACAAATCGTAGGATAAATCCTTTACTACCTCTTTATCTCTCCTGTGGCCAGGTAAGTGGGAGGTTCTCCGCTACGTAAGTAGCGGGCCTAGTTAAGTAACCACTTACCTTAGAAACCACAAAAGAAATGCGGATAAGCAATAGATTATCCACGACCTTCTTCTATCCTAAATTGAGTGCGACGGTCCTTAGAGTCTTGTCTAGATATTTTTTAGTTAATGAGGGTGATGCGGATACTAGTTTTGTGATTTTTGGGGCTTAGGAAGGGTAATGAAATCCCTACCTAATCTGAATTTGGTCGTTGCCTCTTAATTTCCTTGTTAAAATATACACAAACAACCAATATCAAAACACGAAACAAATTTTTCTTTTAGCGGCGCTGCGAATTTTTGCAAAGAATCCTGCAGAAAATGGTTATTGGACAAGAGCAGGGAGGAGATAAGAAAGAATAGAATATACCACAGAGAGAAGGAATCCCAATTCAATAATACCTCCGCGGTTCCGCGGCGAATGCAAGCTAATGGCCACGGTTCCGCGGTCAATTGACTTGATCTCTGCACAAAAATAATTCCTGGTGCTCCTGTTTCTCCACTGGCTTTCTTGAATGCTCCAGAATATTTTTCCCTTTGCTCCAATGATTCCAGATTTCCTTACAAAATTCACAACTAATCGTTAAGCACTTGATGCGATTTTGATTTAAATATTTGATGGAATAATAAAACTTCAAATCAAATTGCAAGAACAAACAAAATAGCACGCATCCCCGGCAACGGCGCCATTTGATTGATCTAAAAAAAATTTGATTGTTTCTTCTTCGAGTTTTAAAAGAGAATAATATTGTAAAGAAGAAGTGATGTTGTATGAAATGTAAAATATATCACAATCAAAGAATTTATACCGCAATCAATAACGGTGTCGAAATAGTTTCGTTAATGAGAACGGATCGTCCACTGAGATGTGTGTACTTATTCGATCTTGCTTTAGATGAGTCGAAATGAAAATATAAAAGAAAACGATTCAAGATTAAATTGAGTTTATCATTTTCAAGAAACATCAAGAAAAATTTCAAGAATCGAGAAGATGTCCAAATCAATTTAGTTATCAAGAATACGAAGAATAGTTTGTAGGAATCGATCGAATTAGTAGCAATGATGAATACTAATAATGACAAATCTTATCTATTGATGGATTGTAGCTAGATCGATGACGATGAATGAAGATTAGGGATCTATTGAAGAAACTAGGGTTTCTCCTTCACTATCCCTTGTCTTTTCATTGATCATCATTCAAATCTAGCCTCTAGCATAGAGGATCCTCATTCATTTGATCCTTAATTTGCAACGAAATAATCAAGAACATGATCTCGCTCCAAATTAGGTCATTGACGATTCTTTTTCTTAAAGTTCACAATTCTCATAAGACTAAAGATCAGTAAAAGGATTTCATCATCATTTGATCTACCGATTCTCTCGATTCCTTTACAAGCGGAGATTTCACTCACGCATCATGAAAATAAAAGAATCAAGAACGAGAAATTTCATAATGCAAGAATGTAAAGAAAGCGAGAATTAACTATTTATCACCTTTATTAAATCTTCTTCAAATTACACCTCTCAATTTGAGGTTACAAGACTAGCTCTCGATCGCTCTTTTGAAAGGGAATTTGTCGTCGATCTTTGCGTAGCTCGATCGCCGTGAGCCGTGGATCAGATGCAGATCTCTTGCTCTTGGTGACGACCGGCGTTGCGATAAAGGATCTTTGATTGCTCGCTTGATTTTGCTCTCAATGGATCTTGATTTTGATTGGATTTGGGCTGGGTTTGGATCACAAGTTGTGTCACTCAACTTGTGTAATGAAAAATTATTGAATAACCTTTGAAATATAACCCTAGGTCTCCTTTTATAGTTCTCCCAATCTTCCACTAGAAACTAGGTTTATCTTCCACTAGAAGCTAGGTTGTTATGAAGCTTGCATGATAATCTTAGCTGTTGTAGGGAAGCTTCTGGAGAAATCTAGGAGGTTCGAAGTGTCATGAAGAAGCTAGGAGGTTACAAGGGAGCCTCGGGAAAAATGTTAACCGCCGACGAGCCAACTCGGCCGCGGATCCACGGCGGATCGGGCTGGATCGGCCGCGTTTCCACGGCCGTTTGATGAGATTGTTGGCTCATTTCTCTGGTGTTTTCTGGTGTTGGCTTTAAGGTCTTCTTCTGATGTCTGGAATCTTATTATATTTTCTTAATCTCTGCCAGATTTTATTTCTTTAACTTGCTGCGTTTTATTGACAATTTTGCGATTCCAGTTCTTTGACCTCAATAAAAAGTGTTGAGATATACAATATCATGCGTGAAGTAATAAACACACAATTTCCTTTAAAGAATGTTGAATATATATACAACACAGGGTAATTAATATTTTCCAGACAAACTGGTAATATGTGTTTTATTTATATCAACTATCCTTAGATGATTAGAATAATGAGAAAATTGATGTGTTACAGATTGCATTATTTTCGACTGAACAAGCATCGACACCCGAAATCAGAAATCCCTCGTGTCCATCACCGACACGCAAATCCTTAAATCTCTCGTGTCCATTACTGACACGTAAATGCAGATATCGTCGGCATCATCTCAACAGATGATCGCCCTTCGATATCCCTGGCCCCGGTCAGTATCCCCTGGATATCCGCCGTGCACACATCTAGCTCCGGCCAGTATCCCCTGCATATCTGTCGTGCTCATATCCATCTCCGGTATCGAGTATCTTCACTAAGCTCCCCGCCTCTAATGCGGCTATCCTGCACCTCGGTCTCGACCGTGTCCACCATGTATCCGACTGTATATCCCCCTCCCCCACTCAATCTGGATAACGTAGAAATCCGTAACCGTATAGCCCCCCACTCGGTTCGGAGTAAAACAAAACATAAAAACTACTCATGGTGGACATCAACTCATCATATCCAAAGATAAAAGGTAAAGAATAAGAATAATCTCATAGATCCTTCTGATGATATATCATATATATACATATATAACAGCGTCCCATACCACCGATATATCATCAAAATAAAACATCCTGAAAACTCATAAGAATCAAATATGAATACCCATGGTATTGTTATTCGCAATGCTTAACAGATAATAAGGTAAAGTACGTAAATAAGTCATACAAGCAAATAAACTTACCAATTCTACCGTGTCATGGCTATACTAATAATGTGTAGAGTAGCATACGCGTCTGTGCTTGTACAGCATGACAATCATTAGTATTTGTGTGAGTGTTCTATAAGTGTATAAAGCCTACTCGTATCGACATCTACATACGCATCACGTAGTATAACAGTCCTACAGTGACATGGCAGTACCAATGAGGTGTAGTGTATCATATGCGTATGTGCTCGTGCAACATAATACTCATTGGTGGTTGTGCAGTATTATATCAGAGTGTTCGTATCACGGAAACGTATAACATCGATAAATATATCGCGAACATGTGAAGTAAATCTAAGCGTAATTATTAAATGTAACTACTTGCTATTAGCTATATCATTATTTTTGAAAATGGAACGAAATGTTGGTTTCGAAATAAGGAAGCTGCCTTAGGTTAAAATAAATATTCGTTTTGGAAATTGGCATCGCATCCTTGTCATTTATCATTTAAAAGGGAAACGAATCGTTAGTTTAATAAAGAGTATAGCTCATTCAAGTATTACGTTCTAACACGAAATAAAACATGACTCCACGAGTCTAAAGGAACTTGGCCGTATTCGGTACGCTAATCTCGTCATCACAAGTACAGTATGATTCGTCATACAATATCCACATTATCACAATATCCAAATCATCTCACGTACGGCATGATCCCCCGTATAATTTCACCCAACCATGAATAAAACTGTATGCACATGAACAATAAACTAGATGCAACAGAACACTAATACCATTAACTTGAATTAACCCTAAAAACTAGCTAGATAGCATAACTATCCTAGTTATAAGGTTGCGGGGGTGCTATACACCATCCACCCGACTTCCCCCGTAGATGTAAATTTACTCACCAACTTGTCGAACTCGTCGAAATCCACAATCGTTTTTCCTCGTCTCAACGCCTTCAGTGTCTCCGCTAATACTCCTTCAAATGTAAGAACTCTATTGTCAATAACATTATCTTACTGGCAAAATGTAGCGAGAAAAATACAATGCTCGGATGCATATTGTTTGAAAATGTTAGCTCAGAAAACGGCAGTTTTGGGGCTCCCTTCGAGAAATCACCATAAATCGTAAACACAATGTTTAGAGTGAAACTAAAATTATACACATTTTTAAAGGAGTTAACTTTGATACCCCAAAATATATTTTCCAATTTATATGTATAGGACATGAAATAAAATGCAAAATAAAAACATGCTTCTGGATAATCTGCAGAAACCCTAAAACAATCTTCACTAAATTTTTTATATCTATAGATTTTGTAAATAGAATAAGAAAAATGAAAATTTTAGAGATATCTACACAAAATTATCTACAACCTAAAACTTTCAGATTCTCCAAATTTTTAATAGAAAAATTAAGAAAATTATTACAATTTGAGAGAAAAACAGTCACTCGAAATGAAATTTCCAGTTTAGAAACCCTTTCTTTAAAAATTCGTGTAAAATTTATTTTACAGTAAAACTTAACCAAATATTTTTTGCTAAATGATATGGCAATTATCTACAACTTTTTACTTTTAACCATTAGCTTATTTTCAATAGAGAGTCCTCAAAAAAATTCAAAACCCCTAACATGTCACTGATATTCACCCAGCAAGTAAAACTTACTATCACTTCAAAATTTAAAAGCAATATGATATTTATGTAGGGTTCCTAGGCACACCAATGAGGTTCTACAACTGATCAACCATGTCCAATTCAAGATTTTCTATGTGCCAAAGAACCCTAAACTAGATCGTTACTAGAGGTAAGGCGAACCTATGCAAGCAAACTACTTTGCTACAAGTGAAAGTGACTACAACCTTTGTAGATCCGGTCCTCCACTTCTCCACTTCTCTAGCTCCATGTTGACGTCCCTCCGATGCGATCATCGGAATCCCAGACTCTAGCGTCGGTTTCATCGGAGAAATGGGCGGGCTAGGTCGTCGACTTCGATTCCGAAGATGATCTACGTCGAGGCAACTCAAGATCAAGCTCCATCTTCACTTGGTCATAAAACTTGTGAAGATAACACACTCTACTACATGGCAAGTGATAGAGGATGAAGAAATAGGAAGTGGGTTCACTTTGGAATTGGATTCCTCACTTGGATTCATCACTTGATAATTTTCAAGCAAGCTTTCTTTTTCTTCATCAAGAAGAAGAAGATGAAGAAAAGAATAGCAAAAGAATTAAAATGAATAATAAAAAATCAAGTGATCTTATCATAATGCAACCATGGGTGAGGCTAACACATGTAGAGAATAAACTAGGGTTTAGGTTTAATGGTTAGGTTAAGGCAAAAGACAAAATGGCTAGACTTATCAAAGCTTCATGAAGCTTCAAGAATAAAACAAAGAAAGCCACCATATTTGTTTTTGCCAAAATGAATGAAGAAAATAAATAAAAACAAATTAAAACCTAACCATTAACCTAAAGATGGTTTAAAGCAAACATACACCCAAGTTTGCATGTATCATCAAACATGATACAATCTAGTGCACAAAAATATATCACATATACTACTTGTGCACATCAAGTGAGAAAATCCATCTTAAGTGAACAAATACTAGTTAATGTAAAGTAATATATCAAATATATAATTATACATTAAATCATTAAATCAACACTTGATTTAATGATCCGGTCATATCGCATATAACCGACTAATATCAAGTGTATCAATGTATCGAATCAACACTTGATTCGGTAACCCGGCTATATCTTATATAACCGTCCAATGATACAAATCGCGAGAATAGAATACAGTATCACATACTGGTATTATTCTCGGTCCCGCACATATCTCATATGCGCTCCAATTTCGTTTCGCTTGAGCCAGGAAACCTCTGTGTAGGACTCTAAAGACTCGTCAATACGCCGGCAGCAAGTGATGATCATATCAAACACCCACAAGCCGCAAGCGGTCTTCTAAACGTAATGGCCACCCGGGTATTGAGCGATCAGAAGATCAACGAGCAAGTCCGCTCACACTCCTGTGAATCCAACCAGTAACACTTACCGTACAGTCCGGTCTGTTCGTCTGATATGTCGCATATCTCGCCTAGGGGTGGTAAACGTCAGACCCCATTAGCTTGATAAGTCATGCCGATATAAGGTCCATAACAAGCGTGAAACTACTAATAACTCTTACCAGTAAATCAATGCAACCCTGGCCAGGGATTTCCAGTTATGGCCAGTCGAGCATAGCGCAACATCAACCCCCAATACCGGGAGAGACGAATCCCCTCCTATCGCTCATTGCCTCCATGTGAATCGAGACTGTACCCAAAAACCACCTGTTTGCACGACTCAAAAGAGCCGTGGTAGGGTGGAAATCAAAGCACAGTGGGAGACACACAAGACTCTATGACGATCTCGGGTCAACAGACTAAGCTGTACCAGTGTCACCAGAGAACTACCATCTGACGTGAGGTATAATACCATCTGGGAGTTCTCGGCGAGTCCGTTCAGTGTACCCAGTCACCACTGAGCACCCGCATACCATCTCTGATGTCAAACACCAATGGATACGGGATCATCCATCTCCCATCACATGGGTCGAGAAGATATACGCTAGTCTACTCTGGAATATCGATGCCCCGTCTCGATATTCCCACGACCAGGAACATTGAAGGATGTACTCATTGACTACCCAGGCCCCACTAGTATGAACTACATCATAGTCCTGAAAGTCGAGCACACATCCTAAGGGCTTTATCAACATGTAATAGAGAGACTGCAAGTATACATGTTAAGATAAAGAGCAACCAGATAGCGTACTATCATGTCGAGCAAGAAAGTCTTACCTATATATGTCCCAGCATCCACTACAATATACATCCTATGTACAGTAATGGCCTCTAGGGCATACATATAACTAACAATCTCCCACTTGCACTAGGGCCATCTGTAGCAGTGGTTGCAGTATCTAATAATCAACCATCCCATAAAAAGTCTCTCTCTGGGAAAAAGCCTTTGTGAGTGGATCCGCCGTGTTGTCCTCTAAGTCTACTCTCCAATCCTCGATCACCCTGGAGATCAACTATCTCCATGATCAGGTGATGCTGCCTCAGAATATGTCTGGGTCACTGACGGGACCAGGGTTCCTGGGCCAAAGCCACACTTCCATTGTCACATAATCGTAGGAACCTAGTTCATCTTATGAACCAATATACACCCAAACTGCCTCTTTGGTAGTATCTATAATAGCGATGTTACCAGCGTTTATCGTCTAGTTTGCCACGGTATCTAGCTTGGAACTATTCCAACATACCATCCTTCCACTGAGGGTAAAGACATTGCCTGTGACTGACATTCAGTCGTCCTTATCACCCTGGAACCTTTCCAGTGATTCTCCCCAGGATCGATTGATACCATCTCACTAAACCTAGTGAGAATCCTAACATCCATTTAGATCTATCTCATAGATCCAAATCCTAGGATTTAGGAGGTATCACCTTTATCCTATTTGGAGAATCCTTGTGATAAGAGGAGATTGACCGTGTGTAGTATAGGAAACTCTTTTCCTATCAAGAGTATGTTGTCCACGTACAATACGAGGATGATCACCTTACTCTCTACTACCTTTTTGTATATACAAGGTTCATCTACCATTTTGATGAAGTCAAACTCTTTAACTATCGCATCAAAACAGACGTTCCAACTCCGCGATCCTGCTTTATTCTGTAAAGCAGCTTGCACACGTTTGCGCTGCTCCCATTGTTTACGAAGCCCTCTGGCTGTGTTCTTATAGACGTTCTCTTCTAAATCATTATTATTTAGAAAAGTAGTCATGGCACCCAACCGCCAGATATCGTAGTCATGGTATATAGCCGTGGCAAGTAGGATCCGGATGGACTTAAGAATAGCCACTGGAAAAGGTTTCATCATTCTCCACGTCTGGTCGATGACGAAAAACTTTAACAAGTCTAGCTTTGAAAGTCTCAACTTTTCCATCTTCACCAAGTAATCTTTTCAAGATATACTTGCTCCTGATGGGGATTTAACCCTTCAGATATAGCAACCAAAGTCCATACTTTGTTGGTGTATATGGATTCCATCTCAGATCGCTAAGCATCCAGCCATTCTTACAGAGTCCCCACTCTTGATGGCCAGCTCGAAACTAGTTAGGTCATCATCTCATGATGCAATCCTCGCTCCCACTGTCACCGAGAAGCCGAAGTATCTCTCAGGCGGATGAGGAACCCGACCAGATCGGCGGAGAGGCTGAGGTTCGTTGGGGACTATTGAATCCTTTGGTTCTGTCAAATCATCAGCTGTAGTTTGTATAACTGTAATTCCTTCCAGTTCTACAGAACTGACCTTGCCTCGATCTTGTCCGGATTTGGATTTTGACATTGGCCGGACAATCCCAAATCTTAACTTACTTAAGAGATAGGTTCTTCACATACCATATCTTATATGGAGTGGTAGGCACTGATTTGATTCGAATCCAATTCAATAGGTATGCAACTTCTCAAGTGCACAACCCCAAAAGGAAATAGGTAACTCAGTAGTACTCATCATAGAGCACACCATATTTAATATGGTGCGATTGCTCCGCCCCGACACACCGTTGTGCTGTGGTGTATTTAGAGGAGTAACACCGAGAGAGAATCTCATTCTCCTTTAGAATAGTCTAAGAATTCCATGCACAAGTATTCTCCTCCCTGATCTTATCATAGGACATAATACTTATACCCAGTTTTTGGTTCTCTACTTCTAACTTATATTCTGTGAATATCTCAAAAACTTCGGACTTATGTTTCAACATGAACATATGGCTGAATCTTGAGAGATCATCAGAGAATGTAATGAAGTACAAAGAACCGGTCCTGGCATGTGTAGACAGAGGACCTTGCATACATCACTATGTATCAGTCCCAAGAGTTCACTAACTCTTTCTCTGTTTCCAATAAACAGAGCTATGGTCATCTAATCTTTGTGACATGACTGGCAAGTTTCACAAGATGTAAATTCAAACTAATTTAAATATGCATCTAAAATGTAACTTCAGCCAGTCGGGTCGCATTGATATGACCTAGTCTACAATGCCTCAAGAAGGAATCGTTCATTTCTGAACTCTTCCTTTTGTGTGTGTTCTGTATACTAGGAACTGTAGTTTGATTTAGAACGTCAATGCTTTTAGATAACGTGCCTGATCCGATCAACTTTTGATATAGGAAATGTTCAAAACAATATCCAACAATACAAAATTATATCCTTCTTTACTAATAAAGAGACTGATATGATTTTGTATATCAGGTTCGGTATCTAATAACATTCGTTCAGAATCAATGTACTGGTAATACAGGGTGACAGTGACCAACAGACTTGGCTGCAACACTTGCCCCGTTTTCTGTCTCATGAAACTTATCACCCGTTCTCAGTTCTCTACCTTTCTATGGCCCATGTGACGGATTACATTTGCGGGATCCTGATTCGGTATTAAATACCCAGGACGTAGAGGATACTGAGAAACAGTTCTTTACAATGAACACACCCGAAGGAGATGCATCATATGCACTTTCTTCGTTTGGGCGGCATAGGATTTCTTGGTATTCCCCTAATTCCTGCTCTGTCTTATAACAATTATAAGTTGGAGCGGTACCAACGTTCCCCAGCTCAGTATAACAAGCGGGTTCGGTCAATACATCCATATTATTATCTTGATTAAGGCGTGATATGGTCGCTACCTGGAGAGAGAGAGAGAAGAAAACACTCTGCGTGCGCTCTTGCAAGATTAGATTGGTTATTTATTTTATCTAATCAGGATGGCTCCCACTGTTTTTATCAAATCTTCATTCAAACCTTAAAAGGAAAGACTAGCCGGGATTAATTACACTCTACAAGTTCGCCAATCTTTCAGCCAGGCCAGTGTCGGTACTTTGAGGGAGGTTCCCCGTGCTTTCGCACGGACCTAATTAAAGTAAACCTCGTTTTCCCAAAGGCGTAACCCCGTTGACAACCTTTCTAGACACCTACTTGATCGGCTAATTGTAAAGTGCAAAACTCTCCCAGGAGTAACAATTACTCGCAGTGGGTATCGGGATCCAACTATCATATAGAAGGTATGCAATCTCATTGCAAATTTCAACACTTGAAACTCCCGATAAAGGTTTTTACCCCTAGCACTTATGACCTTAACTATGGTCAACAAATCATAAGTACTAGTCAAGTTCTACCCGTCATTTCGTGATTAATTAGACCCACCCACATGACCCTTAACTAAGGTCAACAAAGTCACGCGGCTGTCCTAACTAATCGCATCATATGCGGTGTAGGAAGACATCACTTAGCTACCGTACACTGTGCCTTGACTATGGTCAGCAAACACAACACGAATACTAAGTACTCTACTTCCTAAAATGACGGAGGGTTGCGAATGGTTTTTATGAAAACCTTTAACTCTTTGAACTTGATCTCGTTGCGGAATCAAATGGTTTTTAAATGGAGTGTTTTTTAGGCTTTTCTAGTTTTGCTAAAGGGGTCACTCCTAGTGAAGGGATCGTCGGCCCTTTCCTCATCGAATAAGGTGCAGGATATATCATATATACCGCTATGCAAAGCAAAAACTATAGATGCAATCAAAAGACAAACCGAGGGTTGTAGCATCTGCCAGTTATTGCTAAAGGAGTCACTCCCGGTGAAGGGATCTCGGTCCTTTCCTTATCGAATAAGGTGCAGGATGTTCTACAAGGAACACCGCGATGCAAAGCAAGAACTGTAGCTACCTGTTTTATTTTTTAAAATTCGATTCCACAACATCTTTTAGGTTTATTTTCTTTCATTAATCACATTAATGAATATCCCATCATTTAAGTCCACCTAAACATCACAGATAAATATAACGTACGCTTATGCCATCCGCATTCGCCTCGATGTCCCGTCTGCACCGTTAGGTTAGGTAACTAACGCCAGAGCGAGGCAGGGCTAGCGCGGGTGTAAAACATAAGCAACGTCTATATAATATATCATATATACTATATACTTTATCTATCTGAACATATCACATGATCACATCACAGATAACGCAGTAGAAAATATCATATGAAATATTGGATATACTAGGACGTCCGTGTTTTTAATACGAGCTAGTATAAAACACGAATTCCACGGTCGCGATGAATAGCCAATCCCACACCCCTAGACCCCTACGAGAGCGGCAAGCAACCCTACCAATTCTAGGGTTAGGAGACCCGGACTCGACTCCTCGAGATGGTCTCCCACTGGACCCTAGAACCCGGTTACTTGTGCTCCGCTCCTTGGGTCTATCCTAATGCGGAAAAGTAAATAATATACAAATGGTGACATCATCCGCAACCTGGAAGTGCTCCAATAAAAGAATATTACATACAAGTTTTTTTACATGAATGAAAATGAAAAACACCCATCTCACATAAAAAAAACCCGGCTATTCAAACACGACGATCCAATATAACATATCCAGCAACACATAACATCACATGTCATCAACGTAAGTAAATATGCCCATCCTAATTGTCGTTGACATATAGCAACGAAACCGGCGATATCACATATTACACTTACGGTCGCAGAAAAGAAAGTGTAAAACTACAACAGTTGGAATCCGCAACCTATTTAGACATCGCATGCCTAACCAAATGAATTACTTAAACATCGCATGCCTAACAATTATAAACTCCGCATTTTAGTCTCAATATCGAAAACACTTTTCAATATAAAGTCGGGCAATTCAATAAGATTCCCAGCATCCAGAACGAATGCTCGTCGCAAACTTTAGTAGACGGTCGCACCCACGATACCGTCGACGAAGTGCACTAAGGCGGAACACTGCTGCCACGAGCACCCGAATGGATGCTTTCGGCAACGGGGTTCTCCTACAGTCACTTGGTCGGGGTTATGGGGTGTGGCTATTTATTAAGTTTACCGGCGAGTATCCGTGTACGCTACGTGATTGCGACGGACTTTTGATCACATCAAAATCCCGTGGCAACCGATCAAGTAAGACTAAAGTGCTAGATTTATAACATCCAAATCAGTTATTTCATAACTACTTGTGAATTCCAAATATTGTATCACATTCCAGATAAATAGAAAATGTTAAACTTTTCGATAGAACAGTCAAACACCCAAGTTTTCCCGAAACAGCTCAACACATGAAATAAGTTTAATAACATTCACTTCATGCCACAGTACCAACGGTCCAGCCGTAGAAGGGTCAACCCAACGCCTCACATGTGGCACGCCGTACTGCCCCAAACCCTAAGATTCAAAGGGCAGTTCAAGACGGCCACATAATCGAGTTAAGGTTTGTTGTCTTCTAGAGGGTCCATCACGTTACTTGCACTACTTAGAACGTTCTTAAACCACGGAAAAATCCAACACTTGGAAATTTTCCGGCAGGGGAAAAATTGGGTATTTATATCCGGTCGAACTTTTCAACGGTTTCTAAAATATCCGGAAAAACATAAACGAAGTTAAATTATCCTATCGAATCAACGAGTCCCCAATAAAACCCTAGAAAACTCAAAACTTGAGTGGAATTAAAAAATTCCCAGACAAAATTAACAAGAAAGGACCTAAGAATAATTACATGAAATACCAGGGACTAAGTCACAATTTTGGCCGCGGAACCGCCGCCAAACCCTTGGTTTGGCCGCGGTTCCGCGGTCAACTTTTTGAGTTAGGGGTCCGTACTTCACAGTAATTCTTAGATTTTCCTGCTTAATTTTCTGAGCGTTTTTAATTCACAAAAATCCACAGTTTGAAAAAATGTACAGAGAAGGGTTTTGATCGGGGTTTCGTGGTTCGATCGGATCTTTAACATCATCTACACTTTGCTTAAAGCCCTAGCTAGGCTCTGATACCACTGTAGGTCAGGCAGCCACCCCATCCAATGGGGTCGCCGTGGCACCAACGGGTCCCTCAGCCGCTACTTTTTACGCATGCCCCCTCGTGAGGACTACAACCCGCCGGAACACCTTCCGGTCTCGGGACACCCTGGGGGTAAGAGCCTATGCTTCGCCACACTGTCACACAGTGAGAACCCCCCATAGGTCGACATCCAATGCTTAGTAGCTCTGATACCACTGTAGGGTTCCTAGGCACACCCATGAGGTTCTACAACTGATCAACCATGTCCAATTCAAGATTTTCTATGTGCCAAAGAACCCTAAACTAGATCGTTACTAGAGGTAAGGCGAAACTATGCAAGCAAACTACTTTGCTACAAGTGAAAGTGACTACAACCTTTGTAGATCCGGTCCTCCACTCTCTAGCTCCATGTTGACGTCCCACCGCTGTGATCATCGGAATCCCGGACTCTAGCGTCGTTTTCATCGGAGAAATGGGCGGGCTAGGTCGTCGACTTCGATGCCGAAGATGATCTACGTCGAGGCAACTCCAGATCAAGCTCCATCTTCACTTGGTCATAAAACTTGTGAAGATAACACACTCTAATACATGGCAAGTGATAGAGGATGAAGAAATAGGAAGTTGGTTCACTTTGGAATTGGATTTCTAACTTGGATTCATCACTTGATAATTTTCAAGCAAGCTTTCTTTTTCTTCATCAAGAAGAAGAAGATGAAGAAAAGAATAGCAAAAGAATTAAAATGAATAATAATAAATCAAGTGATCTAATCATAATGCAACCATGGGTGAGGCTAACACATGTAGAGAATAAACTAGGGTTTAGGTTTAATGGTTAGGTTAAGGCAAAAGACAAAATGACTAGACTTATCAAAGCTTCATGAAGCTTCAAGAATAAAACAAAGAAAGCCACCATATTTGTTTTTACCAAAATGAATGAAGAAAATAAATAAAAACAAATTAAAACCTAACCATTAACCTAAAGATGGTTTAAAGCAAACATACACCCAAGTTTGCATGTATCATCAAACATGATACAATCTAGTGCACAAAAATATATCACATATACTACTTGTGCACATCAAGTGAGAAAATCAATCTTAAGTGAACAAATACTAGTTAATGTAAAGTAATATATCAAATATATAATTATACATTAAATCATTAAATCAACACTTGATTTAATGATCCGGTCATATCGCATATAACCAACTAATATCAAGTGTATCAATGTATCGAATCAACACTTGATTCGGTAACCCGGCTATATCTTATATAACCGTCCAATGATACAAATCGCGAGAATAGAATACAGTATCACATACTGGTATTATTCTCGGTCCCGCACATATCTCATATGCGCTCCTATTTCGTTTCGCTTGAGCCAGGAAACCTCTGTGTAGGACTCTAAAGACTCGTCAATACGCCGGCAGCAGGTGATGATCATATCAAACACCCACAAGCCGCAAGCGGTCTGCTAAACGTAACGGCCACCCGGGTATTGAGCGATCAGAAGATCAACGAGCAAGCCCGCTCACACTCCTGTGAATCCAACCAGTAACACTTACCGTACAGTCCGGTCTATTCGTCTGATATGTCGCATATCTCGCCTAGGGGTGGTAAACGTCAGACCCCAGTAGCTTGATAAGTCATGCCTATATAAGGTCCATAACAAGCGTGAAACTACTGATAACTCTTACCAGTAAATCACTGCAACCCTGGCCAGGTATTTTCAGTTATGGCCAGTCGAGCATAGCGCAACATCAACCCCCAATACCGGGAGAGACGAATCCCCTCCTATCGCTCATTGCCTCCATGTGAATCGGGACTGTACCCAAAAACCACCTGTTTGCACGACTCAATAGAGCCATGGTAGGGTGGAAATCAAAGCACAGTGGGAGACACACAAGACTCTATAACGATCTCGGGTCAACAGACTAAGTTGTACCAGTGTCACCAGAGAACTGCCATCTGACGTGAGGTATAATACCATTTGGGAGTTCTCGGCGAGTCCGTTCAGTGTACCCAGTCACCACTGAGCACCCGCATACCATCTTTGATGTCAAACACCAATGGATATGGGATCATCCATCGCCCATCACATGGGTCGAGAAGATATACGCTAGTCTACTCTGGAATATCGATGCCCCGTCTCGATATTCCCACGACCAGGAACATTGAAGGATGTACTCATTGACTACCCAGGCCCCACTAGTATGAACTACATCATAGTCCTGGAAGTCGAGCACACATCCTAAGGGCTTTATCAACATGTAATAGAGAGACTGCAAGTATACATGTTAAGATAAAGAGCAACCAGATAGCGTACTATCATGTCGAGCAAGAAAGTCTTACCTATATATGTCCCAGCATCCACTACAATATACATCCTATGTACAGTAATGGCCTCTAGGGCATACATATAACTAACAATTTACCTATATGCAATGAGAAAAAAGAAATTCCAATCTCATAATGTGTAGGCTTTGAATCATCATGAATTGGTGTTGGCCTTAGCTTGATGATATGCTCAAATTTGATGAAGGGGCCATGGTTTTTCTCTTTGGATGTGATGAACACTTAAGAATGTTTTTGTTTGGAGCTTGAAGAAATCTATGGTTCAGTTTGGGAAGCTAAAGGAATTCCTATGTGTTGTGTTTCATGTAGTGAAAACATGAGGTAGAGGGTTGCAAGGTGGTGGTGTCAATTGAGAAGGAGGAGGTGTCATGGTGGAAGGAGGAGGTGTAAAGTTGGAAGAAGTGAGGTGTCATGGTGGAAGGAGGAGGTGTAAAGTTGGAAGAAGGAGGTGGATGATTGTGAGGTGGTGGTGTAAGTATTTGAAACATGAGGTGGAGGGAAGTGAGCATGGGTGAGGGTGTTCTTAAGGTGAGGGCTAACCTAGCTAACATAAACCCATCCTCATTTTAAATAAAAAGAAACAAAAGAAAACCCTTTTTCTTTAATTAAAACCCTCCATGTAAAAATCTAAATCCATGTTTAAAAAGAATGAAATACTTATCCTAATACTTATATATCATTATCTTAATATAAAATACAATGTCATGTTAAAATAATTAAAAATATCATTTTTATGATATCATACACTTTTCTTCATAATTACCAAAATAATTACATTTTTACGGATATAATTCCGATACCCAATTTCATAAGCGATATCATTTTTGTAAACTTATTATATTCATATTTAAAATTATATATTAAAATTTATAATTTTCCAAAATGTTACAATATTCCCCCATAAAGAAATTCGGTCCCCGAATTTAAGTTAAATCCCATCTTAAAACATTTTTCTCAATCCAACAACTCAATTCAAAACAATTTTCCAGGGTCCAAAATTTTAAAACATATAGTCCGCTCAATTTAACGGAACTCCGAAGTCCCACACGAGCTAAGAAATAACATAACGCAACAGTGTGCGTGAAAACTCAAAAAGATATAAAACTCTCATAACTATAACTCTAGCGGTTGCTATGAGATTTGCGCTAGTTATGATTCAAAATTCCAAATACGAAAACCGTTGTGTATACCAAGTACACAATCAATGCCATAGTTGTAGTGTAATATCAGTAGCACATGACCAAGAAAAAATATATAAATCAAATTTATAAGATATTCTCTCAAGTGAAAAGCACGTAAACAAAACAACCCTGACGGGTTTTGCACAAAAATCTAAACCACATGCAACGGGTGTGCATGAAAACAAAAATTGCACTAAGTGCAACAGGGAGCACGAAACAATATCCACTGCATCAACTGTGCATGGAGCAAATATCAAGTGCATCTAGAATGCACAAGATCAATATCCAGTGCATCGGGGTGCACAAAACAAGTCTCAAGTGCACCGGGCGCACACAAAAAATCTCAAGTGCATCGGGGTACACAAAACATCAAAACGTGCAACTGATGTGCACAGAAAATATCAGTCTAGTGTATCTGGTGTACACAACACTCCAATCGAGTGCAGTCATCTCGCACGAAAATCTCAAACAAGTGCACCTGGTGTGCACAAAACATAATTCAAAGTGCAATCACCGTGCACGGAAATCTCATCAAGTGCACCTGATGTGCACAAAACATTGTGTGACCCTCAAATCCTCAAAATACATATGTCAAAATAACGGACGTTGAGTTTTCCTTTCTTAAATGTTGAAAACGAAATATTCGAATCATAAAAATGCAAATCGTAAACAAATGACATCGAAGTGTATCTGCTTCAATGTCGAAAGGTGCCAACACACCCAGAACTGGCATAGCAAGGATTATCACTTGCCTTCTGCCACAGTCTAGCGTTCTCTGTCTATGAATTCTAGTTCTTCCTGCGGATCACTAACGCCACGGGCCCTTTATACAATCGTCCGGTGAGGAACAACGACGCAATCAGTCCTACTGCTGATACCTCCCACAACATCTTCTTGACAATTAGTCAAGTCTCTCTCAACGCAACATGTGGACGACAGCAATCTCTAACCTCTACGCGTGCGCCAAACAACTGATCCTGGGTCCAATCTTACTTATTATAAACTCCTGGAAAAGAATCCAGCAGGTCTCCTGCTGATATCAATTATTCAGCCTGCCCGGAACCAGCATTCATTACTGAATCCACTTTCTCTTCGTAACAACTTCCATCTCTTCAAGATTTTCCTCTGAAAGTGTAGTTGTACGCTCCTCTGCATTCGCATCGAATCTTCAATATCGACGGTGAAGAACAGCTGCCCACTGAGACTTCACACCAATCGCATGTTCCATTACTCTCCCATATCCATCAATTAAGGAGTATATCACGATAGTCACGCGAATTTCAAGTCATACTCGGTTATGACCAAGCTCGGAGTCTTACACGACAACTCACAAATACGAATCCGGCATCTCTGACACCCGAAACTATGCGTGTAGGGTTTCCCTTAGCACCTTGCCTAGGGTTTGGAAGCATCACACATGCCACTTTAGAAAATTTAGGGGTGCTAAGCAAACTAACGTAGGAATCGAACTAGAAAGTTAGGGTAACAACCTGTAGTATCACATACTAACTAATGTCTAACACTAAGTAGGGAGAAATACAACCTTTGTAGACCTCCTTTAGTAACTCCTTGGATCTCTTAGAGTTTGAAATGGCTTGCTTGAATCTTTCCATGTCCACGACGATCCACCCGGAGTCCCTTTGCTCAAGGTCCTAGCTTCACTTGATCTATGAAGAAGTGGAGCAAACAATCTATACTAATGGGCTAGACTAGTGTAGAATGATGATGTGGTTTGTGTTCTCACTTAAAAACCGTTTCCTTTTCTTTTCTTCACTCAATGGAAAACTCAAGAGAGCATGAGAGAGGAAGAAGATGAAGATGGCTAGCTTGAGCTTGTGATAATGATAATATCTCATAATAATATGAGAAAAGAAAATATATGTATATGAGTCACACTCACAATCACAACAAACCATGGTTAATAAATATCTAGATATTTTCATTTGTGAGTTAAAGAACAAGGAAATTAAACTATGGTCAAAACTTAGGTCAAGTAAAGAATAGTGATGAAGAAAATTCGACCATGATTTAATCATTACTTTTTCTTAATAATGAAAATATATATACATATATATCTACCATGTGAGTCTTTCATTGCCATCTTCTTTGTATCAACAACCATGACACACATGTATGCATATATGTGTGCATTCACATCAACATGTGTATATGCATACATGCACACATCCAAATAGAAAAGGTTTAAATAAATGAGATAAAAGTCAATATTAAATCAACTCCAAATTTAATAAA
Organism: Agapanthus africanus; assembly: GCA_030015575.1. Lineage (NCBI taxonomy): Eukaryota > Viridiplantae > Streptophyta > Magnoliopsida > Asparagales > Amaryllidaceae > Agapanthus > Agapanthus africanus. Next base: position 218,811,346 of record JASDDO010000006.1, read on the forward strand.
CCGGTCATATATCATACTACCTGACCAATAGAAAACACCCGATTAAAACACGGTATCATATACACGTATTTAATCGAGCTCCCATGCATATCTCATATGCACACCACATCGTTTCGCCTGAGCTAGGAAACTCCTATGTGGGACTCTAAGACTCGTCAATACGCCGGCAGTAGGTGATGATCACATTAATCACCCACAAGCCGCAAGCGGTCAGCTAAACGTAACGGCAACCCGGGTATTGAGCAATCAGAAGAAAAACAAGCGAACCTGTCAAAACTCCCGTCGAGCCAACTGGCAACACTTACCGAATAGTCCGGTCTCTTCGTCAGATATGCTGCATATCGAGTTTAGGGATGGTATCGTCGACCCCAATAACTCTATAAGTCATGTCGGTGTATGTCTCATAACAGATCGAGAAACTACTGATAACACTTATCAGTAAATCTCAGCAGCCCTGGCCAGGAACTTCCTGTTATAGCCAATAGAGCATAGGGCTATATCAACCCCAAATACCGGGAGATACGAAACCCCTCCTATCGCTCATTGCCTCCATGTGCCTCGGGACTGTACCCAAAATCCACTTGTTTGCACGACTCAGTAGAGCCGTGGTAGGGTGGAGATCAAAGTACAGTGGGAGGACACACAAGGCTCTATGACGATCTCGGGTCTATAGACTAACTTGTACCAGTGTCACCTGAGAATTGCTATCCGACGATAGATATAATAAAACATAGGAGTTCTCGGCGAGTCCGTTCAGTGTACCCAGTCTCCACTGAGCACCCGTATACAATCTTTGGTGTCAGCACACCAGATGGATATGGGATCATCCATCGCCCATCATATGGGATAAGAATGGTATATGCTAGTCTACTCTGGAATATCGATGCCTGTCTCGATACACCTACGACTAGGAACATTTCAAGGATATGCTTATAAACTATACATGTCCTTTTAGTATGATCCACATCATAATCCCAGTAGTCAAGTAAATATCCTAAGGGCTTTATCAACATATACCAAATGAGTAATATGCAAGATCAAATGAACATGTCAAGATAAAGTACAACCAGATAGCATACTATCATGTCGCGCAAGAATGTCCCCTGAATATATATATACACATATCGATGCATCCACTATCATATAATGGCCTCTAGGGCATACATATATCCAAAAACGCGAACTCGTCCCAATTCGTTGGACAATACAATTTCTCTCGAACAACTTACATCAGGTCTGAGTAGAACCTACCAAGGAAACTAATTAACTTCACCAAATCTCGCATCGGAGCGCTACAACGGATTAAAATATCCTAGCCATCACCTATCTGAATGACTACGAACCTTCTGGTCTATTTATACTCGTAAATATCGGCGACTTTTAACTTCATGAACTCTGGAAGCAACACCTCGATAACCTCAGCAATGATTGGTACTACTTGTCTGAACAGTAGGCAACACCACGATCTTAGGAGTAGTGTAAACATCAAGCCTCCAAGTCCGGCTGGTCTCCAGCAATTACCCGACCACCTGGTGAGGATCCCGAAGAACTCGCTTCCGATCATCTAAAGATAAACAACATGTCCCTTTGCCACCGGAATGTCACCCTGGTCAGTCCTCATCCTAGATAAGTCTTCTCTGACCGTGTCTCTAACCGCAGCCCTCTCGGCTCACGTGGACATGGCGACCAGAACAATCAATATGTATCGATGAGGATTGATTAACGGAACGAATAGAAGAAACGATCTCAAATTATATATCCTAAGGTAACTTAGGCGGAGTATCATATCGTAAATATGCCGCGGAACATACGTACGGTACGTTACTCTACTTAGTACCTAATCCATCAACCAAGGTCATCCTATATAACGAAATTTCGGGTATAAGACCCCAAAGTCAACTCTAAGTCAAGGTAAAGCCTAGGTAAAAAAAAGTGTATTCCTAGACTCCATATAGTCAACCTAGACTCGAACAAAGGTTAAACCAAACGCTCTGATACCAACTTTGTCATGACCCGAATGTGGCACGTGACCGGCACTTAAATCACGTAACATCTAAAGACGTCGACGCAGTCCACGTAAGCCGAAACCCGGAATCTAAACCCTTTTTGAATATATTGGAGGTGAGGTTTAAAATAGTCATAAGATGGGATCAGTTTAAAATAAACATTTAAGTTTAACTAAGTATCTTTGAAAAACATCTATGACGTTTTAAAATTCGACAGCACCTCCTTTGTAAATTTTGAATAAAACACGATACAAACATAACAATAAAAATAGCATCCCGATGGGAGCTAGCTTCCACGTCCAAACGGCGGAGCAACCAAGCAAACAATATACGATGCACAATGGCGAAGAAAAGAAAAGCGAAACAAAATCAACAATATAAAAAGGTCGACTCCAATGAGTACGAAGCCCACAACACACAATTCAAAGTCTAGCTTGTAAGTCCACAATATACCAGTTCTAAGTCGATGGAGTTTTGCTAGATACAAGATGTCACGACCCGAAATAGCACGTGACTGTCACTTGAATCATGTGAAGTCTATAAGACCCCACCAAATTCAAGTAAGCCAAAAGCCCAGAAATCTAAACCATTTTAAATAAGAAGTGAAGGAAAACTTATTTAAAGAAAGTGTTTTAAATAAAATAAATGGCATTAAACATTTAAAAGCAACATCATATTTTTCAAAAAAATTCGGCAGAGTCTCCTTTGTAAATACTGGCCCCAAACAGGTACAAACATGAATAATATACATAATGAATAAAGGCATCCCCAAGCGGGAGCTAGCTCTTCGCCAATTGGCGGACACAACCACGCAAGCAATATAATATACAACGACGAAGGGCGAGAATCAAAACTCAGAAGAAAACCAATATCCTCCAGAAAACCATAATAATACAAGCGCGAGTCTAAGGTCGAAAGAATATACACTGGTTTTCTAGGTCTATAAAATAATATAGGTCTGGTTGATGGAGTTAAACAGAATATGAATAAACTACAATGGTGGTCACGATGCGGGTGAACCCACCAACCAAAGCAATCACCCGGAAAGGAGCACTGTGCTTGCAAGCCGCAACGAAACCTGTACGGCAAAACCTGCAAAAAACTGTGGCACAACGGGGGTGAGTTTCCAACTCGTGAGTAGAAGACATCACCGAGCAGAAATCGTATGTATGACTCTATCCTAGGTCATACCATAATATACTTATAATATATATATATATATATATATATATATATAACCTGAAGCATCTAATATTGGCAAGGTAATCATCTATCATACGTATAATACCAAGTGCTCGTGTCAGTGCCTCAGGTAGTAACATGCCACATATATGATTTATGAATGCATTAAGAATGAAACAAAATGCATCTTGAATGAGAAAACTATTTTCATATCTCAGTGAGATTTGTGTATAAAAAACCGAAGTATCATCAATGAAATTGACAGAGAATCCGTGTCCAGCATCGACACAAAACATATATCTGAATATCTCAATGTCTCAATATCTCAATATCTCGGGCTCCGGCAATCCGGACTGGCCAATATAATTAAATCTCAATATCTCGGGCTTCGGCAATCTGGACTGGCCCCTATATCATCAAATCTCAAGACTACGTCGGTATCCTCTGGATATCCGCCGCGTCACAATAACCGGTCGGTAGTGCTCCCCTGCCGGGCTCAATGCCATCATCTGCGACCATCTTGCCCCGGGATACCGCACCGGGTCCTCCATGCACCCGCAGACGGTTCCTCCTCCTCCTCGAATCGGGTATTTGATACCGCTCAAGAGCCGAGAAAACTCATGGTGGACACCTCTCAAATCATATCACGAGAAAACCGCAATTTCTATCTTTAAAATGATAATGAGTTTATAAAATCCTTGCGGTTTCTCCAAATCCAGAAATCTCATGGAAATCCAAAATCCATATCTCAAAAGTAAATAAACAGTGAATTACCGGCATAAAGCTCCATAATATTGCATGACAATGAATATATACATGCATGGGTATCTATGTAAAGAATGCAATATCTAAACTAGCAAAGAAATGATATATCGGAACTATCAGCTAACAAGCGATATCAATAAAGTAATATTCTCTAAAGTGTACATGACATGGAAATTACCGATGATGATGTGTATTAGCCGGCAATCAAGTGTTCATGGACATACGCATCATCGGTAATAGTGCTGGTGTCCTGACAACATAGGTTCATAATAGCAAAAGAAACTACGTGTGTAAGCATGCAATGCGATAAGAACAACATGAATATACGGAAAAAGATGCAATAACCGCAACATATAAGAATATACATATATATAAACGAGTCATAAAGTTTTGGAATTTGAAACAGCACGAATCGTGGTTTTTTAGAAAATAAAGGCTACGATGTCTTTAAGAAAAGGTAGGTCCTTTGAAATATCCGTAGTATCCCTCGGCCAGTCTTTTAAAAACCGACGATTCGTTAGTTTTGAAGATAAGTATGACTCGAGCCCCGTCTAACATCTACCTGATAACTACAGGATTAAACTAAGTGACTAATCGAAAGGGGTAAAGAAATCCACCTAAGTCCAAGTCGATATATATATCTAGTAGTCGGTGATCCCGCCTCAATAGCGTCATGTACAATAAAACATACAATACGACATCCTCGAGTCAAGAGTGCGTATCAATCATCATATTTAAACTTCGTATGGTAAAATCCATCGTACGGCATCCCAAAATCGAGGTACAGGTCTACTATCACATTTATCTCATTATCTAACTGGTATCATTATCATCATATCATGAACTAGGGGTACTGATCTAACGTCTAGTACATTTCGATACCATCAACATATATATATCCGCGTGTGTATGAAAATACATCGCCCAACGATCCGCTATAATATCCTGTCGTTTCTCATCACATGACCCAAATCACACCACCGATCTCACGGCATCATGCGCAATCACATCGACTCCTCTCCAAGTATCATATACTATCCTCATCATATGTGTATACGTATATATACACACACACACACACAGATACATACATACACACACACATACATATATGTGTATATATATATATACATATCCCTATATTCGCACAAGAAAATCAAATGTATGCGTGTGTGTGTGCGCGCGCGTGTGTGCCAATCTTTACTCTAGGGTTTCGCGACTAAGAAACTATACAATAAGCATTATCTTCAATTACGCTAAAACTAACCCAAAGTCACTTAAACATTTCTTGCTAAGTATACACATGTCATAAAACAAATAAGTATATATATATATATCATAATGCATTCGCTTGCTACACTACGAAACTACGGGGGTGCTATACGCCATCCACCCGACTTCCCCCGTAGATATACATCTACTCACCTTGATCCTTGCTTGCCGAAGTCGATGTTGCCATGACCTTGCTTGTCATCCCTAAGTTCACGTGGAGGTACCTACATGTCATAACACATCGTATCGTATTAAAATCCGATTTGAAACCAAAACGACACGAGAGGTGCCTATAGGTTAGAACCTATAGCCTACGCATATGAAAACAATCACAAATCCCTCGTCGTTGACGTACGAACGCCAATCGATCGAGACAAAACACAAACACCCAAGGTTCAAGTTACAGAATTCGCAAAACCGAAATCAGAAACGATGTAAAACACTTCCATATTTTACCCTAGGTGAAATTAGCCAATTTTGCATATGTGGAGGGTCTAATTTACAGATAAAGGAGCCACAAGACAAGCACAAAGCCCAGAGGCCAAGTCCTGGCCGCGAATTGCGGCTAGAAAGGAATTTTTGGCGGCCCGGGTTTGGGTCTCGGGTCTTCAGGGCAGCTTCTAGGTCACCTGCTTGTGTCGCTGTAATCGCTATATATTTTTCAGGTCTCCCGAGTCATAGCAGATCTCTATAACTCATCACAAATACCACAACTTCCGATATCGGGCAAGTTTAAGTTCACATTTTGCGGTTTGGTCACAGGTTTTGTCTTGAATTCTAACACTAGAGGGGTTGTATGGCCTCTACTAATCTCAATTTACACTTCACAACTCATAAAATCCCCTAACCCCCATCTTGGAATTCCCATATATCACTAAACCTCACCAAATGGGTTCTAAACTAATCTCGAAGTTAAAGTAAATTAATTACTACACTAAATGTGAAAGAATTACCTCATTGGCAAACCCTAGAATCCCCTAGAGCTCAAAATCCAATTTTTCTTGATCTTCCATGCTAGTAGTGAGCTTGTGCACATTTTTAATGAAGGGAATGTATGGTTTTAATGTAGTTTTAGGGTTGTTGTGAGGTGTAGGAGGTGGTGGAGGGAAGAGGGTAGCCATGGGAAAGAGAAGAAGAAAATGATGAAGATGATGAAGTGAAACACAATGAGCCATGGTCAAGTTGACCCCTCTCTCTCTCTCTCTCTCTCCCATGCTTCCTTGTCTCCCCATGCCATATTTCTTTATTCTTTTCTTTTCTATTTTCCTTTTTCTTTTCTTCTCTTTTCTTTTTAAAACAAAAACACAATAATTAATAAAGAAAATCCATGGTTCATGATAAAGTGTAAAAAGATGTTTGCAACATTTTTTTTGTTGCATGTCTCTTGCATAAACAAGATTGATGCAAAAATTAGCGGAAATTTAATCAAGTTAAACATAATTTGCATATAATTAATTTATAAAACACCTAAATCACATAATTTCTTTCAAAAGCAATAATTAATATAAATTTCCAAATATTTCCCAATTTTTCGGTATTTAACTATACCATATCATTTAAAACTAATCTCCACACATTAAAGTATTCATAATATTTATTATTCAATTATATAAAATCACAAAAATAATATTTTATTTTTCTGAAATGTTACAGTCTTCCCCCTTAAATAAATTCAGTCCCCGAATTTAAATTTAAACCCCTCAAATACTAAAACATTTCAGTAAAATGATCAAGTCGTCGGGGCTCCGAAATCATACATACATAAAACATAACGTAGCACAATGCATGCGCATGAAAAACATGTGTATAACTCAAAAATCAAAACTCCGTCAAGCATCACGCAATCATCGGAGTCATGGTGAAAACACCAATGTAAAAGTCCAATACGAAAACCAACATGATATACATCAAAACTATAACATGTACATAATACGCATCGTTGTAAATTCGTCAAAACTTCTGAAAGGAAATGCATGCCAAACCTTTTTCAAGTCGTTGTGCGATGCGCGTATTACGGCACAAATAGCGAACGTTTGCTGTAAGAAAATAATTCTATATACATATATATATCTTTTGTTTAACATATGTCCCGTCATTTTGAAATAATTTAGAAGTGTTTCCTTTGTAAAATGTTTCGTGTCATCTCAGACACGTAGGTAAATACTGAGACTATAGCTCCCTTTTGGAAATCCCTTCGGTAACTATCGATGCATGCAAAAACATATTCAGGTACTATCCTCTGACTAGTCCTGCTCAGTCACTATACCAAATAGTAAATATCATAAAACATATTGCTCCAAAGAAACCTATCTCAAATGTGTATAAGAATGCCACGTATGTCTGGTGCGCACAGAAATCGAAATCAATGAATGTGTCATACAAGTGCACAGAAACAAAATCTAAGTGCAATGGGTGTGCACGAAAACACCTGTCAAGGCAACGGGTGTGCCTGACGACAATATCAGGTGTATCTGATATGCACGAAGAATCCCGATTTAGTGCATCTGGTGTGCACCAAAATCGCATCAAGCGCGTCAGTATGCGCAAGAATCCAAATCAAGTGCACAAGGTGCACAAAAACAAATATCGAATATCACAATCGATATCGACGGTATACAACATACAACAATCCAAATCAGGTATACCATGGTATATAAACTCATAAACGGGTGCATCTGCATGCACAAAATCACATCAAGGTACGGAAGCTCGTGTAATTTACACCAAATACATAAGTCAAAATCGTATGCAACCCCTATGCATGAATTCAAAATCGAATATATCGGAGGGTATGAAATCAAAATCAGGTGCAATGGGTCTGCACAAAACGAAAATCAGTACAACCGATACATAAAAATACGAATCATATGCAATTGTGGTGCACAAATCTCAATCATGCAAATAATTCACCCAAAATACCGAAATCCAAAATGACGGATACGTGATATTTGAATCACTAAATCACAAATCGTAAACACTGTCGTCAATATGTCCCTCGTTCAAGTCAAGAAGGTGTCGGTGCATCCAAAGCTAGCAGAGCAAGATATCTCCTTGCATCCTGTTCATGGTCTGGCGCCTTATGCCCTTAGGCTCTCGTCTCTCACTGCGAATCGCCAGTTACATAACTCCTCGGCTCAACAGCCCAATATGGAAATGACGACGGAAACAGTTCCGCTCTGGCACATCCTCTAAAGATCTCTGGCCAACTATCACGGTTACTCATAACATGTCTCGTCGATGATGCCGAACTCTAGCCTACTGGGTGTGTGTAATACGACCGATCTTGGGTCTAAGTCTTCTCGTTTAGTATTTCTAGAAAGATCTTGTCCGGGTCTCTCCCAAATCTCGTTCCTGCTGAACTGCCCGGAGTTATCACCCTTTACTAAATCTATTTCTTGTTCCGGAACGGCTGCATAGTCATCATGACTCCTTCTGGAAGATATATCAACATTTAACGCCTCTGCATGCGTATCACATCTCTGATGTCAAAGGAGTGGAACGTCATCTCATCAAAATCTCGCACGAACCTCTTACTCCACTTTTCTCTAATGTCGATTGATTCGGACTCGTCTCTTCGTAGCTGTATGGACTGCGATACAATGGTTATACTCATACCTAGAGTCTCCCAAGTAATGTATCCCATCACATGATATCCGTACGACGTAGAACTTTTCGATCGATTCATCAAAGTCTCATAATTCCCCGAGAGCTCAACGCTTGAGCACAGTTTAATAATATCCAGTACATACCACAGTACCTATAGACCAGCTGTAGAAGGGCAAACCCAAGCCTTATTAATAGCACCGCGAAACTGCCGCAAACCCTAAGGCTCAAAAGGGTTTCCATGGTCATTATGTCGAGTTAGGGTTTCATTCTTCTAGAGGGTTCACAGAATTACTTGCATGTTTTTTCTGAATACCTTAAACATAGGAAAATGGGTTTCTGACATTCGTTCGTTTTCTATCGACTCTCAACATACCTGCGTGAAGTCTTCTCTAGCTGGAATCAATCAATCTGATGACCTCGCATCGGGGTATGCGAACGAACCACACGTCCTAGTCATTCATCCATGGGTGATTAGCGATCTTCTATCATATCCCTAAGTACAAGCTCGTGTTGCAATCGCTTCAAACATCTGGGGCGATATCTTGTCAGTCGCAGCAACAGCTGGCTCATTCGTCCGCATGCTAAATAATGCTTCAATCATCAAGAATAAACGGTGCATTGACGGTCATCATATTCTGGCCGGCCTCTAGCGGTAGCCGATCATCTGGTGTAGATATCAAACGCTCGCGTCTACGAGAAAACATAGTAAAACAACATATCGAAACGCTCATGTCACCGAAAAACGCAATGAAACGACACATCTATGCAATCGTGTGTCACCGGAATTACGCCCTGGTCAGTCCTCGTCCAAGACGAGCTCATGCTGACCGCAACTCTAGCCGCAGCTTTCTCTGCCCGTGTAACCGTGGTAACAGAAACCACAAACCGATATCGATGAGGATAGATTAATTGTTAGTGTATATGCCCTAGAGGCCATTACTGTATCATACTAGTTTGTATATTACTTAATGGAAGCTTGGGATATTCACCTTGTATAAACAATCTTGCTCAATATAGTAGTATGCTACTTGGTTTGTTTCTACTTCAATGTGTACTTGTGTTTATTTTACTATATCACTTATACGCATTAGTGGAGCCCTTAGGATCTTTGCTTGATTACCAGCGTTGTGATGGCAGTCACACTAGTGGGGGCTGGGTAATCTATAAGCACATCCTTATACAGGTCCCTAGTCGCAGGACTATCGAGACAGGGCATCGATACTCCGGAGTAGACTAGCGTATGCGCTTCTCATCCCAGTGTGGGAGATGGTCTGTCCCACAGCCATCAGTACGTCGTACTAGAGATAGTATACGGGTGCTCGTTAGGTTACGAGTACACTGGACAGGACTCGTCGGGAACTGACAGGTTGGTATTATACCTATCGTCAGTCATCAGTTCCCAGGTGACATGAGTACAGCTTAGTCCGCTGACTTGACACTAGCACTTCGCCTCGAGTGTGTTCCCACTGCACTTTGATCACTACCCTACCACGGCTCAAAGGAGTCGTGCAAACAGGTGGTGGTTGGGTGCAGTCCCGAAGCACTTGGAGGCAGTGCCGGTTAGACAGGATTCGTCTCTCCCGGTATTGGGGGTTGACATCGCGCTGTGTCTAGGAGAGCCATTACACGAGTAGTCCCTGGCCAGGGCAAGCGAGATATACTGGTAGGTTCCAGTGTTATCTCAGGGTGTTTTGGGCTTCACTCCGACACGACTTGTACCGCTATTGGGGGACTGACGTTTTACCGCCCCCTATGCCCGACATGCGATGTATCAGACGAACAGACCGGACTGTACGGAGACTGTCACATTCAGACTCAGTAGGAGTACAGATGGGGTTTCACCTCGTCAGCCTTCTTGTCGGCATCTACCTGGGGACCGTTACGCACAGCTAGTGCCGCTTGCGGTCTGTGGTTAAACCCACTGCCAGCGTAGTGCCGAGTCTTTAGAGTCCCACACAGAGGGTATTCGCCTCTGGGCAAAACAGAGTAGAGGTCGCATGGTTTTGCGACAGGGTTCGTTCTCATCCGCGCACTTGTGCACGTTTGGAGTCCGGACGGATTATACTGGCAGGCTCTGGTTTGAGCCAGATACTGGTATATGTTTTGGGGGTTGCTTTTATATCTCGGTATTCTTGTTTCTCGGAACGAGAATGCAGGTGTGTATGCACAGTTGCTTGAGGCGGAGGATGAGATTTTTCATTAGGGTTTCGGAACGGGTGCGTATGCACAGTTGACAGTTATCTTTTTCCAAACCCTAATGGATTTATGAATTATCTATTAATAATAGTAATTAAATGAGAATTATGTTATGGTTGATTTTTGTTGACTTATTGACCTTGGTTGACTTGTTGACCATTGACCACCATCATGCTTTGAAAGATCCTCCTTGATTCATGCTTACACTTCATTTAAAGAAGCATGATAGTGGTCATTCTAAATTACCATCAACTATTCTTATTTTGAATTATTATTATTTAGATAATTCTTTTCTTTTGGCATTATGGTTGCAAGAAAGAAAACCTAGCTCATTATCTCATTTAGCTTCTCTCTCCTCTCTTCATCTTCTTCTTCCTCAAGCTCAAGGTGACCCCTTCTCATGTGTTGAGAATCCATCACCTTGAAAAGAAAAACAACCCCTAGTTACTCTCTACTCATTCTAGGATCAAGGTTTAGCAAACCGGAAACCCTAGTTCACTCAAAGATCGAGGAAGAGCCCAAAGGTTGAACCTTCGAGGTGGATCCATCTTCGACGGAAGAAGGCGACAAGAAGAGAACCATCAACCTCTACAAGGTTTGAAGAAGAAGGAGTTAAAGTTTAGGTATAACCTTCATCCGAGTAGCTAAAACTCTTTAGCTTGTATGCTAGTTTAGTTTAGACACGATCCCGACCTTGTTTAGTCCATATTGCCTCTTGCGATAAAAATTTGGTTTTTTTATACCGTTTCCGCCTCCCCGTAAGAACCGGGGGTCGCAATATGGACTTACAGTGGTATCAGAGCCTAACTAAACTTAAACTAGCAAGGTAGTGAAGTGTAACGAAGTTCGGAACCGAAAAAGTCACAAAACCGGAAAAACAAAACCCTAAGTTTCTGTTAAAATTTTTTCTGCTCTAAATGAAAAACTTTATACTTGTAAATTCGGCTCAGGGTTTTGTGTGAACACCCAAGAAAAACGATACCCTAATTCGTCCAAACCGCCGCCCTTCCGCTGCACGAGGTGGGTATTTGCCGCGGAAGCGCCGCGCTTTGTCTTCTTCTGTGCATCGTTTTTCGTGCAGTGTGTTTGTGTGTTGGTTTTGGGATTTTTAAAATATATTATATGTGCCCAGATTTTCCAGAACAGAAATTTGCTTTTGGGGTCCTATAATTTCGTATTTTTCCGAACTTCACTGCACTTTGACTATGATGGTTATATCTGTGATGCTTGCATGTATTGAACGTCGGCTAATCGCTATAAGACGATTAGTCGGGGTTATACATGATCTGTGTTTGATATTGGAATGTGTATATGAATGTGTTGGACTGTCGCGGGTGAATAGCCGGGGTTGGATGTGAGATGAGCTTTTGTTTTTCTTTCATTCATTGTAAATGTAAATTGATGTAATAATTATTATTTGCTTGGCCGCACAACCGGGTCGGGGTTGTAGCCGTCATTGTATAATTCTTTTTACTGTTTTTGCTCCTAGGATAGACCCATGGAGGGGTGCACAAACTGCCGGGTACTTGGCGGGTAGTTTGCCGCACCCGTAGGGGTCTTGGGTGGGGTATTGGCTATTCACCGCGACCGTGTTATCCGCTTTTCGTTTCAGGCTCGAAAGGATTGCGGATTGCTAGTATATCCAATGTATTCATCTGTGATCTGTAATGTCTATCATTGCTTTCTATTTAGGCGTTGCTTATGTTTTACAGCCGCGCTAGCCCAGCCCCCGCTCTGTCGTTAGTTAAGTAACCTAACGAGTGATGACGGGACCCCGTGGCGAATGCGAATGGCATAAGCGTACGTCATATTTTGGTTGTTTTCTGCAATGGTAGGATTTAAATGATGGGACGCATTAAAAGTACTAATGCAAGAATATCACGCATTAAAAGAACTAATGCAAGATAATAAACCAAGTTAAAATCGTTGGAACACTTTCGAAAAACCACTCGGTTCTTTTCAAAACTAACTTTTAAATGCGGAGCTTGAGCCACTCCTTCTAAAAGCTATCTCGTTCCATCGATTATATCAAGTTCACTACGTTCACGGTTTTACCAAAACCATTCGTAGCCCTCCGTCGCTTCGCATGAATAGGCAGTAGTATTCAAGCTACGTATTTTGACCAAAGTCAAGGCATAGTGATTGGTAGCTATTGAGTGTTCATGTGTAGTATAGATAGATGCGTTGGTTTGGGACAGTCGTGCTGCCATTTTGGCCAAAGTCAAGGGTATGTACGGATGGATCCAATTTAACCTGGATAGTGACGGGCAGAACTTGACATGTGACTTATGATATTTTGGCCAAAGTCAAGGTCATAAGAGCATGGAGCAAAAATCCACATCGGGAGTTTCATAAGTACTGAAACTTGCTAGATTTGCATACCATTTGGAGTGTGGTGATTCTGGTAGGATTCCTTCAGTTTCGTCACGCGATGATATTTGGATCCCGATCCTACTGTGAGTATATGCTACTCCTCGGGAAATTTCTCACTAGACGATCAATGCTATAAACCTAGTAGGTGCCAAGAAAGGTGTTAGCGGGGCTACGCCCCCAGAGAAAAGAGGTTATTTAATTAAGGAACTTCGCGAAAGCGTTGGAAAACCTCCCTCGAAGTACCGACACTGGCCTGGCTGAACGGTTAAGCAAGTATTGCACGGTGGGATTGATCCCGGCTAATTCTTCCTTTGTGGTTTGAGGAGGGATTCGAGAGACAGTGGGAGCCATCCTGTTTAGACAAATTAAAAACCATTCTAAACTTGCAAGAGCATCGTGCTAAAGTGTTCCTTCTCTCCCCCCCTGCAGCGACCAAATCGAAATGACTGGACTTAAGTTGATTCTAGATAAAAACATATTGACAGGGCCAAACTACAAAGATTGGCTCAGGAATGTCAAGTTGGCAATCACTTACGACAAGCTGGGGTATCTTCTTACCACCAAAGCTCCCCCCGTCCCAGGTCCCACCTCCAGCGTCGCGGATAAGGAAATCCGTAAGACTTGGGAGATTGACAGCGCGAAGGCCAGGTGCCTCGTACTTGCCTCGATGGACAACGAACATCAGAGGAGGCACGAGAATATGGATTTGGAATCCATATTTCTTCATACAAAAGAACTGTATGGAGAGCAGTCTCGTATCGCAAGATACGAAGTGTCGAAAAAGTTGTTTTCGACAAAGTTGGCCGTCGGATCATCGGTAGCGGACCACGTGCTTAAGATGATTGGCTACACTGAGGAGCTCGCGGAGCTTGGGACCACGTTGGACAGTGAACTCTACACGGATATAATTCTCCAGTCCCTTCCATCCACTTACGCCCAGTTCATACTGAATTTCAACTTGCAAGAAAAGGAAGTTGAACTTTCAGAACTCCTCAACATGCTGAGGAGCGCAGAGGGCACCCTACAGAAGGGTAGGGAAACACCCGCTTTGTTTGTAGGAGGATCTTCTTCCTCTAGGTCCAAGGCGAAAGCCAAGGGAAAGAGGAAGAAAGCCCCCGCCAAACCAAGAGGCGGTGTTAGTAAAGTGGGTACGAAGGGAAAGGAAAAGGCAACAAAGATTGCGGGGAAGCTTGTTGGAAAGGAAGAATGCTTCTATTGTCATAAGAGTGGACACTGGAAGAAAGATTGCAGGGCTTGGAAGGCCAAGACACAGGAACTGAAGCAGGTTGCGGCTTCAGCTTCAGGTGTGTATGTTATTGAAAACTGTCTTTCTATAAACTCTACTTCCTGGGTATTGGATACCGGATCAGGATCTCATATCTGTAATTCTTTGCAGGCGTTGAGAAACCGTAGGTTTTTGAAGGCAGGTGACATGACCCTCAGAGTTGCGAACGGAGCTAGCATGGATGCTAAAGCCGTGGGGGACTATCACCTGGGAATGTCAGATGGGCATGTTTTGGTTTTGCGTAATTGCTTTTTTGTACCCAACGCAACTTGTAATATCATATCTGTATCTTTGGTTTCTAAAGAAGGTTATGAATTTGCGTTTGTAAGTAATGTTGTAAACATTCACCTTAATCAAGTTCTGATTGGGTCAGGTACATTGAGCAATGGTATATACGTGTTAAACCAACCACAGATTTTCAATGTCCAGAATACACACAAAAGAAAGTCTCCAGATATCAATCAGGCTTTCTTATGGCATTGTAGACTGGGTCACATCAATAAGAGAAGGTTGACTAAGTTACATACAGAAGGGTATTTGAATCCGTTCGAATATCAATCGTATGCCACTTGTCAATCCTGTCTCAAAGGAAAGATGACAAAGACTCCGTTCACTGGACACGGAGTAAGAGCGAGCGAGCTCTTGGGGCTCGTACACAGCGACGTGTGCGGTCCAATGTCTACACATGCGCGAAGCGGTTACTCTTACTTCATTACTTTTACGGATGATTTCTCAAGGTACGGTTATGTCTTCTTAATGAAACATAAGTCCGAAGCCTTTGAAAAGTTCCAGGAATATAAGAATGAAGTAGAGAAACAGACCGGCAAAAGTATCAAGATTCTAAGATCGGATCGAGGTGGAGAATACTTGAGTGCCGAGTTCCTGAATTTTTTAAAAGAGAACGGAATTCTCTCTCAGCTTACTCCTCCATACACTCCGCAACACAACGGTGTATCGGAGAGACGGAACCGAACCCTATTGGATATGGTACGGTCCATGATGAGTAGCGCTGAGTTACCGCGATCATTCTGGGGGTATGCACTAGAATCAGCTGCGTACCTTTTGAACCGAGTTCCTACTAAGACTGTGCCTACCACACCATATGAGTTATGGAGTGGGAAGAGGCCCCATCTCAGTCACATTAAGACTTGGGGAAGTCCAGCTTATGTTAAAAAGCAGCATGCGGACAAGCTCGAGGCGCGCTCAGTACTGTGTAAGTTTGTGGGATATCCAAAGAATTCCAAGGGATATCTCTTCTACTACGAAGAGGAACAAAAAGTTCTTGTTTCTCGTCATGCCCACTTTCTAGAACACCAGTTCATAGAAAAAGAAACAAGTGGGAGTGCAGTAGAACTGGAAGAAATTCCAGAACCACAGACTATTACTGAAAGCTTAATGGAACCAGAGGGTTCAAATGAACAGGACATTCCTATGCCGCTCCGCAGGAGTAGTAGGCAGTCTCATCCGCCCGAGAGATACTACGGTTTTCTCATAGACGGGGATCGAGAGGATTGCATCATAGATTATGATGAGCCTACTAGCTTCCAGCAGGCCGTTCAAAGCGTTGACTCGGTAAAATGGCTGGATGCAATGCGGACCGAAATGGAGTCCATGTACACCAACAAAGTATGGACGTTGGACATTGCTCCAGACGGGGTAAAACCCGTAGGATGCAAGTGGATCTTCAAAAGGAAGATTGGTGTAGATGGACAGGTTGAGACCTATAAAGCTAGACTTGTAGCAAAGGGTTTCCGTCAAAGACCTGGCTTGGACTATGACGAAACCTTTTCTCCAGTGGCTATGCTGAAATCCATTCGGATCCTTCTTGCCATTGCTGCCTTCCACGATTATGAGATTTGGCAGATGGACGTAAAGACCGCTTTTCTAAATGGAAATTTAGAGGAGTGTGTCTATATGGATCAGCCAGAGGGTTTCATTCAGAGTGGGAGCAGCGGAAAGGTGTGCAAGTTGCTTAAGTCCATCTATGGACTAAAGCAGGCATCGCGGAGTTGGAACATCTGTTTTGATGAGACGGTCAAGGAATTTGGTTTTATCAAAAATCCAGATGAACCATGCATCTATAGTAGATTTGTAGCGAGAACTGCAGTATTCCTCGTTTTATACGTGGATGACATTCTCTTAATAGGAAATGACATTCCTATGCTACAATCTGTCAAGGGGTTCTTGTCACACAGGTTCTCCATGAAAGACCTGGGTGATGCCTCATACATCCTGGGGATCAGGATCCATCGTGATAGATCCAAGAGGATATTAGGACTTTCTCAGTCCAGGTACATCGACACCATAGTGAAAAGATTCAGTATGGAAGATTCCAAGCGCGGTAACCTACCGGCTTGTCACGGGATCACCCTCTCTAAAGAGATGTCTCCCAAGACTGATTTGGAGAGGGATCGCATGTCTGTTATACCCTACGCTTCTGCGGTAGGCTCTATAATGTATGCGATGTTGTGTACCAGACCGGATGTAGCTTATGCACTGAGTGTGGTAAGCCGGTATCAGTCAAACCCTGGGGAGAAACACTGGATAGCGGTAAAGAACATTCTCAAGTACCTGAGAAGGACTAAGGAGATGTTCTTGGTGTATGGCGGAAAAGACCTCCAGATCGAGGCCTTTGCTGACTCCAGCTTCCAGAGTGACAAGGATGATTCCAAGTCCATGTCGGGTTTTGTCTTTACCCTCAATGGAGGGGCGGTGTGTTGGAAGAGCTCCAAACAGGAAACCGTTGCAGACTCGACTATGGAAGCAGAATACATTGCTGCATCTGATGCCGCAAAAGAAGCTGTCTGGATAAGGAAGTTCTTAAAAGAACTTCAGGTGGTTCCGTCCATTGTTGACCCAATACCTCTGTATTGCGACAACAATGGGGCTATAGCTTTAGAAAAGGAACCCAGGTCCCATCAGAGATCCAGGCACATCTTGAGGCGGTATCACCTGATCAGGGAGATCGTGGATCGCAAGGAGATCGAGGTTCGGAGGGCTACTTCAGAAGAGAACACTGCAGATCCATTCACCAAGGCCCTACCCCAGACTCAGTTCGAGCGGCTGATCGAGATGATAGGTCTTCGATACGCCAGTACATGGCCTTAGTGCAAGTGGGAGATTGTTAGTGTATATGCCCTAGAGGCCATTACTGTATCATACTAGTTTGTATATTACTTAATGGAAGCTTGGGATATTCACCTTGTATAAACAATCTTGCTCAATATAGTAGTATGCTACTTGGTTTGTTTCTACTTCAATGTGTACTTGTGTTTATTTTACTATATCACTTATACGCATTAGTGGAGCCCTTAGGATCTTTGCTTGATTACCAGCGTTGTGATGGCAGTCACACTAGTGGGGGCTGGGTAATCTATAAGCACATCCTTATACAGGTCCCTAGTCGCAGGACTATCGAGACAGGGCATCGATACTCCGGAGTAGACTAGCGTATGCGCTTCTCATCCCAGTGTGGGAGATGGTCTGTCCCACAGCCATCAGTACGTCGTACTAGAGATAGTATACGGGTGCTCGTTAGGTTACGAGTACACTGGACAGGACTCGTCGGGAACTGACAGGTTGGTATTATACCTATCGTCAGTCATCAGTTCCCAGGTGACATGAGTACAGCTTAGTCCGCTGACTTGACACTAGCACTTCGCCTCGAGTGTGTTCCCACTGCACTTTGATCACTACCCTACCACGGCTCAAAGGAGTCGTGCAAACAGGTGGTGGTTGGGTGCAGTCCCGAAGCACTTGGAGGCAGTGCCGGTTAGACAGGATTCGTCTCTCCCGGTATTGGGGGTTGACATCGCGCTGTGTCTAGGAGAGCCATTACACGAGTAGTCCCTGGCCAGGGCAAGCGAGATATACTGGTAGGTTCCAGTGTTATCTCAGGGTGTTTTGGGCTTCACTCCGACACGACTTGTACCGCTATTGGGGGACTGACGTTTTACCGCCCCCTAGGCCCGACATGCGATGTATCAGACGAACAGACCGGACTGTACGGAGACTGTCACATTCAGACTCAGTAGGAGTACAGATGGGGTTTCACCTCGTCAGCCTTCTTGTCGGCATCTACCTGGGGACCGTTACGCACAGCTAGTGCCGCTTGCGGTCTGTGGTTAAACCCACTGCCAGCGTAGTGCCGAGTCTTTAGAGTCCCACACAGAGGGTATTCGCCTCTGGGCAAAACAGAGTAGAGGTCGCATGGTTTTGCGACAGGGTTCGTTCTCATCCGCGCACTTGTGCACGTTTGGAGTCCGGACGGATTATACTGGCAGGCTCTGGTTTGAGCCAGATACTGGTATATGTTTTGGGGGTTGCTTTTATATCTCGGTATTCTTGTTTCTCGGAACGAGAATGCAGGTGTGTATGCACAGTTGCTTGAGGCGGAGGATGAGATTTTTCATTAGGGTTTCGGAACGGGTGCGTATGCACAGTTGACAGTTATCTTTTTCCAAACCCTAATGGATTTATGAATTATCT
This sequence comes from Agapanthus africanus, assembly GCA_030015575.1. NCBI lineage: Eukaryota > Viridiplantae > Streptophyta > Magnoliopsida > Asparagales > Amaryllidaceae > Agapanthus > Agapanthus africanus. The sequence goes on from JASDDO010000006.1 coordinate 218,830,519, forward strand.
ATTAATAATAGTAATTAAATGAGAATTATGTTATGGTTGATTTTTGTTGACTTATTGACCTTGGTTGACTTGTTGACCATTGACCACCATCATGCTTTGAAAGATCCTCCTTGATTCATGCTTACACTTCATTTAAAGAAGCATGATAGTGGTCATTCTAAATTACCATCAACTATTCTTATTTTGAATTATTATTATTTAGATAATTCTTTTCTTTTGGCATTATGGTTGCAAGAAAGAAAACCTAGCTCATTATCTCATTTAGCTTCTCTCTCCTCTCTTCATCTTCTTCTTCCTCAAGCTCAAGGTGACCCCTTCTCATGTGTTGAGAATCAATCACCTTGAAAAGAAAAACAACCCCTAGTTACTCTCTACTCATTCTAGGATCAAGGTTTAGCAAACCGGAAACCCTAGTTCACTCAAAGATCGAGGAAGAGCCCAAAGGTTGAACCTTCGAGGTGGATCCATCTTCGACGGAAGAAGGCGACAAGAAGAGAACCATCAACCTCTACAAGGTTTGAAGAAGAAGGAGTTCAAGTTTAGGTATAACCTTCATCCGAGTAGCTAAAACTCTTTAGCTTGTATGCTAGTTTAGTTTAGACACGATCCCGACCTTGTTTAGTCCATGTTGCCTCTTGCGATAAAAATTTGGTTTTTTATACCGTTTCCGCCTCCCCGTAAGAACCGGGGGTCGCAATATGGACTTACATTAATGAACGAATAGAATACTGTGCAAGGAAATGTACATCCTAAGGCTTCTTAAGCAGAGTAGCGTATCGTAAGTATGTCGTGGAACATACACACGGTACGTCACTCTACTTAAGTCACCTACTCCATCAACCAAGATCAACCTATGCGACGAAAGTTCAGGTCTAATACCCCCTCGACCAAGTCTAAGTTCCGTAAGGTCAAGCCTAGGTTCCGAATATATATATACGCCCTAGACTCCACATAGTCAAACATAGATTCTAACCAAGGTTAAACCTAGCGCTCTGATACCAACTTTGTCACGACCCGAAATAGCACGTGACTGGCACTTGAATCATGTGAAGTCTATAGGACCCCACCTAATTCAAGTAAATCAAAAGCCCAGAAATCTAAACCATTTTAAATAAGAAGTGAAGGAAAACTTGTTTAAGGAAAGTGGTTTAAATAAAATAAATGGCATTAAACATTTAAAAGTAACATCATATTTTCCCGAAAATTTCGGCAGAGTCTCCTTTGTAAATATTAGCCTCAAATGGGTACAAACATGAATAATATACATAATGAATAAAAGCATCCCCAAGCGGGAGCTAGCTCTTTGCCAATTGGCAGACACAACCACGCAAGCAATATAATATACAACGCCGAAGGGCGAGGATCAAAACTCAGAAGAAAACCAATATCCTCCAGAAAACCATAATAATACAAGCGCGACTCTAAGGACGAAAGAATATACACTGGTCTTCTAGGTCTATAAAATAATACAGGTCTGGTTAATGGAGTTACTAGATACAACAGAATATGAATAAAGTACAATGGTGGTCACGATGCAGGTGAACCCACCTACCAAAGAAATCACCCGGAAAGGAGCAATGTGCCAGCAAGCCGCAACGAAACCTGTACGTGAAAACCTGCAAGAAACTGTGGCACAACGGGGGTGAGTTACCAACTCGTGAGTAGAAGACATCATCGAGCAGAAATCGTATGTATGACTCTATCCTAAGTCATACCATAATATCCTCATAATATATATATATATATATATATATATATATATATAACCTGAAGCATCTAATAGTAGCAAGGTAATCATTTATAATACGTATAATACCAAGTGCTCGTGTCAGTTCCTCAGGTAGTAACATGCCACATATATAATTTACGAATGCATTAAGAATGAAAAAGAATGCATCTTGAATAAGAAAACTATTTTCATGTCTCAGTGAGATTTGTGTATAAAAAACCGAAGTATCATCAATGATATCGACAGAGAATCTGTGTCCAACATCGACACAAAACATATATCTGAATATCTCAATATCTCGGGCTCCGTAAATCCGGACTGGCCCATATAATCAAATCTCAATATCTCGGGCTCCGGCAATCGGGATCGGCCCCTATATCATCAAATCTCAAGAATACGTCGGTATCCTCCGGATATCCGCCGCGTCACAATAACCGGTCGGTAGTGCTCCCCTGCCTGGCTCAACACCATCATCTGCGACCATCTTGCCCCGGGGTACTGTAGGGTTACTAGGCACACTCACAAGGTTCTACAAGGCATCAACCATGCCCGATTTAAAATAGACGTGCTGAACAACCCTAACCAAGATCTTTAAACTAGAGATTAGGCGAAACAAAGCATGTTAAACACTTTAACATCTAAGAGTTAGGGATTACAACCTTCGTAGTCCGGTCCTTCACTTCATAAGCTCCGTGTTGAGGTCCCTTCACTGCGATCATCAAGAATCCGGACTCTAGAGAGGCTCCACAAAGAGAAAGATGTAAGCTTGCTTCCGATCTTCGATAACTAAGATGATCTACCTTGAAGTTTCTTTAACACAAGCTCTCACTCACTAAATGAAGTGAACACCCCATTCTAATTGGAAAGAATAGATTAGGATGATGAAGTAGGAATTTAGCACTCTTTTGTTTTCTTAATCTCACTCAAAATCATCACTAATGAAAAAGCTAGAAAGCTTTTCCATCCAAAAGAAGAAGTAAGAAGAAGAAGCCTTTCTTTTGTGATGAATGAAAAGTCTGTTATGATTACTAATGCAACCATGGTCAAAGATGAAGAGGCTAACCAATGTAGAGAGTTAACTAGGGTTAAAGGGTGTGGGTTGGGTTATGAAATATCTTGCAAAATATCTAAACTAAATATCTTTGCAAGAAACAAAATAAAAGCTTCTAGAAGCTTCTAGAAAAGTTTAACCCAAATCAAACCCTAAGCTCGTTTAATCTCCACTAATCATGTTGCATTAGTTATTATAACATGTTACAATATTATATATCACATATATAATATATTTTTGTAACAAAAGAAAATAATACAATTAACATATATCACATATATATATATCAATGTATTACCCGAGTGAGAAAAAGAATCTTTTAGTGAGCTTATATCAGTTAATGTAATTTAATATATCAAATATATAATTATACATTAAATTATCGAATCAACACTTGATCCGATAATCCGGCTATTTCACAAATAACCGACTAATATAATCTGTATCAGTTCATCGAATCAACACTTGATCCGATGACCCGGCTATATCACATATACCCGGCCGATATCTCATATCATGAGAATCTAATACGGTATCACATACACGTATTGTTCTCGGTCCCGCACATATCATATATGTGCTCCTACTCCGTTTTGCCTGAGCCAAGAAACCTCTGTGTAGGACTCTAAAGAATCGTCAATACGCCGGCAGTAGCTGATGATCACATCAACCACCCACAAGTTGCAAGCGGTCAGCTAAACGTAACAGCCACCCAGGTATTGAGCGATCAGAAGATCAACAAGCAAGCCTGCACATTCTCCTGCGAATCCAATCAGTAACACTCCCGTACAGTCCGGTCTCTTCGTCTGATATGTCGCATATCTCGCCTAGGGGTGGTAAACGTCAGACCCCAGTAGCTTGATAAGTTGTGTCGATATGAGGTCTATAGCAGTTTGAGAAACTACTGATAACACTTACCAGTAAATCTCAGCAACCCTGGCCAGGGATTTCCAGTTATAGCCAATCGAATACAGCGCAACATCAACTCCCTATACTGGGAGAGACGAATCACCTCCTATCGCTCATTGCCTCCATGTGATTCGGGACTGTACCTAAAAGCCACCTTTTTGCATGCCCTCTTGGACGTGGTATGATGGAAATCAAAGCACAGTGGGAATCACACAAGACTCTATGACGATCTCGGGTCTACAGACTAACTTGTACCAGTGTCACCAGAGAACTGCCATCTGACGTGAGGTATAATACCATCTGGGAGTTCTCGGCGAGTCCGTCCAGTGTACCCAGTCTCCACTGAGCACCTGTATACCTTCTCCGATGTCAAATGCCAATGGATATGAGATCATCCATCGCCCATCATATGGGTCAAGAAGCGCATACGCTAGTCTACTCTGGTGTATCGATGCCTTGTCTCGGTACTCCCTCGACTAGGAACATTTGAAGGATGTACTTGGCGACTACACTGTCCCTACTAGAATGATCCGCATCATAGTCCTGGTAGTCAAGTACTCATCCTAAGGGCTTTATCAACATGTAACATAGAGACAATCAGAGTACATGTTAAGATAAAGAGAAACCAGATAGCATACTATCATGTCGAGAAAGAAAGACCTCCCTATATATGTCCAAGCATCCAATACAATATACATCGTATGTACAGTAATGGCCTCTAGGGTATACATAAAACTAACAATCTCCCGCTTGCACTAGGGCCATCTGTTGTGGTATCGCATACCCAATAATTAGCTGTGGTTGAAGTATCTCATACTCAACCATCCCATAAAAGTCTCTACTGGGAAAAAGGCCTTTGTGAGTGGATCCGCGCTGTTATCCTCTGTGTCTACTCTACTAACCTCGATCTCCCTGGAGATCAACCATCTCCATGATCAGGTGATACTGTCTATGAATTATATCTGGATTTCTGATGGGACGGGGGTTCCTTGTGTAGGGTTCCTAGGCACTCTTGTGAAGGTTCATAAGGCATCAAACATGCCCGGATTAAATTTTAGACGTGCCGAACAACCCAAAGCCGGGATCTTTGCTAGATTATTAGGGTTTAATATGCAAGATGATAACTTTTATCTAAGTGTGAGGGATTACAACCTTTGTAGTCCGCTCCTTCACTTCACAAGCTCCGAGTAAAAGTCCCTTTGCCGCGATCCACGATCTCCCGGACTCATGAGAGCCTCCACGACTCGAACGATCCATTCTAGCTTGTCGTATTCCAAATCTCCGATGATCTACCTTGAAGTTGCTTCGACTCAAGCTTTCTCACTCAAAAGAGAAGAACACACTAATCCCATGGGCTAGATGAGATGAGGATGAGAGAGTAGTAATTTTGCTTTCTTTTAATATCATTTTCTCATATTTTTCTCATCACTTAAGGATTTTCTAGTAAGCTTTCAAGAGAGAAAGAAGATGATCATGGAAAAAGAATAATTAGATAAATCCTTTTGTGATGAATAGAATATAAACCATATGATTGATTTGTAAACCATGGTCAAGGATGATAGGTCTAGATTTTGTAGAGAGTTAACTAGAGTTAGGGTATGGTTGGGTTAAATAATGTGTCATCCTAAATATCTTAAGAATGACAAAAGAAGAAAGCTTCTAGAAGGTGCATGAAGCTACTAACCCTAATCAAACCCTAATCTCAATTAATCATCCTTAAACATGTTTAACAATTAATCATATCATGTCACAATAATATATATCACATATATATTATATATTTGCAACAAAAGAAAATAATACAATTAACATATATCGCATATATATCAATGTATCATCCACTGAGAAAATGAAATAATAAAGCGAGCCAATATTAGATAATGTAATACAATATATCACATATATTATTATACATTAAATCATCGAATCAACACTTGAATCGATGATCCGGCTATATCGAATATTACCGACTAATATATCATGTACCGATTCATCGAATCAACACTTGATCCGATGACCCGGTTCATATCCATATATCGCGAGAATATAATACGGTATCCCATATCGCATTATTCTCGTTCCTGCGCATATCACATATGCGCCACTACTCGGTTTCGCCTGAGCCAAGAAACCTCTGTGTAGGACTCTAAAGAATCGTCAATACGCCGGTAGCAGGTGATGATCATATCAATCACCCACAAGCTGCAAGCGGTCAGCTAAACGTAACAACCACCCAGGTATTGAGCGATCAGAAGATCAACAACCTAGCCTGTGCGTTCTCCTGTGAATCCAACCAGTAACACTCCCGTACAGTCCGGTCTGTTCGTCTGATATGTCGCATATCAAGTCTAGGGGTGGTATACGTCAGACCCCAGTAACCGATAAGTCGTGTCGATGTGTGGCTCATAACGGGTCGAGAAACTACTAGTAACACTTACCAGTAAATCTCTATATCAGCCCTGGCCAGGGACTTCCAGTTATAGCCAATCGAACACAGCACAACATCAACTCCCTATACCGGGAGAGACGAATCCCCTCCTATCGCTCATTGCCTCCATGTGATTCGGGACTGTACCCAAAAGCCACCGTTTTGCACGCCCTCTTGGACGTGGTAAGGTGGAAATCAAAGCACAGTGGGAATCACACAAGACTCCATGACGATCTCGGGTCTACAGACTACCCTGTACCAGTGTCACCGGAGAACTGCCATCTGACGTGTGGTATATCACCATCTGGGAGTTCTCGGCGAGTCCGTCCAGTGTACCCAGTCTCCACTGAGCACCCGTACACCATCTCTGATTTCTAACATCGATGGATATGGGATCATCCATCGCCCATCATATGGGTCAAGATGCGTATACGCTAGTCTACTCTGGTGTATCGATGCCCTGTCTCGATATACCCTCGACTAGGAACAGTTATAGGATGTACTCATCGACTACCGCGACCCCACTAGTATGATCTCATCATAGTCCCAGTAGTCGAGTACAAGTCCTAAGGGCTTTATCAACATGTGAGAGTAAAACAGTAAACCAATACAAGTCAACATGTTAAGATAAAGTGAAACCAAATAGCATACTATCATGACGAGCAAGAAAGTCATCTCTATATATAACCAAGCATCCATTATAATATACATCATATGTACAACAATGGCCTCTAGGGCATATACATAACTAACAATCTCCCACTTGCACTAAGGCCAGCTGCTGTAGTATCGCATACCTAGCATCCCGAATAATCTCTCAAACTGTATCTGGGGAATAGCCTTCGTGAATGGATCCGCAGTGTTGTCCTTCGTATCTACTCTCCTGACCTCGATCTCCCGGCGATCAACTATGTCCCTGATCAGGTGATACCGCCTTAGAATATGTCTGGACTTTTGATGGGACCTGGGTTCCTTGGCCAATTCCACAGCTCCATTGTTATCGCAATACAGAGGTATTGGATGCTCAATGGATGGAACCACACCAAGTTCACTAATGAACTTCTTGATCCAGACAGCCTCTTTGGCAGCATCGTTGGCAGCGATGTATTCAGCCTCCATCGTTGAGTCTGCAATGGTATCCTGTTTGGAACTCTTCCAACATACCGCCCCTCCATTGAGGGTAAAGAGAAAACCCGAATGCGACTTAGAGTCGTCCTTATCACTTTGGAAGCTGGAATCGGTAAAGGACTCCACCTGGAGTTCTCCGTTACCATACACCAAGAACATCTCCTTAGTCCTTCGTAAGTACTTGAGAATGTTCTTCACTGCTGTCCAATGACTCTCTCCTGGATCTGCTTGATACCGAATCACTACACTTAGTGAGTATGCTACATCGGGTCTGGTACATAGCATCGCATACATGATAGAGCCTACTGCCGAAGCATAGGGTATCCCTTGCATGCGAGCTCTCTCTAAATCAGTCTTGGGAGACATCTCTTTGGAGAGAGTGAGTCCAGAGATCGTGGGTTGGTTCCCACGCTTGGATTCTTCCATACTAAACCTCTTTAGTATGGTGTCAATGTACCTGGATTGGGACAATCCCAGTATCCGTTTAGATCAATCTCTATAGATCATGATTCCCAATATGCAGGAGGCATCACCTAGATTTTTCATTGAGAATCTTTGTGATAAGAAGAGCTTGACTGATTGCAGCATAGGAATATCATTTCCTATCAAGAGTATGTCATCCACGTACAATACGAGGAAGACAACCTTACCCTCTGCTACCTTCTTATAGATACAAGGTTCATCTATATTTTTGATGAAGTCAAACTCTTTGACTACAACATCAAAACAGATGTTCCAACTCCGCGATGCTTGCTTTAACCCATAAATGGATTTAAGCAGCTTGCACACCTTTCCGCTGCTCCCACTATCTACGAAGCCCTCCGGCTGAGTCATGTACACGCTCTCTTCTAAATCACCGTTTAGAAAGGTGGTCTTAACATCCATTTGCCAGATTTCGTAGTCATGGTATGCAGCAATGGTAAGTAAGATTCGGATGGACTTAAGCATAGCTACTGGAGAAAAGGTTTCGTCATAATCCACACCTGGTCGTTGACGAAATCCCTTTGCTACCAGTCTAGCTTTGAAAGTCTCAACTTTTCCATCTACACCAAATTTCCTTTTAAAAATCCACTTGCTCCCAATGGGTTTTACCCCTTCAGGAGCATTTTCTAAAATCCATACTTTATTGGTGTACATGGATTCCATCTCAGATCGCATTGCATCCAGCCATTTCACAGAGTCACCACTCGTGATGGCCTGCTCGAAACTAGTCGGGTCATCATCATCCATGATGCAATCCTCGCTTCCACCATCAATGAGAAAACCGTAGTATCTCTCAGGTGGACGAGAAACCCTACTAGATCGGCGGAGAGGCTGGGGTTCGTCGGGTACTACTGAATCCTCTGGTTCCACTAAATCTTCAGTTGTAATTTGTGTTTCTGGAACCTCTTCCAGCTCTACCTCTTTGCCACTAATTTCTTCTGCTAGAAATTCCTTTTCCAAAAAGGTGGCATGTTGAGCAACAAACACTTTTTGTTCCTCAGCGTGGTAGAAAAAATATCCTTGAGAATTCTTTGGATATCCCACAAATTTGCAAAGGACTGATCGTGCCTCGAGTTTGTCCGGATTTTGTCTTTTGACATAGGCCGGACAACCCCATATCTTAACTCGTTTAAAATATGGTCTCTTCCCACTCCATATCTCATATGGTGTGGTAGGTACAGATTTAGACGGAACTAGATTCAATATGTATATGGCTGTCTCAAGCACATATCCCCAGAAGGAAATAGGTAACTCAGCATCGCTCATCATAGATCGCACCATATCTAACAGGGTCCGATTCCTTCGTTCCGATACACCGTTGTGCTGTGGTGTATAAGGAGGAGTAAGCTGAGAGAGAATCCCATTCTCTTTTAGATAATCTAGGAACTCATTGCTTAAGTATTCACCTCCTCGATCAGATCGAAGAATCTTAATACTTTTGCCCGTTTGATTCTCTACTTCGTGCTTATATTCTCTGAATTTCTCAAAAGCTTCAGACTTGTGTTTCATCAGGAACACATATCCGAATCTTGAGAGATCGTCGGTGAATGTAATGAAGTAGGAAGAACCGTTCCTGGCATGCGTAGACATGGGACCGCATACATCACTAAGTACCAGTCCTAAGAGTTCGGTAACTCTTTCTCCGTGTCCACTAAACGGAGCTTTGGTCATTTTTCCTTTGAGACATGAATGGCAAGTATCATAAGATGATAATTCGAACGAATTCAAATAACCATCTCTATGTAACTTAGCCAGTCGTGTCACATTGATATGACCAAGTCTACAATGCCACAAGTAGGATTCGTTCACATCTGAACTTTTCCTCTTGTGTGTGTTTTGAATATTCAGGACTGTATTCTGATTTAGAATGAATATGCCATTATGTAACGAGCCTGATGCAATCAACTTTTAATCTAGGAATATGTTCATAACATTATCCTTTACTACAAAATTATATCCTTCTTTACTTAATAAAGAGACTGATATAATGTTGCACATCATGTTCGGTATATAATAGCACTCATTTAGAATCAGTGTATTACGACTCGGCAATACAAGGTGATATTCGCCAACTGCTTTGGCTGCAACATTTGCACCGTTCCCTACTAGAACGGAATGATCATCTTTTCCCAGTTCTCTACCTTTACGTAGCCCATGCAACTGTTTGCATATGTGGGATCCTGATCCGGTATCTAATACCCAGGACGTAGGGTGAACTGAGAAACAGTTCTCAATAACAAACACACCTGAAGAAGATGCATCAACATGCATGTTCTTTTGGGCGGCGTGAGAATCCAGATATTCTCCTGTTTCCTGTTCAGTCTTATAACTCTTATAAGAAAGAATGGGTCTAACGTTCCCTTGCTCAGTACAATAATCAGGTTCAGTCAATACATCCATATTATTATCTTGATTATGGCATGACATGGTCGCTACCTGGTGAGAGAGAGAAGAAAACACTTTTAGCGTATGCTCTTGTAAGATTAGATTGGTTATTATCTTATCTAATCAGGATGTCTCCCACTGTTTTTATCAAATCTACCTTAAAACCCTAAAAGGTAAGATTAGCCGGGATTAATTACACCCTACAACTTCGTCAATCTTTCAGCCAGATCAGTGTCGGTACTTTGAGGGAGGTTCCCCGTGCTTTCGCACGGACTTAATTAAAGTAAACCTCGTTTTCCCAAAGGCATAACCTCGTTAACACTTTTCTAGACACCTACTTGAATGACTAATTGTCCTGTGTAAAACTTATCCCAGGAGTAACACTTACTCGCAGTGGGTATCGGGATCCAACTATCTTATAGGAGGTATGCAATCTCATTGCAAATTTCAACGCTTGAAATTCCTGATAATATTTCACCCCTGGCGATCTATGACCTTGACTAAGTCAACAAACCATAAATCGCAAGTCAAGTTCAACCCGTACATTTCTTGATTGAATTAAACCCACCCGTACGACCCTTGACTGAGTCAACAAGGCCGTGCGAATACCCTAATCCAATCACATCTTATGTTTTAGCAGATAAGTACTACTTAGCTACCGTACACTACGCCTTGACTAAGTCAACAAACATAGCACGAATACTAAATAATATCTATCTGAAATGACGGAGGGCTACGCAGGTTTTTCTGAAAACCCTGAGCGTAATGAACTTGATATCGTCATAGAATCGAGTGTTTTTGAAAAGGAGTGTTTTGAGGCCTTACTTAATTTCGCTAAAGGGGTCACTCCCGGTGAAGGGATCGTCGGCCCTTTCCTCATCGAATAAGGTGCAGGATATATCACATATACCACTGTGCAAAGCAAAACACTTAAAGCAATCAAAAGACAAACCGCGTTTTGTAGCATCTGCCAGTTTTGCTAAAGGAGTCACTCCCGGTGAAGGGATCTCGGTCCTTTCCTCATCGAATAAGGTGCAGGATATATCATATATATCACTGTGCAAAGAAAAACTGTAGCTACCCTTTTTATTAAGTTTTGATTCTACAACATCTTTAGGTTTCTTTTCTTTTATTAATCTCATTAATAAAAATCCCATCAGCTTATGCTTCCTAAGCATCACAGAAGAAACGAAAGAAGTAATATTTATATATCAGCATATATATATAGTATAAGCATGCGTCTCATGCAGTAATATGATCTCATCACAGAACATTGCAGCAGAAGAACATATATGAAATATTGGATATACTAGGACGTCCGTGTTTTCAATACGAGCCTGTATAAAACACGGATTCCACGGTCGCGACGAATAGCCAAACCCACATCCCAAGACCCCTACGAGAGCGGCAAGTAACACTGCCAATTCTAGGGTTAGGAGACCCGGTCTCGACTCCTCGAGATGGCCTCCCACTAGACCCTAGAACCCGGTTACTTGTGCTCCCCTCCTTGGGTCTACCTAATGCGGAAAAGTAAATAATATACACTGGTAACAGCAACCGCAACCTGGAAGTGCCCCAAATTAAAAGAATATTACATTACATATGAATTTTACATGAATGAAAATAAAAACCCTCATCTCACATAAAACCCCCGGCTATTCAGAACGCGACGATCCAATATAACATATCACAGCAACACATAATATCTCATATCATCAACGTAAGTAAATATGCGCATCCCAATTGTCGTTGACATATAGCAACGAAACCGGCGATATCACATATTACACTTACGGTCACAGAAAAGAAAGTGTAAAACTACAATATTTGGAATCCACAATTACTTTAGACTTCGTAAATCCGAAATATCACATACTTCGTATTTCATGCCTAACTCTATGAATTCCACATATTGTATCACATTCCAGATAAATAAACAATATTAAACTTTTCGAACAGATAATCAAACACCCAAAATTTCCTAAACTACTCAACACTTGAGCGGGGTTCAAATAATCCCAGAATATGTCACAGTACCGGTGATCCAGCCGTAGAAGGGTCAAGCCAACGCCTCACATGTGGCACGCCGTACTGCCCCAAACCCGAAGGTTCAAAAGGCAGTTCAAGACGGTCACATAATCGAGTTAAGGTTTGTTGTCTTCTAGAGGGTCCACCGCTCAACTTGTACAATTTTTCCGAAAGATTTAAACCCGAATAAATTTCAACGCTTGAAAGTTTTCCGTACCGGGAAACAGTAAGTTAATGATATCCGTTCAAATAGTTTAACAGTTTCTAAATATCCGGAAAGAAGTACGAACTTAAATATTCCGATCGAATCTACTATTACCAAATAAACCCTAGATTTTTAAACACCTGAAACAGATTAAAAATACCCAGAAGCATCAGCAAGCACCTACGGTCATTACCAGAAAAGCCACGTGTCACAATCCTATCAATCCGCCGCGGAACCGCCGCGCAAGCAAGCTTGCGCCGCGCTTCCGCGGCCGTTTGATCGAATTGGGGGCTCGGGCTTCTTGGTAATTCTTAGAATTCCCTGCTGATTTTTTTACATATTTTTAATTCAGAAAAATCCCAAAATTTAAAAAATTTCCAGAGAGGGGTCTTTTTGCGTCGTTTCGGGTTCGATCGGAGTTTTAACTTCGTAAACACATCGCCTAATGCTCTAGCTAGGCTCTGATACCACTGTAGGGCAGGCAGCCACCCCATCCAATGGGGTCACCGTGGCACCAACGGGTCCCTCAGCCGCTACTTTTTACGCATGCCCCCTCGCGAGGACTACAACCCACCGGAACACCTTCCGGTCTCGGGACACCCTGGGGGTAAGAGCCTATGCTTCGCCACACTGTCACACAGTGAGAACCCCCCATAGGTCGACATCCAATGCCCAGTAGCTCTGATACCACTGTAGGGTTCCTAGGCACTCTTGTGAAGGTTCATAAGGCATCAAACATGCCCGGATTAAATTTTAGACGTGCCGAACAACCCAAAGCCGGGATCTTTGCTAGATTATTAGGGTTTAATATGCAAGATGATAACTTTTATCTAAGTGTGAGGGATTACAACCTTTGTAGTCCGCTCCTTCACTTCACAAGCTCCGAGTAGAAGTCTCTTTGCCGCGATCCACGATCTCCCGGACTCATGAGAGGCTCCACGATTCGAACGATCCATTCTAGCTTGTCGTATTCCAAATCTCCAATGATCTACCTTGAAGTTGCTTCGACTCAAGCTTTCTCACTCAAAAGAGAAGAACACACTAATCCCATGGGCTAGATGAGATGAGGATGAGAGAGTAGTAATTTTGCTTTCTTTTAATATCATTTTCTCATATTTTTCTCATCACTTAAGGATTTTCTAGTAAGCTTTCAAGAGAGAAAGAAGATGATCATGGAAAAAGAATAATTAGATAAATCCTTTTGTGATGAATAGAATATAAACCATATGATTGATTTGTAAACCATGGTCAAGGATGATAGGTCTAGATTTTGTAGAGAGTTAACTAGAGTTAGGGTATAGTTGGGTTAAATAATGTGTCATCCTAAATATCTTAAGAATGACAAAAGAAGAAAGCTTCTAGAAGGTGCATGAAGCTACTAACCCTAATCAAACCCTAATCTCAATTAATCATCCTTAAACATGTTTAACAATTAATCATATCATGTCACAATAATATATATCACATATATATTATATATTTGCAACAAAAGAAAATAATACAATTAACATATATCGCATATATATCAATGTATCATCCACTGAGAAAATGAAATAATAAAGCGAGCCAATATTAGATAATGTAATACAATATATCACATATATTATTATACATTAAATCATCGAATCAACATTTGAATCGATGATCCGGCTATATCGAATATTACCGACTAATATATCATGTACCGATTCATCGAATCAACACTTGATCCGATGACCCGGTTCATATCCATATATCGCGAGAATATAATACGGTATCCCATATCGCATTATTCTCGTTCCTGCGCATATCACATATGCGCCACTACTCCGTTTTGCCTGAGCCAAGAAACCTCTGTGTAGGACTCTAAAGAATCGTCAATACGCCGGTAGCAGGTGATGATCATATCAATCACCCACAAGCTGCAAGCGGTCAGCTAAACGTAACAGCCACCCACGTATTGAGCGATCAGAAGATCAACAAGCTAGCCTGTGCGTTCTCCTGTGAATCCAACCAGTAACACTCCCGTACAGTCCGGTCTGTTCGTCTGATATGTCGCATATCAAGTCTAGGGGTGGTATACGTCAGACCCCAGTAACCGATAAGTCGTGTCGATGTGTGGCTCATAACGGGTCGAGAAACTACTAGTAACACTTACCAGTAAATCTCCATATCAGCCCTGGCCAGGGACTTCCAGTTATAGCCAATCGAATACAGCACAACATCAACTCCCTATACCGGGAGAGACGAATCCCCTCCTATCGCTCATTGCCTCCATGTGATTCGGGACTGTACCCAAAAGCCACCGTTTTGCATGCCCTCTTGGACGTGGTAAGGTGGAAATCAAAGCACAGTGGGAATCACATAAGACTCCATGACGATCTCGGGTCTACAGACTACCCTGTACCAGTGTCACCGGAGAACTGCAATCTGACGTGTGGTATATCACCATCTGGGAGTTCTCGGTGAGTCCGTCCAGTGTACCCAGTCTCCACTGAGCACCCGTACACTATCTCTGATGTCTAACATCGATGGATATGGGATCATCCATCGCCCATCATATGGGTCAAGATGCGTATACGCTAGTCTACTCTGGTGTATCGATGCCCTGTCTCGATATACCCTCGACTAGGAACAGTTATAGGATGTACTCATCGACTACCGCGGCCCCACTAGTATGATCTCATCATAGTCCCAGTAGTCGAGTACAAGTCATAAGGGCTTTATCAACATGTGAGAGTAAAACAGTAAACCAATACAAGTCAACATGTTAAGATAAAGTGAAACCAAATAGCATACTATCATGACGAGCAAGAAAGTCTTCTCTATATATAACCAAGCATCCATTATAATATACATCATATGTACAACAATGGCCTCTAGGGCATATACATAACTAACACCTTGGCCAAAGCCAGAACTCCATTGTCACACAATGGTAGGAACGAAGTTCATCTCATGAACTTAAATATATCCAGACTGCCTCTTTGGTAGCATCCTTGGTAACGATGTATCTTGCCTTTAATTGTCTAGTAAGTCACGGTATCTAGCTTGGAACTCTTCCAACATACCGTCCCTCCACTGAAGGTAAAGACAATGCCTGCGACTGGCATCCAGTCGTCCTTATCACCCTAGAACCTTTCCAGTGATTCACCCCAGGATCGATTGATACCATCTCACTACAACTAGTGAGATTCCTAACATCCAATTAGATCTATCTCATAGATGTAAAACCTAGGATTTAGGAGGTATCACTTTGATCCTATATGGAGAATCCTTGTGATAAGCGGAGATTGACCGAGCGTAGCATAGGAAACTCCTTCCCTATCAATAGTATGTCATCCATGTATTATACGAGGATCACCACCATACTCCCTACTACCTTTTTGTATATGCAAGGTTCATCTACCATTTTGATGAAGTCAAACTCTTTGACTACCACATCAAAACAGATGTTCCAACTCCGCGATGCCTGATTTATCTCATAAAACAACTTGCACACATTTTCGTTGCTCTCACTGTCTACGAAGCCCTCTGGCTGTGTACTTATAGACGCTCTCTTCCAAATCATCATTTAGAAAAGCAGTCATGACACCCAACCACCAGATATCGTAGTCATGGTATGTAGCAGTGGCAAGTAGGATCTGGATGGACTTAAGCATAGCTTTGAAAGTCTTAACTTTTCCATGTACACCAAGTAATCTTCTCAAGATATACTTGCTCCTGATGGGGATTTAACCCTTCAGATAAAGCAACCAAAGTCCATTCTTTGTTGGTGTATAAGGATTCCATCTCAGATCGCTAAGCATCCATCCATTCTTACAGAGTCCCACTCCTAATGGATAGCTCGAAACTAGTTGGGTCATCACCTCATGATGCAATCCTCGCTCCTACTGTCATAGAGAAAACCGAAGTATCTCTCAGGTGGGTGAGGAACCCTACTAGATCGGCGGAGAGGCTGAGGTTCGTTGGAAACTATTGAATCCTTTGGTTCTACCAAATCATAAGATGCAGTTTGTATAGTTGGAACTCTTTCCAGTCCTACCTCATGACCAATAATTTCTTCATAAGAAATTCCCTTTCACAAAGGTGGCATGCTGAGAAACAAAACATATTTTGTTCCTCGGTTTGGTAGAAGATATTCCCTTGCGAATGCTTGGGATATCCAACAAACTTCCACAGAACTGACTTTGCCTCGAGCTTGTCCGGATTTTGCTTTTAGACATAGGCCGGCCAACCCCAAATCTTAACTTACTTAAGATATGGGCTCTTCCCATTCCATATCACATATGAAGTGGTAGGCAACTGATTTGATTAGAACCCAATTCAATAGGTATGCAGCTACACAAGTGCATAACTCCCAAAAGGAAATAGGAAACTCAGTAGTACTTCATCATAGAGCGCACCATATCAAATAGGGTGTGATTGCTCCGCCCCGATACACCGACGTGCTGTGGTGTATATGGAGGAGTAATGCTGAGAGAGAATCTCATTCTCCTTTAGAATAGTCCAGGAATCCCGTGCTCAAGTATTCTCCTCCTAGATCTCATCAAAGGACATAATACTTATACCCGTTTTTGGTTCTCTACTTCTAACTTATATTCTGTGATTATCTCAAAAGTTTCGAACTTGTGTTTCAACAGGAACATATGCCTGAATCTTGAGAGATCATCAGTGAATGTAATGAAGTACAAAGAACCGGTCCTGGCATGTGTAGACAGGGGACCTTCAAACATCAGCATGTATCAATCCCAAAAGTTCACTAACTCTTTCTCTGTTTCCAATAAATAGTGTTGTGGTCATCTTATCTTTGTGACATGACCGGCAAGTTTCATAAGATGTAAATTCAAACAAATTTAAATATGCATCTTTATGTAACTTCAGCTAGTCCGGTCGCATTGATATGACCTAGTATACAATGCCTCAAGAAGGATTCGTTCATTTCTGAACACTTCCTCTTGTGTGTATTCTGTACATTAAGAACTGTAGTTTTATTTAGAACGTCTATGCTTTTAGATAACGTGCCTGAACCGATCAACTTTTGATATAGGAAATGTTCAAAACATTATCCAACAATACAAAATTATATCCTTCTTTACTAATAAAGAGACTGATATGATTTTGTATATCAGGTTCGACATCTAATAACATTCGTTCAGAATCAATGTATTCTGGTAATAGAGGGTGATAACTGCCAACAGACTTGGCTGCAACACTTGCATCATTTCCAACTCTTGAAACTTATCACCCGTTCTCAGTTCTCTACCTTTCTGTAGCCCATGTAATAAATTACATTTGCGGGATCCTGATCTGGTATCTCATACCCAGGACGTAAAGGATACAGAGAAACAGTTCTCGGTAATGAACACACCCGAAGATGATGCATCGTCATGCACTTTCTTCGTTTGGGCGGCACGGGAATTCTAGTAATCCCCTATTTCCTGCTCTGTCTTATAACAATTATAAGTTGGAGCGGGACCAATGTTCCCCATCGCAGTATAACAAGCGGGTTCGGTCAATACATCTGTATTATTATTTTGATTAAGGCATGACATAGTCGTAACCAGGAGAGAGAGAGAAGAAAACACTCAGCGTATGCTCTTGCAAGATTAGATTGGTTATCAATATATCTAATCAGGATGTCTCCCACTATTTTAGTCAAATCTTCCTTCAAACCCTAAAAGGAAAGACTAGCCGGGATTAATTACACCCTACAAGTTCGCCAATTTTTCAGCCAGGCCAGTACCGGTACTTTGAGGGAAGTTCCCCGCGCTTTCGAACGGACCTAATTAAAATAAACCTCGTTTTCCCAGGGGCGTAACCCCGTTAACACCTTTCTAGACACCTACTTGATCGGCTAATTGTAATGTGTAAAAACTCTCCCAGGAGTAACTCTTACTCGCAGCGGGTATCGGGATCCAACTATCTCATAGAAGGTATACAATCTCATTGCATATTTCAACTCTTGAAATTCCCAATAATATTTTACCACTAGCATCCTATGACCTTGACGAAAGCCAACAAACCATAGGCTACTAGTCAAGTTCAACCCGTCATTTCCCGATTGAATTAAACCCACCCACGCGACCCTTGACGAAAGACAACAAAACCGCATGACTACCCTAACTCAATCGCATCATATGCTTATACAGATAAGCATAAATAGCTACCGCACACTACGCCTTGATGAAAGTCAACAAACGTAGTACGAATACTAAATACTACTTATCTGAAATGACGGAGGGCTACGACAGGTTTTTATGAAAACCCTTTGCGTAATAAACTTGATATCGTTGTAGAATCGAGTGATTTTAAATGGAGTGTTTTTGAGGCTTTTCTAGTTTCGCTAAAGAGGTCACTCCCGGTGAAGGGATCGTTGGCTCTTTCCTTATCGAATAAGGTGAAGGATATTTCATAAATACCACTATGCAAAGCAAAAACTATAGAAGCAATCAAAAGACAAACCGTGTTTGTAGCATCTGCTAGTTTCACTAAAGAGGTCACTCCTGGTGAAGGGATCTCGGCTCTTTCCTTATCGAATAAGGTGATGGATGTTCTACAAGGAACACCGCTATGCAAAGCAAGAACTAGAGCTACCATTTTTATTTTTATTTTTAGACAAGTTTCTACAACATCTTTAGGTTTCGTTTATTTCATTAATCTCATTAATGAAGTCCCATTTTATTATTCTTCACAAGCATCACATTTGAAACGAAATCTGCAATATAACATATATCTCATATATATAATATAAACATTCATCTCAGGCAGTAATATGATCTCATCACAGAACAATGTGGCAGAAGATAACATATGAAATATGGGATATACTAGGAGGTCAGCGTTTTTAATACGAGCCTGTATAAAACACGGATTCCACGGTCGCGATGAATAGCCAAACCCACATCCCTAGACCCCTACGAGAGCGGCAAGCAACACTGCCAATTTTAGGGTTAGGAGACCCGGTCTCGACTCCTCGAGATGGTCTCCCACTGGACCCTAGAACCCGGTTACTTGTGCTCCCCGCCTTGGGTCTACCTAATGCCGAAAAGTAAATAATATACAATGGTGACATCATCCTCATCCCGGAAGTGCCCCAATAAAAGAATATTACATACAAATGAATTTTACATGAATGAAAAAGAAAAACTCCCATCTCACATAAAACCCCCGGCTATTCAAAACACGACGATCCAATATAACATATTACAGCAACACATAATATCTCATATCATCAACGTAAGCAAGTATGCGTATCCCAATTGTCGTTGATGTATAGCAACGAAGCCGGCAATACACTACATACTACGCTTACGGTCGCAGAAAAGAAAGTGTAAAACTATAATAGTTGGAATCCGCAACCTCCTTAGACATCGCATGCCTAACCAAATGAATTCCTTAGACATCGCATGCCTAACAATTATAAACCCCGCATTTTAGTCTCAATATCGAAAACACTTTTCAATATCTAGTCGGGCAATTCAACAAGATTCCCGATAATTTGATAGAATGCTCGTCGCAAACTTTAGTAGACGACCGCACCCCCGGATGTCGTCGACGAAGTGCACTAAGGCGGAACACCGCTGCCGCGAGCACCCGAACGGATGCTTTTGGCGACGGGGTTCTCCTACAGTCACTTGGTCGGGGCTATGGGGCGTGGCTATCTATTAAGTTTACCCGGCGAGTATCCGCGTACGCTACGTGATTGCGACGGACTTTTGATCGCATCAAAATCCCGTGGCAACCGATCATCTAAGGCTAAACTGCTAGATTTATAACATTCAAAATAGTTATCTCATAACTACATGTGGATTCCAAATATTGTATCACATTCCAGATAAACAGACAATGTTAAACTTTACGATCGAATAAACAAACACCCAAGATTTCCCAAATAGCTCAACACTTGAGCGGAGTTCAAAAAGTATCCATCACATGCCACGGTACCAATGGTCCAGCCGTAGAAGGGTCAAGCCAACGCCTCACATGTGGCAACGCCGTACTGCCCCAAACCCTAAGGTTTAAAGGCGGTTCAGACGGTCACATAATCGAGTTAAGGTTTGTGTTCTTCTAGAGGGTCCACCGCGTTACTTGCACGACTAAGAACGTTCTTAAACTACGGAAAAATCCAACACTTGGAAATTTTCCGGCAGGGGAAAAAGTGAGTTATTGATATGCGTCTGAACTTTTTAACACGTTCAAAAATTACCCGGAAAAAATTAAACGAAGTTAATCTTTCCGATCGAATCAACGAGTTCCCAATACATCCCAGAAAACTCAACACTTGAGTAAACACATACGAATGTAACTGTGGAAAAATGAAACCCTAAATACACTGTTCAGCAGCGGAACCACCGCGCAAGGCATGTCTTTACCGCGGTTCCGCGGCTCATTAATGAAATTAGTGGGTCATTTTTCACAGATATCCTTATAATTCCAAGCTTATATTTCTGAGTATTTTTAATACGAAAAAATCAACATTTTTATAAAATTTCCAAAGAAGGGTAAAATATGGGGTTTCGGGGTTCGATCGGACATTAAACTTTGTCTAGACTTCGCCTAAAGCTCTAGCTTGGCTCTGATACCACTGTAGGGTTACTAGGCACACTCACAAGGTTCTACAAGGCATCAACCATGCCCGATTTAAAATTTAGACATGCCGAAAAACCCTAACCAAGATCATTAAACTAGAGATTAGGCGAAACAAAGCATGTTAAACACTTTAACATCTAAGAGTTAGGGATTACAACCTTTGTAGTCCGGTCCTTCACAACATAAACTCCGTGTTTAGGTCCCTTCACTGCGATCATCAAGAATCCAGACTCTAGAGAGGCTCCACAAAGACAAAGATGCAAGCTTGCTTCCGATCTTCGATAACTAAGATGATCTACCTTGAAGTTTATTTAACACAAGCTCTCACTCACTAAATGAAGTGAACACCCTAATCTAATTGGCAAGAATAGATTAGGATGATGAAGTAGGAATTTAGCAATCTTTTGTTTTCTTAATCTCACTCAAAATCATCACTAATGAAAAATCTAGAAAGATTTTCCATCCAAAAGAAGAAGAAGCCTTTCTTTTGTGATGAATAATGTGTAGGGTTCCTAGGCACTCTAACAAGGTTCTACAAGGCATCAACCATGCCCGATTCAAAAAAAATAGCCGTGCCGAACAACCCTAACCAAGATCGTATACTAGAGATTATGCGAAAACTAGCAAGTTAAACATTTTACAAGTGAAAGGGATTACAACCTTTGTAGATCCGGTCCTTTACTTCTAAAGCTCCGTGTTGACGTCCCTTCGCTGCGATCATCGGGATCCCAGACTCTAGCGATGGTTTCTTCGGAGAAATGAGCGGGCTAGGTCGTTGACTTCGAGGCCGAAGATGATCTACGTCGAGGAGACTCAAACTCAAGCTCCATCTTCACTAGGTCAAGAACTTTGTGAAGAGAACACCCTAAACTAAATGGAAAGTAATAGAGGATGATGAAATAGTAAGTGGGTTCACTTTGGATTTGGATTTCTCACTTTTTTCTTCACTTGAAAATTTTTCTAGCAAGCTTTCTTCTTCTTGAAGAAGAAGAAGAAGAAGAAAACAATAAGAAAGAAAAAATGAATTATCTAAAATGAATAATCAAGTGAAGTCTATCATAATGTAACCATGGGTGAGTTTACATTTGTAGAGACTAAACCTTAGTTTGAGGTAATGGTTAGGTTAATGAAAATCTTATGCAAAACAAAATTAGTGGACTTTGTCAAAGATACTTGAAAGCTTCATGAAGCTTCAAGCAAAGACAAAGAAAGCCACCATTTTGTTTTACCAAAATAAATAAAAACCTAAACCATTATCTTAAATATGGTGTAAGTCATACACACACCCAAGTTTGCATGTATCATCAATCATGATACAAACTAGTGCACAAACATATATCACATATACAACTTGTGCACATCAAGTGAGAAAATCAATCTTAAGTGAACCAATACTAGTTAATGTAGAGTAATATATCAAATATATAATTATACATTAAATCATTAAATCAACACTTGATTTAACGATCCGGTCATATCGCATTTAACCGACTAATATCTAGTGTATCAATGTATCGAATCAACACTTGATTCGGTAACCCGGCTATATCTCATATATCCGTCCGATGATACAAATCGCGAGAATAGAATACAGTATCACATACTGGTATTATTCTCGGTCCCACACATATCTCATATGCGCTCCTATTTCGTTTCGCTTGAGCCAGGAAACCTCTGTGTAGGACTCTAAAGACTCGTCAATACGCCGGCAGTAGGTGGTGATCATATCAATCACCCACAAGCCGCAAGCGGTCTTCTAAACGTAACGGCCACCCGGGTATTGAGCGATCAGAAGATCAACGAGCAAGCCTGCCCAGACTCCTGCGAATCCAATCAGTAACACTTACCGCACAGTCCGGTCTGTTCGTCTGATATGTCGCATATCTCGCCTAGGGGTGGTAAACGTCAGACACCAGTAGCTTGATAAGTCATGCCGATGAAAGGTCCACAACAAGCGTGAAACTACTGATAACACTTACCAGTAAATCACTACAACCCTGGCCAGGGATTTCCAGTTATGGCCAGTCGAGCATAGCGCAACATCAACCCCCAATACCGGGAGAGACGAATCCCCTCCTATCGCTCATTGCCTCCATGTGAATCGGGACTGTACCCAAAAACAACATGTTTGCATGACTCGGTAGAGCCGTGGTTGGGTGGAAATCAAAGCACAGTGGGAGACACACAAGTCTCTATGACGATCTCGGGTCAACAGACTAAGTTGTACCAGTGTCACTAGAGAACTGCCATCTGACGTGAGGTATAATACCATCTGGGAGTTCTCGGCGAGTCCGTTCAGTGTACCCAGTCTCCACTGAGCACCCGCATACCGTCTCTGATGTCAAATACCAATGGATATGGGATCATCCATCGCCCATCTCATGGGTCGAGAAGATATATGCTAGTCTACTCTGGAATATCGATGCCCCATCTCGATATTCCCACGACTAGGAACATTGAAGGATGTACTCATGGACTACCCAGGCCCCACTAGTATAATCTGCATCATAGTCCTGCAAGTCGAGTACACATCCTAAGGGCTTTATCAGCATGTAACAGAGAGACAGAAAGTATACATGTTAAGATAAAGAGCAACCAGATAGCCTACTATCATGCCGAGCAAGAAAGTCTTACCTATATATGTCCCAGCATCCACTACAATATACATCCCATATACAGTAGTGGCCTCTAGGGCATACATATAACTAACAATCTCCCACTTGCACTAGGGCCATCTGTAGCAGTGGTTGTAGTATCTCATACTCAACCATCCCATAAAAGTCTCTCTCTAGGAAAAAGCCTTTGTGAGTGGATCCGCCATGTTGTCCTCTGAGTCTACTCTCCAAACCTCGATCACCCTGGAGATCAACTATCTCCATGATCAGGTGATGCTGCCTCAGAATATGTCTGGGTCACTGATGGGACCGGGGTTCCTGGGCCAAAGCCACACTTCCATTATCACACAATGGCAGGAACCTAGTTCATCTCATGAACCAATATACACCCAAACTGCCTCTTTGGTAGTATCTTTGATAGCGATGTCACCAGCCTTTATCGTCTAGTTTGCCACGGTAGTCAGCTTGGAACTCTTCCAACATACCATCCCTCCATTGAGGGTAAAGACAATGCCTGTGACTGACATTCAGTCAATCTTACCACCCAGGAAGTTGTCCAGTGATTCTCCCCAGGATCGATTGATACCATCTCACTACACCTAGTGAGAATCCTAATATCCATTTAGATCTATCCCATAGATCCAAAACCCAGGATTTAGGAGGCATCACTTTGATCCTATTTGGAGAATTCTTGTGATAAGCGGAGATTGACCGAGCGTAGCATAGGAAACTCCTTTCCTATCAAGAGTATGTTGTCCACGTATAATACGAGGATGACCACCTTACTCTCTACTACCTTTTTGTATGTACAAGGTTCATCTACTATTTTGATCAAGTCAAACTCTTTGACTACCACATCAAAACAGATGTTCCAACTCCGCGATGCCTGCTTTATCACATAAAACATCTTGCACACGTTTCCGCTGCTCCCACTGTCTACGAAGCCCTCTAGCCGTGTACTTATAGACGCTTACTTCTAAATCAGTATTTAGAAAATCAGTCATGACACCCAACCACCAGATATCGCGGTCATGGTATGCAGCAATGGCAAGTAGGATCCGGATGGACTTAAGCATAGCCACTGGAAAAGGTTTCATCATTATCCAAGCCTGGTTGATGACGAAAAACTTTAACAAGTCTAGCTTTGAAAATCTCAACTTTTCCATCTACACCAAGTAATCTTCTCAAGATATACTTGCTCCTGATGGGAATTTAACCCTTCAGATATAGCAACCAAAGTCCATACTTTGTTGGTGTACATGGATTCCATCTCAGATCGCTAAGCATCCAGCCATTCTTACAGAGTCCCCACTCTTGATGGCCTGCTCGAAACTAGTTGGGTCATCATCTCATGATGCAATCCTCGCTCCTACTGTCATCGAGAAACCGAAGTATCTCTCAGGAGGATGAGGAACCCTGCTAGATAAGCGGTGAGGCTGAGGTTCGTCGGAATCTATTGAATCCTTTGGTTTTACCAAATCATCTATTGTAGTTTGTATAGCTGGAACTCCTTCCAGTTCTACCTCATGACCACTAATTTCTTCATAAGAAATTCCCTTTCACAAAGGTGGTATGTTGAGAAACAAAACATCTTTTGTTCCTCGGTTTGGTAGAAGATATTCCCTTGCGTATGCTTGGGATATCCAACAAACTTCTACAGAACTGACTTTGCCTCGAGCTTGTCCGGATTATGCTTTTAGACATAGGCTGGACAACCCCAAATCTCAACAAACATAAGATATGGGTTCTTCCCTTTCCACATCTCATATGAAGTGGTAGGCAACAAATTAGATCGGAACCCTATTCAATAGGTATGCAACTTTACAAGTGCATAACTCCCTAAAAGGAAATAGGAAACTTAGTAGTACTCATCATAGAGCGCACCATATCAAATAGGGTGTGATTGCTCCGCCCCGATACGCCGACGTACTGTGGTGTATACGGAGGAATAATGCTGAGAGAGAATCTCATTCTCCTTTAGAATAATCCAGGAATTCCGTGCTCAAGTATTCTCCTCCTTGATCACATCAAAGGACATAATACTTCTACCCGGTTTTGGTTCTCTACTTCTATCATACATTCTTTGAATTTCTCAAAAGTTTCAGACATTTGTTTCAACAGGAACATGTGTCCAAATCTTGAGAGATTCTCATTGAATGTAAGGAAGTATAAGGAACCAGTCCTGGCATCTGCAGACAGGGGACCGTCATACATCACTATGTATCAGTCCCAAGAGTTCACTAACTCTTTCTCTGTTTCCAATAAACGGAGCTGTGGTCATCTTATCTCTTTGACATGACCGGCAAGTTTCACAAGATGTAAATTCAAACTAATTTAAATATGCATCTAAATGTAACTTCAGCTAGTCGGGTCACATTGATATGACCTAGTCTACAATGCCTCAAGAAGAATTCGGTCATTTCTGAACTCTTCCTCTTGTATGTGTTCTATACGTAAGGAACTGTGGTTTGATTTAGAATGTATATGCTTTTAGATAACGTGCCTGAACCGATCAACTTTTGATATAGGAAATGTTCAAAACATTATCCTACAATACAAAATTATATCCTTATTTAATAAAAAGAGACTGATATGAAGTTGTATCTCAGGTTCGGTATCTAATAACATTCGCTCAGAATCAATGTATTCTAGTAATACAGGGTGATAACTATCAACAGACTTGGCTGCAACACTTGCACCGTTTCTATCTGATGAAATTTATCATCCGTTCTCAGTTCTCTACCTATCTGTAGCCCATGTAACAAATTATATATGTGGGATCCTGATCCGGTATCTCATACCAGGACGTAAAGGATACTGAGAAACAGTTCTCTGTAATGAACACACCCGAAGAAGATGCATCATCATGCACTTTCTTCGTTTGGGAGACATGGGAATTCTGGTAATCCCCAATTTCCCGCTCTGTCTTATAACAATTATAAGTTGGAGCGGGACCAACGTTCCCCAGCTCAGTATAACAAGCGGGTTTGGTCAATACACCTATATTATTATCTTGATTAAGGCGTGACATGGTCGCTACCTGGAGAGAGAGAGAAGAAAACACTCTGCGTGCGCTCTTGCAAGATTAGATTGGTTATATATTTTATCTAATCAGGATGGCTCCCACTGTTTTTATCAAATCTTCCTTCAAACCCTAAAAGGATAGACTAGCCGGGATTAATTACACTCTACAAGTTCGCCAATCTTTCAGCCAAGCCAGTGCCGGTACTTTGAGGGAGGTTCCCCGTGCTTTCGCACGGACCTAATTAAAATAAACCTCGTTTTCCCAGGGGCGTAACCCCGTTGACACCTTTCTAGACACCTACTTGATCGACTAATTGCAAAGTGCAAAACTCTCCCAGGAGTAACAATTACACGCAGTGGGTATCGGGATCCAACTATCTCATATAAGGTATGCAATCTCATTGCAAATTTCAACACTTGAAACTCCCGATAAAGGTTTTTACCCCTAGCACTTATGACCTTAACTATGGTCAACAAATCATAAGCACTAGTCAAGCTCTACCCGTCATTTCGTGATTAATTGGACCCATCCACATAACCCTTAACTAAGGTCAACAAAGTCACATGACTGTCCTAACTAATCGCATCATATGCTGTGTAGGAAGACATCACTAAGCTACCGTACACTGTGCCTTGACTATGGTCAACAAACACAACACGAATACTAAGTACTCTACTTCCTAAAATGACGGAGGGTTGCGGATGGTTTTTAAGAAAACCTTTCACGCTTTGAACTTGATCTCGCTGCAGAATCAAATGGTTTTAAATGGAGTGTTTTTGAGGCTTTTACTAGTTTCGCTAAAGAGGTCACTCCCGGTGAAGGGATCTCGGCTCTTTCCTCGTCGAATGAGGTGCTGGATATTTACAATACCACTATGCAAAGCAAGAACTAGAAAAGCAGTCAAAAGACAAACCGAAGGTTGTAGCATCCGCTAATTATTGCTAAAGAGGTCACTCCCGGTGAAGGGATCTCGGCTCTTTCCTTATCGAATAAGGTGCTGGATGTTCTACAAGGAACACCGCTATGCAAAGCAACAACTAGAGCAACCTGATTTTTGAAATTCGATTCCACAACATCATTTAGGTTTATTTTCATTCATTAATCTCATTAATGAATGTCCCATCATTTTAGTCCACCTAAACATCACAGATAAACACAACGTACACTTATGCCATCCGCATTCGCCTCGATGTCCTGTCTGCACCGTTAGGTTAGGTAACTAACGGCAGAACGGGGCAGGGCTAGTGCGGGTGTAAGACATAAGCAACGTATATATAATATATCATATTACTATATACAGTATCTATCTGAACATATCACATGATCACATCACAGATAACGCAGCAGAAAATAACATATGAAATATTGGATATACTAGAACGTCCGTATTTTATTTTGAGCCCCTATAAAACACGGATTCCACGGTCGTGATGAATAGCCAATCCCACACCCCTAGACCCCTACGAGAGCGGCAAGCAACCCTACCAATTCTAGAGTTAGGAGAGCCGGACTCGACTCCTCGAGATGGTCTCCCACTGGACCTTAGAACCCGGTTACTTGTGCTCCCCTCCTGGGTCTATCCTAATGCGGAAAAGTAAATAATATACATCAACGGTGACATCTTCCTCAACCCGGAAGTGCCCCAATAAAAGAATATTACATACAAGTTTTTACATGAATGAAAATGAAAAACACTCATTTCATATAAAAAAAACCCGGCTATTCAAACACGACGATCCAATATAACATAACCAGCAACACATAACATCACATGTCATCAACGTAAGTAAATATGCACATCCCAATTGTCGTTGACATATAGCAACGAAACCGGCGATATCACATATTACACTTACGGTCGCAGAAAAGAAAGTGTAAAACTACAACAGTTGGAATCCGCAACCTCCTCAGACATCGCATGCCTAACCAAATGAATTCCTTAGATATCGCATGCCTAACAATTATAAACCCCGCATTTTAGTCTCATTATCGAAAACTCCTTTCAATATCAAGTCGGGCAATTCAACAAGATTCCCGACATCCTGATCGAATGCTCGTCGCAAACTTTAGTAGACGGCCGCACCCCCGGATGCCGTCGACGAAGTGCACTAAGGCGGAACACCGCTGCCGCAAGCACCCGAACGGATGCTTTTGGCGACGGGGTTCTACTACAGTCAATTGGTCGGGGCTATGGGGCGTGGCTGTCTATTAAGCTTACCGGCGAGTATCCGCGTACGCTGCGTGATTGCGACGGACTTTCGATCACATCAAAATTCCGTGGCAACCGATCAAATGAGACTAAACTGCTATGTTTATAACATTCAAAATAGTTATCTCATAACTACTTGTGGATTCCATATATTGTATCACATTCCAGATAAATAGACAATGTTAAACTTTCCGATCGAATAATCAAACACCCAAGTTTTCCCAAATAGCTCAACACTTGAGATAAGTTTTAAAACATCCATTTCATGCCACAGTACCAACGGTCCAGCCGTAGGAGGGTCAAGCCAACGCCTCACATGTGGCACGCCGTACCGCCCTAAACCCTAAGGTTCAAAAGACAGTTCAAGACGGTCACATAATCGAGTTAAGGTTTGTTGTCTTCTAGAGGGTCCATCGCGTTACTTGCATGACTTAGAACGTTCTTAAATTACGGAAAAATCCAACACTTGGAAATTTTCCGGCAGGGGTAAAAGTGAGTTAATGATATCCGTTCGAACTTTTTAACACGTTCTAAAATTACCCCGAAAAACTAAACAAAGTTAAATTATCCGATCGGATCAACGAGTCCCCAATACAACCCTAAGAAAACTCAACACTTGAGTGGAATTAAAAAATTCCCAGAAAAAATTGACAATAAAAGACCTAAGAATAAATATATGAAGTATGAGAGAATAAGTCATAATTTGGGCCGCGGAACCGCCGCCAAACCCTTGGTTTCGCCGCTGTTCCACGGTCATATAGACGAATCAGTGGGCCGTACTTCACAGTAATTCTTAGTTTTTCCTGCTTAATTTTCTGAGCATTTTTAATTCATAAAAAATCACATTTTAAAAAAATATCCAGAGAAAGGTATTCGTCGGGGTTTCCGGGTTCGATCGGACTTTAAACTTCGTCTAGACTTTGCGTACAGCTCTAGCTTGGCTCTGATACCACTATAGGGTTCCTAAGCACTCTAACAAGGTTCTACAAGGCATCAACCATGCCCGATTCAAAAAAAATAGCCGTGCCGAACAACCCTAACAAAGATCGTATACTAGAGATTATGCGAAAACTAGCAAGTTAAACATTTTAACTACAGGTGAAAGGGATTACAACCTTTGTAGATCCGGTCCTTCACTTCTAAAGCTCCGTGTTGACGTCCCTTCGCTGCGATCATCGGGATCCCGGACTCTAGCGATGGTTTCTTCGGAGAAATGAGCGGGCTAGGTAGTTGACTTCGAGGCCGAAGATGATCTACGTCGAGGAGACTCAAACTCAAGCTCCATCTTCACTAGGTCAAGAACTTTGTGAAGAGAACACCCTAAACTAAATGGCAAGTAGTAGAGGATGATGAAATAGAAAGTGGGTTCACTTTGGATTTGGATTTCTCACTTTTTTTCTTCACTTGAAAATTTTTCTAGCAAGCTTTCTTCTTCTTGAAGAAGAAGAAGAAGAAGAAAAGAATAAGAAACAAAAAATGAATTATCTAAAATGAATAATCAAGTGAAGTCTATCATAATGCAACCATGGGTGAGTTTACCTTTGTAGAGACTAAACCATAGTTTGAGGGAATGGTTAGGTTAATGAAAATCTTATGCAAAACAAAATTAGTGGACTTTGTCAAAGATGCTTGAAAGCTTCATGAAGCTTCACGCAAAGACAAAGAAAGCCACCATTTTGTTTTACCAAAATAAATAAAAACCTAAACCATTATCTTAAATATGGTGTAAGTCATACACACACCCAAGTTTGCAAGTATCATCAATCATGATACAAAATAGTGCACAAACATATATCACATATACAACTTATGCACATCAAGTGAGAAAATCAATCTTAAGTGAACCAATACAAGTTAATGTAAATTAATATATCAAATATATAATTATACATTAAATCATTAAATCAACACTTGATTTAACGATCCGGTCATATCGCATTTAACCGACTAATATCTAGTGTATCAATGTATCGAATCAACACTTGATTCGGTAACCCGGCTATATCTCATATAACCGTCCGATGATACAAATCGCGAGAATAGAATACAGTATCACATACTGGTATTATTCTCGGTCTCGCACATATCTCATATGCGCTCCTATTTCGTTTCGCTTGAGCCAGGAAACCTCTGTGTAGGACTCTAAAGACTCGTCAATACGCCGGCAGTAGGTGGTGATCATATCAATCACCCACAAGCCGCAAGCGGTCTGCTAAACGTAACGGCCACCCGGGTATTGAGCGATCAGAAGATCAACGAGCAAGCCTACTCACACTCCTGTGAATCCAACCAGTAACACTTACCGCAAAGTCCGGTTTGTTCGTCTGATATGCCACATATCTCGCCTAGGGGTGGTAAACGTCAGACCACAGTAGCTTGATAAGTCATGCCGATGTAAGGTCCACAACAAGCGTGAAACTATTGATAACACTTACCAGTAAATCACTGCAACCCTGGCCAGGGATTTCCACTTATGGCCAGTCGAGCATAGCGCAACATCAACCCCCAATACCGGGAGAGACGAATCCCCTCCTATCGCTCATTGCCTCCATGTGAATCGGGACTGTATCCAAAAACCACCTGTTTGCACGACACAGTAGAGCCGTGGTAGGGTGGAAGTCAAAGCACAGTGGGAGACACACAAGACTCTATGACGATCTCGGGTCAACAGACTAAGCTGTACCAGTGTCACCAGAGAACTGCCATCTGACGTGAGGTATAATACCATCTGGGAGTTCTCGGCGAGTCCGTTTAGTGTACCCAGTCTCCACTGAGCACCCGCATACCGTCTCTGATGTCAAACACCATTGGATATGGGATCATCCATCGCCCCTCTCATGGGTCGAGAAGATATACGCTAGTCTACTCTGGAATATCGATGCCCCATCTCGATATTCCCACGACTAGGAACATTGAAGGATGTACTCATGGACTACCCAGGCCCCACTAGTATGATCTGCATCATAGTCCTGCAAGTCGAGTACACATCCTAAGGGCTTTATCAACATGTTACAGAGAGACAGAAAGTATATATGTTAAGATAAAGAGCAACCAGATAGCCTACTATCATGTCGAGCAAGAAAGTCCTACCTATATATGTCCCAGTATCCACTACAATATACATCCCATGTGCAGTAATGGCCTCTAGGGTATACATATAACTAACATAATGAAAAGTGTATTGTGATTACTAATGCAACCATGGTCAAAGATGAAGAGGCTATCAAATGTAGAGAGTTAACTAGGGTTAAAGGATGTGGGTTGGGTTATGAAATATCTTGCAAAATATCTAAACTAAATATCTTTGCAAGAAACAAAATAAAAGCTTCTAGAAAAGTTTAACCCAAATCAAACCCTAAGCTCGTTTAATCTCCACTAATCATGTTGCATTAGTAATTATAACATGTTACAATATTATATATCACATATATAATATATTTTTGTAACAAAAGAAAATAATACAATTAACATATATCGCATATATATCAATGTATTACCCGAGTGAGAAAAAGAATCTTTTAGTGAGCTTATATCAGTTAATGTAATTTAATATATCAAATATATAATTATACATTAAATTATCGAATCAATACTTGATCCGATAATCCGGCTATTTCACAAATAACCGACTAATATAATCTGTATCAGTTCATCGAATCAACACTTGATCCGATGACCCGGCTATATCACATATACCCGGTCGATATCTCATATCGCGAGAATCTAATACGGTATCACATACACGTATTGTTCTCGGTCCCGCACATATCATATATGTGCTCCTACTCCGTTTTGCCTGAGACAAGAAACCTCTGTGTAGGACTCTAAAGAATCGTCAATACGCCGGCAGTAGGTGATGATCATATCAAACACCCACAAGCTGCAAGCGGTCAGCTAAACGTAACAGCCACCCAGATATTGAGCGATCAGAAAATCAACAAGCAAGCCTGCACATTTTCCTGCGAATCCAATCAGTAACATTCCCGTACAGTCCGGTCTCTTCGTCTGATATGTCGCATATCTCGCCTAGGGGTGGTAAACGTCAGACCCTAGTGGCTTAATAAGTCGTGTCGATATGTGTCACGACCCGAGAATTCGACTCGTGACCGGCACTTAACCACGCAACGTCTACAGGCGCAACGCGGCTAAGTAAGCCGAACCCAGAAATCAAAACCAAAAAAATATAGAGTGATTTTAAAACATTTTGTAAAACAATCGTACATGTCCGAAAAACTTCCATTTATTTAGTAGAAAACCTTTTTAAGTTCAAAGGTTATAAGTTTTATAATTTTGGTAACATTTCCCTTTTTAAAACATTAGCCCCGAAAGTCGGGTAAAAACAAGGTGTAGCAGAGATAACAAGTGACAAGAATGAAGCATCACAATATGATATACGACGCCGTAGCGAAGAATACACGGTAAAACAAGGACAATATCATAAAAATAAGACTGCATAAAGTAAAGTCGGCTCACATGCGAGCTCGACACCAGAATATAAAATCATACATATCGTCCTCACAACCGTCTCTAAGTCAATACAGAAAAGTAGATGGAGAATACTAGATACATCAATGTACAACAGAAAGATAACAGATACCGTACAAACCCACCTAAACAGCAAAAGGGCTATCTCAGCTCAAAAGGGGTATCTGTGCCAAAAGATGCGGTAACAGCCAGCCGTGGCTACTCCCCAGGGCAACCTGCAAGCACTGTGGCACAACGGGGGTGAGTTGCCAACTCGTGAATAGAGATAACATATAAAGGTAATCGCAAGCATGCACATGTAGCATGGCTCTACTAATGCCAGCAGATAATATCAATGCGATGTGGCAGTATGCATAATAATAATGCCAGTCCTCTATCAGGTGATATACTACAGGGTGAGATGTGATAATGAATGCTGAGCATGGGGATATAGTATCTACATGAAGTATCGAGGTGGACTACATAAGTATGTATGCACCACAAGTCCCAACATCTCAAACGCCGGTACTCCATCGGCCCTCATATCCTGTATATCCCTGAAAATCCCGAGTGCCCAACATCGGCACCCAAATATCATAAATACTCGTGTCTAGCATCGACACGCAAAACATCCTGTATCGGCCTCCGTCAATCCGGGTCAGCCCTCTCTCACGTATATACCGGGAATCCGTCAGTCCGGGTCATCCCTCTCTCAATATATATCAGGCATCCGTCAGTCCGGGTCAGCCCTCTCTCACGTATATACCGGGAATCCGTCAGTCCGGGTCATCCCTCTCTCAATATATATCGGGCATCCGTCAGTCCGGGTCAGCCCTCAATCAATCCATCGGGCATCCGTCAGTCCGGGTCAGCCCTCTATCAATCCATCGGGCATCCGTCAGTCCGGGTCAGCCCTATATCAACCCATCGGGCATCCGTCAGTCCGGGTCAGCCCTATATCAACCCATCGGGCATCCGTCAGTCCGGGTCAGCCCTATATCAACCCATCGGGCATCCGTCAGTCCGGGTCAGCCCTCTATCAATCCGTGCCTCAAGCACCGAGAAAACACGGGGCGACGCCCCAAATTATCATATCAAGGGAACCGGGTTTTTAAATGGTTACTTATTTGAAAAGGCCACGGTTCCCAAATCCATAAATCATATGAAATCCCAACAATAATACAAGTAACTGCGATGTGATAGGTGCATCAATGTGTATATCAAGTCATGTCACATGAGAAAGAACTACAATGCAATGATCCACCGTGATATAGGTATCAAATATAGATGAGTTACAACAATATACAATAGTATGATCATGGCAGTTCTATCAGTTCTAAGCAATATGTATATATGTATAGCAAGGAATGCAATATGCAATGACAGTCTATGGGGTGCATGAAACATATAATAACAAAGTCCTATCAGCCCTGACGCATAACGCCATGCGGGCGATATCCCCGTAGATGTGAAATCTACTCACCGTGTCTCGCGCTAAGTGTATCCAACCACTTGCTTGCCCTTCTTCGCAGCGTCCGTCTCACTGGCCTGCGAACCTAGAATCACATACACATATCACACATAAGCTTAAGTCACAAAACGCGACATTATAATCCAACAAGAAACCTGTGTCGCAAACCAATCGCGCGTGTGCGCGATACGCTAAAACGTGTACTCACGCGCCACGAAACTACCCCGACGCGCTGCGATACGCAGAACCCAAACCTACTCACGTATCACGCGTGTCGCGAAGGTTTAGAAAAACGGCAAAACAGGTATTTGGTCCCAGATTTTCCTACAGAATTGATCTTAAAAAAATATATATACCAAAATACCCTACACACAAAAACACACCTACAGAAACCAAAAATTACCAAAACACCCCCTGTCTGGCCGCAATTTGCGGCCAGAATGGCGGTTTTGGCGGCCGGGAAGGGGAGTTAGGGGGTCGGGTTTCACCTATGGTATCATCTCCACTCCACTATACCACAGTCCACTCAATTTCATTTAAATCACCTCGGGTCAATAGCAGATCCAGAAAGCTCAAATTGTGCACAAATACGACATTTGCATCCAATATGAAAACTGGTGGTATTTTAGCGTAATAGGGGTTGGACTAGGTTACAATGGCCTCAACAGACCTCAAGCATCCTACTGAAACCAAATCATATCCCAAATGCTCAAAGTTCCCACTAAACATCCCATATCGCACTAAAACGCACCAATATCCATTAACCGATGCAAATCGACACTAACCAAGCTAGCTAGGGACTAAAGTAGGAAATATACCTCATACTTAACCCTAGGAAGCTGCAGGAAGGAGAAGAAGTGAAGGGGAGGGGCTGCACATGGTGCTGGGGCTGCTGATGCCCACTGCTGCTGCTGCTGAACCTTGCTGCTGCTGCTGCTTCTTCTTGCTGCCCCTGCTGCTGCTGCTGCTGTTGCTGTGGCTTCAATTGCTGCTGCTGGGGTTCTGCTGAGAGTGTGTGTGTGTCTGAGTGTGAGGGTTATGAGAGAAACAAACAAAAGAAATGAGAGGAAAAAAAACAATCTACACTCAAGGGTCAACCCCTCACTCTCTCTCTTCATTAATGGCAAGCATGGGCTAAGCCATGATGCCCTCTCTCTCTCTCCTTCTCACAAGTCAACACTAGATCTAAAATTCAAATTAAAGTAACCCCCTAATTAGCTAATTAAACTCATTTAAGAATCCAAAAGAATTAATCCCACAATTAACCCACCATGGTTAAAATTATGGTATTTTCTTCATTTAAAAACCCTAGTTTACATGCACATGTTTGTGCAAGCCTGATAAAATTTTGGAAAAATATATATTAAATTAGGAAAAATATATAAAACCCAATTTAGTAAACTTTTTATTAAAAACCATTAATTAATTATAATTATTCACTAACCCTTATCCTAAGGTGTTACAATCTCTCCCCCTTAAAGAAATTCGTCCCCGAATTTCAAAAATCTAACTAAGGTTACCTTCAAAAAGATGGGGATACGTCTTCATCATCTCGCTTTCGGTCTCCCAAGTGACCTCTTCACGGTTCTGACCACGCCAAAGTACTTTAACTGATGGAATCTCCTTCGATCTCAATTTCTTCACTTGTCGATCCAAGATCATCACCGGGTGCTCTGCATAGGAAAGATCGCTCTTAAGCTGGATCGCCGGATGCTGAATCGCATGCGAAGGATCATGAAGATATCTGCGGAGCATCGAGACATGGAATACGGGGTGCACGTCTGGAAAGCTGGGCGGAAGGGCTAATCGGTAAGCTACTGCACCAACACGCTCGAGGATCTCGAAAGGGCCCACATACCTGGGGCTAAGCTTCCCCTTCTTCCCAAACCTCATCACACCTTTCATTGGGGAGACCCTCAAGAAAACATGATCACCAACAGAAAACTCAAGTCTGCGTCGTCGACGGTCTGCATAAGCCCTCTGCCTACTCTGCGCTGCTCTCATCCTATCGCGAATCAACTGGATCTTCGCGGTCGTCTCCTCAACGATCTGTGGCCCTAAGATACTGCTCTCACTGAGCTCTGTCCAACAAGTAGGTGACCTGCATCTCCTCCCGTAAAGAGCCTCAAACGGTGCCATCTGAATGGTCTCCTGGTAGCTGTTATTGTAGGAAAACTCTACTAAGGGCAAATGATGATCCCAGCTACCTCCAAAATCTAGTACACAAGCTCTGAGCATGTCCTGGAGAGTCTGAATGGTCCGCTCTGACTGTCCGTCGGTCTGCGGATGAAATGCCGTGCTGAAACTCAAGTGAGTGCCCAAAGCCTCCTGAAGCCTCTGCCATAGTCTACTAGTAAACTGGGTGCCTCTGTCGGACACAATGCACGTCGGGACTCCGTGTAGTCGCACTATCTCGTCAATATAGATCTGAGCGTACTGAGTAAATCCGAAAGTCGTCTTCACCGGTAAGAAGTGAGCCGCTTTCGTCAAACGATCCACGATCACCCAGATGGAGTCATACCCCCTACTAGTCCTGGGTAGACCCACCACGAAATCCATCGAAATCTGTTCCCATTTCCCCTCCGGGATGGGTAACGGCTGTAGCTCTCCCGCGGGCCTCTGGTGCTCAGCCTTGACTTGCTGACAAGTCAGGCATCTCGATACAAAATCTGCAATGTCCCTCTTCATTCCGTCCCACCAGTAAACATTTCGCATATCATGATACATCTTGGTGGAACCGGGATGGACGCTATATACCGATCGATGTGCATCCTCAAGAATCTCACGCCTCAGTCCCTCAGCATCAGGTACGCACAGTCTGACTCCAAACCGTAGTATCCCCTGATCATCGATCACGAACTCGGAAAATCTGCCCTGTCCCATCTGTGCCATGATCTCCGAACATCGGTCATCACTGAGCTGTGCCTCACGTATACGATCAATCAACTGTGGGCGTGCACGGACATGCGCTACCTGTCCTCCAATCGGCGTGAACTCGAACTGTACTCGACTGTCGCATAATATCTTCCAATCTGCGGATGACTGCTCCTGCACAGCGCTCAAACATGATAAACTACTCCCGGGCCTCCTGCTCAAAGCATCCGCTACCACATTTGCCTTGCCCGGGTGATATAAGATCTCGCAGTCGTAATCTTTCACTAACTCCATCCATCGACGCTGCCGAAGGTTCAGGTCCCGCTGCTGGAATATGTATTTCAGACTCTTGTGATCCGTAAATATCTGGCACGACTCGCCGTATAGGTAGTGTCGCCAGATCTTAAGTGCGAAGACCACTGCTGCCATCTTCAAATCATGAGTGGGGTAGTTCTGCTCGTGCTTCTTCAATTGTCGCGAGGCATACGCGATCACCCTATCATGCTGCATCAGAACGCATCCCAATCCCACTCGAGAAGCATCACAAAAGACCACAAATCCGCCCGATCCGGAAGGTAAGGATAACACCGGTGCCGTCGTCAGCCGTGTCCGTAACTGCTGAAAACTGTGCTCGCACTCCTCCGTCCAATCGAAGGGAACTCCTTTCCGGGTCAACCCGGTCAACGGTGTAGCAATACGTGAGAAGTCCTGCACAAAACGCCTGTAATAACCGGCCAATCCCAAAAAGCTGCGAATCTCCGTCACCGATGTGGGTCTGGGCCAACGCTGAACGGCCTCGATCTTCCTCGGGTCAACACATATACCGTCTCGTGAAATCACGTGACCCAAGAAGTCCACGTTGTCTAACCAAAAAGCACACTTGGAGAATTTCGCATAGAGCTGGTGCTCCCTCAATGTCTGCAATGTAACCCGCAGGTGCTGCTCGTGCTCCTCACTACTCCGGGAATACACCAAGATATCGTCAATGAAGACTATAATGAACAGATCCAAGTAAGGCCGGAAAATACGGTTCATCAAATCCATGAAGGCTGCTGGCGCATTGGTGAGTCCGAACGACATCACCAAAAACTCGTAATGGCCGTAGCGCGTACGGAAGGCTGTCCGAGGAATGTCCTCCTGTCGAACCCGCAGCTGATGATAGCCCGATCGTAAATCGATCCTCGAAAAGTACCCTGCCCCCTGAAGCTGGTCGAACAAATCGTCGATACGCGGCAAAGGATACCTGTTCCGCACTGTCACCCTGTTCAGCTGGCGGTAGTCGATACAAAGACGTAAGCTGCCGTCCTTCTTCCTGACGAACAGGACTGGAGCACCCCAAGGAGAAACACTGGGTCGAATAAGTCCCTTGTCCAGCAAATCCTGTAACTGACCCTTCAGCTCACGAAGTTCCGCCGGGGCCATCCGATAGGGCGGTATAGAAATAGGCCCCGAACCAGGAACCAAATCAATACAGAAAGAAATGTCGCGCTCGGGCGGCAACCCAGGAAGCTCGTCAGGGAACACATCAGGAAACTCGCTAACAACCGGAACCTGATCCAATGGAACCTCTGTAGCGCGAGCATCGCGAACATAAGCGAGAAATCCCTGACATCCCTTCCTCAAAAGCTGTCCAGCGCGAAAAGAAGAAATCACACTGTGAGGGGCGGCACTACAGTCCCCCAACACAACAAAGACCGACTCGCCGGGGAAACAGAATCTAACTGTCTTCTCGCGGCAGTCCACAGAAGCATAGCACGTGGCTAACCAATCCATGCCCAAAAGAACGTCGAAGTCCAACATCTCCAGAAGGATCAAGTCGACAGGCAACTCTCTCTCGCCAATACAGACGATACAGGATCGGAACACGTGCCTAGCAACAAACGACTCTCCCACAGGAGTAGTCACCACAAGCGGCTGATCAAGTAAGCCGGACTCTCTACCCAAACTCGGCACAAAGTGCGTGGATACGTACGAGTGTGTGGATCCGGGATCGAACAGTACATGTGCGTCAACTGAACATACAGGGAGGATACCTGAAACCACTGCATTGGACGCCTGTGCGTCCTGATGTGTCAAAGCAAAAACCCTCGCCTGTCCACCACCTGCGGCTGGCTGCCCTCTGCCTCGGTCACCTCGCCCTCTCTGAGCAACTCCTCCACGCCCACGACCTCGCTGTGTATGAGTCTGGCGCGGAGCAACGGTAGGTACGATAGGCAACGCTCTCTGGGGTGGTGAAAGTGGTAATGTGACATGCGGTGCTGTCGCCTCGGTCCGGGGTAACTCAGGACAATCCCGTACACGGTGGTAAGAACTCCCACAGCGAAAACATCCCGACGACGGCCGCTGACCATCCTGGGAATAAGAACTGAATAACCGGCCCCGCCCTGAATCTCTGCTGCCTGCAATACGTCTATCACGGCGCCGAAAAGGCTGTCTCTGTGCTGAAGTATCCGCACGAGCTCTCTTCGGCTCTGGGAGTGCCGAAGTCTCAACAAGGTGCTCCTCGACCACTAGGGCTGCGTCTACCGCTGCTGCGTAGGTCTCGTAGTGCTGCGCGCTGATCGCGAGGAACACTGGTGAAATCAAGCCTCGAACAAATCTCCGGACTCGCAACTCCTCGGTGGCCACTAAATGTGGGGCGTAGACTGCTAGCTCTGTAAACAGTACGTCATACTCTGCCACTGTCATCCCTGGCGTCTGGCGCAAAGACTCAAACCTGCGTGCTCGGGCACAACGGGTGCACTGCCCGGATCAGTCCTCGTCTCGGACGAGTCAACTCGAATCTCGGCCCTCGCGGCCGCTCTCTGTGCCCTCGTAGTCTTAGGCGGCATATTGGCTGAAAGAAAATTTGGATTCGATAAGAACACGGAAATCGAATCACAAGAATATAAGGAGGAATCAAATCAACAAGTCCTAAGGTCGCGTAAGCGGAGTACCGTGTCGTGAGTATGCCGCGGAACATACGCACGCTACGCTACCCTGCTGCAGCTACCTACTCCATCATACCAGGGTCATCCTACACTCCGAAGGTAAAACCTAAGCTCTGATACCAACTTTGTCACGACCCGAGAATTCGACTCGTGACCGGCACTTAACCACGCAACGTCTACAGGCGCAACGCGGCTAAGTAAGCCGAACCCAGAAATCAAAACCAAAAAAATATAGAGTGATTTTAAAACATTTTGTAAAACAATCGTACATATCCGAAAAACTTCCATTTATTTAGTAGAAAACCTTTTTAAGTTCAAAGGTTATAAGTTTTATAATTTTGGTAACATTTCCCTTTTTAAAACATTAGCCCCGAAAGTCGGGTAAAAACAAGGTGTAGCAGAGATAACAAGTGACAAGAATGAAGCATCACAATATGATATACGACGCCGTAGCGAAGAATACACGGTAAAACAAGGACAATATCATAAAAATAAGACTGCATAAAGTAAAGTCGGCTCACATGCGAGCTCGACACCAGAATATAAAATCATACATATCGTCCTCACAACCGTCTCTAAGTCAATACAGAAAAGTAGATGGAGAATACTAGATACATCAATGTACAACAGAAAGATAACAGATACCGTACAAACCCACCTAAACAGCAAAAGGGCTATCTCAGCTCAAAAGGGGTATCTGTGCCAAAAGATGCGGTAACAGCCAGCCGTGGCTACTCCCCAGGGCAACCTGCAAGCACTGTGGCACAACGGGGGTGAGTTGCCAACTCGTGAATAGAGATAACATATAAAGGTAATCGCAAGCATGCACATGTAGCGTGGCTCTACTAATGCCAGCAGATAATATCAATGCGATGTGGCAGTATGCATAATAATAATGCCAGTCCTCTATCAGGTGAAATACTACAGGGTGAGATGTGATAATGAATGCTGAGCATGGGGATATAGTATCTACATGAAGTATCGAGGTGGACTACATAAGTATGTATGGACCAC
The DNA here is from genome assembly GCA_030015575.1 of Agapanthus africanus. Taxonomy (NCBI): domain Eukaryota; kingdom Viridiplantae; phylum Streptophyta; class Magnoliopsida; order Asparagales; family Amaryllidaceae; genus Agapanthus; species Agapanthus africanus. The sequence continues at coordinate 218,872,038 of JASDDO010000006.1, forward strand.
AAGTCCCAACATCTCAAACGCCGGTACTCCATCGGCCCTCATATCCTGTATATCCCTGAAAATCCCGAGTGCCCAACATCGGCACCAAATATCATAAATACTCGTGTCTAGCATCGACACGCAAAACATCCTGTATCGGCCTCCGTCAATCCGGGTCAGCCCTCTCTCACGTATATACCGGGAATCCGTCAGTCCGGGTCATCCCTCTCTCAATATATATCGGGCATCCGTCAGTCCGGGTCAGCCCTCTCTCACGTATATACCGGGAATCCGTCAGTCCGGGTCATCCCTCTCTCAATATATATCGGGCATCCGTCAGTCCGGGTCAGCCCTCAATCAATCCATCGGGCATCCGTCAGTCCGGGTCAGCCCTCTATCAATCCATCGGGCATCCGTCAGTCCGGGTCAGCCCTATATCAACCCATCGGGCATCCGTCAGTCCGGGTCAGCCCTATATCAACCCATCGGGCATCCGTCAGTCCGGGTCAGCCCTATATCAACCCATCGGGCATCCGTCAGTCCGGGTCAGCCCTCTATCAATCCGGGCCTCAAGCACCGAGAAAACACGGGGCGACGCCCCAAATTATCATATCAAGGGAACCGGGTTTTTAAATGGTTACTTATTTGAAAAGGCCACGGTTCCCAAATCCATAAATCATATGAAATCCCAACAATAATACAAGTAACTGCGATGTGATAGGTGCATCAATGTGTATATCAAGTCATGTCACATGAGAAAGAACTACAATGCAATGATCCACCGTGATATAGGTATCAAATATAGATGAGTTACAACAATATACAATAGTATGATCATGGCAGTTCTATCAGTTCTAAGCAATATGTATATATGTATAGCAAGGAATGCAATATGCAATGACAGTCTATGGGGTGCATGAAACATATAATAACAAAGTCCTATCAGCCCTGACGCATAACGCCATGCGGGCGATATCCCCGTAGATGTGAAATCTACTCACCGTGTCTCGCGCTAAGTGTATCCAACCACTTGCTTGCCCTTCTTCGCAGCGTCCGTCTCACTGGCCTGCGAACCTAGAATCACATACACATATCACACATAAGCTTAAGTCACAAAACGCGACATTATAATCCAACAAGAAACCTGTGTCGCAAACCAATCGCGCGTGTGCGCGATACGCTAAAACGTGTACTCACGCACCACGAAACTACCCCGACGCGCTGCGATACGCAGAACCCAAACCTACTCACGTATCACGCGTGTCGCGAAGGTTTAGAAAAACGGCAAAACAGGTATTTGGTCCCAGATTTTCCTACAGAATTGATCTTAAAAAAATATATATACCAAAATACCCTACACACAAAAACACACCTACAGAAACCAAAAATTACCAAAACACCCCCTGTCTGGCCGCAATTTGCGGCCAGAATGGCGGTTTTGGCGGCCGGGAAGGGGAGTTAGGGGGTCGGGTTTCACCTATGGTATCATCTCCACTCCACTATACCACAGTCCACTCAATTTCATTTAAATCACCTCGGGTCAATAGCAGATCCAGAAAGCTCAAATTGTGCACAAATACGACATTTGCATCCAATATGAAAACTGGTGGTATTTTAGCGTAATAGGGGTTGGACTAGGTTACAATGGCCTCAACAGACCTCAAGCATCTTACTGAAACCAAATCATATCCCAAATGCTCAAAGTTCCCACTAAACATCCCATATCGCACTAAAACGCACCAATATCCATTAACCGATGCAAATCGACACTAACCAAGCTAGCTAGGGACTAAAGTAGGAAATATACCTCATACTTAACCCTAGGAAGCTGCAGGAAGGAGAAGAAGTGAAGGGGAGGGGCTGCACATGGTGCTGGGGCTGCTGATGCCCACTGCTGCTGCTGCTGAACCTTGCTGCTGCTGCTGCTTCTTCTTGCTGCCCCTGCTGCTGCTACTGCTGTTGCTGTGGCTTCAATTGCTGCTGCTGGGGTTCTGCTGAGAGTGTGTGTGTGTGTGAGTGTGAGGGTTATGAGAGAAACAAACAAAAGAAATGAAAGGAAAAAAACAATCTACACTCAAGGGTCAACCCCTCACTCTCTCTCTTCATTAATGGCAAGCATGGGCTAAGCCATGATGCCCTCTCTCTCTCTCCTTCTCACAAGTCAACACTAGATCTAAAATTCAAATTAAAGTAACCCCCTAATTAGCTAATTAAACTCATTTAAGAATCCAAAAGAATTAATCCCACAATTAACCCACCATGGTTAAAATTATGGTATTTTCTTCATTTAAAAACCCTAGTTTACATGCACATGTTTGTGCAAGCCTGATAAAATTTTGGAAAAATATATATTAAATTAGGAAAAATATATAAAACCCAATTTAGTAAACTTTTTATTAAAAACCATTAATTAATTATAATTATTCACTAACCCTTATCCTAAGGTGTTACAATATGAGGTCTATAACAGTTCGAGAAACTACTGATAACACTTACTAGTAAATCTCAGCAACCCTGGTCAGGGATTTCTAGTTATAGCCAATCGAACACAGCGCAACATCAACTCCCTATACCGGGAGAGACGAATCCCTTCCTATCGCTCATTGCCTCCATGTGATTTGGGACTGTACCCAAAAGCCACCTTTTTGCACGCCCTCTTGGACGTGGTATGATGGAAATCAAAGCACAGTGGGAATCACACAAGACTCTATGATGATCTCGGGTCTACAGACTAAACTGTACCAGTGTCACCAGAGAACTGCCATCTGACGTGAGGTATAATACCATCTGAGAGTTCTCGGCGAGTCCATCCAGTGTACCCAGTCTCCACTGAGCACCCGTATACCTTCTATGATGTCAAACGCCAATGGATATGAGATCATCCATCGCCCATCATATGGGTCAAGAAGCGCATACGCTAGTCTACTCTGGATTATCGATGCCCTGTCTCGGTACTCCCACGACTAGGAACATTTGAAGGATGTACTTGGCGACTACACTGTCCCCACTAGTATGATCCGCATCATAGTCCCGGTAATCAAGTACTCATCCTAAGGGCTTTATCAACATGTAACATAGAGACAATCAGAGTACATGTTAAGATAAAGAGAAACCAGATAGCGTACTATCATGTCGAGCAAGAAAGTCCCCCCTATATATGTCCAAGCATCCACTACAATATACATCGTATGTACAGTAATGGCCTCTAGGGCATACATATAACTAACAGGTACCACACCAGGTCCACCATGAACCCGCAGACGGTTCCTCATCCTCCTCGAATCGGGTGTATGATACCGCTCAAGAGCCGAGAAAACTAATGGCGGACACCTCTCAAATCATATCACGAGAAAACCGCAATTTCTATCTTTAAAATGATAATGAGTTTATAAAATCCTTGTGGTTTCTCCAAATCCAGAAATCTCATGGAAACCCAAAATCCAAATCTCAAGAGTAAATAAACAGTGAATTACCGGCATAAAGCTCCATAATATTGCATGAAAATGAATATATATACATGCACGGGTATCTATGTAAAGAATGCAATATCTAAATTAGCACAGTAATGATATATCGGAACTATCAAGTAACAAGCGATATCAATAAAGTAATATTCTCTAAAGTGTACGTGACATGGCAATTACCGATGATGATGTGTGTGAGCCGGCAAGAAAGTGTTCGTGGGCATACGCATCATCGGTAATAGTGCTGGTGTCCTGACAACATAGGTTCATAATAGCAAAAGAAACTACGTGTGTAAGCCTGCAATGCGATAAGAACAACATGAATATACGGAAAAAGATGCAATAACTGCAACATATAAGAATATACATTTATATAAACGAGTCATACATTTTTGGCATTTGAAATAGCACGAATCGTGGTTTTTTAGAAAACAAGGGCTACGATGTCTTTAAGAAAAGGTACGTCCTTTGAAATATCTGTAGTATCCCTCGGCCTGTCTTTTAAAAACCCACGATTTGTTAGTTTTGAAGATAAGTATGACTCGAGCCCCGTCTAACATCTACCTGATAACAACAAGATTAAACTAAGTGACTAATCGAAAGGGGTAAAGAAATCCACCTAAATCCGAGTCGATATATATATCTAGTAGTCGGTGATCCCGCCTCAATAGCGTCACGTACAATAAAACATACAATACGACATCCTCGAGTCAAGAGTGCAGATCAATCATCATATTTAAACTTCGTACGGTAAAATCCATCATACGGCATCCCAAAATCGGGGTACGGGTCTACTATCACATTTATCTCATTATCTAGCTGGTATCATTATCATCACATCATGAATTAGGGGTACTGATCTAACGTCTAGTACATTTCGATACCATCAACATATATATATCCGCGTGTGTACGAAAACACATCGCCCAACGATCCGCTATAATATCATGTCGTTTCTCATCACACGACACAAATCACATCACCGGTCTCACGGCATCATGCGCAATCACATCGACTCCTCTCGAAGTATCATATATTATCCTCATCATACGTGTATGTATATACATATACACACACACCCACACACACACACACACACACACATACATACTCACATACATATATGTGTGTATATATATATATATATACATATCCCTATATACGCACAAGAAAATCAAATGTATGTGTGTGTGCGCGCGCGTGTGTGCCAATCTTTACTCCAGGGTTTCGCGACTAAGAAACTATACAATAAGCACTATCTTCAATTACGCTAAAACTAACCCAAAGTCACCTAAGCATTTCTTGCTAAGTATGCACATCTCATAAAACACATAAGTGTGTGTGTGTGTGTGTGTGTATATATATATATATATATATAACGCATTCGCGTGCTACACTACGAAACTGTGAGGGTGCTATACGCCATCCACCCGACTTCCCTCGTAGATATATATCTACTCACTTTTATCCTTGCTTGTCAGAGTCGATGTCGCCATGCTCTTGCTTGTCGTCCCGAAGTTCACGCGGAGGTACCTACATGTCATAACATATCGTATCGCATTAAAATCCGATTTGAAACCAAAACGACATGCGAGGTGCCTATAGGTTAGAACCTATAGCCTACGCATACAAAAACAATCACAAATCCCTCTTCGTTGACGTACGAACGCTAATCGATCGAGACAAAACACAAACACCCAAGGTTTAGGTTACAGAATTCGCAAAACCGAAATCAGAAACGATGTAAAACACTTCCAGATTTTACCCTAGGTGAAATTGGCCAATTTTGCATATGTAGAGGGTCTAATTTACAGATAAAGGAGCCACAAGACAAGCATGAAGCCCAGAGGCCAAGTCCTGGCCGAAAATTGCGGCTAGAAAAGAATTTTTGGCAGCCATGGTTTGGGGTTTGGGTCTCGGGTCTTCAGGGCAGCTTCGAGGTCACCTGCTTGTGTCACTGTAATCGCTATATATTTTTCAGGTCTCCCGGGTCATAGCAGATCTCTATAACTCATCACAAATACCACAACTTCCGATATCGGGCAAGTTTAAGTTCACATTTTGGAGTTTGGTCTCAGGTTTTGTCCTGAATTCTAACACTAGAGGGGTTGTATGGCCTCTACTAATCTCAATTTACACTTCACAACTCATAAAATCCCTTAACCCTCATCTTGGAATTCCCATATATCACTAAACCTCACCAAATGGGTTCTATACTAATCTCGAAGTTAAAGTAAATGAATTACTACACTAAATGTGAAAGAATTACCTCATTGGAAAACCCTAGAATCCCCTAGAGCTCAAAATCCAATTTTTCTTGATCTCCCATGCTAGTAGTGAGCTTCTGCACATTTTTAATGAAGGGAATGTATGGTTTTAATGTAGTTTTGGGGTTGTTGTAAAGTGTAGGAGGTGTTGGAGGGAAGAGGGCAGCCATGGGAAAGAGAAGAAAAAATGATGAAGATGATGAAGTGAAACACAATGAGCCATGGTCAAGTTGACCCCTCACCCCCCCCCCTCTCTCTCTTGCCCATTCTTCCTTGTCTTCCCATGCCACATTTATTTATTCTTTTCTTTTCTATTTTCCTTTTTCTTTTCTTCTCTTTTCTTTTTAAAACAAAAACACAATAATTAATAAAGAAGAGCCATGGTTCATGATAAAGTGTAAAAAGATGTTTGCAACATTTTTTTTTGTTGCATGTCTCATGCATAAACAAGATTGATGCAAAAATTAGTGAAAATTTAATCAAGTTAAACATAATTTGCATATAATTAATTTATAAAATGCCTAAATCACATAATTTCTTTCAAAAGCAATAATTAATATAAATTTCCAAATATTTCCTAATTTATCGGTATTTAATTATACCATATCATTTAAAACTAATCTCCACACATTAAAATATTCATAATATTTATTATTCAATTATATAAATTCCCAAAAATAATATTTTATTTTTCTGAAATGTTACACAAGAAGATATGAATATACAATTGTGAGTACGATACAATAGTAACCCACCTACCGAAGCAATCACCGAAAGGAATGTGTGCCCCAAGCCGCTGATAATCCAAGCGGTAAAAACTGCAAGAAACTGTGGCACAACGGGGGTAAGTTGCCAACTCAGTGAATAAAATTATATCACAAGGTAGAAATCGAAATGCACAACGATACCTAGGTCATAAATATAATACTATCATATCCTGCACTAATATAATATATGATATGCATATGTATCATAAATGTAACTCTATCCATCACATAAAACCAAAATAGAATGTATCAATGCAAATGACCTGTATCTAGGTATAAACCCATAAGTAGCCGAAAATATATATGTAAAACCTCTTCTTTAAAATAGCTGCGGAATACATATGTCACGGCATAAAAGCAGACATGATAGTATGAAATATATAATATGTATCTTATTTAAGATATACGTCATGCTGTTTTAGTGAATAGTGTAAAAGGTTTACAATTTAAAAGATCCCAGTGTCATATCAGACACGTCAAAATAATGAGGCTATAGCTCGATTTTGAAATCCTTTTTATATGCAATGACCCGTAAAAAGATGTGCAAGTACTGTCCCCCGGATCAGTCCTGGTCGGATACAAAACTCATAACATAACTGTATACCTCAATGATAGCAACATACCAATATATGGATGTCCGTCATCGACACCCGAAATCAGAAATCTCACGTGTCCATCACCGACACGCAAATCCTTAAATCTCCCGTGTCCATCACTGATACGTAAATGCAGATATCGTCGACACCATCTCAACAGATGATCGCCCCTCGATATCCCTGGCCCCAGTCAGTATCCCCTGGATATCCGCCGTGCACACATCTAGCTCCGGCCAGTATCCCCTGGATATCTGCCGTGCTCATCCATCTCCGGTATCGAGTATCCTCGCTAGGCTCCATGCCTCTAATCCGTCTATCCTGCCCCTTGGTCTCGACTGGGTCCACCATGTATCCGACTGTATATCCCCGCCACTCAGTCTGGATAACGTAGAAATCCGTAACCGTATAGCCCCCTACTCGGTTCGGAGTAAAAAACCATAAAAACGACTCATGGTGGACATCAACTCATCATATCCAAAGATAACAAGTAAAGAATAAGAATAATCTCATAGATCCTTCTGATGATATATCATATATATACATATAGATTAATGCGCGTATGTGATACCGCATTCTATTCTCGCGATATGTGATATCGGTCGGTTATATGTGATATAGCCGGGTTATCGGATCAAGTGTTGATTTGATAAGTTGTTACATTTGATATTAATCGGTTGTATATGATATAGCCGGAATATTAAATCAAGTGTTGATTTAATAATTTAATGTATAATTATATATTTGATATATTAATTTACACTAACTAATATTTGCTCACTTAAACATTTCTTTTTCTCACTTGTGTGCATATAGTATATATGTGATATATATTAATGTACATTTTATTTGTGTCAAGCTTGATGCCACATGCTTCATGGGTGTATGAGACTTACACTATACTTAAGATAATATTAGGGTTTTTATTTATCCAAGTAATTCAAAATGGTTGGAAATTTGTCATGGCTAGAAGCTTGGAGAAACTTATGCTAACCATTGATTTAGTCCACTAACTTTGTTTTACATGAGATATTTATTAACCTAACCATTATCCTTAGTCATAGTCTAGTCTCTACATGAGTTAGTATATGATACAAACTCACCCATGGTTGCTATTCTCACCTCATGAGTTTCATTCTCATCTCCACTTCATCTTCTTCTTCCTTATGAGAAAGCTTTCTAGCTTTTCTCAAGGTGATGAAATATTGTGAGAAAAATAAATCTAAAGTGAGCAAAATTCCTACTTCATCATCCTCTACTATATTAGCCATTTAGTTTAGGGTGTTTGCTTCACTAATCTACCATTAGTGAAGAGGTATCATGAACTTGAGTCTTCTCGACGTAGATCATCTTCGGCCTTGAAGACTTCGAGCAAGCTTGTTCATTTCTTCATGTGAACCCTTACTAGAGTTCGGGCGTTCACTACTTAGAGCGAGAGGACTACTACACGGAGCTTTAGAAGTGAAGGACCGGTCTACGAAGGTTGTATTCCTCATTCACTTAGATGTAAAGTTGTTTACATTGTTATTTCGTCTAAATCTCTAGTTAAGATTCTAGGTTAGGGTTCTTTAGTACGTTAAATATTTGAAATTGGCATGGACGATGCCTCCCGAAACCTTATTGACGCCCTAGGGAACTCGGCAGTGGTAACAGAGCCAAGAAAGAGAATTAGACGATGTTTGTTAGATTACGAAACCGAAACTACTCCGAAAATTGAAACAATGAAATATAGTTTCTGTCGATTTTTAAATGGTCTCTAAAATTTTTTTTAAGCAACTGCAGAATGTTGTATGAGATGTAACATGAATACAGTAGAAAATTGAACCCCTCTCGCCGGATTTTACCCGGCCACATTGCTATTAAAACCGGCCTGCTTGGTTTTGTAGTGGAGTTCTGGGTTGAATTTTTTAGGGTGTTCCGGTCTCTGGGTTTTGGTGTTTCAGGTGTTGCTTGTTTTTTCTAAGATTGCATGTGATGTGGTCTTACTGTATTGGCAATTCGGAGTATTTCGTATTCGTAATTTTAACATTGTTTCGGGTTATTTTGACGACGTTAAAAAGTTCGAACGGATATCAATAACCCATATTTTCCCTCGCTGGAAATTTTTGAAGAGTTGGATTTTTCCAAGTTTGAAATCTTCAGAAATTCATGTAGGTGATTCTATGGACCCTCTAGAAGAACGAAACCCTAACTCGATTCTCTGACCATCGGAACCGCCACCAAACCCTAAGGTTTGTGGTAGTTCCACGGCACCATAGGTGAGGCAAAGGTTGACCCTTCTACGGCTGGTCCATAGGTGCTGAGGCATGTTCTGGGTACTTTTTAAACTCCATTCAAATGTTGAGCTCTTTGGGAAATTTTGGGTGTTTGTTTATTCAATCAAAAAGTTTAACATCGTCTAGCTATCTATGATTGTGATACAATACTTGGAATCCACAATATTTAGTTTTATAAAAACTAATTTGAATTTTATAAATCTAGCAGTTTAGTCTCATTTGATCGGTTGCCACGGAATTTTGATGTGGATCAAAAGTCCATCGCAATTACGTAGCGTACGCGGATACTCGCCAGGTAACCTTACTAGATAGTCACGCCTCATAGCCCCGACCAAGTGACTGTGGGAGAACCCCGTTGCCAAAAGCATCCGTTTGGGTGCTCGCGGCCGCGGTGTTCCACATAGTGCACTTCGTCGACGGCATCAGGGGTGCGGCCGTCTACTAAAGTTTCCGACGAGCATTCGATCAAGTTATCGGGAATCTTGTTGAATTACCCGACAGGTTATTGGAAAGTGTTTTCAATATCAAGACTAAAATGCAGGATTTATAATTTTTAGGCATGTGATGTCTAAGGAATTCAATTGGTAAGGCATGAAATCCAAAGTATGTGATACATTGGGTTTATGATGTCTATGGTGGTTGCGGATTCCAATTGTTGTAGTTTTTCACTTTCTTTTCTGCGACCGTAAGATTAATATGCGGTGTATGGCCGGTTTCATTGCTATATGTCAACGACAATTGGGATACACATATTTACTTACGTTGATGACATGTGATGTTATGTGTTGTTGTGATATGTTATATTGGATCGTCGTGTTTTGAATAGCCGGGGTTTTTTCTATGTGAGATGAGAGTTTTTTATTTTCATTCATGTAAAAGATTGTATGTAATATTCTTTTATTGGGGCACTTCCGGGTTGAGGATGATGTCACCATTAATGTATATTATTTACTTTTCCGCATTAGGATAGACCCAAGAAGGAGAGCACAAGTAACCTGGTTCTAGAGTCCAGTAGGAGACCATCTCGAGCAGTCAAGACCGGGTCTCCTAACTCTAGAATTGGTAGGGTTGCTTGCCGCTCTCGTAGGGGTCTAGGGATGTGGGTTTGGATATTCATCGCGACCGTGGAATCCGCGTTTTTTTACTGGCTTAATTTAAAACACGGAATTCCTAGTATATCCAATATTTCATATGTGTTCTTCTGCTGCTGATATTCTGTGATGTGATCACTTCATATTCTGAGACGAATGCTTATATTATATATATGATATATAATAACTATTGCTGCTTTCGTTTCTTATATGATGCTTAGGAAGCATAATTGATAGGACTTCATTAATGAGATTAATGAAATAAAAGAAACCTAAAGATGTTGCAGAATCTTGTTTTAAAAAATGGTAGGTCTAGTTCTTGCTTTGCATAGAGGTATTCCTTGCAGAATATCCAGCACCTTATTCAATAAGGAAAGAGCCGAGATCTCTTCACCGGGAGTGACCTCTTTAGCGAAACTGGCAGATGCTACAACCCACTCGGTTTTGTCTTTTGATTGTTTTTCTAGTTCTTGTTTTGCATAGTGGTATTTGTGAAATATCCTACACCTTATTTGATAAGGAAAGAGCCGAGATCCCTTCACCGGGAGTGACCTCTTTAGCAAAACTAGTAAAAGCCTAAAAAACACTCCTTTTCAAAATCAATGGATTCTACAACGATATCAAGTTCATTACGCAAAAGGTTTTCATAAAAACCTTTCGTACCCCTCCGACATTTCAGATAAGTAGTATTTAGTATTCATGCTACAGTAGTTTGGCCTCCGTCAAGGCGTAGTGTATGGTAGCTGATTAGTACTTATCTGTAGCATGAGATGCGATTGGATTAGGGTATTCGTACGGCGTTGTTTGGCCTCCGTCAAGTGTCGTGTGGGTGGGTCTAATTCAATCAAGAAATGAACGGGTTGAACTTGACTAGCGCCCTATGGGTAGTTTGGCATCCGTCAAGGTCATAGGACGCTAGGGGAAAAATATTATTATGAATTTTAAGTGATGAAATTTGCAATGAGATTGCATACCTTCTATGAGATAGTTGGATCCTGATACCCACTGCGAGTAAGATTTACTCCTGAGAGAGTTTTACACATTACAATTAGCCGATCAAGTAGGTGTCTAGAAAGGTGTTAACGGGGTTACGCCCCTGGGAAAATGAGGTTTATTTTAATTAGGTCCGTGCGAAAGCACGGGGAACCTCCCTCAATGTACCGACACTGGCCTGGCCGAAAGATTGGCGAACTTGTAGGGTATAATTAATCCCGGCTAGTCTTATCTTTTAGGGTTTGAAGGAAGATTTGATCAAAACAGTGGGAGCCATCCTGATTAGATAAAATAATAACCAATCTGATCTTGCAAGAGCGCACGCAGAGTGTTTTCTTCTCTCTCTCTCTCTCTCCTGGTAGCGACCATGTCACGCCTTAATCAAGATAATAATATGGATGTATTGACCGAACCTGCTTATTATACTGAGCCGGGGAACGTTGGTTCCACTCTATCTTATAATTGTTATAAGTTCGAGCAGGAAATAGGGGAATATCCAGATTCCTACGCGACCCACTCGAGGAATGAGCATGTTGATGCAAATTCTTCGAGGGTGTTCGTGATCAAGAACTGTTTCTCAGTATTCTTTACGTCCTAGGTATGAGATACCAGATTAGGATCCCACATATGTAATTTGTTACATGAGCTACAGAAAGGTAGAGAACTGAGATTGGGTAATATGTCTCTAAGTGTTAGAGAATGGTGCAATTGTTGCAGCCAAATCTGTTGGCAAATATCACCTTGTATTACCAAATGGTAATATATTGATTCTGAACAAATGTTATTACATACCGAACCTGATATAAAATATTACATCAAATTCTTTATTGAGTTAAAGAAGGATATAATTCTGTATTGGAGGATAATGTTGTGAATATTTTCCTGAATCAAGAGTTGATTGGCTTAGGCACGTTATGTAATGGCATATACATTCTAAATCAAATCACAGTTCAAAGTATATAGAACACACACAAGAGGAGTAGTTCAGAAATGAACGAATCCTTCTTGTGGCATTGTGGACTAGGTCAGATCAATGCGACACGACCAGCTAAGTTACATAAGGATGAATATGAGAATCTGTTCGAATTTTCATCTTATGATACTTGCCAATCTTGTCTCAAAGGTAAAATGACCAATACTCCGTTTACTGGAAACAGAGAAAGAGTTACTGAACTCTTGGGACGGATACATGATGATGTATACGGTCTTATGTCTACAAATGCCAGGGTTGGTTCTTTGTACTTCATTACATTCATCGACGATCTCTCAAGATTCGGACATGTGTTCCTGTTGAAACACGAGTCCGAAACTTTTGAGAAATTCAAGGAATATAAGCTTGAAGTTAAGAACCAGACGGGTAGAAGTATTAAAGTCCTTCGATATGATCAAGGAGGAGAATACTTGGGCATGGAGTTCCTGGATTTTCTAAACAGAGAATAGGATTCTCTCTCAGCTTACTCCTTCGTATACACCAGAGCACAACGGTGTATCGGGGCGGAGGTATCGCACCCTATGAGATATGGTGCGCTCTATGATGAGTACTGCTGAGTTACCTGTTTTCTTTTGGTGTTATGCACTTGAGAAGCTGCATACCTATTGAATGGGGTTCCTTCCAAATCAGTGCCTACCACTCCATATGAGATATGGAATGGGAAGAGACCATGTCTTAAACAAGTTAAGATATGGCGTTGTCTAGCCTATGTTTAAAAAAAAAATCCGGACAAGCTTAAGGAAAAGTCAGTTCTGTAATTTTGTTGGATATCCCAAACATTTGCGAGGTAATATTTTCTACCACACTGAGGAACAAAAGTTGTTTTGTTTCTCAGCATGCCACTTTTTTAGAAAAGGAATTTCTTATGAAGAAATTTGTGGTCATGAGGTAGAACTGGAAGGAGTTCCAGTTGGACAAACTAACAGCTGATGATTTGGTGAAACCAAAGGATTCAATAGTCTCCAACGAACCTCAGCCTCTCCCCGAATCTGGTAGGGTTCCTCATCCACCTGAGAGATACTACGGTTTCCTCGGTGACAGTGGGAGCGAGGATTGCTGTTAGTTATATGTATACCCTAGAGTCCATTATTGTACATGAGATGTATATTATAGTGGATGCTTGGACATACATAGGAATGACTTTCTGGCTCGACATGATAGTATGCTATCTGGTTACTCTTTATCTTAACATATACACTGATTGTCTCTCTGTTACATGTTGATAAAGCCCTTAGGATGTGTACTTGACTAACTGGATTATGATGTGGATCATACTAGTGGGACAAAGGTAGTCGGTAAGTACATCCTTTAATGTCCCTAGTCGTAGGTGTATCGAGACGGGGCATCGATATACCAGAGTAGACTAGCGTGTAGCTTCTCGACCCATGTAAATGGGTGATGGATGATCCCATATCCATTGGTGTTTGACATCATAGATGGTATATGGGTTCTGAGTGGAGACTGGGTACACTGGACAGACTCGCCGAGAACTCCTAGTTGGTATTATACCTCACGTCAGATGGCAGTTCTCTGGTGACACTGGTACAGGTTAGTCTGTCGACCCGAGATCGTCATAGAGTCTTGTGTGATTCCTACTGTGCTTTGATTTCCACATTACCACATTCAAGAGAACGTGCAAAATGGTGGTTTTTGGGTACAGTCCCGAGTCATATGGAGGCAATAAGCGATAGGAGGGGATTTCGTCTCTCCCGGTATTGGGGGTTGATGTTGCGCTGTGCTCGATTGGGTATAACAGGAAGTCCCTGGCCAGGGGTGTTTCTGAGATTTACTGGTAAGTGTTATCAGTAGTTTCTCGACCCGTTATGAGCCTCACATCGGCACGAATTATCGAGTTATTGGGGTCTGACGTTTACCACCCCCAAACGAGATATACGACATATCAGACGAAGAGACCGGACTGTACGGTAGTGTTACTGATTGGATTCGCAGGAGTATGAGCAAGCTTGCTTGTTGATATTTTGATCGCTCAATACCCGGGTGGCCGTTACGTTTAGCAGACCGCTTGCGGCTTGTGGGTGTTTGATATGATTATCACTTACTGCCGGCGTATTGATGAGGCTTTAGATTCCTACACAGAGGTTTCCTGGCTCAAGCAAAACGGAGTAGGAGCACATATATGATATGTGTGGGACCGAGATTAATACGATATGTGATACTGTATTCTATTCTCGCGATTTTTGTAATCGATCGGTTATATGTGATATAGTCGAGTTATCGAATTAAGTGTTGATTCGATAAGTTGATACAAATGATATTAGTCGGTTATATGTGATATAGCCGGATTATTAAGTCAAGTGTTGATTTAATAATCTAATGTATAATTATATATTTGACATATTAATTTACATTAACTAGTATTGGCTCACTTAAGATTTCTTTTCTCACTTGATTTTGTGCACATTGTATATATGTGATATATATAATTGTGTACATGTTTTTGTGTCATGGTAGATGACACATGTGATATGGGTGTATGAGACTCACACATGCTAATGATAATTATTGGGTTTTTAATTATTTAAGTAATTCAAAATTTTAGGAAATTGTCATGGCATGAAGCTTGTAGAAGCTTGTAGTGCTCTTTGACTAAGTCCACAAGTTTTGTTTTACTTAAGATATTTATAAACCCAACCATTATCCTAGCCATGGTTAAGTCTCTACAAGGGTTAGTGAGTGATATTAACTCACCCATGGTTCACATTATTCACATGGTTTTTTCCATGAGAGCTTTGTTCATCTTCTTCCTCAAGCTCACTAGCTTTTGGGAGATGATGAAAATGAGTGAGAAAATTATTTCTAAAGTGAGTAAAATTCCTACTTCATCATCCTATACTACTTGCCATTTAGTATAGGGTGTTTGCTTTCCACAATTAGTGAAAGGGTGGCTTGGGTTAGTGTCTCCTCGACGTAGATCATCTTCGGTCTCAAAGACTTCATGCAAGCTTGCTCATTTCTTCAGGAGAACCCTTTCTAGAGTTCGGGTGTTCATTATTTGCAGTGAAGGGACTACTACACGGAGTATTAGAATTGAAGGCCTGGTCTACAAAGGTTGTATTCCTCATTCACTTATATGTAAAGTTGTTTTCATATGTTTTCGTCAGATTTTCTAGTAACGATTCTAGGGTTAGCTAGAACGGCAAATTTTTGAAATTGGCATGAACGATGCCTCCCGAAACCTTGCTGCCGTGCTAGGCAATCCTTCGGTGGTATCAGAGCCATGCTAGAAAATTAGACGGATATTGTTAGATTATGAAACCGAAATTACTCCGAAACTTGAAACCCTAATAGCTAGTTTCTATCGAATTTTTAAAGGGCTCTAAAATTTTTTTAAACAACTGCAGAATGTTATATGTGATATAACATGAACACTGACAAAATTTGAAGCATTTTTGCCTCAACTTGGCCGGCGACAATGGGCAAATTCCCGAGCTCACCGGGTGTATTTTGGAGAGTTGGCTTCAAATTTTGGTAGTGTTCCAGTCTCTGGGTTTTGGGGTTTCAGGTGTTGTTTGTTTTTGCTAAATTTGCATGTGATGTTAACTTTCTGCAAAAGCAATTCAGAGTGTTTCACAGTCGTAACTCTAACATGTATTCGGGTTATTTAGACGATGTTAAAAAGTTTGAACGGATATCAATAACCCATATTTTCCCTTACTGAAATTTTCCAAGAATTGGATTTTTCCGAGTTTAAAATTTTCAGAAAATCATGCAAGCGATTCTGTGGACCCTCTAGAAGAACGATACCCAAACTCGAATTTTTGGATCGCGGAACCGCGGTAATACCTTAAGGTTTGCCGCAGTTCCGTGGCGACATGAGTGATGCATGGGTCGGCCCTTCTACGGATGGTTCATAGGAGCTGTGGCAATCTCTAGGAACCTTTTGAACTCCGCTCAAGTGTTGAGCTTGTTGGGAAATTTGGGTGCTTGCTTATTCGATCGAAAAGTTTAATTTCGTCTAGCTATCTGTGATTTTGATAAAATAATTGGAATCTATTTAGTTGTGTGCAAGTTTAACATTTCGGCCTCGGGTGAAATCGGGAATCCTGTTGAATTACCCGACTTATTTTGAAAAGTGTTTTCATAGTTGAGACCTAAATGTAAGATTTGCATAGTTAGGCATGAAATCCAGAATATGTGATATTCCGGGTTTATGATGTCTAAGGGCAGTGACGATTCCAATTGTTGTAGTTTTTCACTTTCTTTTCTACGACCGTAAGTGTAATATGTAGTGTATCGCCGATTTCGTTGCTATATGTCAACGACAATTGAGATACGCATATTTACTTACGTTGATGACATGTGATGTTATGTGTTGCTGGGATATATTATATTGGATCGTCGTGTTTGAATAGCCGGGGGTTTTAATGTGAGATGGGAGTTTTTCATTTTCGTTCATGTAAAAGCTTGTATGTAATATTCTTTTATTGGGGCACTTCCGGGTTGAGGAAGATGTCACCGTTAATGTATATTATTTACTTTTCTGCATTAGGATAGACCCAAGGAGAAGTAACCGGGTTCTAGAGTCCAGTGGGAGACCATCTCGAGGAGTCGAGACCGGGTCTCCTAACTTTAGAATTGGTAGGGTTGCTTGCCGCTCTCGTAGGGGTCTAGGGATGTGGGTTTGGCTATTCATCACGACCGTGGAATCCGTGTTTTATACAGGCTTAATATAAAATCCGGAAATTCTAGTATATCCAATATTTCATATGTTGATTTCTGCTGCGATATTCTGTGATGTGATCACTTGATATGATGAGATAGATACTGTATATAGTATATGCGATATATTATATAGAGGTTGCTTATGTTTTACACCCGTGCTAGCCCTGTCCCGCTCTGTCGTTAAATACCTAACCTAACGGTGCATGACGGGACATCGAGGCGAATGCGGATGGCATAAGCGTACGTTGTATTTATCTGTGATGGTTAGGTAACTTAAATGATGGGACTTCATTAATGAGATTAATGAAAGAAAATAAACCTAAAAATGTTATGGAATCAAATTTTCAAAAACAGGTAGATCTAGTTGTTGCTTTGCATAGCAGTATTCCTTGTAGAATATCGAGCACCTTATTCGATAAGGAAAGAGCCGAGATCCCCTCACCGGGAGTGACCTCTTTAGCAATAACTGGCAGATGCTACAACCCTCGGTTTCTTCTTTTGATTGCTTTTCTAGTTCTTGCTTTGCATAGTGGTATTGTGAATATCCTGCACCTCATTCGACGAGGAAAGAGCCGAGATCCCTTCACCGAGAGTGACCTCTTTAGCGAAACTAGCAAGGCCTAAAAAACACTCCATTTTAAATCATTTAATTCTACAATGATATCAAGTTCATTACGCAAAAGGTTTTCTTAAAAACTTGTTGTAGCCCTCCATCATTTCAGATAAGTACTTCATAGTATTCGTGCTACGTTTGTTGACCTCCGTCAAGGCGTAGTGTGCAGTAGCTATTTATGCTTATCTGCAAAAGCATATGATGCGATTGAGTTGGGGTAGTCGTGCGACCTTATTGACCTCCGTCAAGGGTCGTGCGGGTGGGTTTAATTCAATCATGAAATGTACGGGTTGAACTTGACTAGTAGCCTATGGTTTGTTGACCTCCGTCAAGGTCATAGGATGCTAGGGGAAAAATTATCGGGAATTTCAAGTGTTGAAATTTGCAATGAGATTGCATACCTTCTATGAGATAGTTGGATCCCGATACCCACTGTGAGTAAGAGTTGCTCCTGGGAAAGTTTTGCACTTTACAATTAGCCGATCAAGTAGGTGTCTAGAAAGGTGTCAACGGGGTTACGCCCTTAGGAAAACAAGGTTTATTTTAATTAGGTCCGTGTGAAAGCACGGGGAACCTCCCTCAATGTACCGGCACTGGCCTGGCTGAAAGATTGACGAACTTGTATGGTGTAATTAATCCCGGCTAGTCTTTCCTTTTATGGTTTGAAGGAAGATTTGATAAAAACAGTGGGAGCCATCCTGATTAGATAAAATAATAACCAATCTGATCTTGTAAGAGCATACGCTGAGTGTTTTCTTCTCTCTCTCCAGGTAGCGACCATGTCACGCCTTAATCAAGATAATAATATGGATGTATTGACCGAACCCGCTTGTTATACTGAGCTGGGGAACGTTGGTCCCGCTTTATCTTATAATTATTATAAGACCGAGCAGGAAATAAGGGATTACCAGGATTCCCGTGTCGCCCAAATGAAGAAAGTGCATAATGATGCATCTTCTTCAGGTGTGTTCATTACCGAGAACTGTTTCTCAATATCCTCTACGTCCTGGGTATGAGATACCGGATCAGGATCCCACATATGTAATATGTTACATGGGCTACAGATAGGTAGAGAACTCGGAATGGGTGATAAAGTTTCAAGAGTTGGAAACGGTGCAATTGTTGCAGCCAAAGTGTTGGCGGTTATCACCCTGTATCAACAAATACATTGATTCTGAACGAATGTTATTAGATACCGAACCTGATATGCAACATTATATCAGTCTCTTTATTTACTAAAGAAGGATATAATTTTGTATGGTTGGATAATGTTTTGAACATTTCAACTACAGTTCTTAACGTACAGAACACACACAAGAGGAAGAGTTCAGAAATGAAAGAATCCTTCTTGAGGACTTGTATACTAGGTCATATCAATGCGACCCGACTAGTTAAGTTACATTAAGATGCATATTTAAATCAATTTGACTTTACATCTTGTGAAACTTTCCAGTCATGTCACAAAGATAAAATGACCATAGCTCTGTTTACTGGAAATAGAGAAAGAGTTAGTGAACTCTTAGGATTGATACATGATGATGTATGTAAGTCCCCTGTCTACACATGCCAGGACCGGTTCTTTGTACTTCATTACATTCACTGATGATCTCTCAAGGTTCGGACATATGTTCCTGTTGAAACACAAGTCTGAACCATTTGAGAAATTCAAAGAATATAAGTTAGAAGTAGAGAACCAAAACGGGTATAAGTATTATGTCCTTTGATGTGATCGGGGAGGAGAATACTTGAGCACGGAATTCCTCGACTATTCTAAAGGAGAATGAGATTCTCTTTCAACATTACTCTTCCGTATACACCACAACACGTCGGTGTATCGGGGTGGAGCAATCATACCCTATTAGATATGGTGTGCTCTATGATGAGTACTACTGAGTTGCCTGTTTCCTTTTAGGGAGTTATGCACTTGAGAAGTTGCATAACTATTGAATAGGGTTCCAGCCAAATCAGGTGCCTACCACTCCATATGTGATATGGTATGGGAAGAGCCTGTCTTTTAAGTAAGTTAAGATTTGGGGTTGTCTGGCCTATGTCTAAAAGCAAAATTCAGACAAGCTCGAGGCAAGGTCTGTTCTGTGGAAGTTTGTTGGATATCCCAAACATTCGTAAGGGAATATCTTCTACCGCACCGAGAAACAAAAGGTGTTTAATTTCTCAGCATGCCATCTTTTTAGAAAAGGAATTTATTTTGGAAAGAAATTTATGGTCATGAGGTAGAACTGGAAGGAGTTCCAGCTATACAGACTACAGCTGATGATTTGATAGAACCGGAGGATTCAATAGTTCCCGACGAACCTCAGCCTCTCCGCCGATCTGGTAGGGTTTCTCATCCGCCTGAAAGATACTTCGGTTTTTCTCAATAACAGTAGGAGCGAGGATTGCATCATGAGATGATGACCCAACTAGTTTCGAGCAGGCCATCAAGAGTGGGGACTCTGTAAGAATGGCTGGATGCTAAGCGATCTGAGATGTAATCTATGTACACCAACAAAGTATGGACTTTGGTTGCTATATCTGAAGGGTTAAATCCCCATCAGGAGCAAGTATATTTTGAGAAGATTACTTGGTGTAGATGGAAAAGTTGAGACTTTTGAAGCTAGACTTTTTGTAAAAGGTTCTCGTCATCGACCAGGTATGGATAATGAAACCTTTTCTCCAGTGGCTATGCTTAAGTCCATCCGGATCCTGCTTGCCATTGCTGAATACCATGACTACGATATCTGGCGGTTGGGTGTCATGACTGCTTTTCTAAATAATGATTTAGAAGAGAGCGTCTATAAGTACACAGCCAGAGGGCTTCGTAGACAGTGGGAGCAGCAGAAACGTGTGCAAGTTGCTTTACAGGTTAAAGCAGGTATCGCGGAGTTGGAACATCTGTTTTGATGTGGTAGTCAAAGTGTTTCACTTCATCAGAATAGTAGATGAACTTTGTATATACAAAAAAGTAGTAGAGAGTATGGTAGTATTCCTCGTATTGTACCTGGATGACATACTCTTGATAGGAAAGTAGTTTCCTATGCTACACTCGGTCAATCTCCTCTTATCACACGGATTCTCCATATAGGATCAAGGTGATACCTCCTAAATCCTGGGTTTTGGATCTATGAGATAGATCTAAGTGGATGTTAGGATTCTCACTAGGTGTAGTGAGATGGTATCAATAGATCCTGGGGAGAATCACTGGATAGCTTCCAGAGTGGTAAGGTCGACCGAATGTCAGTCACAGGCATTGTCTTTACCCTCAGTAGAGGGACGGTATGTTGGAAGAGTTCCATGCTAGATACCGTAGCTAACTAGACGATAAAGGCTGGATACATCGCTACCAACGATACTACCAAAGAGAGAGTCTGGGTGTATATAAGTTCATGAGATGAACTTCGTTCCTACAATTGTGTGACAATGGAGGTGTAGCTCTAGGGGACCCCCGTCCCATCAGTGACCCAGACATATTCCAAGGCAGTGTCACCTGATCATGGAGATGGTTGATCTCTAGGGGATCAAGGTTAGGAGAGTAGACTTTAAGGTTAACACGGCGGATCCACTCACAAAGGCCTTTTCCCAAGAGAGACTTTTATAGGATGGTTGAGTATGGGATACTACAACCACTGCGAATTGTTGGGTATTGGATACTACAACATATGACCCTTATGCAAGTGGGAGATTGTTAGTTATATGTATGCCCTAGAGGCCATTATTGTACATGAGATGTATATTATAGTCGATGCTTGGACATACATAGGGAGGACTTTCTTGCTCGACATGATAGTAAGCTATCTGGTTACTCTTTATCTTAACATGTACACTGATTGTCTCTCTGCTACATGTTGATAAAGCCCTTAGAATGTGTACTTGACTACCTGGATTATGATGCGGATCATACTAGAGGGACAAAGGTAGTCGGTAAGTACATCCTTTAATGTCCCTAGTCGTGGTGTATCGTGACGGGGCATCGATATACCAGAGTAGACTAGCGTGTAGCTTCTCGACCCATGTAGATAGGCGATTGATGATCTCATATCCATTGGTGTTTGACATCAAAGATGGTATACGGGTGCTCAGTGGAGACTGGGTACACTGGACGGACTCGCCGGGAACTCCTAGATGGCATTATACCTCACGTCAGATGGCAGTTCTCTGGTGACACTGGTACAGGTTAGTCTGTCGTCCCGAGATCGTCATAGAGTCTTGTGTGATTCCCATTGTGCTTTGATTTCCACCTTACCACATTCAAGAGAACGTGCAAAACGGTGGTTTTTAGGTACAGTCCCGAATCACATGGAGGCAATGAGCAATAGGAGGGGATTTCGTCTCTCTCGGTATTGGGGGTTGGTGTTGCGCTGTGCTCGATTAGCTATAACAGGAAGTCCCTGGACAGGGGTGTTTCTGAGATTTACTGGTAAGTGTTATCAGTAGTTTCTCGACCCATTATGAGCCTCACATCGGCACGACTTATCGAGTTATTGGGGTCTGACGTTTACCACCCTCAGACGAGATATGCGACATCTCAGACGAAGAGACCGGACTGTACAGTAGTGTTACTGATTGGATTCGCAGGAGTATGAGCAGGCTTGCTTGTTGATCTTCTGATCGCTCAATACCCGGGTGGCCGTTACGTTTAGCAGACCGCTTACGGCTTGTGGGTGTTTGATATGATCATCACCTACTGCCGGCGTATTGACGAGTCTTTAGAGTCCTAAATAGAGATTTCCTGGCTCAAGAGAAACGGAATAGGAGCACATATGTCATATGAGCGGGACCGAGATTAATACGATATGTGATACCGTATTCTATTCTCGCGGTTTGTTTAATCGATCGGTTATATGTGATATAGCCGGGTTATCGAATCAAGTGTTGATTCGATAAGTTGATACACATGATATTAGTCGGTTATATGTGATATAGCCGGATTATTAAGTCAAGTGTTGATTTAATAATCTAAGGTATAATTATATATTTGATATATTAATTTACATTAACTAGTATTGGCTCACTTAATATTTCTTTTCTCACTTGATTTTGTGCACATTGTATATATGTGATATATATAATTGTGTACATGTTTTTGTGTCATGGTAGATGACACATGTGATATGGGTGTATGAGATTCACACATGCTAATGATAATTATTGGGTTTTTAATTATTTAAGTAATTCAAAATTGTAGGAAATTGTCATGGCATGAAGCTTGTAGTGCTATTTGACTAAGTCCACAAGTTTTGTTTTTCTTAATATATTTATAAACCTAACCATTATCCTAGCCATGGTTAAGTCTCTACAAGAGTTAGTGAGTGATATTAACTCACCCATGGTTCACACTATTCACATGGTTTTTTCCATGAGAGCTTTCTTCATCTTCTTTCTCAAGCTCACTAGCTTTTGGGAGATGATGAAAATGAGTGAGAAAATTATTTCTAAAGTGAGTAAAATTCCTACTTCATCATCCTCTACTACTTGCCATTTAGTATAGGGTATTTGCTTCACTAATTCCATAATTAGTGAAGGGGTAGCTTGGGTTAGTGTCTCCTCGACGTAGATCATCTTCGGCCTCGAAGACTTCGTGCAAGATTGCTCATTTCTTCAGGAGAACCCTTTCTAGAGTTCGGGTGTTCATGATATGCAGCGAAGGGACTACTACATAGAGCATTAGAAGTGAAAGACCGGTCTACAAAGGTTGTATTCCTCATTCACTTAGATGTAAAGTTGTTTACATATGTTTCCGTCGGATTTTCTAGTAACGATTCTAAGGTTAGGGTTAGCTAGAACGGAAATTTTTTGAAATTAGCATGGACGATGCCTCCTGAAACCTTGCTGCCATGCTAGGAAATCCTTCAATTGCATCATGGTAGATGATGACCCAACCAGGTTCCGACAGCCCATCACGAGTGGGACTCTGTGATATGGATGGATGCTATGCAATCAGAGATGGAATCCATGTACACCAACAAAGTATGACTTTGAATGTTTCACCTGAAAAGGTAAAACCCATTGGGGGCAAGTGGATCTTAGGAAAATTCTTGGTGTAGATGGAAAAATTGAGACTTTCAAAGCTAGACTTGTAGTAAAGGCTACGTCAATAACCAGGTGTGGTTTATGATGAAACCTTTTCTCCAGTGGCTATGTTGGAGATAGTGCCCTCAGAGTCAATTATTGGATCACAGGCACGTGATTGCAATGATTGTTGGAGGACCTATGCCGGTAGGACAGTCTTACTCAAGATGATAGTATGCTATCTGTTTTATCTTTTGTAAGTGCACGGCGGCGCCCCGGCCGTCAATCCGACGCCGGAATGCGGAAGCGGTGATAAACTTTAATTTTGCGGACTTAGCAAACCGGCACCACCGCGCACTAAACATCCGGATCGTAACCATTAACAAGTCTAAGCTACTAACTAGATAGGGAAGAGAAGTATACCGACAGATCCGAGTCCTCCGGTCTTCTCGTCGTCGTCCCGATCTCCTGCGGAATGTCCCGTCTCCTCCTCGTCGCCGGAAGTGCACCACATCGCCTACTTCTTTTACAGGCTCCCACCTCAATGCCGAGGCAACTCGGGCACGAAGCCGGCTACTCGACGTGCCCAAGATATGTTGTAGAATATCTAGAGAAGAAGTCTCATTTGGGGTTTTTGGAGCTTTGCCATTTTGTGGAGGAAGAAGAACTTGGAGAGGGGTGAAGGAAAAATGTGATATACAAAAGAATGAGCATCACAATTTTTTTCCCCCACCAAAAGAAATGAATCCCATTCCATCTCATGGAATGGCCGGCCCCCACCCCCCCTTTGTGTGATTGGAGAGAGAAAGAGAGAGCAAGGTCAAGGGGTGGGTGGAATGCAATGATCACAACAAATCCAACACTCTAAGGCAACCATCATCTCATGCATGATGGCTTCAAAAAGTCAAGCCATCATGAGAAGAAGAAAGTCAAGTGATGGTGCTCATCATGAAAACCATCATGATGCAACAAGATGCAAAGAACCCCCTCCACTAATGCCTATTTGCAACAATGCAAATAAACCCTCCTCCACCAATCTTCGGCCAATGAACGGAACAAAGGAAATCGGCCGAAACGGAAAGCAAACTGGCAACTCCAGAAAACTGATCCCGTAATAAATTACAGGAAAACCCCGATACTGTGCATACACACCCGCATCTGTATTTCGACCGAAATACAAATGCAATGAGACAAAATCTCCACTGTACTACACTAGAATCCGGCTTATACCAAAACCGGCTAGTAATATCTGTTCGATCCTGATCCGTGCAATACCGCACGTATCTGATCGAACCCTGCCATATAACCATACGGCCTATAGTACAAACTGTCAGATCCTGATCCGTGCAATACCGCACGTATCTGATCGGACCTTGCCATATCTCCATACGGCCTCTACAACCTTTCGCCCGAAAGCTGAGTAACTGAATGTGGGGGACTCTAAAGACTCGTCAACACCTTGGTTGTGGATTTAACCACTAGCACGTCAGAGGTATAAGCCAATACGTAACGGGCCACCAGGTATTGACTAAAAGGGACGTCCGTGAGCGAACTCAGCCTGACAACCCTACTGAGCCTGTCAGTGACAATATCCGTACAGTCTGGTCCGTTCGTCTATGAGCATCGCATGGCGGGCCTAGGGGGTTGGTAAAAGTCAGACCCCCAAAAGCGGTACAAGTCGTGTCGGAGTGTAGCCCAGAACACCCTGAGATACTACTGGAATACCTACCAGTAAATCTCCTTGCCTCGGCCGAGGGCTTCGTGTAATGGCTCTCCTAGACACAGCACGACCTCACCCCCAATACCGGGAGAGACGAACCCCTGAAGATACGCTCACTGCCTCCATGTGGCTCGGGACTGTACCCAACTAAAACCTATTTGCACGACTCCTTTGAGCCGTGGTAGGGTACTAATCAAAGTACAGTGGGAACTCACACGAGACAAATGACGATCCCCAGGTCGATGAACTAACCTGCACACATGTCACCAGGGAACTGCCATCTGACGTCTGGTATATGACCAACTAGCATGTTCCCGGCGAGTCCTGTCCGGTGTACTCATAACCCAATGAGCAACTGTATACATCTTAGGTGATCTAACTGACACCAGTGGCTTGTGAGACCGGCCACCGCCCCTCGTCGGGGTCTCGACTGTATACACTAGTCTACTATGGAGTATCGATGCCCTGTCTCGAAACTCACACGACTAGGGACCATTTAAGGATATGCTTATAGACCCCAGCTCCCACTTATATGATCGCCCTCATACTGCTGGTGGTCAAGCAAGAATCCTAGGGGCTCTATCAACGTGTAATAGCGACGTGTCAGGTCACCTAAAACAGTACACGATGATAAAGGTAAACCAGATAGCATACTATCATCTCGAGTAAGACTGTCCTACCGGGATAGGTCCTTCCTCAATCACCGCAATCACGTGCCTGTGATCCAATAATTGACTCTGAGGGCACTATCTCCAACAATCTCCCACTTGCATTCAAGGCTAATTATTGCGATGTCGCATACTCACAGCCCGTGTGATACCGTACACCCAACTCCTCTACTAGTCAGTCTCACAAAGCTCGTTTGCGAAACTATTGCGTTCGAGGAATAGCCTCAGTGAGTGGATCCGCTTTGTTGTTTCTTTCTATGTCTCTCTATATCTCAAGTTCGCGGAGAAAGCCATCTTTCGAAATGAGCAATACCTGTCTTAGAATGTATCTGGATGTCTGATGGGACATAGTGCAGGGTTCCTAGGCACCCTAGTGAGGTCTCTCAAGCCATCAACCATGGCAATTTCAAAAATATGGTGCCTACAAACCCTAGTGTACGGATCGATAACTAGATGTCTAGGCGAAAAGAAAGCTAGCTAACAACTTAGCTAATGAGAATACGGAAATACAACCTTTGTAGATCCGGTGCTCCACCTCCACGGCTCCGCAACGAGGTCCTCTCCGCTGTCCAAATCAAATCCGGGCTCTAGGATCGACTTCGTCGGAGAATGGGCAAGCTAGGTCGTCGATGTCCATGCCGAAGATGATCTACGTCGAGGCATCGATGAATCAAGCTCCACCTTCACCAAACCCTAAAATCTTGTGAAGGAAACACACTCTACTTCTTGGCAAGAGGTAGAGAATGAAGAAATAGGATGTGGGTAAACTTTGGAAATGGATTTCTCACTCAAAAACATCAATCACCATTGATGAAGATTGGTTTTCTTCACTTGAAGAATGAAGAAGAAGAAGATAATAGTTATGATAAGTTATTTGAAAAAGAAAAGAATAATCAAAACTTATCATGACTAAACCATGGTAAAGTGTAGAGATTCAACTAGGGTTAAAACAAATGGTTAGGTTAAGCATGAGATAAGAATGGTGGACAAAGTCAAAGGTTCATGAAACTTCAACTACAATCCAAAACAAGCCACCATTCTTCTCATTTCTTTTATTCATTTATCAAAAATAAAAAGGATAATTAAATAAGATAAATGAATAATAAATAAGAAACCCTAACCATTTCATTAACCAAGGTTTAATACTTTACACTTAACCAAAAAGGATGTATCATCAAACATGATACAATCATGTGCACAAAATCATATCGCATATGCAATGCGCACACCCGAGTGAGAAAATCCGTCTAAAGTGAACCGATACTAGTTAATGCAAAGTAATATATCAAATATATGATTATGCATTAAATCATTAAATCAACACTTGATTCAATGATCCGGTCATGTCGCATAAAACCGACTGGTATCTTTAGTAACAACTTATCGAATCAACACTTGATCCGATAACCCGGCTATCGCATATAACCGATCAATGTCACATCGCGAGAATCGAATACAGTATCACATACCGTATTATTCTCGGTCCCGCACATATCTCATATGCGCTCCTATTTCGTTTCGCTTGAGCCAGGAAACCTCTGTGTAGGACTCTAAAGACTCGTCAATACGCCGGCAGCAGATGATGATCATATCAAACATCCACAAGCCGCAAGCGGTCTGCTAAACGTAACGGCCACCCGGGTATTGAGCGATCTGAAGATCGACGAGCAAGCCCGCTCACACTCCAGTGAATCCGACCAGTAACACTACCGTATAGTCCGGTCTGATCGTCTGATATGTCGCATATCTTGCCTAGGGGTGGTAAACGTCAGACCCCAATAGCTCGATAAGTCATGTCGATATGAGGTCTATAACACTTCGAGAAACTACTGGTAACACTTACCAGTAAATCTCAGCAACCCTGGCCAGGGATTTCCTGTTATAGCCAATCGAACACAGCGCAACATCAACTCCCAATACCGGGAGAGACGAATCCCCTCCTATCGCTCATTGCCTCCATGTGACTCGGGACTGTACCCAAAAACCACCGTTTTGCACGCCTTCTTGGACGTGGTAAGATGGAAATCAAAGCACAGTGGGAACCACACAAGACTCTATGACGATCTCGGGTCAACAGACTACTCTGTACCAGTGTCACCAGAGAACTGCCATCTGACGTGAGGTATAATACCATCTGGGAGTTCTCGGCGAGTCCGTCCAGTGTACCCAGTCTCCACTGAGCACCCGTATACCATCTCTGATGTCAAACACCAATGGATATGGGATCATCCATCGCCCATCTGTATGGGTCGAGAAGGTATACGCTAGTCTACTCTGGTATATCGATGCCCCATCTCGATACACCCACGACTAGGGACTTTCAAGGATGTACTTATAGACTACCATGTCCCCACTAGTATGATCCGCATCATAGTCCAGGTAGTCAAGTACAGATCCTAAGGGCTTTACCAACATGTAACAAAGAGACAATCAGCATACACATTAAGGTAAAGGGTAACCAGATAGCATACTATCATGTCGAGCAAGAAAGTCCTCCCTATATACGTCCCAGCATCCACTACAATATACATCCCATGTACAGTAATGGCCTCTAGGGCATATATATAACTAACAATCTCCCACTTGCACTAGGGCCATCTGTAGCAGTGGTTGCAGTATCTCATACTCAACCATCCCATAAAAGTCTCTCTCTGGGAACAGGCCTTTGTGAGTGGATCCGCTGCGTTATCCTCTAAGTCTGCTCTCCTTTCCTCGATCACCCTGGAGATCAACCATCTCCATGATCAGGTGATACTGCCTTAGAATAAGTCTGGATCACAAAAGGGACGGACGTTCCTTGGCATAAGCCACAACTCCATTGTCTCACAATGGTAGGAACATAGTTCATCTCATGAACCATTATACATCCAAACAGCCTCTTTGGTAGCATCTTAAGTAGCGATGTATCGTGCCTTTATCGTCTAGTATGTCACGGTATCTAGCTTGGAACTCTTCCAACATACCGTCCCTTTACTGAGGGTAAAGACAATGCCTGCGACTGACATTCAGTCATCTTTATCACCCTGGAACACTTCCAGTGATTCTCCCCAGGATCGATTGATACCATCTCACTACAACTAGTGAGAATTCTAACATCCAATTAAATCTATCTCATAGATCCAAAACTCAGGATTTAGGAGGTATCACTTTGATCCTATATGGAGAATCTTTGTGATAAATGGAGATTGATCGAGCGTAGCATAAGAAACTCCTTTCTTATCAAGGGTATGTCATCCACGTACTCTACGAGGATCACCACCATACTCCCTACTACCTTTTTGTTTATACAAGGTTCATCTACCATTTTGATGATGTCAAACTCTTTGACTAATCCATCAAAACAGACGTTCCAACTCCGCGATGCCTGCTTTATCAGATAAAACATCTTGCACACGTTTCCGCTGCTCCCACTGTTTACGAAGCCCTCTGGCTGTGTACTTATAGACTCACTCTTCTAAATCATTATTTAGAAAAGCAGTCATGGCACCCAACCGCCAGATATCGTAGTCATGGTATGTAGCCGTGGCAAGTAGGATCTGGATGGACTTAAGCATAGCTACTTGAAAGGGTTTCATCATTATCCACACCTAGTTAATGATGCAAACTTTTAACAAGTCTAGCTTTGAAAGTCTCAACTTTTCCATGTTCACCAAGTAATCTTCTCAAGATATACTTGCTCCTGATGGGGATTTAACCCTTCAGATATAGCAACTAAAGTCCATACTTTGTTGGTGTATAAGGATTCCATCTCAGATCGATAAGCATCCAGCCATTCTCACAGAGTCACACTCCTGATGGCCAGCTCGAAGCTAGTTGGGTCATCATCTCATGATGCAATCCTCGCTCCCACTGTCATAGAGAAACCAAAGTATCTCTCAGGTGGGCGAGGAACCCTACTAGATCGGCGGAGAGGCTGAGGTTCGTTGGTTTCTACTGAATCCTTTGGTTCTACCAAATCAGCTGCTGTCATTTGTATAGCTGGAACATTTCCAGTTCTACATAACAGACCTTGCCTCGAGCTTGTCCGGATTTTGCTTTTAGACATAGGCCGGACAACCCCAAATCTTAACTCTCTTAAGATATGGGCTCTTCCCCTTCCATATCACATATGAAGTGGTAGGCACTGATTTGATTAGAATCCTATTCAATAGGTATGCAGCTTCTCAAGTGCATAACACCCAAAAGGAAAAAGGTAACTCAGTATTACTCATCATAGAGCACACCATATCAAATAGGGTGTATCTGCTCCACCCCGATATACCATCGTGCTATGGTATATCCGGAGGAGTAATGCTGAGAGAGAATCTCATTCTCCTTTAGAATAGTCCAGGAATTCCATGCACAAGTATTCTCCTCCTTGATCACATCAAAGGACATAATACTTATACCCGTATTTTGGTTCTCTACTTCTAACTTATATTCTGTGAATACCTCAAAAGGTTCGGACTTGTGTTTCAACAGGAACATAGGTCTGAATCTAAAGAGATTATCAGAGAATGTAATGAAGTATAAAGAATCAGTTCTGGCATGTGCAGACTGGGGACCTACATACATCAACATGTATCATCCCAAGAGTTTACTAACTCTTTCTCTGTTTCCAGTAAACGGAGCTATGGTCATCTTATCTTTGTGACATGACTGGCAAGTTTCACAAGATGTAAATTCAAACTGATTTAAATATGCATCTTTATGTAACTCTAGCTAGTCGGGTCATATTGATCTGACCTAGTCTACAATACCTCAAGAAGAATTCGTTCATTTCTGAACTCTTCCTCTTGTGTGTGTTCCATATACTAAGAACTGTAGTTTGATTTAGAACATCAATGCTTTTAGATAACGTGCCTGAACCGATCAACTTTTGATATAGGAAATGTTCAAAAACATTATCCAACAATACGAAATTTTATCGTTTCTTTACTAATAAAGAGACAGATATGATTTTGTATATCAGGTTCGGTATCTAATAACATTCATTCAGAATCAATGTATTACAATACAGGGTGACAGTGACCAACAGACTTGGCTGCAACGCTTGCCCCGTTTTCTGCCTCATGAAACTTATCACCCGTTCTCAGTTTTTCTACCCTTTTGTAGCCCTATGTAACATCTTACATATCTGGGATCCTGATCCGGTATCATATACCAAGGATGCGGAGGATACTGAGAAACAGTTCTGTATAATGAACACACCCGAAGATGATGCATAAACATGCACTCTCTTCGTTTGGGCGGCACGGGAAATCTGGTATTCCCCAATTTCCTGCTCTGTCTTATAACAATTATAAGTTGGAGCGGGACCAACGTTCCCCAGCTCAGTATAACAAGCGGGTTCGGTCAATAATCCGTATTATTATCTTGATTAAGGCGTGATATGGTCGCTACCAGGAGAGAGAGAGAAGAAAACACTCAGCGTGCGCTCTGTCAAGAATAGATTGGTTATTATTTTATCTAATCAGGATGGCTCCCACTGCTTTTTATCAAATCTTCCTTCAAACCCTAAAAGGAAAGACTAGCCGGGATTAATTACACACTACAAGTTCGCCAATCTTTCAGCCAGGCCAGTGTCGGTACTTTGAGGGAGGTCCCCCGTGCTTTCGCACGAACCTAATTAATGTAAACCTCGTTTTCCCAGAGGCGTAACCTCGTTAACACCTTTCTAGACACCTACTTGATCGGCTAATTGTAATGTATAAAACTCTCCCAGGAGTAACTCTTACTCGCAGCGGGTATCGGGATCCAACTATCTCATAGAAGGTATGCAATCTCATTGCAAATTTCAACACTTGAAATTCCCGATAATATTTTGCCCCAAACGATCTATGACCTTGACAAGGTCAACAAACCATAGACCGCAAGTCAAGTTCAACCCGTCATTTCTTGATTGAATCAAACCCACCCGCACGACCCTTGACAAGGTCAACAAGGCCGTGCGACTACCCTAACCCAATCTGCATCATATGCATAAGCAGATAAATACTGGTTAGCTACCGCACACTGCGCCTTGACAAGGTCAACAAACGCAGCACGAATACTAAACAGGATTTATCTGAAATGACGGAGGGCTACGACAGGTTTTTCTAAAAACCTATTGCGTAATGAACTTGATATCGTTGTAGGATCGAATGAATTTTAAAATGGAGTGCTTTTGAGGCTTTTCTAGTTTTGCTAAAGGAGTCACTCCCGGTGAAGGGATCGTCGGTCCTTTCCTCGTCGAATGAGGTGCGGGATATATCACATATATCACCGTGCAAAGCAAAAACACTTAAAAGCGATCAAAAACAAACCGAGGGTGTAGCATCTGCCAGTTATTGCTAAAGGAGTCACTCCCGGTGAAGGGATCTCGGTCCTTTCCTTATCGAATAAGGTGCAGGATATATCACATATACCGCTGTGCAAAGCAAGAACTGTAGCTACCTGTTTTATTTTGAAATTCGATTCTACAACATCTTAGGTTTCTTTTATTTCATTAATCTCATTAATGAAGTCCCATCATTTAAGTACCTAATCATCACAGATAAATACGACGTACACTTATGCCATCCGCATTCGCCTCGATGTCCCCTCGTGCACCGTTAGGTTAGGTAACTAACGGCAGAGCAGGGCAGGGCTAGCGCGGGTGTAAAACATAAGTAACGTCTATATAATATATCATATATACTATATCTAGTATCTATCATAGAACATCACAAGATCGCATCACAGATATCGCAGCAGAAGAATCATATGAAATATTGGATATACTAGGACGTCCGTGTTTTCAATACGAGCCAGTATAAAACACGGATTCCACGGTCGTGATGAATAGCCAAACCCACACCCCTAGACCCCTACGAGAGCGGCAAGCAACCCTACCAATTCTAGAGTTAGGAGACCCGGACTCGACTCCTCGAGTTGGTCTCCCACTGGACTCCAGAACCCGGTTACTTGTGCCCTCCTCCTTGGGTCTATCCTAGTGCGGAAAAGTAAATAATATACATCAACGGTGACAACTTCCGCAACCTGGAAGTGCCCCAATAAAAGAATATTACATACAAGTTTTTACATGAATGAAAATGAAAAACACTCATCTCACATAAAAACCCCCGGCTATTCAAACACGACGATCCAATATAACATATCCAGCAACACATAACATCACATGTCATCAACGTAAGTAAATATGCGCATCCCAATTGTCGTTGACATATAGCAACGAAACCGGCGATATCACATATTACACTTACGGTCACAGAAAAGAAAGTGTAAAACTACAACAGTTGGAATCCGCAACCACCTCAGACATCGCATGCCTGACCAAATGAATTCCTTAGACATCACATGCCTAACAATTATAAACCCCGCATTTTAGTCTCAAAATCGAAAACACTTTTCAATACCAAGTCGGGCAATTCAACAAGATTCCCGACATCCTGATCGAATGCTCGTCGCAAACTTCAGTAGGCAGCCGCACCCCCGACACCGTCGACGAAGTGCACCAAGGCGGAACACCGCTACCGCGAGCACCCGAACGGATGCTTTCGGCGACGGGGTTCTCCTACAGTCACTTGGTCGGGGCTATGGAGTGAGGCTGTCTATTAAGTTTACCCGGCGAGTATCCGCGTACGCTACGTGATTGCGACGGACTTTTGATCACATCAAAATTCCGTGGCAACCGATCAAGTGAGACTAAACTGCTACGTTTATAACATTCATTCAGTTATCATATAACTATTGTGAATTCCAATTATTGTATCCCATTCCAGATAAACAGAAAATGTTAAACTTTTCGATCGAACAATCGAACACCCAAGTTTTCCCGATACAGATCAACACATGAAACAAGTCTAACAACATTCCGTTCGTGCCTCAGTACCAACGGTCCAGCCGTAGAAGGGTCAAGCCAACGCCTCACATGTGGCACGCCGTACTGCCCCAAACCCGAAGGTTCAAAGGGCAGTTCAAGACGGTCACATAATCGAGTTAAGGTTTGTTGTCTTCTAGAGGGTCCATTGCATTACTTGCACTACTTAGAACGTTGTTAAACTACGGAAAAATCCAACACTTGGAAATTTCCCGACAGGGGAAAAATTGGGTATTTATATCCGGTCGAACTTTTTAACATATTCTAAAGTTTATCCGGAAAACACATGGACAGAATTAGACTTTCCGATCGAAACAATGATTCCCAAAACAACTCAGAACAACTCAACTCTTGAGTTCAGTTTAAATATTCCAGGAAAATAAGCATTGAATTTTACGAATTACTGTGAAATTTGACACGTGTCGGCTTCTGATTGGCGGCGCTTCCGCCGCACAAACCCCCTTTGTGCGGCGCTTCCGCCGCGCTTTGGTGGAATTAGGCTACCAAATTTCACAGTAATTCTTAAAAAAGCCTGCTTGTTTTTCTGGATATTTTTAATCATGAAAAATCCACATTTTTAAAATCGGGACAGAGAGCATTTTTGCTTTGGGTTTTCGGGTTCGATCGGGTTTCTAATTCCGTCCGGGCTTCGCCTAAGGCTCTAGCTAGGCTCTGATACCACTGCAGGGTTCCTAGGCACCCTAGTGAGGTCTCTCAAGCCATCAACCATGGCAATTTCAAAAATATGGTGCCTACAAACCCTAGTGTACGGATCGATAACTAGATGTCTAGGCGAAAAGAAAGCTAGCTAACAACTTAGCTAATGAGAATACGGAAATACAACCTTTGTAGATCCGGTGCTCCACCTCCACGGCTCCGCAACGAGGTCCTCTCCGCTGTCCAAATCAAATCCGGGCTCTAGGATCGACTTCGTCGGAGAATGGGCAAGCTAGGTCGTCGATGTCCATGCCGAAGATGATCTACGTCGAGGCATCGATGAATCAAGCTCCACCTTCACCAAACCCTAAAATCTTGTGAAGGAAACACACTCTACTTCTTGGCAAGAGGTAGAGAATGAAGAAATAGGATGTGGGTAAACTTTGGAAATGGATTTCTCACTCAAAAACATCAATCACCATTGATGAAGATTGGTTTTCTTCACTTGAAGAATGAAGAAGAAGAAGATAATAGTTATGATAAGTTATTTGAAAAAGAAAAGAATAATCAAAACTTATCATGACTAAACCATGGTAAAGTGTAGAGATTCAACTAGGGTTAAAACAAATGGTTAGGTTAAGCATGAGATAAGAATGGTGGACAAAGTCAAAGGTTCATGAAACTTCAACTACAATCCAAAACAAGCCACCATTCTTCTCATTTCTTTTATTCATTTATCAAAAATAAAAAGGATAATTAAATAAGATAAATGAATAATAAATAAGAAACCCTAACCATTTCATTAACCAAGGTTTAATACTTTACACTTAACCAAAAAGGATGTATCATCAAACATGATACAATCATGTGCACAAAATCATATCGCATATGCAATGCGCACACCCGAGTGAGAAAATCCGTCTAAAGTGAACCGATACTAGTTAATGCAAAGTAATATATCAAATATATGATTATGCATTAAATCATTAAATCAACACTTGATTCAATGATCCGGTCATGTCGCATAAAACCGACTGGTATCTTTAGTAACAACTTATCGAATCAACACTTGATCCGATAACCCGGCTATCGCATATAACCGATCAATGTCACATCGCGAGAATCGAATACAGTATCACATACCGTATTATTCTCGGTCCCGCACATATCTCATATGCGCTCCTATTTCGTTTCGCTTGAGCCAGGAAACCTCTGTGTAGGACTCTAAAGACTCGTCAATACGCCGGCAGCAGATGATGATCATATCAAACATCCACAAGCCGCAAGCGGTCTGCTAAACGTAACGGCCACCCGGGTATTGAGCGATCTGAAGATCGACGAGCAAGCCCGCTCACACTCCAGTGAATCCGACCAGTAACACTACCGTATAGTCCGGTCTGATCGTCTGATATGTCGCATATCTTGCCTAGGGGTGGTAAACGTCAGACCCCAATAGCTCGATAAGTCATGTCGATATGAGGTCTATAACACTTCGAGAAACTACTGGTAACACTTACCAGTAAATCTCAGCAACCCTGGCCAGGGATTTCCTGTTATAGCCAATCGAACACAGCGCAACATCAACTCCCAATACCGGGAGAGACGAATCCCCTCCTATCGCTCATTGCCTCCATGTGACTCGGGACTGTACCCAAAAACCACCGTTTTGCACGCCTTCTTGGACGTGGTAAGATGGAAATCAAAGCACAGTGGGAACCACACAAGACTCTATGACGATCTCGGGTCAACAGACTACTCTGTACCAGTGTCACCAGAGAACTGCCATCTGACGTGAGGTATAATACCATCTGGGAGTTCTCGGCGAGTCCGTCCAGTGTACCCAGTCTCCACTGAGCACCCGTATACCATCTCTGATGTCAAACACCAATGGATATGGGATCATCCATCGCCCATCTGTATGGGTCGAGAAGGTATACGCTAGTCTACTCTGGTATATCGATGCCCCATCTCGATACACCCACGACTAGGGACTTTCAAGGATGTACTTATAGACTACCATGTCCCCACTAGTATGATCCGCATCATAGTCCAGGTAGTCAAGTACAGATCCTAAGGGCTTTACCAACATGTAACAGAGAGACAATCAGCATACACATTAAGGTAAAGGGTAACCAGATAGCATACTATCATGTCGAGCAAGAAAGTCCTCCCTATATACGTCCCAGCATCCACTACAATATACATCCCATGTACAGTAATGGCCTCTAGGGCATATATATAACTAACACATAGCTCATAAATGAACTCCAAATCCAAACTTCTTAGACTGTATCGTCAACTGAACTTAATCAGTATCCTGCGCCATGCCACCCTCAGTATTGCCTTGGACCACCTGTCCAAAATACTGCCCCTCATCAGAAGGAAAAACTATAACTCTGACAACCTCCTTGTCGTCCATGTCACCTTGGAAGCCTGGAATGATAACTGTTTCCCGAATGAGGCTGTCGTTATCATATCCCTAGAACATCCACTTATGTTCTAAAACTGCTTCCGACTGTTTCTCCAGGATTGGATTAATGTCAACTTATTGCATCTAGTGCAAGAACAACATCTGGTGTGGTACTTGACATCTCATGATTGACTCAATTGCCTGAGCAAGTGATCTGCCAATCATGCACGTCCCTCTCCCCTTTAGTCTGTAAGACACCTTTGGAGAGGGTGACTCCATCTTCTGCAGGAACACTACCATGCATGGAGTCGTCCATTCTAAATACCCTTAGAATGCTGTCTAAGTACCCAGATTGGGAGACTACCCAAATCTAGATCTAAAACCATAGATCTAGTATCCAGTATGTCTGATGTAAAATCCATTTCCTTTGTGGAGAAACCACTGTGTGAGGACCAAAGTATAACCGATCGTAGTATAGGAGTTTCCTTTCCTACTCTGTGTATGTCATCCAAATACCAGGATATCACACTCTACTACCTTCTCAACAGATCCATCCCCTATTCTGATGAAGTCAAACCCATGACTGTCACGTCAGAAATGGATGATCTATCTCCGCTACATCTGCTTTAGTCTATAAATAGACATAAGCTACCTGTCCACCAATGCTTCCGCTGCTCCCACTGACTACGACAACCCTCTGGCAGAGTCATATAGACGTACACTTCTAAAGAAAGTTTAGAACGACGCTATACTCATCCTCCCGCCGGGTCTCGCACCCTGGAACAACAGCAATGGTAATTGTGGGTAAACAAGAACTTCCCTGTCACCGTCCTTGAGGCTACCGTAGTACCTCTCGGGTGCCTGAAGTTACCCACCAAAACTGCGGAGTGGCCAATGGAATGTCAATCCAGATTGAATCTTTAGGTTCCTTATCAAATCTTTTGTAATCGTTTGTGGTTCTGGAATCAATTCCAGTTCTACCATACTCCCACTACTGTTTTCTGAAAAAATCCATTTTTAATAAAACTGTGGCGAGTGTAGAACAATATCGCTATTGTTCATCCAGATGGTAGAAAGTCAACCCTCGTCATAGCCTGGGTCAACCCACAAACAGCCATTACAGAAACGTGCCTTGAGTTGTCCAGTGTCTGGTTTTAATCATAAGCCGGACAACTCTCCGTACCTTAACATCATTAAGATACGAACTGTTCTATATCCCATATAGGACCAGAGGCACTGATTTAATTGAACCAGATTCAAATCATGCAGCTGTCTCCAGTGCATGTCAATTAAATGGAAGGAGGCCGATCAGCGTTACACAACTTAGGAGCATTTCCAATTATGAGTAACCTGAAAGAGAAGCAAGTTCTCTTAACCATTACTAACAACTGAATACCATACACAAGTATCTACATCTTCGATCACTTTGAAGAATCCCGATACTTGCTACACATGGTTCTCTACTGTATTCAAATACCTATAACTTCTCAAAATTCGGACCCTGTGTTTCCACGAAACACCTGTCTAAAAACTAGAGAAGTCATAAGTAAACCGAATATAGTACGAGGACCAACCCCTCTGTCCTGATGGACCCTGGACAACATACAATACTCTGTATAAGTCCCTTGAGTTTGATAACTCATTCACTGTGTGTCGTAGGTTGAAAACTGTACTTATGGTTAAGAAGAATTACACCGATGTTTAATGCTCCTTACCTAACCATCCACTGATATAGGTAAATGTCGTAGACATAATTTCAGAAAGGTATATCTCACTCTATGAAAATAGACGTACAGATATACCGATTTGAAATTGGTGCATAACAACGGATATTCAAAACCAAATATTTGCCAACCGGCAAACAGCCCAGATGATTTCCTCAAATATCACCGATTGCAATGAATCCCGATATAATGAGGATAGTCACCCAATTCCCAATAACCTACTCCCACTCATCATCTGTAAAACCATACAGATGTGAGAATCAAACCTGGTAAATACATACCCTGGAGTAAGTATCTAATCGGGAAATCAGTTTTCTTTTAACATTACACAGTGAAACTGAAACATCGAAATGTTTCGATGGGGTATCCTGGTATTCCTAGTAATGCCTCTTCCAGATTCACGACTGTAACCGTATAGTTCTTTGCCACCTCTCCAAATCCCTTCATTTGTCTTTAGTCTTTACCTTCTGCACACCCCTTTAGGCCAAATGGTTTTCTTCCTTCCCTACCGTTCGGCACCAGCCTATGGTTTGGAAGAAGACTATCCAATAAGCATAATGGGTGTACTGTCCCAATCCTAGGAACACTCGCAATGAGAGAGGGTGAAGATAAAAGACAACCGAATAAATCTTATTCCTATTTCTCCTGAACCAGAATCCATCCCCGAACTGGAACAAGTTCCTTTCGAGTTCGTATATAACCATACGATGGAGTATCCAATAAACTGTGGATCTTCGTAATGATACGGAGTGTCCTGGAGAAATACAAAGGTGATTTAGGATTGGAGAAGGAATACTTGGTTTGGTCGTGAATATCTGTTGCAATTTACTTTGCCCTCTTACTAATCCCTTGCTTTGTCTTAACTTAATACCTTCTGCACACCATCGTTATGCTAATTGGTTTTCTTCATTCCCTACCGGTCGGCACCAGCCTAAGGTTTCGAAGAAGACAATCCAATTTGCGTAATAGGTGTACTACCCCTAAACCAAGGAGTACTCGTAACCTGAGAGAGGGAAAAAAGGAAAAGACAACTGAATAATCCTATCCGTTTTCTCCAGAACCGGAAACCATCCTCGAATAAATTCTTTCGAGTTCGTATCTAACCATACGATGGTTTTGTCCAATGGAAGTGGACGTTCGTAGCAATACGGGGTGTCCTGGAGAAAAGGGTAAAAGTAGGAGTGGCAATGAGGTTTGCAACTCTGACAATCCAAAAGCCAGTGTTAAGAAGGTTCGGTCAACTTGGTCACTGAGTCATAGTCTTAGGGTCGGGTCAATGGTCGCTGCCAAAGAGAGAGAGAAAAGAAACACTCAGCGTGCACTCTAACCTAGATCAGAATGGTTACCAATTTATCTAATCTGGAATCCTCCCACTGTACCGTCAAATTCTCCTCCAAACCTGAAAGAAGAATTAGTCGGGGTGACCCGAGGAGTAAACTAACTCATCAGTGGGAATCGGGATCCAACTATCATCGCATGATAACGTGACGGAATCCGCTCACGGTATCACACTCCAGAAGGTATGCGCATATCTGGCAAGTTTCAGTTCTTTTGAAACTCCCGATGTAATTTCTGCCCCATGCTCTTATGACCTTGACTTTGGCCAACAAATCATAAGTCACATGTCAAGTTCTACCCGTCATTCTCCAGGTTGATTCGAATCCACCCGCACAAGCCCTTGACTTTGGCCAACAAGGCTATACGACTGTCCCAAACCAACGCATCTATCTATGCTGCATATGAATAACCAACAGCTACCAAACACTGTGCCTTGACTTTGGCCAACAAAAACAGCTTGAATACTATTGACTACCCATATGAAACGACGGAGGGCTACGAATGGTTTCTGGCGAAAACCTTTACCGTAAAGAACTTGATATCGTCGAAGGAACGGATAGCTTTTTAAAATATAGTGACGAAAACCTTCGCTAAAGAGGTCACTCCCGGTGAAGGGATCTCGGCTCTTTCTCCGTAGAATGAGGTGCAGGATATTCCAACTGAATACCGCGATGCAAAGCAAAAGTAATCGGCTATAGTGAAGTTAATGCCCTGACGCAAACTTTTTGTCCAAGGGGTCACTCCCGGTGAAGGGATCTCGGCCCTTGCCTCGTCGACTGAGGAGCAGGATATTCCAACTGAATATCTCGATGCAAAACAAAAGTGAACGTCCTTGCAATAACAGCTTTTTGAAAAGTGTTCAAACAACATCAGATTAGGTTTTTTTTTAACTTGCATTGATCCGAATCAATGCAGTCCCATCAATTGATCACACCAAAAAGAACGAAAATATACTGATGTACGTATATGCCATCCGCATTCGCCACTGGGTCCCGTCATTACCCGTTAGGTTAGCTAACTAACGACAGAGTGGGGACTGGACTAGCGCGGATGTAAAACATATACAACATCTACTAATATATATACCAATATATTATATTTCGCTCAAGGCGTGAAAGAAATGCAACATCACAGAAAATGTACAGCATCACAGAAACAATACAGATATCTGGGATCCCCGGGTTTCACAGACCCACTACTGAAACCCGACGTTCCCCTGGTCGTGTGGATAGCCTGTGCAATGAAATCCTAGACCCCTACGGGCGCGGCAAGTCACCCGCCAAAACCTGAAGCGAGGCAGCCCCTTCAGTACCGTGAATGGACCACCCAGCACTTCACGGAATCCGGCAACTTGGGCACCCCTCCTGGGTCAACCTGTACCCCCTACGAGTGCGGCGAATAGCTCGCCAATTCCAGAGTGAAGCCCCCTCCGTCTCAATGCCATGAGATGCGGGCTTGTTGCCCCCTAGAACCCGGCTATCCGTGCACCCCTCCTGGGGTAATCCTAGTACAGAAAGTAAAATATACATACACCGGGTACAACGAACGCAACCTGGCCGTGCCCCAAAATAATAATACAATCAGGCAGTGACGGCAGTCCACATGTCGGACGCTCGCCCCGCAATATCAAATGTACATAATACATCCACAACTGTACTAGCATTGCATCCAGGCTATCCCCCACGACCGATCCGCAACATCACAGCAAAAACAGAACATCAACGTGAAAGTCACGTTCGCAAATCCGTCTAACCGGGCTATAGCAGTTAGACCGGATTTACCGATCGAGTGACATTCACGGTCGGAGATATAATGTAAATACTGTGAAATATGTGTTTAAAATTTTCGATCAATCAAATTTTAACAAGTGGGCCCCCAATCAAAACTGTAGCAGATCAAGAAATTCTGGGCCCAATGTTATTATTCCAAAACCCCACTTTTCACCCCAGAAAGCCTCTGTAAAAAATTGGTGCAGTGATCTCCACAGTGCGGGGCGGAACAGCGGCGGGAAGGGGGTTTTCGCGGCGGTTCCGCGCTCCAACTGTGGAGTCACTTCATCGAATTTTTACAGAGCTCTTAGATTTTCCAGTACATCAATATTTTACAACCTGAAAAATTTTTCGAGACCAAAAATTTTCAACAGAAACTGATGCGAAGGTAAAATGCAGTTTTGGAACTTTTTGATCGATCGGAAATGCAAACACATTAAACCAAGCTAGACTAAGTTAATGGCGAGGCTCTGATACCAATGTAAGTGCACGGCGGCGCCCCGGCCGTCAATCCGACGCCGGAATGCGGAAGCGGTGATAAACTTTAATTTTGCGGACTTAGCAAACTGGCACCACCGCGCACTAAACATCCGGATCGTAACCATTAACAAGTCTAAGCTACTAACTAGATAGGGAAGAGAAGTATACCGACAGATCCGAGTCCTCCGGTCTTCTCGTCGTCGTCCCGATCTCCTGCGGAATGTCCCGTCTCCTCCTCGTCGCCGGAAGTGCACCACATCGCCTACTTCTTTTACGGGCTCCCACCTCAATGCCGAGGCAACTCGGACACGAAGCCGGCTACTCGACGTGCCCAAGATATGCTGTAGAATATCTAGAGAAGAAGTCTCATTTGGGGTTTTTGGAGCTTTGCCATTTTGTGGAGGAAGAAGAACTTGGAGAGGGGTGAAGGAAAAATGTGATATACAAGAGAATGAGCATCACAATTTTTTTCCCCCACCAAAAGAAATGAATCCCATTCCATCTCATGGAATGGCCAGCCCCCACCCCCCCTTTGTGTGATTGGAGAGAGAAAGAGAGAGCAAGGTCAAGGGGTGGGTGGAATGCAATGATCACAACAAATCCAACACTCCAAGGCAACCATCATCTCATGCATGATGGCTTCAAAAAGTCAAGCCATCATGAGAAGAAGAAAGTCAAGTGATGGTGCTCATCATGAAAACCATCATGATGCAACAAGATGCAAAGAACCCCCTCCACTAATGCCTATTTGCAACAATGCAAATAAACCCTCCTCCACCAATCTTCGGCCAATGAACGGAACAAAGGAAATCGGCCGAAACGGAAAGCAAACTGGCAACTCCAGAAAACTGATCCCGTAATAAATTACAGGAAAACCCCGATACTGTGCATACACACCCGCATCTGTATTTCGACCGAAATACAAATGCAATGAGACAAAATCTCCACTGTACTCCACTGTACTACACTGATCCGTGCAATACCGCACGTATCTGATCGAACCCTGCCATATAACCATACGGCCTATAGTACAAACTGTCAGATCCTGATCCGTGCAATACCGCACGTATCTGATCGGACCTTGCCATATCTCCATACGGCCTCTACAACCTTTCGCCCGAAAGCTGAGTAACTGAATGTGGGGGACTCTAAAGACTCGTCAATACCTTGGTTGTGGATTTAACCACTAGCACGTCAGAGGTATAAGCCAATACGTAACGGGCCACCAGGTATTGACTAAAAGGGACGTCTGTGAGCGAACTCAGCCCGACAACCCTACTGAGCCTGTCAGTGACAATATCCGTACAGTCCGGTCCGTTCGTCTATGAGCATCGCATGGCGGGCCTAGGGGGTTGGTAAAAGTCAGACCCCCAAAAGCGGTACAAGTCGTGTCGGAGTGTAGCCCAGAACACCCTGAGATACTACTGGAATACCTACCAGTAAATCTCCTTGCCTCGGCCGAGGGCTTCGTGTAATGGCTCTCCTAGACACAGCACGACCTCACCCCCAATACCGGGAGAGACGAACCCCTGAAGATACGCTCACTGCCTCCATGTGGCTCGGGACTGTACCCAACTAAAACCTGTTTGCACGACTCCTTTGAGCCGTGGTAGGGTACTAATCAAAGTACAGTGGGAACTCACACGAGACAAATGACGATCCCCAGGTCGATGAACTAACCTGCACACATGTCACCAGGGAACTGCCATCTGACGTCTGGTATATGACCAACTAACATGTTCCCCGGCGAGTCCTGTCCGGTGTACTCATAACCCAATGAGCACCTGTATACATCTTAGGTGATCCAACTGACACCAGTGGCTTGTGAGACCGGCCACCGCCCCTCGTCGGGGTCTCGACTGTATACACTAGTCTACTATGGAGTATCGATGCCCTGTCTCGAAACTCACACGACTAGGGACCATTTAAGGATATGCTTATAGACCCCAGCTCCCACTTATATGATCGCCCTCATACTGCTGGTGGTCAAGCAAGAATCCTAGGGGCTCTATCAACGTGTAATAGCGACGTGTCAGGTCACCTAAAACAGTACACGATGATAAAGGTAAACCAGATAGCATACTATCATCTCGAGTAAGACTGTCCTACCGGGATAGGTCCTTCCTCAATCACCGCAATCACGTGCCTGTGATCCAATAATTGACTCTGAGGGCACTATCTCCAACATCTTTATCATCGTGTACTGCTTTAGGTGACCTTACAGGTCACTATTGCGCGTTGATAGAGCCCCTAGGATTATTGATTGACTGCCAGCAGTATGAGGGCGATCATATACGTGGGAGATGGTAGTCTATAAGCACATCCTTAAAAGGTCCCTAGTCGTGGGAGA
Organism: Agapanthus africanus; assembly: GCA_030015575.1. Classification (NCBI taxonomy): domain Eukaryota; kingdom Viridiplantae; phylum Streptophyta; class Magnoliopsida; order Asparagales; family Amaryllidaceae; genus Agapanthus; species Agapanthus africanus. The sequence goes on from JASDDO010000006.1 coordinate 218,916,717, forward strand.
TTCGAGACAGGGCATCGATACTCCAGAGTAGGCTAGTGTATACAGTCGAGACCCCGACGAGGGGCGGTGGCCGGTCTCACAACCCACTGGTGTCAGTTGGATCACCTAAGATGTATACAGGTGCTCATTGGGTTATGAGTACACCGGACAGGACTCGCCGGGAACATGCTAGTTGGTCTTATACCTGACGTCAGATAGCAGTTCACTGGTGACATGTGTACAGGTTAATTCATCGACCTGAGATCGTCATTTGTCTCGTGTGAGTTCCCACTGTACTTTGATTACTACCCTACCACGCTCAAAGGAGACGTGCAAACAGGTTTTAGTTGGGTACAGTCCCGAGCCACATAGAGGCAGTGAGCGGATCTGCAGGGGTTCGTCTCTCCCGGTATTGGGGGTGAGGTCGCACTGTGTCTAGGAGAGCCATTACACGAAGTCCTTGGCCAAGGCAGGAGATTTACTGGTAGGTATTCCAGTAGTATCTCAGGGTGTTCTGGGCTACACTCCGACACGACTTGTACCGCTTTTGGGGGTCTGACTTTTACCAACCCCCTAGGCCCGCCATGTGATGCTCATAGAAGAACGGACCGGACTGTACGGATATTGTCACTGACAGGCTCAGTAGGGTGTCAGGACGAGTTCGCTCATCGACGTCCCTTTTGGTCAATACCTGGTAGCCCGTTACGTATAGGCTAATACCTCTGACGTGCTATTGGTTAAATCCACAACCATAGTATTGACGAGTCCTTAGAGTCCCCCACAGACCGTTTTCTCAAGTTTCGGGCGAAACGCTGTAGAGGCCGTATGGAGATATGGCAGGGTTCGATCAGATACGTGCGGTATTGCACGGATCAGGATCGGACGGTTAATACTAGCAGGCTTTGGTTTAAGCCGGATCCTTGTATTGTAAAGTGTAGATTTTGTCTCATTGCATTTGTATTTCGGTCGGAATACAAATACGGGTATGTATATACAGTAGCGGGGTTTTCCTGTAATTTATTACGGGATCAGTTTTTTTGGAGTTGCCAGTTTGTTTTCCGTTTCGGCCATTTTTCTTTGTATCTTTCCTTGGCTGAAAATTTGGTGGAGGAGGGCTTATTTGCATTTATGCAAATTAGCATTGTGGAGGGTGGTCTTTACATATTGTTGTGTCATGATGGTTGCACCATCATTTGACTTCTTGACTTCATCATGGCTTGACTTGTGAAGTGATGATGGTTGATGGAGTGTTGGTTTTGTTTAGTGATCATTATATTTCATCATCATCTTTTTTCTCTCTCATGCATGATAGCCTTTTCTCTTCCTCTCCCTTGCATGAGTGGGGCTTCCCCTCATTCTCACTCCTTTCACCATGATATGGCCGGCCAAAGAGAGGGAGGGGCTGCCCATTGTTTTGGTGTGGATTTTTGGTTCTCTTCATGCTTGCAAAAATCCCCAAGTTCATCACAAAATTCCACAAGTTGAATTCCTCCACAAAAGGCAACTTCTAGTGACCCCAAATGAGACATAGCACTACACTAAATTCTACAGAAATTCTTGGGCACGTCGGCTCACCAACTTCGTGCCCGAGTTGCCTCGGTCCAGAGGCGGGAGCCCGTAAAAGAAGCCGGCGACGTGGTGCCCTTCCGGCGAGGAGGTGGAGACCGGAGATTCCGCGGGGAGATCGGGACGACGACGAGAAGACCGAAGGACACGGATCACTCTGTATATCTCTCTACCCCTTCTCTAGTTAGCTAGGATTAGATTAATGGCCAGATCCGGGATTTTAGTGTGCGGTGGTGCCGGTTCAAAAGTTAAAGTAAATTATCATTTCCGCATTTTGGCCTCGGATTGACGGCCGGGGCGCCGCTGTGCACTTACATGGTATCAGAGACACGCCATTAACCTAGTCTAGCTTGGTCTAACGTGTTTACAAGTTCGATCGAACGGATTTTCCGAAAACCCGATTTCAAGTGCATCAGTTTCTGTCGAATTTTTTTCTAGCTCCAAAATTTTTTCAGGTCATTGAAGAAGTACAAGCAGGAAATTCTAAGACATCTATGAAAAAATGGTAGTGTAACACTGTAGCGCGACCGCGGAACCGCGGCCAAACCCCTGTTCCGGCCGCGGTTCCGCCGCAGAACAGTGCCTTCACTGCACCATTTTTGCACAGTGATCTTTGTAAAGGGAAATTGGGGTTTTGGAATATTCTTTTTTGGGCCCAGAATTTCTTTAAGTGCTACAGTAGTGCTTGGGGGCCCACTTAGGAAAATCTGATCGATCGAAAATTTTAAACACATTACTTCACAGTATTTTCATTATATCTGCGACCGTGAATGTCATTTGATCGGTAAATCCTGTCTAACTGCTATAGCCCGGTTAGACGGATTTGCGAACGTGACATTCACGTTGATGTTCTGTGTTGTGATGTGATGTTGCGGATTGGTCGTGGGGGATAGCCTGGTTACAATGCTAGTACAGTTTTGGTTGTATTATATACATTTGATATTGTGGGGCGAGCGTCTGACATGTGGACTGTCGTCACTGCCTGTTTGTATATTATTCTTTTGGGGCACGACCGGGGTGAGGTCGATGTACCCGTTGTATGTATATTTTACTTTCTGTACTAGGATTACCCCGCGGAGGGGTGCACGGATAGCCGGGTTCTAGAGGGCAACGGGCCCGCATCTCATGTCATTGAGACGGAGGGGGCCTCACTCTAGAATTGGCGGGCTATTCGCCACACTCGTAGGGGGTACAGGTTGACCCAGGAGGGGTGCCCAAGTTACCGGATTTCGTGAAGTGCCGGGTGGTCCATTCACGTTGCTGAAGGGGGCTGCCTCGCTTCAGGTTTTGGCGGGTAACTTGCCGCGCCCGTAGGGGTCTAGGATTTCATTGCACAGGTTATCCACACGACCAGGGGGAACGTCGGGTTTTCAGTAGCGGCTCTGTGAAACCCGGGGATCCCAGATATCTGTATTGTTCTGTGATGCTTATTACATTTCTGTGATGTTGCATTTTATCACGCCATGAGCGAAATATTATATATTGATATATATACTAGTAGATGTTGTATATGTTTTGCATCCGCGCTGGTCCAGTCCCCGCTCTGTCGTTAGTTAACTAACCTAACGGGTAATGACGGGACCCAGTGGCGAATGCGGATGGCATATACGTACGTCATTATTTTCGTTCTTTATTGGTGTGATCAATTGATGGGACTGCGTTGATTCGGATCAATGCAAGCTAAACAAACCTATTCTGATGTTGTTGGAACACTTTTCAAAAAGCTGTTATTGCAAGGGCGTTCTCTTTTGTTTTGCACAGAGGTATTCGGTTATGAATATCCAGCTCCTCAGTCGACGAGGCAAGGGCCGAGATCCCTTCACCGGGAGTGACCCCTTGGACAGAAGTTTGCGTCAGGGCAATAACTTCACTATAGCCAATTACTTTTGCTTTGCATCGTGGTATTCAGTTGGAATATCCTACACCTGATTCTACGGGGAAAGAGCCGAGATCCCTTCACCGGGAGTGACCTCTTTAGCAAAGGTTTTCGTCACTATATTTTTATAAAAGCTATCCGGTTCCTTCAACGATATCAAGTTCATTACGTTAATGGTTTTTCTCCAGAAACCATTCGTAGCCCTCCGTCATTTCAGGAAGGTAGCACTTAGTATTCATGCTATGTATGTTGGCCTTCGTCAAGGCGTAGTGTATGGTAGCTATTTGTTACTTTTCTGCAGCATAGATAGATGCGTTGGTTTGGGACAGTCGTACTACTATTTTGGCCTTCGTCAAGGGTATGTACGGGTGGGTTCAAATTAACCTGGACAATGATGGGTAGAACTTGACATGTGACTTATGATATGTTGGCCTTCGTCAAGGTCATAAGAGCATGGGGTAAAAATCACATCGGGAGTTTCTAAAGAAACTGAAACTTGCCAGATATGCGCATACCTTCTGGAGTGTGATAACGTGAGCTGATTCCGTCACGTTATCATGCGATGATAATTGGATCCCAATTCCCACTGATGAGTTGGTTTACTCCTCGGGTGACCCCGACTAATTCTTCTTTCAATTTGGAGAAGAATTTGAGGTTACAGTGAGAGGTTTCCATATTAGATAAAGTGATAATCATTCTGATCTAGGTTAGAGTGCACGCTGAGTGTTTCTTTTCTCTCTCTCTCTTCGGAAGCGACCATTGACCCGACCCTAAGACTATGACTCAGTGACCAAATTAACCGAACCTTCTTTAACACTGGCTTTTAGATTGTCAGAGTTGCAAATCTCATTGCCACTCCTACTTTTATCCTTTTCTCCAGGACACCCCGCAGTACTACGAACGTCCACTTCCATTGGAAAAAACCATCGTATGGTTATATACGAACTCGAAGGAATTTATTCGAGGATGGTTTCTGGTTCTGAAGAAAACGAATAGGACTATTCAGTTGTCTTTTCCTTTTACCTTCTCTCAGGTTGCGAGCACTCTTTGGTTTAGGAGATAGTACACCTATTACGCAAATTGGATAGTCTTCTTCCAAACCTTAGGCTGGTGCCGAACAGTGGGGAATGAAGAAAACCAATTAGCATAACGATGGTGTACAGAAGGTATTAAGTAAAGACATATCAAGGGATTAGTAAGAGGGCAAAGTAAATTGCGACTGCTATTCACGACCAAACCAAGTATTTCTTCGCCAATCCTAAATCACCTTTGTATTTCTCCAGGACACTCCGTATCACTATGAAGATCCACAGTTTATTGGATACTCCATCGTATGGTTATATACGAACTCGAAAAGAACTTGTTCCAGTTCGGGGATGGATTCTGGTTCAGGAGAAATAGGAATAACGTTTATTCGGTTGTCTTTTATCTTCACCTTCTCTCGCATTGCGAGTGCTCCTAGGATTAGGATAGTACACCCATTATGCTTATTGGATAGTCTTCTTCCAAACCATAGGCTGGTGCCGAGCGGTAGGGAAGGAAGAAAACCATTTGGCCTAAAAGGGTGTACAGAAGGAAATGACTAAAGACATATGAAGGGATTTGGAGAGATGGCATAGAAATATACGGTTACAGTTGTGAATCTGGATAATGGAAGAGGCATTACTAGGAATACCCGGATACCACTACGAAACGTTTCAATGTTTCAGTTTCACTGTGTACTGTTAAAGGAAAACTGATTTCCCGATTAGATACTTACTCCAGGGTATGTATTTACCATGTATGATTCTCACATCTGTATGGTTTTACAGATGATGAGTGGGAGTAAGTTATTGGGAATTAGGTGATCATCCTCATTATATCGGAATTCGTTGTAATTGGTGATATTTGAGAAAATCGCCTGGGCTGTTTGCCGGTCGGAAAATATTTGGTTTTGAATATCCGTTGCTATGCACCAATTTCAAATTGATATATCTGTACATCTATTTTTATAGAGTGAGATATAGCTTTTTGAAATTATGTCTATGACATTTACCTATATCAGTGGATGGTTAGGTAAGGAGCATTGAACAGCGGTGTAATTCTTCTTAACCATAAGTACAGTTTTCAACCAACGACACACAGGGATTGAGTTATCAGACTCAAGGGACTTATACAGAGTATTGTATGATATCCAGCGTCCATGAGGACAGAGGGGTTGGTTCTCGTACTATATTCGGTTTACTTATGACTTCTCTAGTTTTTAGACAGGTGTTTCGTAGAAACACAGGGTCCAAGTTTTGAGAAGTTATAGGTATATGGATAAAGTAGAGAACCAGGTGTTGCAAGTATCGGGATTCTTCAAGTTGATCGAAGATGTAGATACTTGTGTATGGTATTCAGTTGATAGTAATGATTAAGAGAACTTGCTTCTCTTTCAGGTTACTCATAATTGGAAGCATTCCTAAGTTGAGTAACGCTGATCGGCCTCCTTCCATTTAGTTGACATGCACTGGAGACAGCTGCATGATTTGAATCTGGTTCAATTAAATCAGTGCCTCTGGTTCTATATTGGATATAGAACAGTTCATATAATAACGATATTAAGGTACGGGAAGTTGTCTGGCTTATGCTTAAAACCAGACTCTAGATAACTCAAGGCACGTTTCTGTAATGGCTGTTTGTGGGTTGACCCAGGCTATGATGAGGGTTGACTTTCTACCATCTGGAAGATCAATAGTGATATTGTTCTTGACTCGCCACAGTTTTGACAAAAATGGATTTTTTCAGAAAACAGTAGTGGGAGAATGGTAGAACTGGAAGTGATTCCAGAACCGCAGACGATTACTGAAAATTTGATAAGAACCTAAATATTCAATCTGGTTTGACATTCCATTGGCCACTCTACAGATACGATGGGTAACCTCAGGCACCCGAGAGGTACTTCGGTAGCCTCAAGGACGGTGACAGGGAGGTTCTTGTTTACCCAGACTTGCCATTGCTGTTGTTCCAGACTGTGAGACCCGGCGGGAGGATGAGTATAGCGTCGTTCTAAACTAGCTTTAGAAGTGTACGTGTATATAACTCTGCCAGAGGGTTGTCGTAGTCAGTGGGAGCAGCGGAAGCATTGGTGGACAAGTGGCTTATGTCTATTTATAGACTAAAGCAGATATAGCGGAGATAGATCATCTATTTCTGATGTGACAGTCATAGGTTTGACTTCATCAGAATAGGGGATGGATCTGTTGAGAAGGTAGTAGGGTGTGATGTCCTGGTATTTGGATGACATACACAGAGTAGGAAGTGATATTCCTATACTACGATCGGTTATACTTTGGTTGTCACACAGTGGTTTCTCCACATGGGACTTGGATATTATATCAGACATTCTGGTTACTGGATCTATAGTTTTAGATCTAGATTTAGGTAGTTTCCCAATCAGGGTACTTAGACGGCATTCTAGAGGTGCTTTAGAATGGACGACTCCTGGCATGGTGGTGTACCTGCGGTGATGGAGTCACCCTCTCTAAAGGTGTCTTACAGACTAAAAGGGAGAGGGATGTGCATGATTGGCAGATCACTTGCTTAGGCAATTGAGTCAATCATGAGATGTCAAGTACCACACCAGATGTTGTTTTTGCAGTAGATGCAATGAGCCGATATTGATCCAATCCTGGAGAAACGATCGGGAGCAGTTTTATAACATAAGTGGATGTTCTAGGGATATGATAACATCAGCCTCATTCAGGAGACGGTTATCATTCCAGGCTTCCAAGGTGACCTGGACGGCAGAGTGACTGTCAGAGTTATAGTTTTCCTTCTGACGAGGCGCAGTATTTTAGACAGGTGGTCCAGGCGGATACTGAGGGAGGCATGGCGCAGGATACTGATTAAGTTCAGTTGACGATACAGTCTAAGAAGTTTGGATTTGGAGTTCATTTATGAGCTAGGTCCCATCAGACATCCAAACACATTCTAAGACAGGTATTGCTCATCTCGGGAGATGGCTTTCTCCGCGAACTTGAGATAAAGAGAGACATAGAAAGAAACATCAAGGCGGATCCACTCACTGAGGCTATTCCTCAAACACATTAGTTTCGCAAACTGGTTTTGTGAGACTGATTAGTAAAGGAGTTGGGTGTTCGGTATCACACGGGCTGTGAGTATGCGACATCGCAATAAATAGCCTTGAGTGCAAGTGGGAGATTGTTGGAGATAGTGCCCTCAGAGTCAATTATTGGATCACAGGCACGTAATTGCAATGATTGATGGAGTACCTATGCCAGTAGGACAGTCTTACTCAAGATGATAGTATGCTATCTGGTTTATCTTTATCATCGTGTACTGCTTTAGGTGACCTTATAGGTCACTATTGCGCGTTGATAGAGCCCCTAGGATTCTTGCTTGACTGCCAGCAGTATGAGGGCGATCATATACGTGGGAGATGGTAGTCTATAAGCACATCCTTAAAAGGTCCCTAGTCGTGGGAGTTTCGAGACATGGCATCGATACTCCAGAGTAGACTAGTGTATACAGTCGAGACCCCGACGAGGGGCGGTGGCCGGTCTCACAAGCCACTGGTGTTAGTTGGATCACCTAAGATGTATACAGGTGCTCATTGGGTTATGAGTACACCGGACAGGACTCGCCGGGAACATGCTAGTTGGTCTTATACCTGACGTCAAATAGCAGTTCCCTGGTAACATGTGTGCAGGTTAGTTCATCGACCTGAGATCGTCATTTGTCTCGTGTGAGTTCCCACAGTACTTTGATTACTACCCTACCACGCTCAAAGGAGACGTGCAAACAGGTTTTAGTTGGGTACAGTCCCGAGCCACATAGAGGCAGTGAGCGGATCTGCAGGGGTTCGTCTCTCCCGATATTGGGGGTGAGGTCGCGCTGTGTCTAGGAGAGACATTACACGAAGTCCTTGGCCAAGGCAGGAGATTTACTGGTAGGTATTCCAGTAGTATCTCAGGGTGTTCTGGGCTACACTCCGACACGACTTGTACCGCTTTTAGGGGTCTGACTTTTACCAACCCCCTAGGCCCGCCATGCGATGCTCATAAACGAACGGACCGGACTGTACGGATATTGTCACTGACAGGCTCAGTAGGGTGTCAGGATGAGTTCGCTCATCGACGTCCCTTTTGGTCAATACCTGGTAGCCCGTTACGTATAGGCTAATAGCTCTGACGTGCTAGTGGTTAAATCCACAACCATAGTATTGACGAGTCTTTAGAGTCCCCCACAGACCGTTTTCTCAAGTTTCGGGCGAAATGCTGTAGAGGCCGTATGGAGATATGGCAGGGTTCGATCAGATACGTGCGGTATTGCACGGATCAGGATCGGACGGTTAATACTAGCGGGCTTTGGTTTAAGCCGGATCCTAGTATTGTAAAGTGTAGATTTTGTCTCATTGCATTTTTATTTCGGTCGGAATACAAATGCGGGTATGTTTATACAGTAGCGGGGTTTTCCTGTAATTTATTACGGGATCAGTTTTTTTGGAGTTGCCAGTTTGTTTTCCGTTTCGGTCATTTTTCTTTGTAACTTTCCTTGGCTGAAAATTTGGTGGAGGAGGGCTTATTTGCATTTGTGCAAATTAGCATTGTAGAGGCTGGTCTTTGCATATTGTTGTGTCATGATGGTTGCACCATCATTTGACTTCTTGACTTCATCATGGCTTGACTTGTGAAGTGATGATGGTTGATGGAGTGTTGGTTTTTTTAGTGATCATTATATTTCATCATCATCCTTTTTCTCTCTCATGCATGATAGCCTTTTTCTCTTCCTCTCCCTTGCATGAGTGGGGCTTCCCCTCATTCTCACTCCTTTCACCATGATATGGCCGGCCAAAGAGAGGGAGGGGTTGCCCATTGTTTTGGTAAGGATTTTTGGTTCTCTTCATGCTTGCAAAAATCCCCAAGTTCATCACAAAATTCCACAAGTTGAATTCCTCCACAAAAGGCAACTTCTAGTGACCCCAAATGAGACATAGCACTACACTAAATTCTACAGCAATTCTTGGGCACGTCGGCTCGCCAACTTCGTGCCCGAGTTGCCTCGGTCCAGAGGCGGGAGCCCGTAAAAGAAGCCGGCGACGTGGTGCCCTTCCGGCGAGGAGGTGGAGAACGGAGATTCCGCGGGGAGATCGGGACGACGATGAGAAGACCGAAGGACACGGATCGCTCGGTATATCTCTCTACCCCTTCTCTAGTTAGCTAGGATTAGATTAATGGCCCAATCCGGGATTTTAGTGCGCGGTGGTGCCGGTTCAAAAGTTAAAGTAAATTATCGTTTCCGCATTTTGGCCTCGGATTGACGGCCGGGGCGCCGCCGTGCACTTACAGGCTATGCTTAAGTCCATCAGGATTAGAGTGTAAGTCTATATTGCGCACTCCACGAGTTCGTGGGGAGGCAGAATGAGCAAAAAATGATTTTTACAGGCTTCGCAACATAGACTAGACCCACGGATCATTCATAAACCTTAGCTAGCACTAATCTTTGAGGTTTAACTACAGAGCAAGAATTGTTATACCTCAAGATACTAGTCCTTCTTGTTCTGGTTGTCCTCCTCCTCTTCTTAAGCTCCTTGTAGTGAGAATGGAAGGCACCTCCTTGTCGGCTCCTCGAAGTAATAGAAGATCCACCCGAAAGTTCCTACTACAAGCTTACACCTTCAAGATGAGGTAACTAAGTGACTTAGAGTGCTAATCCAAGTAACCTAGATGATATAGAGATGGATTAAGGATTGATTATACTTGCTAACCCTAGGGTTCTCAACTCATGAGAGGATTAGGATTAGGTTTAAGAAGAGAGAGCTTGAGGAGAGAGAAGTGTTTTGTTATTATGAAATGAATCTTGACTCATTTGGATAATATGAAGCATGAAAAATATCTCATCAAATATCTAGCAACCATGCTTCATTTAATACTTGAGATGAATCATCTCATGAGTCATGGTTCATTTAATGATAATTATACCTCATCTCCTCCACCTCATTTAGTTTAAATCATAAAGATTAAAACACAAATGAGTCATCTCCTTCTAGAAGCTTCCCGACAAATTACGAGAATGCCCCTCCCATCCGTATTTACGAAAAACACGGATATACTGAGACTAAATCAAATCCAATAATTTAATACTAGAATCTGGCTTAAACCAAAGCCCGCTAGTATAATCTGTCCGAATATCATACGTGCATAAATACACGTATATGTCTGAACCCTGTCGTAAAACTATACGACCTCTATATCGTTTCGCCTAAAGCAGGGAAACCCTCTGTATGGGAGTCTAAAGACTCGACACTACGCTGGCAGTGGGTTTAACCACAGGCCGCAAGCGGTACTAGCTATACGTAACGGTCCCAAGGTAGATGTCAAAAAGAAGGCCGATGAGGAAACTCATCCGAACTCCTACTGAGCCTGATATGACAATCTCCGTACAGTTCGGTCTATTCGTCTAAGAACACCGCATATCGGGCCTAGGGGGCGGCAAGCGTCGGTCCCCTAATAGCGGTATAAGTCGTGTCGGAGTGAAGCCCATTACACCTTGAGAAACTACCGGAATACCTACCAGTAAATCTCGCTTGCCCTGGCCAGGGACCTTGCGTAATAGCTCTCCAAACACAGTGCGATATCAACCCCCAATACCGGGAGATATGAATCCTATCTAACCGCAACTGCCTCCAAGTGCTTCGGGACTGCACCCAACTGCTACCTGTTTGCACGACTCAGTCGAGCCGTGGTAGGGTAGCAATCTCAGAACAGTAGGAACACACTCGAGGCGAAGCAGCAGTGTCAAGTCAACGGACTATACTGTACTCATGTCACCTGGGAACTATTAACTGACGACGGGTATAATACCTACCAATAGTTCCCTGCGAGTCCTGTCCGGTGTACCCGTAACCCAACGAGGACCTGCATACTATCTCCAGTACAACATACTGATGGCTGTGGGACAGACCATCTCCCCTGCTGGGACAAGAAGCGTATACACTAGTCTACTCCGGAGTATCGATGCTATGTCTCGATAATCCTACGACTAGGGACCTGAAAAAGGATGTGCTTGTTTACTACCCAGCCCCCACTAGTGTGACTGCCATCACAACGCTGGTAGTCAAGCAAGATCCTAAGGACTCTATCAATATGTATTCGTGATATGCTAAAAGAAATATATACACATATTAAGATAGATATAAACCAAGTAGCATACTACTATGTTAAGCAAGACTGTTAATGTAACTGTGAATATCCCAAGCTTCCATTAAGTAATATACAAGCTAGTATGATACAATAATGGCGCCTAGGGCATATACACTAACAATCTCCCACTTGCACTAGGGCCATGTACTGGCGTATCGCAGACCTATCATCTCGAATAGCCTCTCGAACTTTGTCTGAGGTAAGGCCTTTGTGAATGGATCTGCAGTGTTCTCCTATGTAGCAACTCTCTGGACCTCGATCTCCCGGCGATCTATGATCTCCCGGATCAGGTGATACCGCCTCAAGATGTGTCTGGACTTTTGATGGGACCTGTGTTCCTTCTCTAAAGCTATAGCGTTGTTGTTGTCGCAATACGGCAGTATTGGATCAACAATCGTAGGAACCGCCTGAAGTACTGTGAGGAACTTCTTCATCCAGACAGCTTCTTTTGCGGCATCGCAAGCAGCGATATACTCCGCTTCCATCTTCGAGTCAGCAACAGTTTCCTGCTTGGAACTCTTCCAGCACACCGCCCCTCCATTGAGGGTAAAGACATAACCTGACATGGACTTGGAGTCATCCTCGTCACTCTGGAAGCTTGAGTTAGCAAAAGCCTCGATCTGGAGGTCTTTTCCGCCGTAAATCAAGAACATATCCTTAGTCCTTCTCAGGTACTTGAGAATGTTCTTTACTGCTATCCAGTGCTTCTCCCCTGGGTCTGACTGATACTGGCTTACCACGCTTAGTGCGTAAGCTACATCTAGTCTGGTGCACAACATCGCATACATTATAAAGCCTACCGCAGAAGCGTAGGGTATAATCGACATGCGATCCCTTTCCAAATCAGTCTTGGGAGACATCTCTTTGGAGAGGGTGATTCCATGACAAGCCGGTAAATTACCGCGCTTAGAATCTTCCATACTGAATCTTTTTAGTATAATGTTGATATACCTGGACTGTGAAAGTCCCAACATCCTTTTAGATCTATCACGATAGATCTGGATCCCAAGAATGTAAGAGCCATCACCCAGGTCTTTCATGGAGAACATGTGTGACAAGAATCCTTTGACAGATTGTAGCATAGGAATGTCATTTCCTATCAAGAGAATGTCATCCATGTACAAGACGAGGAATACGACAGTTCGTGCTACAATCTTACTATAAATACATGGCTCATCTGGATATTTGATAAAGTCATATTCTTTGACCGTTTCATCAAAACAGATGTTCCAACTCCGCGATGCCTGCTTTAGTCCATAAATGAACTTAAGCAACTTGCATACTTTCCCGCTGCTCACACTCTGATTGAAACCTTCTGGCTGATCCATAAAGACGCACTCGTCCAAATTTCCATTTAGAAAATCCGTCTTTACGTCCATCTTCCGGATCACATAATCATGGAAGGCAGCAATGGCAAGAAGGATCCGAATGGATTTGAGCATAGCCACTGGAGAAAAAGTTTCATCATAGTCCAAACCAGGCCTTTGACGAAAACCCTTTGCAACAGGTCTAGCCTTATAGGTTTCCACCTGTCCATCTACACCAATCTTCTTTCTGAAGATCCACTTGCATCCTATGGGTTTTACCCCATCTGGAGCAAAGTCCAAAGTCCATACTTTGTTGGTGTACATTGACTCCATCTCGGTCCGCATTGCATCCAGCCATCTTACTGAGTCGCCGCTCTGAATGGCCTACTGGAAGCTAGTAGATTCATCATTATCAATGATGCAATCCTCTCTATCCCCGTCTATGAGAAAACCGTAGTATCTCTCAGGCGGATGAGATGGCCTACTACTCCTGCGGAGGTGTGTGGGAATGTCCTGTTCTTCTGGAACTTCTGGTTCTACCAATCATTCAGTAGTAGCTTGTGGTTCTGGAATTTCTTCCAGTTCTATTGCGCTCCCACTTGTTTCCTTTTCTAAAAACTGCTGTTCTAGAAAATGGGCATTATGAGAAACAAAAACCTTTTGTTCCTCTGCGTAATAGAAAAAATACCCCTTGGAGTTCTTTGGATATCCCACAAACTTACACTGTACTGAGCGTGCCTCGAGTTTGTCCGCATGCTGCTTTTTAACAAAAGCTGGACATCCCTATATCTTCAGATACTGAAGATAGGGTTTCTTCCCACTCCACATCTAATATGGTGTGGTAGGCACAGTCTTGGTAGGAACCCTGTTCAAAAGATATGCAGCCGATTCTAGTGCATAGCCCAAGAAAGATCGCGGTAACTCAGCATTACTCATCATGGAACCTACTGTTAGTGTATATGCCCTAGAGGCCATTACTGTATCATACTGGATTGTATATTATTTGATGGAAGCTTGGGATATTCACCTTGTATTGACATTCTTGCTCAAAATGGTAGTATGCTACTTGGTTTGTTTCTGCTTTAATGTGTGCATGTGTTTCTTTTAGCATATCGCCTTTACACATTAGTGGAGCCCTTAGGATCTTTGCTTGATTACCAGCGTTGTGATAGCAGTCACACTCGTGGGGGCTGGGTAATCCATAAGCACATCCTTATGCAGGTCCCTAGTCGCAGGACTATCAAGACAGGGCATCGATACTCCGGAGTAGACTAGCGTATGCGCTTCTTATTCCAGCTTGGGAGACGGTCTGTCCCACAGCCGTCAGTACGCCGTACTTGAGATAGTACGCGGGTGCTCGTTAGGTTACGAGTACACTGGACAGGACTCGTCGGGAACTGTTGGTTGGTATTATACCTATCGTCAGTTATCAGTTCCCAGGTGACATGAGTACAGCTTAGTCCGTTGACTTGACACTGTCACTTCGCCTCGAGTGTGTTCCCACTGTACTTTGATTACTACCCTACCACGGCTCAAAGGAGTCGTGCAAACAGGTAGTTTTTGGGTGCAGTCCCGAAGCACTTGGAGGCAGTGACGGTTAGACAGGATTCGTCTCTCCCGGTATTGGGGGTTGATATCGCGCTGTGTCTAGGAGAGCCATTACACAAAGTCCCTGGCCAGGGCAAGCGAGATAGACTGGTAGGTTTCCAGTGTTATCTCATGTGTTCTGGGCTACACTCCGGCATGACTTGTACCGCTAGTAGGGGACTGACGTTTACCGCCCTTCTAGGCCCGCCATGAGATGTTCTTAGACGAACAGACCAGACTGTACGGAGACTGTCACATACAGGCTCAGTAGGAGTTAAGATGGGTTTACCTCGTCAGTCTTCTTATCGGCATCTACCTGGGGACCGTTACATACAGCTAGTGCCGCTTGCGGTCTGTGGTTAAACCCACTGCCAGCGTAGTGTCGAGTCTTTAGAGTCCTACACAGAGGGTTATTCGCCTTTAGGCAAAATGAGTATAGGTCGCATGGTTTTGCGACAGAGTTCGTTCACATCCGCGCACTTGTGCACGTTTGGTGTCCGGACAGCTTATACTAGCGGGCTTTGTTTTAAGCCGGATCCTAGTATATGATTTGGGATTGGTTTTATCTCATTGTATTCGTGTTCCTCGGAACACGGATACGGGTGTGTATGCACAGTTGACTGAGACAGAGGTAGAGGACTTTGATTAGGGTTGATGACCATTGTCATTTTCTTAACCCTAATGTTTATGTGTGAATTATGATTTATTGATATTAGTTAATTATAATTGTGCATGGTTAGGGTTGTTGACCATTTGACTATAATTGATTTGTTGACCTAGGATGACAAGTTGACCATCATCATTCCATATGAAAGATGCTCTTTGATCCTTGCAAAAGCATTTAATGTGAAATGATAATGGTCATTTCTTGATTAACCATGACAATTATCTTTAGCTAATTATCTAATTTCCATAATTCACATATATGTGAGAAGGTTGAGATATTCTTCTCACTTTATCATTTTCATTCTCTCTCCTCCTCTTCCTCTCTCTCTAGCTCTCCCCTCTCATGAGTTGAGAACCATTTGAGCTTGAGATAATCCCTTCAAAAACACTCTCTACTCTTTCTAAGGTCCTAGGTCTAGCACACCAAGCACCTTAGTTACTTCTAGTTTGAGGTTGGAGCCAAAGGTAGAGGCCCTCGGGTGGATCTTTCTTCGGCAAGAGAAGGCGACGAGACGATCCGTTCTTTCACTCCAAGGAGCAAGAAGAGAAGGACTTGAAGACCTAGGTATAACCCCTTTTCCGAGTAGCTAAACTCTTTTAGCTTTGGTAGTTAGTTTTGTTTAGCAAAGATCCCTCCTTTGGTTAGTCCATGTTGCCTAGTGTTGTAAAAATCCGACTTTTCATAATGTTTCCGCCTCCCCGCAAGCACCGGGGTGGGCAACGTGGACTTACAGTGGTATCAGAGCCTAGCTAAATACAAACTAACTAGTAAGCAAAGTATATAGAACTTCGATCGCAAAAAATCGCAAAACATTTTTTCAAAACCCTAACTTTCTACCGATTTTTAAACCTGCTTTAAAAATAATAAATCATATCTTAAAAATCGGCACAGGCTTTTTTAAGTACTGGAAAGAAAAACGACCCACTGAACCGACCAACTCACCGCGGCTCCTCGGCAAGAGCTTGCTCTTGCTGCGGATCCGAGGCCGAGTTGACTCGGCCGTGGATCGTTTTTCCTGCAGCTTACTTCTGGGGGTGTTTTGTGACTTTTAAGATGGTTTGTTTCTGCCCAGATTTTCCAGAGAACAAGTTGGTTTTTGGGGTGGTCACAAATCCGTATTTTTGATCGAACTTCTTTACACTTTGGCTAATGGGTTATATTTGTGATGTGATATATGTATTGAACGTACGCTAATCGCTATACGTCGATTAGTGGGGGTTATACATATCTGTGATCTGTAATGTTGATGGTTTGTGTATATGAATTCGTTGGATTGTCGCGGATGAATAGCCGGGGGGTTGTGAGATGAGAGTTTTCTTATTCTTTCAATTCTTGTAATATGTAAATTGATATAATATTATTTGTATGGCCGCACAACCGGGTCGGGGTTGTAGCCGTCATTGTATAATTTCTTTTTACTGTTTTTGCTCCTAGGATAGACCCAAGGTGGGGTGCACAAACTACCGGGTACCTCGAAGTGTCGAGTGGCCTACTCACGTCGTTGAGGGAGGTTGCTTCACTTCGGATACTTGGCGGGTAGTTTGCCGCACCCGTAGGGGTCTAGGGTGGGGTTTGGCTATTCATCGCGACCGTGTAATCCGTTCTTCGTTAGAGGCTCGTACGAATTATGGATTCCTAGTATATCCAATGTATTCATCTGTGATCTGGAATGGCTATCATTGCATGTGACGAATGTTTATATATATCTATATGATATCTATTTAGGCGATGCGTATGTTTTGCATCCGCGCTAGTCCAGCCCCCGCTCTGTCGTTAGTTAAGTAACCTAACGGGTGATGACGGGACCCCGTGGCGAATGCGGATGGCATAAGCGTACGTCATATTTTCGTTGTTTTCTGCAATGGTAGGATTAAATGATGGGACGCATTGGAATTAATGCAAGAAAAAATAAACCAAGTAACAGTCGTTGGAACACTTTCAAAACCACTCGGTTCTTTTCAAAACCAAACTTTTAAATGCGGAGCTTGAACCACTCCTTTTGAAAGCTATCTCGTTCCTTCGATTATATCAAGTTCACTACGTTCACGGTTTCTCCAAAACCATTCGTAGCCCTCCGTCGTTTCACATTAATGGTCAATAAGTATTCAAGCTATGTATGTTGGCCAAAGTCAAGGCATAGTGATTGGTAGCTATTGGGTATTCATGTGCAGCATAGATAGATGTGTTGGTTTGGGGAAGTCGTTCTACCATTTTGGCCAAAGTCAAAGGTATGTGCGGGTGGGCTCAAATTAACCTGGAGAATGACGGGTAGAACTTGACATATGACTTATGATATTTTGGCCAAAGTCAAGGTCATAAGAGCATGGGGCAAAAATCCACATCGGGAGTTTCAAAAGAACTGAAACTTGCTAGCGCTGCATACCATTTGGAGTGTGATGATTCTGGTAGGATTCCTTCAGTTTTGTCACGCAATGATATTTGGATCCCGATCCTACTGTGAGTATATACTACTCCTCCGGAACTTTCTCACTTAACGATCAATGCTATAAACCATGTAGGTGTCTAGAAAGGTGTTAGAGGGGCTACGCCCATAGGGAAAAGAGGTTATTTAATTAAGGAACTTCGCGAAAGTGTTGGAAAACCTCCCTCGAAGTACCGACACTGGCCTGGCTGAACGGTTAAGCAAGTATTGTACGGTGAGATTGATCCCGACTAGTTCTTCCTCTATGGTTTGAGGAGGGATTCGAGAGACAGTGGGAGCCATCCTGTTTAAACAAATTAAAAACCACTCTAAACTTGCAAGAGCATCATGCTAAAGTGTTTCTTCTCTCTCTCCTAATTGCAGCGACCATTTATCATGACTGGACTTAAGTTACTTCTAGATAAAAACATACTGACAGGGCCAAACTACAAAGATTGGCTCAGGAATGTCAAAATGGCTATCACTTATGACAAGTTGGGGTATCTTCTTACTACCAAAGCTCCCCCTGTCCCAGGTCCCAAAACCAGCGTCGCGGATAGGGAAATCCGTAAGACCTGGGAAATCGACTGCGCGAAGGCCAAGTGCCTCGTGCTTGCCTCTATGGACAACTAATATCAGAGGAGGCACGAGAATATGGACCTCGAATCCATATTTCTCCATACAAAAGAACTGTATGGAGAGCAATCTCGTATCGCCAGATACGAAGTGTCGAAGAAGTTGTTTTCGGCAAGATTGGCCGTCGGATCATCGGTAGCGGAACACGTGCTTAAGATGATTGGCTACATAGAGGAGCTCGCGAACCTTGGGGCCACGTTGGAGAATGAGCTCTATACGGACTTGATTCTTCAGTCCCTTCCTTCCACTTACGCCCAGTTCATCCTGAATTTCAACTTGCAAGAAAAGGAAGTTGAACTTTCAGAGCTCCTCAACATGCTGAGTAGTGCAGAGGGCACCCTACATTAAGGTAGGGAAACATCCACTTTGTTTGTAGGAGGATCTTCCTCTTCTAGGTCCAGGGCGAAAGCCAAAGGAAAGAAGAAGAAAAGCCCCGCCAAACCAAGGGGCGGTGTTAGTAAGGTGGATACGAAGGGAAAGGCAAAAGAAACAAAGGTAGCGGGGAAGCTTATGGATAAGAAAGAATGCTTTTACTGTCACAAGAGTGGACACTGGAAGAAAGATTGCAGGGCTTGGAAAGACAGAACAAAGGATCTGAAGCAGGTTGCGGCTTCAGCTTCAGGTGTGTATGTTATTGAAAACTGTCTATCAATAAACTCTACGTCCTGGGTATTGGATACCGAATCAGGATCTCATATCTGTAATTCTTTGCAGGCGTTGAGAAAGCGTAGGTTTTTGAAAGCAGGTGACATGACCCTCAAAGTTGCAAACGGAGCTAGCATGGATGCTGAGGCCGTGGGGGACTATCACCTGGGAATGTCAGATGGACATGTTTTGGTTTTACGTAATTGCTTTTTTGTACCCAATGCAACTTGTAATATCATTTCTGTATCTTTAGTTTCTAAAGAAGGTTATGAATTTGCGTTTGTAAGTAATGTTGTAAACATTCACCTTAATCAAGTTCTGATTGGGTCAGGTACATTGAGCAATGGTATATACATATTAAACCAACCACAGATTTTCAATATCCAGAATACACACAAAAGAAAGTCTCCGGAAACAAATCAGACTTTCTTATGGCATTGTAAACTGGGTCACATCAATGAGAGAAGGTTGATGAAGTTACATACAGAAGGATATTTAGATCCGTTCGAATATCAATCATATGCAACTTGTCAATCCTGTCTCAAAGGAAAGATGACAAAGACTCCGTTCACTGGACACGGAGTGAGAGAGAGCGAGCTCTTGGGACTCATACACAGCGACGTGTGCGGTCCAATGTCTACGAATGCACGAAGCGGTTATTCTTACTTCATTACTTTTACGGGTGACTTTTCAAGGTACGGTTATGTCTTCTTAATGAAACATAAATCCGAAGCCTTTGGAAAATTCCAGGAATATAAGAATGAAGTAGAAAAACAAACAGGAAAAAGTATCAAGACACTGAGATCTAATCGAGGTGGTGAATACTTGAGTGCCGAGTTCCTGGATTACTTAAAAGAGAATGGAATTCTCTCTCAGCTTACTCCTCCATACACTCCGCAACATAACGGCGTATCGTAGAGACGGAACCGAACCCTATTGGATATGGTACGGTCCATGATGAGTAACGCTGAGTTACCGCGATCATTCTGGGGATATGCGCTAGAATCAGATGCATACCTTTTGAACCGAGTTCCAACTAAGACTGTGCCTACTACACCATATCAGATATGGTGTGGGAAGAGACCCTATCTTAATCACATTAAGACATGGGGATGTCCAGCTTTTGTCAAAAAGAAGCATGCAGACAAGCTCGAGGCACGCTCAGTACAGTGCAAGTTTGTGGGATATCCAAAGAACTCCAAGGGATATTTCTTCTATTGTGAAGAGGAACAAAAGGTTTTTGTTTCTCGTCATGCCCAGTTCTTGGAAAATCAGTTTTTGGGAAAACAGATAAGTGGGAGCGCAATAGAACTGGAAGAAATTCCAGAACCACGATCTATTACTGAAAGCTTAGTAGAACCAGAGGGTTCGAAAGATCAGGACATTCCTACGCCGCTCCGCAGAAGTAGTAGGCAGTCTCATCCGCCCGAGAGATACTATGGTTTTCTCATAGATGGGGATAGAGAGGATTGCATCATTGATAGTAATGAGCTGACTAGCTTCCAGCAGGCCATTCAGAGCGTTGACTCGGTAAAATGGCTGGATGCAATGCGGACCGAAATGGAGTCCATGTACACCAACAAAGTATGGACGTTGGATATTGCTCCAGATGGGGTAAAACCCATAGGATGCAAGTGGATCTTCAAAAGGAAGATTGGTGTAAATGGACAGGTTGAGACCTATAAAGCTAGACTTGTTGCAAAGGGTTTCCGTCAAAGACCTGGCTTGGACTATGACGAAACCTTTTCTCCAGTGGCTATGCTGAAATCCATTCGGATCCTTCTTGCCATTGCTGCCTTCCACGATTATGAGATCTGGCAGATGGACGTAAAGACCGCTTTTCTAAATGGAAATTTAGAGGAGTGTGTCTATATGGATCATCCAGAGGGTTTCATTCAGAGTGGGAGCAGCGGAAAGGTGTGCAAGTTGCTTAAGTCCATCTATGGACTAAAGCAGGCATCGCGGAGTTGGAACATCTGTTTTGATGAGACGGTCAAAGAATTTGGGTTTATCAAAAATCTAGATGAACCATGCATCTATAGTAGATTTGTAGCGAGAACTGTAGTATTCCTCGTTTTATACGTGGATGACATTCTCTTGATAGGAAATGACATTCCTATGCTACAATCTGTCAAAGGGTTCTTGTCACACAGATTCTCCATGAAAGACCTGGGTGATGCCTCGTACATTCTGGGGATCCGGATCTACCGTGACAGATCCAAGAGGATATTAGGACTCTCACAGTCCAGGTACATCGACACCATACTGAAAAGATTCAGTATGGAAGATTCCAAGAGCGGTAATCTACCGGCTTGTCACGGGATCACCCTCTCCAAAGAGATGTCTCCCAAGACTGATTTGGAAAGGGATCGCATGTCTATTATACCCTACTCTTCTGCGGTAGGCTCTATAATGTATGTGATGTTGTGTACCAGACCAAATGTAGCTTATGCACTGAGTGTGGTAAGCCGGTATCAGTCAAACCCTGGGGAGAAACACTGGATAGCGGTAAAGAACATTCTCAAGTACCTGAGAAGGACTAAGGAGATGTTCTTGGTGTATGGCGGAAAAGACCTCCAGATCGACGCCTTTGCTGACTCCAGCTTCCAAAGTGACAAGGATGATTCCAAGTCCATGTCGGGTTATGTCTTTACCCTCTATGGAGGGGCGGTGTGTTGGAAGAGTTCCAAACAGGAAACCGTTGCTGACTCGACGATAGAAGCGGAATATATCGCTGCTGCAGATGCCGCAAAGGAAGCTGTCTGGATGAAGAAGTTCCTCACGGAGCTTCAGGTGGTTCCTACCATTGTTGATCCAATACCGCTGTATTGTGACAACAACGGAGCTATAGCTTTAGCGAAGGAACCCAGGTCCCATCAGAAGTCCTGGCACATCTTGAGGCGGTATCACCTGATCAGGGAAATCGTGGGTCGCCAGGAGATCGAGGTTCGGAGAGTTGCTACGGAAGATAACACTGCTGATCCATTCACGAAGGCCTTACCCCAGACTCAGTTCGAGCGGCTGATCGAGATGATAGGTCTTCGATACGCCAGTACATGGCCTTAGTGCAAGTGGGAGATTGTTAGTGTATATGCCCTAGAGGCCATTACTGTATCATACTGGATTGTATATTACTTGATGGAAGCTTGGGATATTCACCTTTTATTGACATTCTTGCTCAAAATGGTAGTATGCTACTTGGTTTGTTTCTGCTTTAATGTGTGCATGTGTTTCTTTTAGCATATCGCCTTTACATATTAGTGGAGCCCTTAGGATCTTTGCTTGATTACCAGCGTTGTGATGGCGGTCACACTCGTGGGGGCTGGGTAATCCATAAGCACATCCTTATACAGGTCCCTAGTCACAGGACTATCGAGACAGGGCATCGATACTCTGGAGTAGACTAGCGTATGCGCTTCTTATCCCAGCTTGGGAGACGGTCTGTCCCACAGCCGTCGGTACGTCGTACTTGAGATAATATGCGGGTGCTCGTTAGGTTACGAGTACACTAGAAAGGACTCGTCGGGAACTGTTGGTTGGTATTATACCTATCGTCAGTTATCAGTTCCCAGGTGACATGAGTACAGCTTAGTCCGTTGACTTGACACTGTCACTTCGCCTCGAGTGTGTTCCCACTGTACTTTGATTACTACCCTACCACGGCTCAAAGGAGTCGTGCAAACAGGTAGTTTTTGGGTGCAGTCCCGAAGCACTTGGAGGCAGTGACGGTTAGACAGTATTCGTCTCTCCCGGTATTGGGGGTTGATATCGCGCTGTGTTTAGGAGATCCATTACACAAAGTCCCTGGCCAGGGCAAGCGAGATAGACTGGTAGGTTTCCAGTGTTATCTCAGGTGTTCTGGGCTACACTCCGGCACGACTTGTACCGCTAGTAGGGGACTGACGTTTACCGCCCCCTAGGCCCGCCATGCGATGTTCTTAG
The DNA here is from genome assembly GCA_030015575.1 of Agapanthus africanus. Classification (NCBI taxonomy): domain Eukaryota; kingdom Viridiplantae; phylum Streptophyta; class Magnoliopsida; order Asparagales; family Amaryllidaceae; genus Agapanthus; species Agapanthus africanus. The sequence goes on from JASDDO010000006.1 coordinate 218,939,530, forward strand.
ACGAACAGACCGGACTGTACGGAGACTGTCACATACAGGCTCAGTAGGAGTTCAAATGGGTTTACCTCGTCAGTCTTCTTATCGGCATCTACCTGGGGACCGTTACGTATAGCTAGTGCCGCTTTCGGTCTGTGGTTAAACCCACTGCCAGCGTAGTGTCAAGTCTTTAGAGTCCCACACAGAGGGTTATTCGCCTTTAGGCAAAATGAGTAGAGGTCGCATGGTTTTGGGACAGGGTTCGTTCACATCCGCGCACTTGTGCACGTTTGGTGTCCGGACAGCTTATACTAGTGGGCTTTGGTTTAAGCCGGATCCTAGTATATGATTTGGGATTGGTTTTATCTCATTGTATTCGTGTTCCTCGGAACACGGATACGGGTGTGTGTGCACAGTTGACTGAGACAGAGGCAGAGGACTTTGATTAGGGTTGATGACCATTGTCATTTTCTTAACCCTAATGTTTATGTGTGAATTATGATTTGTTGATATTAGTTAATTATAATTGTGCATGGTTAGGGTTGTTGACGATTTGACTATACTTGACTTGTTGACCTAGGTTGACAAGTTGACCATCATCATTCCATATGAAAGATGCTCTTTGATCCTTGCAAAACCATTTAATGTGAAATGATAATGGTCATTTCTTGATTAACCATGACAATTATCTTTAGCTGATTATCTAATTTCCTTAATTCACATATATGTGAGAAGGTTGAGATATTCTTCTCACTTTATCATTTTCATTCTCTCTCCTCCTCTTCCTCTCTCTCTAGCTCTCCCCTCTCATGAGTTGAGAACCATTTGAGCTTGAGATAATCCCTTCAAAAACACTCTCTACTCTTTCTAAGGTCCCAGGTCTGGCACACCAAGCACCTTAGTTACTTCTAGTTTGAGGTTGGAGCCAAAGGTAGAGGCCCTCGGGTGGATCTTTCTTCGGCAAGAGAAGGCGACGAGACGATCCGTTCTTTCACTCCAAGGAGCAAGAAGAGAAGGACTTGAAGACCTAGATATAACCCCTTTTCCGAGTAGCTAAACTCTTTTAGCTTTGGTAGTTAGTTTTGTTTAGCAAATATCCCTTCTTTGGTTAGTCCATGTTGCCTAGTGTTGTAAAAATCCAACTTTTCATAACGTTTCCGCCTCCCCGCAAGCACCGGGGTGGGCAACGTGGACTTACAGTGGTATCAGAGCCTAGCTAAACACAAACTAACTAGTTAGCAAAGTATATAGAACTTCGATCGCAAAAAATCGCAAAACATTTTTTCAAAACCCTGGCTTTCTGCCGATTTTTAAACCTGCTTTAAAAATAATAAATCATATCTTAAAAATCGGCTCAGGCTTTTTTAAGTACAGGCAAGAAAAACGACCCACTGAACCGACCAACTCACCGCGGTTCCGCGGCAAGAGCTTGCTCTTGCCGCAGATCCGCGGCCGAGTTGACTCGGCCGTGGATCATTTTTCCTGCAATTTACTTCTGGGGGTGTTTTGTTACTTTTAAGATGGTTTGTTTCTGCCCAGATTTTCCAGAGAACAAGTTGGTTTTTGGGGTGGTCACAAATCCGTATTTTTGATCGAACTTCTTTACACTTTGGCTAATGGGTTATATCTGTGATGTGATATATGTATTGAACGTCCGCTAATCGCTATACGTCGATTAGTGGGGGTTATACATATCTATGATCTGTAATGTTGATAGTTTGTGTATATCAATTCGTTGGATTGTCGCGGATGAATAGCCGGGGGGTTGTGAGACGAGAGTTTTCTTATTCTTTCAATTCTTGTAATATGTAAATTGATGTAATATTATTTATATGGCCGCACAACCGGGTCGGGGTTGTAGACGTCATTGTATAATTTCTTTTTACTGTTTTTGCTCCTAGGATAGATCCAAGGTGGGATGCACAAACTACCGGTACCTCGAAGTGCCGAGTGGCCTACTCACGTCATTGAGGGAGGTTGCTTCACTTCGGATACTTGGCGGGTAGTTTGCCGCACCCGTAGGGGTCTAGGGTGGGGTTTGGCTATTCATCGCGACCGTGTAATCCGTTCTTCGTTACAGGCTCGTACGAATTGCGGATTCCTAGTATATCCAATGTATTCATCTGTGATCTGGAATGGCTATCATTGCATGTGACGAATGTTTATATATATCTATATGATATCTATTTAGGCTTTGCTTATGTTTTACATCCGCGCTAGTCCAGCCCCCGCTCTGTCGTTAGTTAAGTAACCTAACGGGTGATGACGGGACCCCGTGGCGAATGCGGATGACATAAGCGTACGTCATATTTTCGTTGTTTTCTGCAATGGTAGGATTAAATGATGGGACGCATTGGAATTAATGCAAGAAAAAATAAACCAAGTAACAGTCGTTGGAACACTTTCAAAACCACTCGGTTCTTTTCAAAACCAAACTTTTAAATGCGGAGCTTGAACCACTCCTTTTGAAAGCTATCTCGTTCCTTCGATTATATCAAGTTCACTACGTTCACGGTTTCGCCAAAACCATTCGTAGCCCTCCGTCGTTTCACATGAATGGTCAATAAGTATTCAAGCTATGTATGTTGGCCAAAGTCAAGGCATAGTGATTGGTAGCTATTGGGTATTCATGTGCAGCATAGATAAATGTGTTGGTTTGGGGCAGTCGTTCTACCATTTTGGCCAAAGTCAAGGGTATGTGTGGGTGGGCTCAAATTAACCTGGAGAATGACGGGTAGAACTTGACATGTGACTTATGATATTTTGGCCAAAGTCAAGGTCATAAGAGCATGGGGCAAAAATCCACATCGGGAGTTTCAAAAGAACTAAAACTTGCTAGCGCTGCATACCATTTGGAGTGTGATGATTCTGGTAGGATTCCTTCACTTTTGTCACGCGATGATATTTGGATCCCGATCCTACTGTGAGTATATGCTATTCCTCCGGAACTTTCTCACTTAACGATCAAGGCTATAAACCAAGTAGGTGTCTAGAAAGGTGTTAGCGGGGCTACGCCCATAGAGAAAAGAGGTTATTTAATTAAGGAACTTCGCGACAGCGTTGGAAAACCTCCCTCGAAGTACCGACACTGGCCTGGATGAACGGTTAAGCAAGTATCGTACGGTGAGATTGATCCCGGCTAGTTCTTCCTTTATGGTTTGACGAGGGATTCGAGTATATGCTACTCCTCCGGAACCAATCTTTATAGTTTGGCCCTGTCAAAATATTTTTATCTAATAATAACTTAAGGCCCGTCATGTTCTTGGTCGCTGCAATTAGGAGAGAGAGAAGAAAACACTTTAGCATGATGCTCTTGCAAGTTTATAGTGGTTTTTAGTTTATCTAAACAGGATGGCTCCCACTGTTTCTCGAATCCTTCCTCAAACCATAAAAGAATAACTGGTAAGGACTATTCTCACCGTACAATACTTGCTTAACCGTTCAGCCAGGCAAGTGTCGGTACTTCGAGGGAGGTTTTACGACGCTTTCGCGAGGTTCCTTAATTAAATAACCTCTTTTCCCTGGGGGCGTTGCCCCGCTAACACCTTTCTCGACACCTACTTGGTTTATAGCATTAATCGTTGAGTCAAAGAATCTCCCGATGAGTAGCATATACTCACAGTAGGATCGGGTTCTAAATATCATCGTGTGATAAAGTTGAAGGAATCCTACCAAAATTATCACATTCCAAATGGTATGCAACTCTAGCAAGTTTCAGTTTCTTTATAAACTCCCGATATAGATTTTTGCCCCATGCTCTTATGACCTTGACGTTAGCCAAAATATCATAATTCACATGTCAAGTTCTACCCATCATTATCTTGTTAATTTGAACCCACCTGTACATACCCCTGACGTTGGCCAAATGGAAGTACGACTGGCCCAAACCAACTCATCTATCTATGCAACAGATGAATACCCAGCAGCTACCAAACACTATGCCTTGGCGTTGGTCAAAATACATAGCTTGAATACTACTGAATACACAAATGAAATGACGGAGGGCTACGAATGGTTTTGGCGAAACCGTGAACGTAGTGAACTTGATATAATCGAAGGAACCTGATAGCTTTTAAAAGGAGTGGTTTAAGCTCCGCAATTAAAAATCTGTTGTTTTAAAATAACCGAGTGGTTTCTTTTAAATTGTTCCAACGATTCAACTTTGGTTTATTTTCTTTGCATTAATATAATGTGTCCTATCAATTAACCTATCATTGCAGAAAACAACGAAAATACAACGTCTGCTTATGCCATCCGCATTCGCCACTGGGCCCCGTCATTCACCCGTTAGGTTACTTAACTAACGACAGAGCGGGGGATAGGCTAGCGCAGATGCAAAACATAAGCAACGCCTACTAAATATCATATATAGATATTGTACATTCGTCAGACGCAATAATAGGCATTCCAGATCACAGATGAACATATTGGATATTCTAGGAATCCGCATTTCTTTGAGCCTGCAATGAAAGACGGATTACATAGTCGTGATGAATAGCCAACCTCACCCTAGTCCCCTACGGGTAAGGCAAACCACCCGCCAAATACGCGAAGTGAAGCGGTCTCCCTCAACAACGTGAGTAGGCCACTAAACACTTCAAGTATCCGGTAGTTTGTGCACCCCACCTTGGGTCTATCCTAACAGTAAATGAAATAATACAACGGTGGCTACAACCTCAACCCGGATGTGCCCCGCAAAAGAATATTACAACAATTTACAATTTATAAATGAATGAAAGAAACACTCGTCTCACATCCCCGGCTATCCAATCACAACAATCCAACAAGTTCATATACACAAACCGATATATCCCAACATCACAGATATGTGCAAACCCCTGCTAACCGACATATAGCAATTAGAGGAGGTTTACGAACACATAAAACAATCACAAATCTTGTAAAGTAAATACGGCATTAGAATTGCGCACGTAATTAGCAAACACATCCAATTTTCCAACGCTTGAAAATTCAGTGAGCTAAATTTCAAAAGCTGAAAGTTTTGAGCCAATCCGGGAGTCGAAACGAACTCGAAACCCGCCCGAAACTTTGCGGAAGCGAAGATACCTGATAATAAGTCGAGTGGGGGGCCTCGGGGGGTGCCCACCCCTAGGGGCCACCATGAGGTGGCCCCCAAAGGAGGACAGACCTGAGAGACCAGTTTCTGGTCTCTCAGGTCAGCAACCCCCAAGGCCACCAATTGGTGGTCATGGGGGGTGTTCCGGCCGTTGGTCCCTCCCGGGGTGTCCCGGGGTACGCACGCTTCACCCCGCGGCTTCTCGGTTCAAACCGTCAGCCCGCGAGGTGTGCAAACAACTCAAATCCTCACTTTTGAAAACTGTTTTTGTCGACAGTTTTTGTCCGACAAAACGGCGTAATTCTAATATCGCTATGAGCTATCTATGGTTTATGAGAGCCTCTGATACGACTGTAAGTCTATGTTGCGCTCCCCACGTGTTCGCGGGGAGGCAGAATGAGCAAAAAATGATTTTTACAGGCTTCGCAACATCGACTAGAACCACGGATCATTCATAAACCTTAGCTAGCACTAATCTTTGAGGTTTAACTACTAAGAAAGAATTGTTATACATCAAGATACTAGTCCTTCTTGTTCCGGTTGTCCTTCTACTCTTCTTAAGCTCCTTGCAGTGAGAATGGAAGGCACCTCCTCGTCGGCTCCTCGAAGTAATAGAAGATCCACCCGAAAGTTCCTACTACAAGCTTACACCTCCAAGATGAGGTAACTAAGTGACTTAGAGTGCTAATCCAAGTAACCTAGATGATATAAAGATGGATTAAGGATTGATTAGTCTTGCTAACCCTAGGGTTCTCAACTCATGAGAGGATTAGGGTTAGGTTTAAGAAGAGAGAGCTTGAGGAGAGAGAAGTGTTTTGTTATTATGAAATGAATCTTGACTCATTTGGATAATATGAAGCATGAAAAATATCTCATCAAATATCTAGCAACCATGCTTCTTTTAATACTTGAGATGAATCATCTCATGAGTCATGGTTCATTTAATGATAATTACAACTCATCTCATCCACCTCATTTAGTTTAAATCATAAAGATTAAAACACAAATGAGTCATCTCCTTCTAGAAGCTTCCCGACAAATTACAAGAATGCCCCTCCCATCCGTATTTACGAAAATCACGGATATACTGAGACTAAATCAAATCCAATAATCTAATACTAGAATCTGGTTTAAACCAAAGCCCGCTAGTATAATCTGTCCGAATATCATACGTACATAAATACACGTATATGTCCTAACCCTGTCGTAAAACTATACGACCTATATATCGTTTCTCCTGAAGCAGGGAAACCCTCTGTGTGGGACTCTAAAGACTCGACACTACGCTGGCAGTGGGTTTAACCACAGGCCGCAAGCGGTACTAGCTGTACGTAACGGTCCCTGGGTAGATGTCGAAAAGAAGGCCGATGAGGAAACCCATCCGAACTCCTACTGAGCCTGATGTGACAATCTCCGTACAGTCCGGTCTGTTCGTCTAAGAACATCGCATATCGGGCCTAGGGGGCGGCAAGCGCCGGTCCCCTAATAGCGGTATAAGTCATATCGGAGTGACGCCCATTACACCTTGAGAAACTACCGGAATACCTACCAGTAAATCTCGCTTGCCCTGGCCAGGGGCCTTGTGTAATGGCTCTCTAAACACAGTGCGATATCAACCCCTAATACCGGGAGAGATGAATCCTATCTAACCGCCACTGCCTCCAAGTGCTTCGGGACTGCACCCAACTGCTACCTGTTTTCACGACTCAGTCTAGCCGTGGTAGGGTAGCAATCTAAGAACAGTGGGAACACACTCGAGGCGAAGCAGCAGTGTCAAATCAACGGACTATGCTGTACTCATGTCACCTGGGAACTGTTAACTGATGACGAGTATAATACCTACCAACAGTTCCCTGCGAATCCTGTCCGGTGTACCCGTAACCCAACGAGTACCTGCATACTATCTCCAATACAACGTACTGATGGCTGTGGGACAGACCATCTCCCCTGCTGGAACAAGAAGCGTATACACTAGTCTACTCCGGAGTATCGATGCCATGTCTCGATAATCCTACGACTAGGGACCTGAAAAAGGATGTGCTTGTTGACTACCCAGCCCCTACTAGTGTGACTGCCATCACAATGCTGGTAGTCAAGCAAGATCTTAAGGGCTCTATCAATATGTATTCGTGATATGCTAAAAGAAACATATACACATATTAAGATAGATATAAACCAAGTAGCATACTACTATGTTGAGCAAGACTGTTAATATAACTGTGAATATCCTAAGCTTTCATTAAGTAATATACAAGCTAGTATGATACAATAATGGCCCCTAGGGCATATACACTAACATAGAGCACGCATCGCGGAGTTGGAACATCTGTTTTGATGTGGCAATCAAAGAGTTTGACTTCATCAAAAAGGTAGATGAACCTTTTATATACAAGAAGGTTGTAGAGAGTAAGATTGTCTTCCACGTATTATACGTAGATGACATACTCTTGATAGAAAATGGTTTCCTATGCTTCACTCGGTCAAGCTCCTCTTATCATGAGGATTCTCCATGGAAGATCTGGATGATACCTACTACATCTTGTAGCTTATGATCTATGGTGATAGATCTAAGTGGATGTTGGGAGTGTCCCAAATCCAGGTACATTAAACACCGTACTAAAGGGGTTTAGTATGGAAGATTCTATGATTGGTGGTTTGCCCATGTTCCCCTCCGAACGGCGGCCGAGACGTGAGAGACGCCTTGCCTGAGATTCGGGGCAGATGCTATGTGGTTTTATCCGTCCACCTCTCCGAAGATGCCAAGTTGATTTATGGCACCGTGTATCGGAGGTTTAGACAGTTGCGGACGATGTAGCAGATTTCATCAGATTCCCCCTCGCGTGAGGGGTTTTTGATTATGGGGACGCTCTTCCCTGCAGGAGCAAGCCCCTGCAGTTAATTACGCTACCGCATCGCGGTAACATCTTTCTCCTTCTCCAGAATTTCACTTCGTGTCATGGGTGTTTGTTTTGTTTGTGGTTGCCCGTGGATTGTATACGGAGACTATTTATTTCGTCGCCCGTAGGACGTGGATTAGTCCAAATCCGTATTTACTTAGATTTGGGTTTGGGGTTTTAGTTTAAGGATGCCTTAGCCCTGTTTGAGGCTAAGATCAACATAAACGTTCGTTAAGGATACATTAGTCCAATTTGAGACTAAGATCAACTTAACAGGATCGTTTAGATCCAACAAAAGAGCATTTGGGCTCTATTGTTCCAGTTTAGGGACATAGTGGTCCTTGTTTAATGTATGGCCGTCGGGACCCGTCACCTCTCTGACGTCGTTGAAGAATTACAACGACAGGTGTCAGAGGAGTTCAGAGAAGTACCCTTGAACCAAAGTAGATTGGGGGATCTCTAGTCCAATTTGGAACTAAAGTCTGTTTGAAGGTTTAAGGATACGTTAGCCGTATTTGAGGCTAAGATCAACTTAAAAGGGATCGTTTAGATCCGACAAAAGAGCATTTGGGGGCTCTATTGTTCCAGTTTTGGGACATAATGGCCCATCTCTAGTCTAGGGACAAGGTGGTCCGTTGCCAGTTTAGGGACATGGTGGTCCATAGGTAGTTTAGGGACATTGCAGTCCATGTTCCAGTTTAGGGACGTGGTGGTCCATTGCCAGTTTGGGGACGTGGTGGTCCATTGCTAGTTTAGGGACGTGGTGGTCCATTTCATTTATTTGTAGCCGTCGGGACCCGTCACCTCTCCGACGTCGTTGAAGGATTACAACGACAAGTGTCAGAGGAGTTCAGAGATGTACCCTTGAACCAAGTGTAAATTGATTTAAAAGAGCAGTCGTGCTCAGTCAATTTAATTTGAGGACTTACGGCCATGATTGGGCTAAGTCCAGTTGATAATGTTCAACATTTTTATTTATATTTAGCCTAGTAGGCCTTTATTAGGGCTCTGCCCCTGTTAATAATGCACTGCATTTTACTCTGGCCTGTTAGGCCTCTTTAAGTTGGGCTCTGTCCCCTTTTTATAATGCGGAGCATTTATTTTGGTCCGTTGGGCCTCCTAATTGGGCTCTGCCCTTTAACAATGCGCTGCATTAATTAGTCTGACAAAGTGCCACGTGGCTTGTCCGGCGCTTTGCGCCAATTGAGGAGCGCAAGGCGCAAGTCCATGGGGAGGTGACACGTGTCACACTCAGGAGAGCGCAAGTGCAGTGCGCTGCAATGTTGTGCTGCTGACACGTGGCGCGCTCTGGTGAGTTGCGCCAATTCATGAGAGCGGTGCTCCGTTCTTCGAAGCGTAGATCATTATGGGGTGACACATGGCGCTCTCTGGTGGCTTGCGCCAGCCCGAGAGCGCAACAGTGTAGATTTTGCAAGTGCAGGGCACTGTTTTATTATTTTGATCAATTTTAGATCAAAGAAAACAAATTTTCTTGTTTTCAAAGAACCAGTGGTTCATCAAAAGGCAATGCCTTTATTATTATTATATTTTTATTGAAGATCTTTGATCTTGTTCTTAGATCAATGATCTTTTTAGAATAAATTCTTCTTTTATTCAAGGTTTTTACCTTTCCTTTCTTTGAGCTCTTCTCCAAATTTTCTTTTTAAAGGAGTTCTCTCTGTGTTCATGTCCCTTCAGACTTGGGGTCTAAGGGCCTTTTTATAGTGTCAATTAGTTCGTTAAATTTGTTAGAGAGATCTTTCTCTGAGTGATTTGGGGATTTTTCCCCACCATTGGATCTTTGATCCATGGGTTTCTGTTTTACAGAAGGCAATATTCTTGTTTTTAACAAGATTGAGAAAGATCTTTCAGAATTTTAATTCTGTTTGGCACAAGCGCACCTGCGCTTGACACGTGTCGCGCAGCGCGGAGCGCAGCACAACTGCGCTGACACGTGTCGCGCAGCGCGGAGCGCAGCGCAGCTGCGCTAGCGCATCTGCGCTGACACGTGTCGCGCAGCGCGGAGCACGTGTCGCGCAGCGTGGAGCGCAGCGCAACTGCGCTAGCGCAACTGCGCTGACACGTGTCGCGCAGCGCGGAGCGCAAGTCAGCTGCGCTAGCGCAGCTGCGCTGACATGTGTAGCGCAGCGCGGAGCGCAAGTCAGCTGAAGCGTTGCTTCCTTTATAGAGCCTTGCTCTGATTGAGTGCGCTGCCTTGGGTGCTGCGCTCCCTGCGCTGGCGTGTCTGATTTTGACACGTGGCGCTCTGCGCGCAGCGCAGGGGATCTGAAGCATTTTCATTTATTTTCACTTTAATTTTCAAAACAGAGCTTTGCTCTGATTGGAGGAAACAGAAGCGTTGCTTCGTTTCCCACCTTGGAATTTAAACAGAGCTTTGCTCTAATTGGGGTAAACAAATGCCCCCCCACCGTTGCGCTTACGTGGCCTCCAAACGTGAGCGTAGCGGTGGCGGAATTCCAACCGTCACGCTATCCCTTGGAAGTTGAAACGGCTCTTCAATGCCTATAAATAGGACCTTTGGTCCTCCACAGATGATCATCATCTCCAAAAATTTTATTTTCAGAATCTCAGAGCCCTGCTCTTGCCTTCAAGAACTCCAAGAGTTAGAATTTCTTTAGAAAACACCTTTTAGGTAAAATTTTAATTAAATTAAATCAATTTTCATTGACAGAGCCTTGCTCTTAATAGATTCCTGATCTAAAGAAAACCCATTTAGGGTTTCACTTAACAGAGCTTTGCTCTAAAAGGATCTAAAGAGAACAAAAGAGAACCCTGTTAGGATTCCATCAATAGAGTTCTGCTCTCTGAAAGATTTCATTTATAATTTCTTGATTCGTTAATGGAGCTTTGCTCCTTTTAAATCATATAGCAGAACTTTTAAGAGTTGCTGATTTTTGTCGATCTTCTTTTATAGGAGTGATGGACGCCCACATGTACGACCTCGATGAGATTATCTCTTACGGGGATATCCGCCGACTTGGCCGTTCTCAAAATCGGGAGTTCACAAACGCGGAGTGTGCTGAAATCATGAGCCGCTTCGACGCATATAACGGACAACTGCTTCCCCGACGTTCTTCCCTCCTGAAGCTCATTGTGGGAGCAATTTGGGAAGTGCTTCCCCTATTTTTTACCGACGTGCCGCTTAGGGCATTGGACGCCGCCGAGGACAAGGTGCACTCAGTGTACCTGATGAACTTAATCTCGAAGAGACGGCGAGACAATCTTGTCGATCTCTTGCACCAGGCCTTTCAACAGTCCGCCATTCTTGCTGCTTACCGAAGGGTGGAGGACATCAGCGGGGATCCCGACGCCCGTGCTTGCGAAAGCAAGCACACCAGGATGGTTCGCCAAGCTTGGAAAGTCTTGGACAAGGTCACTTTCGAGTTCCTCAATCCCTGTCCAGGATCTGAGGTCTTTCCATTGTAATCTTTTGGACAATGTCTTTGTTTATTTCTTTATGATTGTAAGAACCTTTCTTTATGATTGTAAGAACCTTTTGCAATATGAATGGAAAATTTCTATTTCAGCTTGTCTTATTTCTCGTTCTGAGTCTTTTGCATATGCATGAACGAATGTGTCTCGGATGCTTGATCAAAAGCACTTCGGATGTCCTTTTTGTCGCTTTCTTTTTTGCTTTTATTCTCAGCGTGCTGTCTTGATAAGCACAATTGACAGATAATAGAGTAAGCATCTAGATTTCTCCAAGAGATAGCGATGGCTTAGGTCACAGGTTCAGGTCTGCTACCTAAGACTTTTCAACTCCATGAACCGTGAGGGTCTCATAGAGACTTTTCTCCCTACGGATCGAGAGGATCTCGTAGGTGGATTTTCTCCTTAGGAATCATGAGGATTCCTAAGTGTGTTTTCTCTTATAAGTCGTAAGGACCTTATAAGAGAATTTTTCCCTCTTACGAGTCGAGAGGACCCATAAGCGGTTGTTTCCCTCCTTGTCGAGATTCGACTTTGGAGAGTGAGACCCGTGGATAGTATGCAAGAGACCGTTTTGGGCCAACTTGCAGGGTCCCAGTGCTTAGGAAACAGGCTTCTTTCATGCCTACTGCCTAAGGCTTTATTTCACGAGTCGAGCCGCATCGAGAATTTCTCGCAAAGCCATCAATTTCTTCACAAGTCGAGACGAATCGAGAATTTCTCGCAAGAATATCCTAACGTCACAGTTAACCTCTGCTCTTTACGACAGAAGTCCGTTAGGGTCTGTGGTACTTAGGGTTTTGGCCGCCGTACCATCGCATAAGCTGATATATTCCTCGATAGGCAATCGTGATGTTCGAGTAGCCCTGCGACTGCCGTGTCTCTGATCCCTTCGGGGGCTGGACAAGACGTCTTCAAGCAATCCTCCTTGGCAGTTTGACCGTCGGAAGAGCAAGCGTTAGGAATTTTCCATGCCGCTTTTTACTTGAGGTTAGGCTCATTTTGGTGAGCCCCGATGAGTCATATCAACTCCGCGCTGGTGTGGGATGATCTCCGATAGTCTTTCAGGTTTTATGTGAGTTGTCGTCAAGACCCTGAAGCTAGGAATTTGGCCTTTGCTTCGTTTGCTGGCATCGCGTTTGCTGTATCGAGACGAATGTCGCGGTGGGAACTAAGGATTTTGCCGTGGCTCCATTTGTTTGATGATGTTGCGTCTGCCGTGTCGAGACGAACGTTGGGGTGACATCTCGTCTCTGTATCGAGACGAACGTCGCGGTGGAGCTGGGATTTTTCCGTTACTCCGCTTGTTTGATAGTCGCGTCTGAATCCTGTTGGAGGAAGAACGCTGGGGTGACATCTCGTCTGCTGTATCGAGACGAACGTCGCAGTGGAGCTGGGATTTTGCCGTTACTCCGCTTTGTTTCGACCATGGGGTCTTTCGCTGACGTTGCATCTGCATCATGCTGGACTGCGGAGGAACGCCGTCGTTGACATCTCGTCTGCTGTAACGAGACGAATGCTGAAGTGGAGCTGGGATTTTGCCGTCGCTCCGCTTTGTTTCGACCATGAGGTCTTTTGTTGATGTTGCTTCTTCATCCTGTTGGACTTGCGAAGGAACGCCGTCGTTGACATCTCGTCTGCTGTATCGAGACAAATGCTGAGGTGGAGCTGGGATTTTGCCGTCGCTCCGCTTTGTTTCGACCATGAGGTCTTTTGTTGATGTTGCATCTGCATCCTGCTGGACTGCGGAGGAACGTCGTCGTTGACATCTCGTCTGCTGTAACGAGACGAATGCTGAGGTGGAGCTGGGATTTTGCCGTCGCTCCGCTTTGTTTCGACTATGAGGTCTTTTGTTGATGTTGATTCTGCATCCTGTTGGACTTGCGAAGGAACGCCATTGTTGACATCTCGTCTGCTGTATCGAGACGAATGCTGAGGTGGAGCTGGGATTTTTTCGTCGCTTCGCTTTGTTTCGACCGTGAGGTCTTTTGTTGACGTTGCATCTGCATCCTGCTGGACTGCGAAGGAACGCCATTGTTGACAACTCGTCTGCTGTAATGAAACTTTTGCCGTCGTTGGGAAGGTATGGTTCCCTCTTTGTTTGTGCCCCTGAATTGTATACAGGGATCGATGTGACCTAACTTGTAGGGCAAAAGTTTCATTCATTTTTTATTATTATTATTTTATTTCCGCGATGCTCTATCATTTCAGCTTTATATCGCGAAGGTCGCGATTGCCCAATCATTTCGGCTATTTTCGCGGTGCCCAATCATTTCGGCTATTTTTTCTTTTACTCGCTGCTTTTTATTGCGAGTTGCCCAATCATTTCGGCTATTTTGTATGCATACGTTTTTACTTGCTGCTTTTTATTGCAAGTTGCCCTATCATTTCGGCTATTTCGTATGCATGTGCGGCCTACCGGCTTTTCACCGTAAACCTGAAATTAGACACCGATTTCGGCATCAGCACCGCTACAACTGGGATATTGCCAGGAGCGAATCATCATTTGCCTCCGTCGATGTTGAACAAAGGAGGCTTAGCGAACAGGGTTAAGGTCTTGTCGACTAAGGCTTTTAACTTCATGAGCCGTAAGTGTCACGCCTCGAAAGTACGGAACATGACCGGCACTTAAACTACGAACGTCTCGAGGCGTACGTAATCTAAGTGAGCCGAAATCCCAGAAATCCAAACCAAGAAAATTAGCAGAGTGAAGGAAAACCAATTTAAAACAAGTAGTTTTAATAGCATAAGCCGAATTATGCGGTTTTTAAAAAAACATCAAATATTTCCCGAAAATTTCGGCAGAGTCTTCTTTGTAAATACTGACCCCCAAACAGGATACAACATGAATAGTATACGAAATCAATAAAAAGGCATCCCCAAGCGGGAGCTAGCTCTTCGTCAATCGACGGTCACAACCACACAAGTAATATAATATACAACGCCAACGGCGAAGATCAAAATTCAAAAGGAAACTCAAAACCACAAGAAAACCACAGAAATACAATGCGCAACTCTAAGGTCGAAAGAATAACATCACTGGTCTCTATCTCAAAAATAAATACATGTTTGGTTGATGGAACTTCTAGATACAACAGAATAATGATATACAAGATATAATGATGGGTGCGATATAAATAAACCCACCTACTAGCAAGTCACCCGGAAATGGAAATAGTGCCAGCAAGCCGTAATGAAACCTGTACGGCGAAACCTGCAAGAAACTGGGGCACAACGGGGGTGAGTTGCCAACTCGTGAATAGAAAAACATCTACGAAAAGAAATCGCATAAATAACGCAATCCTAGGTCAATGATCATAACATATCCTCAAATATATAACCAGCAACCCATAACAATGGTTAGGGCAAATATCTAACCCAAGTGTAATTCCATGTGCCCGTGTCAGTGCCTCAGGTAGCAATGTATGAATGCATGAAACAAAATGCATGTACTGAAGAAAACTGCTTTCATAAATCAGTGAGATTTCTGTATTTTAAAAGTGAGGTACCATAAATGAAATCAGCATAAAACAGTGCCCAGCATCGACACAAAACAAGTGTCTAAATATCTCGATATCTCTGTATCACAATCTCTGTACCTCAATATCACAAAATCTCAATATCTCAATCTCAATATCTAGGGCGCCGTCAATCCAGACCGGCCCCTACCATCTATCTCAAGACCACGACGGTATCCTCCGGATATCCGACGCGTCGGGTAAAATCACCGGTCGGTAGTGCTCCCCTGCCAGGCTCAACGTCAACAACACGATCCTCTTGCCCCGGGGTACCGCACCGGGCCCACCATGTACCCGAAACGGTTCCTCCACTCCTCGAATCGGGTCTCGAAATCCATCAGCAAACTCATGGTGGACGACTCATACATCATGGGAAAACCGCACTTTTTATTTTAAAAGAGAGAAAAGGTTTATTTATATTTTTGCGGTTTTCCTCCAAATCCAAGAAATCTCATGAAATCCGAATCCAAGTCATCAATAGCATGTAAACAGTGAATATAGGCATGAGAATCCATGAATGCGACACAACAGTGAATAATAACATGCATGAAGTGGTAGGCAATAACTACAATGTCTAACTAGCATATAAGGCAAGCACACTAATATCATGTCTAAACTATTAGCTAACAACCTATGTCAAATGAAATAGTATTTTCTAAAGTGTTCGTGACATAGCAATTACCGATGAAGATGTGTGTGAGCCGGCAAGTAAGTGTACGTGGTACATACGCGTCATCGGTAATGGTGCTGGTGTCCTAACAGCATGATATTAATAATAGGATATGAATCATAATATAAGCATGTGATGCGGAGCGAACAACAATAATGAGCGGGAGCTGAATACTAGACGCAACGATAACTAATCTGCATTACCCTAATATAAATCCTACAAATGGTGCCTTTTGAAATAACACGAATCATGGGGTTTTGAAAATAGGGGCTACGGTGTTTTTATGAAAAGATACGTCTTTTGAAATATCCGTAGGATCCCTTGACCTGTCTTTTAAAATACCCACGATTCGTTAGCTTTTGAAATAGGTAGGAGTCGAATCTAATCTAATAACTAAACTAAAGGGCTAAGCTAACAAGCTGGACTACAGGTAAGGAACCGCCTAACATCTGAGTCGATACATATACATACATGTATATATATTAGTCGGTGATCCCTCCTCAATAATATCATATCCGATACCATATCAATAATCAGACATCCCAAGGCAAGAGTGCGGATCAATCATCAAGATATAGCTCGTACGTAAATCCGTCGTACGGCATCCCCAAATCTGGGTACGGGTCAATATTATATTCCTCACACTATTCCTCTGGTATCCTCTTTATCCAAGATCATAGTCTAGGGTACCGACCTATGTCTAGTACAATACTAATATCCTCAATATACTCATGATCTGACTACTGATCGACAATCTCGTACAAACCGATATCGTCAGCACATATCATCATCAAGGGGTATACATCGCCCGATACGGCCTAATATCAATATCCTAGCATATCATGTCTCATATCACGATCACATGTCGACCATTTTATTTATAACACTATTCACCCGTATCGCCGCCCCAAGATCCGCTATAACACCAGGACGTACCTCAAGTAGGAATCCTGCCATATCACCGATATCACAACCTCAACACAAATCTCATCGACTCATCTCAAATCCAAGTATCATCCTCAAATCCGTATGTGAACACATAGTCCCATACCCATGTGAACATATAACTATATATATATTCCCGTAAACACAAATGGAAGAAGAATGTATGCAAGTATGGGTGGGTGTGTGCATGTATGGTGCGACCACTACTCTAGGGTTTCGCGATACTAAACCATCCATATTTATCATCAATAAACTCAAACAATATATAATCAATAAATGTGTGTATACGTATTCGTATACATCACCACGAACTGCGGGGGTGCTATACGCCATCCACCCGACTTCTTCCCGTAGATATAAATCTACTCACCTGGTCCTCGCTCGCCGGTGCTGACGTCGCCACGCGCTTGCTTGTCGTCTCGAAGTCCACATGGGTACCTACATATCATAACGCACCGTATCGCATTAAAATCCGACTCATGATCAAAACGACACACGAAACCCACATAGGTCAAAACCTATGGTTGCTTTCACAAATCAACCCAAAAACCCTCAACGTCCGCGTACAAACGCCAAACCATCGAGAAAAACCTAAACACACTCATTTGTACAATCACAAGCACTAATTATAATATAAAATAGCTTAAAATTCACAAAAACCCCAAATTCACTTTAAAAGCCATTTTTCCGAAAATCTAGCAAGCACAAATTACCCGTTTTAGTACAAAACTCGACGTTTGAACAAATTTAATGGCCATAATACTTATTAAACATCTTAAATAAGTCATAAAAACAATTCCCATAATTTAATCTCATTAAATTCCATAAACCCCAAAATTCTAGTTTACAAAATACCCAAATTTTAACAATTTTATAGCAAAAATACACAAACTACAATCTAGCTTGGATTTTCATGAACTAAAGTATTAAACTACACTTAATAATGTTAATGAAGTCATGAAAAACCTAATTACATTTTTCTCTTAATCAAATTCAAGGTTTACAAAAACCTAGTTTGCAATTTAAGCAATTTGGACAAATTACATATAACAAATGCAATTTAATCAACCAAACTAGGTTTTACATACATTAAGATATTAAACTAAACCTTGCATCCCTAATGATATGATAAAAACCCTAATCGAAATCACAACCCTTACTATATTTTTCAAAACATTCAATTAATCCCAAACTATTAACTAATTATGCTAGATTTAAAGTATTCAAACAACAATTAGACATAAGGTTAAGAATTTACCCTACAATCATGTTGAAATCTAGCACAAATCTAGCCTCCCAAACATGCTTCCCTTCACCAAGATCCATACTAGAATGGTCAAGTAAAAATAGGTAGGGATTAGATTTTGATTTTGTGGAATTTTTGAAGCATTTTGGATGATTTTTTGATGGAATTTTGAAGAGAAAAGAGAAGAAGAAATGGGGGAGGGGGCTGCTGCTGGTTTCAGCAGAGGAAGAGAGGGAAAAAGGTGAGGGGATGATGCCAAAAGATCCAAGTCAAAGCCTCTCCCAATTACCATAATACCCCCACCTACTTTACTATATATAAAAACCTTATTTTAACCCATTTCTCACATGATTTAAGGTCAAAAAGAGGGAAATAAAATTCTTGGGCTACTACAATAGTGTGGGGCCGGCCAAGGGGAGTGAGGGTGATTGTGAGATACTTTACAAAAAAATTCTATGCAAAAAGACCCCCCACAATACCATATTTGCAAGTTTTAGTTCAAAATAACTATATTTTTGTTTTCCATAAAATAAACCAATTAAAACTTGAAATAAAATACTAAAAAATTATATTACAACTAGATTTTAATTAACATGATTTTAAAGATTAAAATTAGCCCGTTTAAATTTGTATTTATCGCTAATTTAATGTATTTTCTTACCGGCTTAAAATAATATTAAAATAATTAATTTCGGAAAAAATTTCAGAAAATTTGAAATTTCACCAGTGGGTCAATAAACACCAAATACTAGCAATTACATAGCTAGAATATGTATATATAACTTTATAATAAAGATATTTGTATTTTGACTTTTTACAGAAAACCCTCTTATTTTACCGTTTTTTTCAAAATTTCACCGAAATGATTTTCAAAACGTTACAGTAAGGGTCTCACAAAGGTATTTCTCCCTACAAGTCATGAGGATCTTGTAGGTGTATTTTCTCCTTAGGAATCGTGAGGATTCCTAAGTGTATGTTCCTCTGTAAGTCGTAAGGATCCTACAAGAGGGTTTTCTCCTTGTAAGTCGAGAGAACTTATAAGGGTTTTTCATCACGCGCACATATCCCCAATCACGGATGAAATTTGGTTAGGGAAATATTTATTCGCGCCCGTGGATTGTATACAAGGGTCAGTATTGAACCACTTGTAGGGCAGTATCGAAGGTTGTGGGGGGTTTGCTTAAGAACAGGTTTAGGTCTCTGTAACTTAAGACTTTCAAATCTTATGAGCCGTGAGGGTCCCATAAGAGAGTTCTCCCTACGAGTCGTGAGGATCTCGCAAGTGTATTTTCTCCTTAGGAATCGTGAGGATCCCTAAGTGTGTTGCTCCCTTGTGAGTCGTAAGGATCTCACGTGGGTGGTTTCTCCTTACAAGGTTGAGAGGACCTTGTAAGTGTCCTTTAGCCAGGTTGCACCCTTTCGGGTTTTCACAAACACTCGCTGGTAGTCCTGCTGTTTTTACTCACGGAGCCCTTTCTGGTTTTCATCCGTACCCATTTTGCTTATGTACATACCGTTTTTTTTATTCTTTTTATTTTCTCTCTTTTTTTTTACGAGGTCACGCCCTTTCGGGTTTTCACGAACACTCGCCGGTAGCCCTGCTGTTTTTACTCACGGAGCCCTTTCGGGTTTTCATCCGTGCCCATTTTGCTTATGGACATACCGTTTATTATATTTTTTTTATATTTTTTTTATTTTGTCAGCCTAAGGATGCTGCGGTAGTAGTTTAAAGACGTTTCGGTCCGTCATTAGTTTAAGGACGTTTCGGTCCGCCATTAGTTTAAGGACGTTTCGGTCCGCCATTAGTTTAAGGACGTTGCGGTCCGCCATTAGTTTAAAGACGTTGCGGTCCGTTGTCGCCATATTTGAGGCGAATCTCTAGTTTACTGACTTTGCGGTCTATGGGGCTTTCTCTATGAATGAGCATGATTCCCCCGGCGTATCCGTCTTTCTCGGAGCGTGCGGTTGTGGCGAGCTCACCTTCCAGTTTTCGGATATGATGAACTTGCCCTATTGGTATTGATCTTCAACCCAGTTCTTAAAGACATAGCAATTCTTGATCAGGTGACCTACCGTTTGGTGGTAAGGGCAATAATCGAGATCGTTTACATCGCCTGGCTGCAATGGACGTTTTGGTCTCGGCAGATTGATGAGTCTGTCGCGCATTGCCAGCTCGAACAGTCTCCTTGTTTTATTTTGAGGAAACGAGTAAGGACGTTTCAACTTTTCCTGGAGGGGTTACTGCTTGTTGTTTCGGCAAACAACCGGTTTAGGGCCACTCGATTGCTGTTGAGTATTGGCTATGAGGGCTGTTTTTTCCTTCCCTTTATCCTTTTTGCTCGATCCCTTGTTTGCGGGGCCGAGATTTTTTTCGAGCAGCGTGCGATTACACGGCTGAACGTTATCGCAACTTCTCAATTCTTTCACGGGTTCCTTGAGGAGAGGGTTGAGGGCAGCTTCCTCTTCAGAGTCGCTTCCAAAGGTGATAATTTGCGATCCCTTGGAGTCGGATCTATGACAGTTGTCGGCGGCTCTCTGGCGCTCATCTATCGCATTTTTCTGATGTCTACGAGCTCCACGCTTTGTCCTGTTGAAGTGTTGCTTTTGAGCGACATACCCTTGCCACCAACACTTAAAGGAGCCGCAGTCTTCGGTAGGATGTATGATCTTCTGATGATATAAGCAGAATCTAGGATGCATCTCTACTCCACCGAGAGTATTTTCTTCAGAGGGTGGTAGCTCTATTCCCGCTGACAGGGCTTTAGCGAACCTTTTCCTCGTCTTAAATTTGTTTTTATCTGCAGCGGTGGCTTTTGATTTGACGGGAGTGCCTCGACTCTTTGGTCCAGTCGTCGGTGTTTGACTCCTTCCAGTATGGCCATATCATGCTCTTGATTGGATTTAACTTTCAGACGAATCTCATTCAGGAAGGCATCGATCAACTCGTCTGACGGCCGCGGAATTTCTGGTTCAGGGTCCGCCCTCGGTTTCTCGGCGCAAGGCCCCTCTTTATCATTTGCCAATGAGTGAGAGATCACGTGACAAGTTGCCCCCGGTGCGTCCATCTTCTTTGGAGTGTGCGGCTGTGGTGGGTTTACCTTCCAGTTTTCAGACAGCGCGAATTTGCCTTGTAGGTATTGATCCTCGATCCATCCCTTAAAGATGAAACAATGCTCGATCGGGTGACTTACCGTTTGGTGGTAAGGGCAGTAATCGGGATTATTGAGATCGCCTGGCTGGAACGGACGTTTTGGATTCGGCAGATTGATGAGTCTGTTGCGTACTGCCAGTTCAAACAGTCTTCTCGTTTTATTCTGAAGAAACGAGTAAGGACGTCCTAGTCTCTCCTCGAGGGACGGGCGTGGATGCACGTTATTTTGGCGAACGACCGGCTTTGAGTTGCTCGGCTGTTGTTGAGCATTGGCAACGACAGTCGCTTTCCCTTTTCCTTTCTCATTTCGAGAGTCTGGTTTGGGAGGAGACGGTCCGTGGCCCATCTGGTCCATTTGGGCTAATTTGTCGATCAATGCCTGGAAGGTGGTCGGCCTGAAGAACATCATGAATTGGGATATAGTCGTCTGCGGATCGAGAGTGCCCACGAACATGCCTACCGCAGGTGCCTCTCCTATGCGTTGTTCGCATTTCGACCATAGGTTCCGCCATCGTGTTGCGTATTGGACCCACGTTTCGCCTGGCCTTGTCCTGGCATTTATTAGTGCTGTTATCGGGGTGCGTTCACTAGCACTCGCGAATCTTTGTGTAAACAATAATTCCATCTCCGCAAATGTTTTGACAGAGTCGTTAGGTAGCTCCGAATACCATTCAAAGGCTATTTCTGCTAAGCTGCCGACGAATTGGCGAAGCAACAGTTTGTCATCGCCTCCACTGTTGCCGCATAAGGCCCTGAATTGAGCGACGTGCTGATGTGGATTCCCTGTCCCTTTATATACGTGGAACTTAGGGATCGTATATCCCGGCGGGTAACTGATTTGGTCATACCAGCCCGGATAGGGTCGTCCGGTTCTAACAATTTGCCCAGCCACTTCACTCGCTTGATGAGCTCGTATTTGCTGAGCTATATAGTCATCCAGCGCGGCCTTGAAAATGGTTTCATCTTTGGCTGCTGAAAGAGCCGGAGGAAGATTAGGTGTCTCCCCTCTGTCGTCTCCGACAATGATCGGAGGGTCTTCAGCTGGAGGGTTTGGGTGATCATCATCCTACTATATCTTGGAAGAGGAGCGTCATTTGCTTTATGTTGGCAGCTTGTTCGGCTGCCTCTTTGTCCTTCTTTTCGAGGACTCTGCGTAGATAGTCAGCGTCAGTTTCTTGTTCATGACGTTGCTCTGATGATACTTCCGAACTTTCTTTCGGTTCGGTGAGTGCAGCCATCACAGTCATCATTTCCTGAAGCTTCTGTTGCTGCTCCTGGGCTTTTGTCAAGGATCGAGTAAGCGGTCGGTGACCCGTCGAAGCGCGGCTTTCCTCCTTCCCGGAAGCCATATAAACAGTGTGCACCACCATGCCCCCAGACTTGGGGCGTTTGTGTTCAGCGCTTTTACGCTTCGCCATGTTCACAGGGGCTCTTTGCGGCCTCCTTTTCCTTTGAGGGATTGGAGATGAGGGTGTCGTTGCAGTGGGCACCCAAGTAGCTGTTGCTTTTTATGGCTTGACGGAGTAATTATTCTCCTGCCGCACCTTCATCTTTTTCTGTCGGCAGAGATAGTTTTCATCAATCACCGACTCTTGGATCTGTCGCCAGACTTTGTAAATTTTAGAGGACAGCCGTTGAGGGGGCTGCTCTAGCTTCCTCTCTGGAGTATTCTCTACAGGTGAAGGAGCTCGTTTCAACACCGCAGCAGGAGAGTTTCTGCGCACCGTGTTCAGCAATTCAAAGTTGTTCCCGGTTGGAACAGCAACATCGATCCACACCGTTGGAGTTGGTGGAGTGAATCCAGAGGGGGAGTTGCCCCTAGCCTTCCTTACTCGGCGCCAGTGGCGACGTCGAGCGTGTCGTGCGGATAAAGTTGGTTCAGCCGTAAGGGTGACCTCCTCATGCCCCCTGTGTTGGTCAAAATTTGCCGGTACAAGCCTTTTAAAGACCGACGTCCGTTGAATGGGGACGGCCAACCTGTCAAAAGCAGACTTCCGAGCAGGGGAAGAAACCTTGGTGATTTCGCCTGAAACTGGAGTAGGGATAGCTATCCGCTTCGGGATAACATTTTCCGGTATTGCTAGCTTTTTCATGGGCCCGTTGGAGCTCTGACCTAGCCTGTTAAAAACCAAGGCAGTGGAGTTGGGCGACCCGTTGAGAGGGGCCGCGGTAGTTGTAAGCCGATCAAAGACCGACTTCTTTAGAGCTTCTTGCGACGCTATTGGGACATTGAAGCTCATTGGTGGGAGCATGGTCCCAAAGAATAATCCAGTGGTGGCCTGAGTTACCTGCTCCACTTGCATCTTGAAAAGGGAGGCCGCTTGGGGCCCATAAGTCACTCCTCCAGCAAGGACCGAGCGAGAGTTGCAGTTGCAGGAAGTGCGGTTTGAAGCCATTGATCTTCTATTTTCTGCACGGAGCAAGACACCAAATCTTAATACCTCAAATCCAAAGGCAACCACAGCAAACCGCGATTTGTTCGCGAAAACGACACACGAAGTGTGGAGTGGAAAGAGGAAAATGTCCCACCGGGCGTGCCAGAATCTGTTCCCCTCCGAACGGCGGCCGAGACGTGAAAGAAGCCTTGCCTGAGATTCGGGGCAGATACTATATGGTTTTATCCGTCCACCTCTCCGAAGATGCCAAGTTGATTTATGGCACCGTGTATCGGAGGTTTAGACAGATGCGGCCGATGTAGCAGACTTCATCAAATTCCCCCTCGCGTGAGGGGTTTTTGATTGTGGGGACGCTCTTCCCTGCAGGCGCAAGCCCCTGCAGTTAATTACGCTACCGCGTCGCGGTAAAAACTTTCTCCTTCTTCAGAATTTCACTTCGTGTCGTGGGTGTTTGTTTTGTTTATAGTTGCCCGTGGATTGTATACGGAGACTATTTATTTCGTCGCCCGTAGGACGTGGATTAGTTCAAATCCGTATTTACTTAGATTTGGGTTTGGGGTTTTAGTTTAAGGATACGTTAGCCCTGTTTGAGGCTAAGATCAACTTAAACATTCGTTAAGGATACATTAGTCCAATTTGAGACTAAGATCAACTTAACAGGATCGTTTTGATCCAACAAAAGAGCATTTGGGCTCTATTGTTCCGGTTTAGGGACATAGTGGTCCTTGTTTAATGTATGGCCGTCGGGACCCGTCACCTCTCTGACGTCGTTGAAGAATTACAACGGCAGGTGTCAGAGGAGTTCAGAGATGTACCCTTGAACCAAAGTAGATTGGGGGATCTCTAGTCCAATTTGGGACTAAAGTCTGTTTGAAGGTTTAAGGATACGTTAGCCGTATTTGAGGCTAAGATCAACTTAAACGGGATCGTTTAGATCCGACAAAAGAGAATTTAGGGGCTCTATTGTTCCAGTTTAGGGACATAATGGCCCATCTCCAGTTTAGGGACATGGTGGTCCGTTGCCAGTTTAGGGACATGGTCGTCCATAGGTAGTTTAGGGACATTGCGGTCCATGTTCCAGTTTAGGGACGTGGTGGTCCATTGCCAGTTTGGGGACGTGGTGGTCCATTGCCTGTTTAGGGACGTGGAGGTCCATTGCATTTATTTGTGGCCATCGGGACCCGTCACCTCTCCGACGTCGTTAAAGGATTACAACGACAAGTGTCAGAGGAGTTCAGAGATGTACCCTTGAACCAAGTGTAAATTGATTTAAAAGAGCAGCCGTGCTCAGTCAATTTAATTTGAGGACTTACGGCCATGATTGGGCTTAGTCCAGTTGATAATGTTCACCATTTTTATTTATATTTAGCCTAGTAGGCCTTTATTAGGGCTCTGCCCCTGTTAATAATGCACTGCATTTTACTCTGGCCTATTAGGCCTCTTTAAGTTGGGCTCTGTCCCCTTTTTATAATGCAGAGCATTTATTTTGGTCCGTTGGGCCTCTTAATTGGGCTCTTCCCTTTAACAATGCACTGCATTAATTAGTCTGACAAAGTGCCACGTGTCTTGTCAGGAACTTTGCGCCAATTGAGGAGCGCAAGGCGCAAGTCCATGGGGAGGTGACACGTGTCACGCTCAGAAACCTTGGTGATTTCGCCTGAAACTGTTCCCCTCTGAACGGCGGCCGAGACGTGAGAGACGCCTTGCCTGAGATTCGGGGCAGATGCTATATGGTTTTATCCGTCCACCTCTCCGAAGATGCCAAGTTGATTTATGGCACCGTGTATCGAAGGTTTAGACAGATGCGGCCGATGTAGCAGACTTCATCAGATTCCCGCTCGCGTGAGGGGTTTTTGATTGTGGGGACGCTCTTCCCTGCAGGCGCAAGCCCCTGCAGTTAATTACGCTACCGCATCGCGGTAACAACTTTCTCCTTCTCCAGAATTTCACTTCGTGTCATGGGTGTTTGTTTTGTTTGTGGTTGCCCGTGGATTGTATACGGAGACTATTTATTTTGTCGCCAGTAGGACGTGGATTAGTCTAAATCCGTATTTACTTAGATTTGGGTTTGGGGTTTTAGTTTAAGGATACGTTAGTCCTGTTTGAGGCTAAGATCAACTTAAACGTTCGTTAAGGATACATTAGTCCAATTTGAGACTAAGATCAACTTAACAGGATCCTTTAGATCCAACAAAAGAGCATTTGGGCTCTATTGTTCCAGTTTAGGGACATAGTGGTCCTTGTTTAATGTATGGCCATCGGGACCCGTCACCTCTCTGACGTCGTTGAAGAATTACAACGACAGGTGTCAGAGGAGTTCAGAGATGTACCCTTGAACCAAAGTAGATTGGGGGATCTCTAGTCCAATTTGGAACTAAAGTCTGTTTGAAGGTTTAAGGATACGTTAGCCGTATTTGAGGCTAAGATCAACTTAAACGGGATCGTTTAGATACGACAAAAGAGCATTTGGGGGCTCTATTGTTCCAGTTTATGGACATAATGGCCCATCTCCAGTTAAGGGCCATGGTGGTCCGTTGCCAGTTTAGGGACATGGTGGTCCATAGGTAGTTTAGGGACATTGCGGTCCATGTTCCAGTTTAGGGACGTGGTGGTCCATTGCCAGTTTACGGACGTGGTGGTCCATTGCATTTATTTGTGGCCGTCGGGACCCGTCACCTCTCCGACGTCGTTGAAGGATTACAACGACAAGTGTCAGAGGAGTTCAGAGATGTACCCTTGAACCAAGTGTAAATTGATTTAAAAGAGCAGCCGTGCTCAGTCAATTTAATTTGAGGACTTACGGCCATGATTGGGCTAAGTCCAGTTGATAATGTTCAACATTTTTATTTATATTTAGCCTAGTAGGCCTTTATTAGGGCTCTGCCCCTGTTAATAATGCACTGCATTTTACTCTGGCCTGTTAGGCCTCTTTAAGTTGGGCTCTGTCCCCTTTTTATAATGCACGGCATTTATTTTGGTCCGTTGGGCTTCTTAATTGGGCTCTGCCCTTTAACAATGCGCTGCATTAATTAGTCTGACAAAGTGCCACGTGGCTTGTCAGGCGTTACGCCAATTGAGGAGCGCAAGGCGCAAGTCCATAGGGAGTGACACGTGTCACGCTCAGGAAAGCGCAAGCGCAGTGCTCTGCGCTGTTGCGCTGCTGACATATGGCGCGCTCTGGTGAGTTGCGCGAATTCATGAGAGCGGTTCTCTGTTCTTAGAAACGCATAGCGCAGATCATTATGGGGGTGACACATGGCGCTCTCTGGTGGCTTGCGCCAGCCCGAGAGCGCAACAGTGTAGATTTTGCAAGTACAGGGCAATGTTTTATTATTTTGATCAATTTTAGATCAAAGAAATCAAATTTTCTTGTTTTCAAAGAACCAGTGGTTCATCAAAAGGCAATGCCTTTATTATTATTATATTTTTATTGAAGATCTTTGATCTTGTTCTTAGATCAATGATCTTTTTAGAAGAAATTCTTCTTTTATTCAAGGTTTTTACCTTTCCTTTCTTTGAGCTCTTCTCAAAATTTTCTTTTTAAATGAGTTCTCTCTGTGTTCATGTCCCTTCAGACTTGAGGTCTAGGGCCTTTTTATAGTGCCAATTAGTTCGTTAAATTGGTTAGAGAGATCTTTCTCTGAGTGATTTGGGGATTTTTCCCCACCATTGGATCTTTGATCCAAGGGCTTCTGTTTTACAGAAGGCAATATTCTTGTTTTTAACAAGATTGAGAAAGATCTTTTAGAATTTTAATTCTGTTTGGCGCAAGCGCAGCTGCGCTTGACAAGTGTCGCGCTGCGCAGAGCGCAGCACAACTGCGCAGACACGTGTCGCGCATCGCGGAGCGCAGCGTAACTGCGCAGACACGTATCGCGCAGCGCGGAGCGCAGCGCAACTGCGCTGACACGTGTAGCGCAAGTCAGCTGAAGCGTTGCTTCCTTTATAGAGCCTTGCTCTGATTGAGCGCGCTGCCTTGGGTGCTGCGCTCCCTGCGCTGGCGTGTCTGATTTTGACACGTGGCGCTCTCCGCGCAGCGCAGGTGATCTGAAGCGTTGCTTCATTTATTTTAATTTTAATTTTCACTTTAATTTTCAAAACAGAGCTTTGCTCTAATTGGGGGAAACAGAAGCGTTGCTTCGTTTCCCACCTTAGAATTTAAACAGAGCTTTGCTCTGATTGGGGTAAACAACCCACTTACTCAAAAATCACTCTCTCCAAAAAGATGTCTTCCAAGACTGATTTGGAGAGAGCTCGCGTGCAAGGGATTCCATATGCTTCGACAGTAGGCTCTATCATGTATGCGATGTTATGTACCACACCAGATGTAGCTGACTCACTAGGTGTAGTGATTAGGAATCAATCCGATCTTGGGAGAATCACTGGACGGCTGTGTAGGACATTCTTAAGTACTTGAGAAGCACTAAAAAAATGTTCTTGGGGTTTGGTAACAGTGAACTGCAGTAGGAGTCCTTTACCAATTCGAGCTTTCAGAGTGATAAGGTCGACTGAAAGTCAGTCACGGGCTTTGTCTTTACCCTCAGTGGAGGGATGGTATGTTGGAAGAGTTCTAAGCTATATACCGTGGCAAACTAAACGATAAAGGCTGAATACATCGCTACCAACGATGCTACCAAAGTGGATGTCTGGATAATTCTTGTTCATGAAATGAACATGGTTCCTACCATTGAGCGTCCAATAACTGTTATTATGACAACAATGGAGTTGTGGCTTTGGCCTAAGAACGCCGGTCCCATTAGTGTTCCAGACATATTCTGATGACAGTATCACCTGATCAGGGAGATGGTTGATCTCCAAGGGATTAAGGTAAGGAGAGTTGACGCGAAGGATAACACGGTGGATCCACTCACAGAGGCCTTTCCCTAGAGAGACTTTTATGGAACATTGGGTATGAGATACTACAACAAATGGCCTTAGTGCAAGTGGGAGATTGTTAGTTAAATGTATGCCTTAGAGGCCATTATTATACATGTGATGTATATTAAGTGGATGCTTGGACATATATAGGGAGGACTTTCTTGCTCGACATGATAGTATGCTATCTGGTTGCTCTTTATCTTAACATGTACACTTACTGTCTCTCTATTACATGTTGATAAATCCCTTAGGATGAGTACTTGACTACCAGGATTATAATGCAGATCATACTAGTGGGGCAGAGGTAGTCGGTAAGTACATCCTTCAAATGTTCCTAGTCGTGGGAGTATCGAGACGGTGCATCGATATTCCAGAGTAGACTAGCGTATACGCTTCCTGACCCATATGATGGGCGATGGATGATCCCACATCCATTGGTGTTTGACATCAGAGAAGGTATACGGGTGCTTAGTGGAGACTGGGTACACTGGACGGACTCGCTGAGAACTCCTAGATGGTATTATACCTATCGTCAGATAGCAGTTCTCTCATGATACTGGTACAGGTTAGTCTGTCGACCCGAGATCTGTTGGGATCCCTTAGCACCATGCCTAGGGTTTGGAAGCATCACACATGCCACTATAAAATGTTTAGGAGGTGCTAAGCAAACTAACCATGAATCGGACTAGAAAAATTAGGGTAACAACAAACTAGTATCATATACAAGAGGTAATCTATACTAAGAGATAAGTGATACAACCTTTGTACACTTGCCTCCTCGACTCCTTGGACCTTTGAGAGTTTGAACCGGCTCGCAAGAGATCTTCTAAGTCCACGATGATCCACCCGAAGTCCCTTTGCTCAAAACTCCTTGCTTCACTTGATCAAGGATGAAGATGAAGCAAACACTTTACACTAATGGGCAAGAGTAGTGTAGAATGGTGATGTGGTTTGTTTTCTCACTTCAAAACCCTTTCTTTTTTATCTCACTCACTCACTAGAAATCTCAAGAGAGCTTGAGAGAGGAGGAAGATGAAGATGGCAAAGCTTTTCTCAATTTTTGATTATCTACTTTTAAAAATGAAAAAGAAAAGAATATATATGTGAGACACTCTCACATCAAACCATGGTTAAACAAATATCTAGATATTTTTGTAGATGAGTCAAGGATCAAAGGAAATCAAACTAGGGTTAAAGTCAATGGTCAACCCAAGAAGAGTGTAGAAACAATGAGTCATATTTAATTTCCTTTTTTCTTTTTCTCAAAACAAAAATATACATATATTCAAACCATGTGAGTCTTGCATTGCCATCTCCTATGTATCAAGAACCATGATACAATTGTATGTATGTATGTGTGCATGCACATCAACATGTACATACAACCATGCATACATCAAAAAGAAAAGGTTTATGTAAATGAGCTAAAAGTCAATATTAAATCAACACTTGATTTAATAAACCGGTCATATCTCATACGACCCGGCCAATAGAAAAACGCTCGATTAAAATACGGTATCATATACACGCATTAAATCGAGCTTCCGCGCATATCTCATATGCACACCACATCGTTTCGCCTGAGCTAGGAAACTCCTGTGTGGGACTCTAAGGCTCGTCAATACGCTGGCAGTAGGTGATGATCATATCAATCACCCACAAGACGCAAGTGGTTAGCTAAACGTAACGGCCACCCAGGTATTGAACGATCAGAAGAAAAACAAGCGAACATGTCAAAACTCCCATCGAGCCATCTGGCAACACTTACCGTACAGTCCGGTCTCTTCGTCAGATATGTCGCATATCGAGTCTAGCGATGGTATCGTCGACCCCAATAACTCAATAAGTCATGCCGGTGTATGGCTCATAACAGATCGAGAAACTACTGATAACACTTATCAGTAAATCTCTGCAACCGTGGTCAGGGACTTCCTGTTATAACCAATCAAGTATAGCGCAACATCAACCCCCAATACCGGGAGAGACGAAACCCCTCCTATCGCTCATTGCCTCTATGTGCCTCGGGACTGTACCCAAAATCCACCTGTTTGCACGACTCAGTAGAGCCGTGGTAGGGTGGAGATCAAAGTACAGTAGGAGGACACACAAGACTCTATGACGATCTCGGGTCTACAGACTAACCTGTACTAATGTCACCTGAGAACTGCTATCCGACGATAGATATAATACCACATAGGAGTTCTCGGCGAGTCCATTCAGTGTACCCAGTCTCTACTAAGCACCCGTATACAATCTTTGGTGTCACCACACCAGATGGATATGGGATCATCCATCGCCCATCATATGGGACAAGAATGGTATACGCTAGTCTACTCTGAAATATCGATGCCCCGTCTCGATACACCTACGACTAGAAACGTTTCAAGGATATTCTTATAAACTACACGTGTCCCACTAGTATGATCTGCATCATAGTCCCAGTAGTCAAGCAAATATCCTATTGGCTTTATCAACATGTACCAAAAGAGTAAGATTCATGATCAAATGAACATGTCAAGATAAAGTACAACCAGATAGCATACTATCATGTCGAGCAAGAAAGTCATATATATACATACATACATACATACATACATACATACATACATACATGTCCAAGCATCTACTATACATATAATGGCCTCTAGGGCATGCATATATCGAACAATCTCCCACTTGCACTAAGGCCAATTATTGGCGTATCTCATACCCAACATCTCAAAAAGTCGCTCATGTTGCGGCTGTGGAAAGGCCTTGGTGAGTGGATCCACGGCGTTATTCTTTGTATCTACTCTCTGAATCTCAATCTCGTGGCGATCTACTATCTTCCGGAACAAATGATATCGCCTCAGGATGTGTCTGGACTTCTGATGGGATCTGGATTCTTTGGCCAATGCCATAACCCTATTATTATCATAATACAATAGTATTGGATCAATAATGGTTGGAACTACTCCTAGTTCCGTGAAGAACTTTTTCATCCAGACAGCTTCCTTGGAAGCATCATTTGCAGCAATATACTCAGCTTCCATCGTGGAGTCTGCAACGGTATTCTGTTTGGAACTTTTCCAACTAACCTCCCCTCCATTTAGGGTAAATACAAACCCCGAGATAGACTTATTGTCGTCCTTATCACTTTGGAAGCTTGAATCGGTAAAGGCCTCCATTTGGAGATCCCCATTACCATACACCAAGAACAATTCTTTAGTCCTTCACAAGTACTTAAGAATGTTCTTCACTGCTATCCAATGTTTCTCCCCTGGGTTGGATTGATACCTGCTTACTACAGCTAGTGCATAAGCTACATCAGGGTGAGTTCATAACATCGCATACATTATAGATCTCACGGCTGAAGCGTAGGGTATAATGCTCATGCGAGCTCTCTCTTCATCAGTCTTCGGATAGAAGTCCTTGGAGAGAGTGATTCCATGGAAAGCGGGTAAAGCACCACGCTTGGAATCTTCCATACTAAACCTTTTAAGGATGGTGTCAATATACTTTGATTGGGATAATCCCAATAACCTTTTGGATCTATCTCTATAGATCCTTATGCTCAAAATGCATGAGGCATCACCCAGGTCCTTCAAGGAAAACCTTTGTGATAAGAATAGTTTGACCGATTGTAGCATAGGAATATCATTTCCTATCAAGAGAATGTCATCTACGTACAATACGAGGAATGTGACAGTACTCCCTACAATCTTCTTATAAATGCATGGTTCATATATATTTTTGACAAAATCAAACTCTTTGATTGTATAATCAAAGCAGATGTTCCAGCTCCGTGATGCTTACTTTAATCTATAAATGGATTTAAGTAACCTACATGCCTTTTCGCTGCTCCCACTGTCAATGAAGCCCTCTGGCTGATCCATAAAAACGCATTCTTCTAAATCACCATTTAGAAATGCAGTTTTAACGTCCATCTGCCAGATTTCATGGTCGTAGTGAGAAGAAATAGCAAGTAGGATCCGAATAGATTTAAGCATTGCTACTGGAGAGAAAGTCTCATCAAAGTCCAATCCTGGTCTTTGACGAAAACCTTTCGCCACAAGCCTTTCTTTAAAGGTCTCTACCTATCCATCTACACCAATCTTTCTTTTAAAGATCCATTTGCACCCTACGGGTTTTATCCCAGGAGGTGCAACGTCCAAAGTCCATACTTTGTTGGTGTACATGGACTCCATTTCGGATCTCATGGCATACAGCCACTTCACTGAGTCACCACTCGTGATAGCTTGCTGAAAACTGGTAGGGTCATCATCATCCATGATGCAATCTTCTCTATCACCATCAATGAGAAATCCATAGTATCTCCCCGGTGGGCGAGAAGTTCTACTAGATCTCCGGAGCGGCTGAGGTTCTTGAAGTTCTACTGCAACATCAGTTTCAACCAATTCATCATGAGTAATTTGTGTCTCTAGAACCTCTACTAGTTCTACTGCATTGCTATCAGTACTATTTGTAAAAATTTCATTTTCTAAAAATGTGGCATGATGAGAAACAAACACCTTTTGTTCCTCCTTGTGGTAGAATAGATATTCATATGAATGTTTTGGTTATCCCACAAATTTAGACATGACTGATCGTGTCTCAAGTTTGTTTGGATTCTGCTTTTTGACAAAAGCCGTACAACCCCATATCATAACTCTTTTAAGAGATGGTATCTTTCCACAACATATCTCATATGGAGTGGTAGACACGGTCTTGGTTGGAACCATATTTAACAGATATACTGATGTCTCCAATGCATGTCCCTAAAAGGAAAGCGGTAACTCAGCATCACTCATCATGGACCGTACCATATCTAATAGGGTACGATTCCTCCATTCTGACACACCGTTGTGCTGTGGTGTGTAAGGGGGAGTGAGCTGAGAGAGAATCCCGTTCTCTTTTAAGAAGTCTGATAACTCTGTACTAAAATACTCTCCACCTCGATCCGATCGAAGTTTCTTGATGCTCAAGCCTTTTTGTTTTTCTATTTCAAGTTTGTACTCCTTGAATTTCTCGAAAGCTTAGGATTTATGCTTTAATAAAAACACGTGTCAGAATCTTGAGAAATCATCAGTAAAAGTAATGAAGTATGAAAAACCTCCTCTAGCATGTATAGACATTGGTCCGCATACATCACTATATATGAAGCCTAAGAGTTCTACAGCTCTTTCTCCGTGTCCAGTAAACGGAGTTTTGGTCATTTTATCTTTGATACAGGATTGACAAGTTGCATAAGATTTATATTCAAAAGGTTTTTAAATATCCATCTTTATATAGCTTGTTTAGTCTTGTTTCATTAATATGATCAAGTCTACAATGCCAAAGAAAAGCTTCATTTATATCTGAAATTTTTCTTTTATTTGTATGTTGTATATTGAAAACTGTGTGTTGATTTAGGACGTAAATACCGTTATTTAGTGTACCATACCTAATCAACTGTTGATTCAAGTTAATGTTCATAATATTATTTTGCAACACAAAATGATATCCTTCATTGTCTAACAAAGAAACGGATATTATATTACATAGCATACTAGGTACATAATAACAAGGCTTCAAAACCAAAATACATTCCGAAGGCAATCCCAGATGATACTCTCCTACAGATAACGCATGTACATCGGAACCATTTCCAACCTGAAGAGTATGGTCACCAGTCTTCAAAACTCTACTGTTTCTCAATCCCTGTATAAAATTGCATATATGAGAACCAGAACTGGTATCTAATACCTAAGATGCAGAGTTTATAAAAAAACGGTTTTCAGTTACAAACACACTTGAAGCGAAAGCATCAGTATGCTTCTTCTTCTTGAGATCAGCAAGATACAAAGCACAATTGTGTTTCCAGTGTCCCAACTTGTGGCAGAAAAAACATTCTCCTTTTCCACTTCCTGCGACCCCGGATTTGTCTTTCCCCTTCGCCTTTACAACTCCACCTCTCGGTTCTGTGGGTTTCTTCTTCTCCCTTCCCTTGGCCTTGGCTTTTGGGATGGAAGAGGAAGATGGCCCAGCAAGCAGAGCGGGAGTTTTCGCTGTCTTAAGCGTGCTCTCTGCACTTCTCAACATATTGAGGAGTTCAGGAAGTGATTTCTCCAAATCATTCATATTAAAGTTTACTATGAATGGAGAAAAGGCAGGAGGGAGAGACTGTAGGACAATATCAGTATATTGCTCGTTATCCATGGTACATCCCAGGTCCTCAAGTTCTTCTATAAGACTAATCATTTTCAAGACATGTTCACCTACTGATGTGCCAGGAGCCATCCGCATTTGAAACAACTTTCGAGATGCCTCGTATCGTAAAGTCCGAGATTGCTCTCCATACAACTCTTTTGTATGAAGAAAGATAGATTGTACATCCATCTTCTCATGCTGCTTCTGATGTATATTGTCCATAGAAGTAAGCGCGAGGCACTTGGCCGTGTCACAATCAATATCCCATATTTTTTGGATCTCCTTATCCGAAACAGATAATTCAAGACCTGGGACGGGTGGGGCTTTGGCAGTGAGGACATATGATACTTTATCATATGTGAGTGCAATGTTCGGGTTCCTCAACCAATCTTTATAATTTGTTCCTTTCAGTTTGTTTTTCTCTAAAAGAAGCTTAAGTCCTGTCATCTGGTATCTGTCATTAGGAGAGAGAAAAGAATACACTCAGCGAAACTCTCTTGCAAAGATTTAGATTGGTTATTATCTTATCTAATCGATGTCTCCCACTCTTTTATCAAATTTTCTTTCAAAACCTAAAAAAGAAAACTAGCCAGGTGTTCACACCAGAATATTGCATTTAATACCGCCCATTCTTATGCTCGTTTGTTTATAAGTAGGTGATTTTTAATCCGTGTTTGCTACATATTTATAGGCTACAGGTTCCTAGTCCAAAATAACGCAAATGATACAAAATCTCCACTGTTACGCCAAAATGCAGAACATATGTTGCAAACAGATAAAAGCCGGGTTCCGGTCATCCGTATCCGTCCAGTGTCGTGTACCAGTTCCAGAGACAAGACATATGACAGTGGTCATTCGTGTCTCAGATAAGTACAGAGCACGAGAGGGGCAGCACAAGAATTAATGGGTGCGCGGAGCTCGAGGGAGATGAGGTCAAAAGGATTATTTTTGAAGCCATTTTTGACTGTTGCAGATCTGAAGAAATTGTGGAAGCAATTTGCAATTTGGAGCATGTAGAACAACAAAGGAGAGCAACACAAGAAACCCCAGAAAAAACGACAACTTAACTCCTCCAAATGGCCGCGGATCCGCGGCCAATATGGCCATTATGCGGCGGATCCGCAGCCGAGTTGACTCAGTGTCAACTCGGATTTTGGGGGTAGATTTTGCATTTCATTTGGGCCCAGAATATTGCCCTAGGGTTTCAGCACGCGGCCTATAAATAGCTCAGTTTTGTGCCAAGCCAATGTCTTCTTTTCATACCTCTTTTTGTTAGGATTTAGTTTAGCTTCTTCTTCTTCTTCATTCTTTCCTCCATGAAAATTGTAGTGAGAGCTTTTTGAGTGGATGATGAAATGAAGATGAGGGTTATTTTTCTTATCTTGTATTTTTATTTCACTGTATTGTAACTTAATTTCTAGTGTAACTTTATTATTTATTGTTAACTAGTTGTTATTTCTTTTCTTGCTCTTTTCCTTCTCTCCTTTTTTCCGTATTATTTTCAAGCGATGATATTTCGACGGAGTTCCTTGCTTAGGTGAGGACCCAAGAGTTAGCTTGCACCATTTGTAAAACAGTATTTTCCTTTTCTCTCTTTTCTTCCTTCTTGTTTTGTTTTCTTTTCTTTTATAATATGTGGATAATTTGCCACTTGTTAAGGCTAAAGAAGGTGGTATGAAGGACGGAGAAATCCCTTGTGCTTCTCTTCACCAAACATCTTGAAACGAACCCCGACCAAACAAACGCAAACCCCTCACTTAGGCGCGCTATACGTGACATGTAGCCGCGACCTATGTAGAGAAGTCCTTTAAGCGCACTATAACGTGACATGTAGTTATGACTTAATTAGATACATGGTTGCAGGTGTTTGGCCGAGAGTTGGAAATAAGCGCATTTAGCGGATAGACAAAGGGAACTAGGAATGGATATAGCGTTGGAAAGCTTGCTTAAACTCGCAAATCCCATTCCTATTTCCTCCTAATCCCCTCTATTTTCGATTATCCCAACATTGTTTTAAGAATGGTAAAAGACGAGTACAAGACTAATCCTAACTCTACTAACCGACCTTAACCTTAACAAGTTATTTGAACATAAAATACAAAAACTTAGGATAGTTTTGAACACAAACATATACATTCTTTATTGACTCGTCTAAGACTCGAATGGACATACTACCATCTCCCTGCGGATCGACCCGTGCTCAACCGGCTAGCTGCAAAGCGACACCATCTTGATCGCGGTTATAACTTTAAAACTTTGAACTCCGACACGCCAAGAGTGTGCGATCACCAGGATTAATTACATTCTACAGTTTCGCTAACCGGTCAGCCAGGCCAGTGTCAGTAATTTGAGGAAGATTCCCCATGCTTTTGCACGGACCTAATTAAAATAAACCTCGTTTTCCCAGAGGTCTAACCCCGTTGAAATCTTTCTAGACACCTACTGGATTAGATAATTGTAAAGTGCAAAACTCTCCTGAGAGTAACTCTTACTCACAATGGGATCGGGATCCAACTATCTTATAGAAAGTATGCAATCTCATTGCAAATTTCAACTCTTGAGACCCCCGATATGGTTTTTACCCCTAGTTGCTTATGACCTTGGCTATGGTCAACATATCATAAGCACTAGTCAAGTTCTACCCGTCATTTCGTGATTAACTAGACCCTCCCATATGACCCTTGACTATGATCAACATAATCACATGAATGTCCTAACTGATCTCATCATATGCTTTGTAGGAAGACATCACTTAGCTACATTACACTACGCCTTGACTATGATCAACATACGTAGCACGAATACTAAGTACTCTGCTTCCTAAAATGACGGAGAGTTGCGGATGGTTTTTATGAAAACCTTTAACGCTTTGAACTTGATCTCGTTGTAGAATCTAAATGGTTTTAGAAAAGGAGTGGCTTAAGCTCCGCATCTTTTGAAACTTGCATTTTTCATAAAAAGGCCGAGTGTGTTTCAAATCCGATTCTACAACATCTTTAGATTTCTTTTTCTTTACATTAATCTTATTAATGTAGTCCCATCATTTAAGTTCATAAGTAATCACAGCAAAGAAACGAAAATAGAACGTACACATATGCCATCCGCATTCGCCACAGTGTCCCGTTATGCACCGTTAGGTTACTTAACTAACGGCATAGCGGGGCGGGACTAGCGCGGATGTAAAACATAAGCAACGTTTATTATATATCATATATATAATAATATTCCATTCGTCTCAGATATTAAGTAATCTCATCACAGAATATCAACAGCAAAAGCACATATGAAAATATAGGATATCTAGGAGGTCCGTATTTTGTATTTAGCCAATAATAGAAAACGCGGATTTCATGGTCGCGATGAATAGCCAAGCCCACATCCCTAGACCCCTACAAGAGCGACAAGTGACCCTACCAATTCTAGAGTTTAGGAGACCCGGTCTCGACTCCTCGAGATGGCCTCCCACTGAACCCTAGAACCCGGTCACTTGTGCTCCCCTCCTTGGGTCTATCCTAATGTGGAAAAGTAAATAATATACAATAATGGGACATCATCCTCAACCCGGAAGTGCCCCAAATAAAAGAATATTACATACAATTAATCTTTACATGAATGAAAATAAAAACTCTCATCTCACATAATACCCCCGGCTATTCAATCACGACGATCCTGCACATCATATCTCAGCAACACATAACATCACATATCATCAACGTAAGTAAGTATACGTACCCCGATTGTCGTTGATGTATAGCAACGAAAAAAGGGCAATACACCACATACTACACTTACGGTCGCAGAAAAGAAAATGAAAAACAACAACACTTGTAATCATCACTTTCACATATATCAAGACGATGTTAAACGTTTTGATCGAATCAACAAACACCCACAAATTACCTCGAGAGCTCAACACTTGAGCAAAGTTAAAATACCCCAAAACGTGCCACAGTGTCTATGGACCAGCCGTAGAAGAGTCAACACTTGCCTCACTTATGGCGCCACAAGACTATGGCAAACCCTAAGGTTTGGCCACGGTTCCATGGTCATAAAGTCGAGTTAGAGTTACATTCTTCTAGAGGGTCCATAGGGATACTTGTACGATTTTCCGAATACATTTAACTTGGGAAAATTCCAACACTTGAAAATTTCAGAAGGGGTTTTGATGTGGGGTTTGAAGTTCGATCGAACTATTAAATATTGTCTAGGTTACCATTACAATGTTAAAATATACGACTACGAAATACTACGAATTAGCCCTTAATCAAAATAAACATCACATGAAATTTTGGGCTAAACAGACAATACCTGAAACCCCAAATCCTATAGAACAGAGCGCTGGTGAAATACGAGGTGGTTTGGAGCATTGGGGGCCGGCCAGGCCGGTTTTTGGGGGGGTTTGCTCAGGTCAAATCCAAGCAAAGGGCCTCGTATTTCACGTGTGTTCATTATGTATCACATACAGTCTTCTGCAGTGGTTTAAAAAAAATTTTGAGCTCGTTTAAAAAATGACAGAGAGCACTTCTTCACGGTTGCAGAAATTGTTAATTCGGACTTGTTTCGGATTCGTAATTAATCTAACATCATCTAAGTTTCTAGCTTGGCTCTGATACCACTGTTGGGATCCCTTAGCACCATGCCTAGGGTTTGGAAGCATCATACATGCCACTATAAAAATTTTAGGAGGTGCTAAGCAAACTGACCATGAATCGAACTAGAAAAATTAGGGTAACAACAAACTAGTATCATATACAAGAGGTAATCTATACTAAGAGATAAGTGATACAACCTTTGTACACTTGCCTCCTCGACTCCTTGGACCTTTGAGAGTTTGAACCGGCTCGCTAGAGACCTACCAAGTCCACGATGATCCACCCGAAATCCCTTTGCTCAAAACTCCTTGCTTCACTTGATCAAGGATGATGATGAAGCAAACACTTTACACTAATGGGCAAGAGTAGTGTAGAATGGTGATGTGATTTGTTTTCTCACTTCAAAACCCTTTCTTTTTATCTCACTCACTCACTAGAAATCTCAAGAGAGCTTGAGAGAGGAGGAAGATGAAGATGGCAAAGCTTTTCTCAATTTTTGATTATCTACTTTTAAAAATGAAAAAAAAAGAATATATATGTGAGACACTCTCACATCAAACCATGGTTAAACAAATATCTAGATATTTTTGTAGATGAATCAAGGATTAAAGGAAATCAAACTAGGGTTAAAGTCAATGGTCAACCCAAGAAGAGTGTAGAAACAATGAGTC
Source organism: Agapanthus africanus (assembly GCA_030015575.1). Classification (NCBI taxonomy): domain Eukaryota; kingdom Viridiplantae; phylum Streptophyta; class Magnoliopsida; order Asparagales; family Amaryllidaceae; genus Agapanthus; species Agapanthus africanus. The sequence continues at coordinate 218,979,165 of JASDDO010000006.1, forward strand.
ATATTTAATTTCCTTTTGCCTTTTTATCAAAAACAAAAATATACATATATTCAAACCATGTGAGTCTTGCATTGCCATCACCTATGTATCAACAACCATGATACAATTGTATGTATGTAAGTGTGCATGCACATCAACATGTACATACATCCATGCATACATCAAAAAGAAAAGGTTTATGTAAATGAGCTAAAAGTCAATATTAAATCAACACTTGATTTAATAAACCGGTCATATCTCATACGACCCGACCAATAGGAAAACGCCCGATTAAAATACGATATCATACACGCATTAAATCGAGCTCCCGCGCATATCTCATATGATTGTTGGATATAGTGCCCTCAAAGTCAATTATTGGATCGCAGGCACATGATTGCAATGATTGAGGGAGGACGTATACCGGTAGGACAGTCTTACTCGAGATGATAGTATGCTATCTGGTTTGTCTTTATCATCGTGTACATGCTTTAGGTGACATTACATATCACTATCACACGTTGTTCGAGACCTTAGGATTCTTGCTTGACTACCAGCAGTATGATGGTGATCATATACGTGAGAGTTGGGTAGTCTATAAGCACATCCTTAAAGTGTCTCTAGTCATGGGAGTTTCGAGACTGGGCATCGATACTCTATGAGTAGACTAGTGTATACGATCAAGACCCCGACGAGGGGTGATGGCCGGTCTCACAAGCCATTGGTGTCAGTTGGTTCACCTAAGACATATACAGGTGCTCATTAGGTTATGAGTACACCGGACAGGACTCGCCGGGAACATGCTAGTTGGTATTATACCTGTCTTCAGATAGCAGTTCCCTGGTGACATGTGTACAGGTTAGTCCATCGACCTGAGATCGTCATTTGTCTCGTGTGAGTTCCCACTGTGCTTTGATTACTACCCTACCACGGCTCAAAGGAGTCGTGCAAACAGGTTTTAGTTGGGTACAGTCCCGAGCCACGTGGAGACAGTGAGCGGATCGGCAGGGGATTCGTCTTTCCCGGTATTGGGGGTGAGATCGCGCTTTGTCTAGGAGAGCCATTACACGAAGTCCTTGGCCAAGACAAGTGTGATTTACTGGTAGGTATTCCAGTAGTATCTCAGGGTGTTCTGGGCTACACTTCGACACGACTTATACCGCTATTGGGGGTCTAAGTTTACCAGCCCCCTAGGCCCGATATGCGATACTCATAGACGAACGGACCGGACTGTACGGATATTGTCACTGACATGCTCAGTAGGGTTTCACGATGAGTTCGCTCGTCGTCCTCCCTTTACTCAATGCCTTGGTAGCTGTTACGTATAGATAGTACCACTGACGTGTTTGTGGTTAAACCCACTGCCAGCGTATAGACGAGTCTTTAGAGTCCCCCACAGAAATTTTTCCCAAGTTCGGGCGAAACGTTGTAGTGGATGTATGGTTTTATGGCAGGATTCGATCATATGCGTGCACTTGTGCATGGATCATGATCGGACGGATCATACTAGTGGGCTTTGGTTTAAGCCGGATCCTAGTATTAGATTTGTTGGATTGCTTTCGTCTCATTGCATTCGTATTCAGTCGGAATGTGGATGCAGGTATGTATATACTGATGAGGGGTATTCTTGTGATCCGTCACGAGTTTACTTTAGAAGATGCCATTCTATTTATTGTTATAAACATTTGGACTAATGTTTATTGGTGGGAATTATGAGCTCAAGTCATGATTAAGGGCATTAAATAAGACATGTGCATGTTTAGTGACTCATGGTCTTATTTTTGGTGCCATGTCAATTTTCTTGATTGATTATTGTGTTGAATTGATGTGAGGAGAGAGAGAGAGGGCAGCCACTAAGTCTTGGGGTTGGCTCTTCATTTGGATAATAAGCTCTCACAATTTATTCCACATAATAAGCAAACAAAAGCTCTTCTTCTTCTTTCTTCTCTTGAGCTCACAAGTTCCTCTCCAATGGATTCTTCTTTAACCTCCATTCATTCCATCTCATATGTTGAGAATCATTGAGTGTATGAGACAAAGTTATCACACACATTCTCTACATTATCTTGGACATTTCGGCTAGCAAACTTCATGTCCGAGTTGCTTCGGTTTTGAAGTGGGAGCCCGTAAAAAGATTCCTTGACGTGGTGCCACTTCGACGAGGAGATCGGAGATCGAGCGAGATTGGAGATGCTGTGAGGAGCTTAGGATGATGGATAAAGACCGAAGGACATGGATCGATCGGTATAGCCATTCTAAACTTCTTTCTAGTTAGCTAGTTTAGGTTAATGGCATGATCCGGGTGATAGTCTGCGTAAGCGCCAGTTTTATAAAAGTTTTTTTTTCCGCGTTTGGCCTCGGATAGACGACCGGGGCACTACCGTAGACTTACATGGTATCATAGCCAGGCCATTAACCCTTACTAGCTTGTTCTAACATGTTTAAAATATCGATCGAACGAAATTTCCAAAACCGCATTTCCATTCATGAAGTTTCTGTCAAAGTTTTCATGTGGTCGAAAAATTATTTTCAATGTGTCAGAAAATCGTGCAGGCTTTTCTAAAACCCCTGAAGAAATTTGAAAGCACGATCCCATCATTACACCGCGGAACTGTGGCAGAACTGGCATGTTTGCCGCGGATCCACGGTGGAAATGTAGGCTCAGAGCTTCATTTTTCTTCTGGATGTCTTTCATGTGGAATTGTGATTTCTAGAATATTTTGTTTAAGCCTAGATTTATTTGAGTGCTGAATTTGCACTTGGGGCCCACTTCGGGAAATTTTGTCGATCGGAATTTTAAATATGTTAGTTCACGATACTTATATTACTATCTACGACCGTGAATGTCATTCGAGCGGTAAATCATGTCTAATTGCTATAGCTCTTTTAGACGGGTTTGCGAACGTGACATTCACGTTGATGTTCTGTGTTGTGCTGTGATGTTGCGGATTGTCGTGGTGGATAGGTTGCGTGAAATGGTAGTGCAGTTTGGATATATTTGTACATTTGATATCGCGGGGTGAGCGTCCGACATGTGGACTGCCGTCACTGCCTGTTTGTATATTATTCTTTTAGGGCACGACCGGGTTGAGGTTGATGTACCCGTTGTACATATTTTCTTTTCTGTACTAGGATTACCCCGCGGTGGAGTGCACGGATAGCCGGGTTCTAGAGGGCAACGGATCCGCATAGCATGGTTTTGAGACGGAGGGGGTTTCACTCTAGAATTGGTGGGCTATTCGCCGCACTCGTATGGGGTACATGTTGACCCAAGGTGGGGTGCTCAAGTTACCGGATTCCGTGAAGTACTGGGTGGTCCATTCACTTTGCTGAAGGGGGCTGCCTCGCTTTGAGTTTTGGTGGGTAACTTGCCGCACTCATAAGGGTCTAGGTTTTCATTGCACAGGCTATCCACACGACCAGGGGAACGTCGGGTTTCGCTTGTGGCTCAAGGAAACCCGGGGCTCCCAGATTATCTGTATTGTTCTGTGATGCTTATTACTTATCTGTGATGTTGCATTTATCAAACCTGGAGTGATTATTATATATTGATGTGTATATATATATATATATACTAGTAGATGTTGTATATTTTTTACACCCGCGCTAGTCCATTCCCCGCTCTGTCGTTAGTTAAGTAACCTAACGGGTGATGACGGGACCCAGTGGCGAATGTGGATGGCATATACGTATATTTTATTTTCGTTCTTTTCTGGTGTGATTAATTGATGGAACTGCATTGATTCTGATCAATGCAAGGAAAACAAACCTATTCGATGTTGTTGGAACAATTTTCAAAAAGCTGTTATTACAAGGACGTTTTCATTTGCTTTGCACAGCGGTATTCGGTTTGGAATATCCAGCACCTCATTCGACGAGGCAAGGGCCGAGATCCCTTCATCAGGAGTGACCCCTTGGGCAGAAGTTTGCGTCAGGGTAATAACTTCACTATAGTCGATTACTTTTTGCTTTGCACAGCGGTATTCAGTTTGGAATATCCAGCACCTCATTCGACGAGGCAAGGGCCGAGATCCCTTCATCGGGAGTGACCCCTTGGGCAGAAGTTTGCGTCAGGATAATAACTTCACTATAGTCGATTACTTTTTGCTTTACACGGTGGTATTCAGTTTGGAATATCCAGCACCTCATTCGACGAGGCAAGGGCCGAGATCCCTTCATCGGGAGTGACCCCTTGGGCAGAAGTTTGCGTTAAGGTAATAACTTCACTATAGTCGATTACTTTTTTCTTTGCATCGCGGTATTTAGTTTAGAATATCCTGCACCTCATTCTACGGGGAAAGAGCCGAGATCCCTTCACCGAGAGTAACTTCTTTAGAAAAGGTTTTCGTTACAATATTTTTGTAAAAAGCTATCCGGTTCCTTCAACGATATCAAGTTCATTACGTTAAAGGTTTTTCGCCAAAAACCATTCGTAGCCCTCCGTCATTTCAGAAGGGTAGCACTTAGTATTCATGTTATGTTTGTTGGCCTTCGTCATGGCATAGTGTATGGTAGCTATTTGTTACTTTTCTGCTGCATAGATAGATGCGTTGGTTTGGGACAGGCGTACTACTATTTTGGCCTTCGTCAAGGGTATGTACGAATGGGTTCAAATTAACCTGGACAATGACGGGCAGAACTTGACATGTGACTTATGATATGTTGGCCTTCATCAAGGACATAAGAGCATGGGGTAAAAATCACATCGGGAGTTTCAAACATACAGGAAACTTGCCAGGCATGCGCATACCTTCTGGAGTGTGATAACGTGAGTGGATTCCATCACGTTATCATGCAATGATAGTTGGATCCCGATTCCCACTGATGAGTCGGTTTACTCCTCGGGTGATCCCGACTAATTCTTCTTTCAGGTTTGGAGGAGAATTTGAGAATACAGTGGGAGACTTCCTGATTAGATAAAGTGATTAACCATTCTAATCTAGGTTAGAGTGCACGCAGAGTGTTTCTTTTCTCTCTCTCTCTCTTTGGCAACGACCATGGCCCGACCCTAGACTATGACTTAGTAACTAAGTTAACCGAACCTTCTTAAAACACTGGCTTTTGGATTGTCTGAGTTGCATACTTCATTGCCACTCCTTCTTTTACCCTTTGCATTTCTCCAGAACACCTCGTATCACTTCGAACATCCACTTCCATTGGATAAATCCATCATATGGTTATATACGAACTCGAAGGAACTTGTTCCAGATTCGAGGATGCATTCTGGTTCTGGAGAGATTGAATAGGACTATTCAGTTGTCTTTTCCTTTTACCTTCTCTCAGGTTATGAGGGCTCCTAGGATTAGGAGAGGGTACACCTATTGCGCTTATTGGATAGTCTTCTTCCAAACCATAGGCAGGTGCCGAAAGGTAGGGAATGAAGAAAACCAATTAGCCTAAGTGTGGTGTACAGAAGGTAATAAGTAAAGACAAATAAAAGGATTAGAAAGAGGACAAAGTAAATTGCGACTGCTATCATTCACGACCAAACCAAGTATTTCATCGCCACTCCTATTTCACCTTTGTATTTCTCCAGAACACCCCGTATCACTACGAACATCCAATTCCATTAGTTAAATCCATCGTAAAGTTATATACGAACTCGAAAGAACGTGTTCCAGATTCGAGGATGGATTCTGGTTCAGGAGAAATAGGAATAAGGTTTATTCAGTTGTCTTTTATCTATACCTTCTCTCAGGTTGTGAGTACTCCTAGGATTAGGAGAGTACTCCTAGGATTAGGAGAGTACACCTATTATGCTTATTGGATAGTCTTCTTTCAAACCATAGGCTGGTGTCGAACGGTAGGGAAGGAAGAAAACCATTTAGCCTAACAGGGTGTACAGAAGGTAATGACTAAAGACATATAAAGGAATTTGGAGAGATGGCAAAAAAATATACGGTTACAGTCGTGGGTATGATAATGGAAGATGCATTACTAGGAATACCCGGATACCCCTTCGAAACATTTTACATGTTTCAGTTTCACGATGCGTTGTTAATTGAAAACTGATTTCCCAATTAGGTCCTTACTCCAGGATATGTATTTACCAGGTATGCTTCTCACATCTATATGGTTTTACAGATGATGAGTGGGAGTAAGTTATTGGGAATTAGGTGATCATCCTCATTATATCGGAATTCGTTGTAATTGGTGATATTTGAGGAAATCGCCTGGGTTTTTGCCGGACGGAAAATATTTGGTTTTGAATATCCGTTGTTATGCACCAATTTCAAACTGATATATCTGTATGTTTATTTTTATAAAGTGAGATATAACTTTTTGAAATTATGTCCATGACATTTACCTATATTAGTTGATGGTTAGGTAAGGAGCATTGAATAGTGGTGTAATTCTTCATAACCATAGTACAGTTTTCAACCTACGACGGACAGGGTTTGAGTTATTCAACTCAGGGGACTTATACAGAGTATTGTATGTTGTCCAGTGTCCATTAGGACAGAGAGGTTGGTCCTCGTACCATATTCTGTTTACTTGTGACTTCTCAAGTTTTAGACACGTGTTTCGTAGAAATACAAGGTCTAAGTTTTGAGAAGTTATAGGAACATGAATAAAGTAGAGAACCATGTGATGCAAGTATCGGGATTCTTTAAGGTGATCGAAGATGTAGATACTTGTATGAGGTATTCAGTTGATAGTAATGGTTTTGAGAAACTTGTTTCTCTTTCAGGTTACTCATAATTGGACGCACTCCTAAGTTGAGTAATGCTGATCGGCCTCTCTCCATTTAGTTTACATGCACTGGAGATAGCTGCATGATTTGAATCTGGTTCCAATTAAATCAGTGCCTATGTTTCTATATTGGATATAAAACAGTTAATATCTTAACAATGTTAAGATATATGGAGTTGTCCGGCTTATGCTTAAAACCAGACTCTGGATAACTCAAGGCATGTTTCTGTAATGGCAGTTTGTGGGTTAACCCAGGCTATGACGAGGGTTAATTTTCTACAATCTGGAAGATCAATAGCGGTATTGTTCTTGACTCGCCACAGTTTTAGTAAAATAGACTCTTTCAGAAAACAGTAGTGGGAGTATGGTAGAACTGGAAGTGATTCCAGAACCGCAAACGATTACTGAAAATTTAATAGGACCTAAAGATTCAATCAGATTTGACATTCTATAAGCCACTCCGTAGATATGGTGGGTAACCTCAGGCGCCCGAGAGGTACTCAGGTATCCTCGAGGACGGTGATAGGGAGGTTCTTGTTTACCCAGACTTGTCATTGCTGCTGTTCCAGACTATGAAAACCCGGCAGGAGGATGAGTATAGCGTCGTTCTAAACTATCTTTAGAAGTGTACGTGTATATGACTCTGCCAGAGGGTTGTCGAAGTCAGTGGGAGCAGCGGAAGCATAGTGGACAAGTAGCTTGTGTCTATTTATAGACTAAAGTAGATATAGCGGAGATAGATCATCTATTTTTAATGTGGCAGTCATGGCCTTTGACTTCATCAGAATAGGGGATGGATCTGTTAAGAAGGTAGTAGGGTGTGATGTCCTGATATTTGGATGACATCCACATAATAGGAAGTGAAATTTCTATACTACGATCGGTTATACTGTGGTTGTCACACAATAGTTGTTAGTGTATATGCCCTAGAGGCCATTACTGTATCATACTAGTTTGTATATTACTTAATGGAAGCTTAGGATATTCACAGTTCTATAGACAATCTTGCTCAAAATAGTAGTATGCTACTTGGTTTGTTTCTACTTTAATGTGTGCATGTGTTTCATTTAGCATATCGCCTATACATATTAATGGAGCCCTTAGGATCTTTGCTTGATTACCAGCGTTGTGATGGCAGTCATACTAGTGGGGCTGGGTAATCTACAAGCACATCCTTATACAGGTCCCTAGTCGTAGGATTATCGAGACAGGGCATCGATACTCCAGAGTAGACTAGCGTATGCGCTTCTCATCCCAGCAGGGGAGATGGTCTGTCCCACAGCCATTAGTACGTCATACTTGAGATAGTATGCGGGTGCTCGTTAGGTTACGAGTACACTGGACAGGACTAGTTGGGAACTGTTGGTTGGTACTATACCTATCGTCAGTTATCAGTTCCCAGGTGACATGAGTACAGCTTAGTCCGTTGACTTGACACTGTCACTTCGCCTCGAGTGTGTTCCCACTGTTCTTAAATTGCTACCCTACCACGGCTTAAATGAGTAGTGCAAAAAGGTAGCAGTTGGGTGCAGTCCCGAAGCACTTGGAGGCAGTGACGGCTAGACAGGATTCGTCTCTCCCGGTATTGGGGGTTGATATCGCGCTGTGTCTATGAGAGCCATTACACAAGTCCCTGGCCAGGGCAAGCGAGATATACTGGTAGCGTTTCCAGTGTTATCTCAGGGTGTTATGGGTTACACTCCGACACGACTTGTACCGCTATTAGGGGACTGACGTTTACCGCCCATAGGCCCGCCATGCGATACTCTTAGACGAACAGAACGGACTGTACGGAGATTGTCACATTCAGGCTCAGTAGGAGTTCGGATGGGTTCACCTCATCAGTCTTCTTATCAGCATCTACCTGGGGACCGTTACGTACAGCTAGTACCACTTGCGGCCTATGGTTAAACCCACTGCCAGCGTAGTGTCGAGTCTTTAGAGTCCCACACAGAGGGTTATTCGCCTTTGGGCAAAACAGAGTAGAGGTCGCATGGTTTTGCGACGGGGTTCGTTCACATCCGCGCACTTGTGCACGTTTGGTGTCCGGGCAGTTATTACTGGAGGGCTTTGGTTTAAGCCAGATTCTAGTATTTGTTTTGGGATTGGTTTTGTCTCATTGTATTCGTGTTCCTTGGAACATGGATGCGGGTGTGTATGCACAGTTGACAGAGGCAGAGGCAGAGGATTCTCATTAGGGTTATTGACCGTTGTCTTTTTCCAAACCCTAATGAAAATGGGAATTATGATTAATGATATTAATTAAAGATAATTGTGCCATGGTTAGGGTTGTTGACCATTTGACTATGGTTGACTTGTTGACCTATGTTAACATATTGATCATCATCATTTCACATGAAAGATGCTCTTTGATTCTTGCAAAATTCATTTAATGTGAAATGATAATGGTCATTCTAAATGAACCATCACAATTTTCTTTGATTATTATTAATTTTCATAATTCACTTATATGAGAGTATGGTTGATAATTATCCTCATTCTTTCTTGATATTTCTCTCTCATATGTTAAGCTCATCTTCTTCCTCTCTCTCAAAGCTCTCATCTCTCATGTGTTGAGAACCATTAGCTATTGAGATAAAACCACCAAAACTCCTCTCTACTCATTCTAGGGTTCTAGGTTTAGCAAGCCAAGCACTTTAGTTACTGTCACGACCCGAAAGTACGGAACATGACCGGCACTTAGGCTACGAACGTCTCAAGGCGTACGTGCTCTAAGTAAGCCGAGCCCAGAAATCCAAACCAAGAAAAATAGTGGAGTGAAGGAAACCATATGTAAATCAACCAGTTTGCAACATAATATACAACGCCTAAAGGCGAGGATCACAACAGAAAAGGGAACTCAACATCATGAAACCCAGAGAAATATAACGTGCGACTCTAAGGTCGAAAGAATAAACACCACGGGTCTCTATCTCAAATAAGTACATGTTTGGTTGATGGAACTTCTAGATACAACTGAAATATAATATACAATGTATAATGATGGGTATGATACAAATAACCCACCTACTAGAAAGTCACCTGAAGAAGCTGTGCCCGCAAAGCCGTAGTATAACCCGTACGGCAACACCTGCAAGAAACTGGGGCACAACGGGGGTGAGTTGCCAACTCGTGAATAGAAAAACATCTACGAACAGAAGATCGCATGTATGACGCAATCCTAGGTCATACGATCATAATATATAACCCGCATTCTATAACAATGGCTAGGGTAATTATCTAACCCAAATGAAATCCCATGTGCCTGTATCAGTGTCAGTGCCTCAGGTAGCAATGTATCATATGAATGACGTATGAATGCATGAAAAGTATGATCAATGTAATCAAAGTCTGTATGTGATCAATGTCCGTATATAGGTGGATCCCGTCCACGTGTCACCCAATGACCAGAAGCATCATGCATGTAAGTATGAGGATATAGTCAAAATCATGGAAAACATCATGAACCCTGTGCCCAGCATCAGCACAAAACATAGCCTCAATCTCAATATCTCAATATCTCTGATAAGTCTCACTATCTAGGGCGCCGTCAATCCAGACCGGCCCCTACCATCAATCTCAAGACCACGACGGTATCCTCCGGATATCCGACGCGTCGGGTAAAATCACCGGTCGGTAGTGCTCCCCTGCTAGGCTCAACGCCATCTCCTGCGATCTTCTTGCCCCGGGGTACCGCACCGGGCCCACCATGTACCCGCAATCGGCCTCATCCGCCTCCTCGAATCGGGTTTCACATGTCGCTCTCAGCACCGAGAAAACACATGGTGGACGCTCTGAAATATCATAACAGGGGTAACCTGTTTTTCAAAACAATTACATAATCTCTTTGAAATACCCACGGTTCCCAAATCCAGAAATATCATAGAAACAACATATCTCAATGCGCATAATCAGAAAACATGATGTATGTGACATATCAATGAAGTGCAAGTATAACAGTATATCATGCAACATGGAATAATAGTATGCACATACAAGGGTCATATCCTGCAGCAATAATACTACTGTGTAGTGACATGGCAGTTACCGATGAAGATGTATGTGAACTGGCAAGTAAGTGTACGTGGTACATACGCATCATCGGTAATGGTGCTGGTGTCCTAACAGCATGATATCAACAATAGAATATGAATCACAATAAGTATACGATGCGGAGCAACAATAGTAATGTGCGGGAGCTGAATACCAAACATAATGATAGCTAAAACTGCATCTAATGTCATAGGAGTCGTATAGCTACACCACTATAAGGCTGAGCTAAAACTAACAGTAGGTAAGGGCAACCGCCTAACCTCTGAGTCGATACATACATACATACATATATATATATATATATATATATATATATATATATATATACAGTCGGTGATCCCGCCTCGGTAATATCACATCCGATACCATATCTCTATAATCAGTTATTCCCAAATCAAGAGTGCGGATCAAACATCAATTTATAGCCCGTACGTAAATCCGTCGTACGGCATCCCCAAATCTGGGTATGGGTCAATATCACATTCGTCATATCATTCATCTGGTATTCTCTTTATCCAATATCATAATCTGGGTACTGACCTATGTCTAGTACAATGCTAACATCATCACTATAATCATGATCTGACTACTGATCGACAGTCTCGTATAAATCGATATCATCATCATATATCGTCAATATAATCATAATCCGGCTTCCGATTGACAGCCTCTAGCAAAACGATATCATCAGCACATATCATCTCAAGGAGTAACAATGCCCAAGGCGGCCTATCATAAATATCTTGTCATCTCATATCATATCATATCGTATCTCGTATCATAATCACATGTCGATCATTTTATATATATCACTATTCCTATGACATTATCATCCAAGACCCGCTATCATATCAGGACGTATATCAAGTACGAATCCTGCCAATCACCGATATCATAAACTCAGATCAACTCTCAATGACTCATCTCAATCCCAAGTATCATCCTCAAATCCGTAAGTGAACACATAGTCCCATACCCACGTGAACACATATCTACATAGAATCCCATAACCACATATGAAATAAGGATGTATGCAAGTATGTATGTGTGTATATGTATGTGTAGTGCACCCACTACCTAGGGTTCCATAACCTTTCACCAATCCAACACACCAATACCCATCCTAAACATCATCATGAATCACAAATAACATATAATATTTGTAAGTGTGTATACGCATCCGTATACATCACCACAGACTGTGGGGGTGCTATACGCCATCCACCCGACTTCTCCTCGTAGATATAAATCTACTCACCTTTCTTTATGCGTGTCGGTGCCGATGTCTCCATTTGCATCTCCAACGCTCCGACGCCACGTGGGATACCTACAAGAATACCACACGCTAAAACAAATGAAAACCATGTCGGAAGCAAAAATGGTGCACGATAGCCCATAGGTAAAAACCTACAGCCTTGCGTGCAAACACGGCCAATATCCCTCTGCCGTTGGCGTTCAAACGCCACCCGACAGAAACGAATCATCGAATACCAAAATCCACACGAAAACAAGTCGTAAATCATGCGCCAACTCAAGAAAATCAACCCAGATTCTACCGTGGTTGGAACCAGACAAAACTAGACATACCAGGGGTCAAGTTTACAAGTAAAAGAGCCGTGCACACAAAATGAGGCAGTTTCACCCTGGTCTGGCCGCAAATTGCGGCCAGAAGGGATATATCTGCGGCCAGGAATTTGAGGTGGGGGCTAGGGTTTTGTGGGATGGTTCCAGGGTGCCTGCACAGCTTACTGCCAATTCAATTTTGTTTTAGGGTTCCCGGGGTGAAAGCAGATCTCAGAAAGGTCAAAAACTCGACAAAATCGATAAAATACGCCAAGTTGAAACTTTCAGGTAACCAACTGGAAATCTGGGGAAATCTTGGTTAAACTGGTCTCAAATACACCTAATAAGGTTATACTAACCATCACAACCATCTCTTGGCTAAATCTCACTCAAATTTATCTAAACTGGCACTAATCCACTTAATAACACTAAGTTTCAGTTTTACGACCATAATAAAGCAAGAAAGGAGTTGGGTTGTGAGATTATACCTCAAGGGGGTCCTAGGATGTAGGAGAAGAGAGGATGAAGGAAGGAGGAGGGGTTGCTGCTGCTGTGGAGCTGCTCCATTTGCTCCAGATGATGCTGCAGTAGCTGATGCTGATGTTGTTTTGTGTTGCTGGAGTTGTTGCTACAGCAGTGGCTGTTGTTGTTGTTGCTTGGGTATTGTGGGAAATGTTGTAGTGTTTGATGAGGGTGTGGGTTGTAGTATATGGTGCTACTGCTGTTGCTGCAGATGCTGATGCAATTGGGGCTGAAATGTGTTGATGGTGGCTGAAGTGTTGATATTGGCTGATGGTATTGTTGCAGCTGAATTTAGGGGCTGGGGTGGCTGCTGATGCAGCTGATGTGTTGATTTGGGGGCTGAAGTTGTGCTGATGTGAGTGTGTAGGTATTGGGCTATGGTGTTAGGGGCTGGTGTGTGTGTGTGCTGATGTCATGTGGCTGTTGAAGGGTGTTGGCTGAAGCATTGTTTCAGCAGCTGCTGCTGCTGGTTTATGATGTTGGGGTATTGTGTTGGGCTGAAGTTGCTCTGTTGGGGGTTGATGTGGTGGTATATGATGGTGTGGTGTGAGTTGTGAGAGATGTGAGTGTGAGAGAGAGTGATGTGAGTGAGAAAGAGCAAAAAGTTTTGAAATGACATTACCTTAGCCACCCCTCTCTCTCTCTCTCAAGTGTTAGCTTACACAAGCCATCATGGCTCACTTCCTCCCTACACAAGTCAACCCCCATCCTAATCATCCTTAAACAAAGCTAAAGACCATTAATTAACCCCAATTGACTTAACCAAATGGTTAACCCATCATGGTTTGCTTAACATGGTTAACCCACCAAGCTCATCTAAACATGGTCCAACCCTAAGCCAACCCAAGCTAACATGCACAAGTGTGTGCGGTCACTATAAAATTCCAATAAAATATTCATAAAACCAGATAAAATATTTAAATGCCATTTTGGTAAACTTTTTACCAAAAACCCTACATTAAACACAATTACCACTAAATAACATATTTTAGAATTTCCATAATTTTTGTCCAGAATTTTCCCAAAATAATATTTTATTTTTTTGAAATGTTACAGTTACCTCTAGGTTGAGGTAGGAGCTCAAGGTAGAGGCCTTCGGGTGGATCTTTCTTCGACAAAGAGAAGACGACGAGGAGGAGCCGTTCAAACCACTCCAAGGAGCAAGAAGAGAAGGAGTTCAAGACCTAGGTATAACCTTCTAACCGAGTAGCTAAATCTTTTAGCTTGTTTGTTAGTTTTTGTTTAGAAAAGATCCTCCATTTCTAGTCCATGTTACCTTGTGTTAAAAAACCGCTTTTTACCTATTCCGCCTCCCCATAAGCACCGGGGTGGGTAACGTGGACTTACAGTGGTATCAGAGCCTAGCTAAACAACAACTAGCATGTTAGCAAAGTGTTTAGAACTTCGATCCGAAAAAAAATATCGAAACATGTCCAAAAACTAAACTTTCTGCCGATTTTTAAAACTGCTCTAAAAATAATTCCACATACCTTAAAAATCGGTGCAGGTTATTTTAAGAACATGCAGAAAAAATGAGACCACGACTCGGTCAACCCACCGCGGAAGCGCGGCGAAACCACGCGTTTCGCCGCGGATCCACGGCCGGGTTGACTCGGCCGCGACTCGTCTTTGCTGCAGTTTGTTCAGTGTTCTGTTTTGGGGATTTTAGGATATTTTGTTTCTGCCCAGAATTTCCAGAGAACAAGTTGTGTTTGGGGTAGTTACAAATTGGTGTTTTGATCGAAGTTCTACAAACTTTTGCTAAATGGTTATATCTGTGATGTGTATATGCACTGAACGTCGACTAATCGCTATACGTCGATTAGTGGGGGTTATGCATATCTATGATCTGTAATGTTGTTGGATTGTGTATATGAACTCGTTGGATTGTCGCGGATGAATAGCCGGGGTTTTGTGAGATGAGAGTTTCTTTATATTTCATTTGATGTAATATGTAAATTGATGTAATATTATTTTATGGCCGCACATCCGGGATGAGGTTGTAGCCGCCATTGTATATTATTTCTTTTACTGTTTTTGCTCCTAGGATAGACCCAAGGTGGGGTGCACAAACTACCGGGGACTTTGAAGTGCCGAGTGGCCTACTCACGTTGTTGAGGGAGGTTGCTTCACTTCGGGTACTTGGCGGGTAGTTTGCCGCACCCATAGAGGTCTAGGGTGGGGTTTGGCTATTCATTGCGACCGTGTAATCCGTCTTTCATTGCAGGCTCGAACGAAACGCGGATTCCTAGTATATCTAATGTGTTCATCTGTGATCTGGAATGGCTATCATTGCATCTGACGAATGTATATATCTACATATGATATCTAGTAGGCGTTGCTTATGTTTTGCATCCGCGCTAGTCCAGCCCCCGCTCTATCGTTAGTTAAGTAACCTAACGGGTGATGACGGGGCCCCGTGGCGAATGCGGATGGCATAAGCGTACGTCATATTTTCGTTTTTTTCTGCAATGGTAGGATTAATTGATGGGACGCATTAAACTAATGCAAGAAAATAAACCAAAGTTAATTCGTTGGAACAATTTCAAAACCACTCGGTTTCTTTTCAAAACAGAAAACTTTTAAAACGCGGAGCTTGAACCACTCCTTTTAAAAGCTATCACGTTCCTTCGATTATATCAAGCTCACTACGTTCACGGTTTCGCCAAAACCATTCATAGCCCTCCGTCATTTCATATGGATAGTCAATAGTATTCAAGCTGTGTTTGTTGGCCAAAGTCAAGGCATAGTGATTGGTAGCTATTGGATATTCATATGTAGCATAGATAGATGCGTTGGTTTGGGACAGTCGTACTGCCTTGTTGGCCAAAGTCAAGGGTAGGTACAGGTGGGTTCAAATTAACCTAGAAAATGATGGTAGAACTTGACATGTGACTTATGATTTGTTGGCCAAAGTCAAGGTCATAAAAGCATGGGGCAAAAATCCACATCGGGAGTTTCTAAAGAAACTGAAACTTGCTAGTGTTGCATACCATTTGGAGTGTGATGATTCTGGTAGGATTCCTTCATTTTTATCACACGATGATATTTGGATCCCGATACTACTGTGAGTATATGCTACTCCTCGGGAAACTTTCTCACTTAACGATCAATGCTATAAACCAAGTAGGTGTCTAGAAAGGTGTTAGCGGGGCTACGACCACAAGGAAAAGAGGTTATTTAATTAAGGAACTTCGCGAAAGCGTCGTAAAACCTCCCTCGAAGTACCAACACTGGCATGGTTGAACGGTTAAGCAAGTATTATACGGTGAGATTGATCCCGACTAATTCTTCTTTTTTGGTTTGAGGAAGGATTCGAGAAACAGTGGGACCCATCCTGTTTAGACAAACTAAAAACCACTCTAAACTTGCAAGAGCATCATGCTAAAGTGTTTCTTCTCTCTCTCCTAATTGCAGCGACCAAGCATCATGACCGGCCTTAAGTTACTACTAGATAAAAATATACTGACAGGGCCAAACTACAAAGATTGGCTCAGGAATGTCAAAATGGCAATCACTTATGACAAGTTGGGGTATCTCCTTACCTCCAAAGCTCCCCTTGTCCTAGGTCCTCAATCCAGCGTCGCGGATAAGGAAATCCGTAAGACCTGGTAGATTGATTGCGCGAAGGCCAAGTGCCTCGTGCTTGCCTTTATTGACAATGAACATCAGAGGAGGCACGAGAATATGGACCTTGAATCCATATTTCTCCATACTAAGGATCTGTATGGAGAGCAATCCCGTATCGCCAGATACGAAATCTCGAAAAAGTTGTTTTCGTCGAGATTGGCCGTCGGGTCATCTGTAGCGAAACACGTGCTTAAGATGATTGGCTACATTGAAGAGCTCGCGGACCTTGGGACCACGTTAGAGAACGAGCTCTACACTGACTTGATTCTCCGGTCCCTTCCTTCCACTTACGCCCAGTTTATCCTGAACTTCAGCATGCAAGGAAAGGAAGTTGAACTTTCGGAACTCCTAAACATGTTGAGGAGTGCAGAGGGCACCCTACAGAAAGTAAGGGAAACATCCACTTTTTTTGTTGGAGGAGCTTCCTCTTCTAGGCCCAAGGCGAAAGCCAAAGGAAAGAAGAAGAAGGCCCCCACCAAACCAAGGGGCGGTGTTAGTAAAGTGGAAACCAAGGAAAAGGCAAAAGTAGCAAAGGTAGCGGGAAAGCTTGTGAGAAAGGAAGAGTGCTTTTATTGTTACAAGAGTCGACACTGGAAAAAAGATTGCAGGGCTTGGAAGGCCAAGAACCAGGACCCGAAGAAAGTTGTTGTAGGGTTCCTAGGCACTCTAACAAGGTTCTACAAGGCATCAACCATGCCCGATTCAAAAAAATAGATGTGCCGAACAAACCTAACCAAGATCGTATACTAGAGATTATGCGAAAACTAGCAAGCAAACAACTTTAACACTAAGTGAAAGGGATTACAACCTTTGTAGATCCGGTCCTTCACTTCTAAAGCTCCGTGTTGGCGTCCCTTCGCTGCGATCATCGAGATCCCGGAATCTAGTGATGGTTTCCTCGGAGAAATGAGCGGGCTAGGTCGTTGACTTCGAGGCCGAAGATGATCTACGTCGAGGAGACTCAAACTCAAGCTCCATCTTCACTAGGTCATGAACTTTGTGAAGAGAACACCCTAAACTAAATGGCAAGTAGTAGAGGATGATGAAATAGGAAGTGCTAAATGGCAAGTAGTAGAGGATGATGAAATAGGAAGTGGGTTCAGTTTGGATTTGGATTTCTCACTCTATTTCTTCACTTGAAAATTTTCTAGCAAGCTTTTCTTCTTCTTGAAGAAGAAGAAGAAGAAAGAAAAGAATTGAGAATAAAATGAATTATGTAAAAAGAATAATCAAGTGAAGTCTATCATGATGCAACCATGGGTGAGTTTACCTTTGTAGAGACTAAACCATAGTTTGAGGTAATGGTTTGGTTAATAAAAATCTTATGCAAAACAAAATTAGTGGACTTTGTCAAAGATGCTTGAAAGCTTCATGAAGCTTCAAGCAAAGACAAAGAAAGCCACCATTTTGTTTTACCAAAATAAATAAAAACCTAAACCATTATCTTAAATATGGTGTAAGTCATACACACACCCAAGTTTGCATGTATCATCAATCATGATACAAACTAGTGCACAAACATATATCACATATACAACTTATGCACACTAAGTGAGAAAATCAATCTTAAGTGAACCAATACTAGTTAATGTAAAGTAATATATCAAATATATAATTATACATTAAATCATTAAATCAACACTTGATTTAATGATCCGGTCATATAGCATATAACCGACTAATATCAAGTGTATCAATATATCGAATCAACACTTGATTCGGTAACCCGGCTATATCTCATATAACCGACCGATGATACAAATCGTGAGAATAGAATACAGTATCACATACTGGTATTATTCTCGGTCCCGCACATATCTCATATGCGCTCCTATTTCGTTTCGCTTGAGCCAGGAAACCTCTGTGTAGGACTCTAAAGACTCGTCAATACGCCGGCAGTAGGTGGTGATCATATCAATCACTCACAAGACGCAAGCGGTCTGCTAAACGTAACGGCCACCCGGGTATTGAGCGATCAGAAGATCAACGAGCAAGCCTGCTCACACTCCTGCGAATCCAATCAGTAACACTTACCGCACAGTCCGGTATGTTCGTCTGATATGTCGCATATCTCACCTAGGGGTGGTAAACGTCAGACCCCAGTAGCTTGATAAGTCATGCCGATGTAAGGTCCATAACAAGCGTGAAACTACTGATAACACTTACTAGTAAATCACTGCAACCCTGGCCAAGAATTTCCAGTTATGGCCAGTCGAGCATAGCGCAACATCAACCCCCAATACCGGGAGAGACGAATCCCCTCCTATCACTCATTGCCTCCATGTGAATCGGGAATGTACCCAAAAACCACCTGTTTGCACGACTCAGTAGAGCCGTGGTAGGGTGGAAATCAAAGCACAGTAGGAGACACAAAAGACTCTATGACGATCTCGGGTCAACAGACTAAGCTGTACCAGTGTCACCAGAGAACTGCCATCTGACGTGAGGTATAATACCATCTGGGAGTTCTCGGCGAGTCCGTTCAGTGTACCCAGTCTCCACTGAGCACCCGCATACCATCTCTGATGTCAAACACCAATGGATATGGGATCATCCATCGCCCATCACATGGGTCGAGAAGATATACGCTAGTATACTCTGGAATATCGATGCCTCGTCTCAATATTCCCACGACTAGGAACATTGAAGGATGTACTCATGGACTACCCAGGCCCCACTAGTATGATCTGCATCATAGTCCTGCAAGTCGAGTACACATCCTAAGGGCTTTATCAACATGTAACAGAGAGACAGTAAGTATACATGTTAAGATAAAGAGCAACCAGATAGCGTACTATCATGTCGAGCAAGAAAGTCCTACCTATATATGTCCCAGCATCCACTACAATATACATCTCTTATACAGTAATGGCCTCTAGGGCATACATATAACTAACAATCTCCCACTTGCACTAGGGCCATCTGTAGCAGTGGTTGCAGTATCTCATACTCAACCATCCCATAAAAGTCTCTCTCTGGGAAAAAGCCTTTGTGAGTGGATCCGCCGTGTTGTCCTCTGAGTCTACTCTCCTAACCTCGATCACCCTGGAGATCAACTATCTCCATGATCAGGTGATGCTGCCTCAGAATATGTCTGGGTCAGTGATGGGACCGGGGTTCCTGGGCTAAAGCCACACATCCATTGTCACACAATGGTAGGAACCTAGTTCATCTCATGAACCAATATACACCCTAACTACCTCTTTGGTAGTATCTTTGATAGCGATGTCACCAGCCTTTATCGTCTAGTTTGCCACGGTATCTAGCTTGAAACTCTTCCAACATACCGTCCCTCCACTGAGGGTAAAGACAATGCCTGTGACTGACATTCAGTCAACCTTACCACCCTGGAAGCTGTAAGTGCACGGCGGCGCCCCGGCCATCAATCCGAGGCCAAAATGCGGAAACGATACTTTTCTTTAAACATTAAAACCGGCACCACCGCGCACTATAAAACCCGGATCGGGCTATTAACCTACTCCTAGCTAACAAGAGAAGGGGTAGACAGATATACCGAGCGATCCATGTCCTTCGGTCTTCTCGTCTTCGTCCCGATCTCCCCGCGGAATCTCCAGTCTTCATCTCCTCGTCGGAAGGGCACCACATCGCCGGGTTCTTTTACGGGCTCCCACCTCTGGACCGAGGCAACTCGGGCACGAAGTTGGCGAGTCGACGTGTCCAAGAATGCTGTAGGATATCTGTAGAACTCATGTCTCATGGGGTTTATATGAAGTTTCCATTTTGGTGGAGGAATGAGATATGGAGATGAACTAGAGAGCCTTTGCAACCAAATGAGAAACAAATATGCCACACCCCAAAAATTGTGACAACCCCCACACTAAATTGTGGCCGGCCTTTCTTGTGAATGAGAGAGGAAAAGTCAAAGGGGGGGAAGCCATAATACAAGAAAGAGTAAAGGGTGAAAGATCATGATGAAAATTTGTCACTTCAATAATCATACCCATATCAATCAACCATCATATCTCCACAAGTCAAGCCATCATGAACATAGAAGTCAAATGAAGTCAATGGATGGTGCACCATCATGAAACCATCACGATGCAAAAGTCTTCTCAATTGTTAATTGCACAATTGCAAATAACCCCCTCCACCAATTTTCAGCCAAAGAAAGGAAACAAAGGAAAATGGCCAAAACGGAAAGCAAACTGGCAACTGCAGAAAACTGATCCCGTAATAAATTACAGGAAAACCCCGTGACTGCATATACATACCCGCATTTGTATTCCGACCGAATACAAATGCAATGAGAAAAAATCTACACTGTACAATACTAGGATCCGGCTTAAACCAAAACCCGCTAGTATTATCCGTCCGATCATGATCCGTGCAATACCGCACGTACATGATCGAACCCTACCATATCTCCATACGGCCTCTACAGCGTTTCGCCCGAAACTTGAGAAAACGGTCTGTGGGGAACTCTAAAGACTCGTCAATACTTTGGTTGTGGATTTAACCACTAGCACGTCAGAGGTATTAGCCATACGTAACGGGCTACCAGGTATTGACCAAAAGGGACGTCGATGAGCGAACTCATCCTGACACCCTACTGAGCCTGTCAGTGACAATATCCGTACAGTCTGGTTCGTTCGTCTATGAGCATCGCATGGCGGGCCTAGGGGGTTGGTAAAAGTCAGACCCCCAAAAGCGGTACAAGTCGTGTCTGGGTGTAGCCCAGAACACCCTGAGATACTACTGGAATACCTACCAGTAAATCTCCTGCCTTGGCCAAGGACTTCGTGTAATGGCTCTCCTAGACACAGCGCGACCTCACCCCCAATACCAGGAGAGACGAACCCCTGCAGATCCGCTCACTGCCTCCATGTGGCTCGGGACGGTACCCAACTAAAACCTGTTTGCAAGTCTCCTTTGAGCATGGTAGGGTAGTAATCAAAGTACAGTGGGAACTCACACGAGACAAATGACGATCTCAGGTCGATGAACTAACCTGTACACATGTCACCAAGGAACTGTTATCTGACGTCAGGTATAAGACCAACTAGTATGTTCCCGGCGAGTCCTGTCCGGTATACTCATAATCCAATGAGCATCTGTATACATCTTAGGTGAACCAACTGACACCAGTGGCTTGTAAGACCGGCCACCGCCCCTCGTCGGGGTCTCGACTGTATACACTAGTCTACTCTGGAGTATCGATGCCTTGTCTCGAAACTCCCACAACTAGGGACCTTTTGTAACACCTTAGGATGTGTTTAGTGGCTAATTATATTTCAATAAAGGGTTTTTAATCAAAAGTTTACCAAATTGGGTTTCAAATATTTTTCCAAATTTAATAAATATTTTTCTAGAATTTTCCTAGGCTTGCACACACATGTGCATGTAAACTAGGGTTTTAAAATGAGGTAATACCATGATTAGCAACCATGGTGGGTTTAATCATGGGGATTAAGTCTTTTGGGTTTTAATTAAGTTTATTTGGTTAATGGATGGTTGCTTTAATTTGAATTTCCTTTTGGAGTGTTAACTTGGTGAGAATGAGAGAGAGAGAATGCATCATGGCAAAAGCCATGCTTGCATTTAATGAAGAGAGAGAGTAGAGGGGTTGAACTTGGGGATTATCTTTTCTTTTCCTCTCATTCTTGTGTTGTTTCTCTCAACCTCTCACTCATACACTCTCTCACACACACACACCCCTCTCAGCAGCAGCAGAAGCAAGCTCAGCAGCAGCTGAAGCAAGCACAGCAACAGCCAGCAAGAAGCAACAGCAGCACCGGTGAGCAGCAGTTAGCAGCAGCAACAGCCACAACTCCAGCTGCAGCTCCTTCCCTCCACATCTTCTTCTTCCTCCAGCTCCCTAGGGTCGAGTGTGGGGTATACTTCTTGAACTTACCCCCTAGTTTGCTTAATTAGTATAGCTTAGCTTTGATTAGTGATTATTGGTGCGTTTTAGTGCGATATGTGGTGATTAGGGGGAAACTTGACCAAGTGATGTATGAACTGGTTTTAGTAAGTTGATGGAGTGTTGTTAGAGCCATGTTAACCTAGATTAGCCCCCAATTTCACTGAAATACCACCAGATCCCAATTTGATCCAAATTCATCGTTTTTAAGCAAATTTTGACTTTCTGTAAACTGCTATCGACCCAGTGAGTTCAGAATAATTTTGAGATGACTGCGGTATAGTTGTTAGGTGCTGATCCCCCAGGTAGAACACGACCCCCAAAATCCGTACTGTGGCCGCCGGAATATTGATTCTGGCCGCAAATTGCGGCTAGATGGGGAGGGTTTGGGTTGGGGTTTGGACCTATAGGTGTCTGCTGCAACCCTTAGACTCATGGCATATATAATTTTATTTGATTCTTTGTGTAGAAAAATCTGGAGCTATATACATATTTCTCGTATTTTAAACCTTCGCGACACGCTTGATACGTATGTGGGTTTAGGGTTTCTGCGTATCGTGACGCTTCGGGGTAGTTTCAGGCGCGTAATCACACGTTTTAGCGTATCGCGCACACGCGCGCTTGGTTTGCGACACGGGTTTCTAATTGACCTTAAATGTCATGTTTGTATGGTTTTGAGCTTATGCGTGATATTCTGTGGAATTCTAGGTTCGTAGGCGAGTGCGACGGACGCCGCGAAGAAGGGAAAACAAGTCATCGGCTATACCTAGCGAGAGACTACGGTGAGTAGATTTAACATCTACGGGGATATCGCCCGCATGGAGTTCTACGTCAGGGCTGATAGGATCTTGTAGCTACATTTCCATACATTGACTGTTCATGGCTACTATTTAGTGCATACCACATTCCCGGATATATGTATATAAACTAGAATTGATAGAATACCGCACTATTACTAACAGTTCATGTTGCATGAGCACTATCATGCATACTACACACACACCGTTAGTAATTGCCATGACACTCACACTGTAGAATTTCCATGATATTCATACTTGATGCATATATCACATCGGATCATTATGTTGTAGCTCATCTTTATGTGACTTGACATGATATTCATACTTGATGCACATATCACATCACATTGACTTGCATATTGGTTTGGATTACATGTGATTTCTGGATTTGGGAACCGTGGCTATTTCAAATATGTAATCATTTAAAAACCCGGTTCCCTTGATATGATATTTCGGTGCGTCCACCCTATGTTTTCTCGATGCTAGAGCGATATATATATATGAGATAGAGAGGGCTGACCCGGACTGACGGATGCCCGATAGATATATGAGAGAGAGGGCTGACCCGGACTGACGGATGCCCGATAGATATATGAGAGAGAGGGCTGACCCGGACTGACGGATGCCCGATAGATATATGAGAGAGAGGGCTGACCCGGACTGACGGATGCCCGATAGATATATGAGAGAGGGGGGCTGACCCGGACTGATGGATGCCCGATATAGGAAGATTTGCGTGTCGATGCTAGACACGAGTATTTATGATATTTGGGTGCCGGTGTTGGGCACTCGTGATTCTCAGTGATGTACAGGATTTGAGGGCCGATGGGAGTACCGGCATCTGGGTTGTTGGGATTTGGGGTGCATTGATGGACACCGACTACATATTCCACGTTGACATTCCGTGTAGATGCTATACTTCTCATGCTCAGCATTCATTATTGTATCTCATCCTGTAGTTATATTACCTGATATAGCACTTGCATGATTATTGCACATACTGCTTATCACGCATTGATATCATCTGTTGGCATATGATAGAGTAGCGCAGTACGTGCATGCTCGCGATTACCTTTATATGTTATCTCTATTCACGAGTTGGCAACTCACCCCCCTTGTGCCACAGTGGTTGCAGGTTGCCCTTCGGAGTAGTCGCGGCAGGCTGCGTTCTTGCATCTTTTGACACAGATACCCCTACAGTTGTGTACTAGCTCTTTTGCAGATAGGTGGGTTTTGTGCGGTATCTGTTTATCTTTCAGTTATGCACATTGTTGTATCTAGTATTCTCCATCTACCATTTATGTACTGGACTTAGATACAGTGTGAGGACGATGATGTATATTTTGTATTCTGGTGTCGAGCTCGTGGGAGCCGACTGTTTTTATATGCAGTTTATTATTCTGTGATGTTTATGTATTGCTCATTCTTCGCTACGGCGTCGTATATTACTCTTGTGATGATGGTTTCCGCCGGTGGGCGTGATTGCTTCTGTTTGGGAATGTTTTGGTTTCATTATATCTCATTTTCACTCATATCCTGTTTTATACCCGATTTCGGGGTTACTTTTACAAAGGAAATGCTGCCAAAATTATTTAAATGATAACGTAACTTTAAAAGAACTTATTGAACTATGTAAGGTTTTCTAAATGTCTTAATTAAATGTTTTCAACACTCGCTACTTTTAAATGGTTTTGATTTCTGGGTTTGGCTTACTTAGTCGTGTTACGCCTGTAGACGTAGCGTGGTTAAGTGCCGGTCACGAGTCGAAATATTCGGGTCGTGACACCTTTTAAGGATGTGCTTATAGACCCCAGCTCCCACGTATATGATCTCCCTCATACTGCTGGCAGTCAAGCAAGAATCCTGGGGCTCTATCAACGTGTAATAGCGACCTGTAAGGTCACCTGAAGCAGTACACGATGATAAAGGTAAACCAGATAGCATACTATCATCTTGAGTAAGACTGTCCTACCGGCATAAGTCCTCCCTCAATCATTGCAATCACGTGCCTGTGATACAATAATTGACTCTGAGGGCACTATCTCCAACAGAAGCTGTCCAGTGATTCTCCCCAGGATCGATTGATACCATCTCACGACACCTAGTGAGAATCCTAACATCCATTTAGATCGATCTCATAGATATAAAACCTAGGATTTAGGAGGTATCACCTTTATCCTATTTAGAGAATCCTTGTGATAAGAGGAGATTGACCGTGCGTAGCATAGGAAACTCCTTCCCTATCAAGAGTATGTCATCCACGTACAATACGAGGATCACCACCACACTCCCTAATACCTTTTTGTATATACAAGGTTCATCTACCATTTTGATGAAGTCAAACTCTTTGACTACGACATCAAAACAGACGTTCCAACTTCGCGGTGCCTGCTTTATCCCATAAAACATCTTGCACACGTTTCCGCTGCTCCCACTGTTTACGAAGCTATCTGGCTGTATTCTTATAGACGCTCTCTTCTAAATAAATATTTAGAAAAGCAGTCATGACACCCAACCACCAGATATCGTAGTCATGGTATGTAGCAATGGCAAGTAGGATCCGGATGGACTTAAGCATATCCGCTGGAAAAGGTTTCATCATTATCCACGCCTGGTCGATGACGAAAACCTTTAACAAGTCTAGCTTTGAAGGTCTCAACCTTTCCATCTACACCAAGTAATATTCTCAAGATATACTTGCTCATGATGGGGATTTAACCCTTCAGATATTGCAACCAAAGTCCATACTTTGTTGGTGTACATGGATTCCATCTCAGATCGCTAAGCATCCAGCCATTCTTACAGAGTCCCTACTCTCGATGGCCTGCTCGAAACTAGTTGGGTCATCATCTTATGATGCATTCCTTTCTCCCACTGTCATCGAGAAACCGAAGTATCTCTCAGGCAGATGAGGAACCCTACCAGATCGGTGGAGAGGCTGAGGTTCGTCGGGGACTATTGAATCCTTTGGTTCTGTCAAATCATCAGCTGTAGTT
This sequence comes from Agapanthus africanus, assembly GCA_030015575.1. NCBI lineage: Eukaryota > Viridiplantae > Streptophyta > Magnoliopsida > Asparagales > Amaryllidaceae > Agapanthus > Agapanthus africanus. The sequence goes on from JASDDO010000006.1 coordinate 219,005,282, forward strand.
TGTATAGCTGGAACTCCTTCCAGTTCTACAGAACTGACCTTGCCTCGATCTTGTCCGGATTTTGCTTTTGACATAGGCCGGACAATCCCAAATCTTAACTTACTTAAGAGATGGCTCTTCCCATACCATATCTCATATGGAGTGGTAGGCACTGATTTGATTGGAATCCAATTCAATAGGTATGCAGCTTCTCAAGTGCACAACCCCCAAAAGGAAATAGGTAACTCAGTAGTACTCATCATAGAGCGCACCATATCTCATAGGGTGCGATTGCTCTGCCCCGATACACCGTTGTGCTGTGGTGTATTCAGAGGAGTAACACCGAGAGAGAATCTCATTCTCCTTTAGAATAGTCCAAGAATTCCATGAACAAGTATTCTCCTCCCTGATCTCATCACAGGGCATAATACTTATACCCGTTTTGGTTTTCTACTTCTGACTTATATTCTTTGAATTTCTAAAAAGCTTCAGACATGTGTTTCAACAGGAACATGTGGCCGAATCTTGAGAGATCATCAGTGAATGTAATGAAGTACAAAGAACCAGTCCTGGCATATGTAGACTGGGGACCTTCATACATCACTATGTATCAGTCCCAAGAGTTCACTAACTTTTTCTCTGTTTCGAGTAAACAGAGTTATGGTCATCTTATCTTTGTGACATGACTCGCAAGTTTCACAAGATGTAAATTCAAACTGATTTAAATATGCATCTAATATGTAACTTCAGCTAGTCGGGTCACATTAATATGACCTAGTCTACAATACCTCAAGAAGGAATCGTTCATTTCTGAACTCTTCCTCTTGTGTGTGTTCTGTACGTTAAGAACTGTGGTCTGATTTAGAATGTATATGCTTTTAGATAACGTGCCTGAACCGATCAACTCTTGATATAGGAAATGTGCAAAACATTATCCAACAATACAAAATTATATCCTTCTTTAGTAAATAAAGAGACTGATATGATGTTGTATATCAGGTTCGGTATCTAATAACATTCGTTCAGAATCAGTGTATTCTGGTAATACAGGGTGATAATTGCCAACACTTTGGCTGCAACAATTGCACTGTTTCCAACGCTTGAAATTTATCACCCGTTCTCAGTTCTCTACCTTTCTGTAGCCCATGTAACAGATTTAGATATTTGGGATCCTGATCCGGTATCAAATACCCAGGACGTAGAGGATACTGAGAAATAGTTCTTTGTAATGAACATGCCGGAAGAAGATGCATCATCATGTACTTTCTTCGTTTGGGTGGCATGGGAATCCTGGTATTCCCCTAATTCCTGCTCGGTCTTATAACAATTATAAGTTGGAGCGGGACCAACGTTCCCCAGCTCAGTATAACAAGCGGGTTCGGTCAATACATCCATATTATTATCTTGATTAAGGCGTGACATGGTCTCTACCTGGAGAGAGAGAGAGAAGAAAACACTCTGCGTGCGCTCTTGCAAGATTAGATTGGTTATATATTTTATCTAATCAAGATGGCTCCCACTGTTTTTATCAAATCTTCCTTCAAACCTTAAAAGGAAAGACTAGCCGGGATTAACTACACTCTACAAGTTCACCAATCTTTCAGCCAGGCCAGTGCCGGTACTTTGAGGGAGGTTCCTCGTGCTTTCGCACTGACCTAATTAAAATAAACCTCGTTTTCCCAGGGGCGTAACCCCGTTGACACCTTTCTAGACACCTACTTGATCGACTAATTGTAAAGTGCAAAACTCTCCCAGGAGTAACAATTACTCGCAGTGGGTATCGGGATCCAACTATCTCATAGAAGGTATGCAATCTCATTGCAAATTTCAACACTTGAAACTCCCGATAATGGTTTTTACCCCTAGCACTTATGACCTTAACTATGGTCAACAAATCATAAGCACTAGTCAAGTTCTACCCATCATTTCGTGATTAATTAGACCTACCCACATGACCCTTAACTAAAGTCAACAAAGTCACATGACTGTCCTAACTAATCGTATCATATGCTGTGTAGGAAGACATCACTTAGCTACCGTACACTGTGCCTTGACTATGGTCAACAAACACAGCACGAATACTAAGTACTCTACTTCCTAAAATGACGGAGGGTTGCGGATGGTTTTTAAGAAAACCTTTAACGTTTTGAACTTGATCTCATTGCGGAATCAAATGGTTTTAAATGGAGTGTTTTTTAGGCTTTCGCTAGTTTCTCTAAAGAGGTCACTCCCAGTGAAGGGATCTCGGCTCTTTCCCCGTCGAATGAGGTGCAGGATATTCACAATACCACTATACAAAGCAAGAACCAGAAAAGCAATCAAAAGATAAACCGAAGGTTGTAGCATCTGCTAGTTATTGCTAAAGAGGTCACTCCCGGTGAAGGGATCTCGGCTTTTTCCTTATCGAATAAGGTGCTGGATGTTCTATAAGGAACACCGCTATGCAAAGCAACAACTAGAGCTACCTAATTTTTGAAATTCGATTCCACAACATCTTTTAGGTTTATTTTCTTTTATTAATCTCATTAATGAATGTCCCATCATTTAAGTCCACCTAAACATCACAGATAAATACAACGTACGCTTATGCCATCCGCATTTGCCTCGATGTCCCGTCATGCACCGTTAGGTTAGGTAACTAACGGCATAGCGGGGCAGGGCTAGTGCGGGTGTAAAACATAAGCAACGTCTATATAATATATCATATATACTATATACAATATCTATCTGAATATATCACATGATCACATCACAGATAACGCAGCAGAATATATCATATGAAATATTGGATATATTAGGACGTCCGTGTTTTATTTTGAGCCTGTATAAAACACGGATTCCACGGTCGTGATGAATAGCCAATCCCACACCCTTAGACCCCTACCAGAGCGGCAAGCAACCCTACCAATTCTAGAGTTAGGAGACCCGGACTCGACTCCTCGAGATGGTCTCCCACTGGACCCTAGAACCCGGTTACTTGTGCTCCCCTCCTTGGGTCTATCCTAATACGGAAAAGTAAATAATATACAATGGTGATATCATCCTCAGCCCGGAAGTGCCCCAATAAAAGAATATTACATACAAGTTTTTACATGAATGCAAAATGAAAAACACGCATCTCACATAAAAAAAACCCGGCTATTTAAACACGACGATCCAATATAACATATCCAGCAACACATAACATCACATGTCATCAACGTAAGTAACTATGCGTATCCCAATTGTCGTTGATGTATAGCAACGAAACCGGCGATACTCCACATATTACACTTACGGTCGCAGAAAAGAAAGCGTAAAACTACAACAGTTGGAATCCGCAACCTCCTTAGACATCGCATGCCTAACAATTATAAACCCCGCATTTTAGTCTCATTATCGAAAACTCTTTTCAATATCAAGTCGGGCAATTCAACAAGATTCCTGACATCCTGATCGAATGCTCGTCGCAAACTTTAGTAGACGGCCGCACCCCGAATGCCGTCGATGAAGTGCACTAAGGCGGAACACCACTACCGCGAGCACCCGAACGGATGCTTTTGGCTACGGGGTTCTCCTACAGTCACTTGGTCGGGGCTATGGGGCGTGGTTGTCTATTAAGTTTACCCGGCGAGTATCCGCGTACGCAACGTGATTGCAACAGAATTTTGATCACATCAAAATTCCGTGGCAATCGATTAATTGAGACTGAACTACTAGATTTATAACATTCAAATTAGTTATCTCATAACTACTTGTGGATTCCAAATATTGTATCACATTCCAGATAAATAGACAATGTCAAACTTTCCGATCGAATAATCAAACACCCAAGTTTTCCCAAATAGCTCAACACTTGAAATAAGTTTAAAAACATCCATTTCATGCCACAGTACCAATGGTCCAGCCGTAGAAGGGTCAAGCCAACGCCTCACATGTGGCAACGCCGTACTGCCCCAAACCCTAAGGTTCAAAAGGCAGTTCAAGACGGTCACATAATCGAGTTAAGGTTTGTTGTCTTCTAGAGGGTCCATCGCGTTACTTGCACGACTTAGAACGTTCTTAAACTACGGAAAAATCCAACACTTGAAAATTTTCCGGCAGGGGAAAAAGTGAGTTATTGATATCCGGTCGAACTTTTTAACACGTTCTAAAATTACCCGGAAACACACATAGACGAAGTTAAACTTTCCGATCGAATCAACGAGTCCCCAATACAACCCAGAAAACTCGACTCTTGAGTATAAATTAAAAATACCCAGAAACAACAGAAAATATAATAGGGACATTACTGTGCAAAAAGGAAAGAATGACATCATCTTATGGCCGCAGAACCGCCGTGGGAGCCATGCTCGTGCCGCGATTCCGCGGCGCTTTGGGCGCCAAACTTTGTCGTTTTGCACAGGTTTCCATATAATTGCCTGCTGAATTTTTTAAGCATTTTTAATTCAGAAAATATCACAATTTCAGAAAATGTCCAGAGAAGGGTTTAAATTAGGGTTTCGGGGTTCGATCGGACTTCTAACTTCGTCTACACTTCGCCTAAAGCTCTAGCTTGTCTCTGATACCACTGTAGGGTTCCTAGGCACTCTAACAAGGTTCTACAAGGCATCAACCATGCCCGATTCAAAAAAATAGATGTGCCGAACAACCCTAACCAAGATCGTATACTAGAGATTATGCGAAAACTAGCAAGCAAACAACTTTAACACTAAGTGAAAGGGATTACAACCTTTGTAGATCCGGTCCTTCACTTCTAAAGCTCCGTGTTGACGTCCCTTCGCTGTGATCATCGAGATCCCGGACTCTAGTGATGGTTTCCTCGGAGAAATGAGCGGGCTAGGTCGTTGACTTCGAGGCCGAAGATGATCTACGTCGAGGAGACTCAAACTCAAGCTCCATCTTCACTAGGTCATGAACTTTGTGAAGAGAACACCCTAAACTAAATGGCAAGCAGTAGAGGATGATGAAATAGGAAGTGGGTTCAATTTGGATTTGGATTTCTCACTCTATTTCTTCACTTGAAAATTTTCTAGCAAGCTTTTCTTCTTCTTGACGAAGAAGAAGAAGAAAGAAAAGAATTGAGAATAAAATGAATTATTTAAAAAGAATAATCAAGTGAAGTCTATCATGATGCAACCATGGGTGAGTTTACCTTTGTAGAGACTAAACCATAGTTTGAGGTAATGGTTTGGTTAATAAAAATCTTATGCAAAACAAAATTAGTGGACTTTGTCAAAGATGCTTGAAAGCTTCATGAAGCTTCAAGCAAAGACAAAGAAAGCCACCATTTTGTTTTACCAAAATAAATAAAAACCTAAACCATTATCTTAAATATGGTGTAAGTCATCCAGACACCCAAGTTTGCATGTATCATCAATCATGATACAAACTAGTGCACAAACATATATCACATATACAACTTGTGCACACCAAGTGAGAAAATCAATCTTAAGTGAACCAATACTAGTTAATGTAAAGTAATATATCAAATAAATAATTATACATTAAATCATTAAATCAACACTTGATTTAATGATCCGGTCATATCGCATATAACCGACTAATATCAAGTGTATCGATATATCGAATCAACACTTGATTCGGTAACCCGGCTATATCTCATATAACCGACCGATGATACAAATCGCGAGAATAGAATACAGTATCACATACTGGTATTATTCTCGGTCCCGCACATATCTCATATGCGCTCCTATTTCATTTCGCTTGAGCCAGGAAACCTCTGTGTAGGACTCTAAAGACTCGTCAATACGCCGGCAGTAGGTGGTGATCATATCAATCACCCACAAGCCGCAAGCGGTCTGCTAAACGTAACGGCCACCCGGGTATTGAGCGATCAGAAGATCAACGAGCAAGCCTTCTCACACTCCTGTGAATCCAACCAGTAACACTTACCGCACAGTCCGGTTTGTTCGTCTGATATGCCACATATCTCGCCTAGGGGTGGTAAACGTCAGACCCCAGTAGCTTGATAAGTCATGCCGATGTAAGGTCCACAACAAGCGTGAAACTATTGATAACACTTACCAGTAAATCACTGCAACCCTGGCCAGGGATTTCCAGTTATGGCCAGTCGAGCATAGCGCAACATCAACCCCCAATACCGGGAGAGACGAATCCCCTCCTATCGCTCATTGCCTCCATGTGAATCGGGACTGTACCCAAAAACCACCTGTTTGCATGACTCAGTAGAGCCGTGGTAGGGTGGAAGTCAAAGCACAGTGGGAGACACACAAGACACTATGACGATCTCGGGTCAAAAGACTAAGCTGTACCAGTGTCACCAGAGAACTGCCATCTGACGTGAGGTATAATACCATCTGGGAGTTCTCGGCGAGTCCGTTTAGTGTACCCAGTCTCCACTGAGCACCCACATACCGTCTCTGATGTCAAACACCAATGGATATGGGATCATCCATCGCCCCTCTCATGGGTCGAGAAGATATACGCTAGTCTACTCTGGAATATCGATGCCCCGTCTCGATATTCCCACGACTAGGAACATTGAAGGATGTACTCATGGACTACCCAAGCCCCACTAGTATGATCTGCATCATAGTCCTGTAAGTCGAGTACACATCCTAAGGGCTTTATCAACATGTAACAGAAAGACGGTAAGTATACATGTTAAGATAAAGAGCAACCAGATAGCGTACTATCATGTCGAGCAAGAAAGTCCTACCTATATATGTCCCAGCATCCACTACAATATACATCTCATATACAGTAATGGCCTCTAGGGCATACATATAACTAACAGTTGTGGCTTCGGCTTCAGGTGTGTATGTTATTGAAAACTGTATATCAATAAACTCTACTTCCTGGGTATTGGATACCGGATCAGGATCTCATATCTGTAATTCTTTGCAGGCACTGCGAAAGCGTAGGGTTTTGAAGGCAGGTGATATGACCCTCGGAGTTGCAAACGGAGCTAGCATGGATGCTGAGTCCGTGGGGGACTATCACCTGGGAATGTCAGATGGACACGTTTTGGTTTTGTGTGATTGTTATTTTGTACCCAATGCAACCTGTAATATCATATCTGTATCTTTATTATCTAAAGAAGGTTATGAATTTGCATTTGTAAGTAATGTTGTGAACATTCACCTTAATCAAGTTTTGATTGGGTCAGGTACATTAAGCAATGGTATATACGTATTAAACCAACCACAGATTTTCAATGTCCAGAATACACACAAAAGAAAGTCTCCGGAAACAAATCAGGCTTTCTTATGGCATTGTAGACTGGGTCACATCAATGAGAGAAGGTTGACGAAGTTACATACAGAAGGATATTTGGATTCGTTCGAATATCAATCATATGCAACTTGTCAATCATGTCTCAAAGGAAAGATGAAAAAGACTCCGTTCACTGGACATGGAGTAAGAGCGAGCGAGCTCTTGGGACTCGTACACAGCGATGTATGCGGTCCAATGTCTATACATGCGTGAAGTGGTTATTCTTACTTCATTACTTTTACGGATGATTTTTCAAGGTACGGATATGTCTTCTTAATGAAGCATAAATCAGAGGCCTTTGAAAAATTCCAGGAATACAAGAATGAAGTAGAAAAACAAACAGGCAACAGTATCAAGACACTGAGATCTGATCGAGGTGGTGAATACTTGAGTGCCGAGTTCCTAGGTTACCTAAAAGTGAATGGAATTCTCTCTCAACTTACTCCTCCATACACCCCACAACATAATGGTGTATCGGAGAGAAGGAACTGAACCCTATTGGATATGGTACATTCCATGATGAGTAATGCTGAGTTGCCGCGATCATTCTAGAGATATGCACTAGAATCAGCTGCATATCTTTTGAACCGAGTTCCAACTAAGACAGTGCCTACCACACCATTTTAGATATGGAGTGGGAAGAAACCCTATCTTAAGCACATTAAGACATGGGGATGTCCAGCTTTTGTCAAAAAGCAGCATGCGGACAAACTCGATGCACGCTCAGTACAGTGTAAGTTTGTGGGATATCCAAAGAACTCCAAGGGATATTTCTTCTATTACGTAGAGGAAAAAAAAGTTTTTGTTTCTCGTCATGCCTGCTTCTTAGAAACTGAATTTTTGGAAAATCAGATAAGTGGGAGCGCAATAGAACTGGAAGAAATTCCAGAACCACAAGCTATTACTGAAAGCTTAGTAGAACCAGAAGGTTCGAAAGAACACGACATTCCTGCGCCGCTCCGCAGAAGTAGTAGGCAGTCTCATCCGCCCGAGAGATACTCCGGTTTTCTCATAGACGGGGATAGAGAGGATTGCATCATTGATAATGATGAGCAGACTAGCTTCCAGCAGGCCATTCAGAGCAGTGACTCGGTAAAATGGCTGGATGCAATACAGACCGAAATGGAGTCTATGTACACCAATAAAGTATGGACTTTGGACGTTGCTCCAGAAGGGGTAAAACTCGTAGGCTGCAAATGGATCTTCAAAAGGAAGATTTGTGTAGATGGACAGGTTGAGACCTATAAGGCTAGACTTGTTGCAAAGGGTTTCCGTCAAAGACCTGGTTTGGACTATGATGAAACCTTTTCTCCAGTGGCTATGCTCAAATCCATTCGGATCCTTCTTGCCATTGCTGCCTTCCACGATTATGAGATTTGGCAGATGGACCTAAAGACCGCTTTTATAAATGGAAATTTAGAGGAGTGTGTCTATATGGACCAGCAAGAGGGTTTCATTCAGAATAGGAGCAGCGGGAAGGTGTGCAAGTTGCTTAAGTTCATTTATGGACTGAAGCAGGGATCGCGGAGTTGGAACATCTGTTTTGATGAGACGGTCAAAGAATTTGAATTTATCAAAAATCCAGATGAGCCATGCATCTATAGTAAAATTGTAGCATGAACTGTCGTATTCCTCATTTTATACGTGGATGGTATTCTCTTGATAGGAAATGACATTCCTATGCTACAATCTGTCAAAGGGTTCTTGTCACACAGGTTCTTCATGAAAGATATGGGTGATGCCTCTTACATTCTGGGGATCCGGATCCATCGTGATAGGTCCAAGAGGATATTAGGACTTTCACAGTCCAGGTACATCGACACCATACTGAAAAGATTTAGTATGGAAGATTCCAAGCGCGGTAATTTACCGGCTTGTCACGGGATCACCCTCTCCAAAGAGATGTCTCCCAAGACTGGTTTGGAAAGGGATCGCATGTCTATTATACCCTACGCCTCTGCGGTAGGCTCTATAATGTATGCGATGTTGTGTACCAGACCAGATGTAGCTTATGCACTGAGTGTGGTAAGCCGGTATCAGTCAAACCCTGGGGAGAAGTACTGGATAGTGGTAAAGAACATTCTCAAGTACATGAGAAGGACTAAGGAGATGTTCTTGGTGTATGGCGGAAAAGACCTCCAGATAGAGGCCTTTGCTGACTCCAACTTCCAGAGTGACAAGGATGACTCCAAATCTATGTCGGGTTATGTCTTTACCCTCAATGGAGGGGCAGTGTGTTGGAAGAGTTACAAACAGGAAACCATTGCTGACTCGACGATGGAAGCAGAATATATTGCTGCATCTGATGCCGCAAACGTCTGGATGAGGAAGTTCTTGACAGAACATCAGGTGGTTCCGTCCATTGTTGATCCAATACCTCTGTATTGTGACAACAACGAGGCTATAGCTTTAGCAAAGGAACCCAGGTCCCATCAGAAGTCCAGACACATCTTGAGCCGGTATCACCTGATCAGGGAGATCGTGGATCGCCGGGAGATCGAGGTTCGGAGGGTTGCTACAGAAGATAACACCGCAGATCCATTCATGAAGGCCATACCCCAGACTCAGTTCGAGCGGCTGATCGAGATGATAGGTCTTCGATACGCCAGTACATGGCCTTAGTGCAAGTGGGAGATTGTTAGTGTATATGCCCTAGAGGCCATTACTGTATCATACTAGTTTGTATATTACTTAATGGAAGCTTGGGATATTCACAGTTGTATAGAAAATCTTGATCAAAATAGTAGTATGCTACTTGGTTTGTTTCTACTTTAATGTGTGCATGTGTTTCTTTTAGCATATCGCCTATACACATTAATGGAACCCTTAGGATCTTTGCTTGATTACCAGCATTGTGATGGCAGTCACATTAGTGGGGGCTGGGTAATCTACAAGCACGTCCTTATACAAGTCCCTAGTGGTAGGATTATCGAGACAGGGCATCGATACTCCGGAGTAGACTAGCGTATGCGCTTCTTATCCCCGCAGGGGAGATGGTCTGTCCCACAGCCATTAGTACGTCGTACTTAAGATAGTATGCGGGTGCTCGTTAGGTTACGAGTACACTGGACTGGACTCGTTGGGAACTGTTGGTTGGTACTATACCTATCGTCAGTTATCAGTTCCCAGGTGACATGAGTACAGCTTAGTCCGTTGATTTGACACTGTCACTTCGCCTCGAGTGTGTTCCCACTGTTCTTAGATTGCTACCCTGCCACGGCTCAAATGAGTCGTGCAAACAGGTAGCAGTTGGGTGCAGTCCCGAAGCACTTGGAGGCAGTGACGGCTAGACAGGATTCGTCTCTCCCGGTATTGGGGGTTGATATCGTGCTGTGTCTATGAGAGCCATTACACAAAGTCCCTGGCCAGGGCAAGCGAGATATACTGGTAGCATTTTCAGTGTTATCTCAGGGTGTTCTGGGCTACACTCCGACACGACTTGTACCGCTATTAGGGGACTGAAGTTTACCGCCCCCTAGGCCCGCCATGCGATACTCTTAGACGAACAGACCGGACTGTACGGAGATTATCACATTCAGGCTCAGTAGGAGTTCGGATGGGTTCACCTCATCAGTCTTCTTATCGGCATCTACCTGGGGACCGTTGCGTACAGCTAGTACCGCTTGCGGCCTGTGGTTAAACCCACTGCCAGTGTAGTGTCGAGTCTTTAGAGTCCCACACAGAAGGTTATTCGCCTTTGGGCAAAATAGAGTAGAGGTCGCATGTTTTGCGACGGGGTTCGTTCACATCCGCACACTTGTGCATGTTTGGTGTCCGGGCAGTTATTACTAGCGGGCTTTGGTTTAAGCCAGATCCTAGTATTTGTTTTCGGATTGGTTTTGTCTCATTGTATTCGTGTTCCTTGGAACATGGATGCGGGTGTGTATGCATAGTTGACAGAGGCAGAGGCAGAGAATTCTCATTAGGGTTGTTGACCGTTGTCTTTTTTCAAACCCTAATGAAAATGGGAATTATGATTAATGATATTAATTAAAGATAATTGTGCCATAGTTAGGACTGTTGACCGTTTGACTATGGTTGACTTGTTGACCTATGTTAACATATTGACCATCATCATTTCACATGAAAGATGCTCTTTGATTCTTGCAAAATTCATTTAATGTGAAATGATAATGGTCATTCCAAATGAACCATCACAATTTTCTTTGATTATTATTAATTTTCATAATTCACTTATATGAGAGTATGGTTGATAATTATCCTCATTCTTTCTTGCTCTTTCTCTCTCATAGGTTAAGCTCATCATCTTCATCTCTCTCAAAGCTCTCATCTCTCATGTGTTGAGAACCATTAGCTATTGAGATAAAACCATCAAAACTCCTCTCTACTCATTCTAGGGTTCTAGGTTTAGCAAGCCAAGCACTTTAGTTACCTCTAGGTTGAGGTAGGAGCTCAAGGTAGAGGCCTTCGGGTGGATCTTTCTTCGACAAAGAGAAGGCGACGAGGAGGAGCCGTTCAAACCACTCCAAGGAGCAAGAAGAGAAGGAGTTCAAGACCTAGGTATAACATTCTAACCTAGTAGCTAAATCTTTTAGCTTGTTTGTTAGTTTTTGTTTAGCAAAGATCCTCCATTTCTAGTCCATGTTACCTTGTGTTAAAAAACCGTTTTTTACCTATTCCGCCTTCCCGTAAGCACCGGGGTGGGTAACGTGGACTTACAATAGTTTCTCCACATAGGATATGGATATAACATCAGGCATTCTGGTTACTAGATCTATAGTTTTAGATCTAGATTTGGGAAGTGTCCTAATCTGGGTACTTAGACAGCATTCAAAAGGTGTTTTAGAATGTATAACTCCTGGCATGGTGGTGTACCTGCAGGTGATGGAGTCACCTTCTCTAAAGGTGTCTTACAGACTAAAGGCGAGAGGGATGTGCGTGATTGGCATATCACTTGCTTAGGCAATTGATTCAATCATGAAATGTCAAGTACCATACCAGATGTTGTTTTTGCACTAGATGCAATAAGTTAAGATATTAATCCAATCCTAGAGAAACATTAGGAAGCAGTTTTAGAACATAAGTAAATGTTCTAGGGATTTGATAATGGCAGCCTCCTTCGTGAGAAAGTTATCATTCCAGGCTTCCAAGGTGACCTGGATGACAGAGTGACTATCAGAGTTATAGTTTTCCCTCTGACGAAAGGCAGTAGTTTGGACAGATGGTCCAAGCGGATACTGAGGGAAGCATGGCGCATGATACTGATTAAGTTCAGTTGACGATACAGTCTAAGAAGTTTGGATTTGGAGTTCATTTGCGAACTAGGTCCCATCAGATATCCAGACATATTCTAAGATAGGTATTACTCAATTCGGGAGATGGCTTTCTCCGCGAACTTGAGATTAAGAGAGACATAGAAAGAAACATCAGGGCGGACCCACACAGTGAGGCTATTTCTCGAACGCAATAGTTTCGCAAACGAGCTTTGTGAAACTGATCAGTAGAGAAGTTGGGTGTTCGGTATCACACGGGCTATGAGTATGCGACATCGTAATAATTAGCCTTAAGTGCAAGTGGGAGATTGTTGGATATAGTACCCTCAAAGTCAATTATTGGATCGCAGGCACGTGATTGCAATGATTGAGGGAGGGCTTATACCGGTAGGACAATCTTACTCGAGATGATATTATGCTATCGGGTTTGTCTTTATCATCATGTACATGCTTTAGGTGACATTACAGATCACTATTACACATTGATAGAGCCTTTAGGATTCTTGCTTGACTACCAGCAGTATGATGGCGATCATATACGTAAGAGTTGGGAGTCTATAAGCACATCCTTAAAGTGTCCCTAGTCGTGGAAGTTTCGAGACTGGGCATCGATACTCCATGAGTAGACTAGTGTATACGATCGACACCCCGACGAGGGGCGATGGCCGGTCTCACAAGCCATTGGTGTCAGTTGGTTCACCTAAGACGTATACAGGTGCTCATTGGGTTATGAGTACACTGGACAGGACTCGCCGGGAACATGCTAGTTGGTATTATACCTGTCGTTAGATAGCAGTTCCCTGGAGACATGTGTACAGGTTAGTCCATCGACCTGAGATCATCATTTGTCTCGTGTGAGTTCCCATTGTGCTTTGATTACTACCCTACCATGGCTCAAAGGAGTCATGCAAACAGGTTTTAGTTAGGTACAGTCCCGAGACACATAGAGGTAGTGAGCAGATAGCCAGGGGATTCGTCTCTCCCGGTATTGGGGGTGAGATCGCGCTGTGTCTAGGAGAGCCATTACACGAAGTCCTTGGCCAAGGCAAGTGAGATTTACTTGTAGGTATTTCAGTAGTATCTCAGGGTGTTCTTGGATACACTCCGACACGACTTATACCCCTATTAGGGGTCTGACGTTTACCAGCCCCCTAGGCCCGATATGCGATACTCATAGACGGACGGACCTGACTGTACGGATATTGTCACTGACAGGCTTAGTAGGGTTTCACGATGAGTTTGCTCGTCGGCCTCCCTTTGCTCAATACCTTGGTAGCCATTACGTATAGCTAGTACCACTGACGTGCTTATGGTTAAACCCACTGCCAGCGTATTGACGAGTCTTTAGAGTCCCCTACATAAAGTTTTCCTAAGTTCGGGCGAAACGTTGTAGTGGCCGTATGGTTTTATGGCAGGGTTCGATCATATACGTGCACTTGTGCACGGATCATGATCGGACGGATCATACTAGTGGGCTTTGGTTTAAGCCGGATCCTAGTATTATATATTTGTTGGATTGCTTTCGTCTCATTGTATTCGTATTCAGTCGGAATGGGGATGCAGGTATGTATATACAGATGAGGGGTATTCTTGTGATCCGTCATGAGTTTACTTTAGAAGATGCCATTATATTTATTGTTATAAACATTTGGATTAATGTTTATTGGTGGAAATTATGAGCTCAAGTCATGATTAAGGGCATTAAATGAAGCATGTGCATATTTAGTGACTCATGGTCTTATTTTTTGTGCCATGTTAATTTTCTTGATTGATTATTGTGTTGAATTGATGTGAGGAGAGAGTGAGGGAAGCCACTAAGTCTTGGGGTTGGCTCTTCATTTGGATAATGAGCTCTCACAATTTATTCCACACAATAAGCAAACAAAAGCTCTTCTTCTTCTTTCTTCTCTTGAGCTCACAAGTTCCTTTCCAATGGCTTCTTCTTTAACCTCCACACATTCCATCTCATGTGTTGAGAATCATTGAGTGTATGAGACAAAGTTATCACACACATTCTCTACATCATCTTGGACATGTCGGCTAGCAAACTTCATGTCCGAGTTGCTTCGGTTTTGAAGCGGGAGCCCGTAAAAAGATTCCTTGACGTGGTGCCACTTCGACGAGGAGATCGGATATCGAGCGAGATCGGAGATGCCGCGAGGAGCTTAGGATGATGGCTAAAGACCGAAGGACACGGATCAATCGGTATAGCCATTCTAAACTTCTTTCTAGTTAGCTAGTTTAGGTTAATGGCACGATCCGGGTGAAAGTCTGCGTAAGCGCCAGTTTTATAAATGTTTTTGTTTCCACGTTTGGCCTTGGATAAACAGCCAGGGTGCTACCGTAGACTTACAATGCACACCACATCGTTTCTCCTGAGCTAGGAAACTCCTGTGTGGGACTCTAAGACTCATCAATATACCGGCAGTAGGTGATGATCATATCAATCACCCATAAGCCGCAAGCTGTTAGCTAAACGTAACGGCCACCCAGGTATTGAACGATTAGAAGAAAAACAAGCAAACCTGTCAAAACTCTCATCGAGCCAACTGGCAACACTTACCGTACAGTACAGTCTCTTCGTCAGATATGTCGCATATCGAGTCTAAGGATGGTATCGTCGACCCCAATAACTCAATAATTCATGCCGGTGTATGGCTCATAACAGATTGAGAAACTACTAATAACACTTATCAGTAAATCTCAGCAGCCCTTGCTAGGGACTTCCTGTTATAGCTAATCGAGCATAGCGCAACATCAACCCCCAATACCGGGAGAGACGAAACCCCTCTTATCGCTCATTTCCTCCATTTGCCTCGGGACTGTACCCAAAATCCATCTGTTTGCACGACTCAGTAGAGCCGTGGTAGGGTGGAGATCAAAATACAGTGGGAGGACACACAAGACTCTATGATGATCTCGGGTCTACAGACTAACATGTACCAGTGTCACCTGAGAACTGCTATCCGACGATAGATATAATACCACATAGGAGTTCTTGGCAAGTCCATTCAGTGTACCCAGTCTCTACTGAGCACCCGTATACAATCTTTGGCGTCACCACATCAGATAGATATGGGATCATCCATCGCCCATCATATAGGACAAGAATGGTATACACTAGTCTACTCTGAAATATCGATACCCCGTCTCGATACACCTACGACTAGGAACGTTTCAAGGATATGCTTATAAACTACACGTGTCCCACTAGTATGATCTGCATCATAGTCCCAGTAGTCAAGAAAATATCTTATGGGTTTTATCAACATGTGCCAAAAGAGTAAGATGTATGATCAAATGAACATGTCAAGATAAAGTATAACCAGATAGCATACTATCATGTCGAGCAAGAAAGTCATATATATATATATACATGTCCAAGCATCCACTATACATATAATGGCATCTAGGGCATACATATATCCAACAAGATCGTCATAGAGTCTTGTGTGATTCCCACTGTGCTTTGATTTCAACCTTACCACGTTCAAGAGATCGTGCAAAACGGTGGTTTTTTGGTACAGTCCCAAGTCACATGGAGGCAATGAGCGATAGGAGGGGATTTCGTCTCTCCCGGTATTGGGGGTTGATGTGGCGCTATGCTTGATTGTCCATAACAGGAAATCCCTGGCCAGGATTCTGAGATTTACTGGTAATTGTTATCAGTAGTTTCTAGAACCGTTATGGACCTTACATCGGCATGACTTATCAGGCTATTGGGGTCCGACGTTTACCACCCCCAGGCTGTGATATGCGACATATTAGACGAAGAGACCGGACTGTACGGTAGTGTTACTGATTGGATTCGCAGGAGTATGAGCAGGCTTGCTTGTTGATCTTCTGATCGCTCAATACCCGGGTGGCCGTTACGTTTAGCAGACCGCTTGCGGCTTGTGGATGTTTGATATAATCATCACCTACTGCCGGCGTATTGACGGGTCTTTAGAGTCCTACACAGAGGTTTCCTGGTTCATGCGAAACGAAGTAGGAGCACATATGTGATATGTGCGGGACCGAGATTAATGCGCGTATGTGATACCGCATTCTATTCTCGTGATATGTCATATCTGTCTGTTATATGTGATATAGCCGGGTTATCGGATCAAGTGTTGATTCGATAAGTTGTTACATTTGATATTAGTCGGTTGTATATGATATAGCCGGATTATTAAATCAATTGTTGATTTAATAATTTAATGTATAATTATATATTTGATATATTAATTTACATTAACTAATATTTGCTCACTTAAACGTTTCTTTTTCTCACTTGTGTGCATATATTATATATGTGATATATATTAATGTACATTTTATTTGTGTCATGCTTGATGCCACATGCTTCATGGGTGTATGAGACTTACACTATACTTAAGATAATATTAGGGTGTTTATTTATCCAAGTAATTCAAAATGGTTGGAAATTTGTCATGGCTAGAAGATTGGAGAAGCTTATGCTAACCATTGACTTAGTCCACTAACTTTGTTTTACATGAGATATTTATTAACCTAACCATTATCCTTAGCCATAGTTTAGTCTCTACATGAGTTAGTATATGATACAAACTCACCTATGGTTGCTATTCTCACCTCATGAGTTTCATTCTCATCTCCACTTCATCTTCTTCTTCCTCATGCGAAAGCTTTCTAGCTTTTCTCAAGGTGATGAAATATTGTGAGAAAAATAAATCTGAAGTGAGCAAAATTCCTACTTCATCATCCTCTACTATATTAGCCATTTAGTTATGGTGTTTTCTTCACTAATCTACCATTAGTGAAGAGGTAGCATGAGCTTAAGTCTTCTCGACGTAGATCATCTTCGGCCTCGAAGACTTCGAGCAAGCTTGTTCATTTCTTCATGTGAACCCTTACTAGAGTTCGGGTGTTCACTACTTGGAGCGAAGGTACTAATACACGGAGCTTTAGAAGTGAAAGACCGGTCTACAAAGGTTGTATTTCTCATTCACTTAGATGTAAAGTTGTTTACATTGTTGTTTCGTCTAAATCTCTAGTTAAGATTCTAGGTTAGGGTTCTTTAGTACGACAAAATTTAAAATTGGCATGGACGATGCCTCCCGAAACCTTACTGCCGCCCTAAAGAACCCAGCATATTTGACTTGGAGATGAAACTGAGAGATTTGTATTATATTTGACTCTGAGTATCGTGCTCGTGCGAGCCGACTTTTATGTTTTTATCGTGGAAGTTGTTTTCCTTTCTTATTTCCTTATTTTTTCGCACTATGATATTGTATATCTTGCTTTGTGATTGTGTTCTGCCGGATGACGTTGAGATTGCTCCCAAGTGGGGATGCTATTATATATCATGTTTATGTATCGATTTGGATCAGTTTTACGAAGGAGATGCTGTCGAAATTTTTATAATAACTCGATCTTCAAAAAGGTTTTGATATAACTCTTTGCACTTTAAATTAACTTTTTTTACACAAAGATTTTACCACTCCACCTTTAATTACGGTTTAGATTCTGGGTTTTCGGCTTACTTGAATTACGTTACGCTTTTAGACGTTGCGTGATTTAAGTGCCGGTCACGTTCCACATTTGGGTCGTGACATTCTTCTTTCTCTCTACAAGCTCAAGCTCAAGCTCTCTCATCCCCGATGGCAACTTGAGTGTTAGAGAGGGAATCGAAAATCCGAAGAGTGTCCATTATTCCACACATCTCTATGAACACCTAGCAAGTGACGAAGTGGAGTTTCTCCATCCGATGACGGAGATGGAGCTGCAGACACCCACCTTCACCACGGATCATTTACGACGAAGCAGTTGGCTTGAGGAAACACCCGGGAGCTCGATGGAGTCTAGAAAGGGTTCGAGTTCATCAATTAGAGCATATAAAGATATTACAAAGGTTGTAACTTGTTCCCCTCCGAACGGTGGCCCGGACTTCGCGTCCGTTGCCTGGGGTTCGGGGCAGATGCTATTTGGTTTTATCCGTCCACCTCTCCGAAGATGCCAAGTTGATTTATGGCACAGTGTATCGGAGGTTTAGACGGATGCGGCCGATGTAGCAGACTTTGTCAGATTCCCCCTCAGGGTGAGGGGTTTTTGATTGTGGGGACGCTCTTCCCTGCAGGCGCAAGCCCCTGCAGTTAATTACGCTACCGCATCGCGGTAACAACTTTCTCCTACTCCAGAATTTCACTTCGTGTCGTGTGTGTTTGCTTTGTTCGTGGTTGCCCGTGGATTGTATACGGAGACTGAGTGATGTCGTCACCCGTAGGACGTGGATTAGTCCAAATCCGTATTTACTTAGATTTGGGTTTGGTGTTTTTTTGTTTAAGGATACATTAGTCGCGTTGCGGCTAAGATCAACTTAAACGTTCGTCAAGGATACGTTAGTCCTGTTTTAGACTAAGATCGACTTGACATAATGATTGATTTAATTGTCTGGCTGTCGGGACTCATCACCTCTCTAACGTCGTTGAGGGATTACAACGACAGGCGTCAGAGGAGTTCAGAGATGTACCCTTGAACCAAAGTTGATTTGGAGTTTTATTGTTTATTTAAATATCTAAGGACACATTAACCGTATTTGGGGCTAAGATCAACTTAGACAGGACCGTTTAGATCCGGCAAAAGAGCGTTTGGGCCCTATTGTTCCAGTTTGGGAGATTCATAGTCCAATTTGGGACTAAAGTCTGTTTAGAGGATACGTTAGCCATTTTGAGGCTAAGATCGACTCAAACAGGACCATTTAGGTCCGACAAAAGAGCATTTGGGCTCTATTGTGCCAGTTTAGGGACGTGGTGGTCCATATTCCAGTTTAGGGACGTTTCGGTCCGATATTAGTTTAGGGACGTTTCGGTCCGATATTAGTTTAAGGACGTTTCGGTCCGATATTGATGTGTGGTCGTTGGGACCCGTCACCTCTTTGACGTCGTTGAGGAATTACAACGAGGGATGTCAAAGGAGTTCGGAGATGTACCCTCGAACCGGTCGTGAATTGGTTTAGGAGAGCCATTTTGCTCAATCAATTTAATTTAAGGACTTACAGCCAGGATTGGGTTAAGTCCAATTTTTTTTATTTATTTTAGGCTCTGCCTGACTGAAAGAATCAGTCCAAACAGGGCTCTGCCCCTTTATTATTTTGCAATTTGATTTGGGCCAGGCCCTTAAGAATTTTCCAAACAGGGCTCTCCCCTTTTATTATTTTTGTAATTTGATTTGGGCCAGGCCCTCAAGAATTTTTCAAACAGGGCTCTGCCCTTTTATTATTTTTGTGATTTGATTTGGGCCAGGCCCCTTTTAAATAATGAGTTGCACTTGTGCAGAAACTCAAGAATTTTCCAGATTTGAGAACAAAAGTGCATAGCACTTTTGATCTAAATTTGGATCAAAGGAAAACAAGTTCTTCTTGTTTTCCCTGATTTTACAGAACCAAGGGTTCATATCAAGTGCAAGGCACTATTTATCTCTTTTTATTATTAACTTTTTTAATCTTCTGTTCTTCAGAGATTTTTACCTTTTCTTTTTTTTTGTTCTTGATTAATCTTCAAGAGTTCTGTCTCTTCCCTTTTTTTTTTTAGAAGTTGATTCTTCTTCTTGATTGATGATCCTTTTGAATGAGGTCTGGGGTCTTATTTATAGTGCTCACCAATTTGTTGAATTTGTTAATAGGATCTTTCCTGAATAATTGTGGGAATTTTCCCACCATTGGATCTTTGATCCAAAGGCAGAAGAAAATCTTCTGTTTCAGAAAAGATTCATCAAATTTTCATTCTGTTTCTGCGCAACTCCCCAATCAATGACACGTGTCGCGCAGTGGAAGGCTTGCGCAGCAGTGCTTGTGCAACTGCGCAGACACGTGTCGCGCAGCTGTGCACTCGCGCAACAGTGCTTGCGCAACTGCGCAGACACGTGTCGCGTAGCCGTGCACTCGCGCAACAGTGCTTGCGCAACTGCGCAGACACGTGTCGCGCAGCGGCACACTTGCGCAACAGTGTTTGCGCAACTGCGCAGACACGTGTCGCGCAGCGGTGCACTTGCGTAACAGTGTTTGCGCAACTGCGCAGACACGTGTCATGCAGCGGTGCGCTTGCGCAACTGCGCAGACACGTGTCGCACTGTGGACCGCTTGCGCACTGCGCAACGCACGGAATTTGAAGCGTTGTTTTAGTAAATTTTGAATTTTCAAAATTCAAATGAGCCTTGCTCAGATTGGGGGGAAAAATGCCCCCCCACCGTTGTGCTTACGTGGCGCGACGTAAGCGCAACGGTGGCCAGGGTCAGTTGAAGGGGCGCAGGCGCCTATAAATAAGGCCCTTGGTCTTTGTTAATTTCTTTACCATCTTCAAGATTTCTCATTTTCAGAGCCTTGCTCTTGCCTTCAAGAACTTCAGAGCCTTGCTCTTGCTTCCAAAGTTAGAACTTTTTAGAACAACTTTAGGTAATAATTAATCTTAAATTAAATTAATTTTAATTAATAGAGCCTTGCTCTCATAGAACTTTTGATCTAAGGAAAAAAAAAACTTTTGGGGTTTCACCAACAGAGCCTTGCTCTCAAGAATCTGTTTCAGGGTTTCTTAACCCATGAACAGAGCTTTGCTCTTTGGCAAAACATAGATCTTTTCATCTAAAAAAAAGAAGAACTCTTAAGAGTTTTCATGGGTCTTTAAGATCCCAATTTTTTTAATTTTTAATTTTCAAAAATTAATTTTCCTTTGATGGATATTTCCATCATTATCACAGAGCCAAGTTCTTTTAAGGAATCTTGTTCCCCTGAGACCAGAGTTTGACATGTGTCACTCTGTGACAGAGCTTTGCTCTAAAAGAGGAGATTTTCTCTTTGTCTCCAGGGACTTCCCCACCAATGGGTGTATCCTATTGGGCCCTTTTTATGAATTGACAGTCCTATCTAATGATGGGATTGTCTTATTAAATGATGCACATCACCCGGATTTTGTGGGTCCCCTTTTTGTCCCTTACCCACTGCATCACAGTGTGGAGCGAGATTTTTATATATATTTTTTAAATGCCAAGCGTTAGGCCACTAATGATGTATGTTTCTTTGTCTTTCCACAGAACATGTCTGACGACTTGTCTTTTCCCTTCGTTCGCTCGGAAGGAGGGTTCCCCCATGCGCCAGTGGATCGGGTGGTATTCGCTCTTATTAAAGATCGCGATCCTGAGTGCAAACAGCTCCACCTGTGGGGAAGGTGGTATAGCCAGATCATCCAAGGCCGTCGCAGTTTTAGCTCCGCCGCGCCTTCTGAGCCCATAGTCACGCTCCCCTATGCGGACGAACCCCCGGTGAAGTATGCCGTGGAGGTTAAGAATTGGAATTCTGATGACCTCCTTCAGCCTGCAATCGGCGCCATCCCCGTACAGCCGCCGCCGGCGATAGATATTCTGGGGAGGCGAATCTGTCAGGGCGAAGCACGCCCTTAGGGACAGGCTTATAACATTGGAATGATCCCGCGACCCCCCGCCGGATATTTGCCGTGGGCCCGGTACATTCTATCGGCGAAGAGGACCCACCTAACGAAGATTGGTCTATACTCAGCCGTCTTCGTCTCGCTCTTTGAGTACCCCTCTCCTCCAACGTGGTGGATAAAGGCTTTCGTTGAACAATGGAATATCCCCACCCATACCTTCCTGATGGCGGATAAGGAAGTTTCTATCTCTTTGGAGGAATTCGCCGAAATTTCAGGTCTGCCAATGAGGGGAGAGCACTACGAGGAGTTGCTTCCTCCTGACGAGTATGTCTTTGCCACCAAGCAGCTGGTATTTGACTTAACCCCGGAGAATGCCATTCAGCATCAGCATCCGGGTTTGGTGAAAGTGTTGGAGATCTATGAGGAACTCCATTTGGAATCGGGAGACAAGGGCGTCAGTTTCGCAGCTTTCATTGCTCGCTTTATCCGCCCAGAGTTCTTATCAGAGCAGAGCGAGAAGTTCGCTCAGCTCGACGACCCTTTTGGCTTCGGTTTGGATCGCCGACCCGTATCGGAGAATGACCAGAGGGCTTTCTATCTCCCCAATGCTGCCGTCGTCGCTTTCTCGGAAATCGCCGTCCCCGGCATGGATGAGGAAACTTTCTTTATTGGGTTCCTGGGCTTGTGGTTATGCAACTTTGCGCTCCCTATGCACCCGCGCTTCATGCGGCCCTCTGTCTTTTACCCGGCACATCGGATGGTGGCCGGTCTGCAGTTGTCGGTAGGGATTGCTGGGTTAGCTTATCTTTATCATGGACTCAACGTAGCGGCGGACGCCAATGATCCTGGGACACAGCCTGCTAATTTCCCAATGCATTACTTCGTTTCTTGGATGGAGATGCACGTGCGAGGGGTGTTTGGCGCCCACAAGACTCCTCCATTCTTCGAGAAGTACAGACTCCCGAGAGTCATACGGTTAATCGGGGCTTCAATCGTGTTTGCATCCCCGCGGGATTCTAGGGGACTCCTCCTGCGCCCACATTTGGTCGGAGCGACGACTTCTTTCGTGGATAAGGTCATCACTATAGGCTCGGAGACTACTAAGTCGGTGGTGCCCCTACGTGACGAGTTTAAGGGCGGGGCTTCTGTGCTGAAGGCTCGGGAAATCGTCCATCTTTACTCCATTTGGCCGGGCTACCTAGTGTTTCGGCAGAATGAGACGGCTTTGTTCATGAGGTATAATCCGCATCGATTTGCCCAGCAATCAAGCTACAATCAGGGGATCCCGATGGAAGCCTTCTTGGAAACGCCCGTGGTTGGCCCAGAGGGGGTGAGGAATGCAATGCATCACTTTATACGGCTTAATATGGGTTCCTATTTCTTCATTAGTGAACCCAGCTGTGTCCCCAAGATGCTTAATTCGTATGTGGCCTGGTATGCGCACGCTATGGGCCCAATCATTCTAATGGAGAAACGCATGCTGGTCGACCGTAGGGGTGCGCCTCCTGGCGGTGATCGTAAGGCTCCCTTGCAGCCAAGGACCCAGGTCACCCTCCCGATAAAAGAGGCCGGAGCTGACCGACCACGTGTGTTGGCCCCTCCGCGTGGATTGCCACTGCCTACTACGGTGGATGCACCAGCGGCGCCCCGTGTTCCGACAAAGACGGTCAAAGTGGTGTCGCCAGAGTCGGGCGCAGGAGCGGATATCGGGACTCGCCGCCCGAAAGTGACTGCCAAGCGCAAAGCTGGTTCGAGTGGATCTAAAGCTGGCGGACAGAAGAAGAAGAAGTCTGCCCTATCCCTCGATGCGATCCTCAGCTCAAAGCCTGCGGCTTCTCCTGCCGAGGCCATATGCGAGTACGGCAGCAATGAGGGCTTTGTGGTGGACCCTGCGGACACCAATTTGGCTGCCGCCATTGCAGCTTCGGAGCGATCGGCAAGGCTCGAAGCGATGCTAAGTAAACTCGATGAGTCCGGTAATCATCAGACGCTTTATTTGTTATTTCATTGCACTTTGTATTATTACATTTAACTAACATTTGCTCCATTTTTAACAGGTGTCTCTACTGAAGAGGCTATCGCTGCCTCCCTGAAGACCTTCCAAGGGGAGGAGGAGAAACGTGCCCTGGCAAGCGTCGGTATGTTTTATCCCTTTCTCTTTTATACGGAAATTTTGTTGTCTCTTTATGATAGTCAATCTGACCTTCTCTTGTTTCTTTACAGGGGTTGTATTAATCGGCGCAAGGATCCTTTCCGAGCCCGTCACCGAAGCCCCGGCCCCGTCGAAGCTGCCGCAAGAGCCTCGGCTTGATGCAACGACGAGGGATGCTCTGAAAAATCTGGAGGCATCCCTCTACACGGATGAGGATGCTTCACTCAAGGAAGCTCTGATGACATCCGTCTCAACGGCTCGAGAAGAGCGGAAGCGGTTGAGACGTGAAGCAAAGGCGCGGAAAGTTGCTTTGGCCACGGGAGCGGGCCCTAGCACCATTCCTCACGCTAGTACTCCTTCCGAAGAGCATCCTATTGCCCTGTCTACTGCTCGTCGGCAAGTGGCGCGCGCGGTTCGGAGCGCCAATGATAAATCTGCTTCAGGTAGTACTTCTTTCAGAATCTTGTCGTACGAATTGTAGAGCTATTGGCTTATACGTATCTCATTTTGCAGGGTCAAGTCCAACTGAGGGGGAGGCGGAGACGAACGTTGAACCCAGGGGAGCGGAGGAAGCGATACTTGCTGAACCCGAACCGACAGTGGGCAACGTTGTCGGGGTCATAGGGCCTGGAGCCGAGATTGAGGAACCTGCCGCGGAGAGGGTCATTGATGCCGCACCTGAAGTGGCGGTAGATGAGATGATTGTCTCGACCGAGCCGAAGGCGGTAGAGGGCGAGGTGCTTGAGGATGGGGACCTCGTGGTGCCGATGGACGAGGTAGCTGTAATCGCCGATCCTGAGGGAGCAGCGGGTGAGGCGGCCATGATTCCTGAAGACGAGCTAGGCGCTCCTTCTCAGGAATCTGGCAATGTTCCTATCATAGCCCTCCCCGCCTATGGTCCCCCGCCGCCTGTAGAGCTTGAGAGCATAACAACGGTTCCCCTTGAGTCGGGTGATGAAGCTACAGGCGGTGGCCTTCCGTCAGTGGAGGAAGGGATTGCCTCTGTTTCTGCGGGCAGCTTGTCGGGTAAATCTTAAATGGCCAATGTTCTTCATTTATATATACCTCACGATCTCCTTTAACCAGTTTGTCTTTGTTTTAAACGCAGGTGCGGCTGGTGCCGATGCTCCATTGCCTGAAGGCACACCTTCAACCATTGCCTTGGCGGTGGTTGCTCCTCAGTCTTCCCTTGTGCCATCGCGGATGTCGGAAGGTATGAATTTACGACTTATGCATTAATCTTTTAACGTGTAGCCTATGCACTAACGTTGTACCAATATGCTCTTTTCAGGAGTGTTCTTCGATCATCTGTATCAAGTGTTGCTCCCACACTTCTCCTTCCCATTCGAGCTCGCTTCTCCCTCTAGGGGTGCCGGTAAGTGCTGTCTTGGTCTCTTTTGAGGTAATACAGGATCGCATCTAACTTTTCCTCTTCCTGATTGCAGTGCCTCAAATCGAAGGAGTGGACACCAGGCCTGTGCTGCCACCGGCGCTTCCGGCTTTACCGTCCGTTGCGAATGGTATAGATATTCCTTTCCCCTTTTTATATGATTTTTCACCGACTTTTCGAATCATTGTTTGACCATGTTTCGTTTTGCAGCCATTGTTCCAGCTCTGATCCCTTTTGAGTCTCGCGTCCTCTCACCGGCGGGTCCTTTCTTGAGACGCCCGTCTTCAAAGGGTGCTGTAATGAGCCTGGGTATGCTAAGCGGGTACATCGAAGAACTCAACATGGATGCCCTTCCTTCTGCCGTAGATTTCGCCGTGGATGTTAACCCAATGTTGGCGGCGCTCGTAACTTTTCATAACGAGGGCGTCGTCGAATCGTGGGTTAACCACTGCAGAGAGATCGAGGCTCGCCTGCATCGGTTGGAGTCGGTACGCCCTTCCCCCGAGGTTTTGGCCGCGAGCGCCGAACGGACAGCTTGGCTTGAGCAAAGCGCCTCTTATCTCCGCCATTTGGAGCAGGAGGCAGCTTTACGGCTAAAGGCGCAACAGGAATCTTCAAACGCGACCGCTTGCCTTCGTGCTGAAGTTAGGACGAATGCTGCTGAGGTGAAAGCTGTCTTTGAAGGTCTTCTCAAGCGTATATCTAATGGGCTAGCACTGAGGCGGAAACTTGATGCTACTGAACGTGATGCCCGAGGCCAAGAAGCAGCTCAGCAGGTTGTTGGGGAGGAGCTTGCATCCTTCACGCAGCAGCGGGCTCAAGTAGAGGCGGAACTGGCAGTGGTAGTTGCTCAGGAGAAGGCGTGGGAGGAAGTACGCGAGCAATTAATAGGGCTATTTAAGACGCTTCCTTCCCAGTAGCTGCCCTTGTATCAATACACTTGTAATTTTCTTTTTCGAATAAGATGTATACATTCTTTATTCTTTTGTACGATTCGCCATGTACTTGATCGAATTAATAAATAAAGATACACATTTTTTTTGCTATGTCTTGTATCATTTCTTTGCTCTCTCCCTTCTCTTATTATCAGCATGCTGCCTTGATAAACATGATTGACAGGTAATAGAGTAAGCGTTTTGGTTTCTTCGAGATATAGCGATGGCTTAGGCCGCAGGTTCAGATCTGCTGCCTAAGACTTTTCAACTCTATGAGCCGTGAGGGTCTCATAGAGACTTTTCTCCCTACGGATCGAGAGGATCTCGTAGGTGGATTTTCTCCTTAGGAATCGTGAGGATTCCCAAGTGTGGTTTTCTCTCGTAAGTCGAAAGGATCCTATAAGAGAATTTCTCCCTCTTACGAGTCGAGAAGGCTCGTAAGCGGTTGTTTCCCTCTTTGTCGAGAATCGACTTCAGAGAGTGAGACCCGTGAATAGTATGCAAGAGACCATTTAGGATTGACTTGCAGGGTCCCATTGTTCAGGAAGTAAGTTTTTGAATTCTTACTGCCCGAGATGTGAGTCAAAGAAGCTCTCGTCACGGAGTGTTTGTATCCGTGAGTTGAGAAGTTTTGCGAGGGATTATTTGTTTCCCAAGCGCCAAGGATTATTTGTGTCCTTGGGGTTTGAAACGAATCGATGGTTCCCACGGAGGCGCTGGTGGCTCTGCGAGTCGACGCGGGTCAGAAGGCTCTCGTCAAGGAGTGTTTGTATCCGTGAGTTGAGAAGTTTGCCGGGATTATTTGTTTCCCAAGCGCCAAGGATTATTTGTGTCCTTGGGGTTTGAAATGAGTCGATGGTTCCCACGGAGGCGCTGATGGCTCTGCGAGTCGACGCGGATCAGAAGGCTCTCGTCAAGGAGTGTTTGTATCCGTGAGTTGAGAAGCTTGCCGGGATTATTTGTTTCCCGAGCGCCAAGCATTATTTGTGTCCTTGGGGTTTGAAACGAGTCGAGGGTTCCTACGGAGGCACTGGTGGCTCTGCGGGTCGACGCGGATCAGGAGGCTCTCGTCAAGGAGTGTTTGTATCCGTGAGTTGAGAAGTTTGCCGGGATTATTTGTTTCCCGAGCGCCAAGGATTATTTGTGTCCTTGGGGTTTGAAACGAGTCGATGGTTCCTACGGAGGCACTGGTGGCTCTGCGGGTCGACGCGGATCAGGAGGCTCTCGTCAAGGAGTGTTTGTATCCGTGAGTCGAGGAATTTTTTTTTGCTATTGAAGTCGCTGGCTCCTTCGGTTGAAATGAACCGTTGAGGTTTGGCTTCGTCGTTTGACGGAATCCGCTGGGGAAGTATGGTTCCTTCTTTGTTTACGCCCTTGAATTGTATACAGGGATCGATGTGATCTTAACTGTAGGGCCGAAGTTTTATCATTTCTTCTTTTTTGTTTTATTTTATTTTCGCGATGCTCTATCATTTCAGCTTTTATATCGCGAAGGTCGCGATTGCCCAAACATTTCGGCTATTTTTCGCGATGCCCAATCATTTCGGCTTTTTCGTATGCATACATTTTTACTTGCTGATTTTGTTTGCAAGTTGCCCCATCATTTCGGCTATTTCGTATGCATTTTTTTTTTGGCTCGCTGATTTTTTTTTCGCGAGTAGGGGATTTGGGATCTGATACCAATCTTGGCATCAGCATCGCTGCGACTGGAATATTGCCAGGAGCGAATCATCATTTGTCTTGAAAGGACTTGGAATTTGATACCGGTCTAGGCATCAGCATCGCTGCAACTGGGATATTGCCAGGAGCGAATCATCATCTGCCACTGTCGTTGTTGAACAAAGGAGGCTTAGCGACCAGGGTTAGGATCCCGTCGGCTAAGGCTTTTGACTTCATGAGCCATAAGGGTCTCGTGAAGGTATTTCTCCCTACAAGTCGTGGGGATCTTGTAGGTGTATTTTCTCCTTAGGAACCGTGAGGGTTCCTAAGTGTTTTGTTCCCCTGTAAGTCGTAAGGATCCCACAGGAGGGCTTTCTCCTTGTGAGTCGAAAGGATTTACAAGGGTTGTTTACCATGCAAACATATCCCTAGTTTCAGATGGAACTTAGTTAGGGAAATGTTTATTCGCGCCCGTGGATTGTATACAAGGGTCAATATTGGACCACTTGTAGGGCCATGTCAAAAGTTGTGGGGGTTTGCTTAAGAACAGGTTAAGGCTTCTGTAACTTAAGACTTTCAAATCTTATGAGCCGTGAGGGTCCCATAAGAGAGTTCTCCTTACGAGTCGTGAGGATCTCGCAAGTGTATTTTCTCCTTAGGAATCGTGGGGATTCCTAAGTGTGTTGCTCCCTTATGAGTCGTAAGGATCTCACGCGGGTGGTTTCTCCTTATAAGGTCGAGAGGACCCTATAAGTGTCTTTTAACGAGGTTGCGTCCTTTCGGGTTTTCACAAACACTCGCCGGTAGTTCCGCCGTTTTTACTCACGGAGCCCTTTCGGGTTTTCATCCGTGCCCATTTTGCTTATGGACATACCGTTTATTTTATTTTATTATTTATTTTTTTTTATATTTTTTTTTTATTATATTTTTTTTATATATTTTTTTTATTTCGTCAGCCTAAGGATGCTGCGGTATTAGTTTAAAGACGTTTCGGTCTGTTGTTAGTTTAAGGACGTTTCGGTCCATCACGGAGAAGGCCAGCTACTGCTTATAAAGTTCTAGCTTAGGAAGATAGCGAGCGGACATAGTCGTCGTCATCTATCATTGACCTAGGCTGTGGCTCATTAAGCGTAATATTTCTTTAGGAAGCGACCGTTTATTGGTCTGAAAGGCCTTTCGCCGTGCATGTCGATGAGTAGATAGGCTCCACCCTGGTAAACTTTATCTATGATGTACGGGCCTTCATAGTTTGGCTCGAATTTTCCCCGCTTGGCGCGATTGGGGATCATAGGCCTTTTGACCACTAGCACGAGTTCGCCTTGGTGGAATGTCCTCGGCCGGCTCAATCTTTCATATGAGCGCGTCATCTTTGCTTTATAGGCCTCCAGATTTTGTTGCGCTATGAGTCGGGTTTCATCAAGGGCGTCAAGCTCCTCACGCCGAAGGTGAGCATTTTCTTCGTCCGTCAGCCCGTAGTGGACTGCCATTCGTAGAGAGGGTAACTCTATCTCGAGGGGGAGTACTGCTTCCGTCCCAAATACCAACGCGTACGGCGTTGTGCTTGTGGCCGTCTTGAACGTAGTTCGATATGCCCAGAGAGCCTCTTGCAGCCTTTCGTGCCAGTCTCTCTTATTTCGGGACACCGTCTTTTTCATGATTTTCGTCAAGGTCTTGTTGAAGGCCTCAGCTAGACCGTTAGCTCGCGGATTATAAACTGAGGAATATCTCCAGTCTATATTGTGCTGCTGTGCAAAGCGGCTAATTTTATGACTTCGGTAGGCTGGCCCATTATCAGAGATGATCCTTCTCGGGGTTCCAAACCGGTATATGACATGCGTTTTGAAGAAATGGAGGATGTTCTCCGTCTTTACTTCCCTTAACGGTACCGCCTCTGCCCATTTGGAGAAGTAATCAGTCGTCGCCAAGATGAAACGATGTCCCTTTGACGATGCTGGTTCGATGGGGCCGACTATGTCAGTCCCCCACATTTCGAATGGCCAACTAGCCACTGTTGGATGCAGTGGATTGGGATGCTGATGGATGAAGTCCCCATGAATTTGGCATGAATGACACTGCCTCGCGTATTCCAGGCAATCCTGCATCATCGTGGGCCAGTAGTAGCCCATCCGTTTTATTTTCAACTTCATCTTAGGGCCTGCTTGGTGGGAACCGCAGAGTCCGTCGTGAACTTCTTGGACGACCCTTCTCGCTTCGTCAGGTCCTAAGCATCTCAGCCACAGAGAATCGAATGACCTCTTGTATAGAGTGTCGTTGACGAAGGCGAAAGACAGAGCTCGTTTCACGAGCTGATGTCTTATGGATGCTTCTTCAGGCATTCGGTGGAACTTGAAGTAATCTATGAAGACTTCTCTCCAGTCTTCGGCCTTCTCATGATCTTTTATTTGTAGGGTCGCCTGCTCAGTTGTTCCATTTTCTTTATATGATCCTGGAGATATTTCTGTTGGGGCAAGCACTCGACGGCTTTGTACCATGATTCTAACGTCGTCGAGGTTCTCGTCCGCCAGTTCTTTAGCAAGTTTGGCTAGTGCGTCCGCTTTGCTGTTTTCCGCGCACGGTATGCTCTCCAAAGTATAGGAGGGAATTTGGGTTAGCAGTTGTTGCACTTTTTCACCGTATTTTACCAATTCCGGTTTGCATGTTTGGTAATCGCCGTTCACTTGACTGACGACCAGTTGGGAGTCCCCATATATGAGGAGGCTTTCAATTCCCATATCAATGGCGATCTCGAGGCCTGCTATCAAAGCTTCATATTCAGCTTCATTATTCGTCCTCGGCTCTGTTAAGGAGAAGGCGAAGCGCATTATTCCTCCTTGTGGAGTCACAAAGATAAGTCCTACCCCTGATTTGATCATTGGCGTACTTTGTTTGTACTTTTTCATAGAAGATGCTCCATCGAAATAGAGCTCCCAGCGGCTATCACCACTGTCGATTGCGTCAAACGCATATCTGTCTGGCAAATTGCAATTTAAAGGAGAATCGGCAGGTATGGGATGCTCAGCCAGGAAGTCGGCGATGGCCTGGCCTTTTACTGCCCTGAGAGGTTGATATGTTATCGAAAATTCCATCAAGAGCAGGGCCCATTTAGCGAGTCGTCCTGTCAATATGGCTTTTGACATTAGATATTTGAGAGGGTCCACTTTTGAAATCAGACGGACCTCGTGCGCCAACGCATAGTGCCTAAGCTTTGTTATTGCGAAGATCAACGCCAGGCAGTGTTTTTCAATAGGAGAGTAGTTGCTTTCTGCCCCCAGCAGAACTCGACTCAAGTAGTAGAGCGCTCTTTCTTTCCCTTGATCGTTCTCTTGTGCCCATAATGCACCTAAGGAACCTTCAAGGGCGGTTGTATAAAGAATGAGAGGCTTTCCCTTAACCGGAGCAGCCAACACTGGCGGGTTCTGCAGGTATTGCTTGATCTCATCCAGTGCGCCTTGGCATTTTTGATCCCAAACGAATGGGGTTCCCTTCTTCATCAGGTGACTATAGGGACGGCACTTTCCTGAAAGGTTGGCTATAAATCGCCGTATGTATGCGAGTTTCCCTTGGAGAGACCGAAGCTGTTTGAGAGTCCTCGGCGGAGGCATTTCCATGATCGCTTTAATCTTTGACGGATCTATTTCAATACCTCGGTGTCGAACAACGAATCCCAGGAATTTGCCCGAGGAAACCCCGAACGCACATTTAAGAGGATTTATCTTCAAGTTGTATTGCCGAAGACGTTGAAATACAGTCTTCAGATGCTCGAGATGTTCCTCGTATGATTTACTTTTAACCACGAGATCGTCGATATAGCATTCAACGATTTCGTGTATGAGGTCGTCGAAGATCTTTGTCATGGCCCTCTGATAAGTAGCACCGGCGTTCTTCAAACCGAAGGGCATCACTTTATAACAAAATATACCAAGAGGAGTCCTGAAGGCTGTGTGCTTCTGGTCTTCCGGATGCATTTTTATTTGATTATACCCCGATGAGCCGTCCATGAAGGAGAAAACCTCATGAGTGGATGTGTTGTCTATCATCAGTTCGGTGACTGGCACTGGGAAATCATCTTTTGGGCAGGCTTTATTAAGATCCCGAAAGTCTACGCATATGCGCACTGTCCCATTTTTCTTCATCACTGGGACGATGTTGGCGATCCATTCAGGGTATTGAACTTCCTGGATGAAGCCAGAGTCTATCAGCTTCTTGACCTCAGCATTGATACTCATTTCAAGCTCGAGCCGCATTCTTCTCGGTGCCTATTTGACTGGCTTGATGTCCGGGGATATCGCCAATTTGTGTACAGCAACTTCTGGATCTAGTCCCGGCATCTCGGAATAGTTCCATGTGAAGCAATCTTTATGCTGCATAAGGACATCTTTTAACGCAGCCACCCTCTCTTCAAACAGCTGCTCGCTGACGAATGTCGGTCGCGGATCATTTATTGTCCCCAACTCGATTTTCTTGAGGTTATCTGCCGTAGTATGGATTCCATCTTCCAGTTCTTTCGGAGCTGGGGGAAATTCTGAGATTACCTCATCGCTGCCGCTTTCAAAGCACCAAGGGAGGTTGTTCATGTCCTCGGACCCTTCTTTTAATATTGTTATCACATGGCAGGTGCGAATTTTCTACCAATCCCAATGCGGAGTTGGTTTTATCCTTGTGTTTTCGGGTTCATGCTTTTGCGGCGGCGCTACCCTCCAACTGTCAGACAACGCGAATTTGCCAAGTTGATATTGGTCCTCAACCCAATTCTTAAAGGTGAAGCAATCTTCAAGTGGATGCCCTACTACTCGATGATAAAAGCAATACTTTGGGTTGGAGACTTCGCCTGCTTGTTCAGGGTGTTTAGACTCTGGCAGAGTGAGCATTTGATGTTTTAGAGCAAGATCAAGTATTTTCCTTGTTTTGTTCCGAGGAAATGAGTATGCTCGACCCATTTTCTTCATGAGGGCTAGGTCAATAACGCTCGACTCTCGGATGCGTGGCTTCTTAGCTCTGCTTTGTGGTTGTCGAGTACCTTTTCGGCCTTTTGACTTGTTTTCGCTTTCGCGTCGAACCTTCTTTGTAGCGGGTTGACAAGGAGCGGTATTTTCATCCTTCACTGCCTGTTGAAGGAGGCGCTGTGTCTTGGCTTTCTCATAGATTGCCATTTCACGATCGTGATCATCTCGGGCTTTTTGACTGGCATCCCTTGTAAGTTTGCTCACTTGGTCTTCAGACGATGGGTTGGGAGGTCTTGCACCAGGAACTTTTGCTGATTCAGGATTAGCGTCTTCCTATTGAGCGTCCGCCTCTTCATCGAAGTCATACATGGCATAACAGCTGTTTATTAGCTCCCGTTTCTTTGAGCGAACATATCCGAGCCCTTTTGTTTCCGTTCTCCCGTTAGGCAGTTTGCATTGAGTCCCGGGAACGTTCCAGACCTTGTCATAGAATTTGGCTTTTCTAGCGGTCTGCGTGAAGGACATCCCTTGGCGTTTCAACAATTTCTTCAAACCTTCGATATAATACCTGGGAAGACGAATAGGTTGAAGCCTGTCGAGCGTGGGATCCGCGCCATGCCAAACTTCTTTTTCCACCTTGTTTTCTTCAGAACGGTAGAATAGAATTGCCTTCTCGCTTTTTCGTCCGGGAGGGATATAGAATGTCTGCAATTCTTCTACGATGTTGGTGTCGAGTGCATCCAGTTCTTTGTAATGCTCTAGCGGCACCATGGTTATCTGCAGACTTCGATCTTCATCAGCGGAAACCTGTATTGAAGGCCGAGCGGGGAATACAGCGTGAACTTCATCTTCTGAATCACTGCCGAAGATCAATGAAGGAACGGATGGTCCCGGCCTGGTGGATTGGGATGGACCCGGATAAATTATATCCTCCTCCTCTTCAGTGTCACTACCGAAGACGGGTATGGTGGCGTTGGTTTTGTTCTCCGGCTTGTGACACCTTTCCGTGTCTTCGAAACTTGGTAAAAAGTATTTGGCATCTTCATACTTGCGAACTTCGTTTACGGAAAACGGATTCAGTTCTCCCGCCACTGTGTACTCGAGGCCATCCCTACAATACTTCATGCACTGATGCTGTGTAGAAGGGATGATATTGTACTCGTGTAGCCATGGTCGGCCGAGCAGAGCATTATAGCACGTCTTGGCATCTATAACATGGAATTTGATGTCTGTGACGAGCAACCCGAAGCGTAGCGTCAATATCACAGATCCAAGAGTCTTTGAGGATTGAGAGTCGAAACCGGAGATAGTGATCTTGTCTCGGGCGAGGTGTTGGACACTCATGCAAATCTCCTTTAACACTCGCACATTGAGTAAATTAACAGACGATCCGTTATCGACCAAGATTTTACCTATCTTTATGTCATGGCAGTATCCTGAGACATAAAGAGGGCGATTGTGTTCACACGTCCCGAGAAGAAGGTCTTCATCACCAAAAGCAACGTCGGCTGTGTGCACTTCTTCTAATTCGTCTTTCATCTTTTCTTCGGCTAAGAAGGCTTGGAACTGGTTCGGATCTTGTAGCGCCTTAATCAAAGAGTCTCTCGCCTCCTTTGATAGTAACAAGGCATCGAGAATGCTGAGTTGTGAGGGTAGCTTCCTCAGATGCGCCAAGACATTGTAATCCACTTTACTCCTCTTTGGCGGGTTTTTGGCGGTTAACTCTTCCGCGACTTGGTCATCCAAAGCGATGTCTTCAGAGACCTTCTCTTTCCCTTTATATTTTCTATTCGAGGGTCCGAGGTTC
This sequence comes from Agapanthus africanus, assembly GCA_030015575.1. Lineage (NCBI taxonomy): Eukaryota > Viridiplantae > Streptophyta > Magnoliopsida > Asparagales > Amaryllidaceae > Agapanthus > Agapanthus africanus. The sequence continues at coordinate 219,040,021 of JASDDO010000006.1, forward strand.
TTTTCAGGCAGTGTCCGATTCCGCAGCTGTATATTTTCGCAAGACTTCGGTTCTTCTTCTTTTCCCGAAGTTGACTCTTTAAAGAGAGGGGCAAGTTCTAGCTCCTCATCAGAGTCGCTCCCAAATGTAGGCACTTGTGACCCGGTAGTGTTAACCATGTGACAATTGCCGGCAGTTCTTTCAAGCTCTTTGGTCGTGTTTCTTTGTTCCCGACGAATCTTACGCTTTTCTCATTTAAAACGTTGTTGATTAGCGACGTATCCTTGCCACCATCCATTGAAGGCTTTGTAATCTTGGGTGGAATGCGAGACCTTCTGATGATATAAGCAATAAGAGGAGTGCATTTCTACCACGCCAGTAACTTTTTCTTCAGAGGGTGGTAGCTTCATGCCCATCGATATGGCCTTAGCAAACTTCTTTTTTATTTTGGATTGGCTTTTGTCAGTGGTGGAGGCATTTTGCTCCAGCGGGATCATCTCAGCTCTTCCCTCAAGTCGCTGGCGCTTGGCCCTTTCGAATATAGCCGTCTCGCGTTCTCGATCAGCTTTGCTTTTTAATCGAGCTTTATTAAGAAACGCGCCAATCATTTCAACTGATAAATCCGGAACCCTTGACTCAGTATTTTCCCCCGGCGTTTCAGTGCCAGAAGTCCCTTCATCGTTCGTGGTCACATGGGAGATCATATGACAGCTTGCCACATATTCATCGGATTCATCCGATGAAGTTTCTCCCTCATCTTCTTTTTGAAAGACGTGATCAAGGAAATCTTGGAGCGTAACGGGAGTCCGCGCCTTTTGGTTGTACTCATCCAGCGCGTCGATTTGCTTTTGTAAGTTCGTGCGCTTGTCGCCAGGCTTCACGGGCTTCTTAGATTTCTTCTTCTTCTTTTTCGAAGATTTTAACGGCTGACTATGAGCACTTGAACTACCACCATCGGTCCTCGGAGTCGGACGTGGCTTCAACATCCCCTCAATAACCTGCGGTTCTAAGAGGTTCTTCCAGTTGACCGCTGGACAGGTCTGAAGATCATTTAGCATTCTCCTCGTTTTGGCTGATAATACAACCTCCCAAGGAGCTTCTTCAATGACGGAGCATGTTGCCCCCGCGTATTTGTCCCTTTAGAGGTGTGGGGTTGCGGGGGATTCACCTTCCATTTGTCGGATAGCGCAAATTTACCTTGGCGGTACTGGTTTTCAAGCCAATTTTTGAAAACGTAACAGTCTTCGATCGGATGTCCTAGCACTCGATGATAAGGGCAGTAATTAGGCTCGTTGACGTCACTTGGTTGCGACGGGCGTTTTGGATCTAGCAGATTTATGAGCCTGTTGCGCAATGCCAGCTCGAATAGCCTCCTCGTTTTATCACGGGGGAAGGAGTAAGGACGTCCCATCCTGTCCTCAAGGGGTACGTATGGGCGCGTATTGTTTGGACGAGCAACCGGCTTCGAATCGTTCGGTTGTTGTTGGGCATTAGCGACGATGATCGCTTTTCCCTTTCCTTTATCGTTTCGGGAGTCCGGCTTCGGGAGAGGGGGTTTATGGCCCATCTGGTCCATCTGCGCTAGTTTGTCGATCAAAGCCTGGAAGCTAGTCGGCTTGAAGAACATCATGAACTGCGAGATGGTTGCTTGTGGATCAAGGGTTCCAACAAACATTCCCACCGCAGGGGCTTCTTCTATACGCTGTTCACACTTAGACCATAGATTACGCCATCGTATAGCGTACTGAACCCACGTCTCGCCGGGTTTTACCCTGGCGTTAATCAACGCCGTCATCGGAATACGCTCGCTGGCACTTGCAAAACGTTGGGTGAATAGCAGCTCCATCTCCGCAAAAGTTTTAATAGAGTCGTTGGGGAGCTCAGAATACCATTCGAACGCCGTATCTGATAGGCTTCCAACAAACTGGCGCAGAAAGAGCTTGTCATCGCCGCCGGTGTTACCACAAAGCGCCCTGAACTGGGCAACATGTTGATGGGGATTGCCGGTCCCTTTGTAGACATGAAACTTGGGAATTGTGTAACCCGGCGGGTATTTGATTTGGTCATACCAGCCCGGATACGGCCACCCCGTCTTTACGACGTGGCCGGCTGCTTCGGCCGCGTGATGAACCTTTATTTGCTGGACTATATATTCGTCCAGATCAGTTTTAGAGATTGTGTCCTCTCTAACCGTTGATAGAACGGGCTGAGGGTTTGATGTTTCTCCCCTATCATCCCCAAGGACGATCGGGGGTTCTTCAGTCGGGGGCTCTGGTTGTATCATCATTCCTATCATGTCCTGGAAGAGGAGGCCCATACGCTGTATATTGGCTGCTTGTTCAGCAGCCTCTTTGTCTCTTTTTTCCAGTACTCGACGGAGGAACTCGGCGTCGGTCTCTTCCTCTTGACGTTCATCTAAGGACGTCTCAGGATTCTCTTTTGGCCCCGTGAGTGCAGCCATTGTAGTCATCATCTCCTGGAGCTTTTGTTGCTGCTCCTGGGCTTTCGTCACGGATCGGGTGAGCGGTCGGTGACCCGTAGAAGTACGACTTTCTTCCTTTCCCGAAGCCATATAGACCGTATGAACCGTTATGCCCCCTGACTTGGGGCGTTTAGGTTCACCGCTTTTAAACTTTATCAGTGTCACGGGAGCTTTCTCTGGCCTTTTCCTTTTATGGACCTTTGAGGTTGAAGGAGCCGTTGAAGTGGGCATCCTAGCATTTGTTGCCCCCTGCTGTTTAATGGGGCGGTTTTCGTCCTTTTCCACCTTTGCCTTTTTCTGGTGACGAAAGTGGTTTGGGTCAATCACGGAGTCTTGAACCCTCCGCCAAACTTTATAAATTTTTTATGACAGCCGTTGAGGGGGCTGTTCCTGTTTCGTCTCCGGAGCTTTTTCCATGGGTGGAGGAGACTTTTTCAATGTAGCAACCGGGGAGTTCTTTCTCACCTTCCTCAGCAATTCAAAGTTGTTCCCAGTTGGAACAGCAGCATTGACCTCCACCACTGGAGCAGGTGGGGTTAGCCCTGAGGGGGAGTTGCCCCCTGCTTTCCTTACTCGCTGCCAATGGCGACGTCGCGCACGACGGGCCGTTGGGACTGGCTCGGAAATCGAGATGGTTTCCTGCTGCCCCCTGTTTGAGCGTGGGGTAACTGCTGATGTCAACCTATCGAAGACTGATGCCTTCTGACCAGCTGGGGGAGGAGTAGGAACCGTCAATCTTGTGAAGACCGGCCCTCTGATAGGAGAAGCCGCTTTAACGACTTCCAAAGCAGCGGCCGTTGCCCTCTTTGGGACAGCCACCTTATAGTTCTGACCTAGCCTGGTGAAAACGGAGGCTGTTGGTTCAGTAGCAGGCGACCCGTTGACAGGGGTCGTGGTAGCAGTGAGCCGGTCGAACATCGACTTCTTGTTCGCTTCCGGTACGGATATCGGCATAGAGAAGCTTGTAGGTGGGACCATGGTCCCGAAAAACAGGCCGGTAGTGGCCTGGGTCACCTGGCCTACCGGCAGAGTAAGGAAAGAAGCCGCTTGGGGCCCATACGTCACCCCTCCTGGTGAAGTGGAGCGTCTGTTGCAGTGGCATTTCGAGCAGCTGGTGCAATTGGAGGCCATTGAATCTCGAATTCTGCGCCAGACAAAAGACCAAATCTTAGCAACTTGAAATCCGAAGACAACCATTTAACAAACCGCGATTGGTTCGTGAAGACGACACACGAAATGTGGAGTGGAAAGAGGAAGAGGTCCCACCGGGCGTGCCAGAATCTGTTCCCCTCCGAACGGCGGCCCGGACTTCGCGTCCGTTGCCTGGGGTTCGGGGCAGATGCTATTTGGTTTTATCCGTCCACCTCTCCGAAGATGCCAAGTTGATTTATGGCACAGTGTATCGGAGGTTTAGACGGATGCGGCCGATGTAGCAGACTTTGTCAGATTCCCCCTCAGGGTGAGGGGTTTTTGATTGTGGGGACGCTCTTCCCTGCAGGCGCAAGCCCCTGCAGTTAATTACGCTACCGCATCGCGGTAACAACTTTCTCCTACTCCAGAATTTCACTTCGTGTCGTGTGTGTTTGCTTTGTTCGTGGTTGCCCGTGGATTGTATACGGAGACTGAGTGATGTCGTCACCCGTAGGACGTGGATTAGTCCAAATCCGTATTTACTTAGATTTGGGTTTGGTGTTTTTTGGTTTAAGGATACATTAGTCGCGTTGCGGCTAAGATCAACTTAAACGTTCGTCAAGGATACGTTAGTCCTGTTTTAGACTAAGATCGACTTGACATAATGATTGATTTAATTGTCTGGCTGTCGGGACTCATCACCTCTCTAACGTCGTTGAGGGATTACAACGACAGGCGTCAGAGGAGTTCAGAGATGTACCCTTGAACCAAAGTTGATTTGGAGTTTTATTGTTTATTTAAATATCTAAGGACACATTAACCGTATTTGGGGCTAAGATCAACTTAGACAGGACCGTTTAGATCCGGCAAAAGAGCGTTTGGGCCCTATTGTTCCAGTTTGGGAGATTCATAGTCCAATTTGGGACTAAAGTCTGTTTAGAGGATACGTTAGCCATTTTGAGGCTAAGATCGACTCAAACAGGACCATTTAGGTCCGACAAAAGAGCATTTGGGCTCTATTGTGCCAGTTTAGGGACGTGGTGGTCCATATTCCAGTTTAGGGACGTTTCGGTCCGATATTAGTTTAGGGACGTTTCGGTCCGATATTAGTTTAGGGACGTTTCGGTCCGATATTAGTTTAAGGACGTTTCGGTCCGATATTGATGTGTGGTCGTTGGGACCCGTCACCTCTTTGACGTCGTTGAGGAATTACAACGAGGGATGTCAAAGGAGTTCGGAGATGTACCCTCGAACCGGTCGTGAATTGGTTTAGGAGAGCCATTTTGCTCAATCAATTTAATTTAAGGACTTACAGCCAGGATTGGGTTAAGTCCAATTTTTTTATTTATTTTAGGCTCTGCCTGACTGAAAAAATCAGTCCAAACAGAGCTCTGCCCCTTTATTATTTTGCAATTTGATTTGGGCCAGGCCCTTAAGAATTTTCCAAACAGGGCTCTCCCCTTTTATTATTTTTGTAATTTGATTTGGGCCAGGCCCTCAAGAATTTTTCAAACAGGGCTCTGCCCTTTTATTATTTTTGTGATTTGATTTGGGCCAGGCCCCTTTTAAATAATGAGTTGCACTTGTGCAGAAACTCAAGAATTTTCCAGATTTGAGAACAAAAGTGCATAGCACTTTTGATCTAAATTTGGATCAAAGGAAAACAAGTTCTTCTTGTTTTCCCTGATTTTACAGAACCAAGGGTTCATATCAAGTGCAAGGCACTATTTATCTCTTTTTATTATTCACTTTTTTAATCTTCTGTTCTTCAGAGATTTTTACCTTTTCTTTTTTTTTGTTCTTGATTAATCTTCAAGAGTTCTGTCTCTTCCCTTTTTTTTTTAGAAGTTGATTCTTCTTCTTGATTGATGATCCTTTTGAATGAGGTCTGGGGTCTTATTTATAGTGCTCACCAATTTGTTGAATTTGTTAATAGGATCTTTCCTGAATAATTGTGGGAATTTTCCCACCATTGGATCTTTGATCCAAAGGCAGAAGAAAATCTTCTGTTTCAGAAAAGATTCATCAAATTTTCATTCTGTTTCTGCGCAACTCCCCAATCAATGACACGTGTCGCGCAGTGGAAGGCTCGCGCAACAGTGCTTGCGCAACTGCGCAGACACGTGTCGCGCAGCCGTGCACTCGCGCAACAGTGCTTGCGCAACTGCGCAGACACGTGTCGCGCAAGGGTGCACTTGCGCAACAGTGTTTGCGCAACTGCGCAGACACGTGTCATGCAGCGGTGCGCTTACGCAACTGCGCAGACACGTGTCGCACTGTGGACCGCTTGCGCACTGCGCAACGCACGGAATTTGAAGCGTTGCTTCAGTAAATTTTGAATTTTCAAAATTCAAATGAGCCTTGCTCAGATTGGGGGAACATAACTCTCTTAACTTGCTCTCTAGTATTCTTTAGTTTAACAACTATTTGCATTTGAATTGATCTTTGTGTATGGAAATGGTGTTAAGTTTGAACAATTTTTTTAGTTGTGGTTTCCGCCGTGGTCCTCTATCGTAGCGACCCTAGCACTATTTCCTTTCATAAAAATAGTGCTTCACTCCTATATCCTAATTCTAAAAGGGAAAAATCGGATTTTTCTTTCTGTACCTTATGATATTTTGAATTTTTTGGATTTTGAGGGGGTTTTAAGCTAATCTAAGGTTTTACTGCACTAGAAAATGAAAGAGGCTTGAGCCCTTGATGATGAAGAAAAGAGGCCTAGAGAAAAGGATCTTTTCTCTCAAAAGATGAAGCTTATTTATAGGAAAGTGAAGGTTTGGAACGGAGGGTTGTGATTGATTTCAAAGGATTGAATGGTTGAGATATATATTGTAGAGATCACTAATCTTAATTATCATCTCAGTTTATTTGATAATGAAATGCTTGAGTATCAAGTAATGCATAATAAAACAAAAATGGGTGAAATTTGGATGTGTTTTAGTTGAAATTATAATTAAATGCATGTTGTGGTATTCATGGAGTGCAACTTAAGTAAATGGTTCAATAGAGAGAGGATCTTCTGTTGTAGCTTTGACTAAGTCAAGTGGTTATTAATTAGTGTTAATCAAGTGTTTGATTTATTGATTAGCCCAACAATCCCTTAACTGCATGTTTTTAAACCTATAGTAAACGGCGGCCAAATGACTTCAAATTTTATAAGAATATTTTTCAGGAATTTAGAATATTTTAAGAAAAAAATTTAGGAATTTTTTTTTGAACTCAAAAGACCTATTTTAAGAAATGCCTCATGGATGTTCGACAAAATGCCACACGGGATGTGATACGGACGAACGACGTCCAATTGGCTTGAAATTTTGAATAAATTATCATCTCAGTAAACTATGAGAACCCTTTAAGGAAAATTGGCAATTTTACTTATATGGACCAACCATACTATTTTAATAATAAAATAATAGGCGAGCTTTAGTTCATTAGGTAACCATTGTCGATTTTTATTGAAATTTTTATGGTATGTCCTTATAAATATACTAAAATAATATTAAAAGTTTGATGTCATTTGGATCAATAGATTGTGAGATAAAAAATCGTAATCGTTAATGACGATTAGAGAGCGATTATGAAAATTAACGGGTTCCGAGTAAAATTACCCATTTGAAATGATCCCAGTTGATATAATATGATTAAATATGATGATTATGTTGTGAATATATTCATCAATTGAGTAAAAGTAATTTTTTGGGCAATTTATGAAAGTTTGAGGGGTTTAACGCAAGTCTTAAGGAATTTGACAAGTTAATTCAAATATTATGCTTTGGTAATTCACGATAATTCATAAAAATCCTTTACAAAATTTCTCATGATGAGTACTGCAGAAATTCATGATATATTGATTTTTAGCGCCTCGAAAAGAGTATTTCAATCATGTTGAACAAATTTTGAACCATACACTTAAGTCCCTTTCATGTACATCGAAAACTTATTTTTATGCAAAATGGAGATGAACGATATGATGCAGATGCAATGATATGATGAAGATGTAGTGTAATGATGCAAAAATGATGCAAGGGTAAAATGATAAATTCGCACATAACTGCTTCGCTAGGGTGTCTACAGATGTACTCAGTCAAATGCCTCGTGTTTAAAGGCATATTCCTCCTTTTGTATTCTTTCAGACTTGAAGTATCTTCGTTAAAAGCTTTGTTATCTTGCTATAATAATATTGATGGGTTTTGCGTAATATAAATTCGTCTAATATAGTTATTGCATAGCTAGACGCTTAGCATGTCTATATCGGGAATGCGTACTTCTCAGTATAAATACGCCGTAGATCTCGTCATGTCTCCGCCTCAGTTTTTCTGGGAAGCGAGTTATGACAATAACAAAACAAAATTACTAATCAATCAAAAATTTCCTATCAATTCATCGCCCTATCATCTTTGATGAGAATGTACTCTTCTTAATCTTCACTTCCGTCTTTTATGAACTACTCCTACTCCATTTTCGCTATTTTCTTTCCTTTTCCTTTGCAAGAATTCTTTTTTTTAAAATAGAATTCAAATTTGGAGGCCCTATAAAAAAACTTGGTTCAAAACTAATAAGAATTTTTAAATTATTAACAAAATTACCTAGTAAATATAATATTGTTACACATTATTTCACCTTTTCCTATTATTTAGTCCTCCATCAACTTCAAAGCATGCATGAGCGTCCATTCAAGAAGCGTTTACCGGTAAACAAAGATCTTCTTTCTCCTTAGTTCATTCATCATCAGATTCCATATCGATAAACAAATCGGATCATATACCTCTTCGTTTTGTTCACTTTTCTTTTGCCTCATTTCAAGTTTTAAGTTGTACTTAACATAAATCAAGGCATTGAGTTTTAGTTATTCTGACTTCTAAGCTATTTTTTCTTTTTGAGTGCAGGCGAGGGTTTTGCGTTTTGTGGCTTAGGTTAATTAGGGCTTTAGAGATGAGTATTTTATATTTTTAGGATATTTAAATCATATCCGAAAGATCCAGACCCGATCTATAACAAATGGGACCTCAAAAATATATCGTATATCATGTCAGAACATATTGTATCGTACGATCTGTATCGTATATCGTACGATATGATAGTTCCTTTCATACCGTATAACATAACATATCAACAACTAGGATTTTAGGTTTTACTCGGATGCGGGTCTACTAAGACTCGAGGAGGGAGGGGGGCACATGCCCATGTTGAAATTTAAAAAAAGAAGACTATTATCAATTATAAACATGAGTTGAAATATTTTGCTCATGCATTATATATATTTATGACATATAAAAGAGAATATAAGGCTTTAGCTCAGTTGTTTTTGCATTTTGTTTCCCAAAGAAGGTCTTGGGTTCAATTTTCACTAAACATAATTACATTTTGAATTATTTTAGATTTTATTAAATAAAGAGCTTATGGATTTTATTAAATAAAGAGCTTATGTATTTCATTAAGCTTTATCTTCATATCGAAAAAGTTCTTTTTCCTATGTTATAAACTAACTTATTTAAACTTTTGTTACTATTTTGTAAATTATCCGATAATTTTATATAATATATATTTTTAATTTCATAAAATAAACTTGCATTGTTTGGTGTCCCCTCTGGCGAAATTTCCTACATCCGTCCCTAATTTTACTTGTAGGACTTCTCATGTTTATACATGTTTATTCATGACATATAGGGTTGTTTGGTTGGTGGGATTTAGAGCTACAAGCAGCATTTGTTGCAAAAAATCCCTATTTCTAATAGTTGGCTAGAAACATTTTGATAAGGAATTGTATTTTCTTTTTAAATCAACCATTTTGGGGATTCAACTTGCGACCACTCCTGTTGGAGAGGAAATTTGATAAGGAAGTGTGAATCAAGTTGCAAAAAACAACCCAAAACTTGCAGCAAATGATGTCCTTTACAAAAGTTGATTTACAAAATTTGTCAGCCAAACTGATGAGGCTCGATATCGGTGACTCTCCAGATGCTGACACGTTGCAGATGACGTGTCCCAGAACCTTCAGGAAAGGATCAGTAACCTCGGTTGGAATCACATCTTAGGCCCCCAGTCCGAGGAGTCTCCCGACCTTCGGTGGCCTCCCAGACCACCTACCGGCTCGCCTCCGAGCTATCGCAGAACCAAGATGCCTCGGCCCCCCGCTCGTGCCCGAGCCTCCCGCCGAGGTCATCCTCCTCGGTCTCACCCAGACCGACCCACAGCACTGATCACAAGCGCCTCCGCCACGGCTCCGCGAATCTCGCCATGCGTGAGATATCCGCCGCCCACGGTCTCGCGTTCCATGCCATCACGATCCCCTATTAACGAGCCTGTCTCATCATTAATGCGGGATCCCGCCTATCACGCGGACATGATGCCAGGGGCGTAACAGTCGGCGTGATTCTCGCGCCCGCCTGTCCATTGCTGCCGCTATATAAACCCCTCTCTCAGACGGTCAAGGTAAGCCAATTTTACTTCAATAGGTCGTTACTCTGCCAAAATATCTCGACTAACTTGATCGTCGGAGGGTCCTCGGTGGCACAACCACCCGGGGACTTCTTTGCAGGTAGCTCGGCCACAACCACTCAAAACCCATTGAGATCCACACGCTCCAGGAGACAACCCTCCAAGTCAATCTCAGCCGTCCATCAGCACGCGAAGAGTTCAACAGAAGATAACATCTGAAGGAGATCCAGAGATCCATCAGTTGGCGCCGTCTGTGGGAATCGAACACACGACCACACGGTTAAAAGTCGTCGATATCCCCATGGTGGAGACGAGGGAGAATCCCCTCCTCCACCAAACGCCATTCACGCCCTATCCGCTCGAATAGATCGACTCACGTCAGTCATAGATGCGCTCGTCCGTGTCCAAATGGCCGGGCAAGCTCCCCAGGTCGCCGCTCCCCGCGCGGGACCGGGACCCCTACAGAGGGATAGAAGACTCTGCCCGCGTTGGCACGGCCGATCACCGCCTTGCTGTTTCCGGCGGCCGCGGATCCCCCGGGCCATCATACTCCATGACCCGGCGGGCACCGCACAGTTTAACTCCGAGGTCTTACGCCAGAGCGCCTCGCCCTGAGCCCCATCATGCATCCGTCCCTCCCGAGGAGGTGTCTGTCAGCTCGCCTACACCCAGGCATGACCGGCACCTCCTCCCTCGACGGGGTCACGCGCACGGGACTCGCCACGGCAGCTCAAAATGACCTCGCCAGGAGACCTGAGGAACGTCATCGAACGAAATCGGGGCCGTGGCTACGCAGAAGTCTCCGATAGCCGAGGACAAAAATCGGAGTATGCCGACTCCTCGGGATACCACGGCCGACTCGACGCCATCGAAAAGAAGATCGAGGGTATGCATCGGGAAGGTCGTCATTCGAGAGACGGGGCTAAATACGCCGCCGACTCGCTCACAAAGCCCTTCACCGAAGAACTGCTCGCCGTCCATGTCTCCTCCCGGAACAAGCCCCCAAAGGTCTCACTTTTCGACGGGAAGTCCAACCCGAAGGACCATTTGGACGCGTTCACGGCCGGGATGAGTTTCCAAGACTGTTCTGACTCCGCCCAATGCCGCGCTTTCCCGGCCACTCTCATCCGCTCCGGACGAGACTGGTTCCGAGGACTCGTGCCACGCTCAATCTCAACCTTCGATGAGCTGGCCACCCAATTCCTCGGCCACTTCGTCGAGAACAGACGGCAGAAGCGGACCGTCGACCATCTTTTCATAATAAAGTGCGGGGACAAAGAAACCTTCAAAGGGTATATCACCCGCTTCTACAACGCCCTTCTCGAGGTCCCAGAGCACCGGGACGAGACGGTTATTATGGCTCTCAGGTTAGGTCTTAGGCACAAGGAGTGGTTACGCTCCTTTGCATTAGCGCAACCTAAGACCATGGCCGAGGTAAAGGCCTGGACCGAACGAAAGATCCAGCTCGAGTCCGAGGTGAACGCCAATCTCCCCCAGACAGAGCAAACCGATCAGAAGAAAAGGGCGAGGGAAGAGAAGAAGAGGCTTGAGCGGCCGAAGCCCTACTCCCCGAAGTTTCAGGAGTACACCCCGCTCAATGTCTCCCAAACGGTACTGCTGGAGGAGGCAAAGGGCGAGAGGTTCTTCAAGCTCCCCCCAGACTCGCGCTTGGCGGCAAAGCGCACCCCGGGCCTTTTTTGCGGCTTCCACCGGTCGCAGGGCCACTCCACGGAGAACTGCAAGCAGCTCCGAGACTACATTGTGGAGCTTATCCGCTCGGGGCACCTGGCTACATACTTGTGAAATAAGCTGCAGACTGACCGCGAGCAAGAGCACCGTCCCCCTCCTGGCGAATTGACGATCGGCCAGATCATGGCCATATCAACGGGGGGTACGGCTAAGACCGACGAGGCTCGGTGCCCCTCGCCGATCGAGGAAACTGGCAACCACCCGTGGAAGAAGGCCAGAGCAACCAAGCCAATCGTTTTGACCAACGAGGACCTCCACGGCATATCCCTGCCCCACAACGACCTTCTGGTGATTATAGCTCAGGTCCACCAATACGAGGTGCAGAGGATACTGGTCGACTCGGGAAACGCGGCGGACATTCTCTTTTACGACTGCTTTCTGCGCATGGGGCTCGTCCCGGTGGACCTGAGGCCGACTTCCCACGTTCTGTCAGGGTTCACCAACCACTCAATCCCGGTGGAAGAGGTAATCACTCTCCAATTTAACATCAAAGAGGCCGGCCGTACGCACACCGTACCTGTGGAATTCATCGTAGCAAGAGTCCCGTCGGCCTACAACGTCTTCCTCGGTTGCCCAATGCTCAACTCCCTCAGGGCCCAGATATCGACCTACCACCTGGCGGTGAAGTTCCCACTCGACCAAGGCGGGATAGGTCGGGCCTACGGAGACCAACGGACTGCAAAGGTTTGCCTCACCGCAACATCTTCGTCCGAGCGGCCAAACAACAATGTTGAGGCCGAGGGTGACATCAGGGGTTCTCTGGACACTCGAGATGAGCAAAAGGAGGTCCGAGGGGACCCCAGTGGAGCCATTGACAGAGGTCTCCCTCGTAGAAGGGGACGATGAACGAACCGTTCAGATCGGGTCGCTTCTGACAGGGACTCAGCGAGACGACCCGGTTCATTTTCTCAGAAACAACTCTGACGTGTTCGCCTGGGCAACTGCTGACATGCCTGGGATCGACCCCAAAATCATATCTCACAAGCTCGGGGTAGATCCTACGGCCCGACCTGTCAGGCAAAAGAAGTGAAGCTTCGCCCCAATCAAACAGAAGGCGATCGAGGACGAGGTAGACAGGCTCCTCACCGCCAACTTCATTAGAAATGTGCCTTACTCAGAATGGCTGGCGAACGTAGTCATGGTCAAAAAGTCAAGCGGGAAGTAGCGCATGTGCATCGACTTCACCGACCTCAACAAGGCCTGCCCCAAAGACAACTATCCCCTCCCTCGGATAGATCAGCTCGTCGACAGCTCAGCAGGCCACGAACTACTCAGCTTCATGGATGCTTTCTCCGGATACAATCAGATCCGTATGAATCCGGCAGACGAGAATCTCACTACATTCACAATGAACCGGGGGGTATACTGCTACAAGGTAATGCCTTTCGGCCTCAAAAATGCCGGAGCTACGTACCAACGCTTGGTCAATCGCATGTTCAAACCACAGATCGTCAGGAACATGGAAGTTTATGTTGACGAAATGCTCGTCAAGTCGGTCTCATAGGTTGACCACACCAAGGATCTGGGCGAGGCCTTCGACGTCCTCCGCAAGTTCAAGATGAAACCGAACCTCGCCAAGTGCGCTTTCGGGGTCACCGGGGGAAAGTTCCTCGGTTTCATGGTCACTCACCGTGGGATCAAAGCTAACCTGGAGAAAATCAACGCCATCCTCAACATGGTCGTGCCCAAGTCTAATGTCGAGATCATGCGGCTGACAGAGCGGGTAGCCGCTCTGTCACGTTTCATATCGAGGTCTGGGGAGAAGTGCCTCCCGTTCTTCAAAGCTTTGAGGAAGATTCCAAGATTCGAGTGGTCGGAGGAATGCCAGACTACCTTTGAACAATTAAAGAGACACCTCACGACTCCACCGCTGCTCACCCGGCCAGTTGAAGGGAACGAGCTATCACTCTATCTGGCAGTATCCGACCAAGCTGCAGGATCGGTGCTCATCCGAGAGGTCGAAGGAGTCCAGAAGCCGGTATACTATATGAACCACATCTTCAAAGACGCAGAGACAAGGTACCCAGCCATAGAGAAGATCGTCTTGGCACTCATCGTGGCTTCAAGGAAGCTACGGCACTATTTCCAGGCGCACACCATCCCCGTTCTTACCGAGCGCCCTCTGGGGGCTATCCTCGTCTCACCCGAGTCCTCTGGCCGCTTGGAGAAATGGAGGTGGGAATTGTCCCAGTTCGACATAAAATACCGACCGAGGCAAACCATCAAAGCACAGGCCCTGCTCGATTTTATCGTCGAGTGCACCATCCCCAGCAAGGAGCCGGAGTCAACGTCGGCCCCCGCAGCTCAACCCTCTGTCGACGGGAAGCCTGACTCTATCCCTGATTGGATCCTTTACGTCGATAGGTCCTCGACCGAGAAAGGCTATGGTGCCGGCCTCATCATTCGGGGCCCGAACAAGGAAGAAATGGAGTATTCCCTGAAGCTCGGGTTCAAGGCCTCAAATAACGCGGTAGAATACGAGGCCTTGCTGGCCGGACTGCGCATAGCCTCCGGACTGGGGCTGAAAACAATTCGGATCTGCAGTGACTCGGCCCTAGTCGTTGGCCAAGTGACCAGCCATTTCGAGGCAAGGAAGCCTCTGATGGTGAAGTATCTGGCCAAGGTAAGAAGACTTCGGAAGGACTTCGACGAAGTCCAGGTAGAACAAATCCCCAGACAGCTCAACGCCCAATCCGACGCCTTGAGTAAGCTGGCTTCATCCTACTCGGCCAACAACAAGTGGTCCATCCTCTTCGAGGTCTTGCCACGGCCCAGCGTGGAAGACGGGGCAACAATACTTCAAGTGTATACAGCCCGAGAAGAAGACAGGGACTGGAGAAAGCCCATCGTGGAATTCCTGAGGGAAGGTACGCTCCCAGAAGATCGGGGAGAAGCCCTCCATCTCCGAGAAAAAGCTCGCCATTTCTTCTAGAGCAATGGGAACCTCTACAAGAAGTCCTTCACGCAGCCCCTGCTCCGGTGCGTCGACTCCCACGAAGCCGACTATGTCCTCCGGGAGATCCATGAAGGGGTCGGCGACCCACACCAAGGGGCCCGCACCTTTATCCAGAAGGCATTGCTCCAGGGGTACTACTGGCCGGCAATTCATCAGGACGCTCAAAAGCTCGTCAGGAGATGCAAAAACTGCCAACTCCACGGAAGCATTCCTCACCTTCCGGCAACCGAGCTAACCGCCCTAACCTCCCCATGGCCGTTTTTCCAGTGGGGAATGGACATGATAGGACGGTTCCCTACCGGTACGGGTGGACACAAGTATGTCCTCGTCATAGTGGACTACTTCACAAAGTGGATCGAGGCCATTCCCATCAGGAAACCGGACGCCGCCATGACCATTAAGTTCCTGCAGAACAACGTGATACTCCGGTTCGGCATCCCGAGGTGCATCATCACCGACCACGGGACGAATTTCGAAAACGAAAAAGTTAAGGAATTTTGCAGCGAATAGCACATCCTCATGAAATTTGTCGCGGTCGCACATCCCCAATGCAACGGGCAAGCTGAGGTCGCTAATCGGGATGTCCTCCGATGTCTTCGAACACACCTAAAAGGATGCCAAGGCAGTTGGGTCGAGGAATTGCCCCGAGTCCTATGGGCCCTGCGCACGTCGAAAATAAACCCCCACCGGGGAAACTCCTTTCAGCCTCTGCTACGGAACCGAGGTGTAGGGTTAGCTTACCACCTTAGCAAGGTTTTGGCAAGTATCAATCATGCTACTTTAAAATTTTTGGGGTGCTAAACAAACCCTAACCAAGATCTTAACTAGAGACTTAGGGTTAACATAGCAAGTAAACAACTTTACTTCTAAGAGTTTGGGATTACAACCTTTGTAGTCCGTTCCTTCGCTTCATAAGCTCCGTGTTGAGGTCCCTTCACCGCGATCATCATGTACCCGGACTCTAGAGAGGCTCCATGAAGAGAAAGATGCAAGCTTGCTTCCAATCTACAACTACTAAGATGATCTACCTTGAAGAATCTCAAACCAAAGCTCATGCTTCACTAATCAAGTATTAGAAAAGCAAACACCCTAATCCAAGTAGCTAGAATAGATGAGGATGATGAAATAGGAATTTAGCTCTCATTTGTTTTCAATTTCTCACTCAAAATCATCACATACCAAAAAGCTAGTAAGCTTTTTCAAAGCAAGAAGAAGAAGAAGTCTATTTGTGATCAATAATGAATTAATTGTTATTGTTACAAATCAACCATGGGTCACTCATGAAGGCTTAACCCTTGTAGAGAGTTAACTAGGGTAAAGGGTTTGGGTTGGGTTAATAAATATCAACTCAAAATATCAATGGTCAACGTCAAAGCTTCATGAAAGGTTCATCCAAGCTTAACCCTAATCCAAACCCTATCCATGTTTAAACTCCACAAAACATGTTGCATTTGTAATCTTAACTTGTTACAATATTATATATCACATATATAATATATGTAACAAAACAAAATAATACAATTAACATATATCACATATATCAATGTATTATCCAAGTGAGAAAAAGAATCTTTAAGTGAGCTTATATTAGTTAATGTAACTTAATATATCACATATATAATTATACATTAAATTATCGAATCAACACTTGATCCGATAATCCGGCTATATCGCATATAACCGACTAATATAGTCGGTATCAGTTCATCGAATCAACACTTGATCCGATGACCCGGCTATATCACATATACCCGGCCGATATCTCATATCGCGAGAATCTAATACGGTATTGAATACACGTATTATTCTCGGTCCCGCACATATCACATATGTGCTCCTACTCCGTTTTGCCTGAGTCAGGAAACCTCTGTGTAGGACTCTAAAGAATCGTCAATACGCCGGCAGTAGGTGATGATCATATCAAACACCCACAAGCTGCAAGCGGTCAGCTAAACGTAACAGCCACCCAAGTATTGAGCGATCAGAAGATCAACAAGCAAGCCTGTACATTCTCCTGTGAATCCAATCAGTAACACTACTGTACAGTCCGGTCTCTTCGTCTGATATGTCGCATATCTCGTCTAGGGGTGGTAAACGTCAGACCCCAGTAGCTTGATAAGTCGTGTCGATATGAGGTCCATAACAGTTCGAGAAACTACTGATAACACTTACCAGTAAATCTTAGCAACCCTGGCCAGGGATTCCCAGTTATAGCCAATCGAACACAGCGCAACATCAACTCCCTATACCGGGAGAGACGAAACCCCTCCTATCGCTCATTACCTCCATGTGATTCTGGACTGTACCCAAAAGCCACCGTTTTGCATGCCCTCTTGGACGTGGTATGATGGAAATCAAAGCACAGTGGGAATCACACAAGACTCTGTGACGATCTCGGGTCTATAGACTAACCTGTACCAGTGTCACCAGAGAACTGCCATCTAACGTGAGGTATAATACCATCTGGGAGTTCTCGGCGAGTCCGTCCAGTGTACCCAGTCTCTACTGAGCACCCGTATACCTTCTCAGATGTCAAACACCAAAGGATATGGGATCATCCATCGCCCATCATATGGGTCAAGAAGCGCATACGCTAGTCTACTCTGGAGTATCGATGCCCTGTCTCGGTACTCCCACGACTAGGAACATTTGAAGGATGTACTTAGCGACTACACTGTTCTCACTAGTATGATCTGCATCATAGTCCTGGTAGTCAAGTACTCATCCTAAGGGCATTATCAACATGTAATATAGAGACAATCAGAGTACATGTTAAGATAAAGAGCAACCAGATAGCATACTATCATGTCGAACAAGAAAGTCCTTCCTATATATATCGAAGCATCCACTACAATATACATCGTATGTACAGTAATGGCCTCTAGGGCATACATATCACTAACAATCTCCCACTTACACTAGGGCCATCTGTTGTGGTATCGCATACCCAACAATCAGCTGTGGTTGAAGTATCTCATACTCAACCGTACCATAAAAGTCTCTACTGGGAAATAGGCCTTTGTGAGTAGATCCACGATGTTGTCCTCTGTGTCTACTCTCCTAACCTCAATCTCCCTGGAGATCAACCATCTCCATGATCAGGTGATACTGTCTAAGAATATGTCTAGATCACAGATGGGACTAGGGTTCCTAGGCCTAAGCCACAACTCCATTGTCATACAATGGTAGGAACGAAGTTCATATCATGAACTTATATATATCTAGACTGCCTCTTTGGTAGTATCCTTGGTAACGATGTATCTTGCCTTTAATCGTCTAGAATGTCATAGTATCTATCTTGGAACTCTTCCAACATACTGTCCCTCCACTAAGGGTAAAGACAATGCCTGTGACTGACATTCAGTCGTCCTTATCACCCTGGAACCTTTCCAGTGATTCTCCCCAGAATCGATTGATACCATCTCACTACAACTAGTGAGAATCCTAACATCCAATTAGATCTATCTCATAGATCCATAACCCAGGATTTAGGAGGTATCACCTTGATCCTATATGGAGAATCGTTGTAATAAGAGGAGATTGACCGAGCGTAGCATAGGAAACTCCTTCCCTATCAAGAGTATGTCATCCATGTACTATACGAGGATCACCACCATACTCCCTACTATCCTTTTGTATATACTCAGTTCATCTACTATTTTGATGAAGTCAAACTCTTTGACTACTACATCAAAACAGACGTTCCAACTCCGCGATGCCTGATTTATCCCATAAAACATCTTGCACACATTTCCGCTGCTCCCACTGTCTACGAAGCCCTCTGGCTGTGTACTTATAGACGCTCTCTTCCAAATCACTATTTAGAAAAGCTGTCAAGACACCCAACCGCCAGATATCGTAGTCATGGTATGTAGCAGTGGCAAGTAGGATCTGGATGGACTTAAGCATAGCTTTGAAAGTCTCAACTTTTCCATGTACACCAAGTAATCTTCTCAAGATATACTTGCTCCTGATGGGGATTTAACCCCTCAGATAAAGCAACCAAAGTCCATACTTTGTTGGTGTATAAGGATTCCATCTCAGATCGCTAAGCATCCAACCATTCTCACAGAGTCCCCACTCCTGATGGCCTGCTCGAAACTAGTTGGGTCATCATCTCATGATGCAATCCTCGCTCCCACTGTCAAAGAGAAAACCGAAGTATCTCTCAGGTGGGTGAGGAACCCTACTAGATCGGCGGAGTGGCTGAGATTCGTTGGAAACTATTGAATCCTCCGGTTCTACCAAATTATCAGCTGCAGTTTGTTTTAGCTGGAACTACTTCCAGTTCTACCTTATTACCACTAATTTCTTCACAAGAAATTCCCTTTCCTAAAGGTGGCATGCTGAGAAAACATCTTTTGTTCCTCGGTTTGGTAGAAGATATTCCCTTGCGAATGCTTGAGATATCCAACAAACTTCCACAGAACTGACCTTGCCTCGAGCTTGTCCGAATTTTGCTTTTGACATAGGCCGGACAACCCTAAATCTTAACTTCCTTAAGAGATGGGCTCTTCCCATACCATATCACATATGGAGTGGTAGGTATCTGATTTGGTTGGAACCCTATTCAATAGGTATGCAACTTCTCAAGTGCATAACCCCAAAAGAAAATAGGCAACTCAGTAGTACTCATCATAGAGCACACCATATCACATAGGGTGTGATTGCTCCGCCCCGATACATCGACGTGCTGTGGTGTATACGGAGGAGTAATGCTGAGAGAGAATCTCATTCTCCTTTAGAATAGTCCAGGAATTCCGTGCTTAAGTATTCTCCTCCTTGATCACATCAAAGGACATAATACTTATACTCGTTTTTGGTTCTCTACTTCTAACTTATATTCTGTGATTATCTCAAAAGTTTCGGACTTGTATTTCAACAGGAACATGTGTCTAAATTTTGAGAGATCATCAGTAAATGTAATGAAGTACAAAGAACCTGTCTCGGCATATGTAGACATGGGACTATCATACATCATCATGTATCAATCCCAAGAGTTCACTAACTCTTTCTCTGTTTCCAATAAACGGAGCTATGGTCAACTTATCTTTGTGACATGACCAGCAAGTTTCACAAGATGTAAATTCAAACTGATTTAAATATGCATCTTTATGTAACTTTAGCTAGTCGGGTCGCATCGATATGACGTAGTCTACAATGCCTCAAGAAGGATTCGTTCATTTCTGAACTCTTCCACTTGTGCGTGTTCCGAATGTTAAGAACTGTGGTTTGATTTAGAACGTCTATGCTTTTAGATAACGTGCCTGAACCGATCAACTCTTAATATAGGAAATGTTCAAAACATTATCCAACAATACAAAATTATATCCTTCTTTACTAAATAAAGAGACTGATATGATGTTGTATATCAGGTTCGGTATCTAATAACATTCGTTCAGAATTAATGTATTCTGGTAATACAGGATGATAACTGCCAACAGATTTGGCTGCATCACTTGCATCATTTCCAACTCTTGAAACTTATCACCCCTTCTCAGTTCTCTACCTATTTGTAGCCCATATAACAAATTACATTTGCGGGATCCTGATCCGGTATCTCATACCCAGGACGTAAAGGATACTGAGAAACAATTCTTGGTAATGAACATACCCGAAGAAGATGCATCAGCATGTACTTTCTTCGTTTGGGCGGTACGGGAATTCTGGTAATCCCCTATTTCCTGCTCTGTCTTATAACAATTATAAGTTGGAGCGGGACCAATGTTCCCTAGCGCAGTATAACAAGCGGGTTCGGTCAATACATCCGTATTTTTATCTTGATTAAGGCGTGACATGGTCGTTACCTGGAGAGAGAGAGAGAAGAAAACACTCAGCGTAAGCTCTTGCAAGATTAGATTGGTTATCAATATATCTAATCAGGATGTCTCCCACTGTTTTAGTCAAATCTTCCTTCAAACCCTAAAAGGAAAGACTAGCCGGGATTAATTACACCCTACAAGTTCGCCAATCTTTCAGCCAGGCCAGTGCCGGTACTTTGAGGGAGGTTCTCCGTGCTTTCGCACGGACCTAATTAAAGTAAACCTCGTT
This sequence comes from Agapanthus africanus, assembly GCA_030015575.1. Classification (NCBI taxonomy): domain Eukaryota; kingdom Viridiplantae; phylum Streptophyta; class Magnoliopsida; order Asparagales; family Amaryllidaceae; genus Agapanthus; species Agapanthus africanus. The sequence goes on from JASDDO010000006.1 coordinate 219,060,807, forward strand.
TTCCCAGAGGCTTAACCCCGTTGACACCTTTCTAGACACCTACTTGATCGGCTAATTGCAATGTGTAAAACTCTCCCAGGAGTAACTCTTACCCGCAGCGGGTATTGGGATCCAACTATCTCATAGGAGGTATGCAATCTCATTGCAAATTTCAACACTTGAAATTCCCAATAATATTTTACCCCTAGCAGCTATATGACCTTAACATAGTCAACAAATCATAAGCGCTAGTCAAGTTCAACCCGTCATTTCCCGATTGAATTAAACCCACCCGCACGACCCTTAACATAGTCAACAAAGCCGCACGACTACCCTAATCCAATCGCATCATATGCTTATACAGATAAGTACTAATCAGCTACCGCACACTACGCCTTAACATAGTCAACAAACGTAGCACGAATACTAACTAGTACTTATCTAAAATGACGGAGGGCTACGACAGGTTTTTAAGAAAACCCTTTGCGTAATGAACTTGATATCGTTGTAGAATCAAATGATTTAAATGGATTGTTTTTGAGGCTTTTACTAGTTTCGCTAAAGAGGTCACTCCCGGTGAAGGGATCTCGGCTCTTTCCTTATCGAATAAGGTGCAGGATATTCACAATACCACTATGCAAAGCAAAAACTAGAAAAGCAATCAAAAGACAAAACCGAGAGTTGTAGCATCTGCCAGTTATTGCTAAAGAGGTCACTCCCGGTGAAGAGATCTCGGCTCTTTCCTTATCGAATAAGGTGCTGGATGTTCTACAAGGAACACCGCTATGCAAAGCAACAACTAGAGCTACCTGTTTTTGTAAATTCGATTCCACAACATCTTTAGGTTTCTTTTATTTCATTAATCTCATTAATGAAGTCCCATTTATTATGCTTCACAAGTATCACATTTGAAACGAAATCAGCAATATATAATATATATCTCATATATATAATATAAACATTCGTCTCAGGCAGTAATATGATCTCATCACAGAACATTGCAGCAGAAGAACATATATGAAATATTGGATATACTAGGAGGTCCGTGTTTTAATACGAGCCTGTATAAAACACGGATTCCACGGTCGCGATGAATAGCCAATCCCACAACCCTAGACCCCTACGAGAGCAGCAAGCAACCCTACCAATTCTAGAGTTAGCACACCCAGTCTCGACTCCTCGAGATGGTCTCCCACTGGACCCTAGAACCCGGTTACTTGTGCTCCCCACCTTGGGTCTATCCTAATGCGGAAATATAAATAATATACAAAGGCGACATCATCCTCAACCCGGAAGTGCCCCAATAAAAGAATATTACATACAATGAATTTTACATGAATGAAAAAGAAAAACTCTCATCTCACATAAAAAAAACCCGGCTATTCAAAACGCGACGATCCAATATAACATATCACAGCAACACATAATATCACATATCATCAACGTAAGTAAATATGCGTATCCCAATTGTCGTTGATGTATAGCAATGAAACCGGCGATACACCACATATTACACTTACGGTCGCAGAAAAGAATATGTAAAACTACAACAGTTGGAATCCGCAACCTCCTTAGACATCTCATGCCTAACCAAATGAATTCCTTAGACATCGCATGCCTAACAATTATAAACCCCGCATTTTACTCTCAATATCGAAAACTCTTTTCAATATCAAGTCGGGCAATTCAACAAGATTCCCGACATCCTGATCGAATGCTCGTTGGAAAATTTTAGTAGACGGCCGCACCCCCCGATACCGTCGACGAAGTGCACTAAGGCGGAACACCGCTGCCGCGAGCACCCTAACGGATGCTTTTGGCGACGGGGTTCTCCTACAGTCACTTGGTCGGGGCTATAGGGCGTGGCTATCTATTAATTTTACCCGGCGAGTATCCGCGTACGCTACGTGATTGCGACAGACTTTTGATCGCATCAAAATCCCGTGGCAACCGATCAATGAGACTAAACTGCTAGATTTATAACATTCAAATTAGTTATCTCATAACTACACGTGGATTCCAAATATTGTATCACATTCCAGATAAATAGACAATATTAAACTTTCCGATCGAATAAACAAACACCCAAGATTTCCCTTTAGTTCTCAACACTTGAAATTAGTTTAAAAGCATCCATCACATGCCACAGTACCAATGGTCCAGCCGTAGAAGGGTGAAACCAACGCATCACATGTGGCAACGCCGTACCGCCACAAACCCTAAGATTTAGAGGCGGTTCATACGGTCACATAATCGAGTTAAGGTTTTAGTTCTTCTAGAGGGTCCACTGCGTTACTTGCACGACTGTGAATGTTCTTTAACTAAGGAAAAAATCCAACACTTGGAAAATTTCCGGCAGGGGAAAAAGTGAGTTATTGATATCCGTTCGAACTTTTTAACACGTTCTAAATTATCCGAAAAAACTTAAACGAAGTTAAACTTTTCGATCGAATCAATGAGTTCCCAATATATCCTAGAAAGCTCAACACTTGAGTAGAATTAAAAATTCCCAGAAGTATGAAAAAGCACCCAAGAATAAATCCCTGAAGTACTAGCCCCCAACTCCCAAAGTTGGCCGCGGAACCGCCGCCAAACGCATGGTTTGGCCGCAGTTCCGCGGTCTCTTGAGTGAATTATGGGTTCGTACTTCACAGAAATTCTTAGAATTCCCTGCATGATTTTCTGAGTATTTTTAATATGAAAAATTTCAACTTTTGAAAATTTTTCAAGAAACTAGGATTTATCGGGTTTCGGAGTTTGATCGGACTTCAAACTTCGTCTAGACAACGCCTAATGCTCTAGTTTGGCTCTAATACCACTGTAGGGTTAGCTTAGAACTTTAGCAAGGTTTTGGCAAGCATCAATCATGCTACTTTAAAAAATTTTGGGTGCTAAACAAACCCTAACCAAGATCTTAACTAGAGACTTAGGGTTAACATAGCAAGTAAACAACTTTACTTCTAAGAGTTTGGGATTACAACCTTTGTAATCCGTTCCTTCGCTTCATAAGCTCCGTGTTGAGGTCCCTTCGCCGTGATCATCATATACCCGGACTTTAGAGAGGCTCCATGAAGAGAAAGATGCAAGCTTGCTTCCAATCTTCAACTACTAAGATGATCTACCTTGAAGAATCTCAAACCCAAGCTCATGCTTCACTAATCAAGTATTAGCAAAGCAAATACCCTAATCCAAGTGGCTAGAATAGATGAGAATGATGAAGTAGGAATTTAGCTCTCATTTGTTTTCAATTTCTCATTCAAAATCATCACATACCAAAAAGCTAGTAAGCTTTTTCAAAGCAAGAAGAAGAAGAAGTCTGTTTGTGATCAATAATGAATTAATTGTTATTGTTACAAATCAACCATGGGTCAATCATGAAGGCTTAACCCTTGTAGAGAGTTAACTAGGGTAAAGGGTTTGGGTTGGGTTAATAAATATCAACTCAAAATATCAATGGTCAAAGTCAAAGCTTCATGAAAGGTTTATCCAAGCTTAACCCTAATCCAAACCCTATCCATGTTTAAACTCCCCAAAACATGTTGCATTTGTAACCTTAACTTGTTACAATATTATATATCACATATATAATATATTTTGTAACAAAACAAAATAATACAATTAACATATATCACATATATATCAATGTATTATCCAAGTGAGAAAAAGAATCTTTAAGTGAGCTTATATTAGTTAATGTAACTTAATATATCACATATATAATTATACATTAAATTATCGAATCAACACTTGATCCGATAATCCGGCTATATCACATATAACCGACTAATATAGTCTGTATCAATTCATCGAATCAACACTTGATCCGATGACCCGGCTATATCACATATACCCGGCCGATATCTCATATCGCGAGAATCTAATACGATATCGCATACACGTATTATTCTCGGTCCCGCACATATCACATATGTGCTCCTACTCCGTTTTGCTTGAGTCAGGAAACCTCTGTGTAGGACTCTAAAGAATCGTCAATACGCCAGCAGTAGGTGATGATCATATCAAACACCCACAAGCTGCAAGCGGTCAGCTAAACGTAACAGCCACCCAGGTATTGAGCGATCAGAAAATCAACAAGCAAGCCTGTACATTCTCCTGTGAATCCAATCAGTAACACTACTGTTCAGTCCGGTCTCTTCGTCTGATATGTCGCATATCTCGCCTAGGGGTGGTAAACGTCAGACCCCAGTAGCTTGATAAGTCGTGTCGATATGAGGTCCATAATAGTTCAAGAAACTACTGATAACACTTCCAGTAAATCTCAGCAACCCTGGCCAGGGATTTCCAGTTATAGCCAATCGAACACAGCGCAACATCAACTCCCTATACCGGGAGAGACGAAACCCCTCCTATCGCTCATTGCCTCCATGTGATTCGGGACTGTACCCAAAAGCCACCGTTTTGAACGCCCTCTTGGACGTGGTATGATGGAAATCAAAGCACAGTGGGAATCACACAAGACTCTATGACGATCTCGGGTCTACAGACTAACCTGTACCAGTGTCACCAGAGAACTGCCATCTGACGTGAGGTATAATACCATCTGGGAGTTCTCGGCGAGTCCGTCTAGTGTACCCAGTCTCCACTGAGCACCCGTATACCTTCTCTGATGTCAAACACCAATGGATATGGGATCATCCATCGCCCATCATATGGGTCAAGAAGCGCATACGCTAGTCTACTCTGGAGTATCGATGCCCTGTCTCGGTACCCCCATGACTAGGAACATTTGAAGGATGTACTTAGTGACTACACTGTCCCCACTAGTTTGATCTGCATCATAGTCCTGGTAGTCAAGTACTCATCCTAAGGGCTTTATCAACATGTAATATAGAGACAATCAGAGTACATGTTAAGATAAAGAGAAACCAAATAGCATACTATCATGTCGAGCAAGAAAGTCCTCCCTATATATGTCGAAGCATCCACTGCAATATACATCGTATGTACAGTAATGGCCTCTAGAGCATACATATCACTAACACGAGGCAATGGTCCCAGCAGAGATCGGGCTCCCCAGTCATCGGGTCGAACATTTCAACGACGAAGCAAACACCTCGGCACTCCGAACTAACCTGGACGTCTTGTTGTAAAAACGAGACCGGGCTCAGTTCCGAGCTGACGCCTATCAACAACAGAGCACCCGCTACTACAATGCGCGAGTCAAGCGTCGCCTTTTCTAGGCCGGAGATTTGGTCCTAAGGCGGAATGAGTTCGTCGACCAAGGCAGGCTGCATAAGTTTTCCCCAAAATGGGACGACCCTTTCCTCGTCTCTGAGGTACTGCCCGGCGGAGCTTACCGTTTGCAAGACGCGGAAGGACGCAAGTTTCCACGGCCTTACAACGCCGAGAAGCTCAAGCTGTACCTCTGAAAGAGTATCTATGTATATTTCTTCTTTCGCAAAGGCAATGTAAATCTTTCTAAAGTTCTTTCTGTTCAAATAATAAGAAGGGAACACCAGAACATTGCAAAAAGAAAAGTTTTATTCATTCAAAAGGTACCAGGGGCTCCTCAGCCTTACAGAAAATAAAAAGAGAATTTACAACAGAGGTGGAACGGGATCGAGGAAATACTCCTGGTGATACTCGGAGTAGATTTCCGCTTGCCGGGCCCTAGCCTCTGCGGCCTGTTCCCGCCGACGCTGCGCACGAACCCGGGATGCCACGGAAGTACGCGGCGCTTCGTCCTCCGCCCTTTGGCTTATGATGTACCTTATTTTGAAGCACTCCAGAATGAGGGCCAAGGATCGGTTGTGACTGGCTTTCGAGATGAGGCCGAGCAGGAAGATCGAATGCACCTTGTCGAGCGCCTCGTCCAGAAGCTCCTCGGTGAGGAGGTTGTCCAACCCCGGGGACCTCCTCCAAATCGCATACATCAACAACTGGAGCAGGGACGACCACCGAGGGAGAAGCCGGCCGACATGATCCTCGAGGCGCCGAACCACTCCTCGGTACCCATCCTCGGCCAGGGATGGGTCATACAAGGAGACGTCATCAAAGGTGATGATCTCTTCGATCGAATACATACGACCAGTCATCTCAAAAGAAAACGAGGCCAAAGGGGCTGCCATCTACTTCTATATTTATAACCCCATACGGAATCTTTGAAGGCCAAGATTCGCGCGCGAATCCTGGGATCCACCAAGATTAATCCAATACCGTGGCAAGAACGGACGCAACTTCCCGAAACGTCACGCCTCCCCAAAGAATTCCCACCACGTGCAGCCGGCGATGGTCACCCCTCCCAATGTTCACGAACCAGGGGAGGTCGAATAGAAACTCACAAAGCCAAGCATCTACCCTGCTCGATCCCTCCTTGGCTGGTATTCCTTACCCCACGACGCCAGGGATCAAAGCCCTCACCAAGAGGCAACTGATCGGCTACCCCACTCGGTTATCCTTGGCTGGTAATTCCTTATCCCATGACGCCAGGGATCTAAGCCCTCGCAAGAGGCACCGGGCATCAACCCTGCTCGGTCCGTCCTTAGCAGGCCCCTTACGGACCCTCCCGCGCTAAGAACCTAAGCCCTCACCAAGAGGCTATCGAGCAGCTACCCTGCTCGGTTCATCCACATCTAAGCGATCTCCACCTCGACTTCGGGGCCATGGGGATACCGACCTTTCACCGGTCTTTGCGCGCTTGGCAGATGATAGAATTCAACTCGACGTGTGATCGCTAAATGAAATACCTACCTAAAGATGAAAGCAGTACTGTGCAAGTACAAATGTTTACCACAAACAAAAGGAAAATGCGCACGCAAAGAAACTACAAAATGGATTTTCTATTCATAAAGGTCAGAAATATTTACAAAGGTATTATGGGCTCCCCAGCCTTACAAAAATGCCCGGAGGCTTACAAAATTTTGGCGCAAAATAAGGAGGCGAGAAAGTTCAGGCCTCAGGGCCGTGGAGAACCCCGATGAGCCGCGCGTCCACTGCGACCACCGGGGTGGCATCTTCAGGGTCAGCACCCATGGTGGGAACCTCGGCACCGTCGGCTGGTACTTCCGACTGGTCCCCAACGGGCCCTCCAGGAGCCTCTTCCCTTGCAGCACCGCCGGGAGCATCCCCCTGCACCTCTCCCCCGCAGGGGTACTCAGCCCGAAGCTTGTCGTCAGGAAACTCCGGCATCTGGGACTTGACAGCGTCAAGGGCGTCGTGCCAAAAGACGCCGGCAACTTCAGCAAGGTCGGCGTAGAATAGGTCCGACTTCTTATAGCTCTCCACCACCTCCGACGCCTGACGCTCAGCCTTCGACGCCCGAAGCTCGGCGCGCTTCGCCCTGTCCTTCGCCGCCTCATTCTCCCTTCAGAGGGAATTCACAGTCTTCTTCAAGGTGGTGACCAGCACCTGGGAGTCTTTCCACTTGGCCTCGGCGGCTCGGGCGGTCTCTCGGCACCGGGCGATCTCCCGACTCCCGGCCGCCACTCGGTCTTCAAGGGCAGCGATCCTCTCCATCGCCGCCTCCAGCTCCTGCCTTGAGCTCTCCTCGCAGCCTGCGGCTTGCATGGCCGGGGCTATCTCCTCGTCCTCCATGTTGACGACGTGGGAAACATGCCGGAGGACCTGAAGAAAAGAAAGAGGGTTAAAAAGGAAAGGGAGACACCCGATCACGCGAACAGAAACGCTGAATGAAGAACCAAGTAGGATGCGAACACTAACATACACGGCCTCCTGAGCTGTGGCCGCCATTTGGGCCCGGAGGGTCCCCCGAGGGATTCTGCCCCCGACCGACCTCTCCATCTCCGAGAGCAAGCTGTCGGCGACGGAGAGTCCCGAGGGCACCTCAAAGCGGAGCTCCCCATCATCCACGAGGATCGGGGAAGCCGGGGTGGGGGCGCCGTTCTATGGAACCTCTTAAGGAGCGACGCGGGAGAACCGGTCTCGGCTCCCACCTCGGAAGCCCGGGGCTCTTGCTCCTGGGCACGCTTTCGGACCGGCACACGGCTAGACTCGGGGGCCCGAGAAGCGCTTGGGCGCCTGGATGGAGCGCCCGCCGGTGGCGCCGGAGCTGGCAACAGACGAGAAGGACCGGCACCTCCGGCCTTCTTCCCCTTCTTCATGTCAACCACTGCCACCCAGAACTTGCTTAGGTCCATGGGTTCTGCATAAGACAAAATACAGAGGATTCAGCAATGCCAGAAAAGTAAAAGAATGCACAAGTCCAAACAGGTCGCCTGAAAGCTCCTGACTTACCCGCGTACTGGGCGGGGCTGAGCCCGGCCCAACTGAGGGCCCGCTCAGACAGCAGCACATCGACCCAAGGGAGAGGCTCCCACCTCGACACCGCCACCATGTCGGGATCATTCGCTCGACTCACCCGCGGACAGCTGGCCTCCTGCCACTGGGTGGGCATAGGCCAATCCTCACCCTCGGCGGCGCAATAAAGAAAAACTTCTTCTTCCATTCGTGAATGGAAGAAGGTACTACGACGATTCCTGACCCATCGGCGTACCCCCGTTGTTTTCTAAAAGAGAGGTATACCCAGCTCGGCTCGTCCTATGAGCGCCAGGGTGGTTTTTATAGCAAAGGGAAGAAACGAGGAGACTCAAGCTGAAAGGGATCTGACTCAATCTCAACCGGACTAAGAACCCGAGGAGGATCCTCTAAGAGTTTGGCACTAGCTGGCCCGGGGCTATCCCAAAATAATTCAACGCCGCATTCAACTCGAGGGGAAGGGCAGACGCAACCCGACCCAAAAGGCCTCCAGGTACAAGGCAATCTCATTGCCCCGTTCCTGGTTTGCCCCTCTCCCCCTCCTCGGCTAGACGAAGTGAATAGCCGGGAGGAATGAGGAAACGAGTCTTGATGTTGACGAGCTCCTCTGCACGCCTCTGCGAGGATCGCACGCCAAGAACACCCGCGAACTGTGCTCTGGAGACCGCCCCCGTCGCACGACCCCGAGGGAACTCCAACTTAGAGGGAGAAAAGGAAGAGGTAGAAGAGGAAGCTTCAGAAGACTCCCTAGACTCTACCCGGACTACATCTACAGACTCCTCAGAAGAAGACATCTAACCTGATCAAAAGGGGGGTGTCCTCGGGAAATCAAACGCAAGGGATCCGACCTGAGCGAAAGAGCGCCGAGCTAACACGACTAGGGACGAGGAAATTATGAGGAGGTATAGGCCCTGATGGGGATCCCACCTCTATTTATAGCTGCCGGCGTACACATCCTACGGCCCCGATCGCCTCCCGCTAAAACAACGTTTCGCAACAAAAGACCGACAACGTTCCACCTGTCGCACTCACATTAGGCGCGTTCTTTCGGGCGCGGGAACTCCTGCGGCACGTCACTCCAGCCAACCAACGCCAGACACGTGGGCCGTCGCTTCGACGAACGTACACACGATCCGGCGCTTCCCTTTAATGCGAGATCTCTCACCTGATCCACTGACGCCATCAAGAGAATACTACTCTCTGCCAGGGAATGCGCGCCGACGATATCTTCGAATGAGAGCTCATCTCGAGTGATCGGTCAGACCACTCTCGACCCGACCCAGGAGCGGGTCGAGACGAGAGTGGGGGGCTAATGATGAGGCTCGATATCGGTGACTCTCCAGATGCTGACACGTTGCAGATGACATGTCCCAGAACCTTCAGGAAAGGATCAGTAATCTCGGTTTGAATCATACCTCGGGCCCCCGGTCCGAAGAGTCTCCCGACTTTCGGTGGCCTCCCAGACCACCCACCGGCTCGCCTCCGAGCTATCGCAGAACCAAGATGCCTCGGCCCCCCGCTCGTGCCCGAGCCTCCCACCGAGGTCATCCTCCTCGGTCTTACCCAGACCGACCCACAGCACTGATCACAGACGCCTCCGCCACGGCTCCGCGAATCTCGCCATGCGCGAGATATCCGCCGCCCATGGTCCCGCGTTCCACGCCATCATGATCCCCCATTAACGAGCCTGTATCGTAATTAATGCGGTATCTCGCCTATCACACGGACATGACGCCAGGGGCGTAACGGCCGACGTGATTCTCGCGCCCGCCTGTCCATTGCTGCCGCTATATAAACCCCTCTCTCAGACGGTCAAGATAAGCCAATTTTACTCCAATAGGCCGTTACTCTGCCAAAATATCTCGACTAACTTAATTTTAGGAGGGTCCTCGGTGGCACAACCACCCCGGGACTTCTTTGCAGGTAGCTCGGCCACAACCAGTCAAAACCCATTGAGATCCACACGCTCCAGGAGACAACTCTCCAAGTCAATCTCAGCCGTCCCTCAACACGCGAAAATATCAACAGAAGATAACATCTGAAGGAGATCCAGAGATCCATCACAAACAAAAAGTTTGAAGCCTATTTTTTGCAATAGATCTTGCCAAATGTTGCATAGGCCCCCATATTTTCACTTTGCTATCTTTATTTATGAGCCATCGTTTGTCACCATCCCTGGGTAAAATTTTCATAATTGAAGGGCCCCGCAGGCGAATTTGGGGCATGCCGACAACAGTGACTTTATACTAAATGGACACGTGCCACACTCGTGCAATCATCTGGAAAATGCTTTCATTATCTGGAAACCTAATATCGCTTTTCTTCTCTCTCTCTGCTCCCTCGAAACCCTAATCCTCGATCAAATCCTCCAAACTCTCTAAAACCCTAACCCTAACCCTAATTAGCTTTCGAAACCCTAAGGCCTGGATCTCCTTCGTTCGAGATGGCGGGAGGAGGCGGCATAAGCAGCACGAACGTATTCGCAGCGCTCGATTCGTTGAAGAAGAAGAAGAAGTCTGATAAGAGCGCCAAGGGTTCAGCGAAGAATTCCTCTTCCGTTAAGGAACCTGAATCTCAGCAGGTGTACTGGCCGCAGGTGTCGACTCTCGAGGGAAAATCTTGGGCCGATCTTGATGATGATGATGACGATTACTATGCCAACACTGCACCGCCTCCGCCAATTTGTGGATCGTCGGAGAGGAACCAGCATGATGAAGAAATCTCGGCCTTGGGAGAGGTGATTTCTCATTTCTCTCTCTCTAAAAAATGGTTTTTTATACAGTTTTGATTAATTGTCGGTAATGGAAATTTTTATGAGCATCCCATAACCCAAATCGATCCTTTGTGTTTTGTCTTTTTATATTTCTCTTGCCCCCTTAAAGCATCATAAAGAAATTTGTTTCAAGTGATCATCATTAGCTTATGTAAATTTCTTAATCGTTAATGACTAGTGATGATTAACCCATTGTTATACCGAAGTCATTGATGTTTGATTATTTTGTTGGGATTTGGTCCATATCCACCAGTGGACTAAACCGCTTTGGGTCTTTTAGTTGATTTGGACCATTTGGTGCACGAGACCAACTTAAGTTATATTGGCTTGGACACATCTGGTAGTGGGTTAGGACTTAAAGTGAATTAGCAAGAGAGTGCCTCTCATTCCATTTTTTGTTCTCATTCCCAAAAGTGGAGTATTGAGAGAAGGAGAGAAGAGAAGGAGGGGAAACAAGTAGGTTTCACAAGAGCTAATTTTGGTTGATTTGTTAACATTCCACATCACATTGGAGAATCCCCTAATTTATTTGGGAGGGGTTCCTTCAAAGTGGGTGTTGGTTTGGAGTTAGTAAGGTATGATGCAGAAGCATTCCCACTCATTCGCACCTCCACCCCAAAAGCTTAATGAAGTTGAAATAAATTCATTTTAACCATTGCTAAATATCTGACTTAAAATGCCCCTCGGCTCCTCTTCGGAATTCCAAATTCATCAATTTATAGTTTAGTGGAGAGATAATTCTTTCTAGATTCTAACGAAAGAAGCAATTCAACATTTGAAGTTTTCTATAAGTTATGGCCGAAACATTACAGGCTGCACATTAAGATTGCATGGTGGCTCATCGGTTTTCTAGACCTATTTATTATAATTTATTATATAGCTTGACCTATGGCTTGAAATGTTGTTTCAAACCTATAATTAGGTATATTTAATCAGAAATAAATCATATTGGTTCATGTAAGTATATTGTTCGATAGGAGTGAGTGGAGGCGGAGGATTCATGTGCTGGACCCGGCGTGATTCTCATGTTGGTTCATGTAGCCTACCCCATATGCTTGGGATAAAAGGCTCAGTTGTTGTTGTTGTATTTAATCAGAAATAAAGCATGTTATGTGTTGATGTTAAATATAAGCATTGGGCTTTTATCTCCTTTAATTCTTTGGTGTGATTCCATTGAGTGTAAATTTTAGTCATCGATTCCTTGGTGGCGTGATTGTTTTTCAGAGTTGTCTTTACGTTTGATTGTAAGGTCGTGTTATATTATTCTTAGAGTAGCCAGTCTTCGTATTTGCGTAGGTGGTGTCTGTATCTTCAGTGTAGTTGGTAACTCTCTTCCGTTGAAGGTGGTGTGTATATATATTTTAAGTGTTCGAGTTACCGTTCAATCTTCTATCTCAATGTGGTGTTTCTGTATCTATTAGTGTCCTATTTCCCATTATCCATCCTCACTCGTCGTACATGTATAACCATTGCATATTCTCATTGTATGAGTGATTCCCAAAGCTTGTGCTTTGATTAAGTGTTATATCTCCTCTTGTAATTGCATTGATATAGCGGAAGCTTTCTCTTGTAGTGGGTGAATTAGGTCTAATTGGGGCCTAATCATGTTAAATATTGGTGTTCTATTGTGTGGTTTTCTGCTTGTATGTTTGTTCCACATTTCTATCTGTCTTAATCTCACGTCTCCAAGGTTAGGGTCGTGTCCTCCATCATAGTGGTATCAAGGCTACAGTGCTCATAAGGTGTTTGTTGAATTGCTTCAAAGTGCTTTTGTTTTTCTGTTTTATGTGAGCAATGAATAATAACAAAAACTGTATGATTAGCCCCAATGAAGGCAATTGCATGATATGAAAGCTAAGAATTGAAGATCTCTTGTATTTCTAGGAGCTTTGCGTGCATTTGGAAAATGATGACATGAAGCGTGAAGATATCCCATATGATTAGTGGAAGAAGCTCGATCACAAGGTCATTAGGTTTATACATCAATGGTTGGACGATCCCGCTTACTGCTATGTTACCACCAAAAGTTTGACGCATGCTTTATAAAATAAATTAGAGGGTCTTTATGAAAGAAAGGCCGCGGGCAATAAGATGTTCTTGATCGTAAGCTTGTAAGTGTGAAATACAAGGAATGGGCTCTTCTATAGCCGAGCACTTGATTAAGTTTCAACATGTTGTGAACCAGCTCGTCTCTATGAAAATGACATTTAAAGATGCGTTGCAAGCATTGTTGTTGCTTAGTTCCTTGCCAGACTATTAGGAGACATTGGTGGTGTCCCCGGCAACTTTGTTCCAAATGGTGTCTTCATGATGAGGCCGAACCTAGTGACAAGTAGTTTGTTGAATGAAGACTTGGGGTGGAAAAAGCACGTGGCTTCTCATTTGGAGGCAAACATAGCTGTAATAGATTGAGGTCAAAGTCTATAGAAAGAGGCCATCATTCCAAATTAAGAAGCAAGTCAAGTTCGTGGAAAGATGTTACATGCTATCATTGTAAGGAGAAAGGGCCCATCAAAATGTAATGTCGCATATGAGAGTTGGTAAAAGGTAGGGACGAGCGAAACAAAGTCGAACTCCGAAGAGAACACCATGACCACTCAAGGGAGATATGATTATTGTCTTTACTACCGGCGATTCAAGACTTTGTGTTGTGTGTCATGACACAGATTAGGTGGTTGACACCAGTGTCGTCAAATGCGCGAAAAGCATGCCTCAGGCGCAAGGCGTAAGCAGGCGTTGAACTGTGCCTTTTGACGCTTCAAGACGTTGTGTAGTGGCGAGGCGCGCACCTCGTTTTAGGTAAACAGATCGAATGGGCTTGGCTATTTTTAATAAATCCAAACCCAAAACATAAAATTAAGTGGCTATTGGGCAATAGTAATCTAAGGCCAACTCGAGAGCACTCTAGAAGGGCTAGGGTTTCTCTCGTTTGTAAGTTCGTCATTGGCTAGAGTTTTTCGAGTTCATCGTCGGCTCTCTTACGGCTTCTTGGGTTCTTTTGAGGCTAGGGTCTCCATCTTCCTCTCAAGTTATAGCTTTCTCTTCTCGGCTTGAACAACCTAGAGCAACCCAAAACATAAAATTCAGTATAGCTTCTTCTCTTTTCCCCTTCCTTTTATGTTATTGGTGTTGGATTTTAAGTTCGAAGTTAAATTATGAGAGAATTTTTGTGGTTCTTATCTCATTACAAACTTGTACGCCTCACACACTCGGGCACACACCTCAGGCAAGCGTCTTTCGCTTCAGACGCATCTAACCATTTGCGTCTCACACCGCACATTGACAGCATTGGTTGACACCGGAGCTTCCTAACATGATACTCTTAGGAGAGATTTCCTTGCATCCTACAAGCCGGGTGATTATGACGTTGTGAGGATGGGTAACAAATGCACTTCTCAAATTGGTGGTGTTGCTGATGGCCATGTTGAGACCAATCTTGGTTATAAGTTGGTGCTCAAAGATGTGTGGCATGCTCGAGCTTCATTTCAATATCGTATCAGCTGGAAAGCTCGATGAAGAGGACTACACCAAGGTTTTTTTGTGGCGGAGCTTAGAAGCTTACCAAAGGTTATCTTTTAACAACGAGAGGCAAGAGGTAGTCCATCCTCTATAAAATGTATGCAAAATTATGTGTATGTGATGTTGACAACTCTATGGAGTTTCATCGACGACTAGCCATATGAGCGAAGAAAGGTTTATAAGTTATTGCAAAGGTTAATCTCATTCTTAATGTAAACAATGAGCATGTTGATACTTATGTTTATTATTTGGTTGGCAAGCAATATAGAGTTTTCTTTGCGAGAAAAACTTCATAGAAAAAAGTCAAATATTTTATATTTGGTTCCTTCTGATATGTGGTCAAATGAAGGATAAAAACTCTTGTGTTGCTTTGTTTTTGTTATTTTTGTTGTGAAAAATTTAGGCCTTGAAAAGCAAAAGACTAAGTTTTGAAAGTTTTTAAACAATTTCATGCAATGGTTGAGGGGCAAATCGGAAAGTCTCTTAAGTACAATCGTTCGGATAATGGTGGTGAATACATTAGTCCATTTGATGCATATTGCAAGGTATTCAACTTTAGCAACCAACTCATGTTACCAACTTCAACGAACAAATTCAATGATTGAGCAACTTGAATGAATCTTAACTAATATTTTTGAAAAACTTGAACACTAATTTAACCTGTAAAAAACTTTGAACACTTCAATGACAGATCTTGAGTTAAGACGGCAATAGAGAGCTGAGACAATGGATCTTGTTTTGGCGGTGTCTTTAACAACAAATTTCATCAAACAACTTTAACGAACTTCGAACTTTAATAATGAAGAAAACCAATGAACAATACTCACAACCAATCACCACATGAATAACACCATCTTTAATAACCAACAAACACGGTTATGACATGAACTTTGTAAGGTAGCCGAGTTTAGACGATACTTCTCAATATACTTTAAGGTATATAGGTAAGCTGATGATGCACGTTGTAATGATGTCGACAACTTATCGGGCCCCAAGTCGAGGCTATCAAATTCACTGGGACTCCTGAGACAAACAACGCGACACTTGTTAAACGGGGTATAACGAACACAATACATACGAGAACATGATGCGAGAACACATTTGAGAATAATCAAAAGTAACAAGGAATTATTTGAAGAAAATA
Organism: Agapanthus africanus; assembly: GCA_030015575.1. NCBI lineage: Eukaryota > Viridiplantae > Streptophyta > Magnoliopsida > Asparagales > Amaryllidaceae > Agapanthus > Agapanthus africanus. Next base: position 219,076,457 of record JASDDO010000006.1, read on the forward strand.
TTAATTCTCTTATTTTAGACTCTTTTGTTTTGGATTTATTTTTTCCCCAAATTTTATTATATAGATTTGTTGTTTTTTCATTATTATATATATATATTTTTTGGAATTTTTGGATTTTTAGAGACAATTAGGATTTACAAAATCTCAAGCGACAGTTGCGACTTGGGTTGATGGATTTTAGGAGGCGGCGATTAGGGTTTTCGAAATCGATTGCAGTTGCTTGAAGGGCTAGGATTTTGAAGGACATCATAGCGGCGATTAGATTTTCTTAGTCAAGATTGTGATGGTTGCTAAGGTTTCAAGGAGACCCTGTATTGGCGGCGATATCAAGACAGTGGAGACTACATGGCTCAAAGTTGATCTGGAGGGTTTGAGACGCGGTTCTGCAGATTTGAGGCGAGACAAGGCTATAAGGTCAGGCCTTTTGGAAGACGGTGTGGACAAATTGTGTAGTTGGCAACGAATTTTGGACATGGATCTAGTCATGGAGATGGCGGGTGGTAGCGGCTGTGAATGCGAAGATGGCAATGATGACTAGGTGTTTGATTGGTGCTGGCTTGCTAGAGGCGACGCTGACTTCATGGACGTAGCGGCTCGGCTTCGTGCTGATGGTGTCGATGGAATGGATCCGGTGTTTCAACAGCTTGAGGCAAGGTTGCGAGGATGGAGAGGCATCAATTAGGCATTTGGTGATGAGTTTTCTTGTGGTGACTTTAAGATGTTGTAGAGGCTAGGGTTTTGGCGTTATTGGGATGGATATGAGATTCCGATACCATGTTAAACATAGAATTAGAGAAAAACAACTTAAGGGAGGAGGGTAGGTTTATCTCTATTTATAAGTAAAATATTATAATTAACATGGAATATCCACCACCTAAACTACCCTTTTCAATGTAACCACCGAGTTATTTTTGATCCATAGGAAACTCTTTCTTAACCACTAAGTAACTCTTATATCTTAACAAGAAATATGCCTTTCAGCATACACGCCTCACTAAAATCTTAATTTGCAAATATACCATTTAAAGTCTGAATTTGTTATTAAAGAAGTTCTAAACAAAATTAAAAAAACATTTGTCCTTTTTATGTTTAATGTTTAAAATACCTTTTTGAATTTCATGGTCAATGTGAACTTTTGTTGCCGGTGATTCCTGCATAATGTTCCTTTGGGTGCTGAACGAATGTAATTTGTGAAAGAACTTAAATTTTCTATTTACATTCTTTTATATAAGAAAAGGATGATCAATAATGCATGAAGTCTGACTCAAATTAGTCTATACTCATTTGATTGCAATTTGCAAGACTTAAGAGCATCCATGCAGTATTCAGTTCGTTGCGACTTTGATGGCAGTATGGTACTTAACGTTCCTTTACAAGCAGGATTTTAAAACTCGATCGACAACATTTTCAATCATGACTAACGAAACCGACATTCTTTTCCCTGCTGTTTCAACTTATTGGGAACTTGCAAAATACTGTCCGAGTTTATAAATATCATGTTTTTTCCCTTCTGGGTAAGTGGAGAATGAAGCAATTTACTTGCAAAATATAAGTACAGAGAAACAAAACCGGTTCATTTGTTGCATTATAGGATAGATACCTATAAATTCTTATATTGGCCTTTATTCTCTTATTATATGCAGGTTATGCTTTCTTGCTTCTTAAATATGATAAGCGTCACTCAACCGGTCAACCAAAAAGTATTGGATTTTACAGATATCAGATAAAAAGTATTTGATTTTATGTATATGCCCATTCGGTAGCCTTGTGTTTCGTTCCCTTAATTATTTTCATAAATTTTAGCTAAATTGATGTTTGTTTTACATGGGAGAAGGCATGCAATCTTTATTTAATAAATACTAGGTTATTTTCATTGCACAATCTACATGTAACCTGAAGTTGATTTTTTTTCACAATAATTTTTAAGAAGTTGGAGTCTTTATTGGGAATATTTCATACTAGCCGTTTTGGTGTTACCGCTGGAACATGCATGCACCCACACACAGATTTTGCGCTTCAGGTTATTTTGCTGTTGGTTTTTTAGGCGATGGTAACCTATACAAGAGCAAACAAAGAAGGAATGAAGAAAGCTATAGTTGCAATTTTCTGTGCTCGCTGTTGTATCATCAAACACCAAAGTTGTGACTGTTTTCGTGTGTGGCTATGCATGGCAATTATGGTCGTCTCAGAGATAGAACACTTGATAACATGTCTTTTTTTTGTCACTTTTCCTTCTAACAAATGATGTTCATATTCTCTTTTTGTTCTAACAAATGATGTTCATATTTCTTTAAATTGTTTGTGGGAATGGGATTAGAATGTTGCATGCTCGTTTGGATGTTAACATTACAGATCGGGAAGAATCCTTGAAATATCATATAGGGGGAAAAAAGTTTCGACGACAACTACGAAATAAATTCCTCTTCTCAATGTTATATAGCCAGTATTGCTTGACTATCTTCACTTCGATATTTCTTTGAGTAATGAAGACATTTTGGCATACTTTCCTAGCTAATGGTATATATATTTCTCGCTGAAACGACTTGCCGCATGATGCAGGAAAGTGAAAGCGAAGACAATTTTGATGAAGCTGATGATAATGGTGATGAAGAACATGAAGCACATGCTCTTACACAAGTTGAGCTGGTCATGAATGAACCTTCCCCTGCTCCAGTGGTGGCTAAAGATACCAATAGACAATTGTCGAAGAAGGAGTTAAAGAAAAAGGAGCTTGCAGAGCTAGAAGCCGTTCTCGCCGAGCTTGGATTATCTGGCCAAGATAATGGGCAAAATAAAGAAGATGGTAATTTTATGTTTTTGTCAATATAGCAACTTGTTAAGATCTCTTTATAATCTTTATTCATTCATATATCCCCCTTTTACTATTAAAATCATTACTTGTCTATGAGACTCGCTCTTGCATGTATGGAACTTTTTACTATTAAAATCGTTACTTGTCTTTGGGAGTGTATTCAGTTATGCTCTTAAAATTATTCGTGCCTTATACATGAACATAATTTTCTGTAAGAAGCTGATCATCTTTCCCCTTCTTGTTTATAGTTCTCACTTATCCGTAGTTTCCCCTACCAAAATTTGGCACCAACCAAATGTGGATTGGAGTCAAGTCATCGTCAAATCTACTGAGGTTATCCCCTATTTAGATGGGAAAGAGGTGTAGATAATGAGGAAGACAACATCCTGTATTTATTCTATGAATTCTACGTGCTTAGCAACAAAACTTTGTAGTTCATCAGGCCTAAAGTTGTAAGATCATATAACATCCTACGAACTGAACCATCATTGTTTTATTATTCTTCCTATCGCTTACTTCATGAAAATATCATAAAAGAGTAGGCATTATTTTTTAATCATTTATCTATTTTATTTCCTATCAAAAGTAAGCATATGATTCAATCATTGGAATTGTTAACTAACAATCATTGGAATTGTTAACTAACAACAAGCGTAGAATAAGCTATTTTTATTTCTAACCCAAGTTTCTATATATTAAAGACGTGGATGAAGAAAAGCAAAGAGCTGATAGTGAGAAGAAAGAAAATGCCCCTGGAGAGAGCAAGACTACAAAGAAAAAGAAGATGAAAAAAGACAAATCATCAAATGAGGTTAAAGATTCAACTGAACAATCCAATGTTCTAGATGTCAATGGCATCGAGGCTGCTGAAGAGGACAAATCTACAGTGGATATGAAAGAGAGACTGAAGAAAGTGGCTTCAATGAAGAAGAAGAAATCGAACAAGGAGATGGATGCTGCTGGAAAAGCTGCAGCCATTGAGGCTGCTGCGAGAAGCGCAAAGCTGGCTGCTGCAAAAAAGAAAGAGAAAAATCACTATAACCAACAACCGGATCGCTAAGCCGTTCTCTTCAGCGGTGTTGTAGTTGTACAAATGTTCTTATTATTTTCGCTTAATGCACAATAAACCCTTGTTCGCTGTTGCTTTTATGAGTTTTGTCAGCTTATTTCCAAAGAGATCTGTGTATTTTGATCGATCGTTTTTTGATGGCTGATTTTTGTAGTAACAATGCTATCGAATTTTATTGCTGTGATTAGTATTCGTCAACTTGGGTTTCTCAAATTTTACTTGTCCCCTTATGTCATGTATGCTTTTGGAATGATATTTATCTACAGATGTTCTCCAAAAACATGCTTACCCTGCATTGTGCTCTTCTGAGGCAAACAAAAGGCAGGTATGTACTTTTGGATGTGCTTTTAAAGCATGCATGCCCTTTTCCAGGGTCTGTATTGTTTTTATTCTTCGCAAGTTTATTCCATGTTTATTTGTACGTTAAATTTCATTATATCCTTTTATATTTGAAGCATGTGTCACCTAACCCCCTTACAATTTAAAATGATACAAAATAGCTCTCTATACTTTTCTAAATCTATAAAAACCCTAACGGTGTTAGTAGTAGAGAATGATGAAAAACAAATTAGCCCTTGAGTTATCTGTGAGAGAAAATAAAAGTTAGTTTTTAGTTTTTTCTTCATATCTTTTACTGTTTTGTTTTGGTATCTTTTATTCTTTTTCGTCACGGTGACCGCTGTTTATTTTCTCTTGCTTTACTTCTATACTTCTTCTTCTTCTCTCCATCAATTTCTTTTATCCTAATTGTTTTTAAAGAATTTGAAATCAACGGTCCTTTTTGCACTTGCATATAAAAGTAAAGATGAAATTATATTTATTTTGAGGGAAAGATGAGAAATAAAAAGGAAGAAAGAAAGGAGAAGATGAATATATGAAAGGCCAAGCAAAACATAGAGAAAAATGGAACGTGCCTAAATTGTGAGGAAAGGAAATGAAATATATAATAATAAAAGATGTGATAACAAGTTAAAAAGATCTTTATTTTCTTCTCAAAATATTTTATGGGCTAATTTTGTTTTCATCCTTCCTTACTCAACACTCTTAAGGGGTTTTAAGGGTTTAAAAAAGCATAGGAGGCTACTGTAACACCTTAAAACGCGATTAGAGTTAACTAAGCGATATAATGCGAGTTTTCAATAAATTTAATTAATAATTATTTTTCATATATTTTATTATAATTAATTAATATTTTATTTAATTATTTTTGTACTTGTTGTGGTCATGCAGCACACACATGTGCATGCTAATTTAGGGTTAAGGATATGTTAACCATGCTTTGTTAGCCATGCCACTTAACCATATTATGTCATGTTATATATATATATATATATATATATATATATATATATATATTGTTTTAAGTAATAAAAGATTTTTAGTTTTAAAAAGAAAGAAAGGGAAAAGAATATAATATGGAGGCAGATGGCATTGGGGGCAAGGCATGTGGGGCATTTAATGAGGTGAGGAAAAGAGATTTTCTCCACTAACCTCAAGCCTAAACCAATATCAAACCTCACTAAGCCCTCAACTAAGCATGTTTAACCCTCTTGAGAAGTCTTGGAGCTTGTATATCTAGGGTTTCATCCAAGTTTTGGTGAGGTAATGATGCTAAACTCTTAATTACGCTCTAGGGGAAGTTCTTGTGTTAAATAGTTTCACTAAAATACCTTAATGCCTTAGTTTAGTGTTAATGTCGTATTTTGTTTAAGCTTGGGGTCTCTGTTTGAATCTGCTATTGACCCAGACATTATTTTGAGAAGTTGCCATCGCAGAGAGATAGTTTAGAGGCCTAGAACACACCACCAAAACCTGAGCCTTCCCCCTAATATTTTGGCCGCAGATTTATTCCTTCTGTAGGGTTACTGCAGTGCCCCGGCCATCAATCCGTGGCCAAACGCGGAACAAAAACTTTTTAAAACTGGCGCTAATGGAACCCTAATCGACGGATCGTACCATTAACCCTATACCAGTTCTATAAAAAGAGTTTAGAGAGGTTATACTGATCGATCCGTGTCCTTCGGTCTTCAACCTCTGCCCAAGCTCCTCGCGGCTGCCTCGATGAAGTTCGGTCTCCGGTCTCCCTCGTTGAAGACGATCCACGTCGAGAATTAGTAATACGGGCTTCCGCTTCAAGAACCGAAGCAACTCGGGCATCCAGTTTGTTAGCCTAGATACCCAAGATGAAGTAGAGATTGTGTGTGAATACTTTGTCTCAAAACACCCAAGGATTCTCAACTCATGAGATGGAATGGGTGGAGGTTGAAGAAGAAGCCATATGAAGAAAAGAGTGAGCTCAAGTTTTGGCTAAAGAAAAAGCAACTCAAGAAAAGTGTCTGTTGTTTTTGTGAGTGTGAGTTGTGAGGTATTTGAGTGGAGCAACTAAAGAAAATTCACAGCACAAAAATATCTACCACTTGCACAAATATCTCACACAACGCCACATGCCACAATCAATGCCACAAGCCAAAACTCACACTCACAAACCAAAACTTAACTTCACAATTTCCACACAATAAACATTAAACCAAATGTTTAAAGCAAGAAAAAGAAATGGCAACCCTAAAATAAACACGTAACGAATTACAAGAATACCCCATCCGTATATACATACCCGCATCCGTATTCCGACTGAATACGAATACAACAAGACGAAAATAATCCAACAATATAATATTAGGATCCGACTTAAACCAAAGCCCACTAGTATTATCCGTCCGATCATGATCCGTGCACAAGTGCACGAATATGACCGAACCTTGCCATAAAACCATACGGCCTCTACAACGTTTCACCCGAATCAGGGAAACCCTCTTTGTGGGACTCTAAAGACTCGTCAATACGCCGGCTGTGGGTTTAACCACAAGTACGTCAGTGTCACTAGCTGTACGTAACGGCTGCCCAGGTATTGAGCGAAAGGGAGGCCGACGAGAAAACTCATCCTGAAACCCTACTGAGCCTGACAGTGACAATATCCGTACAGTCCGGTCCGTTCGTCTATGAGTATCGTGTTGGAGATAGTGCCCTCATAGTCAATTATTGGATCGCAGGTACGTGATTGCAATGATTGCGGAGGACCTATACCGGTAGGACAGTCTTACTCAAGATGATAGTATGCTATCTGGTTTGCCTTTATCAGTCGTGTACATGTTCAGGTGACTGATTACATGTTACACTTTGATAGAGCCCTTAGGATCTTGCTTTACTACCAACAGTATGATGGCGATCATATACGTGAGAGTTGGGTAGTTTATATGCATATCCTTAATTGTGGTCCCTAGTCGTGGGAGTTTCGAGACAGGGCATCGATACTCCGGAGTAGACTAGTGTGTACAGTCGAGACCCCGACGAGGGGCGGTGGCCGGTCTCACAAACCACTGGTGTCAGTTGGATCACCTAAGATGTATACAGGTGCTCATTGGGTTATGAGTACACCGGACAGGACTCGCCGGGAATCTGCTAGTTAGTACTATATCTATCGTCAGATAGCAGTTCCCTGGTGACATGTGTACAGGTTAGTTCATCGACCTGAGGTCGTCATTTGTCTCGTGTGAGTTCCCACTGTGCTTTGATTTCTACCCTACCACGGCTCAAAGGAGTCGTGCAAACAGGTAGTTTTTGGGTACAGTCCCGAGCCATATGGAGGCACGTGAGCGGATCGGCAGGGGATTCGTCTCTCCCGGTATTGGGGGCGAGGTCATGCTGTGTCTAGGAGAGCCATTACACAAAGTCCATGGCCATGGCAGGAGATTTACTGGTAGGTACTCCAGTAGTATCTCAGGGTGTTATTGGGCTACACTCCGACACGACTTATACTGCTATTCGGGGTCTGACGTTACTAGCCCCCTAGGCAGATATGCGATACTCATAGACGAACGGACTGGACTGTATATACATTGTCACTGTTAGGCTCAGTAGGGTTTCCGGATGAGTTCGCTCATCGGCCTCCCTTGAGGTCAGTCCATGGGCAGCCGTTACGCATAGCTAGTGCCGCTGACGGTTTGTGGTTAAACCCACTGCCGAGGTACTGACGAGTCATTAGAGTCCCCCACAGACAGTTTCCCAAGTTCGGGCGAAACGTTGTAGAGGCCGTATGGTTTTATGGCAGGGTTCGGAAAATGCACGTGCGTTTACGCACGTGTTATTTTTCGGGCAGATGATACTGGTCGGCTTTGGTTTAAGCCGGATCCGAGTATTATATTGAGTAGATATAATATCTTTGTCTCAGTTGCATTTGTATTCGGTCGTAATACAAATGCGGGTATATTTATACAGTTTCGGGGTTATCCTGAAAGTCGTTTCAGGATCACTTTTGGAAGTTTCCGGTTTTCTATCAGCCGCCTTTTAACATTCGGTTAATGACGGATTTATCTTTTCTTGGATGAGGGCGAGTCATGCTTCTAGAAGGTTCTAGAAATGATGAGGTGGCTAATGAGTCATCTTGACATTAATTGCTGCATTAAAGACTTGATGATGTGTTATAATGACTCATGCTTTAAGCTTTAATGTTTCTTATTTACTTAAGAATATTTCTTCATGATCTTTTCTCTTATGGTCACCCCACTCTCTCCTACACTCACCCTCCACCTCCTTAAATAGTGGCCGGCCCCCTTGAGAAGAGAGAGAGAGAGATTGATTTCATTTTTCGTAAAAAAGACTATGGTTTAAAGTGTATGGAAATTTCATAGTTCATTTCTTGTTCCATTTCATTTCCATCGGCAACTTCATTAACCGATCGTCCACGGCTTTGGACGAAGCGAGACAAAGTATTCCACTCATTCTCTACATCAATCTTGGTCGTCTCTTTTAGCAAACTTGACGACCGAGTTTCCTCGAGTTAGAGGCGGGAGCCCGTTTAAAGAATCGTCGACGTGGTGCCACCTCGACGAGGAGATCGGAGATCGACGAGATCGGAGCAGCCGCAACGGAGCGTGGGATGATGGTTAAAGAACGAAGGACTCGGATCGTTCGGTATAACCTTTCTACACTCTTTACAGTTTGTTAGTTCAGCAATAATGACAGATCCGGGTTAAAGTATACGATAGCGCCAGTTAAAAAGTTTTTTGTTCCGCATTTGGTGTTTGTAGACGGCCGGGGCGCTAGCGTAAACTTACATATCGTATATCGAGTCACGGGGGGTGGATAAAGTCAGACCCCTAATAACTTGACATTAGTGTCGGCATGAAACTTATCACCAACTGCGAAACTACCGATCCTAGATCGGTAATTCTCGTCTACCCCGGCCGAGGATTTCTGGTGATGGCCACCCGTCCACAACGCGACATCAACCCCCAATACCGGGAGAGATGAATCCCCTGACGATCCGCTCACTGCCTCCATGTGGCTCGGGACTGTACCCAACTAAAACCTGTTAGCACGGCTCCTTTGAGCCATGGTAGGATAGTAATCAAAGCATTGTGGGAACTCACACGAGACAAATCACGATCTCAGGTCGATAGACTAACCTGTACACATGTCACTAGGGAACTGCTGTCTGATGATAGGTATAATACCAACTAGCATGTTCCCGACGAGTCCGTCCGGTGTACTCATAACCCAATGAGCACCTATATACATCTTAGGTGAACCAACTAACACTAATGGCTGGTGAGACCGGCCACCGCCTCTCGTTAGGGTCTCGATCCGTATACACTAGTCTACTCTTGGAGTATCGATGCCCAGTCTCGAAACTCCCACGACTAGGGACACTTTAAGGATGTGCTTATAGACCACCCAACTCTTACGTATATGATCGAAATCATACTACTGGTAGTCAAGCAAGAATCCTATGGGCTCTATCTGTAAGTCAACGTTAGACACTCTACTAGATTGCGGGGAGGCAGAACGGGTAAAAAACGATTTTTACAAGCAAGGTAACATTGACTTAAACATAAGATCTTAGCTAAACCATATCTAACAAAACTAACTAGAGGTTAAATCTACTATGTTAGAAAATTATACCTAAAGTCTCAAGTCCTTCTTTTCTTCCGCTGTCCTCCTTGGCCTCACAAGCTCCTTGGAGTCGAAATGGAAGTCACCTCCTCGTCGGTTTCTTGAAGTAGTAGAAGATCCATCCGAGAGTTCCAACCTTGAGCTAAACCTCCAAGATGAGGCAACTAGATCACTTGGGGTGCTAGACTAAGTGACCTAGAAAGAGAAGAGAGTGATTATAAGTAGCTTATCTCACAAAATCCTTGATTCTCAACTCATGAGACACTAGGGGTTTTCGGAGGAAGAAGAAGAGAGCAAGCTTAGGAGAGAGAATGTATTTTTGATAATGATAATAAAAAATGTAATGGCTAACTTATATATGACCATTTGTCATGGCATGAAAAATATCTCATCAAAATATCTAGCTCAAAAACATCTCATCAAAATATCTATGGTCAACAAGTCAAGTCAAGTCAAACGGTCAACCAAGTAGCCATGTCAAAAAGATTATCATTTATCAAAAATAACAAATACTTTTCTTTTTCTCATATTTACTTTGACCAAGTCAATGGTCAAAACCCTAATGAGATGTCTCCTTCTTCACCCCCTCTCATCCGTATATACATACCCGCATCCGTGTTCCGAGAAACACGAATACAATGAGACGAAGCTAATCCAATAACCAAATACTATGATCCGGCTTAAACCAAAACCCACTAGTATTGTTCACTCGAACACCACACGCGCACAAGCACACGTATGTGATCGAACCCTGTCGTAAAAACCATACGACCGCTACTCGTTTCGCCCGAAGCTGGGAAACCCTCTGTGTGGGACTCTAAAGACTCGACACTACGCTGGCAGTGGGTTTAACCACAGGCCGCAAGTGGTACTAGCTGTACGTAATGGTCCCCAGGTAGATGTTGATAAGAAGTCCGATGAGAAAACCCATCCGAACTTCTACTGAGCCTGAATGTAACAATCTCCGTACAGTCCGGTCTGTTCATCTAAGAGTGTTGCATATCGGGCCTAGGGGGCGGCAAGCGTCAGACCCCTAATAGCGGTATAAGTCGTGTCGGAGCACAGTCCAAAACACCCTGAGAAACTACTGGAGTACCTACCAGCAAATCTCACTTTCCCTGGCCAGGGACTTTTGTAATGGCGTTCCGAACACAGTGCGACATCAACCCTCAATACTGGGAGAGACGAATCCTATCTAACCTCCACTGCCTCCAAGTGCTTCGGGACTGCACCCAACTGCTACCTGTTTGCACGACTCAATAGACCCGTGGTAGGGTAGCAATCTAAGAACAGTGGGAACACACTTGAGGCGAAGTAGCAGTGTCAAGTCAACATACTAAGCTGTACTCATGTCACCTGGGAACTGCTAACTGACGATAGGTATAATACCAACCAACAGTTCCCGACGAGTCCTGTCCAGTGTACTCGTAACCTAACGAGCACCTGCATACTATCTCCAGTATGACGTACTAATGGCTGTGGGACAGACCATCTCCCATGCTGGGATGAGAAGCATATACACTAGTCTACTCTGGAGTATCGATACCCTGTCTCGATAATCCTACGACTCAGGACCTGTATAAGGATGTGCTTGTAGACTTCCCAGCCCCCACTAGTGTGACTGCCATCACAACGCTGATAGTCAAGCAAAGATCCTAAGGGCTCTATCAATATGTATTAGCGATATGTTAAAAGAAACACATACACATATTAAGATAGATACAAACAAAGTAGCATACTACCATATCGAGCAAGACTATCATAAATCCGTGTATATATCCCAAGCTTCCAAAATGTAATATACAAGCTAGTACTATACAATAATGGTCTCTAGGGCATATTACACTAATAATCTCCCACTTGCACTAAGGCCATATGCTGGCATATCGCAGACTTATCATCTCGAATAGCCTCTCGAACTGCGTCTGAGGGATGGCCTTTGTGAATGGATCTGCAGTGTTGTCCTCAGGAGCAACTCTCCGAACCTTGATCTCCCGGCGATCCACGATCTCCCTGATCAGGTGATACTGCCTCAAGATGTGTCTGGACTTCTGATGGGACTTGGGTTTCTTCGCTAAAGCTATAGCCCCGTTATTGTCACAATACAGAGGTATTGGATCAACAATGGACGGAACCACTTGAAGTTCTGTTAAGAACTTGCTCATCCAGACTGCTTCTTTTGCGGCATCAGAAGCCGCGATATACTCCGGTTCCATCGTTGAGTCAGCAACGGTGTCCTGCTTGGAACTCTTCCAACAGACGGCCGTTGCATTGAGGGTAAAGACATAACCCGACATGGACTTGGAGTCATCCTTGTCACTCTGGAAGCTGGAGTCAGCAAAGGCCTAGATCTGGAGGTCTTTTCCGCCGTAAACTAAGAGCATATCCTTAGTCCTTCTCAGGTACTTGAGAATATTCTTTACTACTTTCCAGTGCTTCTCCTCAGGGTTTGACTGATACCGGCTTAGCACGCTCACTGCGTATGCAACATCTGGTCTGGTACAAAACATCGCATACATTATGGAGCCTACCGTAGAAGCGTAGGGTATAATATGTAAGTCCACGTTGCCAACCCCGGTTCTTGCGGGGAGGCGGAAACGGTATAAAAAACAAGTTTTTAGCGCATTAGGCAACATGGACTAACAAAAGTCGGGATCTTTTCTAAACTAAACTAGCTACCAAGCTAAAGAGAGTTAGCTACTCGGAAAAAATGTTATACCTAACTTGAACTCCTTCTTCTTGAAACCTTTGTAGAGCTTGGATGGTGCTTTCCTCGTCGCCTTCTTCCGTCAAAGATGGATCCACCTGAGGGTTCAACCTTCGGGCTCCTTTCTCGAACTTTGAGAGAACTAGGGTCTTTGGCTTGCTAGACCTCTAACCCTAGAGTGAGTAGAGAGTGGTTTTGGGGTGTTCTTATCTCAAGGAGACGGTTTCTCAACACATGAGAGTGAGTCTCCTTGAACTAGAGGAGGAGGAAGAAGAAGAGAGGAGAGAGAAGTGTTATGATAGAATGAATAACTTTTTTTTACAACCATAACATAATATGAAATGAATTATCAAATTAATAATAATAATCTAAATGAAATAGTTGATGGATGGTTTGGAATGACAATTATCATTACACACATTAAATGGTTTTGCTAGAATCAAAGAGCATCTTTGATATGTAATGACGATAGTCAAAGTTTCAACCATGGTCAACAAGTCAACCTTGGTCAAGAAGTCAACAAACCCAACCATGACATAATTTCATTTAATTAATATTATTAATTGATATATCATAAATTTATTAGGGTTTGGAAAAAGACGACTGTCAACTGTGCATACACACCCGTTCCGAAACCCTAATGAAAATCCTCTTCCTCCGCCTCAACCAACTGTGCATACACACCCGCATTCTTGTTCCGAGGAACATGAACACAATGAGATAAAACTAACCCCAAAACATTTATTAGTATCTGGCTCAAACCAGAGCCCGCTAGTAATATCCGTCCGGACTCCAAACGTGCACAAGTGCGCGGATGAGAACGAACCCTGTCGCAAAACCATGCGACCTCTATTCTGTTTTGCCCAAAAGCGAATAGCCCTCTGTGTGGGACTCTAAAGACTCGACACTACGCTGGCAATGGGTTTAACCACAGACCGCAAGCGGCACTAGCTGTGCGTAACGGTCCCCAGGTAGATGCCGATAAGAAGACTGACGAGGTGAACCCCATCTGAACTCCTACTGATTCTGAATGTGACAGTCTCCGTACAGTCCGGTCTGTTCATCTGATACATCGCATGGCGGGCCTAGGGGGGCGGTAAACGTCAGTCCCCTAATAGCGGTATAAGTCGTGTCGGAGTGAAGCCCAAAACACCCTGAGATAACACTGGAAGCCTACCAGTATATCTCGATTGCCCTGGCCAGGGACTACTCGTGTAATGGATCTCCTAGACACAGCGCGATGTCAACCCCCAATACCGGGAGAGACGAATCCTGTCTAACCGTCACTGCCTCCAAGTGCTTCGGGACTGTACCCAACTACTACCTGTTTGCACGACTCCTTTGAGCCGTGGTAGGGTAGTAATCAAAGTATAGTGGGAACACACTCGAGGCGAAGTGACAGTGTCAAGTCAGCGGACTAAGCTGTACTCATGTCACCTGGGAACTGATAACTGACGATAGGTATAATGCCAACCGGTCAGTTCCCGACGAGTCCTGTCTAGTGTACTCGTAACCTAACGAGCACCCGTATACTATCTCCAGTACGACGTACTGATGGCTGTGGGACAGACCATCTCCCACACTGGGATGAGAAGCGCATACGCTAGTCTACTCCGGAGTATCGATGCCCTGTCTCGATAGTCCTGCGACTAGGGACCTGTATAAGGATGTGCTTATAGATTACCCAGCCCCACTAGTGTGACTGCCATCACAACGCTGGTAATCAAGCAAAGATCCTAAGGGCTCCACTAATGTGTATAGGTGATATACTAAAATAAACACATGTACACATTGAAGTAGAAACAAACCAAGTAGCATACTACTATATTGAGCAAGATTGTATGTACAAGGTGAATATCCCAAGCTTCCATTAAGTAATATACAAACCAGTATGATACAGTAATGGCCTCTAGGGCATATACACTAACAATCTCCCACTTGCACTAAGGACATGTACTGGCGTATCGAAGACCTATCATCTCGATCAGCCGCTCGAACTGAGTCTGGGGCAAGGCCTTGGTGAATGGATCTGCAGTGTTTTCTTCTGAAGCAACCCTCCGAACCTCGATCTCCCGGCGATCCACGATCTCCCTGATCAGGTGATACCGCCTCAAGATGTGTCTGGATTTTTGATGGGACCTGGGTTCCTTTGCTAAAGCTATAGCCCCGTTGTTGTCGCAATACAGAGGTATTGGATCAACAATGGACGGAACCACCTGAAGTTCTTTCAAGAACTTCCTCATCCAGACGGCTTCTTTTGCGGCATCAGATGCAGCGATGTATTCCGCTTCCATAGTCGAGTCTGCAACGGTTTCCTGTTTGGAACTCTTCCAACACACTGCCCCTCCATTGAGGGTAAAGACAAAACCCGACATGGACTTGGAATCATCCTTGTCACTCTGGAAGCTGGAGTCAGTAAAGGCCTCGATCTGGAGGTCTTTTCCGCCATACACCAAGAACATCTCCTTAGTCCTTCTCAGGTACTTGAGAATGTTCTTTACCGCTATCCAGTGTTTCTCCCCAGGGTTTGACTGATACCGGCTTACTACACTCAGTGCATAAGCTACATTCGGTCTGGTACACAACATCGCATACATTATAGAGCCTACCGCAGAAGCGTAGGGTATAATAGACATGCGATCCCTCTCCAAATCAGTCTTGGGAGACATCTCTTTAGAGAGGGTGATCCCGTGACAAGCCGGTAGGTTACCGCGCTTGGAATCTTCCATACCGAATCCTTTTAGTATGGTGTCGATGTACCTGGACTGTGAAAGTCCTAATATCCTCTTGGATCTATCACGATGGATCCGGATCCCCAGGATGTATGAGGCATCACCTAGGTCTCTCATGGAGAACCTGTGTGACAAGAACCCCCTGACAGATTGTAGCATAGGAATTTCATTTCCTATTAAGAGAATGTCATCCACGTATAAAACGAGGAATACTACAGTTCTCGCTACAAATCTACTATAGATGCATGGTTCATCTGGATTTTTGATAAAGCCAAATTCTTTGACCGTCTCATCAAAGCAGATGTTCTAACTCCACGATGCCTGCTTTAGTCCATAGATGGACTTAAGCAACTTGCACACCTTTCCGCTGCTCCCACTCTGAATGAAACCCTCTGGTTGGTCCATATAGACACACTTCTCTAAATTTCCATTTAGAAAAGAGGTTTTTACGTCCATCTGCCAAATCTCATAATCGTGGAAGGCAGCAATGGCAAGAAGGATCCGAGTGGATTTCAGCATAGCCACTGGAGAAAAGTTTTCGTCATAGTCCAAACCAGGTCTTTGACGAAAACCCTTTGCAACAAGTCTAGCTTTATAGGTCTCAACCTGTCCATCTACACCAATCTTTCTTTGAAGATCCACTTGCATCCTACGGGTTTTACCCCGTCTGGAGCAATGTCCAACGTCTATACTTTGTTGGTGTACATGGACTCCATTTCGGTCCGCATTGCATCCAGCCATTTTACCGAGTCAACGCTCTAAACGGCCTGCTGGAAGCTAGTAGGCTCATCATAATCTATGATGCAATCCTCTCAATCCCCGTCTATGAGAAAACCGTAGTATCTCTCGGGCGGATGAGACTGCCTACTACTCTTGCGGAGCGGCGTAGGAATGTCCTGTTCTTTTGAAACTACCGGCTCTTCCAAGCTTTCAGTAATAGCCTGTGGTTCTGGAATTTCTTCCAGTTCTATTGCGCTCCCACTTATCTGGGTTTCTAAAAACTCAGTTTCCAAGAAGCGGGCATGTTGAGATACAAGAACTTTTTGTTCCTCTGCGGAATAGAACAGATACCCCCTGGAGTTCTTTAGGTATCCCACAAACTTACACTGTACTGAACGTGCCTCGAGCTTGTCCGCATGCTGCTTTTTTACAAAAGCTGGACATCCCCATATCTTAAGATACTTAAGACAGGGTTTCTTCCCACTACACATCTGATATGGGGTGGTAGGCACAGTCTTGGTTGGAGCCTTGTTCAAGAGATATGCAGCTGCTTCTAGTGCATAACCCCAGAAAGATCGCTGTAACTCAGCCTTGCTCATCATGGAACGAACCATATCCAATAGGGTTCGATTCCTCCTTTCCGATACACCGTTATGTTGCGGAGTGTATGGTGGAGTACGCTGAGTGAGAATTCCATTCTCTTTTAAATAATCCAGGAACTCGGCACTCAAGTATTCACCACCTCGATCCGATCTTAGAATCTTGATACTTTTGCCCGTTTGTTTTTCAACTTCATTCTTGTAATCCCGAAATTTCTCAAAGGCCTCGGATTTGTGCTTCATTAAGAAGACATGTCCATACCTAGAGAAATCATCTGTGAAAGTAATGAAGTATGAATAACCGCTTCGCGCATGTGTAGACATTGGACCACACACGTCACTGTGTATGAGTCCTAAGAGCTCGCTCGCTCTTTCTCCGTGTCCAGTGAACGGAGTCTTTGTCATCTTTCCCATGAGACATGATTCACA
Source organism: Agapanthus africanus (assembly GCA_030015575.1). Lineage (NCBI taxonomy): Eukaryota > Viridiplantae > Streptophyta > Magnoliopsida > Asparagales > Amaryllidaceae > Agapanthus > Agapanthus africanus. The sequence continues at coordinate 219,093,477 of JASDDO010000006.1, forward strand.
AGTGGCATAAGACCGATACTCGAACGGATCCAAGTATCCTTCTTTATGTAACTTAGTCAACCGTGTCTCATTGATGTGACCCAGTCTACAATGCCATAAGAAAGCCTGATTTATATCTGGAGACTTTCTTTTGTGTGTATTCTGGACATTGAAAATCTGTGGTTGGTTTAACACGTATATACCATTGCTCAGTGTACCTGACCCAATCAGAACTTGATTAAGGTGAATGTTTACAACATTACTTACAAACGCAAATTCATAACCTTCTTTAGAAACCAAAGATACAGAAATGATATTACAAGTTGTGTTGGGTACAAAAAAACAATTGCACAAAACCAAAACATGTCCATCTGACATTCCCAGGTGATAGTCCCCCACGGCTTTAGCATCCATGCTAGCTCCGTTTTCAACTCTGAGGGTCATGTCACCTGCCTTCAAAACCCTACGGTTTCTCAACGCCTGCAAAGAATTACAGATATGAGATCCTGATCCGGTATCCAATACCCAGGCAGTAGAGTTTATTGAAAGACAGTTTTCAATAACATACACACCTGAAGCTGAAGCCGCAACCTGTTTCAGTTCCTGTGTCCTGGCTTTCCAAGCCCTGCAATCTTTCTTCCAGTGTCCACTCTTATGACAATAGAAGCATTCTTCTCTACCCACAAGCTTCCCCGCTATCTTTGTTGCCTTTTCCTTTCCCTTCGTATCCACTTTACTAACACCGCCCCTTGGTTTGGCGGGGGCTTTCCTCTTCTTTCCCTTGGCTTTCTCCTTGGACCTAGAAGAAGAAGATCCTCCTACAAACAAAGTGGATGTTTCCCTACCTTTCTGTAGGGTGCCCTCTGCGCTCCTCAGCATGTTGAGGAGTTCTGAAAGTTCAACTTCTTTTTTTGTAAGTTGAAGTTCAGTATAAACTGGGCGTAAGTGGAAGGAAGGGACTGGAGAATTAAGTCCGTATAGAGCTCACTCTCCAATGTGGTCCCAAGTTCCGCGAGCTCCTCAATGTAGCCAATCATCTTAAGCACGTGTTCCGCTACCGATGATCCGACGGCCAATTTTGCCGAAAATAACTTCTTCGACACTTCGTATCTTGCGATACGAGACTGCTCTCCATACAGTTCTTTTGTATGAAGAAATATGGATTCCAGGTCCATATTCTCGTGCCTCCTCCGATGTTCGTTGTCCATGAAGGCAAGTACGAGGCACTTGGCCTTCGCGCAATCAATCTCCCAAGTCTTACGGATTTCCTTATCCACGACGCTGGAGGTGGGACCTAGGACGGGGGGAGCTTTGGTGGTAAGAAGATACCCCAGCTTGTCGTAAGTGATTGCCATTTTGACATTCCTGAGCCAATCTTTGTAGTTTGGCTCTGTCAGTATGTTTTTATCTAGAAGTAACTTAAGTCCAGTCATGTCGATTGGTCGCTGCAATTAGGAGAGAGAGAGAAGAAACACTCAGCACGATGCTCTTGCAAGTTTAGAATGGTTTTTAGTTTGTCTAAACAGGATGGCTCCCACTGTCTCTCGAATCCCTCCTCAAACCATAAAGGAAGAATTAGTCGGGATCAATCCCACCGCACAATATTTGCTTAACTGTTCAGCCAGGCCAGTGTCGGTACTTCGAGGGAGGTTTTCCAACGCTTTCGCGAAGTTCCTTAATTTAAGAACCTCTTTTCCCTGGGGGCGTAGCCCCGCTAACACCTTTCTAGACACCTACTAGGTTTATAGCATTGATCGTTTAGTGAGAAATTTCCCGAGGAGTAGCATATACTCACAGTAGGATCGGGATCCAAATATCATCGCGTGACGAAACTGAAGGAATCCTACCAGAATCACCACACTCCAAATGGTATGCAAATCTAGCAAGTTTCAGTACTTATGAAACTCCCGATGTGGATTTTTGCCCCATGCTCTTATGACCTTGACGAAGGTCAACAAATCATAAGTCACATGTCAAGTTCTGCCCGTCATTTCCAGGTTAATTTGAACCCACCCGTATATACCCTTGACGAAGGTCAACAAGGCAATACGACTGTCCCAAACCAACGCATCTATCTATGCTACATATGAACACCCAACAGCTACCAATCTCTATGCCTTGACGAAGGTCAACAAACATAGCTTGAATACTATTGAATATTCATACGAAACAACGGAGGGCTACGAATGGTTTTGGCGAAACCGTGAACGTAGTGAACTTGATATAATCGATGGAACGAGATAGCTTTTAAAAAGGAGTGGCTCAAGCTCCGCATTTAAAAGTTAGTTTTGAAAAGAACCGAGTGGTTTTTCGAAAGTGTTCCAACGACTTTTGCTTGGTTTATTATCTTGCATTAGTTCTTTTAATGCGTGATATTCTTGCATTAGTTCTTTTAATGCGTCCCATCATTTAATCCTACCATTGCAGAAAAAACGAAAATATGACGTACGCTTATGCCATTCGCATTCGCCACGGGGCCCCGTCATCACTCGTTAGGTTACTTAACTAACGACAGAGCGGGGGCTGGGCTAGCGCGGCTGTAAAACATAAGCAATGCCTAAATAGTTATAAATATATAGCAATGATAGACATTACAGATCACAAATGAATACATTGGATATACTAGGAATCCGCAATCCGTTCGAGCCTGCAACAAAAAGCGGATTACACGGTCGCGGTGAATAGCCAAAACCCCACCCAAGACCCCTACGGGTGTGGCAAACTTCCCGCCAAGTACCCGAAGTGAAGCAACCTCCCTCAACGCCGTGAGTAGGCCACTCGGCACTTCGAGATACCCGATAGTTTGTGCACCCCTCCATGGGTCTGTCATAGGAGCAAAAACAGTAAAAAGAATTATACAATGACGGCTACAACCCCGACCCGGTTGTGCGGCCATACAAATAATATTACATCAATTTACATATTACATGAATGAAAGAAAAAGAAACACTCATCTCACATCCACCCCGGCTATTCACCCGCGATAGTCCAACGCATTCATATACACATACCATCATCAAACACAGATCACAGATATGTATAACCCCGACTAATCGACATATAGTGATTTGCCGACGTTCAATACATATAAACATCACAGGTATAACAGATTAGTCAAAGTATAGTGAAGTTCGATCAAAAATACGGATTTATAGGCCCCCAAAAACAAATTTCTTTTCTGGAAAACCTGGACACAAATAAACCATCTTAAAAATCCCAAAACCCTACCAGAAGAACACTGCACCAAACCCGGTCGTGAAAAGAGCCAAAACGGCGGCGGTTCCGCGGCAAATGTATACTCATTGCCGCGGAACCGCGGCGGTTTGAAGGATTCAGGCGACCGTTTTTGGTGGGTGTCTTCACAAAACCCTGAGCCGATTTTTGGGGTAAAACTTTTTATCTTTTGAGCACAAAAAATTTCAACAGAAAGTTAGGGTTTTTGATGTTTAGGTTTTTGTGATTTTTCCGATCGAACTTCCATACACTTTACTACTTAGCTAGTTTAAGTTTAGTTAGGCTCTGATACCACTGTAAGTCCACGTTGCCAACCCCGGTTCTTGCGGGGAGGCGGAAACGGTATAAAAAACAAGTTTTTAGCGCATTAGGCAACATGGACTAACAAAAGTCGGGATCTTTTCTAAACTAAACTAGCTACCAAGCTAAAGAGAGTTAGCTACTCGGAAAAGATGTTATACCTAACTTGAACCCCTTTTTCTTGAAACCTTTGTAGATCTTGGATGGTGCTTTCCTCGTCGCCTTCTTCCGTCAAAGATGGATCCACCTGAGGGTTCAACCTTCGGGCTCCTTTCTCGAACTTTGAGAGAACTAGGGTCTTTGGCTTGCTAGACCTCTAACCCTAGAGTGAGTAGAGAGTGGTTTTGGGGTGTTCTTATCTCAAGGAGAGGATTTCTCAACACATGAGAGTGAGTCTCCTTGAACTAGAGGAGGAGGAAGAAGAAGAGAGGAGAGAGAAGTGTTATGATAGACTGAATAACTTTTTTTTACAACCATAACATAATATGAAATGAATTATCAAATTAATAATAATAATCTAAATGAAATAGTTGATGGATGGTTTGGAATGACAATTATCATTACACACATTAAATGGTTTTGCTAGAATCAAAGAGCATCTTTGATATGTAATGATGATAGTCAAAGTTTCAACCATGGTCAACAAGTCAACCTTGGTCAAGAAGTCAACAAACCCAACCATGACACAATTTCATTTAATTAATATTATTAATTGATATATCATAAATTCATTAGGGTTTGGAAAAAGACGACTTTCAACTGTGCATACACACCCGTTCCGAAACCCTAATGAAAATCCTCTTTCTCCGCCTCAACCAACTGTGCATACACACCCGCATTCTTGTTCCGAGGAACATGAACACAATGAGATAAAACTAACCCCAAAACATATACTAGTATCTGGCTCAAACCAGAGCCCGCTAGTAATATCCGTCCGGACTCCAAACGTGCATAAGTGCGTGGATGAGAACGAACCCTGTCGCAAAACTATGCGACCTCTATTCTGTTTTGCCCAAAAGCGAATAGCCCTCTGTGTGGGACTCTAAAGACTCGACACTACGCTGGCAGTGGGTTTAACCACAGACCGCAAGCGGCACTAGCTGTGCATAACGGTCCCCAGGTAGATGCCGATAAGAAGACTGACGAGGTGAACCCCATCTGAACTCCTACTGAGTCTGAATGTGACAGTCTCCGTACAGTCCGGTCTGTTCGTCTGATACATCGCATGGCGGGCCTAGGGGGGCGGTAAACGTCAGTCCCCTAATAGCGGTACAAGTCGTGTCGGAGTGAAGCCAAAACACCCTGAGATAACACTGGAAGCCTACCAGTATATCTCGATTGCCCTGGCCAGGGACTACTCATGTAATGGCTCTCCTAGACACAGCGCGATGTCAACCCCTAATACCGGGAGAGACGAATCCTGTCTAACCGTCACTGCCTCCAAGTGCTTCGGGACTGTACCCAACTACTACCTGTTTGCACGACTCCTTTGAGCCGTGGTAGGGTAGTAATCAAAGTATAGTGGGAACACACTCGAGGCGAAGTGACAGTGTCAAGTCAGCGGACTAAGCTGTACTCATGTCACCTGGGGACTGATAACTGACGATAGGTATAATGCCAACCGGTCAGTTCCCGACGAGTCCTGTCCAGTGTACTCGTAACCTAACGAGCACCCGTATACTATCTCCAGTACGACGTACTAATGGCTGTGGGACAGACCATCTCCTACACTGGGATGAGAAGCGCATACGCTAGTCTACTCCGGAGTATCGATGCCCTGTCTCGATAGTCCTGCGACTAGGGACCTGTATAAGGATGTGCTTATAGATTACCCAGCCCCCACTAGTGTGACTGCCATCACAACGCTGGTAATCAAGCAAAGATCCTAAGGGCTCCACTAATGTGTATAGGTGATATACTAAAATAAACACATGTACACATTGAAGTAGAAACAAACCAAGTAGCATACTACTATATTGAGCAAGATTGTATATACAAGGTGAATATCCTAAGCTTCCATTAAGTAATATACAAACCAGTATGATACCGTATTGGCCTCTAGGGCATATACACTAACACAATAGACATGCGATCCCTTTCCAAATCATTCTTGGGAGACATCTCTTTGGAGAGGGTGATTCCGTGACAAGACGGTAAATTACCGCACTTTGAATCTTCCATACTGAATCTTTTTAATATGGTGTCGATGTACCTGGACTGCGAAAGTCCCAACATCCTCTTAGATCTATTACGATAGATCTGGATCCCCAAAATGTAAGAGGCATCACCCGGGTCTTTCGTGGAGAACCTGTGTGACAAAAATCCTTTGACAGATTGTAGTATAGGAATGTCATTTCCTATCAAGAGAATGCATCCACGTACAAGACGAGGAATACAACAGTTCGTGCTACAATCTTACTATAAATGCATGGCTCATCTGGATTTTTGATAAAGTCAAATTTTTTGACCGTTTCATCAAAACAGATGTTCCAACTCCGCGATGCCTGCTTTAGTCCATAGATGGACTTAAGCAACTTGCAAACTTTCCCGCTGCTCCCACTCTGAATGAAACCCTCTGGCTGGTCATATAGACACACTCTTCTAAATTTCCATTTAGAAAAGCGGTTTTTACGTCCATCTGCCAAATCTCATAATCGTGGAAGGCAGCAATGGCAAGAAGGACCCGAATGGATTTGAGCATAGCCACTGGAGAAAAGGTTTCGTCATAGTCCAAACCAGGTCTATGACGAAAACCCTTTGCAACAAGTCTAGCCTTATAGGTTTCAACCTGTCCATCTACACCAATCTTCTTTTTGAAGATCCATTTGCAGCCTATAGGTTTTACCCCTTCTGGAGCAATGTCCAAAGTCCATACTTTGTTGGTGTACATGGACTCCATTTCGTTCCGCATTGCATCCAGCCATCTTACTGAGTCAGTGCTTTGAATGGCCTGCTGGAAGTTTGTCGGCTCATGATTATCAGTGATGAAATCCTCTCTATCCCCTTCTACGAGAAAACCGTAGTATCTCTCAGGCGGATGAGACAGCCTACTACTCCTGTGGAGAGGTGCGGGAATGTCATGTTCTTTTGAAAGTTCTGGTTCCACCAAGCTTTCAGTAATAGCTTGTGGTTCAGGAATTTCTTCCAGTTCTATTGCGCTCCCACTTGTTTCTTTTTCTAAAAACTGATGTTCCAGAAAGTGGGCATGACGAGAAACAAAAACCTTTTTTTCCTCTGCATAATAGAAAAGATACCCCCTGGAGTTCTTTGGGTATCCCACAAACTTACATAGTACTGAGCGTGCCTCGAGTTTGTCTGCATGCTGCTTTTTAACAAAAGCTGGACATCCTCATATCTTCAAATACCGAAGATAGGGTTTCTTCCCACTCCACATCTGATATGGAGTGTTAGGCACAGTCTTGGTAGGAACCTTGTTCAAAAGATATGCAGCCGATTCTAGTGCATAACCTCAGAATGATCACGGTAACTCAGCGTTACTCATCATGGAATATACCATATCCAATAGGGTTCGGTTCCTTCTCTCCGATACACCGTTGTGTTGTGGTGTGTATGGAGGAGTAAGCTGAGAGAGAATTCCATTCTCTTTTAGGTAATCCAGGAACTCGGCACTCAAGTATTCACCACCTCGATCAGATCTCAGTGTCTTGATACTTTTGCCAGTTTGTTTTTCCACTTCATTCTTATATTCCCGGAATTTCTTAAAGGCCTCAGATTTATGTTTCATCAAGAAAATATGTCCATACCTAGAGAAATCATCCGTAAAAGTAATGAAATAGGAATAACCACTTCTTGCAAATGCAGACATTGGACCACACACATCGCTGTGTATGAGTCCCAAGAGCTCACTCGCTCTTACTCCGTGTCCAGTGAATGGAGTCTTTGTCATATTTCTTTTGATACATGATTGATATGTTGCATAAGATTGATGTTCGAACGGATCCAAATATTCTTCTTTATGTAACTTGGTTAACCTTGTCTCATTGATGTGACCTAGTCTACAATGCCATAAGAAAACTTGATTTAATTCTGGAGTCTTTCTTTTATGTGTGTTCTGGACATTGAAGACTTGTAGTTGGTTTAATACGTATATACCGTTGTTTAGAGTACCTGACCCAATCAGACCATGATTAAGGTGGATGTTTACGACATCGCTTACAAATGTAAAATCATAACTTTCTTTAGATAACAAAGATACTGAAAAGATATTACAAGTTAAACTAGGTACACAAAAACAGTTGCGCAAAACCAAAATATGTCCACTCATCAATCCAAGGTGATATTCCCCTACGGACACAGCATCCACGCTCGCTCCGTAAGCAACCCTGAGGGTCATATCACCGGTCTTCAGAACTCTACAGCTTCTCAGTGCCTGCAAAGAATTGTATATATGAGATCCTGGTCCGGTATCCAATATCCAGGAAGTAGAGTTGACTGACAGACAGTTTTCAATTACAAACACACCTGAAGCCGAAGCCACAACTTGCCCCGGGTCCTGGTTCTTGGCCTTCCAAGCCTTGCAATCTTTCTTCCAATGGCCCTTCTTGTGACAGTAGAAGCATTCTTCCTTTCCTACTGTCGGCCCTGCCACTTCTTCTTTTCCTTTGGCTTCTACCTTACTAACACCGCCTCTCGGTTTGGTAGGGGCCTTCTTCTTCTTTCCATTGGCTTTCGCCTTGGACCTAAAGAGGAAGCACCACCAACAAACAGAGCGGGTGTTTCCTTGGCTTTCTGCAGGGTGCCCTCTGCACTCCTCAACATGTTGAGGAGTTCCGGAAGTTCAACTTCTTTACCTTGAATATTAAAATTCAAGATAAACTGGGCGTAGGTGGAAGGAAGGGACTGGAGAATCAAGTCTGTATACAGCTCGTTCTCTAACGTGGTCTCGAGGTTCGCGAGCTCCTCAATGTAGCCAATCATCTTAAGGACGCGTTCCCCTACAGATGATCCGACAACCAATCTCGCCTGAAATAACTTCTTCGAGATCTCGTATCTTGCGATACGAGATTGCTCTCCATATAATTCCTTGGTATGGAGGAATATGGATTCAAGGTCCATATTCTCGTGCTGCCTCTGGTGCTCATTATCCATAGAGGCCAGCACGAGGCACTTGGCCTTCGCACAATCAATCTCCCAGGTCTTATGGATTTCCTTATCCGCAACACTGGATTCTGGACCTGGGACGGCGGGGGCTTTAGTAGTAAGAAGATACCCCAATTTTTCATAAGTGATTGCCATTTTGACATTCCTGAACCAATCATTATAGTTTGGCCCAGTCAATATATTTTTATCTAATAGTAACTTAATGCCCGTCATGTTTGGTCACTGCAATTAGGAGAGAGAGAAGAAACACTTTAGCATGATGCTCTTGCAAGTTTAGAGTGGTTTTTAGTTTATCTAAACAGGATGTCTTCCACTGTTTCTCGAATCCTTTCTCAAACCATAAAAGAAGAATTAGTCGGGATTAATCTCACCGTACAATACTTGCTTAACCGTTTATCCATGTCAGTGTCGGTACTTCAAGGGAGGTATTATGACGCTTTCGCGAAGTTCCTTAATTAAATAACCTCTTTTCCCTGGGGGCGTAGCCCCGCTGACACCTTTTGTTATGACCCGAAATAGGCACGTGACGGCCCTTAAACTACGCAACGTCTACAGGCGTAACGCAATTTAAGTAAGACAAAAACCCAACAATCTAAACCATCAAAAGTAGTAAGAAATAATAGCATTTTAAAACCTTTGAAATCTCAACCCAAATTCTTTAAAAGCCCAACTTTATTTCCTTTAAAATTTTGGCAGCATGTCCTTTATAAAAGCCAGCCCCAAAAATGGGTACAACATACATATAAATAAAGCATCCCCAAACGGGAGCAAAAACACGCCCAAAGGCGGAAAACAACCACCACAACAGATATACGACGCCGTAGCGAAGAAATAAAAGACGATATAAATAAAACTACATAAAAGACATCCAAGTCAGAAAATAATATACAATATCGTCCTCACATCAAGTCTCTAAGTCATACATGATAATGGTAGATGGAGAGTACAGAATACAACAGATATACAATAAACATGAACGGATAACCATAAAACCCACATAAAACAAAACTGCACACTGTGAGCCGAAACGGTATCCGCAGCAAAAAATAATATGATAGATGATAATAGCCCTGCCTCTGACTACTGTGAGGATCAACCTGCAAAACACTGTGGCACAACGGGGGTGAGTTTCCAACTCGTGAATAGTAAATAACATATGCAGGTAATCGCAAGTATGCACGTACAGCGCGGATCTAACATGTGCAAGCTAATAGCAATAAAAGTCATATGTGTGCAATAGTCATGAAAGGTACTCTAGCAAGTATAACTAATATATGAAGCAATAATATGATAATCTGTATGCAACAGTTATGTAAGGTACTATATCAGATACAACTAATACATGAAGCAATGATATGACAATGCATATATGCAACAGTCATGAAAGGTACACAAGCAGGTACAACTAATACATGAAGCAATGCATATAAAATAAGAGTATGTAAATGCAACAGTCATGAAAGGTACTCTATCAGGTACTACTAATACATGAAGCAGTGTACAAACAATAAATATGGAGTATGAGATAAAACATGTCATTTCCACGGAATCCTGATATCGTGGTAGGACCAAAATCCATCATTACAATCCAAATCCCAACTTCCTCAAATCAGCCCCCAAATTGGCTCTCATATCATATAAGTCTCATAAATCCTGAATGTACAATATCAAGTAAATCTCATATATCCTGAATGTACAAAATCAAGTAAATCTCATATATCTTGTATCCAATGTCAAGTGAATCTCATATATCCTGAATCCAATATCAAGTAAATCTCAAATATCCTGAATCCAATATCGAGTGAATCTCAAATATCCTGAATCCAATATAAAGTGGATCTCTAATATCCTAAGTAAGTATATTTGCATGAATAATTATGATGATGTATATGAATTGATATGTATACATATATATTAGCATCCCATTCCACTAATATATATATATATATATATATATATATATATATATAACAGCGCCCCATTCCACTGTTATATATACTTAGGAGTAAAAATATCATGAAAACAAGTGTCTAGCATCGACACATAAAGGCTGATCTATCAGGTGCTGTCACCACGACTGGCACCCTGATAGGTACGCATCATACGCTACCCGAAAACCCGAGTGCCCAGCTTCGACCCTCGTCCTTCGACGTATCTATACGTACATGACTCCCGTCGGTATCCCCACGATAACCGCCGAGTCATAGGTACCGTCACCGGAAGGTTTGGTTCCCCTGTCAGGCATCATCGGCATGTTACATCGATATCCCTTTCTTGCCCCGCGGTACCTCCGGGCCCTACCATGTACCCTCATACGGCCCCGGACTCCTCCTCGCATGGGGTATATATATCAGAACCGATAAAACTCATGGTGGATGCTGAAATATCATATCAAGAGAAATCGGGTTTTTCAAATAATGCATAATTCATGAAACTACCACGGTCCTCAAATCCAGAAAACATCATGAAAAATCCATATCTCAATGCGAAAATCCATGAAAATAATATATGCAACAGAAAACTGTAATGTAAGCATATAAAGGAAAAGTCGCTATTTAACTGAAACAAGTTAAAATATATATCATGCAGTTCCTAATTTCTCCAAGTATATATAACATCAAATAAAGGTAAACATGTAGCTAAAACCAGATATATGTGTAAACATAAAGGTATAGTAAGGTATATGTATCTACCTATCAGAAATGATTTAATATACCCTCCAGGTATAAGTGAAGTATGTATGCAAAGTATACATGTAGCGATGTCATTATGTGTGTATGTACCTATCGCTAATGGTACAATACCCTATAGGTATACATGTAACTAGAATGTAAGCATGTCAAGGCATATGTGTAGGCATGTAGGTATACAGGTATGCTATATGTCATATGCAATAAGAAATATGAATCAATGTCACAATGTCCCTAACCAAACAATATCATATCTATATATGTATTGTGCGTGTCATGGCAATTATTGACGGTGTGTATGGCATACAATCAGTGCTCGTGCAACATGAGCCGTCAATAATAGTGCAGTGTCCTAAGGGTATAAGTCCAAGCACAACAAATAACTAAGCAATAAGGTGTATGCGCAACTCTATATATGAAATAGAATATGCGACAATTCATAACATCTCTAGCCCAGACACATAACGCCATGCGGGCGATTCCCCTGTAGATATTAAATCTACTCACCAACGCTCCTGGCTAAGTGAAGCCTACCACCTGTTTTCCCTTCGCCGCAGCACCCGAAGTCCACGCCTGCGAACCTAAAACACAACACAACAAAACAAGTATATATTAGCAATAGACCCAAAACACGTACAAACTACACTGACCAACGCGACTACACAAACGCACTCTCAAGTGTTCGTATTGTAGCTAACGTGCATAGCGACACTACGAAACCAGCTCAAGAGCAACAAAACACAGAACACGAACCGTATCGGATAACGTAACGCGTGAAATGAAACACAAGAAAATAAGCAAGTGGTTCCAGATTTTGCTATACTAACAATCTGTAAAAGTTGCAAGTACCATGAGACCACATACAACCCCAGAGACCCCTACACTAAAACCCAAACCCTAACTCCCTAGTCTGGCCGTAAATTGCGGCCAGAAGCAATAAATTTGCGGCCGTACGGAAAGGAAAGGGGCTCGTATTTTGAGGGTAGGTTCTAGGTCACTACACTAGGTCACTGTGATGGGAACTTTTGCAACAATTACCTGGTTTGATAGCAGATCATCCCAGGCCCAAAATTACACTAAAAATATGATATTTACCCGAAACGATACAAAACACGTTCAAAACTGAAACGACTAAGCTACGCTACACTATAAAAACTTAAATAACAGAAAGAGGTTAATACCTAACCAAAAGAACTCAAAGACCCTAGCTTCCCAAGCTCCAAGGCATCCAAGAGGCAAAACAAGTTCAAAGGTGTGATTTTTGTGAGTTTTTTGTGAAGTTTGTGATGGTTTTGTGATGGAATGAAGAAGTGTTCAGTTTGAGGGTGAGAGGAATGAGAAGATAAAAGAGATAGAGAAAATGAGAGAGAGTGAATGATAAAGAGAGAGGGAGGTGAGTGTAGGGTGAGGGTGAGTGTAACCTTGCATTAATGCACCATCAATGCATTCCCACTACCTTATCATGCCACCTCCTCACACAAACAAAAACCTAAGAAAATATCTCTCTCACACCAACAAATATCTAGGATTAGGGTAAGTATTAGATTAAAATAAGGATTAGGATAAAACAAAGGATTAGGTTAGGGTTAAGTGTCAAGATCACTAATCTAGATTAGCACAAACAAACCCCCATATTAACGTGCACACATGCGTGCATGCCATAACAAATAATAATAAATTATTAATTAAATGTTATAAAATGTGAGGAACTTGAATTGGTAAACTTTTTACAGTAAACCCGCATTAATGTCTAAACTGACACTAACCGAAATCTAAGGCGATACAATCTCCCCCTTTATAAAAATTCGTCCCCGAATTTAAAATTTTCACTAAGCGTACCTTCAAAGAGAAGAGTGCAAAACTCCCAAATCTCGCTCGCAGCCTCCTAAGTGATCACCTCACTATACGGCTACGCCCAAGAAAACTCTCCACAAATGGCAAGACCCTTGACCGAAGTGTCTCCACCTGCCGAGCCATTAACACAATTGGCTGCCGGTGAATGAAAAGATCGCGTCCAAGCTAAATGGTCTGGTGCTGAATCTTGTGAGAAAGGTCATGAAGGTAATTGCGAAGTATCGGCACAAGGAATACGGGGTGAATACTCAATAATCTGGGCGGAAGTGCCAAGTTATAGGCAACGAAACTAACTCGCTTGAGGATCTCAAAAAGACCTATAATCTTGGGATAAGTTTCCCAAAACTCAACACGTCATTCATCGGAAAAACCGTAGGAATACATGATCTCCAACTGCGAACTCAAGTTTGCGACCACCAGGGTCGGCATAAGACCTCTGTCTTGTTAGTTATGTATATGCCCTAGAGGCCATTGTTGTACATATGATGTATATTATAATGGATGCTTCGATATATATAGAGAGGACTTTCTTGCTCGTTATGATAGTATGCTATTTGGTTTCTCTTTATCTTAATATGTTGACTTATATTAGTTTACTGTCTTGTTCTCACATGTTGATAAAGCCCTTAGGATATGTACTCGACTACTGGGACTATGATTAGATCATACTAGTGGGGCCAAGGTAGTCAACGAGTACATACTATAACTGTTCCTAGTCGAGGGTGTGTCGAGACAGGGCATCGATACACATGAGTAGACTAGCGTACACGCATCTTGACCCATATGATGGGCGATGGATGATCCGATATCCATCGGTGTTTGACATCAAAGATAGTGTACGGGTGCTCAGTGAAGACTAGGTACACTGGACTGACTCGCCGAGAACTCCCAGATGGTTCTATACCTCACGTCAGATGGCAATTCTCTGGTGACACTGGTACAAGGTAGTCTGTAGACCCGAGATCGTCATAGAGTCTTGTGTGATTCCCACTGTGCTTTGATTTCCACCTTACCACATCCAAGAGGGCATGCAAAACGGTGGCTTTTGGGTACAGTCCCAAATCACATGGAGGCAATGAGCGATAGGAGGGGATTCGTCTCTCCCGGTATAGGGAGTTGATGTTATGCTGTGTTCGATTGGCTATAACTGGAAGTCCCTGGCCAGAGAGGATATTGAGTACTACTGGTAAGTGTTATCAGTAGGTTCTCGACCTGTTATGAGACTCACATCGACACGACTTATCGGTTACTGGGGTCTGACGTATACCACCCCTAGACTAGATATGGAACATATCAGACGAAGAGACCGGACTGTACAGGAGTGTTACTGATTGGATTCACAGGAGAATATACATGCTTGCTTGTTGATCTTCTGATCGCTCAATTCCTGGGTGGCTGTTATGTTTAGCTGACCGCTTGCAGCTTGTGGGTGTTTGATATGATCATCACCTGCTACCGGCGTATTGACGATTCTTTAGAGTCCTACACAGAGATTTCTTGACTCCGGAAAAACGGAGTAGGAGCACATATGTGATATGTGCAGGACCGAGGATAATACGATATGGGATACCGTATTATATTCTCGCGATATTTTGATATGAGCTGGGTCATCGGATCAAGTGTTGATTCGATGAATCGGTACATAATATATTAGTCGGTTATATTCGATATAGCCGGATTGTCGGATCAAGTGTTGATTCGATAATTTAATGTATAATAATATATATGATATATTGCATTACATTATCTAATATTGGCTCGCTTTATTGATTCATTTTCTCACCGGATAATACATTGATATATATGCGATATATGTTAATTGTATTATTTTCTTTTGTTACAAAATATATTATATATGTGATATATAATATTGTAACATGTTATAATTACTAATGCAACAAGATTAGTGGAGATTAAACATGGTTAGGCTTTGATTTGGGTTAGTTCTTTCATGAACCTTCTAGAAGGTTTTCTTTTGTTTCTTGCAAAGATATTATGATGGATATTTTGTGAGATATTTTCTTTGACCCAAACCACACCCTTAACCTTAGTTAAGTCTCTACATTGGTTAGCCTTGTCATAGTTGACCATGGTTGCATTTGTTATCATATAATCTTTTCATTATTCATCACAAAAAAAAATTATTCATTCTATTCTTCTTCTTCTTGCTTGAGCTTTGAAAAAGCTTTCTAGGTTTTTCTTTAGTGATGATTTAGTGTGAGAATTTGATAATAAAAGAGAGCATAAATCCTACTTCATCATCCGCATCTAATCTAGCCAATTAGATTAGGGTGTTCACCTCATTAGTGAGAAAGAGCTTGAGTTAAAGGAACTTCGAGGTAGATCATCGGAGAAAAGGAAGACTACAAGCTAGCATGGATCATTCGGGTTGTGGAGCTTCTCTTGAGTCCGGGAGATCATGGATCGCGGTGAAGGGACGACTACTTGGAGCCTATGAAGAGGAGCGGACTACAAAGGTTGTAATCCCTCACTCTTAGTTGTAAAGATATTTACTTGCATGTTAAACCCTAATTATCTAGCAAAGATCCCGGCTTTGGGTTGTTCGGCACGTTTAAATTTTAAATC
The DNA here is from genome assembly GCA_030015575.1 of Agapanthus africanus. NCBI lineage: Eukaryota > Viridiplantae > Streptophyta > Magnoliopsida > Asparagales > Amaryllidaceae > Agapanthus > Agapanthus africanus. The sequence continues at coordinate 219,109,241 of JASDDO010000006.1, forward strand.
GGGCATGGTTGATGCTTTATAGACCCTTGTATGAGTGCCCAGGAACCCTACAGTGGTATCAGAGCCTAGCTAGAGCATTAGACGACGTGTATACGAAGTTAAAACTCCGATCGAACCCCGAAACATCGAACTTGACCCCCTCTCTGGAAATTTTGTAAAAATGTGATTTTTTCTGCATTACAAATACTTAAAAAAATCAGCAGGGAATTCTAAGAGTTACTGTGAAAAACGACACCCAAATTCCACTAAAGCGCCGCGGAACCGCGGCAGAACCATGCCTTGCGCAGCGGTTCCGCGACGGCACTATAGAATTAGGGTTAGATTTTTGGCACAGTACATCCGTAGGTACTTGTACATGATTCTGGGTATTTTTAATTTTACTCAAGTGTTGAGTGTTCTGGGGATTATTTTGTATTCGTTGATTCGATCGGAAAATTTAATTTCGTTTTGTTTTCCGGATATTTTAGAAACTGTTAAAATGTTTGAACGGATATCATTAACTCACTTTTTCCCGGCACGTAAAACTTTCAATTGTTGAATTTTTCTTGAGTTTAAATCTTTCGGAAAAACGTGCAAGTAACTCGGTGGACCCTCTAGAAGAACACAAACCTTAACTCGATTATGTGACCGTCTGAACCGCCTCTAAACCTTAGGGTTTGGGGCAGTACGGCGTTGCCATATGTGGGGCGTTGGCTTTACCCTTCTACGACTGGACCATTGGTACCGTGACATATTCTGGGACTTTTTGAACTCCGCTTAAGTGTTGAGCTATTTAGGAAATCTTGGGTATTTGATTATTCGATCGGAAATTTTAATATTGTCTATTTATCTGGAATGTGATACAATATGTAAAATTCATATAGTTAGGCATGAAATGCGAAGTATGTGATATTTCGGATTTACGATGTCTAAAGTGATTGTGGATTCCAAATGTTGTAGTTTTACACTTTCTTTTCTGTGACCGTAAGAGTAGTATGTAGTTGTATTGCCGGTTTTCGTTGCTATACATCAACGACGATCGGTGTATGCATACTTACTTACGTGTTGCTGTGATATGTTATATTGGATCGTCGTGTTCTGAATAGCCGGGGTTTTTATGTGAGATGAGGGTTTTTATTTTCATTCATGTAAAATTCATTTGTATGTAATATTCTTTTATTGGGGCACTTCCGGGATGAGGTTGATGTCACCAGTGTATATTATTTACTTTTTCGCATTAGGTAGACCCAAGGAGGGGAGCACAAGTAACCGGGTTCTAGGGTCCAGTGGGAGGCAATCTCGAGGAGTCGAGACCGGGTCTTCTAACCCTAGAATTGGAAGTGTTGCTTGCCGCTTTCGTAGGGGTCTAGGGATGTGGGTTTGGCTATTCATCGCGACCGTGGAATCCGTGTTTTATACAGGCTCGAAATAAAACACGGACGTCCTAGTATATCCAATATTTCATATGTTATCTTCTGCTGCAATGTTCTGTGATGAGATCATATTACTTCCTGAGACGAATGCTTATACTATATATATATGCTGATGTATAAATATTACTGCTTTCGTTTCTTCTGTGATGCATAGGAAGCATTAATTGATGGGATTTTTATTAATGAGATTAATAAAAGAAAAGAAACCTAAAAGATGTTGTAGAATCAAAACTTTATAAAAAGGTAGCTACGGTCTTGCTTTGCACAGCGGTATATATGATATACCCTGCACCTTATTCGATGGGGAAAGAGCCGAGATCCCTTCACCGGGAGTGACCTCTTTAGCAAAACTGGCAGATGCTACAAACTTGCGGTTTAGTTTTTAACAGCTTATATAGTTTTTGCTTTGCACAACGATATATATGATATACCATGCACCTTATTCGATAGGGAAAGAGCCGAGATCCCTTCACCGGGAGTGACCTCTTTAGCGAAACTAGAAAAGCCTAAAAAAAACTCCTTTTTCAAAATCACTTGATTCTACGACGATATCAAGTTCATTACGCTCACGGTTTTCTGAAAAACCTACGTAGCCCTCCGTCATTTCAGATAGATATTACTTAGTATTCGTGTTACGTTTGTTGGCCTGCGTCAAGACGTAGTGTGCGGTAGCTAACTAGTACTTATCTGCAAATATGAGATGTGATTGGATTAGGGTAGTCGTACGACTTTGTTGGCCTGCATCAAGGGTCGTGCAGGTAGGTTTAATTCAATCAAGAAATGTACGGGTTGAACTTGACTAGCGGACTGTGGTTTGTTGGCCTGCGTCAAGGTCATAGGACGCTAGGGGTAAAAGTATTATCGAGAATTTCAAGTGTTGAAATTTGCAATGAGATTGCATACCTACTATGAGATAGTTGGATCCCGATACCCACTGCAAGTAAGAGTTACTCCTGGGAGAATTTTACACAGGACAATTAGCCGATCAAGTAGGTGTCTAGAAAGGTGTTAACGGGGTTAAGCCTCTGGGAAGACAAGGTTTATTTTAATTAGGTCCGTGCGAAAGCACGGGGAACCTCCCTTAAGTACCAACACTGATCTGGCTGAAAGATTGACGAAATTGTAGGGTGTGATTAATCCCGGCTAATCTTACCTTTTAGGGTTTGAAGGAAGATTTGATAAAAACAGTGGGAGACATCCTGATTAGGTAAGATAATAACCAATCTAATCTTGCAAGAGCATACGCTAAAGTGTTTCCTTCTCTCTCTCTCCAGGTAGCGACCATGTCAGGACTTAATCAAGATAATAATATGGATGTATTGACTGAATCCGCTTATTATACTGAGAAGAGGATCGTTGGTCCCTTTCTTTCTTATAAGAGTTATGAGACTGAGCAGGAAACAGGAGAATATCTGGATTCTCATGCTGCCCAATCGAAGAGCAAGCATGCTGATGCGTCTTCTTCGGGTGTGTTAGTTATTAAGAACTATTTCTCAGTTCACCCTACGTCCTGGGTATTAGATACCGGATCGGGATCCCACATATGTAAATTGTTACGTGGGCTACGTAAAGGTAGAGAACTGGGAAAGGGTGATCATTCCGTACAAGTAGGGAATGGTGCAAGTATTGCAGCCAAAGCAGTTGGCGAATATCACCTTGTATTACCAAGTAGTAATACATTGATTCTGAACGAGTGCTATTATATACCGAACATGATGTGCAACATTATATCAGTTTCTTTATTAAGTAAAGAAGGATATAATTTTGTAGTACAGCATAATGTTATGAACATATTTCTGGATCAAAAGTTGATTGGATCAGGATCGTTACATAATGGCATATTATTCTCAATCAAAATACAGTCCTTAATATACGAAACACACACAAGAGGAAGAGTTCAGAAATGAACGAATCCTTCTTGTGACATTGTAGACTTGGTCATATCAATGCGACACGACTAGCTAAGTTACATAAAGATGGATAATTGAATCCGTTCGAATTATCATCTTATGACACTTGCCATTCATGTCTCAAAGGAAAAATGACCAAAACTCCGTTTAGTGGACACAGAGAAAGAGTTACGGAACTCTTAAGACTGGTACATAGTGATGTATGCGGTCCCATGTCTACACATGCCAGGAACGGTTCTTCTTACTTCATTACATTCACTGACGATCTCTCAAGGTTCGGACATGTGATCCTGATGAAACACAAGTCTGAAGCTTTTGAGTAATTCAGAGAATATAAGCACAAAGTAGAGAACCAAACGGGCAAAAGTATTAAGATCCTTCGATTTGATCGAGGAGGAGAATACTTAAGCAATGAGTTCCTAGATTATCTAAAAGAGAATGGGATTCTCTCTCAGCTTACTCCTCCTTATACACCACAGCACAACGGTGTATCGGAGTGGAGGAATCGCACCCTATTAGATATGGTACGCTCTATGATGAGTACAGCTGAGTTACCTATTTCCTTCTAGGGATATGCACTGGAGACAGCTGCAGACCTATTGAATATGGTTCCCACCAAATCTGTGCCAACCACTCCATATGAGATATGGAAAGGAAAGAGACCATATCTTAATTATGTTAGGATATGGGGTTGTCCGGCATATGTGAAAACACAAAATCTGGACAAGCTCGGGGCAAGGTCTATTCTCTGTAAGTTTATTGGATATCCCAAACATTCGCGAGGGTATATCTTCTACCATACCGAGGAACAAAAGGTGTTTGTTTCTCGGCACGCCACCTTTTTAGAAAAGGAATTTCTTGCAAAAGAGATTAGTGGCTCTGAGGTAGAACTGGAAGAAGTTCCAGCAGAACAAACTACGACAGATGATTTGATGAAACCAGAGGATTCAGTAGTACCCGACGAACCCCATCCTCTCCGCCGATCTAGCAGGGTTTCTCATCCACCCGAGAGATACTAAAGTTTTCTCATTGATGGTCGGAGCGAGGATTGCATCATGGAAGATGATGACCCGACTAGTTTCGAGCAGGCCATCACGAGTGGTGACTCTGTGAAATGGCCGGATGCAATGCGATCTGAGATGGAATCCATGTACACCAACAAAGTATGGACTTTGGAAGTTGCTCCTGAAGGGGTAAAACCCATTGGGAGCAAATGGATCTTTAAGAAGAAACTTGGTGTAGATGGAAAAGTTGAGACTTTCAAAGCTAGACTTGTTGCAAAGGGTTTTCGTCAATGACCAGTTGTGGATTATGACGAAACCTTTTCTCCAGTGGCTATGCTTAAGTCCATCCGGATCTTACTTGCCATTGCTGCATACCATGACTACGAAATCTGGAAAATGGATGTTAAGACCGCCTTTCTAAATGGTGATTTAGAAGAGTGCGTGTACATGACTCAGCCAGAGGGCTTCGTAGATAGTGGGAGCAGCAGAAAGATGTGCAAACTGCTTAAATCCATTTATGGGTTAAAGCAAGCATCGCGGAGTTGGAACATCTGCTTTGATGTTGTAGTCGAAGAGTTTGACTTCATCAAAAACGTAGATGAACCTTGTATTTATAAGAAGGTTGCAGAGAGTAAGGTTGTCTTCCTCGTATTGTACGTCGATGACATACTCTTGATAGGAAATGATGTTCCTATGCTGTAATCGGTCAAGCTCTTCTTATCACAAAGATTCTCAATGAAAGATCTAGGTGATGCCTCCTGCATACTGGGAATTATGATCTATAGAGATAGATCGTAACGGATACTGGGATTGTCCCAATCCTGGTACATTGACACCATACTAAAGAGATTTAGTATGGAAGAATCCTAGCGTGGGAACCTGCCCACGATCTCTGGACTCACTCTCTCCAAAGAGATGTCTCCCAAGACTGATTTGGAGAGAGCTCGCATGCAAGGGATACCCTATGCTTCGGTAGTAGGCTCTATCATGTATGCGATGATATATACCAGACCCGATATAGCATACTCACTAAGTGTAGTGAGTAGGTATCAAGCAGATCCTGGAGAGAGTCACTGGACAGCTGTGAAGAATATTCTCAAGTACTTGCGAAGGACTAAAGAGATGTTCTTGGTGTATGGTAATGGAGAACTCCAGGTGGAGTCCTTTACCGATTCCAGCTTCCAAAGTGATAAGGACGACTCTAAGTCGCACTCGAAATTTGTCTTTACCCTCAATGGAGGGGCGGTATGTTGGAAGAGTTCCAAACAGGATACCGTTGCAGACTCGACGATGGAGGCTGAATACATCGCTGCCAACGATGCTGCCAAAAAGGCTGTCTGGATAAAGAAGTTCATTACTGAACTTGGTGTGGTTCCATCCATTGAACATCCAATACCACTGTATTGCGATAACAATGGAGCTGTGGCTTTGTCCAAGGAACCCAGGTTCCATCAGAAGTCCAGACATATTCTGAGGAGGTATCACCTGATCAGGGAGATAGTTGATCGCCGGGAGATCGAGGTCAGGAGAGTAGATACGAAGGACAACACTGCGGATCCACTCACGAAGGCCATTCCCCAGATATAGTTTGAGAGATTATTCGGGATGCTAGGTATGAGATACTACAGCAGCTGGCCTTAGTGCAAGTGGGAGATTGTTAGTTATGTATATACCTTGGAGGCCATTGTTATACATATGATGTATATTATAATGGATGCTTGGATATATATAGAGAGGACTCTCTTGCTCGTCATGATAGTATGCTATTTGGTTTCTCTTTATCTTAACATGTTGACTTATATTAGTTTACTGTCTTGTTCTCACATGTTGATAAATCCCTTAGGATATGTACTCGACTACTGGGACTATGATGAGATCATACTAGTGGGGCTAAGGTAGTCAACGAGTACATCCTATAAATGTTCCTAGTCGAGGGTGTGTCGAGACAGGGCATCGATACACCAGAGTAGACTAGCGTACATGCATCTTGACCCATATGATGGGCGATGGATGACCCTATATCCATCGGTGTTTGACATCAAAGATAGTGTACGGGTGCTCAGTGAAGACTGGGTACACTGGATGGACTCGCCGAGAACTCCCAGATGGTTCTATACCTCACGTCAGATAGCAGTTCTCTGGTGACACTGGTACAGGATAGTCTGTAGACCCGAGATCTTCATAGAGTCTTGTGTGATTCCCACTGTGCTTTGATTTCCACCTTACCACGTCCAAGAGGGCGTGCAAAACGGTGGCTTTTGGGTACAGTCCCGAATCACATGGAGGCAATGAGCGTTAGGAGGGGATTCGTCTCTTCCGGTATAGGGAGTTGATGTTGTACTGTGTTCGATTGGCTGTAACTGGAAGTCCCTGGCCAGGGCGGATATTGTGTACTACTGGTAAGTGTTATCAGTAGGTTCTCGACCTGTTATGAGCGTCACATCAACATGACTTATCGGTTACTGGGGTCTGACGTATACCACCCCTAGACTAGATATGCAACATATCAGACGAAGAGACCGGACTGTACGGGAGTGTTACTGATTGGATTCACAGGAGAATGTACAGGCTTGCTTGTTGATCTTCTGATCACTCAATACCTGGGTGGCTGTTACGTTTAGCTGACCGCTTGCAGCTTGTGGGTGTTTGATATGATCATCACCTGCTACCGGCGTATTGGCGATTCTTTAGAGTCCTACACAGAGGTTTCTTGACTCAGGAAAAACGGAGTAGGAGCACATATGTGATATGTGCAGGACCGAGGATAATACGATATGGGATACCGTATTATATTCTCGCGATATTTTGATATAAGCCGGGTCATCGGATCAAGTGTTGATTCGATGAATCGGTACATAATATATTAGTCGGTTATATTCGATATAGCCGGATTGTCGGATCAAGTGTTGATTCGATAATTTAATGTATAATAATATATATGATATATTGCATTACATTATCTAATATTGGCTCGCTTTATTGATTCATTTTCTCACCGGATAATACATTGATATATATGCGATATATGTTAATTGTATTATTTTCTTTTGTTACAAAATATATTATATATGTGATATATAATATTGTAACATGTTATAATTACTAATGCAACAAGATTAGTGGAGATTAAACATGGTTAGTGTTTGATTTGGGTTAGTTCTTTCATGAACCTTCTAGAAGGTTTTCTTTTGTTTCTTGCAAAGATATTATGATAGATATTTTGTGAGATATTTTCTTTGACCCAAACCACACCCTTAACCCTAGTTAAGTCTCTACACTGGTTATCCTTGTCATAGTTGACCATGGTTGTATTTGTAATCATATAATCTTTTCATTATTCATCACAAAAAAGGAATTATTCATTCTATTCTTCTTCTTCTTGCTTGAGCTTTGAAAAAGCTTTCTAGGTTTTTCTTTAGTGATGATTTAGTGTGAGAATTTGATAATAAAAGAGAGCATGAATCCTACTTCATCATCCTCATCTATTCTAGCCAATTAGATTAGGGTGTTCACCTCATTAGTGAGAAAGAGCTTGAGTTAAAGGAACTTCGAGGTAGATCATCGGAGAAAAGGAAGACTACAAGCTAGCATGATCATTCGGGTTGTGGAGCTTCTCTTGAGTCGGGAGATCATGGATCGCGGCGAAGGGACGACTACTCGGAGCTTATGAAGCGAAGGAGCGGACTACAAAGGTTGTAATCCCTCACTCTTAGTTGTAAAGATATTTACTTGCATGTTAAACCCTAATTATCTAGTAAAGATCCCGGCTTTGGGTTGTTCGGCACGTCTAAATTTTAATCGGGCATGGTTGATGCCTTATAGACCCTTGTATGAGTGCCCAAGAACCCTACATGTCTGCACTGGGCTACTCTCATCCTGACCTGAACCAACTGGATCATCTCCGAAGTCTCTATACTAGCCGGGGTCCAAAAATCTTACTTACGCAGAGTCAGAAAAACAGAATGGCGATCGACACGACTTAACAACTAAACCTAAAGGTTGCCAATTGGAGTGCCTCCTGATAACAGCTATCGAAGGAGAACCCTAGTAATGACAAGTGACGATCCCAACTGCCAACAACAACTAGTACGTACGCACAAGCATATCCTCCAGAGTCGGTATAGCCCACTCTTACAAAACCATCATTCTGCGGATGGAAAAACGGAGCTAAAGCTCAACCAGTACCCAAGGCTTCCTGAAGCTTCTGTCAAAGACGGCAAGCGAACAGGGTGCCTCTATTGGATACAACGCATGAAGGAACTCCGTGCAAACGCACAAACTTAACAAAGAACAACTGAGCAAACTTAGCATAACCGGGCAACAAACACTTAAATGGAGTCACACCCTGTCTAGACCTGGGTAGACACTATAACGAAATTTATGGAATTCTGCTCCCATTCCCACTCCAGAGCGGTTAAAGGTTACAACTCTCCAGCCGGTCTCAGATACTCAACCTTAGCTCACAACAAGACAGACACCTCCAAACGAAATCCGAAACTTCACTCTTCATTCCTTCCCACCCGTAACTAACTCACAAGTCACGTCATAAATTGGCGGAACTTGAATGAACACAGAAAGCTGACATGTGTGCCTGCTCTAGGATTTCGCGTTTCTACCCAACAGTATCAGGTACACACAACCGCGTCCCTAAACGTAGCACACCCTGGTCACAAATCAAGGACTCCGAATCTTTACCCAGCCGAGTATGCTCAAGAATCTCTGACGAACGAGCATCGGCGGGCTGTGCCTCGCGAAAACGATTAACGAAAAGTGGACGGGCGCGGACACGAGTAAGCTGTCCCCTCAGTAGAGGAGAACTTTAAGCTGTACTAAACGATCGCACAAGAACTGTAAATCAGCAGAATACTGTTTCAACACTCAAAACCCACTGCAGGAAGATGTACATTAAGCTCTGGTGGTCCGCGAAAATCTGACACGACTCTCCGAACAAGTAGTGTCTCCAAATCTCCAACGCACGACCATCGCGGCCATCTCCAGATCATGAGTGGGATATCCTGCTCGTACTTCCTCCAATTGTCAGGAAGCAAAAGCGATTACTCTATAATGCCACATCAACGCAAAATCGAGCCCTACTCGCGAAACATCACACTAAAACAACAAAGTCACCCGAACCAGAAAGCAAAGAAAAACTGGTGCAGTTGTCAACCGAGTCTTCAACTGCCAAAAACTCCGCACGCATGCCTCAGTCCGAAGAAAAGGAATCTCCTTTCCGGTCAGTCCAGTCAACGGTGCAGCGATAAACAAGCAATCCTGCACGAAACGGCGGTAAAAACCTGCTAAGCCTAAAGATCTGCGGACTTCCGTCCCGTACATAAGTCTGGGCCCAAGCTGTACGGCCTCGATCTTCCTCGGGACCATACAAAAACCGTCTCCCGTAACTACAAGACCTAGGAGTCAACATAAACAAGCCTGAATGAACACTCCGACAACCTAGCAAACAGCTGTCACTCTTCCAATGTCTGCAAAACAAATCCTCAAGTGCTGCTCCTGTTCCTCACGACACATTAGAATAGACCAGAATATCATCAATGACACAACAATAAACTGGTCGAGGAACGGCCTGAAGAAATCTGGTTCATCACATCCACGAATGCTGCTAGGGCATTGGTGAGTCCAACGATACTACCAAAACACGTAATGCCCATAGCACGTGCAAAAGCAGTCTTTGGAATGCCATCACTCCGAACCCGCAACAATGATGACCTGATCCCAAACAAACTTAGAAAAATGTCTCGCACTCTGGAGCTGATAGAAGAAATCGTCAATGCGAGATAAAGGATACATGTCCGCACCGTAAGCCGGTTCAATTGACGATCAATCAATACACAACCTCAACTGTCGTCCTTCTCCTTGACAAACAGAATAGGAGCTCCCCAAAGCAAAACACTCAGACGCATACGCCCCCCAACAAACAACTCTGCAGCTGATCCTTAAGCTCCTTAAGCTCCGCCGGCTCATCCGGAACAACGTCGGAAAACTCTCGCACGAAAGGAACCCGGTCCAACAAACCCACTATGGATCCGGTATCACGAATGAAAGCCAAGAATCCTCGACATCCTCTCCTCAAAAGCCGACTAGCGAAAAAGGCTGAATTCAAGCTGTGAGAGGCAGCACCACTGTCCCCCTGCACAACAAGAACTGACTCGCTGGGAAAACAAAACCTGACTGTTTTCTCGCGGCAGTCCACAGACGCCAAGCACATAGCTAACCAGTCCGTGCCTAGGAGAACGTCAAATCCAACATCTCTAGAAGGATCACAACGACGGACGAATCTCTATCTCCTATCCGATTGGCACTCGACCGAAACACGTGTCGCGCAACAAAAGAATCGCTGACAGAAAATTAACGCAACAAACGCCTGATCTAGCTAACACGACTCTCCTCGTCCCAAGCCTCTGCTACTCCCGCGACGGTCACGAAATCTGTCTCGATGACTACGCCTCTGTCTCTGGGCTAGTACACCGGTACGAGTCCTCCACTGTTCCGGAACTCCCAAAGTCTCTGGAAGACGTGTCTCGTCAACTGGGGCTGCATCCACTGGTGTGGTATACGTAACACTATGCTGAGTGCTGACCATAAGGAACAACTGGTTAACAGGGGTGACAACCTCCTGTCGCTGTTCTCGAATGGCCTCAACCAATGAACTCATCGTCTGGCGCAAGTCCTGCATATCTGCCACAAGCCTAGCGAGACGATCTGTCGAAGGCGGATCTATCTGCTCCTGTACAACGAGCGTACCATCCTGGTCAGTCCTCTTCCCATACGAGCCAACTCTGACCTCGGCCCTCGCTGCACCTCTCTGAGTCCCTATAGTCATCGGCGGCAAAGGCTATAAATGGAAAAGGATTCGATATGAACACGGAAATCGAATCACAAGGATATGTATCATCAAGGAAGGAATTTCAAGCAATTTGTACTTAGGTCACTTTAGGTGGAGTACCGCGTCGTGAGTATGCCGCGGACACACACACAATACGTTACTCTGCTTAAGCTACCTACTCCATCATACCAAGGTCATCCTACACTCCGAAAGGTAAAACCTAGCGCTCTGATACCAACTTTGTCACGACCCGAAATCGGCACGTGACAGCCCTTAAACTACGCAACGTCTATAGGCGTAACACAATTTAAGTAAGCCAAAAACCCAACAATCTAAACCATCAAAAGTAGTAAGAAATAATAGCATTTTAATACCTTTGAAATCTCAACCCAAATTCTTTAAAAGCCCGACTTTATTTCCTTTAAAATTTTGGCAGCACCTCCTTTGTAAAAGCCAGCCCCAAAAATGGGTACAACATACATATAAGTAAAGCATCCCCAAACGGGAGCAAAAACACGCCCAAAGGCGGAAAACAACCACCACAATATATGTACGACGCCGTAGTGAAGAAATAAAAGACGATATAAATAAAACTGCATAAAAGACATCCAAGTCACAAAATAATATACAATATCGTTCTCACATCAAGTCTCTAAGTCATACATGATAATGGTAGATGGAGAGTATAGGATACAACGAATATACAATAACATGAACGGAAAACCACAAAACCCACCTAAAACAAAATTGCACACTGTGATCCGAAGCGGTATCTGAAGCAAAAGATAATATGATAGATGATAATAGCCCTGTCTCTGACTACTATGAGGATCAACCTGCAAAACACTGTGGCACAACGGGGGTGAGTTGCCAACTCGTGAATAGTAAATAACATATGCAGGCAATCGCAAGTATGCACGTACAGCGTGAATCTAACATGTGCAAGCTAAAAGCAATAAAAGTCATATGTGTGCAATAGTCATGAAAGGTACTCTAGCAAGTACAACTAATATATGAAGCAATAATATGACAATCCGTATGCAACAGTCATGTAAGGTAATATATCAGGTACAACTAATACATGAAGCAATGATATGACAATGTATATATGCAACAGTCATGAAAGGTTCACTAGCAGGTACAACTAATATATGAAGCAATGCATATAAAATAAGAGTATGTAAATGCAACAATCATGGAAAGTACTCTATCAGGTACTACTAATACATGAAGCAGTGCACAAACAATAAATGTGGAGTATGGGATGAAACATGTCATTTCCACGGAATCCTGACATCGTGGTAGGACCAAAATCCATCAAGACAATCCAAATCCCAACTTCCTCAAATCAGCCTCCAAATTAGCTCTCATATCATATAAGTCTCATAAATCCTGAATGTACAATATCAAGTAAATCTCATATATCCTGAATGTACAAAATCAAGTAAATCTCATATATCTTGTATCCAATGTCAAGTGAATCTCATATATCCTGAATCCAATATCATGTAAATCTCAAATATCCTGAATCCAATATCAAATGAATCTCAAATATCCTGAATCCAATATCAAGTGAATCTCAAATATCCTGAATCCAATATCAAGTGAATCTTAAATATCCTGAATCCAATATCAAGTGAATCTCTAACATCCTAAGTAAGTATATTTGCATGAATAATTATGATGATGTATATCAATTGATATGTATACATACATATTAGCGTCCCATTCCACTAATATATATATATATATATATATATATATATATGCATATATAACAGCGTCCCATTCCACTGTTATATATACTTAGGAGTAAAAATATCATGAAAACAAGTGTCTAGCATCGACACATAAAGGCAGATCTATCAGGTGCTGTCACCACGACTGGCACCCTGATAGGTACGAATCATACGCTATCCGAAAACCCGAGTGCCCAGCTTCGACCGTCGTCCTTCGACGCATCCATACATACATGACTCCCGTCGTATCCCCATGATAACCGCTAAGTCATATGTATTGTCACCGAAAGGTATGGTTCCCCTGTCAGGTCTCATCGGCATGTTACATCGACATCCCTTTCTTGCCCCGCGGTACCTTCGGGCCCCACCATGTACCCACATACGACCCCTGACTCCTCCTTGCATGGGGTATATATATCAGAACCGATAAAACTCATGGTGGATGCTGAAATATCATATCAAGAGAAACCAGGTTTTTTAAATAATGCATAGTTTCATGAAACTACCACGGTCCTCAAATCCAGAAAACATCATGAAAAATCCATATCTCAATATGAAAATCCATGAATATAATATATGCAACAGAAAACTGTAATGTAAGCATATAAAGGAAAAGCCGCTATTTAACTGCAACAAGTTAAAATATATATCATGCGGTTCCTAATTTCTCCAAGTATATATAACATCAAATAAAGGTAAACATGTAGCTAAAGCCAGATATATGTGTAAACATAAAGGTATAGCAAGGTATATGTATCTACCTATCAGAAATGATGTAATATACTCTCCAGGTATAAGTGAAGTATGTATGCAAAGTATACATGTATTATGTGTGTATGTACCTATCGCTAATAGTACAATACCCTATAGGTATACAGGTAACTAGAATGTAAGCATGTCAAGGCATATGTATAAGCATGTAGGTATACATGTATGCTATTGTAAGTCCACGTTGCTCACCCCGGTTCTTACGGGGAGGCGGAAACGGTAAAAAACGATTTTTGGCGCAAAGGCAACATGGACTAAAAGAAGGATCTTTGCTAAACTACAAACTAGAAAACTACTTGAGGTGCTATCTACTATGCCATAGAGATTATACCTCACGATACCGGTCCTTCGGGTCTTCATTCCACTGTCCTGCTCGTCCATTCACGCTCCGAGGGTCGATCCGGATCTTGATCACCTCCGCGGCCTTCTTGGGTCGAAGACGATCCACCCGAGAGTTGTACTCCGAGCTCTACCTCGAGCCAAGGCAACTAGGGCAACAAGATCCCTAGGCTTGATGTCCTAGGTTGTGTAGAAGTAGTAGATGGATGTGTTTTTCTATTTGGATCCTTTTTCTCTCAACACATGAGATCAAAGCAAGAATCAAGAGGAGGAAGAAGAAGGAACAACCATGGAGCTTTTTCTTTTCTTCTCACAAGAGAGAGAATAAGAAATGAATTATGAGCTAAAGAAAATGAACCATGGTTGCAATAATACACAAAACTCATCATTACTAATCCTTTCATGATAAAGTTGATGGCAACAATTGACTTGACCATTTTCATATCTAAAAATAAAAAGAAAACCAAAGAAAACTCTAGACCTCTCATGAAGGTCCAAGTCAACTTTGGTCAAATGGTCAAAAAAGTCAAGTATGGTCAAATGGTCAACAAAGTCAAGTATGGTCAAATGGTCAAAGCAATTAGCCATCACATAATTATCACTAAAAAGATTAGTAAATAATGTCCCTGGCTCATAATGGTTTTGACCGAACGAACTGCCAAAACCCTAATGAGTCCGCATCAAAATGGTTTTGACCGAATCAACTGTCAAAACCCTAATGAGGCACCTCCTCCCTCTTCGCTCCTCACAACTGTGCATACACACCCGCATCCGCATTCCGTAGAATGCGAATGCACAGAAGACAAAACAAATCCATCCGTACAATACTAGGATCCGGTTTAAACCAAAGCCCACTAGTATTACCTGCCCGAACAGCATACGCACACAAGTGCACGTAAGTGATCGTAGCCCTGCCGTAAAATCATATGGCCTCTACACCTTTCGCTTAGTGCAGGGAAACTCTCTGTGTGGGACTCTAAAGGCTGGACACTACGCTAGCAGTAGGTTTAACCACAGACCGCAAGCGGCACTAGCTGTACGTAACGGTCCCCAGGTAGATGTCGATAAGAAGGCCGATGAGGTAAACCCATCCGAACTCCTATTGAGCCTGAATATGACAATCTCCGTACAGTCCGGCCTGTTCGTCTAAGAATATCGCATGGCGGGCCTAGGGGGTGGCGAACGTCAGTCCCCTAATAGCGGTACAAGTCATGTCGGAGTGTAGCCCAGAACACCCTGAGATAACACTGGAAACCTACCAGTATATCTCGCTTGCCCTGGCCAAGGACGACTATGTGTAATGGATCTCCTAGACACAGCGCGATATCAACCCCCAATACCGGGAGAGACGAATCCTATTTAACCGTCACTGCCTCCAAGTGCTTCGGGACTGCACCCAACTGCTACCTGTTTGCACGACTCAATAGACCCGTGGTAGGGTAGCAATCTAAGAACAGTGGGAACACACTTGTGGCGAAGTAGCAGTGTCAAGTCAACGGACTAAGCTGTACTCATGTCACCTGGGAACTGCTAACTGATGATAGGTATAATACCAACCAACAGTTCCCTACGAGTCCTGTCCAGTGTACTCGTAACCTAACGAGCACCCGCATACTATCTCCAGTACGACGTACTGATGGCTGTGGGACATACCATCTCCCCTATTGGGATGAGAAGCGCATACGCTAGTCTACTCCGGAGTATCGATGCCCTGTCTCGATAATCCTACGACTAGGGACCTATATAAGGATGTGCTTATAGATTACCCAGCCCCCACAAGTGCGACTGCCATCGCTGGTAATCAAGCAAAGATCCTAAGGGCTCCACTAATATGTATAAGCAATATGCTAAAAGAAACACATGCACATATTAAAGTAGAAACAAACCAAGTAGCATACTACCATTTTGAGTAAGATTGTCTATACAACTGTGAACATCCTAAGCTTCCATTAAGTAATATACAAACTAGTATGATACAGTAATGGCCTCTAGGGCATATACACTAACAATCTCCCACTTGCACTAAGGCTATGTACTGGCGTATCGAAGACCTATCATCTCGATCAACCGCTCGAACTGAGTTTGGGGTAGGGCCTTCGTGAGTGGATCTGCAGTGTTATTCTCCGAATCTACTCTCTTCACCTCGATCTCCCGGCGATCTACGATCTCCCTGATCAGGTGGTACCGCCTCAAAATGTTCCTGGACTTCTGATGGGACCTGGGTTCCTTCGCTAAAGCTATAGCTCCGTTGTTGTCATAATACAGCGGTATTGGATCAACAATGGTAGGAACCACCTGAAGCTCCGCGAGGAACTTCTTCATCCAGACAGCTTCCTTTGCGGCATCGCAAGTGCTATGTACTCCGCTTCCATAGTTGAGTCAGCAACGGTTTCCAGCTTGGAACTCTTCCAGCAAACCGCCCCTCCACTGAGGGTAAAGACATAACCCGACATGGACTTGGAGTCATCCTTGTCACTCTGGAAGCTGGAGTCAGCAAAGGCCTTGATCTGGAGGTCTTTTCCGCCATACACCAAGAACATCTCCTTAGTCCTTCTCAGGTACTTGAGAATGTTCTTTACAGCTATCCAGTATTTCTCCCCTGGGTCCGACTGATACCGACTTACAACGCTCAATGCGTATGCTACATCTGGTCTAGTACATAACATCGCATACATTATAGAGCCTACCGCAGATGCGTAGGGTATAGATGACATGCGGGCCCTTTCCAAATCAGTCTTGGGAGATATCTCTTTGGAGAGGATGATTCCGTGACAAGACGGTAGATTACCGCGCTTGGAATCTTCCATACTGAATCATTTCAGTATGGTGTCGATGTACCTGGACTGTGAAAGTCCCAACATCCTCTTAGATCTATCACGATAGATCTGGATCCCCAGAATGTAGTTGGCATTTCCCAGGTCCTTTATGGAGAACCTCTGTGACAAGAATCCTTTGACTGACTGTAGGAATATCATTTCCTATTAAGAGAATGTCATCCACGTACAAGACGAGGAATACCACTGTTCTCCCTACAATCTTACTGTAAATGCATGGTTCATCTGGGTTTTTGATAAAGTCGAATTCTTTGACAGTATCATCAAAGCAGATGTTCCAACTCCGCGATGCCTGCTTCAGTCCATAGATGGACTTGAGCAACTTGCACACTTTACCGCTGCTCCCACTCTGAATGAATCCCTCCGGCTGATCCATATAGACGCACTCTTCTAAACTTCCATTCAGGAAAGCCGTCTTTACGTCCATCTGCCAGATTTCATAATCGTGGAAGGCAGCAATGGCAAGAAGGATCCGAATGGATTTGAGCATAGCCACTGGAGAAAAGGTCTCGTCATAGTCCAAACTAGGTCTTTGACGAAAACCCTTTGCTACAAGTCTAGCGTTATAGGTTTCAACCTGCCCATCTACACCAATCTTCTTTCTGAAGATCCATTTGCAGCCTGCGGGTTTTGCCCCTTCTGGAGCAAAGTCTAAAGTCCAAACTTTGTTGGTGTACATGGACTCCATCTCGGTCCGCATTGCATCAAGCCATTTTACCGAGTCACCGCTCTGAATGGCTTGCTGGAAGCTAGTAGGCTCACCATAATCAATAGTGCAATCCTATCTATCCCCGTCTATGAGAAAACCGTAGTATCTCTCGGGCGGATGAGACTGCCTACTACTCCTGCGGAGTGGCGCTGGGATGTCCGGTTCTCCTGAAACTTCTGGTTCTTCCAAGCTTTCAGTAATAGCTTGTGGTTCTGGAATTTCTTCCAGTTCTACTACGCTCCTACTAGTTCCTTTTTCTAAAAACTGATGTTCCAAAAAGTGGGCATGACGAGAAACAAAAACCTTTTGTTCCTTTGCGTAATAGAAAAAATACCCCTGGAGTTCTTTGGGTATCCCACAAACTTACACAGTACTGAGCGTGCCTCGAGTTTGTCCGCATGCTGCTTTTTAACAAAAGCTGGACATCCCCATATCGCCAGATATTGAAGATGGGGTTTCTTCCCACACCACATCTGATATGGTGTGGTAGGCACAGTCTTGGTGGGAACCTTGTTCAAAAGATATGCAGCTGATCCTAGTGCATAACCCCAGAAAGATCACGGTAACTCAGCCTTACTCATCATGGAACAAACCATATCCAATAGAGTTCGATTCCGCCTTTCCGATACACCGTTGTGCTGTGGTGTGTATGGAGGAGTAAGCTGAGAGAGAATTCCATTCTCTTTTAAGTATTCCAGAAACTCGGCACTCAAGTATTCACCACCTCGATCAGATCTTAGTGTCTTGATACTTTTGCCTGTTTGTTTTTCAACTTCATTCTTGTATTCCCGAAATTTCTCAAAGGCCTCGGATTTATGCTTCATTAGGAAGACATGTCCATACCTAGAGAAATCATCTGTGAAAGTAATGAAGTATGAATAACCACTTCGCTCATGTATAGACATTGGACCACACACGTCACTGTGTATGAGTCCTAAGAGCTCGCTCGCTCTTACTCCGTGTCCAGTGAACGGAGTCTTTGTCATCTTTCCCATTAGACAAGATTCACAAGTGGCATAAGACTGGTACTCGAACGGATTCAAGTATCCCTCTTTATGTAACTTTGTCAACTGTGTCTCATTAATGTGACCCAGTCTACAATGCCATAAGAAAGCGCAATTTAATTCTGGAGACTTTCTTTTAAGTGTGTTCTGGACACTGAAAATCGGAGCTTGATTCAATACGTATATCCCGTTTTTTAATGTACCTGACCCAACCAGAACTTGATTTAGGTGGATGTTGACCACATCGCTTACAAAAGTAAAATCATATCCTTCCTTAGAAAGTAAGGATACAGATATGATATTACAAGTCGCACCTGGTACATAAAAATAGTCACGCAGAATCAATATCTGCTCAGTTGTCAGTCCAAGATGATATTCCCCTACGGATTCAGCGTACATGCTCATTCCGTTAGCAACCCTGAGAGTCATATCATCTATCTTGATAACCCTACGGTTTCTCAGAGCCTGTAACGAATTACAGATATGAGACCCTGATCCGGTATCCAATACCCAGGAAATAGGGTTAACTGACATACAGTTCTCTATTACAAACACACCCGAAGCCGAAGCCACAACATGCTTCGAATTCTGGCTACTGGCTTTGCTAGCCCTGCAATCTTTCTGCCAATGTTCATTCCCGTAACAATAGGAACGTCCCTCTTTTACTACATCCAGTCCCGAAACTTCTGCCCTTCCCTTTCCTTCTACTTCCCTGGTTTCCTTCAGGGTAGAAGGTAGAGACTGTAGAACTAAGTCAGCATCTGACCCGTTCTTCAACGTGGTCTTCAGGTCCGTGAGCTCAAAATAGCTGGTCTCTGTAAGGACGTTGCCCCCTACAGATGACCCGATAGCCAACCTCGCTGGAAGCAATTCGTTCGAGGTCTCATATCTTGCGATACGAGATTGCTCTCCATATAAATCTTTGTTATGGAGGAAGATAGAAACTAAGTCCATCTTCTCGTGCTGCCTCTGGTATGCACCATCAACTGAGGCTAACACGAAGCACTTGGCTTTCACACAGTCTTTTTCCGATGTCTTGCGGATATGAATATCCGTGACAGGGGAAACTGGACCTGAGACGGCAGGGGTTGGATCAGTCAAGAAGTGTCTCAGCTTGTCATGGGTAATGGACATCTGGACAGACCTTTGCCAGTCATAACAGTCAGATTCAGTCATTTTATTATCTAGATGTAACCTATGTCTGGTCACTGGGTCGCTGCAATTAAGAGAGAGAGAGAAGAAAACACTTAGCATGATGCTCTTGCAAGTTTAGATTGGTTTTTAATTTATCTAAACGGGATGGCTCCCACTGTCTCTCGAATCCCTCCCCAAACCAAAAAGGAAGAATTAGTCGGGATCAATCTCACCGTACAATACTTGCTTAACCGTTCAGCCAGGCCAGTGTCGGTACTTCGAGGGAGGTTTTCCAACGCTTTCGCAAAGTTCCTTAATTAAGTAACCTCTTTTCCCTGTGGGCGCAGCCCCGCTAACACCTTTCTAGACACCTACTTGGTTTATAGCATTGATCGTTAAGCAAGAAAGTTCCCGAGGAGTAGCATATATTCACAGTAGGATCGGGATCCAAATATCATCGTGTGATAAAACTGAAGGAATTCTACCAGAATCATCACACTCCAAATGGTATGCAGCACTAGCAAGTTTCAGTTTCTTTAGAAACTCCCGATGTGGATTTTTGCCCCATGCTCTTATGACCTTGACGAATGCCAACATATCATAAGTCACATGTCAAGTTCTACCCGTCATTATCCAGGTTAATTTGAACCCACCCGTACATACCCTTAACGAAGGCCAAAATAGTAGTACGACTATCCCAAACCAACGCATCTATCTATGCTACAGATAAATATTCAGCAGCTACCAATCACTATGCCTTGGCGAAGGTCAAAATACATAGCTTGAATACTATTGAATATTTAACTGAAATGACGGAGGGCTACGAATGGTTTTGGCAAAACCGTGAACGTAGTGAACTTGATATAATCAAAGGAACCTGATAGCTTTTAAAAGGAGTGGCTTAAGCTCCGCATTTTTAAAAGTTTTCTGTTTTGAAAAGAAACCGAGTGGTTTTGAAATTGTTCCAACGACTTTAACTTTGGTTTATTTTCTTGCATTAATTTTAATGCGTCCCATGATTTAATCCTACCATTGCAGAAAACAACGAAAATATGACGTACGCTTATGCCATCCGCATTCGCCACGGGGTCCCGTCATACTTAACTAACGACAGAGCGGGGGCTGGATTAGCGCGGATGCAAAACATAAGCAACGCCTAAATAGATATCATATATAGATATATACATTCGTCAGATGCAATGATTGCCATTCCAGATCACAGATGAACACTTTGGATATACTAGGAATCCGCGTTTCGTTCGAGCCTGCAACGAAAAACGGATTGCACGGTCGCGATGAATAGCCAAACCCCACCCTAGACCCCTACGGGTGCGGCAAACTACCCGCCAAGTACCCGAAGTGAAGCAACCTCCCTCAACAACGTGAGTAGGCCACTCGACACTTCGAGATACCTGGTAGTTTGTGCACCCCACCTTGGGTCTATCCTAGGAGCATAAACAGTAAAAAGAAATAATATACAATGGCGGCTACAACCTCATCCCGGATGTGCGACCATAAAATAATATTACATCAATTACAAAATTTTACATTGAATGAAAGAAAAAGAAACTCTCATCTCACATCCCCCGGCTATTCATCTGTGACAATCCACCGAGTTCATATACACAAACCATCAACATTACAGATCACAGATATGTATAACCCCCACTAATCGTCGTATAGCGATTAGCAGGCGTTCAATACATATATCACATCACAGATAAGATCCATTAGCCAAAGTCTACGGAATTTCGATCAAAATACGGATTTGTAACCACCCCAAAAACAAATTTGTTCTCTGGAAATTCTGGGCAGAAACAAAATATACTAAAAATCCCAAAACATCCAAATAAGAACACTGCACAAAACCCGGTGCACGGCCGAGTCAACTCGGCCGCGGATCCGCGGCAGGAAGCATGTTCTTGCCGCGGATCCGCGGCGCTTTGACCGAGCCACTGGATCGTTTTTGTACTGTGTTTTTACAAAACCCTGAGCCGATTTTTCATGTATGTTGAATCATTTTTAGAGCAGTATAAAAAATCGGCAGAAACATGGTTTTTCCGGATGTGATTTGCGAATTTTTTCCGATCGAAATTCTAAATACTTTGCTAACTTAGTAGTTTATGTTTAGCTAGGCTCTGATACCACTGTAAGTCCACGTTGCTCACCCCGGTTCTTACGGGGAGGCGGAAACGGTAAACAACAATTTTTGGCGCAAAGGCAACATGGACTAAAAGAAGCATCTTTGCTAAACTACAAACTAGAAAACTACTTGAGGTGCTATCTACTATGCCATAGAGATTATAACTCACGATACCGGTCCTTCGGGTCTTCATTCCACTGTCCTGCTCGTCCATTCACGCTCCGAGGGTCGATCCGGATCTTGATCACCTCCACGGCCTTCTTGAGTCGAAGACGATCCACCCGAGAGTTGTACTCCGAGCTCCACCTCGAGCCGAGGCAACTAGGGCAACAAGATCTCTAGGCTTGATGTCCTAGGTTGTGTAGAAGTAGTAGATGGATGTGTTTTTCTATTTGGATCCTTTTTCTCTCAACACATGAGATTAAAGGAAGAATCAAGAGGAGGAAGAAGAAGGAACAACCATGGAGCTTTTTCTTTTCTTCTCACAAGAGAGAGAATGAGAAATGAATTATGAGCTAAAGAAAATGAACTATGATTGCAATAATACACAAAACTCATCATTACTAATCCTTTCATGATAAAGTTGATGGCAACAATTGACTTGACCATTTTCATATCCAAAAATAAAAAGAAAACCAAAGAAAACTCTAGACCTCTCATGAAGGTCCAAGTCAACTTTGGTCAAATGGTCAACAAAGTCAAGTATGGTCAAATGGTCAAAACAATTAGCCATCACATAATTATCACTAAAAAGATTAGTAAATAATGTCCCCGGCTCATAATGGTTTTGACCGAACGAACTGCCAAAACCTTAATGAGTCCGCCTCAAAATGGTTTTGACCGAATCAACTGTCAAAACTCTAATGAGGCACCTCCTCCCTCTTCGCTCCTCACAACTGTGCATACACACCCGCATCCGCATTCCGTAGAATGCGAATGCACAGAAGACAAAACAAATCCATCCATACAATACTAGGATCCGCCTTAAACCAAAGCTGTAGCGTCTTGAAAATTCGTTTTGGTGTTTTCCTGAAAATCGGTGAAAATTCGGTATTTTTCCGAAAACCGTCCTTTTTGTTATTTTCAGTTTAGGACTAATTATACCTAAAATGGATAGGTAATTGCTTGTTTTTAGTAGCAAATGAGTTACTTATGAAATTCTGGTCGTTTAAAAATTTTCCCTAATTTTTCAATTTTTTAATATTATTTTAAGCCAGTAAGAAAATACATTAAATTAGCGATAAATATAAATTTAAATGGGCTAAAATTAAGCTTTAAAATCATTTTAATTAAAATCTAGTTGTAAAATAAATTTTTAGTAATTTATTTTAAGTTTTAACTAATTTTTATTATGGAAAACGAAACTTATTGAATTTAAGCTTAAACTTGCAATTTTGGACTTGTAGGGGGTCTTTTTGCAAAAAAATTTTTGTGCACTCTCACACACACATCCTCACATCTCCTTGGCTGTCCCAAACTGCAGAAAATTCCCCATCTCTCTTTTGTTTTAAAATTCTTTTGTTGGGGATGATTTGAGTTGAATGTGTATGTTTAAAATATTGTATGTTGAAGGTATGGTGCATTGACTTTGAGGGAAGTTGACCAAGACTTTTTTCCCACACCCACACCATCCCCTCTCCCTCATTTCTGGCCGAAATTCCAGCATCCCCCCTTCATCTCCTTGTTCTTTTCATTTTCTTCAAAAAATTCATTAAGTTGCTTCAAAAATTCCAAATTTAAACCTCACAAAATAACCCCATTCTTCATCCCTTTTCTCTTTAACCTCTCTTGCTTGGAATCATGGTGCTAGGAGGCCATCATTGAGGCAAATTTCTTCTTGCTAGATCCATAGGTTTAAGGTATAATTTCTACTCTTTTAATTTCTTATAGTTAAAATCCTTTAATTAAATTGTTTTAGTGTTAAATTAGTGCTATTTTCATTCTAGTTTTGTTTAAAGTTAATGGTTGAGTTAACTAGGGTTTCTTGAAACCATGTTTTAGTTAATTAAATCTAGTTAATTAATCTAGTGGTTTACTTAACCAACCTATATGGTTACTTTGCTTAAGTGACTTGATGTATTGCTAATCTAAGTTAACTTGTGTGAAATTTTCTTTGCTTTGCTAATTACCAAAATCAAGAAAAGGTTTGTGTATGGAATGTGGGTTTTGATGCATGGTAAAGGGGTTAATTTAATTGTAGTGGCTTTCTAATGGTTTAATTTGGATATTTGTGTGATAATATGTGCACTTTGTCGCAAATTGTCGATGTTTGCACCAAATTTGCGAACTTCTAGCTTACTAGGTTTTTATTATATTATTGTGGCGAATTAATTGCGGTATCTAGATTATTGTTGGCATATCCTATGATATTTAGGATGTGTGAGTGTGGATTTTTGGGTGTTCGGGTTTTAGTTTTGCCGGGCGACCAAATCGGCAATTTTTGCAGTTTTTGCGATTTTCGCGTGTGTTCCGCGCACCTTGTGCACGTTGTACCTAGCTTGTGAACGTTAGTATTTTCGTTAGGGAATTGCGTCGTTCTTGATTTGTAACCTTATGTCTTGTATTGATGTAAATTCCAGGTTCGGTCGCGGAGGCTTCGGATGCGGAACGAAAAGGGGAAGCGGTGATCGGACGTAGCTAGCTGAGGATTTCTGTGAGTAGATGTAACATCTACGGGGGACTATCGTTGGATGGCGCAAGTCGCCCGATAGTTTTTGTAACTTAAAAGATTCTTAGTAATATTAGTAATTAGGGGTTTAATACTTGTATGATTATTTGCTACATTCATGCCTTATATTGACATACATATACGAACCCATTCTATAGGACACATGAACCATTGCTAGGGTTTTTATATGCAGCACGAGCACTTTTTATGCTTACACACACACCCTGGTAATTGCCATGCCACCACACTAGATAACCTTTAATTTGAAACCTTTTACTAATTGATACTTAAACTCGCGCTATTGCTTTAATTCCTTAAAATGAAATCGTAGGATTGCTATTCATGTGCATGTGCTTCATCATATTAATTGTTCATGCCTAATTTATTTATCACACATCGCAACTCAATTATTGATACCATATGCATTCATTATCATTGACATATGCACTTATGAGGATTTCTTGAGATTTTATGATATTTATGGATTTCGGGGGAAAGCCGCAAAATTTCTAAACTTATTATATTTTTAAAATATGTAAATTGCGGTTTTCTAGTGATGTAAGTGTCGTCCACCATGAGTTTGCTGTGGTTTTGGAGATCCGTGTCGAGGAGTGGAGGAACCGTCACGGATACATGATGGGCCCGGTATGGTACCCCGGGGCAAGATGAATGTGGTGTTGACGTTGAGCCTGGCAGGGGACGGAT
Source organism: Agapanthus africanus (assembly GCA_030015575.1). NCBI lineage: Eukaryota > Viridiplantae > Streptophyta > Magnoliopsida > Asparagales > Amaryllidaceae > Agapanthus > Agapanthus africanus. Next base: position 219,134,451 of record JASDDO010000006.1, read on the forward strand.
TACCTACCGGTGACTGTTTGGCACGGCGGATATCCAGAGGATACCGATCGTGGCCGCGAGATGATGAGATTTTGATATTGAGCTGGGTCAGCCGGATGGCTGAGGCCAGAGATACTATGACATGGATATATGAGATTTGTGATAGTTTTGAGGTGTCGTTGCTGGACACAGGTTCTGGTTGATTCTATTGGTATTGTGCTGGTATTTCAAAAGAGATTCTTAAAGGGAAAAAACATGATTTCTTATACTTACACATTCAGATCACGAGTTGATTCGCATTGCATTCATACCTGCTAGCATATTCATATTGCATACCTACCTGCTATTATGTCCTGCCTTACCTGTATTTTAGATGCTAGGATACTTGTGTGCATGCTTTCAATAGCCTGTGTAGATGTTATTTATTACTCACGAGTTGGCAACTCACCCCCGTTGTGCCACAGCCTTTTTCAGGTCCGCTCCGTCAGTACAGTAGCTGCGGGCGCGCTTGCTTCTTTTGCCTGGACCCGAGGTTTTGCTCTTAGGTGGGTTATATTATTATTTTTGCACCATCTTGTATATTCTTTGTATCTAGAGTACTCCATCTACTGTACCTACCAGTATTATTGTATATTGACCTAGAGATGAGACTGTGAGGTTTGTGGACTTTTATGCTGTATTTTGGGGTCGAGCTCACTTGAGTCGACATGCTGTTTTCTTATGCTTCATTATGATTATTTCGCATGTTGTTGCTTTATATTGCGTGGGATTTGTGACCGCCTTGTGGCGAAGAGCTAGCTCCCGCTTGGGGATGCCTTATTTGTTGGATTTATATATATTCTTGTTGTACCCATTTTGGGGGCCAGTATTTACAAAGGAGACTCTGCCGAAATTTTCGGAAAAATTGGTATTGTTTTTAAAAAGGGTTTTATATGACTTATTTGATAAACTCGTTTTCAATTGATTGGGTTTTCTTCACTCTTTTGCTTATTTGGTTTTGGTTTCTGGGCTTTGGCTTACTTATTTTACGGATGTCTTGAGACGTTTCGTAACTTAAGTGCCAGTCACGTTCCGTACCCTGCGGGTCGTGACAAAGTTGGTATCAGAGCGATAGGTTTTACCTTTTTGAGTGTAGAATGACCCTTGGTAGATGGAGTAAGTGACTTAAGTAGGGTAACGTAGCGTGCGTATGTCCGCGGCATACTTGCGATACGGTACTCCGCCTAAGTGACTTTAGGATATACTTGCTTGAAATTCCTTCTTCAATTCCGTGTATCCTATGATTCTACTGCACCATTCTTATTGTCCTGTTCCTGTACCAGTCACTATGCCGCCGAAGGCTACGAGGGCACAGAAGGCTACCGCCCGAGACGAGATTCGAGCTGGCTCGTCCGAGACTAGGACTGAGCAGGGTGGTATGCCTACGCCGCAGGGACAGACCGATCCACCTTCCCCAGGCCGTATGGTTAGGCTCGAGACTGGTATGGAGGAGTTGCGACAGATGATGGGGGGTATGCAGGAGCTACGTCATATGGTAGGATCCCTAGTTGCAGCCAGTCGTACACCGAGACCGGACGATGTACCTACTACATCACAGACGACCATGATACCTGCACCTACTACTGCCACCGTGACCATCCCGGTTTCACTACAGGATTTCATGAGGCTGAGACCTCCAGTATTCACCGGCACCGAGGCAGCGGAGGACCCACAGACGTTCCTTGACAGTTTAGCCAGGATCTGCCGTTCGCTGAGATGTTCGGATGATCGATGGGTAGAGCTTGCGAGTTTCCGACTAGAGGGTCTTGCGCAGACATGGTGGGAGTCAGTCTTGAGAGGTCGAGCTGCAGGTCTACCGCCTATGACTTGGGCCGAGTTTACAGCGGTCTTTCTAGCTCGTTTCCTTCCAGAGAGCGTTCGTGATGCCAGAGCTCGCAGTTTCGAGGCCTTAGTCAAGACACCTGGGATGACGGTGTCTGAGTATGACATCCAGTTTACACAGTTATCCCGATATGCTCAGTATTTGGTGGATACCGAAGAGAAGATTGTGAAGAGGTTCGTACAGGGACTTGATGCTCAGCTATATCTTGCCATTGGCGCCCAGCACTACGACACTTATTCAGCTGCTATGGATACGGCATTACGGATGGAGGCACGCATATCACAGACTTCGGCCGTTTCTGGGCCGAAAAGGATTCGTGCCGATGTACCGTCTCAGAGGCAGCGCGCCAGATTCTTCCCGAGAGATAGGCCGGGCAGAGGATTTGGACGGGGACAGTTATATGGTTCTTATCCCCAGGGGCAGCAGCTGTCGCCAGGGTGTTTTGGGTGCGGGAGTCCGCACCATCTTGTCAGAGACTGTCCGGTGAGACGATAGGGAGCAGCGACAGTTCCGCATGTGACCCTACCACCATCACCACCCCCTCCTCAGAGAGCCCTACTTCCTACCACCGGCGATGTTCCACGCCAGTTAGGTGCACCCAGAGGCCGTGGACGCGGCGGTCCTGTTCAGAGAGGACGAGGAGGCAGAGGCCGAGGTCGAGGTTAGCCCGCTATCGGTGGAGGACAGGCCCGAGTATTTGCTTTGACACCGCAGGATGCGCAGGCATCCAATGCCGTTGTGACAGGTACCTTGCCAGTTTGTTCTTTTGACGCACGGGTATTATTTGACCCAGGTTCCACACATTCGTACGTCTCTACACACTTTGCACCGATGTTGGGCCGTGAGTCATCGTCGTTAGATCATCCGCTTGTTGTTGTTACTCCGGTAGGCGATTCGTTTGTCGCTCGTTTTGTTTTTCGATTGTGTTCCGTTCGTATCGGGGAGAGGGATTCATCGGTTGATTTGATTCTCCTCGATATGTTGGACTTTGTTGTGCTTCTGGGCATGGATTGGCTAGCCACTTGTTATGCTTCGGTGGACTGCCGTGAGAAGGCAGTCATATTTAGCTTTCCGGGAGAGCCAGTCCTTGTTATTCAGGGAGACCGCAGCGTCACCCTTCCCAGCTTGATTTCGTCTCTTCGCGCTGGTCAGCTCTTGCGGAAGGGATGTCAGGGATTCTTAGCGTATATTTGTGATACTCGAACTGCAGAGGTTCCGTTGGACCGGGTCCCGGTTGTTTGTGAGTTCCCTGATGTTTTCCCTGATGAGCTACCTGGGCTACCACCTGAGCGTGATGTTGAGTTCTGCATCGATTTGATTCCTGGCTCGGGGCCTATTTCTATACCGCCTTATCGGATGGCCCCGGCTGAGCTTCGAGAGCTGAAGGATCAGTTGCAGGATTTGTTAGAGAAGGGGCTTATTCGACCTAGTGTTTCTCCATGGGGTGCTCCAGTCCTGGTTGTCAAGAAGAAGGATGGAGGTTTGCGCTTATGTATCGACTACCGCCAGCTGAACAAAGTTACCGTTCGGAACAGATATCCGTTGCCACGCATTGATGATTTGTTCGACCAGCTCCAGGGCGCGGGTTATTTTTCGAGGATCGACTTGCGATCAGGATACCATCAGCTGCGAGTTCGACAGGAGGATTTACCGAAGACAGCCTTCCGTACACGCTATGGCCACTATGAGTTTTTGGTGATGTCGTTCGGACTCACCAACGCCGCAGCAGCATTCATGGATTTGATGAACCGTACATTCAGGCCGTATCTTGACTTGTTCATCATCGTGTTTATCGACGATATCTTGGTGTACTCCCGGAGCAGAGAGGAGCACGAGCAGCACTTGTAGATTACGTTACAGACTCTGAGGGAGCACCAGCTGTTCGCAAAGTTCTCCAAGTGTGCATTCTGGCTGGACAGCGTCGGATTCTTGGGTCACGTGGTTACAAAAGACGGCATATGTGTGGACCCGAAGAAGATTGAGGCTGTTCAGCAGTGGCCCCGACCTACATCGGTTACTGAGATCCGTAGTTTTCTAGGCCTGGCGGGCTACTACAGGCGTTTTGTTCAGGACTTCTCCCGTATAGCTGCACCGTTGACCGGTTTGGCCCGGAAGGGAGTTCCTTTCGTCTGGACGGAGGAGTGCGAGCGCAGTTTTCAGCAGCTACGGACTCGTTTGACTACGGCGCCGGTATTATCTTTGCCTTCGGGATCAGGCGGATTTGTGGTCTACTGTGATGCTTCGCGAGTGGGATTAGGATGCGTATTGATGCAGCATGGCCGGGTGATCGCATATGCTTCTCGGCAGTTGAAGAAGCATGAACAGAACTATCCCACTCACGATTTGGAGATGGCTGCAGTGGTCTTTGCATTGAAGATTTGGCGACATTACCTATATGGCGAGTCATGCCAAATATTCACAGACCACAAGAGCTTAAAATACATATTTCAGCAGCGAGACCTGAACCTCAGACAGCGTCGTTAGATGGAGTTGGTGAAAGACTACGACTGCGAGATCTTATATCACCCAGGCAAGGCGAATGTGGTGGCAGATGCTTTGAGCAGGAGGCCCGGGGGTAGTCTATCCTTTTTGTGCGCAGTGCAGAGGCAGTCGTCAGCAGATTGGCAGATGTTATGCGACAGCCGAGTTGAGTTCGAGTTCACTCAGACAGGGGGACAGCTCGCGCATATTCGTGCACGCCCACAGTTGCTTGACCGTATATATGAGGCACAGCGCAGTGACGACCGTTGCTCAGAGATCATGGCACAGATGGGACAGGGCAGATTTTCCGAGTTCGTGATTGACGATCAGGGGATTTTACGTTATGGATCTAGACTGTGCGTACCAGATGCTGATGGATTACGGCGCGACATTCTTGAGGAGGCACACCGATCAGTGTATAGTGTCCACCCCGGTTCCACTAAGATGTACCATGATATGAGAGAGACATACTGGTGGGACGGGATGAAGAGGGACATTGCAGAGTTTGTATCGAGATGCCTGACTTGTCAGCAAGTCAAGGCCGAGCACCAGAGGCCCGCAGGAGAGCTACAGCCGTTACCCATTCCGGAGTGGAAATGGGAGCAGATTTCGATGGATTTCGTTGTGGGTCTACCCAGGACCAGTCGAGGGTACGACTCCATCTGGGTGATCGTAGATCGATTGACGAAAGCGGCTCACTTCCTGCCAGTGAAGACGACTTTCGGCTTCGCTCAGTATGCTCAGCTCTACATTGACGAGATCGTGCGACTACATGGCGTACCGACTTGTATCGTGTCAGATCGAGGCACTCAGTTCACCAGCCGACTATGGCAGAGACTTCAGGAGGCTTTGGGCACTCGTTTGAGCTTCAGCACAGCGTTTCATCCGCAGACCGACGGACAGTCAGAGCGGACCATTCAGACTCTCGAGGACATGCTCAGAGCGTGCGTTTTAGACTTCGACGGTAGCTGGGATCGTCATTTACCTCTGGTGGAGTTCTCCTACAACAACAGCTTCCAGGATACTATTCAGATGGCACCTTTCGAGGCATTGTATGGGAGGAGATGCAGATCGTCCGTCTGTTGGACAGAGCTCAGCGAGAGCAGCATTTGTTAGTGTTTATGCCCTAGAAGGCCATTACTGTATCATACTAGTTTGTATATTACTTAATGGAAGCTTGGGATATTCACATGTATATAACAGTCTTGCTAAACATGGTAGTATGCTACTTGGTTTTTCTATCTTAATATGTGAGTGTACGTATTGATAGAGTTCTTAGGATCTTGCTTGTCTACCAGCGTTGTGATGGCAGTCACACTAGTGGGGGCTGGGTAGTCTACAAGCACATCCTTATTCAGGTCCCTGGTCGTGGATTATCGAGACAGAGCATCGATACTCCAGAGTAGACTAGTGTGTACGCTTCTCATCCCAGTTGGGGAGATGGTCTGTCCCACAGCCGTCAGTACGTCGTACTGGAGATAGTATGCAGGTGCTCGTTAGGTTACGGGTACACCGGACAGGACTCACAGGGAACTGTTGGTTGGTTTGATACCAGTCGTCAGTGAGCAGTTCCCAGGTGACATGAGTACAGCATAGTCCGCAGACTTGACACTGCTACTTCGCCTCGAGTGTGTCCCACTGTTCTTAGATTGCTACCCTACCACGGCTCAAAGGAGTCGTGCAAACAGGTAGCAGTTGGGTGCAGTCCCGAGCACTTGGAGGCAGTGGCAGTTAGACAGGATTCGTCCCTCCCGGTATTGGGAGTAGATATCGTGCTGTGTCAGAGAGCCATTACGCTAAGTCCCTGGCCAGGGCAAGCGAGATTTGCTGGTAAGTTCCAGTAGTTTCTCAGGGTGTAATGGGCTTCCCTCCGACACGACTTATACCGCTATTAGGGGACTGACGCTTGCCGCCCCCTAGGCCCGATATGCGATAGTCTTGGACGAACGGACCGGACTGTATGGAGATTGTCACATCAGACTCAGTAGGAGTTCGGATGGGTTTTCTCATCGGCCTTCTTATTGACAACTACCTGGGGACCGTTACGTACATCTAGTGCCGCTTGCGGTCTGTGGTTAAACCCACTGCCAGCGTAGTAGTCGAGTCTCTAGAGTCCCACACAGAGAGTTTCCTACTCCAGGCGAAACGATATAGAGGTCGCATGGTTTTGCGACAAAGGGTTCGGACGCATACGTGCGTTTACGCACGTACGACTTTCGGACAGTTTTTACCAGTCGGCTTTGGTTTAAGCCAGTTACTGGTATCCGGTTATTGGATTTATACAGTCTAAAGTTTTTCCGTATTTTTACGGATTGGAGGGGCGTTCTCGTAATTGTACGAGAAGCTTCTAGAAGATGTGACTAAGGAGGTTAAGGTGACATAAGCTTTGGATAAGATTAGTGAGTCATGAGGGTGATTCATCATGGTCATTAATGCATCATAAATGCTTAATGACTCATGTTAATGAATCACCTCTTTTCATTTATGAAGCATGCTTATTCATTTCTATTATTGATTATTCTTAAATAAGAATGCTTCATAATATATTATGATACACTCAATCTCATCTCATTCACTCATCTCACATTCTCTCTCCTTAAGCTCTCATCTTCAAGAGACTAATCCTTAATCCTCATGTGTTGAGATCAAAGGATTAGTTAGACTTAAACATCCATTACCTTCACTCTATATCATCCTTTCTTCTTTGATTAGCAATCAAAGTAGATTAGTTACCTCAAGTTAGAGGTGTAGCTTGGTGTTTTGCTCTCGGGTGGATCGTCTACTACCTAGAGAAGGTCGAGGAGAACAAAGGAGGACACAAAGACGAAGGACCGGTTTCATTAGGTATAATCCCTAAACACAATTGATAAGAAACTCTTTGTGTACGGTTATTTATAGTTTAGCTTCGATTTAAGCGGTTAGTCGATGTTCGTTCCTTAAACATGATCGTTTTTTGTAAATTCCGCCTCCCCACAAGTACTGGGGTGTACTACATCGACTTACAGTGGTATCAGAGCCTCGCTAAACACTAAATAACTTAATTGCAAATTTGTACGAATTTCGAACGGAAAAACGTTGCCGGAAAACCCTATAAAATTTCAGTTTCTGTCGAACTTAAAATGATGTCCTAAAATTTTTCAGGGTTGCTCAGAAAGCTTGAAAAGGGTCCAGGAGAACACCCATGAAATTCGAGCCCATGAATCGGCTAAAGCGCCGAGGAAGCGCGGCGGATCCCACCGATCCGCCGCGGTTCCGCGGCCGAGTTGCCGAGTCATGGACTCATCTTTCATGTGTGGGTCCTCTCTGGTGTTTGGGGTTTTCTGGAATATTTTAATTTTGCTCAGGTTTCCAGTTAACAGAGCAGATTTTGGAGCAATATTAAAGATGTTTAATCGATCGAAATTGTACAGTATTTGCATATTGGATTATATCTGTGATTGTTTAATGTGTTCGTAAACCTCCCCTAACTGCTAGTATGTCGGTTGGCAGGGGGTTGCACATTTCTGAAATGGTTATATCTGTTTGTGCATATAAACTGTATTGGACTGTTGTGGTGTTTAGCCGGGGTTTAGCAATGGGTTATTATTTAATTCATTTGTTGTAAATGTAATTTGTTGTAATATTATTTTGCGGGGCACATCCAGGTTGCGGTTGTAGCCACCGTTGTATTATTTCATTTTACTGTTTTTGCTCCTAGAACTGACCCAAGGTGGGGTACACAAACTGCCGGGTGGGTAGTTTGCCGTACCCGTAGGGGTCGAGGGTGGGGTAACGGCTATTCATCACAACTGTGTAATCTGTCTTTTCTTGCAGGCTTAAAAGAAATACAGATTGCTTGCAAATCCAATATTGTTTATCTGTGTTCTGGAATGAATATCATTGCGTCAGACGAATGTAAAATATCTATATATATTGTAGCTATTTAGACGTCACTTATGTTTTACACCCGCGCTAGCCCAGCCCCCGCTCTGTCGTTAGTTAAGTAACCTAACGGGTGATGACGCGACCCCGAGGCGAATGCGGATGGCATAAGAGGACGTTGTATTTTCGTTGTTTTCTGCAATGATAGGTTAATGATGGGACGCATTATCTATAATGCAAAGAAAAATAAACCAAAGTTTTAATCGTCGGAACAATTTAAAAGAAACCACTCGGTTAATTTTAAAAAGGGATATTTTTAAATGCTGAGCTTTAACCACTCCTTTTAAAAGCTATCAGGTTCCTTCGGTTATATCAAGTTCACTACGTTCACGGTTTCGCCAAAACCAGTCGTAGCCCTCCGTCATTTCATCTGGGTATTCAGTAGTATTCAAGCTATGTATTTTGACCAACGCCAAGGCATAGTGTTTGGTAGCTGCTGGGTATTCATTTGTTGCATAGATAGATGAGTTAGTTTGGGACAGTCGTATGATCATTTTGGCCAACGTCAAGGATATGTACGGATGGGTTCAAATTAACAAGATAATGATGGGCAGAACTTGACATGTGACTTATGATATTTTGACCAACGCCAAGGTCATAAGAGCATGGGGCAAAAATATATATCGGGAATTTCTAAAGAAACTGAAATTTGCAAAGAGATGCATACCATTTTGAGTTTGATGAATGTTGGTAGCATTCCTACAACATTATCAGACAATGATATTTGGATCCCAATCCTACTGTGAGTATATGCTACTTATCAGGATATTCGTCGCTTAACGATCAATGCTATAAACCTAGTAGGTGTCCAGAAAGGTGTCAGCGGGGTTACGCCCCCAGAGAAAAGAGGTTATTTAATTAAGGAACTTCGCGAAAGCGTTGGAAAACCTCCCTCGAAGTATCGACACTGGCCTGGCTGAACGGTTAAGCAAGTATTGTACGGTGAGAATAGTCCTGGCTAATTCTTCTTTTATGGTTTGAGGAAGGATTCGAAAAACAGTGGGAGCCATCCAGTTTAGATAAACTAAAAACCACTCTAAACTTGCAAGAGCATCATGCTAAAGAGTTTTTCTTCTCTCTCTCCTATTTGCAGCGACCCTGAAAATGACTGGACTTAAGTTACTTTTAGAGAAAAATATACTGACGGGGCCAAACTATAAAGATTGGCTGCGGAATGTCAAGATGGCTTTGACCTATGACAAACTGGGGTACGTCCTCACCGCTACAGCACCTGCTGTCCTTGGTCCCAAATCCAGCAATGCGGATAAGGAAATCCGCAAAACCTGGGATTTAGATTGCGCGAGAGCCAAGTGCATCGTGCTTGCCTCGATGAACAATGAACATCAGAGGAGGCACGAGGATATGTCCCTAGATGGCATATTTCTCCATACAAAGGAACTTTATGGAGAGCAATCTCGTATAGCAAGATACGAGACCTCTAAGAACTTGTTTCGAGCGAGGTTGGCTGTCGGGTCATCGGTAGGTGAACATGTCCTACAGATGATCGGCTATATTGAAGAGCTCGCAGACCTTGGGACGACTTTGGATAATGAGCTCTATACAGACCTTATTCTCCAGTCCCTTCCTCCCACCTACGCCCAGTTTATCCTCAACTTCAACATTCAAGGAAAAGAAGTTGAACTTGCGGAACTCCTGAACATGTTAAGGAGTGCAGAGGGCACCTTGCAGAAGGCAAGGGAAACACCCGCTATGTTTGTCGGCGGTGCATCTTCTTCCGGGTCCAAGGCTAGGGCCAAAGGAAGGAAGAAGAAGGCCGCACCCAAACCTAGAGGAGGTGTTAGTAAGGTGGGAAAGAAGGGAAAGAAAAAGTTTGCAGCACCGGTAGTTGGCCTGGATGAGTGCTTCCATTGTCACAGGAAAGGGCACTGGAAGAAGGATTGCAAGGCGTGGAACGCCAAGAACCAGGAACCGAAGCAAGCTGTGGCTTCGACTTCAGGTGTGTATGTAATTGAGAATTGTCTGTTGATCAACTCTACTTCCTGGGTATTGGATACCGGATCAGGATCTCATATTTGCAATTCATTGCAGGCACTGAGAAACCGTAGAGTGCTGAAGGAAGGTGATATGATCCTCAGGGTTGCTAACGGAGCTAGCATGGGAGCTGCGTCCGTCGGGGATTATCACCTAGGATTGACGAGTGGATACATTTTGGTTTTACATAACTGTTATTTTGTACCAAGCTTAACGTGTAATATCATATCAGTTTCCTTGTTATCAAATAAAGGTTATGATTTCACGTTTGTAAGAGATGTTGTCAACATCCACCTTAATCATGGTTTGATTGGGTCCGGTACTCTAAATAACGGCATATATGTTTTAAACCAACTCCAAATTTTCAATGTCCAGAACACACTAAAAAGAAAGTCTCCAGATTCAAATAAAGCTTTCTTATGGCATTGTAGACTGGGTCACATCAATGAGAGAAGGTTGACTAAGTTGCATAGAGAAGGATATTTGGACTCGTTCGAATATCAAACTTATGACACTTGTCAATCCTGTCTCAAAGGAAAGATGACAAAGACTCCATTTACTGGACAAGGAGTAAGAGCGAGCGAGCTCTTAGGACTCATACACAGCGATGTATGCGGTCCAATGTCTACACATGCGAGAGGTGGTTTTTCCTATTTCATTACTTTCACGGATGATTACTCAAGATACGGATTCATTTATCTGATGAAACATAAATCCGAGGCTTTTGAGAAATTCCAAGAGTATAAGAATGAAGTAGAAAACCAAACCGGCAAAAGTATTAAGACACTAAGATCTGATCGAGGTGGTGAATACTTGAGTGCCGAGTTCCTTGGTTACCTAAAAGAGAAAGGAATTCTCTCTCAACTTACTCCTCCATACACTCCACAGCATAACGGTGTATCGGAGAGACGGAATCGAACCCTATTGGATATGGTACGATCCATGATGAGTAATGCTGAGTTACCGCGATCTTTCTGGGGTTATGCGCTAGAATCAGCGGCATATCTTTTGAACATGGTTCCTACCAAGACTGTGCCTACCACACCATATCAGATGTGGAGTGGGAAGAAACCCTATCTTCAGTATCTAAAGATTTGGGGATGTCCAGCTTTTGTTAAGAAGCAGCATGTGGACAAGCTCGAGGCACGATCAGTAAAGTGTCAGTTTGTGGGATATCCAAAGAACTCCAAGGGATATCTATTCTATTACGCAGAGGAACAAAAGGTGTTTGTTTCTCGTAATGCCCATTTTCTAGAATATCAGTTTTTAGAAAAGGAAATAAGTGGGAGCGAAATAGAACTGGAAGAAATTCCAGAACCACAAACTGCTACTGAAAGTTTGGTAGAACCAGAGGTTCAAGAAGAACAAAACATTCCCGCACCCCTCCGCAGGAGTAGTAGGCCGTCTCATCCGCCTGAGAGATACTACGGTTTTCTCATTGACGGGGATAGAGAGGATTGCATCATAGATGTTGATGAACCTACTGACTTCCAGCAGGCCATCCAGAGCGGCGACTCGGTACGATGGCTAGATGCAATGCGAACCGAAATGGAGTCCATGTACACCAACAAAGTATGGACTTTGGACTTTGCTCCAGATGGGGTAAAACCCATAGGATGCAAATGGATCTTCAAGAAAAAGATTGGTGTAGATGGACAGGTGGAAACCTATAAGGCTAGACTTGTTGCAAAGGGTTTTCGTCAAAGACCTGGTTTGGACTATGACGAAACTTTTTCTCCAGTGGCTATGCTCAAATCCATTCGGGTCCTTCTTGCTATTGCTGCCTTCCATGATTATGAAATCTGGCAGATGGACGTAAAGACGGCTTTTCTGAATGGAAATTTAGAAGAGAGCGTCTATATGGATCAGCCAGAGGGTTTCAATCAGAGTGGGAGCAGCGGGAAAGTATGCAAGCTGCTTAAGTCTATTTATGGACTAAAGCAGGCATCGCGGAGTTGGAACATCTGTTTTGATGAGACAGTCAAAGAATATGACTTTATCAAAAATCCAGATGAGCCGTGCATATATAGTAAAGTTGTAGCCAGAAGTGTCGTATTCCTCGTCTTGTACGTGGATGACATTCTATTGATAGGAAATGACATTCCTATGCTACAATCTGTCAAAGGATTCTTGCCACACAGGTTCTCCATGAAAGACCTGGGTGATGCCTCTTACATTCTGGGGATCCGGATCTATCGTGATAGATCCAAGAGGATGTTGGGACTTTCGCAGTCCAGGTATATCGACACTGTACTGAAAAGATTCAGTATGGAAGATTCTAAGCGCGGTAACCTACCGGCTTGTCACGGAATCACCCTCTCCAAAGAGATGTCTCCCAAGACTGATTTGGAAAGGGAACGCATGTCTATTATACCCTACGCTTCTGCGGTAGGCTCTATAATGTATGCGATGTTGTGTACCAGACCAGATGTAGCTTACGCACTGAGCGTGGTAAGCCGGTATCAGTCAGACCCAGGGGAGAAACACTGGATAGCAGTAAAGAACATTCTCAAGTACCTGAGGAGGACTAAGGAGATGTTCTTGGTTTACGGCGGAAAAGACCTCAGGTTGGAGGCCTTTGCTGATTCCGGCTTCCAGAGTGATAAGGACGATTCCAAGTCCATGTCGGGTTATGTCTTTACCCTCAATGGAGGGGCGGTGTGCTGGAAGAGCTCCAAGCAGGACACTGTTGCTGACTCGATGATGGAAGCGGAGTATATAGCTGCTTGCGATGCCGTAAAAGAAGCAGTCTGGATGAAGAAGTTCCTAACAGAACTTCAGGTGGTTCCTACCATAGTTGATCCAATACCTCTGTATTGCGACAACAACGGAGCTATAGCTTTAGCGAAGGAACCAAGGTCCCATCAGAAGTCCAGACACATCTTGAGGCGGTATCACCTGATCAGGGAGATCATTGATCGTCAGGAGATCGAGGTTCGGAGAGTTGCTTCTGAAGAGAACATTGCTGATCCATTCACGAAGGCCCTTCCTCAGATTCAGTTCAAGAGGCTGCTCGAGATCATTGGTCTACGATATGCCAGTACATGGCCCTAGTGCAAGTGGGAGATTGTTAGTGTTTATGCCCTAGAAGGCCATTACTGTATCATACTAGTTTGTATATTACTTAATGGAAGCTTGGGATATTCACATGTATATAACAGTCTTGCTAAACATGGTAGTATGCTACTTGGTTTTTCTATCTTAATATGTGAGTGTACGTATTGATAGAGCTCTTAGGATCTTGCTTGTCTACCAGCGTTGTGATGGCAGTCACACTAGTGGGGGCTGGGTAGTCTACAAGCACATCCTTATTCAGGTCCCTGGTCGTGGATTATCGAGACAGAGCATCGATACTCCGGAGTAGACTAGTGTGTACGCTTCTCATCCCAGTTGGGGAGATGGTCTGTCCCACAGCCGTCAGTACGTCGTACTGGAGATAGTATGCAGGTGCTCGTTAGGTTACGGGTACACCGGACAGGACTCACAGGGAACTGTTGGTTGGTTTGATACCAGTCGTCAGTGAGCAGTTCCCAGGTGACATGAGTACAGCATAGTCCGCAGACTTGACACTGCTACTTCGCCTCGAGTGTGTCCCACTGTTCTTAGATTGCTACCCTACCACGGCTCAAAGGAGTCGTGCAAACAGGTAGCAGTTGGGTGCAGTCCCGAGCACTTGGAGGCAGTGGCGGTTAGACAGGATTCGTCCCTCCCGGTATTGGGAGTAGATATCGTGCTGTGTCAGAGAGCCATTACGCTAAGTCCCTGGCCAGGGCAAGCGAGATTTGCTGGTAGGTTCCAGTAGTTTCTCAGGGTGTAATGGGCTTCCCTCCGACACGACTTATACCGCTATTAGGGGACTGACGCTTGCCGCCCCCTAGGCCCGATATGCGATAGTCTTGGACGAACGGACCGGACTGTATGGAGATTGTCACATCAGACTCAGTAGGAGTTCGGATGGGTTTTCTCATCGGCCTTCTTATTGACAACTACCTGGGGACCGTTACGTACAGCTAGTGCCGCTTGCGGTCTGTGGTTAAACCCACTGCCAGCGTAGTAGTCGAGTCTCTAGAGTCCCACACAGAGAGTTTCCTACTCCAGGCGAAACGATATAGAGGTCGCATGGTTTTGCGACAAAGGGTTCGGACGCATACGTGCGTTTACGCACGTACGACTTTCGGACAGTTTTTACCAGTCGGCTTTGGTTTAAGCCAGTTACTGGTATCCGGTTATTGGATTTATACAGTCTAAAGTTTTTCTGTATTTTTACGGATTGGAGGGGCGTTCTCGTAATTGTACGAGAAGCTTCTAGAAGATGTGACTAAGGAGGTTAAGGTGACATAAGCTTTGGATAAGATTAGTGAGTCATGAGGGTGATTCATCATGGTCATTAATGCATCATAAATGCTTAATGACTCATGTTAATGAATCACCTCTTTTCATTTATGAAGCATGCTTATTCATTTCTATTATTGATTATTCTTAAATAAGAATGCTTCATAATATATTATGATACACTCAATCTCATCTCATTCACTCATCTCACATTCTCTCTCCTCAAGCTCTCATCTTCAAGAGACTAATCCTTAATCCTCATGTGTTGAGATCAAAGGATTAGTTAGACTTAAACATCCATTACCTTCACTCTATATCATCCTTTCTTCTTTGATTAGCAATCAAAGTAGATTAGTTACCTCAAGTTAGAGGTGTAGCTTGGTGTTTTGCTCTCGGGTGGATCGTCTACTACCTAGAGAAGGTCGAGGAGAACAAAGGAGGACACAAAGACGAAGGACCGGTTTCATTAGGTATAATCCCTAAACACAATTGATAAGAAACTCTTTGTGTACGGTTATTTATAGTTTAGCTTCGATTTAAGCGGTTAGTCGATATTCGTTCCTTAAACATGATCGTTTTTTGTAAATTCCGCCTCCCCACAAGTACTGGGGTGTACTACATCGACTTACAGCATTTTGGGGCCGCAGCTTGTGGAGGAGACGACAGCGAAGATACAGTTGATCCGAGACCGGATGAGGGCAGCTTAGAGCAGACAGAAATCGTATGCGGACAGGTGCCGTCGCAGATTAGAGTTCGCAGTTGGCGACCATGTTTTTCTGAGAGTCTCTCCGATGAAGGGCGTAATGCGATTTGGGCGAAAAGGAAAGCTTAGCCCTAGATTCGTAGGTCCCTTCGAGATTCTCGAGCGTGTCGGCGCTGTTGCATATCGTTTGGCTCTTCCTCCCAGCTTTCCCGATGTTCACCCCGTCTTCCATGTTTCGATGCTCCGCAAGTACCTTCACGACCCTTCCCATGCGATTCAGCACCCGACAGTCCAGCTAGAGCGCGACCTTTCTTTTGCAGAGCAGCCGATGGCCATCCTGGATCGGCAGGTGAAGAAGTTAAGGTCGAAAATTATACCAACCGTCAAGGTCCTTTGGCGTAGCCCGAGCAGCGAGGAGGTTACCTGGGAGACCGAGGGCGAGATGAGGAAGAAATATCCCCATCTCTTTGAAGGTACGCGTAGTTATATTTTTAAATTCGGGGACCGAATTTCTTTATGGGGGGGGATTGTAGCGTCTTGAAAAGTCGTTTTGGTGTTTTCCTGAAAATCGGTGAAAATTCGGTATTTTTCCGAAAACCGTCCTTTTTGTTATTTTGCAGTTTTGGACTAATTATACCTAAAATGGATAGGTAATTGCTTATTTTTAGTAGCAAATGAGTTACTTATGAAATTCTGGTCGTTTAAAAATTTTCCTTAATTTTTCAATTTTTTAATATTATTTTAAGCCGGTAAGAAAATACATTAAATTAGCGATAAATACAAATTTAAATGGGCTAAAATTAAGCTTTAAAATCATGTTAATTAAAATCTAGTTGTAACATAAATTTTTAGTAATTTATTTTAAGTTTTAACTAATTTTTATTATGGAAAACGAAACTTATTGAATTTAAGCTTAAACTTGCAATTTTGGACTTGTAGGGGGTCTTTTTGCAAAAAAATTTTTATGCACTCTCACACACACATCCTCACATCTCCTTGGCTGTCCCAAACTGCAGAAAATTCCCCCCCCTCTCTTTTGTTTTAAAATTCTTTTGTTAGGGATGATTTGAGTTGAATGTGTATGTTTAAAATATTGAATGTTGAAGGTATGGTGCATTGACTTTGAGGGGAGTTGACCAAGACTTTTTTCCCACACCCACACCATCCCCTCTCCCTCATTTCTGGCCGAAATTCCAGCAGCCCCCCTTCATCTCCTTGTTCTTTTCATTTTCTTCAAAAAATTCATTAAGTTGCTTCAAAAATTCCAAATTTAAACCTCACAAAATAACCCCATTCTTCATCCCCTTTCTCTTTAACTTCTCTTGCTTGGAATCATGGTGCTAGGAGGCCATCATTGAGGCAAATTTCTTCTTGCTAGATCCATAGGTTTAAGGTATAATTTCTACTCTTTTAATTTCTTATAGTTAAAATCCTTTAATTAAATTGTTTTAGTGTTAAATTAGTGCTATTTTCATTCTAGTTTTGTTTAAAGTTAATGGTTGAGTTAACTAGGGTTTCTTGAAACCATGTTTTAGTTAATTAAATCTAGTTAATTAATCTAGTGGTTTACTTAACCAACCTATATGATTACTTTGCTTAAGTGACTTGATGTATTGCTAATCTAAGTTAACTTGTGTGAAATTTTCTTTGCTTTGCTAATTACCAAAATCAAGAAAAGGTTTGTGTATGGAATGTGGGTTTTGATGCATGGTAAAGGGGTTAATTTAATTGTAGTGGCTTTCTAATGGTTTAATTTGGATATTTGTGTGATAATATGTGCACTTTGTCGCAAATTGTCGATGTTTTCACCAAATTTGCGAACTTCTAGCTTACTAGGTTTTTATTATATTATTGTGGCGAATTAATTGCGGTATCTAGATTATTGTTGGCATATCCTATGACATGTAGGATGTGTGAGTGCGGATTTTTGGGTGTTCGGGTTTTAGTTTTGCCGGGCGACCAAATCGGCGATTTTTGCAGTTTTTGCGATTTTCGCATATGTTCCGCGCGCCTTGTGCACGTTGTACCTAGCTTGTGAGCATTAGTATTTTCATTAGGGAATTGCGTCGTTCTTGATTTGTAACCTTATGTCTTGTATTGATGTAAATTCCAAGTTCGGTCGCGGAGGCTTCGGATGCGGAACGAAAAGGGGAAGCGGTGATCGGACGTAGCTAGCTGAGGATTTATGTGAGTAGATGTAATATCTACGGGGGACAATCGTTGGATGACGCAAGTCGCCCGATAGTTTTAGTAACTTAAAAGATTCTTAGTAATATTAGTAATTAGGGGTTTAATACTTGTATGATTATTTGCTATATTCATGCCTTATATTGACATACATATACGAACCCATTCTATAGGACACATGCACCATTGCCAGGGTTTTTATATGCAGCACGAGCACTTTTCATGCTTACACACACACCCTGGTAATTGCCATGCCACCACACTAGATAACCTTTAATTTGAAACCTTTTACTAATTGATACTTAAACTCGCGCTATTGCTTTAATTCCTTAAAATGAAATCGTAGGATTGCTATTCATGTGCATGTGCTTCATCATATTAATTGTTCTTGCATAATTTATTTATCACACATCGCAACTCGATTATTGATACCATATGCATCATTATCATTGACATATGCACTTATGAGGATTTCTTGAGATTTTATGATATTTCTGGATTTCGGGGAAAGCCGCAAAATTTCTAAACTTATTATATTTTTAAAATATGTAAATTGCGGTTTTCTAGTGATGTAAGTGTCGTCCACCATGAGTTTGCTGTGGTTTTGGAGATCCGTGTCGAGGAGTGGAGGAACCGTCACGGGTACATGGTGGGCCCGGTATGGTACCCCGGGGCAAGATGAATGTGGTGTTGACGTTGAGCCTGGCAGGGGACGGATTACCTACCGGTGACTGTTTGGCACGGCGGATATCCAGAGGATACCGATCGTGGCCGCAAGATGATGAGATTTTGATATTGAGCTGGGTCAGCCGGATGGCTGAGGCCAGAGATACTATGACATGGATATATGAGATTTGTGATAGTTTTGAGGTGTCGTTGCTGGACACAGGTTCTGGTTGATTCTATTGGTATTGTGCTGGTATTTCAAAAGAGATTCTTAAAGGGAAAAAACATGATTTCTTATACTTACACATTCAGATCACGAGTTGATTCGCATTGCATTCATACCTGCTAGCATATTCATATTGCATACCTACCTGCTATATGTCCTGCCTTACCTGTATTTAAGATGCTAGGATACTTGTGTGCATGCTTTCGATAGCCTGTGTAGATGTTATTTATTACTCACTAGTTGGCAACTCGCCCCCGTTGTGCCACAGCCTTTTTCAGGTCCGCTCCGTCAGTACAGTAGCTGCGGGCGCACTTGCTTCTTTTTCCTGGACCCGAGGTTTTGCTCTTAGGTGGGTTATATTATTATTTTTGCACCACCTTGTATATTCTTTGTATCTAGAGTACTCCATCTACTGTACCTACCAGTATTATTGTCTATTGACCTAGAGATGAGACTGTGAGGTTTGTGGACTTTTATGCTGTATTTTGGGGTCGAGCTCACTTGAGTCGACATGCTGTTTTTCTTATGCTTCATTATGATTATTTCGCATGTTGTTGCTTTATATTGCGTGGGATTTGTGACCGCCTTGTGGCGAAGAGCTAGCTCCCGCTTGGGGATGCCTTATTTGTTGGATTCATATATATTCTTGTTGTACCCATTTTGGGGGCCAGTATTTACAAAGGAGACTCTGCCGAAATTTTCGGAAAAATTGGTATTGTTTTTAAAAGGGGTTTTATATGACTTATTTGATAAACTCGCTTTCAATTGATTGGGTTTTCTTCACTCTTTTGCTTATTTGGTTTTGGTTTCTGGGCTTTGGCTTACTTATTTTACGGATGTCTTGAGACGTTTCGTAACTTAAGTGCCAGTCACGTTCCGTACCCTGCGGGTCGTGACAAAAGCCCACTAGTATTGCCTGCCCGAACAGCATATGCACACAAGTGCACGTAAGTGATCGTAGCCCTGCCGTAAAACCATACGGCCTCTACACCTTTCGCTCAGTGCAGGGAAACTCTCTGTGTGGGACTCTAAAGACTCGACACTACGCTGGCAGTAGGTTTAACCACAGACCGCAAGCGGCACTAGCTGTACGTAACGGTCCCCAGGTAGATGTCGATAAGAAGGCCGATGAGTTAAACCCATCCGAACTCCTACTGAGCCTGAATGTGACAATCTCTGTACAGTCCGGTCTGTTCGTCTAAGAATATCGCATGGCGGGCCTAGGGGGGTGGTGAACGTCAGTCTCCTAATAGCGGTACAAGTCGTGTCGGAGTGTAGCCCAGAACACCCTGAGATAACACTGGAAACCTACCAGTATATCTCGCTTGCTCTGGCCAGGGACGACTATGTGTAATGGCTCTCCTAGACACAGGGCGATATCAACCCCCAATACCGGAAGAGACGAATCTTGTCTAACCGTCTCTGCCTCCAAGTGCTTCTGAACTGCACCCAACTACTACCTGTTTGCACGACTCCTTTGAGCCGTGGTAGGGTAGTAATCAAAGAACAGTAGGAACACACTCGAGGCGAAGTGATAGTGTCAAGTCAACGGACTAAGCTATACTCATGTCACCTGGGAACTGATAACTGACGATAGGTATAATATCAACCAATAGTTCCCGACGAGTCATGTCTAGTGTACTCGTAACCTAACGAGCACCCGCATACTATCTCCAGTACGACGTACTGATGGCTGTGGGACAGACCATCTCCCCTGTTGGGATGAGAAGCGCATACGCTAGTCTACTCCGAAGTATCGATGCCCTGTCTCGATAATCCTACGACTAGGGACCTGTATAAGGATGTGCTTATAGATTACCCAGCCCCCACAAGTGCGACTGCCATCACAACGCTGGTAATCAAGCAAAGATCCTAAGGGCTCCACTAATATGTATAAGCAATATGCTAAAAGAAACACATGCACATATTAAAGTAGAACAAACCAAGTAGCATACTACCATTTTGAGCAAGATTGTCTATACAACTGTGAATATCCCAAGCTTCCATTAAGTAATATACAAACTAGTATGATACAGTAATGGCCTCTAGGGCATATACACTAACAGCTATATGTCATATGCAATAAGAAATATGAATCAATGTCACTGTTGGGGATAGTGCCCTCAGAGTCAATTATTGGATCACACGCCCGTGATTGCAATGATTGAGAGAGGACCTATACCATTAGAACAGTCTTACTCAAGATGATAGTATGCTATCTGGTTTATCTTTATTATAGTGTACTGTTTCAGGTGACCTTATAGGTCACTATTGTACGTTGATAGAGCCCTTAGGATTCTTGCTTGACGACCAGCAGTATGATGGCGATCATATACGTGGGAGCTGGGGTCTATAAGCACATCCTTAAAAGGTCCCTAGTCGTGGGAGTTTTCGAGACAGGGCATCGATACTCCAGAGTAGACTAGTGTATACAGTCGAGACCCCGACGAGGGGCGGTGGCCGGTCTCACAAGCCACCGGTGTTAGTTGGTTCACCTAAGATGTATACAGGTGCTCATTGGGTTATGAGTACACCGGACAGGACTCGCCGGGAACATGCTAGTTGGTCTTATACCAGACGTCAGATAGCAGTTCCCTGGTGACATGTCTACAGGTTAGTTCATCGACCTGAGATCTTCATTTGTCTCATGTGAGTTCCCACTGTACTTTGATTACTACCCTACCACGGCTCAAAGGAGTCGTGCAAACAGGTTTTAGTTGGGTACAGTCCCGAGCCACATGGAGGCAGTGAGCGGATCTGCAGGGGTTCGTCTCTCCCGGTATTGGGGGTGAGGTCGCGCTGTGTCTAGGAGAGCCATTACACGAAGTCCTTGGCCAAGGCAGGAGATTTACTGGTAGGTATTCTAGTAGTATCTCAGGGTGTTCTGGGCTACACTCCGACACGACTTGTACCGCTTTTAGGGGTCTGACTTTTACCAATCCCCTAGGCCCGCCATGCGATGCTCATAGACGAACGGACCGGACTGTACGGATATTGTCACTGACAGGCTCAGTAGGGTGTCAGGATGAGTTCGCTCATCGACGTCCTTTTTGGTCAATACCTGGTAGCCCGTTACGTATGGCTAATACCTCTGACGTGCTAGTGGTTAAATCCACAGCCAAAGTATTGACGAGTCTTTAGAGTTCTCCACAGACAGTTTCTCAAGTTTCGGGCGAAACGCTGTAGAGGCCGTATGGAGATATGGCAGGGTTCGGTCATATACGTGCGGTATTGCACGGATCATGATCGGACGGATAATACTAGCGGGCTTTGGTTTAAGTCGGATCCTAGTATTGTACAGTGCAGATTTTGTCTCATTGCATTTGTATTCGGTCGCAATACAAATGCGGGTATGCATATACAGTCGCGAGGTTTTCCTGTAATTTATTACGAGATCAGTATTTTGAAGTTGCCAGTTTGCATTCCGTTTTAACCAGTTTTCCTTTCTTCCTTTTGTTGGCTGATATTTGATGGAGGGGCTAATTTGCAAATGTGCAAATTAGCAATTGTGGAGGGTTCTTTGTGGCATTTGGTTTATATGATGGTTCTAGCATCTTTGCTTTTCATACATTATTTCCTTTGCATTAATGGTGATGGATTTTGATAAGATTGATATGGCTTTGGAGTGACCCTTTTTTCTCATTATCATACCATTTCTTCTCTTGCTTTATTGATTCTTTTTTCCCCTCCACCATGGGGTGATGGCCGGCCACTTAGGGAGAGAGGGAGATGAGGATTCATTGGGTGGGGAGAAAATCATTCATCTCATATTCTTTGCTTGTCACCAAAAATTCCATAGCACATTTCCTTAGTTGATTCCTCCACTCCTTCAATGGCAACTTCAACAACCTCTTTGTGACAAACCTTACTACACTTAGTCTACAACATCCTTGGGCATGTCGGCTTGCCAACTTCGTGCCCGAGTTGCCTCGGTCCCGATATGGGAGCCCGTAAAAGAATTCGGCTATGTGGTGCCCGTTCCGACGAGGAGATGAAGACCGGAGATACCGCGAGGAGATCGGGATGGAGGCCGAAGATCGAAGGACACGGATCGCTCGGTATAGCATTCTACCCATTCTCCATTTAGCTAGCATTAGGTTAATGGCCCGATCCGGGTTTATAGTGCGCGGTAGCGCCGGTTTACAAGTTTTGTAAAAGTTTCGTTTCCGCATTCCGGCGTCAGATTGACGGCCGGGGCGCTGCTGTTCACTTACAGCCACAATGTCCCTAACCAAACAATATCATATCTATATATGTGTTGTGCGTGTCATGGCAATTATTGACGGTGTGTGTGGCATACAATCAGTGCTCGTGCAACATGAGCCGTCAATAATAGTGCAGTGTCTTAAGGGAACAAGTCCAAGAACAACAAATAACTAAGCAATAAGGTGTATGCGCAACTCTATATATGAAATAGAATATGCGACAATTCATAACATCTCTAGCCCAGACGCATAATGCCATGCGGGTGATTCCCCTGTAGATGTTAAATCTACTCACCAACGCTCCTGGCTAAGTGAAGCCTACCACCTGTTTTCCCTTCGTCACAGCGCCCGAAGACCCCGCTTGCGAACCTAAAACACAACACAACAAAACAAGTATATATTAGCAATAGACCCAAAACACGTACAAACTACACTGACCAACGCGACAACACAAACGTACTCTCAAATGTTCGTATTGTAGCTAACGTGCATAGCGACACTACGAAACCAACTCAAGAGCAACAGAACACAGAACACAAACTGTATCGGATAACGTAACGCGTGAAATGAAACACAAGAAAACAAGCAAGTGGTCCCAGATTTTTCTGTACTAACAATCTGTAAAAGTTGCAAGTACCATGAGACCACATACAACCCCAGAGACCCCTACACCAAAACCCAAACCCTAACTCCCTAGTTTGGCCGCAAATTGCGGCCAGAAGCAATAAATCTGCGGCCGTACGGAAAGGAAAGGGGCTCGTATTTTTAGGGTAGGTTCTAGGTCACTACACTAGGTCACTGTGATAGGAACTTTTGCAACAATTACCTGGTTTGATAGAAGATCATCCCAGACCCAAAATTACACTAAAAATACGATATTTACCCGAAACGATACAAAACACGTTCAAAACTGAAAAAAGTAAGCTACGCTACACTATAAACACTTAAAGAACAGAATGAGCTCAATACCTAACCAAAAGAACTCAAAGACCCTTGCTTCCCAAGCTCCAAGGCATCCAAGAGGCAAACCAAGTTCAAAGATGTGATTTTTGTGAGTTTTTTTTAATGAAGTTTGTGATGGTTTTGTGATGGAATGAAGAAGTGTTCAGTTTGAGGGTGAGAGGAATGAGAAAATAAAAGAGATAGAGAAAATGAGAGAGAGTGAAAGATAAAGAGAGATGGAGGTGAGTGTAGGGTGAGGGTGAGTGTAACCTTGCATTAATGCACCATCAATCCATTCACACTACCTCATCATGCCACCTCCTCACACAAACAAAAACCTATGAAAATATCTCTCTCACACCAACAAATATCTAGGATTAGGGTAAGGATTAGATTAAAACAAGGATTAGGATAAAGCAAAGGATTATGTTAGGGTTAAGTGTCAAGGTCACTAATCTAGATTAGCACAAACAAACCCTTACATTAACGTGCACACGTGCGTGCATGCTATAACAAACAATAATAAATTATTTATTAAATGTTATAAAATGTGAGGAATCCAAATTGGTAAAATTTTTACAGTAAACCCGCATTAATGTCTAAACTAACACTAACCGAAATCTAAGGCGTTACACCTTTCTAGACACCTACTTAGTTTATAGCATTGATCGTTAAGTGAAAAAATCTCCCGAGGAGCAGCATATACTCACAGT
Source organism: Agapanthus africanus (assembly GCA_030015575.1). Taxonomy (NCBI): domain Eukaryota; kingdom Viridiplantae; phylum Streptophyta; class Magnoliopsida; order Asparagales; family Amaryllidaceae; genus Agapanthus; species Agapanthus africanus. Next base: position 219,158,680 of record JASDDO010000006.1, read on the forward strand.
AGGATCGGGATCCAAATATCATCATGTGATAATGCTGAAGGAATCCTACCAACATTCATCAAACTCCAAATGGTATGCAGCACTAGCAAGTTTCAGTTTCTTTAGAAACTCCCGATGTGGATTTTTGCCCCATGCTCTTATGACCTTGACGAAGGCCAATATATCAGAAGTCACATGTCAAGTTCTACCCGTCATTATTCAGGTTAATTTGAACCCACCCGTAAATACCCTTGAAGAAGGCCAAAATAGCAGTACGACTGTCCCAAACCAATGCATCTATCTATGCTACAAATAAATATTCAGCAGCTACCAATCACTATGCCTTGGCGAAGGTCAAAATACATAGCTTGAATACTATTGAATATTTAACTGAAATGACGGAGGGCTACGAATGGTTTTGGCGAAACCGTGAACGTAGTGAACTTGATATAATCGAAGGAACCTGATAGCTTTTAAAAGGAGTGGTTTAAGCTCCGCATTTAAAAGTTTTGCTGTTTTGAAAAAACCGAGTGGTTTTGAAATTGTTCCAATGATTCAACTTTGGTTTGTTTGCTTAGCATTAATGTAATGAAATCCCATCAATTAATCCTACCATTGTAGAAAACAACGAAAATATAACATACGCTTATACTATCCGCATTCGCCACGGGGCCCCGTCATCACCCGTTAGTTTACTTAACTAACGACAGAGCGGGGGCTGGACTAGCACGGATGAAAAATATAAGCAACGTATGCTAGATATCATATATAGATATATACATTCGTCAGACGCAACGATAAGCATTCCAAATCACAGATGAACACATTGGATATACTAGGAATCCGTGTTTCGTTCGAGCCTGTATCGAAAGACGGATTAAACGGTTGTGATGAATAGCCAAACCCCACCGTAGACCCCTACGAATGGGCAAACAACCCGCTAAATACCTGAAGTGAAGCAACCTCCCTCAACAAAGTGAGTAGGCCACTCGGCACTTCAAAGTACCCGGTAGTTTGTGCACCCTACCTTGGGTCTATCCTAGGAGCAAAAACAGTAAAAGAAATAATACAACGGTGGCAACAACCTCAACCCGGATGTGTCCCGCAAAAATAATATTACATCACTTTACAAATTTTACATTGAATGAAAGAATGAAAACCCTCATCTCACATCCCCGGCTATTCATCACGACGATCCAACAAGTTCATATACACAAACCAATATAAACACCACAGAAATGTGCAACCCTCAACTAACCGACATATAGCAATTAGCGAAAGTTTACAAACAAATTTAACAGAACTTGAAACATTAAACGATATTAAACTGCGACTTCGAAACACCCGATATTTTCCATAGTAAAGAATTTACAGTAAAATCAAAATTGGCAAAAACAAACAACTCCTGAAGCCCTAGATTCAAGTCACAAAGCCACACACCAAAACTCAAGGCATTTCCTTCTAATTGGGCCGAGCTCGCCGACATATTGAGCAATGTGTCCGGCCAGTTTTGGGCAGAAATGTCTCGTTTTTGGTGTGTGTCTATTTTACAGTTCAAATAGTACTCTGCAGTTGTTTAAATAATTTTTAGAGCCTCATTAAAAATCGACAGAAACTTGAATCTTGGCTTCAATGTTTTCGGGTTGTTTCGGTTTCATAGTTTAACTTGTCTTTTAAACTGTTAGCTATGGTTTAGTCGGCTCGGATACCACTGTAAGTCAACGTTACACACCCCACTAGATTGCGGGGAGGCGGAACGGTTAAAAAACGATTTTTACAAGCAAGGTAACATTGACTTAAACACAAGATCTTAGCTAAATCATATCTAACAAAACTAACTAGAGGTTTAATCTACTATGTTAGAAGATTATACCTAAAATCTCAAGTCCTTCTTGTCTTCCGTTGTCCTCCTTGGCCTCACAAGCTCCTTGGAGTCGAAATGGAAGTCACCTCCTAGTCGGCTTCTTGAAGTAGTAGAAGATCCACCCGAGAGTTCCAACCTTGAGCTAAACCTCAAAGATGAGGCAACTAGATCACTTGGGGTGCTAGACTAAGTGACCTAGAAAGAGAAGAGAGTGATTATGAGTAGCTTATCTCACAAAACCCTTGATTCTCAACTCATGAGACACTAGGGTTTTTCAGAGGAAGAAGAAGAGAGCAAGCTTAGGAGAGAGAATGTATTTTTGATAATGATAATAAAAAATGTAATGGCTAACTTATATATGACCATTTGTCATGGCATGAAAAATATCTCATCAAAATATCTAGCTCAAAAACATCTCATCAAAATATCTATGGTCAACAAGTCAAGCCAAGTCAAATGGTCAACCAAGTAGCCATGCCAAAAAGATTATCATTTATCAAAAATAATAAATACTTTTCCTTTTCTCATATTTGCTTTGACCAAGACAATGGTCAAAACCCTAATGAGATGTCTCCTTCTTCACCCCCTCTCATCCGTATATACATACCCGCATCTGTGTTCCGAGAAACACGAATACAATGAGACGAAGCTAATCCAATAACCAAATACTAGGATCCGGCTTAAACCAAAGCCCACTAGTATTGTCCGCTCGAACACTACATACGCATAAGCACACGTATGTGATCGAACTCTATCGTCAAACCATACGACCTCTACTCATTTCGCCCGAAGCTGGGAAACCCTCTGTGTGGGACTCAAAAGACTCGACACTACGCTGACAGTGGGTTTAACCACAGGCCGCAAGCGGTACTAGCTGTACGCAACGGTCCCCAGGTAGATGTCGATTAGAAGGCTGATGAGGAAACCCATCCGAACTCCTACTGAGCCTGAATGTGACAATCTCCATACAGTCCGGTCTGTTCGTCTAAGAGTGTCGCATATCGGGCCTTTGGGGGAGGCAAGCGTCAGACCCTTAATAGCGGTATAAGTAGTGTCGGAGTACAGTCCAAAACACCCTGAGAAACTACTGGAGTACCTACCAACAAATTTCACTTGCCCTGGCCAGGGACTTTGTGTAATGGCGTTCCGAACACAGCGCGACATCAATCCCCAATACCGGGAGAGGCGAATCCTATCTAACCGCCACTGCCTGTAAGTGCTTCGGGACTGCACCCAACTGCTACCTATTTGCATGACTCAATAGAGCCATGGTAGGGTAGCAATCTAAGAACAGTGGGAACACACTTTAGGCGAAGTAGCAGTGTCAAGTCAATGGACTAAGCTGTACTCATGTCACTTGGGTACTGCTAACTGACGATAGGTATAATACCAACCAACAGTTCCCGACGAGTCCTGTCCAGTGTATTCATAACCCAACGAGCACCTGCATACTATCTCCAGTACGGCGTACTAATGGCTGTAGGACAGACCATCTCCCCTGCTGGGATGAGAAGCATATACACTAGTCTACTCTGGAGTATCGATGCCCTATCTCGATAATCCTACGACTAGGGACCTGTATAAGGATGTGCTTGTAGACTACCCAGCCCCCACCAGTGTGACTGCTATCACAACGCTGGTAGTCAAGCAAAGATCCTAAGGGCTCTATCAATATGTATTAGCGATATGTTAAAAGAAACACATACACATATTAAGATAGATACAAACCAAGTAGCATACTACCATATCGAGCAAGACTGTCATAAATCCGTGTATATATCCTAACCTTCCAAAATGTAATATACAAGCTAGTACTATACAATAATGGCCTTTAGGGCATATTACACTAACACTATCAACATGTAATAGTGATCTGTAATGTCACCTAAAGCATATACACGATGATAAAGACAAACCAGATAGCATAATATTATTTCGAGTAAGACTGTTCTACCGGTATAGGTCCTCCCTCAATCATTGCAATCACATGCCTGCGATCCAATAATTGACTTGAGGGCACTATAGCCAACAATCTCCCACTTGCACTTAAGGCTAATTATTGCGGTGTCGCAAACTCACAGCCCGTGTGTTACCGAACACCCAACTTCTCTACTAATCAGTTTTACAAAGCTCGTTTGTAAAACTATTGCGTTCGAGAAATAGCCTCAGTGCGTGGATCCGCTCAAATGTTTCTTTCTATGTCTCTTTTTATCTCAAGTTCGCGGAGAAAGCCATCTCCTGAAATGAGCAATACCTGTAAGGTTCCCTAGCACGACAGCAAGGTTTCGGGAGGCATCTTCCATGCCGTTTTAAAAAAATTGCCATGCAAACGATGTAAGTCGATGTACAACACCCACGACTTGCGGGGAGGTGGAATAATGAAAAACGATCTTGTTTAAAGCGTAAACATTGACTAACCGAGAATCTTTGCATAAACAATAACTAACAACAAACATAGGAGTTAACAACTACTATGAAAAGTGATTATACCTGTAGAACCGAGTCCTTCGTCTAGTCGTTCTCCACGTCCTCTCTGGCCTTCTCTAAGTAGTAGAAGATCCACCCGAGAGCTTTACTACAAGCTTCACCTCAAACTAGAGGTAACTAGGTTTCTTAAATCGCTAATCTAAGCAACCTAGGTGATATAGAGAATGGTTAAGGATTAAGTAGTCTAATCTAATCCTTGTACTCAACACATGAGAGGGGAGGATTAAGGTTTGAAGAGGGAGAGCTTGAGGAGAGAGAAAGTGAGCAAGAGAATGAGATGAGAAAATGAGCTATCATAATATATATCAAGCATTATGATTTATCCAACAAAAGAAAATGAATGATTAATCATCATGCTTAATAAATATAAGAGGGTGATTCATCTCCATGAGTCATTAAGCATTTATGATGCATTAATGACTTGGATGAATCACTCAAATGACTCACTAATCTCATTTAATGCATATGCCACCTTAACCCCCAAGTCACCATCTTCTAGAAGCTTCTCGTGCAATTATGAGAACGCCCCTCCTATCCGTGAAAACACGGAAAAACTTTAGACTGTATAAATCCAATAACCGGATACTAGAAACTGGCTTAAACCAAAGCCGACTAGTAAAAACTGTCCGGATGTCGTACGTGCGTAAACACACGTATGCGTCCGAACCCTTGTCGTAAAACCATACGACCTCTATATCGTTTCTCCTGGAGTAGGGAAACTCTCTGTGTGGGACTCTAGAGACTCGACTACTACGCTAGCAGAGTGTTTAACCACAGACCGCAAGCGGCATTAGCTGTACGTAACGGTCCCCAGGTAGATGTCGATAAGAAGGCCGATGAGCAAACCCATCCGAACTCCTATTGAGCCTGCCGTGACAATCTCCATACAGTCCGGTCTGTTCGTCTAAGACTATCGCATATCGGGCCTAGGGGGGAGGCAAGCGTCAGTCCCCTAATAGCGGTATAAGTCGTGTCGGAGCGAAGCCCATTACACCATGAAAAACTACTGGAACCTACCAGCAAATCTCGCTTGCCCTGGCCAGGGACTTTGCGTAATGGCTCTCTGACACAGCGTGATATCAACCCCCAATACCGGGAGAGACGAATCCCGTCTAACCGCCACTGCCTACAATTGCTCGGGACTGCACCCAACTGCTACCTGTTTGCACGACTCATTTGAGCCATGGTAGGGTAGCAATCTAAGAACAGTGGGACACACTCGAGGCGAAGTAGCAATGTCAAGTCTGCGGACTATGCTGTACTCATGTCACCTGGGAACTGTTCACTGACGACTGGTATAAAACCAACCAACAGTTCCCTGTGAGTCCTGTCCGGTATACCCGTAACCTAACGAGCACCTGCATACTATCTCCAGTACGACGTACTGACGGCTGTGGGACAGACCATCTCCCCAACTGGGATGAGAAGCGTACACATTAGTCTACTCCGTAGTATCGATGTCCTGTTTCGATAATCCTACGACTAGGAACCTGAATAAGGATGTGCTTGTAGACTACCCAGCCCCCACTAGTGTGACTGCCATCACAACGCTGGTAGTCAAGCAAGATCCTAAGAGCTCTATCAATACGTATACTCACATATTAAGATAGAAAAACCAAGTAGCATACTACCATGTTTAGCAAGACTGTTATATACATGTGAATATCCCAAGCTTCCATTAAGTAATATACAAACTAGTATGATACAATAATGGCCCCTAGGGCATATACACTAACAATCTCCCACTTGCACTAGGGCCATATACTGGCATATCGAAGACCGATGATCTCGAGTATCCTCTCGAACTGAATCTGAGGTAGGTCCTTTGTGAATGGATCAGCAATGTTCTCTTCAGTAGCAACTCTCTGAACCTCGATCTCCCGACGATCAATGATCTCCCTGATCAGGTGATACCGTCTTAAGATGTGTCTGGACTTCTGATGGGACCTTGGTTCCTTCGCTAAAGCTATAGCTCCGTTGTTGTCGCAATACAGAGGTATTGGATCAACAATGGTAGGAACCACCTGAAGTGTTAGTGTATATGCCCTAGAGGCCATTACTGTATCATACTAGCTTGTATATTACTTGATGGAAGCTTGGGAAATTCACAGTTGTATAGACAATCTTGCTCAAAATGGTAGTATGCTACTTGGTTTGTCTCTACTTCAATATGTGCATGTGTTTCGTTTAGCATATCGCTTATATACATATTAGTAGAGCCCTTAGGATCTTTGCTTGATTACCAGCGTTGTGATGGCGCTCACACTCGTGGGGGCTGGGTAATCCATAAGCACATCCTTATACAGGTCCCTAGTCGTAGGACTATCGAGACAGGGCATCGATACTCCAGAGTAAACTAGCGTATGCGCTTCTCATCCCAGCGGGGGAGACGGTCTGTCCCACAGCCGTCAGTACGTCGTACTTGAGATAGTATGCGGGTGCTCGTTAGGTTACGAGTACACTGGACAGGACTCGTCGGGAACTGTTGGTTGGTATTATACCTATCGTCAGTTATCAGTTCCCAGGTGACATGAGTACAGCTTAGTCCGCAGACCTGACACTGTCACTTCGCCTCGAGTGTGTTCCCACTGTACTTAGATTACTACCCTACCACGGCTCAAAGGAGTCGTGCAAACAGGTAGTAGTTGGGTGCAGTCCCGAAGCACTTGGAGGCAGTGACGGTTAGACAGGATTCGTCTCACCCAGTATTGGGGGTTGACATCGCGCTGTGTCTAGGAGAGCCTTTACACAAGTAGTCCCTGGCCAGGGCAAGCGAGATATACTGGTAGGTTTCCAGTGTTATCTCAGGGTGTTATGGGCTTCACTCCGACACGACTTGTACCGCTATTAGGGGACTGATGTTTACCGCCCCCTAGGCCCGCCATCCGATATATCAGACGAACAGACCGGACTGTACGGAGATTGTCACATACAGGCTCAGTAGGAGTTCGGATGGGTTCACCTCATCGGCCTTCTTATCGACATCTACCTAGGGACCGTTACGTACAGCTAGTTCCGCTTGCAGTCTGTGGTTAAACCCACTGCCAGCGTAGTGTCGAGTCTTTAGAGTCCCACACAGAGAGTTTTCCTGCACTGGGCGAAATGTGTAGAGGCCGTATGGTTTTACGGCAGGGCTGCGATCACTTGCGTACACTTGTGTGCGTATGGTGTTCGGGCAGGCAATACTAGTGGGCTTTGGTTTAAGCCAGATTCTAGTATTGCACAGATGGATTTGATTTGTCTTCTGTGCATTCGCATTCTACGGAATGCGGATGCGGGTGTGTATGCACAGTTTTGAGGAGCGATGAAGGAGGAGGTGCCCCATTAGGGTTTTGGCAGATGGTTCGGCCAAAACCGTAATGTGGCACACTCATTAGGGTTTTTGACAATTCGTTTGGTCAAAACCGTTATGAGCCGGAGACATTATTTACTAATCCTTTTATTGATAATTATGTTATGGCTAATTACATTGACCATTTGACCATCTTGACTTTGTTGACCGTTTGACCAAAGTTGACTCGGATCTTCTTGAAAGGTCTAAAGTATTCTTTGGTTTTCTTTTTCATTTTTGTTATGATAATGGTCATGTCATTTGTAGCCATCAACTTTATCTTGATGGGATTAGTAATGATAGTGTTTTGCATTATTGCAACCATGGTTGTGTTTTCTCTTGGTTAAGCTATTCATTTGTTCATTCTCATTCTCTCTCATAGAAAAGAAATGAGAAACATTTCCATGGTTGCTCCTCCTTCTTCCTCCTCTTGATTCTTCCTTTGATCTCATGTGTTGAGAGAAAAAGGATTCCACTTGACAAACACATCCATACATCTTCTCTACACATCCTAGGGCTTCTAGACTAGCAATCTCTTTGCCCTAGTTGCCTCGGCTCGAGGTGGAGCTCGGTGTACATCTCTCGGGTGGATCGTCTTCGACTCAAGAAGGCCGCAGAGGTGCCCAAGGTCTGGATCGACACTTGGAGCTTGGATGGACGAGCGGGACAGCGGAATGAAAACCCGAAGGACCGGTTTCGTGAGGTATACTTTCTACAGCATAGTAGTTATAGCCTCTTGTAGTTTACTAGTTTCTAGTTTAGCAAAGATCCGTGCTCTAAGTCCATGTCGCCTTGCACCATATTATTGTTTTTTGTCGTTTCCGCCTCCCCGTAAGAACCGAGATGAGCAACGTGGACTTACACTGGTATCAGAGCCTAGCTAAACATAAACTAGTAAGTTAGCAAAATGTTTAGAACATCGATCGGAAAAAAGTCGCAAAACACATCCGCAAAAACCTCAAGTTTCTGTCGATTTTTATACTGCTCAAAAAGTAATTTAAAATATATGAAAAATCGTCTCAGGGTTTTGTAAAAACACTACAGAAAAACGAGCCAGTGAATCGATCACACGGCCGCGGTTCCGCGGCAATGACATGCTCATTGCCGCGGTTCCGCCGCGGTTTGACTCGTCACTGGATCGGGTTTTGTGCAGTGTTTTAGTTTGGCTGTTTTGGGATTTTTAATGCATGTTTTTTCCACCCAGATTTTCCAGAGAGCAAATTGACTTTTGGGGTGGTTAAAAATCTGTATTTTGATCGGTATTCCGTACACTTTGGCCAATGGATATTATCTATGATGTGATATATGTATTGAACGTCCGCTAATCGCTATACGTCGATTAGTGGGGGTTATGCATATCTGTGATCTGTAATGTTGATGGTTTTTGTATATGAACTCGGTGGATTGTCGCGGATGAATAGCCGGGAATAGGTGTGAGATGAGAGTTTCTTTTTCTTTCATTCATTGTAAAATTTGTAAATTGATGTAATATTATTTGTTTGGCCGCACAACCGGGTCGGGGTTGTAGCCGTCATTGTATTATTTCTTTTTACTGTTTTTGCTCCTAGGATAGACCCAAGGTGGGGTGCACAAACTACCGGGTATCTCGAAGTGCCGAATGGCCTACTCACGGTGTTGAGGGAGGTTGCTTCGCATCGGGTACTTGGCGGGTAGTTTGCCGCACCCGTAGGGGTCTAGGGTGGGGTTTGGCTATTCATCGCGACCGTGTAATCCGTTTTTCGTTGCAGGCTCGAACGAATCGCGGATTCCTAGTATATCCAAAGTGTTCATCTGTGATCTGTAATGTCTATCATTGCTATATATATTAACTATTTAGGTGTTGCTTATGTTTTGCATCCGCGCTTGTCCAGCCCCCGCTCTGTCGTTAGTTAAGTAACTGTTCATATCAGATTATTGCATTTTTATACTGCCCAATTTTTATCATATTACATATCGTTAGGTACTCTTGAGCCGTGTTTGCTAGTCAATTGCAGGATACAGGTTTTCGGCTCTAAACGGTGAAATTCATGGAAAAACACGACAAAACCCGGGTTCCTGCCAACCACAGATAAAACACGGATCTCCGCTCTTTATCCGTCTGTTGCCACACACCAGTTTAAGAGACGAAATGGAAAATCAATGTCGTTTTCAAGCACAAGGCTCAATGGCAGCACAAGATCCAAGAAATCTACACGGAGCTCGAGGAAATCATGACAAAAAGATCCATATCAAATCACCTTTTGCTCAATAGAAATTCTGGAAAAATCGTGAAGAAAATATGAGAAAATACATATACCAGAATAAAGGGCACACAAAACCAGGAGAAACCACAAAACCTGAAGACCTAAGTCCTCTATATGGCCGCGGTTCCGCGGCCTAAGCATGCTTAGGCCGCGGAACCGCGGCCGTACGGCCTTGTCGGCTAATGACTTTTCAGGGGTATTTTGGTCTTTCTATGTACAGGCAGAATTTTGCCCTAGATTTCCATTTCCCTGCCTATAAATAGCCCAGATCCTTGTGAAGCCAAGGGTGCATAATCTTGTATTTATTTTTTAGGTTTTAGTTGTTGTTCTTCTTCCTCCTCTCATCTCTTCTCCATTAAAAATCTTGTAGTGAGCTTTTGTGAGTGAAGAATGATGAATAAAGAAGTTCATTTTATTATTATACTTGTCTTGCTCTTATGTTAATTGCTTGTAATTTTCATTTGTTAACTTAGTTGTTGTTATTTCTTGTTGTTTCTTTCTTTTCTCTTTTCCTTTATCATTAAAACAACCATGATGCTTACGCTTGATCCTTTCCAAGGTGAGGTCGCAAATAGCTAGTTGTTATCTTCTAATCTCTTTCTTTCTATCTTCCTCTTTTGTTTTGTTTTCTTTTCATTATGATGTGTGAGTAGTTTCATACTTGTTAGGGTAGGATAAGGGAAGTTTGAGAGAAGGAAATCTCTCTCACTCTTTCCTTGTCCAACATCTTAAATCGACTCCCGTTAATTGAACCACAATCCGCTCCTTACGGCACCCTATCCTACATGATAGCGGTGATTCCGTAGTGAGACCGGTTGTGGTTGAATTAACCGGAGGTTATGGCTAAGAGCCAAGAACGGACGGACAAGCACCAAAAGGAAGAACTTATATGTTGGAAAGCCTAGCTTATACTCGCAAGTTCCTTCCTAGTCGTGCTAATCCCCGTTGTTGCCGATTACCGTAACACCGATATTAAGAGTGGCAACGAAAGAGGTGAGCGACTCCTAACTCAAACTAACCTAATCCTAACCCTAACAAGCTCTCTTTACATATCATTTTAACACTTAATTAATCACAACAAAATCTGGAAAACTGAACTTAACTCGTTAAAACACTTAGAAAAAGATTCCCATCTTCCTGCGGACGACCCGTACTCAACCGGCTAGCTACAAGCGAAACCGTTTTGATTGCGGTAATTAACTAAACATGAACACGCAGAATCTCTACCAATCAAATGGCGCCGTTGCCGGGGAGACGGTAGTTTATTTCTTTGTGTAATTTCGGGTTAACTTGTGAATATAAATATAACCGAAAAACAAAACAAAAAAATATACTTTGTAAAAAAAAAATCATCTTGTTATTTTTGATTAGTTTTTGTGCAAGTGTGCAGGATAATACGAAGTTCAAGTTCAGTGCCAAAGACGTGGGAAGATAGACCCATATTTCGCGGCTACACCGCGACGGATCAAAACGAAGCAAACGGTCTACTGTAAAAATCTGGAGCAGATACAGTGAGCAAGTCAAAATTCAGTAAATCCAGACAAGCAGAAGACTCTCAGACCAGCACACACAAAAAAATTGAAGCCCCAATCTCTCCAACTAGCCGCGGAACCGCGGCCTGAGCACGTGTTTGGCCGCGGAACCGCGGCCAGTTAGTGCCTTCAGTGTGCCATTTTTTTTTCTGTGAGTATCTCTGATCTCTCCCCACTCCTCTGGACTCCAATAAACTGTGTTTTCTGCAGCATTCTTTGCGCAAACTCTCTTCCCCTTCCAATAAACTGTTTTTGTGCAGGATTCTTTGCGCCGCGCTAAAAATAAAAATTGTTTGCAGTTGATTTGTTATCGCTTTGCATTCATTAATATGGACTTAAGGGGCTTGAAACCAATTCAGATTGGGTGGGGATTTCATCACCCTTCCCAGGACTCCAAAAATCACAAAAAGCATATGCATTGACCATTGTTAAATTAAAAAATACTAGACTCAGCCCTAAGGACTTCGCGCTCAATAGGACAGAGGACTAGTTACAGGCATCGGCCGTTTATCCTATCTGACTTTTGCGGTGCCTAGGCAAGTGTGACGAAGGCAAGTGGTTATTTAATTAAGGAACTTCGCGAAAGCGTTGGACAACCTCCCACTTACCTGGCACTTATCTGGCCGCATTAGACGGAGAAGAAGCGGTTTGAGATCCTATTTCTAGCCCTCTGGAACAGTTAGGAGTTGTCTAGCAGACCTAGGTGACCCTAGATCTAGGTGAGATTGTGCATATCTTGTTTGTGATTGCTTAAAGCCGTAAGTCCGTACATATTTCTGTAAAGCTCTTTCTAAAAAAAAAACAAAAAAAAGGAAAATATCTAAAACTTTTATAAAAACTTGCCCTTTGTCGCCAAATCCATTTTTCACCCACCACCAATCGTTTTTCTCCATTGACGTTTTCTTACCATCACCTTCTCCGCTTTGACTATACTAAACTCGTTTAGTGTATGTCCGCTTGGATTCGAGACACTAGCGTCCGCCTAGTCCGCGTTACGTTAGTCGCTACCGACTACGCGATCGACTCAGACGTCGAAACTCCGACCACTCCTCTTTCACCCCTTCCTTTGCCGGCTAACTCCGACGTTGACCGGAATTCTGTTCATACATCTTCACCTTCACCTTCACCAACCTCTTCTTCCGCGATGTCAGGATTTAATCCGAACATCTCTTTGACTACCCCTGGATTGGCTCCACCTCCTACGGAGACCAACAACCCACCACCACCGCCTGTTGTAGCGCCGCAGCGAATCGCGCTCCAGGATCGTTTCTATCCCACCCGTTCTGCACTTCCCACCTGCCTTTCTCTTCCACCGGCCAATGGGGAAAACTTTGAAATTAAGCCCCACTTCATCAACATGCTTCCATGATTTCATGGGCTTGAATCTGAAGATGCCTATATCTTCATCAATAAATTTCAAAACGTCTGTGCCATGATGAAAACCACCCAGCTGTCGGATGATGCTATACGTCTACGGGTCATTCCGTTCACTTTATGCGATCTTGCTGAAAAATGGTTGTATAGCACCGCTTCCCACTCAATAACCAGCTGGGACGAGTTTGTTAAAGCGTTTCTAAAAAAATTCTATCCGAATCATAAAACCGTAAGGATTCGAAATGAAATCAACCAATTCTTTCAGCTTCCTTCTGAACCCTTCTGGAAGTGCTTTGACCGGTACAAAGACCTTCTTGTTCAGTGTCTTCACCACGGTATAGAGAAATGGCAACTTTGCCAAACCTTATACGAGGGCCTGAACCCAGCAACGGAGCAGTTGTTGGAAACCATCTGTCAGGGCCACTTCCTATCGAAATCTGACAAGGAAGCGTGGCAATTCTTTGACGACCTTGCGGAGCAAACGCTACAATGGGAGAGCACCAGACCGACTTCTTCTTCTTCTACCTCCACTTCTACCGGTCAGTCTAGGGTAGGAATTCACCAACTTGATGTCTCTATTGCGATGAAAGCTGAAATGGCTGCAATAACAAGAAAACTTGAAGCGATAGAGAGCAAATTTTCTTCTCCTGCTCCTGCCCCTATTCTCCCCCTTCGTACCATCTGCGCTTGTTGTTCCGATCCTTCTCACTTAACCGAAGAGTGTCCTTATAATCCACCATCACAAGGACAGGATCAGGTTAACGCTGCATTTCGCAAAGACCGAGGAATGATCCATACTCTTCCACTTACAATCCCGGTTGGAGGAACCACCCCAATTTCGCCTGGAATCAGAATCAGAATCAATTCCAAGGCAACAATTTCCAGAGGGCCCCTCCTCCGCAACAACAAGCGCAACAACAAACTCAGTTTCAGCAGCCCTTCCAACCCCAACCTTTTCAAAATCAGACGAACAACTTTGCACCCAACAATTCTTTCCCACCAAACAACTTTGTTCCGTCAAACAACGATAAGGTTTCCTCGCTCGAACGAAGTCTGGAGGCGTTCGTTAAACAATCGACACAATCCACCGCAAACATCCAGTCTTCCATTCAGTCCTTAGTGCAACACACTGCCGCTCACGGGCAAAGCATCAAGACCATCGAGGCCCAGATTGCACAGCTGAATGCGGCCTTAAGAGAGCGAGAGAAGGGGAAGCTCCCGTCCCAGCCACTCCCAAATCCCGGTCACCCACATAATGTACATGTTGCTCTTGAACAACAGAATCATAATGTGAGTGCCGTGACCACATTGAGATCGGGAAGGATGCTGCAAAACAACATTGGCACACGGATCAACGATGACACCCCGGCCGCTTCTTCTTCTACTTCTTCTTCTTCTTCTTCTTCTCCTGCTTCTTCGTCTTCTGAGCCTATTCTCCATTCTTCAAAAGGCTCTCATTCTTCTTCTGCTCTGAACGGACCCGCTTCTCACTCCACGAAAACACCTGTTCTGGGATCCGTTCCAACTCCACAATCTCCTCCTCCAACATTAGACTCAACCAATTTTAAAAATGTTCCATTTCCAAACCGGTTGAGGTCTAATAAACAAAATCCTCAGATGGAAAAGATTCTGGAGTTATTTAAGCAGGTTAACATTAACATTCCTCTTTTAGATGCTGTCCAACAAGTCCCGTCCTACGCGAAAATCTTAAAGGACTTGTGCACGAAAAAGAGGAAGTCTCAGGTACCCAAGAAAGTTTTCTTGGCTAGTGCTGTGAGTGATGCCCTTACCTAATCTTTACCACAAAAACGGAAGGACCCTGGCTGTCCTACGATTTCTATTACTATTGGGGATAAGAACATCAACCGCGCACTATTAGATCTTGGTGCCAGTGTTAACCTTCTTCCGTACTCAGTATACGAGCAATTAGGCGTAGGAGAGCTGAAACCCACACACTGCACTCTCCAAATGGCCGACCGATCGATCACCCATCCTAGGGGTGAGCTAGAGGATGTGTTAATAAAAGTCGGGGACTTCATATTCCCCGTTGACTTCATTGTATTAGACACACAGCCTGTAGCTAACCCCCGGAATCAAATTCCGGTGATACTCGGTCGCCCATTCCTTGCAACCTCAAATGCTGTGATCAATTGTCGCAATGGTTCGATGAACCTCTTCTTTGGAAATATGACGATTGAACTCAACATTTTTAGGTTGGGGAATCGGCCCTCCGAACCTAGTGCTCATATACTGAACGTCTGCTCGATCCAGGAGATCACCCCAGAAGAATGTGAATTCGAGGAGTTTCTGTTTGATCACGATAATCTTGACGCCACTAGTGCGTTCCTCTTCGAACCTGCTGCTGTTTCTGCGCCCGACAACGACTACGAGTGTTTCACGTTCTCGAACGATCTTAGCCGCGCACAACCCGAGTTTGAATCTTTCGAATTTCCGGATGAGTTACCTGAACCATCCAACTCGGTTGCCTATACTCGTTGTGAACCTTTGCTGGAGTTTTTTGAGTTCGAGACCTCTGCACCAATCTTGCCTTCAATCGTTTCACCTCCAGCGCTCGAACTCAAGCCTTTGCCGTCTCACCTTAAGTACGCTTACTTAGGTGAGAACGAGACCCTCCCCATCATTTCGGCTTCTCTAGCTCCAGAGCAAGAGAAAGCCCTTCTTGCGGTCTTGCACAGCAACAGGCAAGCTTTTGGCTGGTCCATGGCGGACATCAAGGGGATTAGTCCCCTGATCGTTGAGCATCACATTCATCTGATGGATGATGCCAAACCAGCCCGGGATCCACAAAGACGTCTCAATCCAGTCATGAAAGAGGCTGTGAAGAAGGAGATCGTAAAATGTCTAGATAGTGGTATCATTTACCCTATCTCTGATAGCCAGTGGGTTAGCCCCATCCACGTTGTCCCCAAGAAATCAGGTATAACGGTCATCACTAACGAGGCGAACGAGTTAATCCCTACTCGCACCCAAACTGGGTGGCGAGTGTGCATTGATTACAGAAAACTCAATGCCGCAACGCGGAAAGAACACTTTCCGCTACCTTTCATTGACCAAATACTTGAACGATTGACCGGACACGAGTACTACTGCTTTCTTGATGGCTACTCCGGCTATAATCAGATTCCCATCGCCGAAAAAGACCAGGACAAGACCACTTTCACTTGTCCTTTCGGCACATTTGCATATCGTCGCATGCCCTTTGGGTTATGCAATGCGCCCGCTACCTTCCAGCGGTGTATGATGGGAATCTTCTCAGACATGGTGGAAAAATTTCTGGAGATTTTCATGGATGATTTCTCCATCTTCGGCGATTCCTTCAACGAGTGTTTGCTGCATCTTGACACTGTCCTTACCCGATGTAAGGACAAGAATCTCACTTTGAATTGGGAGAAGTGCCACTTCATGGTGCGCGAAGGTATTGTCTTAGGGCATATCATCTCGCAAAATGGCATAGAGGTTGACAAAGCGAAGATTGAGATCATTTCCAATCTCCCTCCTCCCCGATGCGTCAGAGATATCCGAGCCTTTCTTGGCCATGCCGGTTTCTATAGACGGTTCATTAAGGACTTTAGCAAGATTGCTAGGCCCTTGACTTTTTTGCTGGCCAAGGACACGCCATTCGACTTCAACTCGAGCTGTGTCACTGCATTCGAGTCATTGAAACGCTCACTCACTTCTGCTCCCGTTCTTTCTTCACCTGACTGGACGCACCCATTTGAGATTATGTGCGATGCATCCGACTTTACCATCGGTGCTGTCCTTGGACAACACATCAACAAGATGCCGCACGTAATCTATTATGCGAGCCGAACCCTGAACGACGCCCAACTCAATTATACAACAACTGAGAAGGAATTCTTGGCTGTTGTATTTGCTTTAGAAAAGTTCAGGCCCTACCTCATCGGCTCTCCAGTCATTGTCTACACAGACCATTCTGCTCCGTGCCATCTTTTTGCGAAGAAAGATGCGAAATCTCGGTTAATACGTTGGATCCTCTTGCTTCAAGAGTTTGACCTTGTCATTAAGGACAAACGAGGATGTGAAAACGTAGTTGCCGACCATCTCTCACGACTTCCTTCTTCGCCTTCGTTTCCAATTTCGATCAACGACGTTTTCCCGGATGAACAGCTCTTGACAGTATCTTGCGAACCCTGGTTCGTAGATATTGTGAACTATTTGGCCACGGGATTACTGCCGACTGAATGGTCAAGTCAGGACAGACTTCGCTTCTTATCCCAAGTAAAACACTTTTACTGGGACGAACCCTATCTGTTCAAATACTGTCCCGACCAGATTATTCGTCGGTGTATCCCTGACGAGGAATTCAAGAGTGTGTTGTCGTTTTGCCACGATCAAGCGTGTGGCGGGCATTTTGGCCCCAGAAAGACAGCTGAGAAGATCTTGCAATGTGGTTTCTACTGGCCACAACTCTTCAAAGACGCTCATGACTATTGCAAGACATGCTCCCGGTGCCAACACTTAGGCCGGATATCCCGGAGGAACGAGATGCCGCTCCAACCAATCTTGGTTGTGGAGATTTTCGATATTTGGGGGATAGATTTCATGGGGCCGTTTCCCAGCTCTTTTGGGAACTTGTACATCCTTCTCGCTGTTGATTACGTCTCTAAATGGGTCGAGGCTGTGCCCAGCCGGACTAACGACAACAAGGTTGTCGTTAGGTTCCTTAAAGAAAACATTTTCTCCCGGTTTGGGCACCCCCGAGCGATCATTAGCGACAATGGAAGTCATTTCTGCAACAAAACTTTCGAGGCCTTGATGCGGAAATACTCCATTACTCATAATCTATCCACGCCCTACCACCCCCAAACCTGCGGGCAGGCCGAAGTTTCAAATCGGCAAATCAAGCAGATACTGGAGAAGACGGTTTCCAAGACCCGTAAGGATTGGTCACTGAAACTCACTGATGCCCTTTAGGCATTTCGAACTGCTTATAAGACCGACCTTGGCATGTCTCCCTATCGGCTTGTGTACGGAAAAGCCTGCCACCTACCTGTCGAAATAGAGCATCGCGCATTTTGGGCGATAAAGGAGTTGAATCTGTCTCTCGAAGATGCGGGCAGCCATCGGAAGCTGCAGTTGAACGAACTGAGCGGGCTTAGGGATGAGGCTTATGATAACGCTGTTGTCGTTAAGAATCGAACGAAGGTGTTTCACGATAAACACCTTTTGCACAAAACCTTCGAACCTGGTCAACAGGTACTGCTTTACGACATCCGACTTCACTTCCATCCAGGAAAGCTCAGATCTCGCTGGAAAGGGCCGTATTTTGTGCGGAATGTGTATCCGCAGGGCGCTATGGATTTGGAAAATCCAAAGGACGGTTCATTTTTCAAAGTGAACGGACACTGACTAAAACCGTACCTTAGCGCCGAACTAACAGAGGAGCTCCTGGTCTTATAGGAGCCGGTTTACCCTGCATAATCTTCCTCTGCCTACCTCCAAATTTCGGTTATCCAGCCAAGAACAGTAGACACTGTTCCAAATAAGTTTGGGGGTATGTATAAACCATTTTGTATATATTTGTGGATATTCTTTTCCATTCTTTTTCTTTTTCTTTTCTTTAAAAACAAAAAAAAATAAAAAAAATTTGTGTATCACTAACCAACAATTTTGACCCTTCAAATGATCTCTTCATGCAATGACAGTAAGGACACTGTCCAGTTTAAGTTTGGGGGTACGCTCGGTACGCATTTCTTACCTTCGCATTCATATGTATATTTTGCATCTGCATTTTAAAATCCATAAAATCCATAAAAATCTGAAAATTTTCCAAAAATATAAAAACTTTTCTGTCAAGTTAGCTAGTGGGAGGACTCTGATTCAACATTTCGACGGTTTTGTTTAATAAAATAAGAATAACTAAATCTTATGTTTAGATTTTGAAAACCTGAAAGATAACTCTCCTTTGAAGTTAACTATAGCTGATATACGTCTTTACATCACACTCTACATGTCGTGAGTTTTTGGAAATTAGATGACAAGTCTTTTATGTCGAAAAACTTTAAAATGGATCAATGATTTTCTGAGGATCAAATAGGTTTGTTCTGAAATAAGTAATATCAAGAATAGTTTATGAAGTGAGTGAATATGAAGGAATGTTATTGATGCCTTAATTGGAACTAAGTCTGAAAAATAACCCATCTGAAACTTGATTGGAATGATTACACACCGAACCCACTAAACACGTCTTTTGAACTGCCGGTTATATCTCCGTTCGTATTGAATCATCTTGATTTTCACGCCAAACTGTCTTTTGTTTTTGGACCTAGGTAACTTGAGTAATTAAGTCCGCTGGGGTGTTTCTACACCTAATGCCCTAAAACCAACTGGTTTGGGTGCATTGGCCCAAAGCTCGCTAAGAAGCCTAGAAAGTCCAGATTAAAACAAAATTAAGCAAGTGTTCTCTCCGAGTTAAAATTCCTAATGGTTCTTTGTGTGAGAATAATCTTGATAAAAGACAGACTTTTATAAAAATTTAGCGGAGATATGAAGGTTTTACTCTTTGATAAAGATTATTGCACGTTCACATAGGTATGTATGAAATGAAAACAAGAAAAAGGTGGAGTGAAGAATAAGACCTAGTTTCCTGTTAGGGAAGATAGAAATTCTAGAGTTGAAACTTTACTGGAAAACGAAACTTGAAAATTGCTTAACTCTTTATAAAACTTATGTGATCCTTTCAAAATTTTTATCTGGGCTTTATTGTGTGACATGATGACGTAAATCGATCCTTCTGGAAACTTAACAACACTATTTGCACTGCACGTAAAGACATATAAAATCTGTAGTTAAATAAGAAGCGAGGTGTGAAAAATAAAGGTTCGATAGTCTAGACTTAGGATAATAGAATTGTTATTTTCTGAAACAAAACTTTAGGGTTTGAATCTTAGTTATTTTACAAAACTAGCTTGACCGGATTTTGTGGGTAGTATCCGCTGAAAACCCTCAAGAGACAACACTCCTCCAACTAGGGACACCTAGAGGTTTAACGGCTTGTTGCACATGCTCAGTGCAATCGCGTTCCCTACGAAAGTGAGGTTAGAAAATTTTTTGTGAATAAATTGGCTTTACTCGGGACGAGCAAATGATAAGTTTGGGGGTATTTGTTCATATCAGATTATTGCATTTTTATACTGCCCAATTTTTATCATATTACATATCGGTAGGCACTCTTGAGCCGTGTTTGCTAGTCAATTGCAGGATACAGGTTCTCGGCTCTAAACGGTGAAATTCATGGAAAAACACAACAAAACTCGAGTTCCTGCCAACCACAGATAAAACACGGATCTCCGCTCTTTATCCGTCTGTTTCCACACACCAGTTTAAGAGACGAAATGGCAAATCAATGTCGTTTTCATGCACAAGGGTCAATGGCAGCACAAGATCCAAGAAATCTACACGGAGCTCGAGGAAATCATGACAAAAAGATCCACATCAAATCACCTTTTACTCAACAGAAATTCTGGAAAAATCGTGAAGAAAATCTGAGAAAATACATATACCAGAATAAAGGGCACACAAAACCAGGAGAAACCACAAAACATGAAGACCTAAGTCCTCTATATGGCCGCGGTTCTGCGGCCTAAGCATGCTTAGGCCGCGGAACCGCGGCCGTACGGCCTTGTCGGCTGATGACTTTTCAGGGGTATTTTGGTCTTTCTATGTACAGGCAGAATTTTGCCCTAGATTTCCATTTTCCTGCCTATAAATAGCCCAGATCCTTGTGAAGCCAAGGGTGCATAATCTTGTATTTATTTTTTAGGTTTTAGTTGTTGTTCTTCTTCCTCCTCTCATCTCTTCTCCATTAAAAATCTTGTAGTGAGCTTTTGTGAGTGAAGAATGATGAATAAAGAAGTTCATTTTATTATTATACTTGTCTTGCTCTTATGTTAATTGCTTGTAATTTTCATTTGTTAACTTAGTTGTTGTTATTTCTTGTTGTTTCTTTCTTTTCTCTTTTCCTTTATCATTAAAACAACCATGATGCTTATGCTTGATCCTTGCCAAGGTGAGGTCGCAAATAGCTAGTTATTATCTTCTAATCTCTTTCTTTCTATCTTCCTCTTTTGTTTTGTTTTCTTTTCATTATGATGTGTGAGTAGTTTCATACTTGTTAGGGTAGGATAAGGGAAGTTTGAGAGAAGGAAATCTCTCTCACTCTTTCCTTGCCCAACATCTTAAATCGACTCCCGTTAATTTAACCACAATCCGCTCCTTACGGCACCCTATCCTACATGATAGCGGTGATTCCGTAGTGAGACCGGTTGTGGTTGAATTAACCGGAGGTTATGGCTAAGAGCCAAGAACGGACGGACAAGCACCAAAAGGAAGAACTTATGCGTTGGAAAGCCTAACTTATACTCGCAAGTTCCTTCCTAGTCGTGCTAATCCCCGTTGTTGCCGATTATCGTAACACCGATATTAAGAGTGGCAACGAAAGAGGTGAGCGACTCCTAACTCAAACTAACCTAATCCTAACCCTAACAAGCTCTCTTTACATATCATTTTAACACTTAATTATGTTAGTTGTATGTATGCCCTAGAGGCCAGTATTGTACAGATGATGTATATTATATTGGATGCTTGGACATATATAGAGATGACTTTCTTGCTCGATATGATAGTATGCTATCTGGTTGCTCTTTATCTTAACATGTATACTTGTCTCTTTATACTATCTTAGAGTTACATGTTGGTAAAGCCCTTAGGATGTGTACTTGACTACCAGGACTATGATGCGGATCATACTAGTGGGGACATGGTAGTCCATAAGTACATCCTTCAAGGTCCCTAGTCGTGGGTGTATCGAGACGGGGCATCGATATACCAGTGTAGACTAGCGTATACGCTTCTCGACCCATAAGATGGGCGATGGATGATCCCATATCCATTGGTGTTTGACATCAGAGATGGTATACGGGTGCTCAGTGGAGACTGGGTACACTGGACGGACTCGCCGAGAACTCCCAGATGGTATTATACCTCACGTCAGGTGGCAGTTCTCAGGTGACACTTGTGCAGGTTAGTCTGTAGACCCGAGATCGTCATAGAGTCTTGTGTGATTCCCACTGTGCTTTGATTTCCACCTTACCACGTCCATGAGGGCGTGCAAAACGGTGGTTTTTGGGTACAGTCCCGAGTCACATGGAGGCAATGAGTGATAGGAGGGGTTTCGTTTCTCCCGGTATTGGGGGTTGATGTTGCACTGTGCTCGATTGGCCGTAACAGGGAAGTCCCTGGCCAGGGCTGTTTCAGAGATTTGCTGGTAAGTGTTACCAGTAGTTTCTCGACCCGTTATGAGCCTCATATCGGCACGACTTATCGGTTATTGGGGTCTGACGTTTACCACCCCTAGACTTGATATGCGACATATCAGACAAGGAGACCGGACTGTACGGGAAGTGTTGCCGGTCGGCTCGACGGGAGTTGTAGCAGGTTCGCTTGTTCTCTTCTGATCGCTCAATACCCGGGTGGCCGTTACGTTTAGCTGACCGCTTGCGGCTTGGGGGTGCTTGATATGATCATCACCCACTGCCGGCGTATTGACGAGTCTCAGAGTCCCACAATGGAGTTTCCTAGTCCAGGCGAAACGTTGTGGTGCGCGTATGCGATATGCGCATGGACCCGATTAAAATGCGCGTATGGGATACCGTATATTGATCGGGCGGCTTGCATTTGGTAGGGGTCATATGTGATATGGCCGGATTGATAAATCAAGTGTTGATTTATCATTTAACCATTAGATTCTCACTAGAAATCCTTTCTTGTTTTCTTTGGATGTATGGATGTATGTATGCATTTCTTATTGTTTTATGCACATATGGATGTGCATGCACACATACATACATACATCATCTATCATGGTTGTTTATACATAGAAAATGGTGGATATATAAGACTCACACCATGGTTTATTTTATGGATATTTATTTCTATTTTAGCTAAAACAAAAGAATTGAGATAAGATTGAATCATGGTCAAAGTTTCTACACTCTTCTTGTGACCTAACCATTTGCACCTAACTTTTGACCATGGTTTAATCTTTCTCTTGTGTTTAACTAAAGAAAAATAAAATATTCATAAAGAGATAACCATGGTTTGAGATGAAGAAATAAAAATATATATTCTTATGTTTTTCTTTTTCTCTTGAGAATTATTCTTATCTTCTTCTAAAATATCCATCATCTTCTTCAACCTTGAGCTCATGCTCTCTTGAATTTTCTAGAGAGCAAATCATTTATCAAGATAGGATTTTGAAGTGAGAAAAGCCACCACCACATCATTCTACACAAGTCTTGCCCACTTGCTTAGAGTGTAAGCTTCGTTTTTCATTCTTGATCTTCCGAAGTTGCTAGCTTGGACAAAGCGGACTCCGGGTGGATCATCGGTGACCGAGAGGCGTTCAAGAGAAGTTCTTACAAACCTCAAGTAGCCGAGGAGTCTAGCGTAGGGAGCTACAAAGGTTGTACTCTCTAAACCCTAGCTTTCTTTTCATATGTTGATGTGTAAGATTAGAAACCCTAATTTTTCTAAGATCGATCCTTTGCATGTTAACTTAGCACCCTAAAAATTCCATCTTTGGTACATGTGATGCTTCTAAACCCTTCATGAGGTGCTAGGGTAACCTTTCATTGGTATCAGAGCCGACCTAGAACATTAGGCGACCTTTTTACGAAGTTAAAACTCCGATCGAACCGAAAATAGGGATTTTTGGGTGCTCTCTAGACTTTTTTCAAAATCTGGTTATTTTCAGAATTAAAAATACGTAAAAAATTCAGCAGGAATATGTAAGAATTATGATGTAAAAATTATGCGATGAACAGTTAATCTTGCCGCGGAAACGAGGCCTAAGCATGCTTAGGCCGCGGTTCCGCGGCCATACAAGTCGATCAGTGAATAAATTTTATACAGTAATTCTGGAATCTGCTTGTATATTTTTTAGGGTATTTTTAATCTGTATTTAGTTCTGAAAAATTCTGGAGATGGTTTTGGACTCGTCGATTCGATCGGAATTTTGATTTCGTGACTTTTCCGGGTAAATTAGAAAGTAGTGAAGTGTTTGAATGAGTATCATTTGCTCACTTTTTACGGGGTTTAAAATCTTTCAGAAATACGTGCAAGTTTGTTTGTGGTGGTCCCTCTAGAAGACAACAAACCTTAACTCGATTAAGTGACCGTCTTGAACTGCCTTTTGAACCTTAGGGTTTGGGGCAGTACGGCGTGCCACATGTGAGGCGTTGGCTTGACCCTTCTACGGCTGAACCGCTACCACTCTGTGACACTCCGGGATTTTGAACTCCGCTCAAGTGTTGAGCTTTAGCGAATCTTGGGTATTTGATTGATCGTTCGAAAACTTTAATACCGTCTATTTATCTAGAATGTGATGCAATATGTGGAATTCGTATAGTTGGACATGAAATACAAAGTATGTGATATTTCGCATTTACGATGTCTAAAGAGAATGTGGATTCCAAATATTGCAGTTTTACACTTTCTTTTCTGTGACCGTAAGTGTAGTATGTAAATATCGCCGGTTTCGTTGCTATACATCAACGACAATTGGGGTATGCATACTTACTTACGTTGATGATATGAGATATTTTGTGTTGCTGAGATATGATGTGCAGGAATGTCGCAATTGAATAGCCGGGGGTTTTATGTGAGATGAGAGTTTTATATTTTCATTCATGTAAATTCAAATATAATGTAATATTCTTTTATTTGGGGCACTTCCGGGTTGAGGTTGTGTCACCAGTGTTGTATATTATTTACTTTTCCGCATTAGGATGGACCCAAGGAGGGGAGCACAGGTGACCGGGTTCTGGGGTTCAGTGGGAGGCCATCTCGAGGAGTCGAGACCGGGTCTCCTAAACTCCAGAATTGGTAGGGTCGCTTGCCGCTCTCGTAGGGGTCCAGGGTGTGGGCTTGGCTATTCATCGCGACTGTGGAATCCGTATTTTCTATTTTGGCTAAATACTAAATACGGACGTCCTAGTATATCCCACATTATATCTATGTTTCTGCTGCGATATCTGTGATGTGATCATTTGATATGTTCTGATGGATACAGTATATACTATATATGATATATTATATAGGCGTTACTTATGTTTTACACCCGCACTAGCCCTGCCCTGCTCTGTCGTTAGTTACCTAACCTAACGGTGCACGAGGGGACATCGAGGCGAATGCGGATGGCATAAGTGTACGTCGTATTTATCTGTGATGTTTAGGTGACTTAAATGATGGGACTTCATTAATGTGATTAATGAAAGAAAAGAAACCTAAAAGATGTTGTAGAATCAAAAATTTTTAAAAGAAAAAGGGTAGCTACAGTTTTGCTTTGCATAGTGGTATATATGATATACCCTGCACCTTATTCGATGAGGAAAGGGCCGAGATCCCTTCACTGGGAGTGACCCCTTTAGCAATAACTGGAAGATGCTACAACACTCGGTTTGCTTTTGATTGCTTTTGGAGTTTTTGCTTTGCACAGTGATATATATGATATATCCTGCACCTCATTCGACGAGGAAAGGGCCGACGATCCCTTCACCGGGAGTGACCCCTTTAGCAAAACTAATAAAAGCCTCAAAATCACTCCATTTCAAAATTCACTAGATTCTACAACGATATCAAGTTCATTACGCTCATGGTTTTTCTGAAAAAACCTGCGTAGCCTTCCGTCATTTCTGATAGATATTATTTAGTATTCGTGCTATGTTTGTTGACTTAGTCAAGGCATAGTGTACGGTAGCTAAATAATGTTTATCTGTTACAACATGAGATGTGATTGGATTAGGGCATTCGCACGGCCTTGTTGACTCAGTCAAGGGTCGTACGGGTGGGTTTAATTCAATCGAGAAATGTACGGGTTGAACTTGACTTGCGATTTATGGTTTGTTGACTTAGTCAAGGTCATAGATCGCTAGGGGCAAAAGCATTATTGGGAATTTCAAGTGTTGAAATTTGCAATGAGATTGCATACCTTCTATGAGATAGTTGGATCCCGATTCCCACTGCGAGTAATTGTTACTCCTGGGAGAGTTTTACACAGGACAATTAGCCGATCAAGTAGGTGTCTAGAAAGGTGTCAACGGGGTTACGCCTCTGGGAAAATGAGGTATACTTTAATTAGGTCCGTGCGAAAGCACGGGGAACCTCCCTCAAAGTACCGACACTGGCCTGGCTGAAAGATCGACGAAGTTGTAAGGTGTAATTAATCCCGGCTAGTCTTTCCTTTTAGGGTTTGAAGGAAGATTTGATAAAAACCAGTGGGAGCCATCCTGATTAGATAAGATAATAACCAATCTGATCTTGCAAGAGAATACGCTAAAGTGTTTTCTTCTCTCTCTCTCCAGGTAGCGACCATGTCATGCCTTAATCAAGATAATAATATGGATGTATTGACCGAACCCGCATGTTATACTGTGCAGGGGAACGTTGGACCCGTTCTATCTTATAAGTGATATAAGACTGAACATGAAACATGAGAATATCTGGATTCTCACGCCGCCCAAACGGAGAACATGCATGATGATGCACCTTCTTCGGGTGTGTTTGTTATTGAGAACTGTTTTTCAGTTCACCCTACGTCCTGGGTATTAGATACCGGATCAGGATCCCACATATGTAAGAAGTTACATGGGCTACGGAAAGGTAGAGAACTGGGAAAAGGTGATCATTCCGTTCAGGTAGGGAATGGGGCAAATGTTGCAGCCAAAGCAGTTGGCATATATCACCTGGTATTACCAAATGGTGATACACTAGTCCTGAATGAGTGCTATTATATACCGAACATGATGTGCAACATTATATCAGTTTCTTTATTAAGTAAAGAAGGATATAATTTTATAGTAAAGGATAATGTTATAAACATATTCCTAGATCAAAAGTTGATTGCATCAGGCTCGTTACATAATGGCATATTCATTCTCAATCAAAATACAGTCCTCAATATACAAAACACACACAAGAGGAAAAGCTCAAAAATGAACGAATCCTTCTTGTGGCATTGTAGACTTGGCCATATCAATGAGACACGACTAGCTAAGTTACATAAGAATGGATATTTGAATTCATTCGA
Source organism: Agapanthus africanus (assembly GCA_030015575.1). NCBI lineage: Eukaryota > Viridiplantae > Streptophyta > Magnoliopsida > Asparagales > Amaryllidaceae > Agapanthus > Agapanthus africanus. Next base: position 219,185,618 of record JASDDO010000006.1, read on the forward strand.
ATTATCATCTTATGACACTTGCCATTCATATCTCAAAGGAAAAATGACCAAAACTCCGTTTAGTGGACACGGAGAAAGAGTTACTGAACTCTTAGGACTGGTGCATAGTGATGTATGCGGTCCTATGTTTACACATGCCAGAAACGGTTCTTCCTACTTCATTACATTCACTGACGATCTCTCTAGATACGGGCATGTGTTCCTGTTGAAACACAAGTCTGAAGCTTTTGAGAAATTCAAAGAATATAAACACGAGGTAGAGAACCAAACGGGCAAAAGTATTAAGATTCTTCGATCTGATCGAGGAGGTGAATACTTAAGCATTGATTTCCTGGATTATCTAAAAGAGAATGGGATTCTCTCTCAGCTTACTCCTCCTTATACACCACAGCACAACGGTGTATCGGAACGAAGGAATCGCACCCTATTAGATATGGTGCGTTCAATGATGAGCAATGCTGAGTTACCTATTTCCTTTTGGGGGTATGCGCTTGAGACAGCCATATACCTATTGAATCTGGTTCCGTCTAAATCTGTACCTACCACACCATATGAGATATGGAGTGGGAAGAGACCATATTTTAAACGAATTAAGATATGGGGTTGTCCGTCCTATGTCAAAAAGCAAAATCCGGACAAACTCGAGGCACGATCAGTTCTTTGCAAGTTTGTGGGATATCCAGAGAATTCTCAAGGATATTTTTTCTACCAAGCTGAGGAACAAAGAGTGTTTGTTGCTCAACATGCCACCTTTTTGGAAAGGGAATTTCTTGCAAAAGAAATTAGTGGCAATGAGGTAGAGCTGGAAGAGGTTCCAGCACCACAAACTACAACTAATGATTTAGTAGAACCAGAGAATTCAGTAGTGCCCGACGAACCCCAGCCTCTCCGCCGATCTAGTAGGGTTTCTCGTCCACCTGAGAGATACTACGGTTTTCTCATTGACGGTGGAAGCGAAGATTGCATCATGGAGGATGATGACCCAACTAGTTTCGAGCAGGCCATCACGAGTAGAGACTCAGTGAAATGGCTGGATGCAATGTGGTCCGAGATGGAATCCATGTACACCAACAAAGTATGGACTTTGGAAGTTGCTCCTGAAGGGGTAAAACCCATTGGGAGCAAGTGGATCTTCAAGAAAAAACTTGGTGTAGATGGGAAAGTGGAGACTTTCAGAGCTAGACTTGTAGCAAAGGGTTTTCGTCAAAGACCAGGTGTGGACTATGACGAGACCTTTTCTCCAGTGGCTATGCTTAAATCCATCCGGATCATGCTTGCCATCGCTGCATATCATGACTACGAAATCTGGCAAATGGATGTTAAGACCGCCTTTCTAAACGGTGATTTAGAAGAGTGCGTGTACATGACTCAGCCAGAGGGCTTCGTAGACAGTGGGAGCAGCGGGAAGGTGTGCAAGCTGCTTAAATCCATTTATGGATTAAAGCAAACATCACGGAGTTGGAACATCTGCTTTGACGTCGTTATCAAAGAGTTTGATTTCGTCAAAAATGTAGATGAACCTTGTATCTACAAGAAGGTGGCAGAGAGTAAGGTTGTCTTCCTCGTTTTGTACGTGGACAACATACTCTTGATAGGAAATGATATTCCTATGCTGCAATCGGTCAAGCTCTTCTTATCACAAAGATTCTCAATGAAAGATCTTGGTGATGCCTCCTACATATTGGGAATTAGGATCTATAGAGATAGATCCAAACGGATACTGGGATTGTCCCAATCCAGGTACATTGACACCATACTAAAGAGGTTTAGTATGGAAGAATCCAAGCGTGGGAACTTACCCACGATCTCTGGAGTCACTCTCTCCAAAGAGATGTCTCCCAAGACTGATTTGGAGAGAGCTCGCATGCAAGGGATACCCTATGCTTCGGCTGTAGGCTCTATCATGTACGCGATGCTATGTACCAGACCCGATGTAGCATACTCACTTAGTGTAGTGAGCAGGTATCAAGCTGATCCTGGAGAGAGTCACTGGACAGCTGTGAAGAGCATTCTCAAGTACTTGCGAAGGACTAAAGAGATGCTCTTGGTGTATGGTAACGGAGAACTCCAAGTGGAGTCCTTTACCGATTCGAGCTTCCAGAGTGATAAGGACGACTGTAAGTCGCAGTCGGGATTTGTCTTTACCCTTTACGGATGGGCGGTTAGCTGGAAGAGTTCCAAGCAGGAAACCGTGGCAGACTCGACGATGGAGGCTGAATACATCGCTGCCAACGATGCTGCCAAAGAGGCTGTCTGGATCAAGAAGTTCATTACTGAACTTGGTGTGGTTCTATCCATTGAGCATCCAATACCTTTGTATTGTGATAACAATGGAGCGGTGGCTTTGGCCAAGGAACCCAGGTCCCATCAGCAATCCAGGCATATTCTGAGGAGGTATCACCTGATCCGGGAGATAGTTGATCGCCGGGAGATCGAGGTTAGGAGGGTTGACACGAAGAATAACACAGCGGATCCACTCACCAAGGCCATTTCCCAGACACAGTTTGAGAGACTCTTCGGGATGCTCGGTATGCGATACTACAGTAGCTGGCCCTAGTGCAAGTGGGAGATTGTTAGTTGTATGTATGCCCTAGAGGCCAGTATTGTACAGATGATGTATATTATATTGGATGCTTAGACATATATAGAGATGACTTTATTGCTCGATATGATAGTATGCTATCTGGTTGCTCTTTATCTTAACATGTATACTTGTCTCTTTATACAATCTTAGAGTTATATGTTGGTAAAGCCCTTAGGATGTGTACTTGACTACCTGGACTATGATGCGGATCATACTAGTGGGGACATGGTAGTCCATAAGTACATCCTTCAAGGTCCCTAGTCGTGGGTGTATCGAGACGGGGCATCGATATACCAGTGTAGACTAGCGTATACGCTTCTCGACCCATGAGATGGGCGATGGATGATCCCATATCCATTGGTGTTTGACATCAGAGATGGTATACGGGTGCTCAGTGGAGACTGGGTACACTGGACGGACTTGCCGAGAACTCCCAGATGGTATTATACCTCACGTCAGGTGGCAGTTCTCAGGTGACACTTGTGCAGGTTAGTCTGTAGACCCGAGATCGTCATAGAGTCTTGTGTGATTCCCACTGTGCTTTGATTTCCACCTTACCACGTCCATGAGGGCGTGCAAAACGGTGGTTTTTGGGTACAGTCCCGAGTCACATGGAGGCAATGAGCGATAGGAGGGGTTTCGTCTCTCCCGGTATTGGGGGTTGATGTTGCACTGTGCTCGATTGGCCGTAACAGGGAAGTCCCTGGCCAGGGCTGTTTCAGAGATTTGCTGGTAAGTGTTACCAGTAGTTTCTCGACCCGTTATGAGCCTCATATCGGCACGACTTATCGGTTATTGGGGTCTGACGTTTACCACCCCTAGACTTGATATGCGACATATCAGACGAGGAGACCGGACTGTACGGGAAGTGTTGCCGGTCGGCTCGACGGGAGTTGTAGCAGGTTCGCTTGTTCTCTTCTGATCGCTCAATACCCGGGTGGCCGTTACGTTTAGCTGACCGTTTGCGGCTTGGGGGTGCTTGATATGATCATCACCCACTGCCGATGTATTGACGAGTCTCAGAGTCCCACAATGGAGTTTCCTAGTCCAGGCGAAACGTTGTGGTGCGCGTATGCGATATGCGCATGGACCCGATTAAAATGCGCGTATGGGATACCGTATATTGATCGGGCGGCTTGCTGTTGGTAGGGGTCATATGTGATATGGCCGGATTGATAAATCAAGTGTTGATTTATCATTTAACCATTAGATTCTCACTAGAAATCCTTTCTTGTTTTCTTTGGATGTTTGGATGCATGTATGCATTTCTTATTGTTTTATGCACATATGGATGTGCATGCACACATACATACATACATCATCTATCATGGTTGTTTATACATAGAAAATGGTGGATATATAAGACTCACACCATGGTTTATTTTATGGATATTTATTTCTATTTTAGCTAAAACAAAAGAATTGAGATAAGATTGAATCATGGTCAAAGTTTCTATACTCTTCTTATGACCTAACCATTTGCACCTTACTTTTGACCATGGTTTAATCTTTCTCTTGTGTTTAACTAAAGAAAAATAAAATATTCATAAAGAGATAACCATGGTTTGAGATGAAGAAAGAAAAATATATATTCTTATGTTTTTCTTTTTCTCTTGAGAGTTATTCTTATCTTCTTCTAAAATATCCATCATCTTCTTCAACCTTGAGCTCATGCTCTCTTGAATTTTCTAGAGAGCAAATCATTAATCAAGATAGGATTTTGATGTGAGAAAAGCCACCACCACATCATTCTACACAAGTCTTGCCTACTTGCTTAGAGTGTAAGCTTCGTTTTTCATTCTTGATCTTGCGAAGTTGCTAGCTTGGACAAAGCGGACTCCGGGTGGATCATCGGTGACCGAGAGGCGTTCAAGCGGAGTTCTTACAAACCTCAAGTAGCCGAGGAGTCTAGCGTAGGGAGCTACAAAGCTTGTACTCTCTAAACCCTAGCTTTCTTTTCATATGTTGATGTGTAAGATTAGAAACCCTAATTTTTCTAGGATCGATCATTTGCATGTTAACTTAGCACCCTAAAAATTCCATCTTTGGTACATGTGATGCTTCTAAATCCTTCATGAGGTGCTAAGGTAACCTTTCAAATTAATCACAACAAAATCTGGAAAACTGGACTTAACTCGTTAAAACACTTAGAAAAAGATTCCCATCTCCCTGCGGACGACCCGTACTCAACCGGCTAGCTACAAGCGAAACCGTTTTGATTGCGGTAATTAACTAAACTTGAACACGCAGAATCTCTACCAATCAGTAACCTAACGGGTGATGACGGGGCCCCGTGGCGAATGCGGATGGCATAAGCGTACACCATATTTTAGTTGTTTTCTGCAATGGCAGGTTTAAATGATGGGACGCATTAAAAGAACTAATGCAAGAAAATAAACCAAGTAAAAGTCGTTGGAACACTTTGAAAACTACTCGGTTTTTTTCAAAAACCAGCATTTTAAACGCAGAGCTTGAACCACTCCTTTTAAAAGCTATCTCGTTCCATCGACTATATCAAGTTCACTACGTTCACGGTTTCGCCAAAACCATTCGTAGCCCTCCGTCATTTCGGTTAAATATTCAGTAGTATTCAAGCTATGTATTTTGACCTTCGCCAAGGCATAGTGATTGGTAGCTGCTGAATATTTATCTGTAGCATAGATAGATGCGTTGGTTTGGGACAATCGTACTACTATTTTGGCCTTCGTCAAGGGTATGTACGGGTGGGTTCAAATTAACCTGGATAATGACGGGTAGAACTTGACATGTGACTTATGATATGTTGGCCTTCGTCAAGGTCATAAGAGCATGGGGCAAAAATCCATATCGGGAGTTTCATAAGTACTGAAACTTGCTAGCGCTGCATACCATTTGGAGTGTGATGATTCTGGTAGGATTCCTTCGGTTTTATCACGCGATGATATTTGGATCCCGATCCTACTGTGAGTATATGCTACTCCTCGGGAAGTTTCTCACTTAACAATCAATGCTATAAACCAAGTAGGTGTCTAGAAAGGTGTTAGCGGGGCTACGCCCACAGGAAAAAGAGGTTACTTAATTAAGGAACTTCACGAAAGCGTTGGAAAACCTCCCTCGAAGTACCGACACTGGCCTGGCTGAACGGTTAAGCAAGTATTGTACGGTGAGATTAATCCTGACTAATTCTTCCTTTATGGTTTGAGGAGGGATTCGAGAGACAGTGGGAGCCATCCTGTTTAGATAAATTAAAAACCAATCTAAACTTGCAAGAGCATCATGCTGAGTGTTTTCTTCTCTCTCTCTTAATTGCAGCGACCCAGTGACCGCACCTAGGTTACATCTAGATAATAAAATGACTGAATCTGACTGTTATGACTGGCAAAGGTCTGTCCAGATGTCCATTGGCCATAACAAGCTGGGACACCTCTTGACTGATCCAACCCTTGCCGTCTCAGGTCCAGTTTCCCCTGTCACGGATATTCATATCCGCGAGACATCGGAAAGGAACTCTGCGAAAGCCAAGTGCCTTGTGTTAGCCTCAGTTGATGGTGCGAACCAGAGGCAGCACGAGAAGATGAACTCGGTTTCTATCTTCCTCCATAACAAAGTTTTATATGAAGAGCAATCTCGTATCGCAAGATATGAGACCTCGAACGAATTGCTTCCAGCGAGGTTGGCTATCGGGTCATCTGTAGGGGGCAACGTCCTTACAGAGACCAGCTCTTTTGAGCTCTCGGACCTGAAGACCACGTTAAAGAACGGGTCAGATGCTGACTTAGTTCAACAGTCTCTACCTACTACCCTGAAGGAAACCAGGGAAGTAGAAAGAAAGGGAAAGGCAGAAGTTTCAGGAATGGACGCAGTAAAAGAGGGATGTTCCCATTGTTACGGGAATGAACATGGGCAGAAGGATTGCAGGGCTTGCAAAGCCAGTAGCCAGAATTCGAAGCATGTTGTGGCTTCGGCTTCGGGTGTGTTTGTAATAGAGAATTGTATGTCAGTTAACCCTACTTCCTGGGTATTGGATACCGGATCAGGATCTCATATCTGTAATTCGTTACAGGCTCTGAGAAACCGTAGGGTTATCAGGAAAGGTGATATGACTCTCAGGGTTGCTAACGGAATGAGCATGTATGCTGAATCCGTAGGGGAATATCATCTAGGACTGACAACTGGGCAGATATTGATTCTGCGTAACTGTTTTTATGTACCAGGTGCGACTTGTAATATCATATCTGTATCCTTGATTTCTAAGGAAGGATATGATTTTACTTTTGTAAGCGATGTAGTAAACATCCACCAAAATCAAGTACTGATTGGGTCAGGTACATTAAAATACGGTATATACGTTTTGAATCAAGCTCAGGTCTTCAGTGTCCAGAACACGCTTAAAAGAAAGTCTCCGGAATTAAATCAGACTTTCTTATGGCATTGTAGACTGGGTCACATTAATGAGACACGGTTGATAAAGTTACATAAAGAAGGATACTTGGATCCGTTCGAGTACCAGTCTTATGCCACTTGTGAATATTGTCTCATGGGAAAGATGACAAAGACTCCGTTCACTGGACACGGAGAAAGAGAGAGCGAGCTCTTGGGACTCATACACAGTGATGTGTGTGGTCCAATGTCTACACATGCGCGAAGTGGTTATTCATACTTCATTACTTTCACAGACGATTTCTCTAGGTATGTATATGTCTTCTTGATGAAGCACAAATCCGAGGCCTTTGAGAAATTTCAGGAATATAAGAATGAAGTTGAAAACAAACAGGCAAAAGTATCAAGACACTGAGATCTGATCGAGGTGGTGAATACTTGAGTGCCGAGTTTCTGGGCTACTTAAAAGAGAATGAAATTCTCTCTCAGCTTACTCCTCCATACACACCACAACACAACGGTGTATCGGAAAGGCGGAATCGAACCCTATTGGATATGGTTCGTTCCATGATGAGTAAGGCTGAGTTACCGCGATCCTTCTGGGGATATGCACAAGAATCAGCTGCATATCTTTTGAACAAGGTTCCCTCCAAGACTGTGCCTACCACACCATATCAGATGTGGTGTGGGAAGAAACCCTGTCTTAAGTATCTGAAGATATGGGGATGTCCAGCTTTTGTAAAAAAGCAGCATGCGGACAAGCTCGAGGCACGCTCAGTACTGTGTAAGTTCGTGGGATACCCAAAGAACTCCAGGGGGTATTTTTTCTATTACGCAGAGGAACAAAAGGTTTTTGTTTCTCGTCATGCCCACTTTCTGGAACATCAGTTTCTAGAAAAAGAAGTAAGTGGGAGCGTAGTAGAACTGGAAGAAATTCCAGAACCACAAGCTATTACTGAAAGCTTGGAAGAACCAGAAGTTTCAAGAGAACCGGACATCCCAGCGCCACTCCGCAGGAGTAGTAGGCAGTCTCATCCGCCCGAGAGATACTACGGTTTTCTCATAGACGGGGATAGAGAGGATTGCACCATGGATTATGGTGAGCCTACTAGCTTCCAGCAAGCCATTCAGAGCGGTGACTCGGTAAAATGGCTGGATGTAATGCGGGCCGAGATGGAGTCTATGTACACCAACAAAGTTTGGACTTTGGACTTTGCTCCAGAAGGGGTAAAACCCGTAGGCTGCAAATGGATCTTCAGAAAGAAGATTGGTGTAGATGGGCAGGTTGAGACCTATAAAGCTAGACTTGTTGCAAAGGGTTTTCGTCAAAGACCTGGTTTGAACTATGACGAGACCTTTTCTCCAGTGGCTATGCTGAAATCCATTCGGATCCTTCTTGCCATTGCTGCCTTCCACGATTATGAAATCTGGAAGATGGACGTAAAGACGGCTTTCCTAAATGGAAATTTGGAAGAGTGCGTCTATATGGATCAGCCGGAGGGATTCATTCAAAGTGGGAGCAGCGGTAGAGTGTGCAAGTTGCTAAAGTCCATCTATGGACTTAAGCAGGCATCGCGGAGTTGGAACATCTGCTTTGATGATACTGTCAAAGAATTCGACTTTATCAAAAACCCAGATGAACCATGCATTTACAGTAAGATTGTAGGGAGAACTGTAGTATTCCTCGTCTTGTACGTGGATGCCATTCTCCTAATAGGAAATGATATTCCTATGCTACAGTCAGTCAAAGGATTCTTATCGCAGAGGTTCTCCATGAAGGACCTGGGAGATGCCAACTACATTCTGGGGATCCAGATCTATCGTGATAGATCTAAGAGGATATTGGGACTTTCACAGTCAAGGTACATCGACACCATACTGAAAAGATTCAGTATGGAAGATTCCAAGCGCGGTAATTTGCCGGCTTGTCACGGGATCACCCTCTCCAAAGAGATGTCTCCCAAGACTGATTTGGAAAGGGATCGCATGTCTATTATACCCTACGCTTTTGCCGTAGGCTCTATAATGTATGCGATGTTATGTACCAGACCAGATGTAGCATACGCATTGAGCGTTGTAAGCCGGTATCAGTCGAACCCAGGGGAGAAACACTGGATAGCGGTAAAGAACATTCTCAAGTACCTGAGAAGGACTAAGGAGATGTTCTTGGTGTATGGCGAAAAAGACCTCTAGCTCGAGGCCTTTGCTGACTCCAGCTTCCAGACTGACAAGGATGACTCCAAGTCCATGTCGGGTTATGTCTTTACTCTCAATGGGGGGGCGGTTTGCTGGAAGAGTTCCAAGCAGAAGACCGTTGCAGACTCAACTATGGAAGCGGAGTACATAGCTGCTTGCGATGCCGCAAAGGAAGCTTTCTGGATGAAGAAGTTCCTCACGGAGCTTCAGGTGGTTCCTACCATTGTTGATCCAATACCGCTGTATTGCGACAACAACGGTGCTATAGCTTTAGCGAAGGAACCCAGGTCCCATCAGAAGTCCAGGCACATTTTGAGGCGGTACCACCTGATCAGGGAGATCGTTGATCGCCGAGAGATCGAGGTGAAGAGAGTAAATACGGAGAACAACACTGCAGATCCACTCACGAAGGCCCTACCCCAGACTCAGTTCGAGCGGCTGATCGAGATGATAGGTCTTCGATACGCCAGTACATGGCCTTAGTGAAAGTGGGAGATTGTTAGTGTATATGCCCTAGATGCCATTACTGTATCATACTAGCTTGTATATTACTTGATGGAAGCTTGGGATATTCACAGTTGTATAGACAATCTTGCTCAAAATGGTAGTATGCTACTTGGTTTGTCTCTACTTCAATATGTGCATGTGTTTCGTTTAGCATATTGCTTATATACATATTAGTAGAGCCTTTAGGATCTTTGCTTGATTACCAATGTTGTGATGGCGCTCACACTCGTGGGGGCTGGGTAATCCATAAGCACATCCTTATACAGGTCCCTAGTCATAGGAATATCGAGACAGGGCATCAATACTCCAGAGTAGACTAGCGTATGCGCTTCTCATCCCAGCAGGAGAGACGGTCTGTCCCATAGCCGTCAGTACGTCGTACTTGAGATAGTATGCGGGTGCTCGTTAGGTTACGAGTACACTGGACATGACTCGTCGGGAACTGTTGGTTGGTATTATACCTATCGTCAGTTATCAGTTCCCAGGTGACATGAGTACAGCTTAGTCCGCAGACTTGATACTGTCACTTCGCCTCGAGTGTGTTCTCACTGTACTTAGATTACTACCCTACCATGGCTCAAAGGAGTCGTGCAAATAGGTAGTAGTTGGGTGCAGTCCCGAAGCACTTGGAGGCAGTGACGGTTAGACAGGATTCGTCTCTCCCGGTATTGGGGGTTGACATCGCGCTGTGTCTAGGAGAGCCATTACACAAGTAGTCCCTGGCCAGGGCAAGCGAGATATACCGGTAGGTTTCCAGTGTTATCTCAGGGTGTTCTGGGCTTCACTCCGACACGACTTGTACCGCTATTAGGAGACTGACGTTTACCGCCCCTTAGGCCCGCCATGCGATGTATCAGACGAACAGATCAGACTGTACGGAGATTGTCACATACAGGCTCAGTAGGAGTTCGGATGGGTTCACCTCATCAGCCTTCTTATCGACATCTACCTGGGGACCGTTACGTACAGCTAGTGCCGCTTGCGGTCTGTGGTTAAACCCGCTTCCAGCATAGTGTCGAGTCTTTAGAGTCCCACACAGAGAGTTTCCCTGCACTGGGCGAAATGTGTAGAGGCCGTATGGTTTTACGGCAGGGCTGCGATCACTTGCGTACACTTGTGTGCGTATGGTGTTCGGGCAGGCAATACTAGTGGGCTTTGGTTTAAGCCAGATTCTAGTATTGCACAGATGGATTTGATTTGTCTTCTGTGCATTCGCATTCTACGGAATGCGGATGCGGGTGTGTATGCATAGTTTTGAGGAGCGATGAAGGAGGAGGTGCCCCATTAGGGTTTTGGCAGATGGTTCGGCCAAAACCGTAATGTGGCACACTCATTAGGGTTTTTGACAATTCGTTTGGTCAAAACCGTTATTAGCCGGAGACATTATTTACTAATCCTTTTATTGATAATTATGTTATGGCTAATTACATTGACCATTTGACCATCTTGATTTTGTTGACCGTTTGACCAAAGTTGACTAGGATCTTCTTGAAAGGTCTAAAGTATTCTATGGTTTTTTTTTTCATTTTTGTTATGATAATGGTCATGTCATTTGTAGCCATCAACTTTATCTTGATGGGATTAGTAATGATAGTGTTTTGCATTATTGCAACCATGGTTGCGTTTTCTCTTGGTTAAGCTATTCATTTGTTCATTCTCATTCTCTCTCATAGAAAAGAAATGAGAAAAATTTCCATGGTTGCTCCTCCTTCTTCCTCCTCTTGATTCATCCTTTGATCTCATGTGTTGAGAGAAAAAGGATTCCACTTGACAAACACATCCATACATCTTCTCTACACATCCTAGGGCTTCTAGACTAGCAATCTCTTTGCCCTAGTTGCCTCGGCTCGAGGTGGAGCTCGGTGTACATCTCTCGGGTGGATCGTCTTCGACTCAAGAAGGCCGCGAAGGTGCCCAAGGTCCGGATCGACACTTGGAGCTTGGATGGACGAGCGGGACAGCGGAATGAAGACCCGAAGGACCGGTTTCGTGAGGTATACTTTCTACAACATAGTAGTTATAGCCTCTTGTAGTTTACTAGTTTCTAGTTTAGCAAAGATCCGTGCTCTAAGTCCATGTCGCCTTGCACCATATTATTGTTTTTCGTCGTTTCCGCCTCCCCGTAAGAACCGGGATGAGCAACGTGGACTTACACCACCTGAAGTTCTATTAGGAACTTCTTCATCCAGACCGCTTCTTTTGCGGCATCGCAAGCAGCTATATACTCCGCTTCCATCGTCGAGTCAGCAACGGTGTCCTGCTTGGAGCTCTTCCAGCACACCGCCCCTCCATTGAGGGTAAAGACATAACCTGACATGGACTTGGAATCGTCCTTATCACTCTGGAAGTCGGAATCAGCATAGGCCTCCATCCTGAGGTGTTTTCCGCCGTAAACCAAGAACATCTCCTTAGTCCTCCTCAGGTACTTGAGAATGTTCTTTACTGCTATCCAGTGCTTCTCCCCTGGGTCTGACTGATACCGGCTTACCACGCGCAGTGCGTAAGCTACATTTGGTCTGGTGCACAACATCGCATACATTATAGAGCCTACCGCAGAAGCGTAGGGTATAATGGACATGCGTTTCCTTTCCAAATCAGTCTTGGGAGACATCTCTTTGGATAGGGTGATTCCGTGACAAGCCGGTAGATTACCGCGCTTAGAATCTTCCATACTAAATCTTTTCAGTACAGTGTCGATATACCTGGACTGCGAAAGTCCCAACATCCTCTTGGATCTATCATGATAGATCCGGATCCCCAGAATGTAAGAGGCATCACCCAGGTCTTTCATGGAGAACCTGTGACAAGAATCCTTTGACAGATTGTAGCATAGGAATGCCATTTCCTATCAATAGAATGTCATCCACGTACAAGACGAGGAATATGACAGTTCTTGCTACAACTTTACTATATATGCACGGTTCATCTGGATTTTTGATAAAGTCGTATTCTTTGACCGTTTCATCAAAACAGATGTTCCAACTCCGCGATGCCTGCTTTAGTCCATAAATGGACTTAAGCAACTTGCATACTTTCCCGCTGCTCCCACTCTGATTGAAACCCTCTGGCTGATCCATATAGACGCACTCTTCTAAATTACCATTTAGAAAAGCCGTCTTTACGTCCATCTACTAGATTTCATAATCATGGAAGGCAGCAATAGCAAGAAGGACCCGAATGGATTTGAGCATAGCCACTGGAGAAAAAGTTTCGTCATAGTCCAAACCAGGTCTTTGACGAAAACCCTTTGCAACAAGTCTAGCCTTATAGGTTTCCACCTGTCCATCTACACCAATCTTTTTCTTGAAGATCCATTTGCATCCTATGGGTTTTACCCCATCTGGAGCAAAGTCCAAAGTCCATACTTTGTTGGTGTACATGGACTCCATTTCGGTCCATATTGCATCTAGCCATCGTACCGAGTCGCCGCTCTGGATGGCCTGCTGGAAGCCAGTAGGTTCATCATCATCTATGATGCAATCCTCTCTATCCCCATCTATGAGAAGACCGTAGTATCTCTCAGGCGGATGAGACGGCCTACTACTCCTGCGGAGGGGTGCGGGAATGTCCTGTTCTTCTTGAACTACTTGTTCTACCAAACTTTCAGTATTAGTTTGTGGTTCTGGAATTTCTTCCAGTTCTATTCCGCTCCCACTTATTTCCTTTTCCAAAAACCGCTGTTCTAGAAGATGGGCATTACGAGAAACAAAAACCTTTTATTCCTCTGCGTAATAGAAATAATATCCCTTGGATTTCTTTGGATATCCCACAAACTTACACTTTACTGATCGTGCCTCGAGCTTGTCCACATGCTGCTTTTTAACAAAAGCTGGACATCCCCAAATCTTCATATGCTGAAGATGGGGTTTCTTCCCAGTCCACATCTGATATGGGGTGGTAGGCACAGTCTTGGTAAGAGCCCTGTTCAGAAGATATGCTGCTGAATCTAGCGCATAACCCCAAAAAGATCGCGGTAACTCAGCATTACTCATCATGGATCGTACCATATCCAATAGGGTTCGATTCCGTCTCTCCGATACACCGTTATGCTGTGGAGTGTATGGAGGAGTAAGCTGAGAGAGAATTCCTTTCTATTTTAGGTAACCTAGGAACTCGACACTCAAGTATTCACCACCTCGATCAGATCTTAGTGTCTTGATACTTTTGTCGGTTTGGTTTTCTACTTCATTCTTATACTCTTGGAATTTCTCAAAAGCGTCGGATTTATGTTTCATCAGATAAATGAATCTGTACCTTGAGTAATCATCCGTGAAAGTAATGAAATAGGAAAAACCACCTCTTGCATGTGTAGACATTGGACCACATACATCGCTATGTATGAGTCCTAAGAGCTCGCTCGCTCTTACTCCATGTCCAGTAAATGGAGTCTTTGTCATCTTTCCTTTGAGACAAGATTGACAAGTGTCATAAGTTTGATATTCGAATGAGTCCAAATATCCTTCTCTATGCAACTTAGTCAACCTTCTCTCATTGATATGACCCAGTCTACAATGCCATAAGAAAGCTTTATTTAAATCTGGAGACTTTCTTTTTAGTGTGTTCTGGACATTGAAAATTTGGAGTTGGTTTAACACATATATACCGTTTTCTAGTGTACCGGACCCAATCAAACTATGATTAAGGTGGATGTTAACAACACCACTTCCAAACGTGAAATCATAACCTTTATTTGATAATAAGGAAACAGATATGATATTACACGTTAAGATGGGTACATAAAAACAGTTATGTAAAACCAAAATGTGTCCACTCGTCAATCCCAGGTGATAATCCCCTACGGACACAGCTCCCACGCTAGCTCCGTTAGCAACCATCAGGGTCATATCACCTTCCTTCAACACTCTACGGTTTCTCAGTGCCTGCAATGAATTGCAAATATGAGATCCTGATCCGGTATCCAATACCCAGGAAGTAGAGTTGATTGACAGATAATTCTCAATTACAAACACACCTGAAGTCGAAGCCACAACTTGCTTCGGTTCTTGGTTCTTGGCGTTCCACGCCTTGCAACCTTCTTCCAGCGCCCTTTCCTGTGACAATGGAAGCACTCATCCTTGCCCACTACCGGTACCGCAAACTTTTTCTTTCCCTTCCCTCCCACCTTACTTACACCTCCTCTAGGTCTGGGGGCGGCCTTCTTTTTCCTTCCTTTGGCCCTAGCCTTGGACCCGGAAGAAGAAGCACCGCTAACAAACATAGCGGGTGTTTCCCTTGCCTTCTGCAAGGTGCCCTCTGCACTCCTTAACATGTTCAGGAGTTCCGGAAGTTCAACTTCTTTTCTTTGAATGTTGAAGTTCAGGATAAACTGGGCGTAGGTGGAAGGAAGGGACTGGAGAATAAGGTATGTATAGAGCTCATTATCCAAAGTCGTCCCAAAGTCTGCGAGCTCTTCTATGTAGCCGATCATCTTTAGGACATGTTCTCCTACCGATGACCCGACAACCAACCTCGCTCGAAACAAGTTCTTAGAGGTCTCGTATTTTGCTATACGAGATTGCTCTCCATAAAGTTCCTTTGTATGGAGAAATATGGCATCTAGTTCCATATCCCCGTGCCTCCTCTGATGTTCATTGTTCATCGAGGCAAGCACGATGCACTTGGCTTTCGCGCAATCGAAATCCCAGGTTTTGCGGATTTCCTTATCCGCATTACTGGATTTAGGACCAGAGACAGCAGGCGCCTTAGCGGTGAGGACGTACCCCAATTTGTCATAGGTCAAAGCCATTTTGACATTCCGCAGCCAATCTTTATAGTTTGGCCCTGTCAGTATATTTTTCTCTAAAAGTAACTTAATTCCAGTCATTTTCAGGGTCGCTGCAATTAGGAGAGAGAGAAGAAAACTCTTTAGCATGATGCTCTTGCAAGTTTAGAGTGGTTTTTAATTTATCTAAACTGGATGGCTCCCACTGTTTCTCAAATCCTTCCTCAAACCATAAAAGAAGAATTAGCCAGGACTATTCTCACTGTACAATACTTGCTTAACCGTTCAGCCAGGCTGGTGTCGGTACTTCGAGGGAGGTTTTCCAACGCTTTCACGAAGTTCCTTAATTAAATAACCTCTTTTCTCTGGGGGCGTAACCCCGCTCACACCTTTTTTGACACCTACTTGGTTTATAGAATTGATCGTTAAGTGACGAATATCCTGATGAGTAGCATATACTCACAGTAGGATCGGGATCCAAATATCATCATATGATAATGTTGAAGGAATCCTACCAACATTCATCAAACTCCAAATGGTATGCATCTCTTTGCAAATTTCAGTTTCTTTAGAAATTCCCGATATAGGTTTTTGCCCCATGCTCTTATGACCTTGGCTTTGGTCAAAATGTCATAAGTCACATGTCAAGTTCTACCCGTCATTATCTTGTCAATTTGAACCCATCCGTACATACCTCTGACTTTGGTCAAATGATAATACGACTGTCCCAAACCAACTCATCTATCTTATGCAACAAATGAAAACCCAGCAGCTACCAAACACCATGCCTTGACTTTGGCCAAAATGCATACCTTGAATACTACTGAATACCCAAATGAAATGACGGAGGGCTACGAATGGTTTTGGCGAAACCGTGAACGTAGTGAACTTGATATGACCGAAGGAACCTGATAGCTTTTAAAAGAAGTGGTTAAAGCTCCGCAATTAAAAAATATCATCTGTTTTAAAATAACCGAGTGGTTTCTTTTAAATTGTTCCAATGATTCAACTTTTTGGTTTATTTTCTTTGCATTATAAATAATGCGTCCTATCATTAACCTATCATTGCAGAAAACAACGATAATACAACGTCCTCTTATGCCATCCGCATTCGCCACGGGGTCCCGTCATCACCCGTTAGGTTACTTAACTAACGGCAGAGCAGGGGCTGGGCTAGCGCGGGTGTAAAACATAAGTGACGTCTAAATAGCTATCATATATAGATATTGTACATTCGTCAGACGCAATAATAGGCATTCCAGATCTCATATGAACTTTATTGGATTTGCAAGCAATCCGTGTTTGTTTAGAGCCTGCAACAAAAGACGGATTACACAGTTGTGATGAATAGCCATTACCCTACCCTAGACCCCTACGGGTACGGCAAACTACCCGTCAAATACCCGAAGTGAAGCAGTCTTCCTCAACAAACTGAGTAGGTCACTAAACACTTCAAAGTACCCGGTAGTTTGTGCACCCCACCTTAGGTCTATCCTTGGAGCAAAAACAGTAAAATGAAATAATACAACGGTGGCTACATCCGCAACCTGGATGCGTCCCGCAAAATAATATTACAACATATTACAATTACATTGAATGAATGAATATAACAACCCATCTCAAACCCCGGCTAATCATCACAGTAGTCCAATACAGTTCACAACCACAAACAGTAAAAACCATTACAGAAATGTGCAACCCCTTGCCAACCGACATACTAGCAGTTAGGGGAGGTTTACGAACACATTATACAAACACAGATATAATCATATTAGCAAACATCGTAAAATTTCGATCGAGCAAAACACTTTAGATTCTACTGCAAAAACTTCTTTGTGCACCTGAGATCTTAGCAGAAAATAAAATATCCAGAAATATCACTGTTAACACAAAGGGGTTACTGAAAAAATTTGGGCCGACTCGGCCCTAACTCGGCCGCGGATCCGCGGCGGATCGCATGGATCCGCCGCGGTTCCGTGGAGAGTTAGCCGAGTTGGGAGTCCAAATTTCTTCAGTAGCCCTATAATTTCATGCTAGTTATTCTGCAGGTCCCTGAAAAATTTTTAGGGCCTGTTTTAAATTCGACAGAAACTGTGTTAAAACGATGATTTTTCCGGTTCTTTTTGCGTTCGAAATTCTTACGACTTTGCTAATGAGTTAATTATTGTTTAGCGAGGCTCTGATACTACTGTAAGTCGATGTACAACACCCCACGACTTGCGGGGAGGCGGAATAATGAAAAACGATCTTGTTTAAAGCGTAAACATCGACTATCCGAGAATCTTTGCATAAACAATAACTAACAACAAACATAAGAGTTAACAACTACTATGAAAAGTGATTATACCTGTAGAACCGAGTCCTTCGTCTGGTCGTTCTCCACGTCCTCTCCGGCCTTCTCTAAGTAGTAGAAGATCCACCCGAGAGCTTTACTAAAAGCTTCACCTTAAACTAGAGGTAACTAGGTTTCTTAAATCGCTAATCTAAGCAACCTAGGTGATATAGAGAATGGTTAAGGGTTAAGTAGTCTAATCTAATCCTTGTACTCAATACATGAGAGGGGAGGATTAGGGTTTGAAGAGGGAGAGCTTGAGGAGAGAGAAAGTGAGCAAGAGAATGAGATGAGAAAATGAGCTATCATAATATATATCAAGCATTATGATTTATCCAACAAAAGAAAATGAATGATTAATCATCATGCTTAATAAATATAAGAGGGTGATTCATCTCCATGAGTCATTAAGCATTTATGATGCATTAATGACTTGGATGAATCACTCAAATGACTCACTAATCTTATTTAATGCATATGCCACCTTAACCCCCAAGTCACCATCTTCTAGAAGCTTCTCGCGCAATTACGAGAACGCCCTTCCTATCCGTGAAAACACGGAAAAACTTTAGACTGTATAAATTCAATAACCGGATACTAGAAACTGGCTTAAACCAAAGCCGACTAGTAAAAACTGTCCGGATGTCGTACGTGCGTAAACACACGTATGCGTCCGAACCCTTGTCGTAAAACCATACGACCTCTATATCGTTTCGCCTGGAGTAGGGAAACTCTCTGTGTGGGACTCTAGAGACTCGACTACTACGCTGACAGTGGGTTTAACTACAGACCGCAAGCGGCACTAGCTGTCCGTAACGGTCCCCAGGTAGATGTCGATAAGAAGGCCGATGAGGAAACCCATCCGAACTCCTACTGAACCTGCTGTGACAATCTCCGTACAGTCCGGTCTGTTCGTCTAAGACTATCGCATATCGGGCGTAGGGGCGGCAAGCGTCAGTCCCCTAATAGCGGTATAAGTCGTGTCGGAGCGAAGCCCATTACACCCTGAGAAACTACTGGACCCTACCAGCAAATCTTGCTTTCCCTGGCCAGGGACTTGACGTAATGGCTCTCTGACACAGCGCGATATCAACCCCCAATACCGGGAGAGACGAATCCTGTCTAACCGCCACTGCCTCCAATTGCTCGGGACTGCACCCAACTGCTACCTGTTTGCACGACTCCTTTGAGCCGTGGTAGGGTAGCAATCTAAGAACAGTGGGACACACTCGAGGCGAAGTAGCAGTGTCAAGTCTGCGGACTATGCTGTACTCATGTCACCTGGGAACTGTTCACCGACGACTGGTATAAAACCAACCAACAGTTCCTTATGAGTCCTGTCCGGTGTACCCGTAACCTAACGAGCACCTACATACTATCTCCAGTACGACGTACTGACGGCTGTGGGACAGACCATCTCCCCAACTGGGATGAGAAGCGTACACACTAGTCTACTCCGGAGTATCTATGCCCTGTCTCGATAATCCTACGACTAGGGACCTGAATAAGGATGTGCTTGTAGACTACCCAGCCCCCACTAGTGTGACTGCCATCACAACGCTGGTAGTCAAGCAAGATCCTAAGAACTCTATCAATACGTATACTCACATATTAAGATAGAAAAACCAAGTAGCATACTACCATGTTTAGCAAGACTGTTATATACATGTGAATATCCCAAGCTACCATTAAGTAATATACAAACTAGTATGATACAATAATGGCCCCTAGGGCATATACACTAACAAATGAACACTAAACTAAGGTTCTTTAACTAAAGATTTAGACAGCACCAAATGTAAACAACTTTACATCTAAAGAGATCAAGAATACAACCTTTGTAGACGGTCCTTCTCTTCAATATGCTCCGTGTAGTAGTCCCGCGACTCCACAAGGCTTCTCTTGAGACTTTGAACAAGCTTCCTTCGTTGCCTTCGCGCCAAAGATGATCCACCATGAAGCTCCTACTAGTTCAAGCTACCACTACACTAAACTCTTTAGTGTATGAAACACATAACACTAATTTGCTAGAATAGTGTGAGATGATGAAGTAGGAGATGTTAAGAGCTCACTAATTTGTGTTCAAGCTTCATGATTCACATCACATGTGAGGGTTGAAGCTTGAGGCAAAGAAAGAGGAGGAAGAAGAAGCATGAGAGCAAGCACGTGAGAAAAAATGGCTAAGTCTTTTTGGAATGAACATGAATGAAAATAATATCAAGACCCCTTACTCATTCAAGCATGGAATTATGCCATATTAAATTGCAACCATGCTTGAATAGTGAGTCAAGAATGAATAAACAATATAAAACACCATGCTTGCAACTATGCTTCAACTTTACACCTCATTTCTATTTTCACAAAATAGAAAAGAAAATGCCATGCTTCATTATAATATATATATATATATATATATATCATATATATTAATATATATTTAATGAAGATTAATTAGTGAGCTAATGATATTAGTTAATATATAATTATATCACATATAATTTATATTACATTATTAAATCAACGCTTGATCTAATAATCCGGTTATATTATATATGACCGACTAATATCATTTATCTGTACATTACATTATCGAATAAACACTTGATTCGACAATCTGGTTATATCACATATAACCACACCGATAACAGATGACTGCCAGATTACAATACGGTATCACATACTCGTATTTAATCAGGCCCACACACATATCACATATGTGTCCTACTTCGTTTCGCTTGAACCAGGGAACTTCTGTGTGGGACTCTAAAGACTCGTCAATACGCCGGCAATAGGTGATGATCATATCAGTCACCTACAAGCCGTCAGCGGTACTAGCTGGACGTAACGGCTACCCGGGTATTGAGCGATATGAAGATCAACAAGCAAGCCTATCCACAGTCTCCATGAAGCCTATCAGTAACACTACCGTACAGTCCGGTCTCTTCGTCTGATATATCGCATATCATGTTTATGGGTGGAAATCGTCAGACCCCAGTAACGTGATAAGTCATGCCGATGTGAGGCTAATAACAGGTCGAGAAACTACTGATAACACTTATCAGTAAATCTCCATATCAGCCCTGGCCAGAGACTTCCAGTTATAGCCAATCGAGCATAGCGCAACATCAACCCCCAATACCGGGAGATGCGAAACCCCTCCTATCGCTCATTGCCTCCATACGAATCAGGACTGTACCCAAAATCCACCTGTTTCCACAACTCCTCTTGAGTGTGGTAGGGAGGAAATCAAAGCACAGTGGGAGCCGCACAAGACTCTATGACGATCTCGGGTCTACAGACTAACCTGTACCAGTGTCACCAGAGAATTGCTATCTGGCGATAAGTATACTATCACATAGGAGTCTACGGCGAGTCATGTTCTGTGTACCCAGTCTCCACTGAGCACCCGTATACCATCTCTGATATCAAACACTAATGGATGTGGGATCATCCATCGCCCATCATATGGGTCAAGAAGCGTATACGCTAGTCTACTCTGGAATATCGATGCCCTGTCTCGATATTCTCTCGACTAGGAACAATTGAAGGATGTACTTGTGAACTACCCTGGCCCCACTAGTATGATCTACATCATAGTCCTGGTAGTCAAGTAGATATCCTAAGGGCTTTATCAACACATGAGAGAAAGACAGTATCACAATACAAGTCTACATGTTAAGATAAAGGTAACCAGATAGCATATTATCATGTCGAGCAAGAAAGTCCTCTCTCTGTGTGTGTGTGTATATATATATATATATATATATATATATATATATATATATATATCCACTATAATATACATCATATGTAAAATAGTGGCCTCTAGGACATACACATAACTAACAATCTCCCACTTGCACTAAGACCATGTGTTGTAGTATCTCATACCCAACATCCTAAAGAGTCTCTCAAATTGCATCTGAGGGAGGGCCTTTGTGAGTGGATCTGCTACGTTATCCTTCGTGTCAACTCTCCTGACCTCGATCTCCCGGCGATCTACTATCTCCCGGATCAGGTGATACCGTCTCAGAATATGTCTGGATCTCTGATGGGACCTGGGTTCCTTGGCCAAAGCCACCGCTCCATTGTTATCACAATACACGAGTATTGGATGATCAATGGATGGAACCACACCAAGCTCAGTAATGAACTTCTTCATCCAAACAGCTTCTTTCGTAGCATCGTTGGCAGTGATGTATTCAGCCTCCTTCGTCGAGTCTGCAACGGTGTCTTTCTTGGAACTCTTCCAACACACCGCCCCTCCGTTGAGGGTAAAGATAAAACCCGAGACCGACTTACTGTCGTCTTTATCACTTTGGAAGCTCGAGTCGGTAAAGGACTCCACTTGGAGTTCACCGTTACCGTACATTAAGAACATCTCCTTAGTCCTTCTTAAATACTTGAGAATGTTCTTAACAGCTGTCCAGTGATTCTCTATTGGATCTGCTTGATACCTACTCACTATACTTAGTGAGTACGATACATCGTTTCTGGTACATAACATCGCATACATGATAGATCCTACTGCCGAAGCATAAGGTATCCCTTGCATGCGAGTTCTCTCCAAATCAGTCTTGGGAGACATCTCTTTGGAGAGAGTGAGTCCAGAGATCGTGGGTACATTCCCACGCTTGGACTCTTCCATACTAAACCTCTTTAGTATGGTGTCTATGTACCTGGATTGGGACAATCCCAATATCCTCTTAGATCTATTTCTATAGATCTTGATTCCTAAGATGTAGGAGGCATCATCTAGATCTTTCATTGAGAATCTCTGTAATAAAAAGAGCTTGACTGAGTGCAGCATAGGAACATCATTTCCTATCAAGAGTATGTCATCCACGTACAATACGAGAAAGACGACCGTACTCTCTACAACCTTCTTGTATATACAAGGTTCATCTATATTTTTTATGAAGTCAAACTCTTTGACTACCTCATCAAAACAGATGTTCCAACTCCGCGATGCCTGCTTTAACCCTTAGATAGATTTAAGCAGCTTGCACACCTTTCCACTGCTCCCACCGTCTACGAAGCCCTCTGGCTGAGTCATGTATACGTTCTATTCTAAATCATCAGTTAGAAAGGCGGTCTTAACATCCATTGCCAGATTTTGTAGTTATGGTATGCAGCGATGGCAAGTAGGATCCGGATGGACTTTAGCATAGCCACTGGAGAAAAGGTTTCATCATAATCCATACCTGGTCGTTGACGAAAACCTTTTGCAACAAGTCTAGCTTTGAAAGTCTCAACTTTTCCATCTGCACCAAGTTTCTTCTTAAAGATTCATTTGCTCCCAATGGGTTTTATCCCTTCAGGAGCAACTTCCAAAGTCCATACTTTATTGGTGTATATGGATTCCATCTCAGATTTCATCGCATCCAGCCATTTCACAGAGTCCCCACTCGTGATGGCTTGCTCGAAGCTAGTTGGGTCATCATCTTCCATGATGCAATCCTCTCGCCCACCATCAACGAGAAAACCGTAGTATCTCTCAGGTGGATGAGGAACCCTACTAGAACGGCGGAGAGGCTGGGGTTCGTCGGGAACTACTGAATCCTCTGGTTCCTCCAAATCTTCTGTTGCAGTTTGTGTAGTTGGAACTTGTTCCAATTCTACCTCCTTGTCACTAATTTCTTTCACAAGAAATTCCTTTTCTAAAAAGGTGGCATGCCGAGAAACAAACACCTTTTGTTCTTCGGTGTGGTAGAAGATATACCCTTGTGAGTTTTTGGGATATCCTACAAACTTGCAAAGAACAGACCTTGCCTCGAGCTTGTCCGGATTGTGCCTTTTGACATAGGCCAGACAACCCCATATCTTCACATAGTTAAGATGTGGTCTCTTTCCCTTCCATATCTCATATGGAGTGGTAGGCACTGATTTGGTAGGAACCATATTCAATAGATGTATGGCTGTCTCAAGCGCATACCCCCAAAAGGAAACAGGTAACTCAGCGGTGCTCATCATAGAGCACACCATATCTAATAGGGTGCGATTCCTCCGCTCCGATACACCGTTGTGCTGTGGTGTATATGGAGGAGTAAGTTGAGAGAGAATCCCATTCTCCTTTAGATGGTCAAGGAATTCTGTGCTCAAGTATTCTCCTCCCTGATCTTATCGAAGGATTTTAATAATTCTACCCGTTTGGTTCTCGACTTCGGATTTATATTCCTTGAATTTCTCAAAAGCTTCAGACTTGTGTTTCAACAGGAACACATATCCGTATCTTGAGAGATCGTCAGTGAATGTAATGAAGTACGAGGAACCATTCCTGGCATATGTAGACATGGGACAACATACATCACTATGTATCAGTCCCAAGAGTTCCGTAACTCTTTCTCCGTGTCCACTAAACGGAGTTTCGGTCATTTTGCCTTTGTGACATGACTGTCAAGTGTTATAAGATGAAAATTTGAACGGATTCAAATATCCATCTTTATGCAACTTAGCTAGTCATGTCGCATTGATATGACCTAGTCTACAATACCACAAGAAGGATTCATTCATTTCTGAACTCTTCCTCTTGTGTGTGTTTGTACGTTAAGAACTGTGTTTTGATTTAGAACGTACAATCCGTTACATAACACACCAAACCCAATCAACACTTGATTTAGGTAAATGTTCATAATATTATTCTCTACTATAAAGTTATATCCTTCTAATAAAGAGATTGATATTAAATTGCATATCATAGAGGGTACGTAGTAACAGTCGTTCAGGATCAATGTATTCCCTGTTGTTAATACAAGATGACATTCACCAACTGCTTTGGCTGCAACATTTGCACCATTCCCTACTTTTAGGGAATGATCACCTTTTCCCAGTTCTCTGCCTTTCCTTAGCCCATGCAACATATTGCATATGTGGGATCCTGATCCGGTATCTAATACCCAGGACGTAGAGTGTACTGAGAAACAGTTCTCTGTAACAAACATACCTGAAGAAGATGCATCAACATGCTTATTCTTCATTTGGGTGGCGTGGGAATCCGGATATGTTCCTATCTCCTACTCGGACTTATAACACTTATAAGTTGGAGCGGGACCAACGTTCCCCTGCTCAGTATAACAAGCGGGTTCGGTCAATACATCCATATTATTATCTTGATTAAGGCGTGACATCGGTTGCTGCCTGGAGAGAGATAGAAGGAAACGCGTTAGCGTGCGCTCTTTGCAAGATTAGATTGGTTATTATCTTATCTAATTAGGACGTCTCCCACTGTTTTTATCAAATCTTCCTTCAAACCGTAAAAGGTAAGATTAGCCGGGATTAATTACACCTTACAAGTTCGCCAATCTTTCAGCCAGGCCAGTGTTGGTACTTTGAGGGAGGTTCTCCGTGCTTTCGCACAGACCTAATTAGAATAAACCTCATTTTCCCAGGGGCGTAACCCCGTTAACACCTTTCTAGACACCTACTTGATTGGCTAATTGTTATGTGTAAAACTCTTCAATGAGTAACTCTTACTCGCAGTGGGTATCGGGATCCAACTATCTTATAGAAGGTATGCAATCTCATTGCAAATTTCAACACTTGAAATTCCCGATAATACTTTTACCCCTAGCATCCTATGACCTTGATGAAAGCCAACAAACCAAAGGACGCTAGTCAAGCTCAACCCGTACATTTCTTGATTGAATTAAACCCACCTGTACGACCCTTGATGAAAGCCAACAAAGTCGTACGACTACCCTAATCCAATCGCATCTCATACTTTAGCATATAAGAACTAATTAGCTACCGCACACTATGCCTTGAAGAAAGCCAACAAACGTAGCATGAATACTAAATAGTACCTATCTGAAATGACAGAGGGCTACGCAGGTTTTTCAGAAAACCATGAGCGTAATGAACTTGATATCGTTGTAGAAATGAGTGATTTTGAAAAGGAGTATTTTTGAGGCTTTTCTAGTTTCGCTAAAGAGGCCACTCCCGGTGAAGGGATCTCGGCTCTTTCCTTATCGAATAAGGTGCTGGATATTCTACAAGGAATACAGCTATGCAAAACAAGAACTATAGAAGCAATCAAAAACTAAACCGAGTGAGCTGTAGTATTTGCTAGTTTCGCTAAAGAGTTCACTCCCGATGAAGGGATCTCGGCTCTTTCCTTATCGAATAAGGTGCTGGATATTCTACAAGGAATACCGCTATGCAAATAAAAAACTAAAGCTACCCATTTTGAAAATTTGATTCTATAACATCTTTAGGTTTCTTTTCTTTCATTAATCTCATTAATGAAATCCCATCAATTAAGCTTCCTAAGCATCATAGAAGAAACGAAAATACAATGCACATATGAAGTGATCACGTCACAGAATATCAGCAGCATAAGATAACATATGAAATATTGGATATACTAGGAATTCCATGTTTTAAGTTAAGCCAGTATAAAACACGGATTCCACGGTCGCGATTAATAGCCAAACCCACATCCCTAGACCCCTACGAGAGCGACAAGTAACCCTACCAATTCTAGAGTTAGGAGACCCGGACTCGACTCCTCGAGATGGTCTCCCACTGGACTCTAGAACCCGGTTACTTATGCTCCCCACCTTGGGTCTATCCTAACGTGGAAAAGTAAATAATATACAACAATGGTGACATCATCCTCAACTCGGAAGTGCCCCAATAAAAGAATATTACATACATTGAATTTTACATGAATGAAAATAAAAACTCTCATCTCACATAAAAAAAACCCGTCTATTCAAAACACGACGATCCAATATAACATATCCAAGCAACACATAATATCACATGTTATCAAAAAGTTAGACGATGTTAAACATTCCGATCGAATCAACAAACACCCAAAATTACCCAAGAAGCTCAACACTTGAGCGTAGTTTAAAAGTATCCATCACATGCCATAGTCCCAATGGACTAACCGTAGAAGGGCCAACCAATGCCTCACATGTGGCACCGTTGAACTACCACAAACCCTAAGGTTCAGTGGCGGTTCTGACGGTCACATAATCGAGTTAAGGTTTTGTTCTTCTAGAGGGTCCATCGAATCACTTGCACGATATTTGAATGTTTCAAACTTGGAAAAAATCCAACTCTTGAATAAATTTCCAGCGAGGGTCAAAGTGGGTATCTGATATCCGTTCGAACTTTTTAACACCGTCTAAATAACCCGAAATCTAGTTAAAATTACGACTACGAAACACTCCGAGTTGTTTTTATGGAAAATTAGCATCACATGAAAATTTAGCAAAAACAAACAACACCTGAAACACCAAAACCCAGTCAATGGAACACTGAAAAAATTTGGGAGGGGGGTACTCGGATTTGGCTAAGATCTTGCCTATGGTGGCCAGCCCAATTTTGTCAAAATGTTCCTAAATTTCTCCAGTGTTCATGTAATGTCACATACATCACTCTGCAGTTGTTTGAAATTTTTTTTGACAACTTTTAAAATAAAACAGAAACTGGAATTTTAGGGTTTCAAGTTTCGGAGTTTTTCGGTTTCGTAATTCTACGCAATCCATCTAATTCTCTAGTTTGGATCTGATACCACTATAAGGTTCCCTAGCATGACAGCAAGGTTTTGGGAGGTATCTTCCATACCGTTTTCAAAAAATTGCCATGCTAACGAACAATAAACCAAGGTTCTTTAACTAAAGATTTAGACAACACCAAATGTAAACAACTTTACATCTAAGAATACAACCTTTGTAGATGGTCCTTCTCTTCAATATGCTCCGTGTAGCAGTCCCGCGACTCCACAAGGCTTCTCTTGAGACTTTGAACAAGCTTCCTTCCTTGCCTTCGCGCCAAAGATGATCCATTACGAAGCTCCTACTAGTTCAAGCTACCACTACACTAAACTCTTTAGTGTATCATACTAATTTTCTAGAATGGTGTGAGATGATGAAGTAGGGGATGTTAAGAGCTCACTAATTTGTGTTCAAGTTTCATGATTCACATCACATGTGAGGGTTGAAGCTTGAGGCAAAGCAAGAGGAGGAAGAAGAAGCATGAGAGCAAGCATGTGAGAAAAAATGGCTAAGACTTTTTGGAATAACATGAATGAAAATAATATCTAGACCCCTCATTCATTCAAGCATAGAATTATGCAATATTAAATTGCAACCATACTTGAATAGTGAGTCAAGAATGAATAAACAATATAAAACACCATGCTTGCAACCATGCTTCAACTTTATACCTCATTTTTATTTTCACAAAATAGAAAAGAAAATGCCATGCTTCATTATAATATATATATTAATATATATTTAATGAAGATTAAATAGTGAGCTAATGATATTAGTTAATATATAATTATATCACATATAATTTATATTACATTATTAAATCAACACTTGATCTAATAATCCGGTTATATTATTTATGACCGACTAATATCATTTATCTGTACACCACATTATCGAATAAACACATGATTCGACAATCTGGTTATATCACATATAACCGCACCGATAACAGATGACTACCAGATTACAATACGGTATCACATACTCGTATTTAATCAGGCCCACACACATATCACATATGTTTCCTACTTCGTTTCGCTTGAACCAGGGAACTTCTGTGTGGGACTCTAAAGACTCGTCAATACGCCGGCAGTAGGTGATGATCATATCAGTCACCTACAAACCGTCAGCGGTACTAGCTGGGCGTAACGGCTACCCGGGTATTGAGCGATATGAATATCAACAAGCAAGCCTGTCCACAGTCTCCATGAAGCCTATCAGTAACACTACCGTACAGTCCGGTCTCTTCGTCTGATATGTCGCATATCATGTCTAGGGATGGAAATCGTCAGACCCCAGTAACGTGATAAGTCATGCCGATGTGAGGCTCATAACAGGTCGAGAAACTACTGATAACATTTATCAGTAGATCTCCATATCAGCCCTGGCCATGGACTTCCAGTTATAGCCAATCGAGTTTAGCGCAACATCAGCCCCCAATACCGAGAGAGACGAAACCCCTCCTATCGCTTATTGCCTCCATACGACTCGGGACTGTACCCAAAATCCACCTATTTCCACAACTCCTCTTGAGCGTGGTAGGGAGGAAATCAAAGCACAGTGGGAGCCGCACAAGACTCTATGACGATCTCGGGTCTACAGACTAACCTGTACCAGTGTCACCAGAGGACTACTATGTGATGATAGGTATACTACCACATAGGAGTCCTCAGCGAGTCCTGTTCAGTATACCCAGTCTCTACTGAGCACCCGTATACCATCTCTGATGTCAAACACCAATGGATGTGGGATCATCCATCGCCCATCATGTGGGTCAAGAAGCGTATACGCTAGTCTACTCTGAAATATCGATGCCCTGTCTCGATATTCTCTCGACTATGAACAATTGAAGGATGTACTTGTGAACTACCCTGGCCCCACTAGTATGATCTATATCATAGTCCTGGTAGTCAAGTACATATCCTAAGGGCTTTATCAACACGTGAGAGCAAGACAGTATCACAATACAAGTCTACATGTTAAGATAAAGGTAACCAGATAGCATACTATCATGTCGAGCAAGAAAGTCCTCTCTGTATATATATATATATCCAAGCATCCACTATAATATACATCATATGTACTATAATGGCCTCTAGGGCATACACATAACTAACAATACCTGTCTTAGAATATGCCTGGATATCTGATGGGACCCAGTTCACAAATGAACTCCAAATCCAGTAAACTTCTTAGACTGCATCGTCAACTGAATTTAATCAGTATCCTGCGCCATGCCCCCCTCAGTATCCGCTTGGACACCTG
Source organism: Agapanthus africanus (assembly GCA_030015575.1). Classification (NCBI taxonomy): domain Eukaryota; kingdom Viridiplantae; phylum Streptophyta; class Magnoliopsida; order Asparagales; family Amaryllidaceae; genus Agapanthus; species Agapanthus africanus. Next base: position 219,215,089 of record JASDDO010000006.1, read on the forward strand.
TCCAAACAACTGCCCCTCGTCAAGAGGGAAAACTATAACTTTGACAGTCACTCTGTTATCCAGGTCACCTTGGAAGCCTGGAATGATAATCGTCTCCCAAAGTAAGCTGCCGTTACCAAATCCCTAGAACATCTACTTATGTTCATAAACTGCTTCCGAACGTTTCTCCAGGATTGGATTAATATATCAACTTATTGCAACTAGTGTAAAAACAACATCTGGTGTGGTACTTGACATCTCATGATTGACTCAATTGCCTAAGTAAGTGATATGCCAATCATGCACATCCCTCTCCCCTTTAGTCTGTAAGACACCTTTAAAGATGGTGACTCCATCACCTGCAGGTACACTACCATGCCAGGAGTCATCCATTCTAAAACACCTTTAGAATACTGTCTAAGTACCCAGATTGGGAAACTACCCAAATCTAGATCTAAAACCACAGATCTAGTTACCAGAATGCCTGATATAATATCCATATCCTATGTTAAGAAACCACCGTGTGACAACCACAGTATAACCGATTGTAGTATAGGAATTTCACTTCCTAAAAAGTGTATGTCATCCAAATACTAGGACATACCACCCTACTACCTTCTTAATAGATCCTTCTCCTATTCTGATAAAGTCAAAGCCTATGACTGTCACATCAAAAAAAGATGATCTATCTTCGCTATATCTGCTTTAGTCTATAAATAGACACAAGCTTCTTTTCCACTATGCTTCCGCTACTCCCGCTGACTACAACAACCCTCTGGCAGTGTCATATACACGTGTACTACTAAAGCTAGTTTAGAACGACGCTATACTTATCTTCATGCCGGGTCTCATAGTATAGAACATCAGTAATGGCAAGTCTGGGTAAACAAGAATCTCACTGTCACCGTCGTTGAGGATACCGAAGTACCTCTCGGGCGCCTGAGGTTACCCACCATATCTGCGGAGTGGCTAATGGAATGTCAAACCCGATTGAATTTTTAGGTTCTATTAAATTTTCAGTAATCGTTTGTGGTTCTGGAATCACTTCCAGTTCTACCATACTCCTACTACATTTTTCTGAAAAAGTCCATTTTACTAAAACTGTGGCGAGTCAAGATCAATATCACTATTGATCTTCTAGATGGTAGAAAGTTAACCCTCGTCATAGCCCGGGATAATCCACAAACTGCCATTACAGAAATGTTCCTTGAGTTATCCAGAGTCTGGTTTTAAGCATAAGCCGGACAACTCCATATACCTTAACATCGTTAAGATATGAACCATTCTTTATACAATATAGAAACAAAGGCACTGATTTAATTGGAAACAGATTCAAATCATGCAGCTGTCTCCAGTGCATGTCAACTAAATGGAGAGAAGCCGATCAACATTACTCAACTTAGGAGTGCATCCAGATGTGAGTAACCTGAAAGAGAAGCAAGTTCTCAAAACCATTACTATCAACTGAATACCAAAACACAAGTATCTATATCTTCGATCACCTTGAAGAATCCTGATACTTGCAACACATGGTTCTCTACTTTATTCTTATACCTATAACTTCTCAAAACTTGGACCTTGTATTTCTACAAAACACTTGTGTAAGACTGGAGAAGTCACAGGTAAACAGAATATAGTACGAGGACCAACCCTGTCACGACCCGTAATTTAGCACGTGACCGGCACTTAAATTACGCAACGTCTAAAGGCGTGACGTAAATCAAGTAAGCCGAAGCCCAGAAAATCTAAACCTTTTTGCGGAAAATAGTGGGGGTGCAGTTTTGAAATAAAGGTATAATGAATCCTGTTTTGTCTTTTAAAAATTTGGGCAGCACCTTCCTTGTATATTTTGATCCAAAAACATATACACAACAATATATAGGCATCCATAAGCGGGAGCTAGCTCTTCGCCAACCGGCGGAATCACAACCACGCAATAACATATATACGACGCCCAACGGCGAAGAAACAACCCAGAAAGAACAAATAAAGAAGCAAAACATCAAAACTCAAGAAAGCGATCAAAAACCCCATCGCTCTAAGTCTCGCACAAAACCCAAGTCTGACTAGGTCTACCAATATACAATGTCTAGTCCTGATTTGATCTGATCTGATGCGATGGAGTTTATCTAGATACAACGGAATATAACAGTACGAGAGTGGGCACAATCCAACATATGTCCCACCTACCAAAGCAAAGCACCCTGGAAGAAGCTGTGTGCCAGCAATACCGCAAATGATCCCAAGCGGTCAAATCTGCAAGAACCGTGGCACAACGGGGGTGAGTTGTCAACTCGTGAGTAGAAAACATCAGCAAGTAGAAATCGTATAAAACAACGATTTTCTAGGTCACTATATCCTGAAGGTAATACTATGATATCTAGGGTGACCACATTTGCATATATATCAACAATCGATCAATGCAATGACATATATAAATAAAGTCCGTCAGCATATGCCTGTATGCATGTGGATACCATCCACGTGTCCATCAACGACACAAACAATATCATAGAACCTGAGTGTCCAACATCAACTCTCGAAAATCATAAAAACATAAGCCTGTATATATATATATATATATATATATATATATATATATATGAGGATATAAACCACGTGTATCCATCAACGACACATCAAAATCATGGAACCTGAGTGTCCAATATCGACATTCGAAACATCATGAAAATTCGTGTCCAGTATTGACACGTAAATCCTCATATCTCAGGCGCCGCATACTCATATCGGCCCTCATATCTATCTCATCTCAGGCGCCGCATCCCCAGATCGGTCATCATATCCATCTCATATCATAACTCTAAAATGGTATCCTCCGGTTATCCGCCGAGCTCTATACAATCACCGGTAGGTAGTGTTCCCTCTGCCAGGCTCATCATATACACCACAAAAATCATTTCTTGTCCCGGAGTACCATACTGGGTCCACCATGTACCCGCAAACGACATCCACCAACTCCTCGAATCGGGTCCCGAAAACAAGCTCAGAACTGAGAAAAATCATGGTGGACGTCTCGAAATATCATATCAAAAGAAAACGGGTTTTTAAAAAAATACACCATTTCCTTTGAAATATACCACGGTTCTCAAATCCAGAGATCTCATAAAAACAGCATCTCAATGCATATACCCATAAAGTACATTGTATGCAACATAGAGTAGTAATATGATCATATCGGGTATATCATGCAAGCATATAACTATAAGGTACGATGTACTCAACATAGAGTAGTAATATGAGCATATCGGGTATATCATGCAAGCATATAACTGAAAGTCGACGTTACACACCCCAGAAGATGCGGGGAGGCGGAATAGGTAAAACAATCATTTTGTTTAAGGTAACATCGACTAACTTTACGGATCTTTGCTAAACCCTAACTAACAAACTATTTAGAAGTGCTAAACTACTATGATAGATGATTATACCTCAAGATATCAGTCATTCTTGTTCTTGTTGTTCACCTCCTCGTCGACCTCCTCGATGTGATAGAAGATCCACCCGAGAGTTCCTCCTCCAAGCTTTAACCTCTAACTTGAGATAACTAAGTGGCTAGGATTGCTAATCCAAGTGACCTAGAAGATATAGAAGTGGATTAAGAATCTATTAGTCTTTCTAACCCTTGGGATCTCAACACATGAGAAGATTAGGGTTAGGTTGAAGAAGAGGAGAGCTTGAGGAGAGAGAGTGTGTATATGAGAATGAGATGAAAAAATAACTCTTTTGTATATATCATGAAGCATGATAATTATCTAATAAATCATATGAGATAATTACAACCATGCTTCATTTAATACATTAGGATGAATCATCTCATGAGTCATTAAAACAATTAATGCTTCATTAACTCACTTTGGATGAATCATCTCATGAGTCATTAAAACATTTAATGCAAATAACACATAAGCTCTCCACCTCATTTAGTTTAATTCATAAATGAATTAAATCTAAATGAGTCACCTCTCTTCTAGAAGCTTCTCGACTAATTACGAGAATGCCCCTCCGATCCGTATTTACGAAAAACACGGATATACTGAGACTGCATAAATCCAATAATCCAATACTAGAATCTGGCTTAAACTAAAGCCCGCTAGTATAATCTGTCCGAATATCATACTTGCACAAGTACACGTATATGTCCGAACCCTGTCGTAAAACCATACGGCCTCTATATCGTTTCGCCTAAAGTAGGGAAACTCTCTGTGTGAGACTCTAAAGACTCGACACTACGCTGGCAGTGGGTTTAACCACAGGCCGCAAGCGGTACTAGCTATACGTAACGGTCCCCAGGTAGATGTCGATAAGAAGGCCGATGAGGAAACCCATCCGAACTTCTACTGAGCCTGATGTGACAATCTCCGTACAGTCCGGTCTGTTCGTCTAAAACTATCGCATATCGGGCCTAGGGAGGCGGCAAGCGTCAGTCCCCTGAAAGCGGTATAAGTCGTGTCGGAGTGAAGCCCATTACACCTTGAGAAGCTACTGGAAACCCTACCAGTAAATCTCGCTTTCCCTGGCCAGAGACTTTGCGTAAAGGCTCTCCAAACACAGTGCGATATCAACTCCAATACCGGGAGAGAAGAATCCTTTCTAACTGCCACTGCCTCCAAGTGCTTCGGGACTGCACCCAACTGCTACCTGTTTGCACGACTCCTTTGAGTCGTGGTAGGGTAGCAATCTAAGAACAGTGGGAACACACTCAAGACGAAGAAGCAGTGTCAAGTCAACGGACTATGCTGTACTCATGTCACCTGGGAACTGTTAACTGACGACGGGTATAATTGTAGGGTTCCTAGGCACACTAATGAAGTCTCACAAGTGATCAAACATGCTCAATTCAAAAATTTCCTTGTGCCTACAAACCCTAATACGGATCGTTAACTAGATATATAGGTGATGCGATGCAAGTAAACGAATTTATAGCTAAAGGGAAGGGGCTACAACCTTTGTAGATCCGGTCCTCCACCTCCTAGGCTCCGTGATGAAGTCCCCTCGCTGTCCATATCGGATCCCGGACTCTAGAATCGGCTTCATCGGAGAATGGGCGGGCTAGGTCATCGACTACGATGCCGAAGATGATCTACGTCGAGGCATCACAAGATCAAGCTCCTACTTCACCAAGCCATGAAAACTTATGAAGGAAACACCCTATACTACTTGGCAAGAGGTAGAGGATGAAGAAATAGGAGGTGGGTTCACTTTAGAATTGGATTTCTCACTCTTATTCTCAAGTTGCCATTGATGGTGGCATAGTTTCTTCATGTTGAAGATGAAGAAGAAGAAGAAAAGAATATGATAGAAAATATGATAAGTATCTTTTAAAAAAGAAAACAATATGATACTTATCATATATTCAACCATGGTTTAGTGTAGAGATTTAACTAAGGTTAGATGAATGGTTAGGGTTAGACATGAGACAAGAATGGTGGACTTGTTCAAAGCTTCAAGAAGCTTCAACAAACAAACAAAACAAGCCACCATTCTTTTCTCTTTATCTTTTCCAAAAGAATGATAAATAAATAAATAGTTAATAAGTGAATAAACAAAACCCTAACCACTCTCACAACCATGGTTTAATCTTTACACAAACCCAAGTGAGCATGTATCATCAAACATGATACAAACAAGTGCACAAAAAATATCACATATACAATGTGCATCAAGTGAGAAAATCCTTTTAAAATGAACCAATACTAGTTAATGCAAAGTAATATATCAAATATATAATTATGCATTAAATCATTAAATCAATACTTGATTTAACGATCCGGTCATATCGCATATAACCGACTAATATCCAATGTATCGGCTTATCGAATCAATCCTTGATTCGATAACTAGGTTATATCGCATATAACTAATCGATACATTAATCGCAAGAATGGAATACGGTATCACATACACGCATTATTCTCGGTCCCGCACATATCTCATATGCGCTCCTATTTCGTTTCGCTTGAGCCAGGAAACCTCTGTGTAGGACTCTAAAGACTCGTCAATACGCCGGTAGCAGATGATGATCATATCAAACATCCACAAGCCGCAAGCGGTCTGCTAAACGTAACGGCCACCCGGGTATTGAGCGATCAGAAGATCGACGAGCAAGCCCGCTCACACTCCTGTGAATCCAACCAGTAACACTTACCGTATAGTCCGGTCTGTTCGTCTGATATGTCGCATATCTCGCCTAGGGGTGGTAAACGTCAGACCCCAGTAGCTTGATAAGTCATGCCGACGTGAGGTCCATAACATTCGTGAAACTACTGATAACTCTTACCAGTATATCACTGCAACCCTGGCCAGGGATTTCCTGTTATGGCCAGTCGAGCATAGCGCAACATCAACTCCCAATACCGGGAGAGACGAATCCCCTCCTATCGCTCATTGCCTCCATGTGAATCGGGACTGTACCCAAAAACCACCTGTTTGCATAACTCAGTAGAGCCGTGGTAGGGTGGAAATCAAAGCACAGTGGGAGACACACAAGACTCTATGACGATCTCGGGTCAACAGACTAAGCTGTACCAGTGTCACCAGAGAACTGCCATCTGACGTGAGGTATAATACCATCTGGGAGTTCTCGGCGAGTCCGTTCAGTGTACCCAGTCTCCACTGAGCACCCGCATACCATCTCTGATGTCAAACATCAATGGATATGGGATCATCCATCGCCCATCACATGGTCGAGAAGATAAACGCTAGTCTACTCTGGAATATCGATGCCCCGTCTCGATATTCCCACGACTAGGAACAATGAAGGATGTACTCATTGACTACCAAGGCCCCACTAGTATGATCTTCATCATAGTCCTGGAAGTCGAGTACACATCCTAAGGGCTTTATCAACATGTAATCAGAGAGACAGAAAGTATACATGTTAAGATAAAGAGCAACCAGATAGCGTACTATCATGTCGAGCAAGAAAGTCCTACCTATATATGTCCCAGTATCCACTACTATATACATCCAATATACAGTAATGGCCTCTAGGGCATACATATAACTAACAATAATACCAACCAACAGTTCCCTGCGAGTCCTGTCCGGTGTACCCGTAACCCAACGAGCACCTGCATACTATCTCCAGTACAACGTACCAATGGCTGTGGGACAGACCATTTCCCCAACTGGGATGAGAAGCGCACACACTAGTCTACTCCGGAGTATCGATGCCCTGTCTCTATAATCCTACGACTAGGGACCTTAAAAAGGATGTGCTTGTAGACTACCCAGCCCCCACTAGTGTGACTGTCATCACAACGCTGGTAGTCAAGCAAGATCCTATGGGCTCTATCAATATGTATTCGCGATGTGCTAAGAGAAACATATACACATATTAAGATAGATATAAACCAAGTAGCATACTACTATGTTGAGCAAGACTGTTAATATAACTGTGAATATCCCAAGCTTCCATTAAGTAATATACAAGCTAGTATGATACAATAATGGTCCCTGGGGCATATACACTAACAATCTCCCACTTGCACTTGTGCCATGTACTGGCGTATCGAAGACCTATCATCTCGAATATCCTTTCGAACTGTGTCTGAGGTAAGGCCTTTGTGAATGGATCTGCAGTGTTCTCCTCTGTAGATACTCTCCGTACCTCGATCCCCGGCGATCTATGATCTCCCTGATCAGGTGATACCGCCTTAAGATGTGTCTGGACTTCTGATGGGACCTGGGTTCCTTCGCTAAAGCTATATCCCCGTTGTTGTCATAATACAGAGGTATTGGATCGACAATGGATAGAACCACCTGAAGTTCTGTGAGGAACTTCTTCATCCAGACTACTTCTTTTGCGGCATCGCAAGCAGCGATATACTCTGCTTCCATCGTCGAGTCAGCAACGGTGTCTTGCTTGGAACTCTTCCAGCATACCACCCCTCCATTGAGGGTAAAGACATAACCTGACATGGACTTAGAGTCATCCTTGTCATTCTGGAAGCTGGAATCAGCAAAAGCCTCGATCTAGAGGTCTTTTCCGCCATAAACCAAGAACATATCCTTAGTCCTTCCCAGGTACTTGAGAATATTCTTTACTGCTATCTAGTGCTTCTCCCCTGGGTCTGAATGATATCGGCTTACCACGCTCAGTGCATAAGCTACATCTGGTCTGGTGCACAACATCGCATATATTATAGAGCCTACCGCAGAAGCGTAAGGTATAATTGACATGCGATCCCTTTCCAAATCAGTCTTGGGAGACATCTCTTTGGAGTGGGTGATTACTCAAATCAGTCCTGTTCGGCTGCTATATAGTATATTGCCCATCATGACAACAAAGTGCTCAAGAGCAAAATCAGCCTCAAAAGGCGATCCAACAATCACGTGCGTCTGGTGCACACGGAAATCAAAGCCAAATACAAGTGCTACAAATGTGCACAAAACCAACAAAGTGCAACGGGTGTGCACGTAAGTATCTGTCCAATGCAACGGGTGTGCACGAAAACAACATCTAGTGCATCTATAGTGCACAAAAATCTCAATCCAGTGCAACTAACATGCACGAATGAAAATCCCAATCGAGTGCATCCGGTGTGCACAAATCACATCTCATATCGTGCGCCCAACGTGCGCGAAAATCCAAATCAAGTGCATCCGTCTTGCACGAACGAAATCTAAATCAAGTGCATCCGTCTTGCACGAACGAAATCTAAATCAAGTGCATCCGACATGCACGAATAAAATTGCATCCAACATGCACGAATAAAATCGCATCCAACATGCACGAATGAAATCTAACTCATGTGCAACCGATGCGCACGAAATCTAATACCAATTGCCTAATATGCGCAAAAATCCAACCCAAGTGCGTCAGGTTCGTATAAAAATCTAGTGCAGTAGCATGTACGAAAATGAACATCAAGCACAAACGCACACGAAAACAAAAATCTGGTAAAACGAATGCTCAAAGACATAAATCGGGTGCAACCAATGTACGAAGTATAAATCTAATGCAACCAATGCACGAAATACAACTCCAGTGCATCCGGTGCACGAAATACAACTCCAGTGCATTCAGTGCATGAAATACAAATAAAGTGCATCCAGTGCACGAAATACAAATACAGTGCATCCAGTGCACGAAATACAAATACAGTGCAACAAATGCACGGCGTAAAAACCTAGTGCAACAATTGCACAAAAAATACAAATCGGGTGCAACAAGTGCACAAAAATGCATTAATAACTCAAATGCGTATAAAAACAACACCGAGTGTACCAAGGTGTATAAAAATCATAAATGTGTGCAACTGCGTGCACAAAACACGTATCAATGCACTGCAAGCACATGTAAGCTATACCGAGTGCAAAAATCACCTCGAGTGCATACTACATGTTAGTGTATATGCCCTAGAGGCCATTATTGTATCATACTGGCATGTATATTACTTAATGGAAGCTTGGGATATTCACCTTGTATAAACAATCTTGCTCAATATAGTAGTATGCTACTTGGTTTGTTTCTGCTTCAATGTGTACTTGTGTTTATTTTAGTATATCACTTATACGCATTAGTGGAGCCCTTAGGATCTTTGCTTGATTACCAGCGTTGTGATGGCAGTCACACTAGTGGGGGCTGGGTAATCTATAAGCACATCCTTATACAGGTCCCTAGTCGCAGGACTATCGAGACAGGGCATCGATACTCCGGAGTAGACTAGCGTATGCGCTTCTCATCCCAGTGTGGGAGATGGTCTGTCCCACAGCCATCAGTACGTCGTACTGGAGATAGTATACGGGTGCTCGTTGGGTTACGAGTACACTGGATAGGACTCGTCGGGAACTGACAGGTTGGTATTATACCTATCGTCAATTATCAGTTCCCAGGTGACATGAGTACAGCTTAGTCCGCTGACTTGACACTGGCACTTCGCCTCAAGTGTGTTCCCACTGCACTTTGATCACTACCCTACCACGGCTCAAAGGAGTCGTGCAAACAGGTGGTGGTTGGGTGCAGTCCCGAAGCACTTGGAGGCAGTGACGGTTAGACAGGATTCGTCTCTCCCGGTATTGGGGGTTGACATCGCGCTGTGTCTAGGAGAGCCATTACACGAGTAGTCCCTGGCCAGGGCAAGCAAGATATACTGGTAGGTTCCAGTGTTATCTCAGGGTGTTTTGGGCTTCACTCCGACACGACTTGTACCGCTATTAGGGGACTGACATTTTACCGCCCCCTAGGCCCGACATGCGATGTATTAGACGAACAGACCGGACTGTACGGAGACTGTCACATTCAGACTCAGTAGGAGTTCAGATGGGGTTTCACCTCGTCAGCCTTCTTGTCGACATCTACCTGGGGACCGTTACGCACAGCTAGTGCCGCTTGCGGTCTGTGGTTAAACCCACTGCCAGCGTAGTGTCGAGTCTTTAGAGTCCCACACAGAGGGTATTCGCCTCTGGGCAAAACAGAGTAGAGGTCGCATGGTTTTGCGACAGGGTTCGTTCTCATCCGCGTACTTGTGCACGTTTGGAGTCCGGACGGATATTACTGGCTGGCTCTGGTTTGAGTCAGATACCGGTATATGTTTTGGGGTTGCTTTTATCTCTCAGTATTCATGTTCCTCGGAACAAGAATGCAGGTGTGTATGCACAGTTATTTGAGGAGGAGGAAGATGACTTTCATTAGGGTTTCGGAACGGGTGTGTATGCACAGTTGACAGTCGTTTTTTTCCAAACCCTAATGGATTTGTATTATATCAATTAATAATATATAATAAAATGAAATTGTGTCATGGTTGGTTTTTATGTTGACTTGTTGACCATGGTTGACTTGTTGACCATGGTTGAAGTTTTGACCATCATCATTACAAAAGAAAGATGCTCTTTGATTCTAGCAAATTCATTTAATGTTTGAAATGATAATGGTCATTCCTAAACCTTCCATCAACCTTTTTCATTTTCATTATAATTATTTTTTGATAATTCTTTTTCTTTATGTTATGGTTGCAAAAGAAAAGAGCTCACTTTTCATTTGGCTTCTCTCTCCTCACTTCATCTTCTTCTTCCTCTAGCAAAAGAGAACCCTTCTCATGTGTTGAGAATCCCTCTCTTTAAAAAGAAAAGCATCCCTTAGACACTCTCTACTCACTCTAGGATCAAGGGTTTAGCAAGCCAGAGATTCTAGTTCACTCCAAGTTCGAGAAAGAGCCCGAAGGTTGAACCCTCGAGGTGGATCCATCTTCGACGGAAGAAGGCGACAAGAAGAGAACCATCAACCTCTACAAAAGTTTGAAGAAGAAGGAGTTCAAGTTTAGGTATAACCATCTTCATCCGAGTAGCTAACTCCCTTTAGCAAGTTTGCTAGTTTTAGTTTAGGAAAAGATCCCGACTTTGTTTAGTCCATGTTGCCCCTTGCACTAAAAATTCGATTTTTATACCGTTTCCGCCTCCCCGTAAGAACCGGGGGTCGCAATGTGGACTTACAGTGGTATCAGAGCCTAACTAAACTTAAACTAGCTTGGTAGTGAGTGTAACGAAGTTCGGAACCGAAAAAATCCAAAAACCAAACTTTTACAAAATCCTAGTTTCTGTTAAAAATTTTTCTGGTCAAAACAAGATTTGTTATACACCTAAATTCGGCTCAGGGTTTTGTGTGAACACCCAAGAAAAACGATCCCCTGATTCCTTCAACTAGCCGCGGATCCGCGGCCCCATCTATACAAGTAGCCGCGGATCCGCCGCCGTTTGGTGTCCTCTCGTGATCGATTTTAGTGCAGTGTTTCTCTGTGTTGGTTTTAGGATTTTTAAGATATATTATATGTGCCCAGATTTTCCAGAACAGAAATTTACTTTTGGGGGCCTATAATTCCGTATTTTTTCCGAACTTCACTACACTTTGACTATGTTGGTTATATCTGTGATGTTTGAATGTCTTGAACGTCGGCTAATCGCTATAAGTCGATTAGTCGGGGTTATACATCTCTGTGATATGTGTTTGATATTGGAATGTGTATATGAATGTGTTGGACTGTCGCGGGTGAATAGCCGGGGTGGATGTGAGATGAGCTTTTGTTTTTCTTTCATTCATTTGTAAATGTAAATTGATGTAATAATATTATTTGTTTGGCCGCACAACCGGGTCGGGGTTGTAGCCGTCATTGTATAATTCTTTTTACTGTTTTTGCTCCTAGGATAGACCCATGGAGGGGTGCACAAACTGCCGAGTACTTGGCGGGTAGTTTGCCGTACCCGTAGGGGTCTTGGGTGGGGTATTTGGCTATTCACCGCGACCGTGTAATCCGCTTTTCGTTGCAGGCTCGAAAGGATTGTGGATTGCTAGTATATCCAATGTATTCATCTGTGATCTGTAATGTCTATCATTGCTTTCTATTTAGGCGTTGCTTATGTTTTACAGCCGCGCTAGCCCAGCCCCCGCTCTGTCGTTAGTTAAGTAACCTAACGGGTGATGACGGGGCCCCGTGGCGAATGCATATGGCATAAGCGTACGTCATATTTTGGTTGTTTTCTGCAATGGTAGGATTAAATGATGGGACGCATTAAAAGTACTAATGCAAGAATATCACGCATTAAAAGAACTAATGCAAGATAATAAACCAAGCTAAAGTCGTTGGAACACTTTCGAAAAACCACTCGGTTCTTTTCAAAACTAACTTTTAAATGCGGAGCTTGAGCCACTCCTTCTAAAAGCTATCTCGTTCCATCGATTATATCAAGTTCACTACGTTCACGGTTTCGCCAAAACCATTCGTAGCCCTCCATCATTTCAGTTAAATGTACGGTAGTATTCAAGCTATGTATTTTGACCTCACGCCAAGGCATAGTGATTGGTAGCTACCGGATATTTATCTGTTGCATAGATAGAATGCGTTGTTTTGGGGCAACCGTATCACCATTTTGGCCTACGTCAAGGGTAGGTACGGCTGGGTTCAAATCAACCGGGATAATGATGGGAAGAACTTGACATGTGACTTATGACATTTTGACCTCACGCCAAGGTCATAAGAGCATGGGGCAAAAATCCACATCGGGAGTTTCATAAGTACTGAAACTTGCTAGATTTGCATACCATTTGGAGTGTGGTGATTCTGGTAGGATTCCTTCAGTTTCGTCACGCGATGATATTTGGATCCCGATCCTACTGTGAGTATATGCTACTCCTCGGGAAATTTCTCACTAAACGATCAATGCTATAAACCTAGTAGGTGCCTAGAAAGGTGTTAGCGGGGCTACGCCCCCAGGGAAAAGAGGTTATTTAATTAAGGAACTTCGCGAAAGCGTTGGAAAACCTCCCTCGAAGTACCGACACTGGCCTGGCTGAACGGTTAAGCAAGTATTGTGCGGTGGGATTGATCCCGACTAATTCTTCCTTTATGGTTTGAGGAGGGATTCGAGAGACAGTGGGAGCCATCCTGTTTAGAAAAACTAAAAACCATTCTAAACTTGCAAGAGCATCGTGCTAAAGTGTTTCTTCTCTCTCTCCTAATTGCAGCGACCAATCAACATGACTGGACTTAAGTTACTTCTAGATAAAAACAAACTGACAGGGCCAAACTACAAAGATTGGCTCAGGAATGTCAAAATGGCAATCACTTACGACAAGCTGGGGTATCTTCTTACCACCAAAGCTCGCCCCGTCCCAGGTCCCACCTCCAGCGTCGCGGATAAGGAAATCCGTAAGACTTGGGAGATTGATTGCGCGAAGGCCAAATGCCTCGTGCTTGCCTCTATGGACAACGAACACCAGAGGAGGCACGAGAATATGGATTTGGAATCCATATTTCTTCATACAAAAGAACTGTATGGAGAGCAGTCTCGTATTGCAAGATACGAATTGTCGAAGAAGTTATTTTCGGCAAGGTTGGCCGTCGGATCATCGGTAGCGGACCACGTGCTTAAGATGATTGGCTACATTGAGGAGCTCGCGGAACTTGGGACCACGTTGGAAAGTGAACTCTATACGGATTTAATCCTCCAGTACCTTCCATCCACTTACACCCAGTTTATACTGAACTTCAACTTACAAGAAAAGGAAGTTGAACTTTCAGAACTCCTCAACTTGCTGAGGAGCGCAGAGGGCACCCTACAGAAAGGTAGGGAAACACCTGCTTTGTTTGTAGGAGGATCTTCTTCCTCTAGGTCCAAGGCGAAAGCCAAGGGAAAGAGGAAGAAAGCCCCCGCCAAACCAAGAGGCGGTGTTAGTAAAGTGGGTACGAAGGGAAAGGAAAAGGCAACAAAGATTGCGGGGAAGCTTATAGGAAAGGAAGAATGCTTCTATTGTCATAAGAGTGGACACTGGAAGAAAGATTGCAGGGCTTGGATGGCCAGGACACAGGAACTGAAGCAGGTTGCGGCTTCAGCTTCAGGTGTGTATGTTATTGAAAACTGTCTTTCTATAAACTCTACTTCCTGGGTATTGGATACCGGATCAGAATCTCATATCTGTAATTCTTTGCAGGCGTTGAGAAACCGTAGGGTTTTGAAGGCAGGTGACATGACCCTCAGAGTTGCGAACGGAGCTAGCATGGATGCTAAAGCCGTGGGGGACTATCACCTGGGAATGTCAGATGGGCATGTTTTGGTTTTGCGTAATTGCTTTTTTGTACCCAACGCAACTTGTAATATCATTTCTGTATCTTTAGTTTCTAAAGAAGGTTATGAATTTGCATTTGTAAGTAATGTTGTAAACATTCACCTTAATCAAGTTCTGATTGGGTCAGGTACACTGAGCAATGGTATATACGTATTAAACCAACCACAGATTTTCAATGTCCAGAATACACACAAAAGAAAGTCTCAAGAAATCAATCAGGCTTTCTTATGGCATTGTAGACTGGGTCACATCAATGAGAGAAGGTTGACTAAGTTACATACAGAAGGGTATTTGAATCCGTTCGAATATCAATCATATGCCACTTGTCAATCCTGTCTCAAAGGAAAGATGACAAAGACTCCGTTCACTGGACACGGAGTAAGAGCGAGCGAGCTCTTGGGGCTCGTACACAGCGATGTGTGCGGTCCAATGTCTACACTTGCGCGAAGCGGTTTTTCTTACTTCATTAATTTTACGGATGATTTTTCGAGGTTCGGACATGTCTTCTTAATGAAACATAAATCCGAAGCTTTTGGAAAATTCCAGGAATATAAGAATGAGGTAGAAAAAAAAACCGGCAAAAGTATCAAGATTCTAAGATCGGATCGAGGTGGAGAATACTTGAGTGCCGAGTTCCTGAACTACTTAAAAGAGAACGGAATTCTCTCTCAGCTTACTCCTCCATACACTCCGCAACATAACGGTGTATCGGAGAGACGGAACCGAGCCCTATTAGATATGGTACGGTCCATGATGAGTAACGCTGAGTTACCGCGATCATTCTGGGGGTATGCGCTAGAATCAGCTGCGTACCTTTTGAACCGAGTTCCTACTAAGACTGTGCCTACCACACCATATGAGTTATGGAGTGGGAAGAAACCCTATCTTCAGTACCTGAAGATTTGGGGATGTCCAGCTTATGTCAAAAAGCAGCATACGGACAAGATCGAGGCACGCTCAGTACTGTGCAAGTTTGTGGGATACCCAAAGAACTCTAGGGGGTATCTTTTCTATTACGCAGAGGAACAAAAAGTCCTTGTTTCTCGCAATGCCCATTTTCTGGAACATCAGTTCTTAGAAAAAGAAATAAGTGGGAGCGCAATAGAACTGGAAGAAATTCCAGAACCACAGACTATTACTGAAAGCTTAGTGGAACCAGAGGGTTCAAAAGAACAGGACATTCCTACGCCGCTCCGCAGGAGTAGTAGGCAGTCTCATCCGCCCGAGAGATACTACGGTTTTCTCATAGACGGGGATAGAGAGGATTGCATCATAGATTATGATGAGCCTACTAGCTTCCAGCAGGCCGTTCAGAGCGTTGACTCGGTAAAATGGCTGGATGCAATGCGGACCGAAATGGAGTCCATGTACACCAACAAAGTATGGACGTTGGATATTGCTCCAGACGGGGTAAAACCCGTAGGATGCAAGTGGATCTTCAAAAGGAAGATTGGTGTAGATGGACAGGTTGAGACCTATAAAGCTAGACTTGTTGCAAAGGGTTTTCGTCAAAGACCTGGTTTGGACTATGACGAAACCTTTTCTCCAGTGGCTATGCTGAAATCCATTCGGATCCTTCTTGCCATTGCTGCCTTCCACGATTATGAGATTTGGCAGATGGACGTAAAGACCGCTTTTCTAAATGGAAATTTAGAGGAGTGTGTCTATATGGATCAGCCAGAGGGTTTCATTCAGAGTGGGAGCAGCGGAAAGGTGTGCAAGTTGCTTAAGTCCATTTATGGACTAAAGCAGGCATCGCGGAGTTGGAACATCTGTTTTGATGAGACGGTCAAGGAATTTGGCTTTATCAAAAATCCAGATGAACCATGCATCTATAGTAGATTTGTAGCGAGAACTGTAGTATTCCTCGTTTTGTACGTGGATGACATTCTCTTAATAGGAAATGACATTCCTATGCTACAATCTGTCAAGGGGTTCTTGTCACACAGGTTCTCCATGAAAGACCTGGGTGATGCCTCATACATCCTGGGGATCCGGATCCATCGTGATAGATCCAAGAGGATATTAGGACTTTCTCAGTCCAGGTACATCGACACCATAGTGAAGAGATTCAGTATGGAAGATTCCAAGCACGGTAACCTACCGGCTTGTCACGGGATCACCCTCTCTAAAGAGATGTCTCCCAAGACTGATTTGGAGAGGGATCGCATGTCTATTATACCCTACTCTTCTGCGGTAGGCTCTATAATGTATGCGATGTTGTGTACCAGACCGGATGTAGCTTATGCACTGAGTGTGGTAAGCCGGTATCAGTCAAACCCTGGGGAGAAACACTGGATAGCGGTAAAGAACATTCTCAAGTACCTGAGAAGGACTAAGGAGATGTTCTTGGTGTATGGCGGAAAAGACCTCCAGATCGAGGCCTTTGCTGACTACAACTTCCAGAGTGACAAGGATGATTCCAAGTCCATGTCGGGTTTCGTCTTTACCCTCAATGGAGGGGCGGTGTGTTGGAAGAGCTCCAAACAGGAAACCGTTGCAGACTCGACTATGGAAGCGGAATACATCGCTGCATCTGATGCCGCAAAAGAAGCTGTCTGGATGAGGAAGTTCTTGAAAGAACTTCAGGTGGTTCCGTCCATTGTTGACCCAATACCTCTGTATTGCGACAACAACGGGGCTATAGCTTTAGCGAAGGAACCCAGGTCCCATCAGAGATCCAGGCACATCTTAAGGCGGTATCACCTGATTAGGGAGATCGTGGATCGCAAGGAGATCGAGGTTCGGAGGGTTGCTTCAGAAGAGAACACTGCAGATCCATTCACCAAGGCCCTACCCCAGACTCAGTTCGAGCGGCTGATCGAGATGATAGGTCTTCGATACGCCAGTACATGGCCTTAGTGCAAGTGGGAGATTGTTAGTGTATATGCCCTAGAGGCCATTACTGTATCATACTGGCATGTATATTACTTAATGGAAGCTTGGGATATTCACCTTGTATAAACAATCTTGCTCAATATAGTAGTATGCTACTTGGTTTGTTTCTGCTTCAATGTGTACTTGTGTTTATTTTAGTATATCACTTATACGCATTAGTGGAGCCCTTAGGATCTTTGCTTGATTACCAGCGTTGTGATGGCAGTCACACTAGTGGGGGCTGGGTAATCTATAAGCACATCCTTATACAGGTCCCTAGTCACAGGACTATCGAGACAGGGTATCGATACTCCGGAGTAGACTAGCGTATGCGCTTCTCATCCCAGTGTGGGAGATGGTCTGTCCCACAGCCATCAGTACGTCGTACTGGAGATAGTATACGGGTGCTCGTTGGGTTACGAGTACACTGGACAGGACTCGTCGCGAACTGACAGGTTGGTATTATACCTATCGTCAGTTATCAGTTCCCAGGTGACATGAGTACAGCTTAGTCCGCTGACTTGACACTGGCACTTCACCTCAAGTGTGTTCCCACTGCACTTTGATCACTACCCTACCACGGCTCAAAGGAGTCGTGCAAACAGGTGGTGGTTGGGTGCAGTCCCGAAGCACTTGGAGGCAGTGACGGTTAGACAGGATTCGTCTCTCCCGGTATTGGGGGTTGACATCGCGCTGTGTCTAGGAGAGCCATTACACGAGTAGTCCCTGGCCAGGGCAAGCGAGATATACTGGTAGGTTCCAGTGTTATCTCAGGGTGTTTTGGGCTTCACTCCGACACGACTTGTACCGCTATTAGGGGACTGACATTTTACCGCCCCCTAGGCCCGACATGCGATGTATTAGACGAACAGACCGGACTGTACGGAGACTGTCATATTCAGACTCAGTAGGAGTTCAGATGGGGTTTCACCTCGTCAGCCTTCTTGTCGACATCTACCTGGGGACCGTTACGCACAGCTAGTGCCACTTGCGGTCTGTGGTTAAACCCACTGCCATCGTAGTGTCGAGTCTTTAGAGTCCCACACAGAGGGTATTCGCCTCTGGGCAAAACAGAGTAGAGGTCGCATGGTTTTGCGACAGGGTTCGTTCTCATCCGCGCACTTTTGCACGTTTGGAGTCCGGACGGATATTACTGGCTGGCTCTGGTTTGAGTCAGATACCGGTATATGTTTTGGGTTTGCTTTTATCTCTCAGTATTCATGTTCCTCGGAACAAGAATGCAGGTGTGTATGCACAGTTATTTGAGGAGGAGGAAGATGACTTTCATTAGGGTTTCGGAACGGGTGCGTATGCACAGTTGACGGTCGTTTTTTTCCAAACCCTAATGGATTTGTATTATATCAATTAATAATATATAATAAAATGAAATTGTGTCATGGTTGGTTTTTATGTTGACTTGTTGACCATGGTTGACTTGTTGACCATGGTTGAAGTTTTGACCATCATCATTACAAAAGAAAGATGCTCTTTGATTCTAGCAAATTCATTTAATGTTTGAAATGATAATGCTCATTCCTAAACCTTCCATCAACCTTTTTCATTTTCATTATAATTATTATTTGATAATTCTTTTGCTTTATGTTATGGTTGCAAAAGAAAAGAGCTCACTTTTCATTTGGCTTCTCTCTCCTCACTTCATCTTCTTCTTCCTCTAGCAAAAGAGAAACCTTCTCATGTGTTGAGAATCCCTCTCTTTAAAAAGAAAAGCATCCCTTAGACACTCTCTACTCACTCTAGGATCAAGGGTTTAGCAAGCCGGAGATTCTAGTTCACTCCAAGTTCGAGAAAGAGCCCGAAGGTTGAACCCTCGAGGTGGATCCATCTTCGACGGAAGAAGGCGACAAGAAGAGAACCATCAACCTCTACAAAAGTTTGAAGAAGAAGGAGTTCAAGTTTAGGTATAACCATCTTCATCCGAGTAGCTAACTCCCTTTAGCAAGTTTGCTAGTTTTAGTTTAGGAAAAGATCCCGACTTTGTTTAGTCCATGTTGCCCCTTGCACTAAAAATTCGATTTTTATACCGTTTCCGCCTCCCCGTAAGAACCGGGGGTCGCAACGTGGACTTACACTACATGCACAAAATCATATCAACTGTATGAAATCCACGAAATCGTAAACACGTGCAGCCAAGGCACAAAACCGATATCAAGTGCAATAGATATGCAAAAATCGCAAATCAACACCACGGTGTATAAAATATATATCAAGTGCAATAACTATGCACAAAATGTAAATACCCAGTATGTGCAGCCATGGTGCATGAAAACAATATCATGAACTCAATCATCAAAACTCAATCTAAGCGATTTAAGTGTGATACTCAGATCACTAATGCAAATCGCAACAATGACATTGTGGTACACCTCCTGCAATGTCGATAAATGTCGGTGCGTCCAAAACTGGCAGAGCAAGAACATCGCTTGCCACCTGCTCACGGTCTGGCGTATTCTGTCTCTGGGTCATCATTTTCTCTATGGATTACCAATCTCGCAATCCGTCGTCTCGTCGGCCCGGTCAGGTGTGCTAACGGAAATGACTCCGCTCTGACACTTCTCTGGTCATCTCTCGGCCAATTAACATGACCACTCGTAATGCAGCACGTCACTGGCGTCGGCCTCTGGATCTCTGAATATACATGACACAACCGATCCTGGGTGCAAATCTTATTGCAGCAGTATCCTGGAAGGAACCTGCTTAATGTCTCTTCCGATCTCGCCTATACCGAACTGTACGGAGGCTGACACTCTTACATAATCTTTTCTCGTTTTCTGGACATCTGCGTTTTCAGCACAACATTTCCTCGGGAACTGGCTGTATCTCAACGCCTCTGTATACATATCAGATCTATAATCTCAACGGGGAGTAACAACAGCTCGTTAGCATCTCGCACGAACCTCTTGTTCCACTTGTATTTATTATCATCTACTTCAATGTCATGTGATGCTATCTGCGTACTGCAAATGTCTCGGCTATAGTCAATCCGGAGTCTCTCATACGGACTCGAAATCACGAACTCGGTATCTTCATCACTCTGTAGAAGATATCTAGCCGAACACATCCTCGAGAACTAATCCCAACCATCGAAGGAATATACCTTATTCATCCGCTCTCGATCAACTCACAACGCATCTGGGTGATGTCCTCTATCTGAAACTGGTCCACTTACTGATCTCCTATCAGATCATCCAACGAATAATATCATCTCTGCATCGATCTACTCTAGATCTGAGTAAGATTCTCCATGCTAGAAATCTTCAACTCAACTGGGCCTGCGTCGGTGCATCAAATCTGACGAATCACCTTCGTCTCTCAACTCAAGATAGACTAGCTATCGTCTGTCGCATCTCTTCCTAAAATCTCCAGCGATCTCCGCTCGTAAAGTCTGGAAGCGACATCCCATCAATCTCAGCAACAGCTGGGTCATCCGTCTGTACGGTAGACAATATCACGATCTCTGAGGTAAGCTATACATCAACAGTCCTCTCACAATCTGGCATCCTCTATCAATGTCATCCGGTGCAAAACCGAACACTCTCCTTAAATGATAGGTCACAACACAATACTACATCGAGACGTTCCCATGTCACCAGAAAACACGATGGTCAGTCATCGTCCATGACGAGCTCTCCCTGACCGCATCACTAGCAGCAGCTCAATCTGCGCTCAAACCATAGTGACAGGAACCTCAATCAAGTATCGATGAAAATAGATCAAAAGGATGAAAGAAATCAACAGATCCCAAAATGGATACATGATCATAAGAAGGAACGGAATCAGTGAGAGTATGATCATGGAAACGAAGAGAATAAAGGATCTCAAAATATGTACATCCTAAGGTTTCTTAAGTGGAGTATCGTATTGTAAATATGCCGCGGAACATACGTACGGTACGTCACTCTACTAAAGCTACCTACTCCATCAATCAGGGTAAACCTATGTAACGAAAGTTCGGGTCTAATACCCACCCGTTCAAGTCTAAGTTCCGTAAGGTCAAGCCTTGTTCCGAAATATATACACGCCCTAGACTCCGCATAGTCAAACATAGACTCGAACCAAAGTTAAACCTAGCGCTCTGATACCAATTTTGTCACGATCCGAAAATATTAGCTCGTGACCGGCACTTAAATCACTCGACATCTAAAGGCATAACGTAACTCAAGTAAGTCGAAACCCAGAAATCTAAATCTTTTTAAGAAAATAAAAGAGGTGAAGTTTTGAAATAAAGGTATGATGAAATCAAAAGTTTTCTTAAATACATAAATAGTAGAACATAAAAATGCAAGTGGAGTTACTAGTTGAAAAACTTGTTTCGTCTTTTAAAAATTTGGGCAGTACCTCCTTTGTATATTTTGATCCAAAACCATATACACATGATAATATAAAAGGCATCCCCAAGCGGGAGCTAGCTCTTCGCCAATCGGCGGAATCACAACCACGCAAGTCATAATAAAGTATACGATGCCCAACGGCGAAGATCAACACAAGAATAGTAATTAAAGCAAGACATCAAACCCACCAATAGCGATCATAAAACCCAACGCTCTAAGTCTCGCAACCACAAGTCTTTCTAAGTCTTTACTTATACAAATACTAGTTTTTGATTGATGGAGTTAACTAGATACAACAGGAATAATAAATACAAGAGTGGTACAATCCAACATGTACCACCTACCAAAGCAAAACACCCGAATGCAGCTGTGTGCCGGCAATGCCGCTACTGATCCATGCGGTCAACCTACAAGAACTGTAGCACAACGGGGGTGAGTTGCCAACTCGTGAGTAGAAAATATCATCAGGTAGAAATTGAAATAAACAACGATTCCTAGGTCAACTACATCATAAAGGTAATATTATGATATTTAGGGTGACCGTATCTGTATATGTGCCATCCATATAATAATCAATGCATGTATGAATGTGGATAATATCTCTGTGTCTATCAATGACACAACAACAACATGCATGTAAATATCCTGAAAGCATATGCATGTAAGTATGAGGATATCAATCAACGTGTGACCATCAACGACACATCAAAATCATGGAACCTGAGTGTCCAACATCGACACTCGAAACATCATGAAACCCATGTCCAACATCGACACGTAAATCCTCATATCTCAGGCGCCACATCCTCAGATCGGCCCTCAGGCGCCGCATACTCTGGTCGTCCCTCATATCCATCTCATGACTCCGGTCGGTATCCTTCGGATAACCGCCAGGTCCAAATACTATCACCGGTAGGTAGTTCTCCCCTGCCAGGCTCACCGCCTAACAATACGATTCTTTTTTCTCCGGGGTACCTCACCGAGTCTACCATGTACCCGCAGACGGTGCCTACCGCTCCTCGAATCGGGTTTCACATGCCAATCTCAGAACCGAGAAAACATATGATGGATGTCTCAAAATATCATATCAAGAGAAACCGGGTTTTTATAACAACACATAATTTCCTTTGAAATTTGACCACGGTTCTTAAATCCAGAAATCTCATGAAAACAGTATATCTCAATGTGTATAATCATAAAGCATGATGTATGTGACATATGACAGAAATGTAAGCATATCCGTATATCATGCAACATGGAAAAGTGATGTGACAATATCAGTATATCATGCGACATATCGTAATGATGTGAACATGGCAAGTAAATCATGCAAGGAGTCATATCATGATGCAGCAATTCTACTGTGTAGTGACATAGCAATTATCGATGATGAAAGTGTGTGAGCCGGCAAATCTGTGTAAGTGTAACATATACATCATCGATAATAGTGTAGGTGTACTAGCACAGATATATATAATGCAAATGAGAACATCCTGAACGTGGCATAAAGTAAATCGTGAGTGCGATGCTATAAGGTATACGCATCTATAACATAATAGAGTCGGAGAATCTATCAGTCGGCATCCAGCCTCACAACATCACATACGGTATAATACATCGTATGACATCCTCTAGTCAAGGGTATGGATCAATCATCAAGTCAAACTCATCACGTACGGTAATCCATCATACGGCGGCATTAAACGATTAGGGATTCTATCAACCTATATGACAATGAGGGTACGGACCTAACGTCTCGTACTGCATATCATTCATGATCCATAACATTATATATCTATATACCTATATCCCAGGTCACATCCATAAAAATCACATATCAGGGGATCGGCAAAGGTATCAATCATCTCATATCGACCCGCATCCGTATACCGACATATTAATCAAGTCATCATATCGCATCGTATATTCTTTTCATCACATTAACATTTCATATCAAGTCATCTTACATATACATTCTATCTTATAATACTCATGTCTTGCTACTCTAAATCTCATACTTATTCTTGTGCACTACCTATATCTATAAATCGTGATTCACATTCACTTTTCATATCCTTATATATCCATTCGAGACATTATTTCTATCATATCCTGTCAAAGAGTCATATCCCTATAGCCTTCATCTCATATCTCGATATATATATGTATTCAATCATTCATATCATCTCTAACTATCCATTTTTAACAATATCCCTAGTTTTCTAATATAGGTTTCCTTAATCATATTCTATATATCGGTTTCTATCAAAGTTTGCGGGGGTGCTATACGCCATCCACCCAACGTCCCCCGTAGATATAGATCTACTCACTTACGGAACTCCTCGTTCAGCCATAGTCGACGTGCTTCGTCGTCTCGGAAGTCCACGCGAGGATACCTCATTTGGGCAATTCAAGAAAAACCCTAGCTTCTCAAAGTCTCCAAAATCCAACATTGATGGGTCCAAAGTGTTGAGCATGAGGTGGGGATCAAATTTAATGAAGAGGGTGTAGGGTTTTGATGAAGATTTGGAGGTAATGTTTGGAGGTGAAGGTGGAGGGAGATGAGGATGAAGGAGGTGAGGCAAACAAATGGGGATGAAAATAATAGGCAGCCCTCTCTTTCTCTCTTTCTTATTCTCACCCTCTCACACTCATGTCTCACTATCTCTCTCTCTCTCTCTCTCTCTCCGGTCATTCTCTTTTTAACCCTTTTCTCTTTTTCTCACAAAACCAAATACAACATGAAATCAACAAATAACACAACATGAAACAACAATGCAACATGTCATGGTGCACTAGCCATGATTAAAATATAGAAACACGGATTTGGCTTAATCGCGATCAGTAGTGCACTAATCACTTTTTATTTAAACTGCATATAATTAATTATAAAAATGCCAAATCCAATAAATATATTTTTAAATGAATAAATCATTTTAATCTCTAATTATTTCACAAATATTGGTATATATTTATACCATTTTACGAAAAACCCAATTTCGCAAATCGGGTAGTTTTCGAGAAATATATTATTTTAATTTTAAATTCCAAAAATAATATTTTATATTTTCTGAAATGTTACAGACATCTTTTTGGAGAGAGTGATTCATGAGTAAATGGACGAACCACCACGCTTAGAATCCTCCATACCAAACCCCTTTAGTATGGTGTTAATGTACCTGGATTTGGGACATTCACAATATCTACATAGATCTATCATCATAGTGTTAGTGTATATGCCCTAGAGTCCATTACTGTATCATACTAGTTTGTATATTACTTAATGGAAGCTTGGGATATTCACCTTATATAAACAATCTTGCTCAATATAGTAGTATGCTACTTGGTTTGTTTCTACTTCAATATGTACATGTGTTTATTTTAGTAAATCACCTATACACATTAGTGGAGCCCTTAGGATCTTTGCTTGATTACCGGCGTTGTGATGGCAGTCACACTAGTGGGGGCTGGGTAATCTATAAGCACATCCTTATACAGGTCCCTAGTCGCAGGACTATCGAGACAGGGCATCGATACTCCGGAGTAGACTAGCGTATGCGCTTCTCATCCCAGTGTGGGAGATGGTCTGTCCCACAGCCATCAGTACGTCGTACTGGAGATAGTATACGGGTGCTCGTTAGGTTACGAGTACACTGGACAGGACTCGTCGGGAACTGACAGGTTGGTATTATACCAATCGTCAGTTATCAGTTCCCAGGTGACATGAGTACAGCTTAGTCCGCTGACTTGACACTGTCACTTCGCCTCAAGTGTGTTCCCAATGTACTTTGATCACTACCCTACCACGGCTCAAAGGAGTCGTGCAAACAGGTAGTAGTTGGGTGCAGTCCCGAAGCACTTGGAGGCAGTGACGGTTAGACAGGATTCGTCTCTCCCGGTATTGGGGGTTGACATCGCGCTGTGTCTAGGAGAGCCATTACACGAGTAGTCCCTGGCTAGGGCAAGCGAGATATACTGGTAGGCTTCCAGTGTTATCTCAGGGTGTATTGGGCTTCACTCCAACACGACTTGTACCGCTATTAGGGGACTGACGTTTACCGCCCCCTAGGCCCGCCATGCGATGTATCAGACGAACAGACCGGACTGTACGGAGACTGTCACACTCAGACTCAGTAGGAGTTCAGATGGAGTTCACCTCGTCAGTCTTCTTGTCGGCATCTACCTGGGGACCGTTACGCACAGCTAGTGCCGCTTGCGGTCTGTGGTTAAACCCACTGCCAGCGTAGTGTCGAGTCTTTAGAGTCCCACACAGAGGGCTATTCGCCATTGGGCAAAACAGAGTAGAGGTCGCATGGTTTTGCGACAGGGTTCGTTCTCATCCGCGCACTTGTGCACGTTTGGAGTCCGGACAGATGTTAGTAGCAGGCTCTGGTTTGAGCCAGATACTGGTATATGTTTTGGGGTTGATTTTATCTCATAGTATTCATGTTCCTCGGAACAAGAATGCGGGTGTGTATGCACAGTTGATTGAGGCGGAGGAAGAGATTTTTCATTAGGGTTTCGGAACGAGTGCGTATGCACAGTTGACAGTCGTCTTTTTCCAAACCCTAATGAATTTATGATATATTAATTAATAATATTAATTAAATGAAATTGTGTCATGGTTGGGTTTGTTGACTTGTTGACCATGGTTGAAAGTTTGACCATTATCATTACATATCAAAGATGCTCTTTGATTCTAGCAAAATTCATTTAATGAATGTGATGATAGTGGTCATTCCAAACCATCCATCAACTATTTCATTTTTATTATTATTGTTAATTTGATAATTCTTTTCATTTCGAGCTATGGTTGTAAAATGAAAATAATAGCTCATTCTATCATAACACTTCTCTCTCTTCTCTTCTTCTTCCTCCTCCTCTAGTTCAAGGAGCTCCCTTCTCATGTATTGAGAATCCATCTCCTTGAGATAAAAACACTCCAAAGCCACTCTCTACTCACTCTAGGGTTAGAGGTTTGGCAAGCCAAAGATCCTAGTTCACTCAAAGTCCGAGAAAGAGCCCGAAGGTGGATCCATCTTTGACGGAAGAAGGCGACGAGGAAAGCACCATCAAACCCTACAAAGGTTTCAAGAAGAAGGAGTTCAAGTTAGGTATAACCTTTTATCCGAGTAGCTAACTCTCTTTAGCTTTCTTGCTAGTTTAGTTTAGAAAAGATCCCGACTTTGTTAGTCCATGTTGCCCCATGCGCTAAAAATTTGATTTTTATACCGTTTTCGCCTCCCCGCAAGAACCGGGGGTGGCAACGTGGACTTACAGTGGTATCAGAGCCTAACTAAACTTAAAATAGCTTAGTAGTAAAGTGTATCGAAGTTCGAACGGAAAAATCGCAAAAAACCGGAGAAACAAAACCCTAACTTTCTGTTGAAATTTTTTGTGCTCTAAAGTGAAAAAGTTTTACTCCTAATATCGGCTCAGGGTTTTGTGAGAACACCCACGAAAAACGATCCCCTGATTCCCTCAAACCGCCGCGGATCCGCGGCAATAGGTATGCATTTGCCGCGGAACCGCCGCCGTTTAGGCTCCTCTCGTGATCGGGTTTTGTGCAGTGTTCTTCTGGTAGGGTTTTGGGATTTTTCAGATGGGTTATTTGTGCCCAGATTTTCCAGAAAAGAAATTTGTTTTTGGGGGCCTATAAATCCGTATTTTTATCGAACTTCACTACACTTTGACTATATTGGGTATACCTATGATGTTTATATGTATTGAACGTCGGCTAATCGCTATATGTCGATTAGTCGGGGTTATACATATCTGTGATCTGTGATTGATGTTGGTATGTGTATATGAATAGATTGGATTGTCGCGGGTGAATAGCCGGGATGGATGTGAGATGAGTGTTGTTTTTCTTTCATTCATTTGTAATATGTAAATTGATGTAATATTATTATTTGTTTGGCCGCACAACCGGGTCGGGGTTGTAGCCGTCATTGTATAATTCTTTTTACTGTTTTTGCTCCTAGGATAGACCCATGGAGGGGGTGCACAAACTACCGGGTATCTCGAAGTGCCGAGTGGCCTACTCACGGTGGTGAGGGAGGTTGCTTCGCTTCGGATACTTGGCGGGTAGTTTGCCGCACCCGTAGGGGTCTTGGGTGGGGTTTTGGCTATTCACCGCGACCGTGTAATCCGCTTTTCGTTGCAGGCTCGAACGGATTGTGGATTCCTAGTATATCCAATGTATTCATCTGTGATCTGTAATGTCTATCATTGCTTTACATTTATAACTATTTAGGCGTTGCTTATGTTTTACAGCCGCGCTAGCCCAGCCCCCACTCTGTCGTTAGTTAAGTAACCTAACGAGTGATGACGGGGCCCCGTGGCGAATGCGAATGGCATAAGCATACGTCATATTTTGGTTGTTTTCTGCAATGGTAGGATTAAATGATGGGACGCATTAAAAGAACTAATGCAAGAATATCACGCATTAAAAGAACTAATGCAAGATAATAAACCAAGCAAAAGTCGTTGGAACACTTTCGAAAAACCACTCGGTTCTTTTCAAAACTAACTTTTAAATGCGGAGCTTGAGCCACTCCTTTTTAAAAGCTATCTTGTTCCATCGATTATATCAAGTTCATTACGTTCACGGTTTCGCCAAAACCATTCGTAGCCCTCCGTCGTTTCACATGAATAGTCAATAGTATTCAAGCTGTGTTTGTTGGCCAAAGTCAAGGCATAGTGATTGGTAGCTATTGGGTATTCATGTGCAGCATAGATAGATGCGTTGATTTGGAACAGTCGTACTGCCTTGTTGGCCAAAGTCAAGGGTAGGTACGGGTGGATTCAAATTAACCTGGAGAACGACGGGAAGAACTTGACATGTGACTTATGATTTGTTGGCCAAAGTCAAGGTCATAAGAGCATGGGGCAAAAATCCACATCGGGAGTTTCATAAGTACTGAAACTTGCTAGATTTGCATACCATTTGGAGTGTGGTGATTCTGGTAGGATTCCTTCAGTTTCGTCACGCAATGATATTTGGATCCCGATCCTACTGTGAGTATATGCTACTCCTCGGGAAATTTCTCACTAAACGATCAATGCTATAAACCAAGTAGGTGTCTAGAAAGGTGTTAGCGGGGCTACGCCCCCAGGGAAAAGAGGTTATTTAATTAAGGAACTTCGCGAAAGCGTTGGAAAACCTCCCTCGAAGTACCGACACTGGCCTGGCTGAACGGTTAAGCAAGTATTGTGCGGTGGGATTGATCCCGACTAATTCTTCCTTTATGGTTTGAGGAGGGATTCGAGAGACAGTGGGAGCCATCCTGTTTAGACAAATTAAAAACCATTCTAAACTTGCAAGAGCATCGTTCTAAAGTGTTTCTTCTCTCTCTCCTAATTGCAGCGACCAATCGACATGACTGGACTTAAGTTACTTCTAGATAAAAACATACTGACAGGGCCAAACTACAAAGATTGGCTCAGGAATGTCAAAATGGCAATCACTTACGACAAGCTGGGGTATCTCCTTACCACCAAAGCTCCCCCCGTCCCAGGTCCCACCTCCAGCGTCGCGGATAAGGAAATCCGTAAGACCTGGGAGATTGATAGCGCGAAGGCCAAGTGCCTCGTACTTGCCTCGATGGACAACAAACATCAGAGGAGGCACGAGAATATAGACCTTGAATCCATATTTCTCCATACAAAAGAACTGTATGGAGAGCAATCTCGTATCGCAAGATACGAAGTGTCGAAGAAGTTGTTTTCGGCAAGATTGGCCGTCGGATCATCGGTAGCGGAACACGTGCTTAAGATGATTGGCTTCATTGAGGAGCTCGCGGACCTTGGGACCACGTTGGAGAATGAACTCTATACTGATTTGATTCTCCAGTCCCTTCCTTCCACTTACGCCCAGTTTATCCTTAACTTCAACATGCAAGGAAAGGAGGTTGAACTCTCCGAACTTCTGAACATGTTGAGGAGTGCTGAGGGCACCCTACAGAAAGGTAGGGAAACATCCACTTTGTTTGTAGGAGGATCTTCTTCTTCTTCTAGGTCCAAGGCGAAAACCAAGGGAAAGAAGAGGAAAGCCCCCGCCAAACCAAGGGGCGGTGTTAGTAAAGTGGATACGAAGGGAAAAGCAAAGGCAACAAAGATAGCGGGGAAGCTTGTGGATAAAGAAGAATGCTTCTATTGTCATAAGAAAAGACACTGGAAGAATGATTGCAGGGCTTGGAAAGCCAGGACACAGGAATTGAAGCAGGTTGCGGCTTCAGCTTCAGGTGTGTATGTTATTGAAAACTGTCTTTCAATAAACTCTACTTCCTGGGTATTGGGTACCGGATCAGGATCTCATATCTGTAATTCTTTGCAGGCGTTGAGAAACCGTAGGGTTTTGAAGGCAGGTGACATGACCCTCAGAGTTGCGAACGGAGCTAGCATGGATGCTAAAGCCGTGGGGGACTATCACCTGGGAATGTCAGATGGACATGTTTTGGTTTTGCGTAATTGCTTTTTTGTACCCAACGCAACTTGTAATATCATTTCTGTATCTTTGGTTTCTAAAGAAGGTTATGAATTTGCGTTTGTAAGTAATGTTGTAAACATTCACCTTAATCAAGTTCTGATTGGGTCAGGTACACTAAGCAATGGTATATACGTGTTAAACCAACCACAGATTTTCAATGTCCAGAATACACACAAAAGAAAGTCTCCGGAAATCAATCAGACTTTCTTATGGCATTGTAGACTGGGTCACATCAATGAGAGAAGGTTGACTAAGTTACATACAGAAGGATATTTGGATCCGTTCGAATATCAATCGTATGCCACTTGTCAATCCTGTCTCAAAGGAAAGATGACAAAGACTTCGTTCACTGGACACGGAGTAAGAGCGAGCGAGCTCTTGGGACTCGTACACAGCGACGTGTGCGGTCCAATGTCTACACATGCGCGAAGCGGTTATTCTTACTTCATTACCTTTACGGATGATTTTTCAAGGTACGGTTATGTCCTCTTAATGAAACATAAGTCCGAAGCCTTTGAAAAGTTCCAGGAATATAAGAATGAAGTAGAAAAACAAACCGGCAAAAGTATCAAGATTCTAAGATCGGATCGAGGTGGAGAATACTTAAGTGCCGAGTTCCTGAATTACTTAAAAGAGAATGGAATTCTCTCTCAGCTTACTCCTCCATACACTCCGCAATATAACGGTGTATCGGAGAGACGGAACCGAACCCTATTGGATATGGTACGGTCCATGATGAGTAACGCCGAGTTGCCGCGATCGTTCTGGGGATATGCACTAGAATCAGCTGCATACCTTTTGAACCGAGTTCCCACTAAGACTGTGCCTACCACACCATATGAGTTATGGAGTGGGAAGAAACCCTATCTTCAATACCTGAAGATTTGGGGATGTCCAGCTTATGTCAAAAAGCAGCATACGGACAAGCTCGAGGCATGCTCAGTACTGTGCAAGTTTGTGGGATACCCAAAGAACTCCAGGGGGTATCTTTTCTATTACGCAGAGGAACAAAAAGTCATTGTTTCTCGTAATGCCCATTTTCTTGAACATCAGTTCTTAGAAAAAGAAATAAGTGGGAGCGCAATAGAACTGGAAGAAATTCCAGAACCACGGGCTATTACTGAAAGCTTAGTGGAACCAGAGGGTTCAAAAGAACAGGACATTCCTACGCCGCTCCGCAGGAGTAGTAGGCAGTCTCATCCGCCCGAGAGATACTACGGTTTTCTCATAGACGGGGATAGAGAGGATTGCATCATAGATTATGATGAGCCTACTAGCTTCCAGCAGGCCGTTCAGAGCGTTGACTCGGTAAAATGGCTGGATGCAATGCGGACCGAAATGGAGTCCATGTACACCAACAAAGTATGGACGTTGGATATTGCTCCAGACGGGGTAAAACCCGTAGGATGCAAGTGGATCTTCAAAAGGAAGATTGGTGTAGATGGACAGGTTGAGACCTATAAAGCTAGACTTGTTGCAAAGGGTTTTCGTCAAAGACCTGGTTTGGACTATGACGAAACCTTTTCTCCAGTGGCTATGCTGAAATCCATTCGGATCCTTCTTGCCATTGCCGCCTTCCACGATTATGAGATTTGGCAGATGGACGTAAAGACCGCTTTTCTAAATGGAAATTTAGAGGAGTGTGTCTATATGGATCAGCCAGAGGGTTTCATTCAGAGTGGGAGCAGCGGAAAGGTGTGCAAGTTGCTTAAGTCCATCTATGGACTAAAGCAGGCGTCGCGGAGTTGGAACATCTGTTTTGATGAGACGGTCAAGGAATTTGGCTTTATCAAAAATCCAGATGAACCATGCATCTATTGTAGATTTGTAGCGAGAACTGTACTGTTCCTCGTTTTATACGTGGATGACATTCTCTTGATAGGAAATGACATTCCTATGCTACAATCTGTCAAGGGGTTCTTGTCACACAGGTTCTCCATGAAAGATCTGGGTGATGCCTCATACATTCTGGGTATCCGGATCTACCGTGACAGATCTAAGAGGATATTAGGACTTTCACAGTCCAGGTACATCGACACCATACTGAAAAGATTCAGTATGGAAGATTCCAAGCGCGGTAACCTACCGGCTTGTCACGGGATCACCCTCTCTAAAGAGATGTCTCCCAAGACTGATTTGGAGAGGGATCGCATGTCTATTATACCCTACGCTTCTGCGGTAGGCTCTATAATGTATGCGATGTTGTGTACCAGACCGGATGTAGCTTATGCACTGAGTGTGGTAAGCCGGTATCAGTCAAACCCTGGGGAGAAACACTGGATAGCGGTAAAGAACATTCTCAAGTACCTGAGAAGGACTAAGGAGATGTTCTTGGTGTATGGCGGAAAAGACCTCCAGATCGAGGCCTTTGCTGACTCCAGCTTCCAGAGTGACAAGGATGATTCCAAGTCCATGTCGGGCTTTGTCTTTACCCTCAATGGAGGGGCGGTGTGTTGGAAGAGTTCCAAACAGGAAACCGTTGCAGACTCGACTATGGAAGCGGAATACATCGCTGCATCTGATGCCGCAAAAGAAGCTGTCTGGATGAGGAAGTTCTTGAAAGAACTTCAGGTGGTTCCGTCCATTGTTGATCCAATACCTCTGTATTGCGACAACAACGGGGCTATAGCTTTAGCGAAGGAACCCAGGTCCCATCAGAGATCCAGACACATCTTGAGGCGGTATCACCTGATCAGGGAGATCATGGATCGCAAGGAGATCGAGGTTCGGAGGGTTGCTTCAGAAGAAAACACTGCATATCCATTCACCAAGGCCTTACCCCAGACTCAGTTCGAGCGGCTGATCGAGATGATAGGTCTTCGATACGCCAGTACATGGCCTTAGTGCAAGTGGGAGATTGTTAGTGTATATGCCCTAGAGTCCATTACTGTATCATACTAGTTTGTATATTACTTAATGGAAGCTTGGGATATTCACCTTGTATAAACAATCTTGCTCAATATAGTAGTATGCTACTTGGTTTGTTTCTACTTCAATGTGTACATGTGTTTATTTTAGTATATCACCTATACACATTAGTGGAGCCCTTAGGATCTTTGCTTGATTACCGGCGTTGTGATGGCGGTCACACTAGTGGGGGCTGGGTAATCTATAAGCACATCCTTATACAGGTCCCTAGTCGCAGGACTATCGAGACAGGGCATCGATACTCCGGAGTAGACTAGCGTATGCGCTTCTCATCCCAGTGTGGGAGATGGTCTGTCCCACAGCCATCAGTACGTCGTACTGGAGATAGTATACGGGTGCTCGTTAGGTTACGAGTACACTGGACAGGACTCGTCGGGAACTGACAGGTTGGTATTATACCTATCGTCAGTTATCAGTTCCCAGGTGACATGAGTACAGCTTAGTCCGCTGACTTGACACTGTCACTTCGTCTCAAGTGTGTTCCCACTGTACTTTAATCACTACCCTACCACGGCTCAAAGGAGTCGTGCAAACAGGTAGTAGTTGGGTGCAGCCCCGAAGCACTTGGAGGCAGTGACGGTTAGACAGAATTCGTCTCTCCCGGTATTGGGGGTTGACATCGCGCTGTGTCTAGGAGAGCCATTACCCGAGTAGTCCCTGGCCAGGGCAAGCGAGATATACTGGTAGGCTTCCAGTGTTATCTCAGGGTGTATTGGGCTTCACTCCGACACGACTTGTACCGCTATTAGGGGACTGACGTTTACCTCCCCTAGGCCCGCCATGCGATGTATCAGACGAACAGACCGGACTGTACGGAGACTGTCACACTCAGACTCAGTAGGAGTTCAGATGGAGTTCACCTCGTCAGTCTTCTTGTCGGCATCTACCTGGGGACCGTTACGCACAGCTAGTGCCGCTTGCGGTCTGTGGTTAAACCCACTGCCAGCGTAGTGTCGAGTCTTTAGAGTCCCACACAGAGGGCTATTCGCCATTGGGCAAAACAGAGTAGAGGTCGCATGGTTTTGCGACAGGGTTCGTTCTCATCCGCGCACTTGTGCACGTTTGGAGTCCGGACAGATGTTACTAGCAGGCTCTGGTTTGAGCCAGATACTGGTATATGTTTTGGGGTTGATTTTATCTCATAGTATTCATGTTCCTCGGAACAAGAATGCGGGTGTGTATGCACAGTTGATTGAGGCGGAGGAAGAGATTTTTCATTAAGGTTTCGGAACGGGTGCGTATGCACAGTTGACAGTCGTCTTTTTCCAAACCCTAATGAATTTATGATATATCAATTAATAATATTAATTAAATGAAATTGTGTCATGGTTGGGTTTGTTGACTTGTTGACCATGGTTGACTTGTTGACCATGGTTGAAAATTTGACCATTATCATTACATATCAAAGATGCTCTTTGATTCTAGCAAAATTCATTTAATGAATGTGATGATAGTGGTCATTCCAAACCATCCATCAATTATTTCATTTTTATTATTATTGTTAATTTGATAATTCTTTTCATTTTGAGTTATGGTTGTAAAATGAAAAGAATAGCTCATTCTATCATAACACTTCTCTCTCCTCTCTTCTTCTTCCTCCTCCTCTAGTTCAAGGAGCTCCCTTCTCATGTGTTGAGAATCCATCTCCTTGAGATAAAAACACCCCAAAGCCACTCTCTACTCACTCTAGGGTTAGAGGTTTGGCAAGTCAAAGATCCTAGTTCACTCAAAGTCCGAGAAAGAGCCCGAAGGTTGAACCCTCAGGTGGATCCATCTTTGACGGAAGAAGGCGACGAGGAAAACACCATCAAACCCTACAAAGGTTTCAAGAAGAAGGAGTTCAAGTTAGGTATAACCTTTTATCCGAGTAGCTAACTCTCTTTAGCTTTCTTGCTGGTTTAGTTTAGAAAAGATCCCGACTTTGTTAGTCCATGTTGCCCCATGCGCTAAAAATTTGATTTTTATACCGTTTCCGCCTCCCCGCAAGAACCGGGGGT
Organism: Agapanthus africanus; assembly: GCA_030015575.1. Taxonomy (NCBI): domain Eukaryota; kingdom Viridiplantae; phylum Streptophyta; class Magnoliopsida; order Asparagales; family Amaryllidaceae; genus Agapanthus; species Agapanthus africanus. The sequence continues at coordinate 219,250,291 of JASDDO010000006.1, forward strand.
GGCAACGTGGACTTACACATAGATCATTATCCACAAGATGTAGTAGGTATCATCTGGATCTTTCATGGCGAATCCTCGTGATAAGAGGAGCTTGACCGAGTGTAGTATAGGAAACCATTTCCTATCAAGAGTATGTCATCTACGTACAATACGTGTAAGACAACCTTACTCTCTACTACCTTCTTGTATATACAAGGTTCATCTACCTTTTTGATGAAGTCAAACTCTTTGACTGTCACATCAAAACAGATGTTCCAACTCCGCGATGCTCGTATTGATCCTGATGGACTTAAGCATAGCTTTGAAAGTCTCAAATTTTCTATTTACACCAAGAATCTTCTCAAGATCCATTTGCTCCCGATGGGTTTTATCCCTTTAGGTGCAACATTCAAAGTCATACTTTGTTGGTGTACATGGATTCCATCTTTGATCGCATAGCATCTAGCCTTTACACAGAGTCCCTACTCGTGATGGCCTGCCTGAACCTAGTTAGGCCATTGTCTACCATGATGCAATCCTCGCTCCCACTGTCACCGAGAAGACCGTAGTATCTCTCAAGTGGATGAGGAACCCTACCAGATTCGCGGAGAGGCTGAGGTTTGTTGGAGACTATTGAATCCTTTGGTTTCACCAAATCATCAGTTGTTAGTTTGTCAAGCTGGAACAACTTCCAGTTCTACCTCATGACCACAAATTTCTTCACAAGAAATTCCTTTTCTATAAAGGTGGCATGATGAGAAACAAAACATCTTTTGCTCCTTACAGTGGTAGAAGATATTCCCTCATAAATGTTTGGGATATCCAACAAACTTATACAGAACTGACCTTGCCTCGAGCTTGTCCAGATTCTTCCTTTCAACATAGGCCGGACAACCCCATATCTTAACTCGTTTAAGACATGGTCTCTTCCCATTCCATATCTCATATGTAGTGGTAGGCTCTGATTTGGATAGAACCCCATTCAATAGGTATGCAGCTTCTCAAGTGCATAACTCCTAAAAGGAAACAGGTAACTCAACAGTACTCATCATAGAGCGCACCATATCTCATAGGGCGTGATACCTCTACCCCGATACACCGTTATGCTGTGGTGTATACGAAGGAGTAAGCTGAGAGAGAATCACATTCTCCTTTTAGAAACTCCAGGAACTCCATGCGCAAGTATTCTCCTCCTCGATCTCATCGAAGGACTTAATACTTCTACCCGTTTGGTTCTCAACTTCAAGCTTATATTCCTTGAATTTCTCAAAAGTTTCAGACTCGTGTTTCTACAGGAACACATGTCTGAATCTTGAGAGATCGTCGATGAATGTAATGAAGTACAAAGAACCAACCCTGGCATTTGTAGACATAGGACTGTATACTGTAAGTCCATGTCACGCACCCCACGAACTTGCGGGGAGGCGGAATATATGAAAAACGATCATCAAAGCTTCGTAACACGGACTTGAGTGCATGAATCGTGTCTAACCGTTACTAGCAAACTACGAGAGGTTTAACTACTCGGATTCGAAGTTATACCTCATGTTACTTGTCCTTCGGGTCTTCATCTCTGTCCTCCTCTCCTCGTAGGCTCCTTAGAACATCGACACCTCAACGGCCTCCTCGAGTCAAAGACGATCCACCCGAGAGCTCCTACGCCAAGCTTGATCTCTAACTTGAGATAACTAGGTTGCTCAAAGTGCTAATCTAAGCTACCTAGGGGATATAGAGTGAGCTTATGGATGTATTAGTCTAGCTAACCCTTGATCTCAACACATGAGAGGTTAGGGTTAGGGTTTGAAGAGGGAGAGCTTGAGGAGAGCGAAGGTGAGAATGTGAATCCTTTTGGATGAATGAAGTCATTTGTGTATATATGAAACATATGATAATATTTAGTAAATAACAAACAATGAATTATCACCATGTTTCATTAATGCACTAAGTGATTCATCACATGAGTCATATAAAACATTAAATGAATCATTAATTCAATATATGAACCACTACATGACTCATTAATCCAATTAATGCATATGCCACCTTAACCCCCAAGTCACCATGCTTCTAGAAGCTTACCGGAAAATTACGAGAACGCCCCTCCAATCCGTGAAAACACGGAAAAACTTTAGACAGTATAAATCCAATAACCTGATACTAGAAACTGGCTTAAACCAAAGCCGACTAGTAAAAACTGTCTGAACGTCGTACGTGCGTAAACACACGTATGCGTCCGAACCCTTATCGTAAAACCATACGACCTCTATATCGTTTCTCCTGGAAACCCTCTGTGTGGGACTCTAAAGACTCGACACTACGCTGGCAGTGGGTTTAACCACAGACCGCAAGCGGCACTAGCTGTACGTAACGGTCCCCAGGTAGATGTCGATAAGAAGGCCGATGAGGAAACCCATCCGAACTCCTACTGAGCCTGATGTGACAATCTCCGTACAGTCCAGTCTGTTCGTCTAAGACTATCGCATATCGAGCCTAGGGGGCGGCAAGCGTCAGTCCCCTAATAGAGGTATAAGTCGTGTCGGAGCGTAGCCCATTACACCCTGAGAAAACTACTGGAACTTCCCAGTAAATCTCGCTTGCCCTGGCCAGGGACTTTGCGTAATGGCTTTCTGACACAGCGCGATATCAACTCCCAATACCGGGAGAGACGAATCCTGTCTAACCGCCACTGCCTCTAAGTGCTCGGGACTGCACCCAACTGCTACCTGTTTGCACGACTCCTTTGAGCCGTGGTAGGGTAGCAATCTAAGAACAGTGGGACACACTCGAGGCGAAGTAGCAGTGTCAAGTCTGCGGACTATGCTGTACTCATGTCACCTGGGAACTGTTAACTGACGACGGGTATAATACCAACCAATCAGTTCCCCTGTGAGTCCTGTCCGGTGTACCCGTAACCTAACGAGCACCTGTATACTATCTCCAGTACGACGTACTGATGGCTGTGGGACAGACCATCTCCCCAACTGGGATAAGAAGCGTACACACTTAGTCTACTCCGGAATATCTATGCCCTGTCTCGATAATCCTACAACTAGGGACAAGTATAGGATGTTGCTTAGAGACTACCCAGCCCCCACTAGTGTGACTGCCATCACAACGCTGGTAATCAAGCAAAGATCCTATGGGCTCTACTAATATGTATAAGTGATACGTTATAACAAACATATGCACATATTAAAGTAGACACAAACCAAGTAGCATACTACCATTTTTAGCAAGACTGTATATACAATTGTGAATATCTCAAGCTTCCATTAAGTAATATACATACAAGTATGATACAATAATGGCCCCTAGGGCATATACACTAACAATCTCCCACTTGCACTAGGGCCATGAGCTGGCATATCGTAGACCTATCATCTCGAATAGCCTCTCGAACTGCGTCTGAGGAAGGGCCTTTGTGAATGGATCAGCAATGTTATTCTCCGTCTCTACTCTCTTTATCTCGATCTCCCGGCGGTCTACGATCTCCCTGATCAGTTGATACCGCCTTAAGATGTGTCTGGACTTTTGATGGGACCTGGGTTCCTTCGCTAAAGCTATAGCGCCGTTGTTGTCACAATACAGAGGTATTGAATCAACACTGGTAGGAACCACCTGAAGTTCTGTGAGGAACTTCTTCATCTAGACAGCTTCTTTTGCGGTATCGCAAGAAGCTATGTACTCCTCTTCCATCGTTGAGTCAGCAACGGTCTCCTGTTTGGAACTCTTCCAACAAACCGCCCCTCCATTGAGGGTAAAGACATAACCTGACATGGACTTGGAGTCATCTTTGTCACTCTGGAAGCCGAAGCCGGCAAAGGCCTCAATCTGGAGGTCTTTTCCGCCATACACCATGAACATATCTTTAGTCCTCCTCATGTACTTGAGAATGTTCTTTACTGCTATCCAGTGATTCTCCCCTGGGTTTTCCTGATACCGGCTTACAACGCTCAATGCGTATGCTACATCTGGTCTGGTACATAACATCGCATACATTATAGAGCCTACCACAGAAGCGTAGGGTATAATCGACATGCGATCCCTTTCCAAATCAGTCTTGGGAGATATCTCTTTGGAAAGGGTGATTCCATGACAAGCCGGTAGATTACCGCGCTTAGAATCATCCATACTGAATCTCTTCACTATGGTGTCTATGTACCTGGACTGCGAAAGTCCCAACATCCTCTTTGATCTATCACGATAGATCCGGATCCCCAGAATGTAGGTGGCATCACCCAGGTCTTTCATAGAGAATTTATGTGACAAGAATATTTTGACTGACTGTAATATAGGAATATCATTTCCTATTAGGAGAATGTCATCCACGTATAAGACGACGAATACTACAGCTCTCCCTACAATCTTACTGTATATGCAAGGTTCATCTGGATTTTTGATAAAGTCAAATTCTTTGACAGCATCATCAAAACAGATGTTCGATACTTGCTTTAGTCCATAAATGGACTTAACCAACTTGCATACTTTACCGCTGCTCCCACTCTGAATGAATCCCTCTGGTTGATCCATATAGACGCTCTCTTCTAAATTACCATTTAGAAAGGCTGTCTTTACGTCAATCTGCCAGATTTCATAATCGTGGAAGGCAGCAATAGCAAGAAGGACCCGAATGGATTTAAGCATAGCTACTGGAGAAAAGGTTGCGTCATAGTCCAAACCAGGTCTTTGACGGAAACCCTTTGCAACCAGTCTAGCCTTGTAGGTTTCAACCTGTCTATCTACACCAATCTTCTTTTTGAAGATCCATTTGTATCCTACGGGTTTTACCCCATATGGAGCAATGTCCAAAGTCCATAATTTGTTTGTGTACATGGACTCCATTTCGGTCCGCATTGCATCCAGCCATTTTACTGAGTCACCGCTCTGAATGTCTTGCTGGAAGCTAGTAGGCTCATCATAGTCAATAGTGCAATCCTCTCTATCTCCGTCTATGAGAAAACCGTAGTATCTCTCGGGCGGATGAGATTTCCTACTACTCCTGCGGAGTGGCGTCGGGATGTCCCTTTCTTCTGAAACCTCTGGTTCTACCATACTTTCAGTAACAGCTTATGGTTCTGGAATTTCTTCCAGGTCTACTGCTCTCCCACTCTTCTGATTTTCTAAAAAGTTAGCTTCTAAGAAGTGGACATGACGAGAAACAAAAACCTTTTGTTCCTCTGCGTAATAGAAACAATATCCCATGGAGTTATTTGGATATCCCACAAACTTACATTGTACTGAGCGTGTTAGTTATATGTATGCCCTAGAGGCCATTACTGTACATTGGATGTATATTGTAGTGGATGCTGGGACATATATAGGGAGGACTTTCTTGCTCGACATGATAGTATGCTATCTGGTTGCTCTTTACCTTAACGTGTATACTGATTGTCTCTCTGTTACATGTTGGTAAAGCCCTTAGGATGTGTACTTGACTACCTGGACTATGATGCGGATCATACTAGTGGGGACATGGTAGTCCATAAGTACATACTTCAAAGTCCTTAGTCGTGGGTGTATCGAGACGGGGCATCGATATACCAGAGTAGACTAGCGTGTACCTTCTCGACCCATACAGATGGGCGATGGATGATCCCATATCCATTGGTGTTTGACATCAGAGATGATATACGGGTGCTCAGTAGAGACTGGGTACACTGGACGGACTCGCCGAGAACTCCCAGATGGTATTATACCTCACGTCAGATGGCAGTTCTCTGGTGACACTGGTACAGAGTAGTCTGTTGACCCGAGATCGTCATAGAGTCTTGTGTGGTTCCCACTGTGCTTTGATTTCCATCTTACCACGTCCAAGAGGGCGTGCAAAACGGTGGTTTTTGGGTACAGTCCCGAGTCACATGGAGGCAATGAGCGATAGGAGGGGATTCGTCTCTCCCGGTATAGGGAGTTGATGTTGCGCTGTGTTCGATTGGCTATAACAGGAAATCCCTGGCCAGGGTTGATGAGATATACTGGTAAGTGTTACCAGTAGTTTCTCGAATTGTTACAGACCTCATATCGACACGACTTATCGAGCTATTGGGGTCTGACGTTTACCACCCCTAGGCGAGATATGCGACATATCAGACGACGAGACCGGACTATACGGTAGTGTTACTGGTTGGATTCACTGGAGTGTGAGCGGGCTTGCTCGTCGATCTTCTGATCGCTCAATACCCGGGTGGCCGTTACGTTTAGCAGACCGCTTGCGGCTTGTGGGTGCTTGATATGATCATCATCTGCTGCCGGCGTATTGACGAGTCTTTAGAGTCCTATACAGAGGTTTCCTGGCTCAACCGAAACGAAATATGAGTGCATATGAGATATGCGCGGGACCGAGAATAATGCGTGTATGTGATACCGTATTTCATTCTCGCGATGAATGTGTCGAATGGTTGTATGCGATATAACCTAGTTATCGAATCGAGGATTGATTCGATAAGCCGATACATTGGATACTAGTCGGTTATATGCGATATGACCGGATCGTTAAATCAAGTGTTGATTTAATGATTTAATGTATAATTATATATTTGATATATTACTTTGCATTAACTAATATTGGTTCACTTTAAATGGATTTTCTCACTTGGATGTACAAGTTGTATATGTGATATACTTTTTGTGCAAATGATTGTATCATGTTTGATGATACATGTTTACTTGGTTAAGTGTAAAGAATGTACCATGGTTAAACTAATGGTTAGGGTTTTGTTTTTCCATTTACTTATTTATTCATTTATTTATCTATTAATTCTTTTTGGAAAATAATAAGTATAAAGAAGAATGGAGGCTTTCTTTGGATGCATGTTGAAGCTTCATGAAGCTTTGACTAAGTCCACCATTCTTGTCACTTGCTTAACCCTAACCATCATATCTAACCATGGTCTATTCTCTACACTCATCTAAGGTTAGTATTATGATAAGTATTCATTTTCCTTTTCATTTTAATAACTTATCATAATATTCTTCTTCTTCTTCTTCATCTTCTTTCATGAAGAAAGCTTCACTTCATCAATGGTGATTGATGAAATCAAGTGAGAAATACAATTCTAAAGTCTACCCACTTCCTATTTCTTCATCCTCTACCTCTTGCCAAGTAGTAGAGTGTGTTTTCTTCACAAGTTTCTTGACTTGGTGAAGTTGGAGCTTGATCTAGCGATGCCTCGACGTAGATCATCTTCGGCACGTCGTCGATGACCTAGCCCGTCCATTCTCCGATGAAGCCGACGCAAGAGCCCAGATTTCGATTTGGATAGCGAGGAGACTTCATTGCGGAGCTATGGAGGTGGAGGACCGGATCTACAAAGGTTGTATTTCCGCACTTTTAGTTTAGTTGTAAACTAGTTTCTTGTTTCGCCTAGACATCTAGCTAACGATCCGTAGTCTAGGGTTTCTCGGCACTGTAATTTTTGAAATTGGCATGGTTGATGCCTTGTGAGACCTCCTTGGTGTGCCTAGGAACCCTACAGTGGTATCAGAGCCTAGCTAGAGCCTTAGACGAAGTCCCGACGGAGTTAGAAGTCCGATCGACCCAAAACCCCGACTTGAAAAATGCTCTCTGGACAATTCTGTAAAATGTGGATTTTTGTAGATTAAAAATATTCAGAAAAATCAGCAGGAAGATATAAGGGTTACTGTAAAATTCGAGGGCCTGATTCCATAAAGGCACCGCGGATCCGCGGCATGAGCAAGCTCATGCGGCGGATCCGCGGCCATTTTGTCGTTTTGTGCATCCAATTTTGCACAGTAATTCTTAGTTGTCTGTGCTGGTTTTCCTGGGGATTTTTAATATTTTTTTACAGAGTTGCATTTTCTGGGTTGTATTGGGGACTCGGTGTATCGATCGGATTGTCGAATTCTGTCTGTGTGCTTTTCCGGATAATCTTAGAATATGTTAAAAAGTTCGACCGGATATAAATACCCAATTTTTCTCCTATCGGGAAATTTCCAAGTGTTGGATTTTTCCGTAGTTTAAAGACGTTCTAAGTAGTGCAAGTAACTCGATGGACCCTCTAGAAGACAACAAACCTTAACTCGATTATGTGACCGTCTTGAACTGCCCTTTGAACCTTAGGGTTTGGGGCAGTACGGCGTGCCACATGTGAGGCGTTGGCTTGACCCTTCTACGGCTGGACCGTTCGTACCGAGGCACGAACTGAATGTTTTTAGACTTGTTTCATGTGTTGATCTGTATCGGGAAAACTTGGGTGTTTGAATGTTCGATCGGAAAGTTTAACATTTTCTAATTATCCGGAATGTGATACAATAATTGGAATTCACAATAAGTTATGAGATAACTGAATGAATGTTATAAACATAGCAGTTTAGTCTCACTTGATCGGTTGCCACGGAATTTTGATGTGATCAAAAGTCCGTCGCAATCACGTAGTGTACGCGGATACTCGCCGGTAAACTTAATAGACAGCTACACCCCTTAGCTCCGACCAAGTGACTGTAGGAGAACCCCGTCGCCGAAAGCATCCGTTCGGGTGCTCGCGGCAGCGGTGTTCCGCCTTGGTGCACTTCGTCGACGGCGTCGGGGGTGCGGCCGTCTACTAAAGTTTGCGACGAGTATCCGATCAGGATGTCGGGAATCTTATTGAATTGCCCGACTTGATATTGAAAAGTGTTTTCGATTTTGAGACTAAAATGCGGGGTTTATAATTGTTAGGCATGTGATGTCTAAGTAATTCATTTGGTCAGGCATGCGATGTCTGAGGTGGTTGCGGATTCCAACTGTTGTAGTTTTACACTTTCTTTTCTGTGACCGTAAGTGTAATATGTGATATCGCCGGTTTCGTTTCTATATGTCAACGACAATTGGGATGCGCATATTTACTTACGTTGATGACATGTGATGTTATGTGTTGCTGGATATGTTATATTGGATCGTCGTGTTTGAATAGCCGGGGGGTTTTTATGTGAGATGAGTGTTTTTCATTTTCATTCATGTAAAAACTTGTATGTAATATTCTTTTATTGGGGCACTTCCAGGTAGCGGATGTTGTCACCATTTGTATATTATTTACTTTTCCGCACTAGGATAGACCCAAGGAGGAGGGCACAAGTAACCGGGTTCTGGAGTCCAGTGGGAGACCAACTCGAGGAGTCGAGTCCGGGTCTCCTAACTCCAGAATTGGTAGGGTTGCTTGCCGCTCTCGTAGGGGTCTAGGGGTGTGGGTTTGGCTATTCATCACGACCGTGGAATCCGTGTTTTATACTGGCTCGTATTGAAAACACGGACGTCCTAGTATATCCAATATTTCATATGTTTCTTCTGCTGCGATATCTGTGATGTGATCATGTGATGTTCTGTGATAGATACAGTATATAGTATATATGATATATTATATAGACATTACTTATGTTTTACACCCGCGCTAGCCCTGCCCCGCTCTGTCGTTAGTTACCTAACCTAACGGTGCACGAGGGGACATCGAGGCGAATGCGGATGGCATAAGTGTACGTCGTATTTATCTGTGATGTTTAGGTACTTAATGATGGGACTTCATTAATATGATTAATGAAAGAAAAGAAACCTAAAGATGTTGTAGAATCGAATTTCAAAAATAAAATAGGTAGCTACAGTTCTTGCTTTGCACAGCGGTATATGTGATATATCCTGCACCTTATTCGATGAGGAAAGGACCGAGATCCCTTCACCGGGAGTGACTCCTTTAGCAATAACTGGAAGATGCTACACACTCGGTTTGTCTTTTGATTGCTTTTAAGAGTTTCTGCTTTGCACGGTGATATATATGATATATCCCGCACCCCATTCGACGAGGAAAGGACCGACGATCCCTTCACCGGGAGTGACTCCTTTAGCAAAACTGGAAAAGCCTCAAATTTTAAAATTCATTCGATCCTACAACGATATCAAGTTCATTACGCAATAGGTTTTCAGAAAAACCTGTCATAGCCCTCCGTCATTTCAGATAAGTAATAGTTAGTATTCGTGCTGCGTTTGTTGGCCTTTGTCAAGGCGTAGTGTGCGGTAGCTGACTGGTGCTTATCTGCTTATGCATATGATGCAGATTGAGTTAGGGTAGTCGTGCGACCTTGTTGGCCTTTGTCAAGGGCCGTGCGGGTGGGTTTAATTCAATCAGGAAATGACGGGTTGAACTTGACTAGCATCCTTGTCACGACCCGAGAATTCGACTCGTGACCGGCACTTAACCACGCAGCGTCTACAGGCGCAACGCGGCTAAGTAAGCCGAACCCAGAAATCAAAACCAATAAATATAGAGTGATTTAAAACATTTTGTAAAAGCAATAGTAAATGTCTGAAAAACTTCCATTTATTTAGTAGAAATCCCTTTCAAGTTCAAAAGTTATGAGTTTTATAATTTTGGTAACATTTCCTCTTTAAAACATTAGCCCCGAAAGTCGGGTAAAAGTAAGGTGTGGCGGAAATAACAAGTGACGAGAATAAAGCATCACAATATGATATACGACGCCGTAGCGAAGAATACACAGTAAAACAAGGACAATATCATAAAAGATAAGACTGCATAAAGTAACGTCGGCTCACATGCGAGCTCGACACCAGAATATAAAATCATACATATCGTCCTCACAAATGTCTCTAAGTCAATACATAAGGTAGATGGAGAGTACTAGATACATCAATATACAACTGAAAGATAACAGATACCGTACAAAACCCACCTAAACAGCAAAAGGGCTACCTCTGCTCAAAAGGGGTATCTGTGCCAAAAGATGAGGAAACAGCCAGCCGTGACTACTCCCAAGGGCAACCTGCAAACACTGTGGCACAACGGGGGTGAGTTGCCAACTCGTGAATAGAGATAACATATAAAGGTGATCGCAGGCATGCACATATAGCGTGGCTCTACTAATGCCAGCAGATGATATCAATGCATGTCAACAGTGGATACAGTAGTAATGCATGTACTTTAACAGGTAAATGCCACAGGATGAGATGTATAGTAATCAATACTGAGTATGGGATAAATAATATCTACATGGACTATGTCAACATGGAAAGCAATGATCGGTGCCTCGAACTGCACCCAAATCCCACATATACTCAGACGCCGGCACACCCATCGGCCCTCAAATCCTGTATATCTCGGAGGAATCACGAGTGCCCAACATCGGCACCCAAAACATCATAAAATACTCGTGTCCAGCATCGACACGTAAATCCTCGAATATCGGGCGCCGTCAATCCGGACCGGCCCCACGGGGTCCACCTGCGGTATCGGCCCTCGGCCCCGGCAGTACGGATCCTCCCGCATCCATCACTCGACTCTGGTCAGTATCCTCCGGACAACTGCCAGGTCCAACAAATCACCGGTAGGTACTCGCCCGCCTCCAGACTCAATCGGCAAATCCCATCGATCATCTCGCCGAGGGGAACCATACCGGGCCCACCACGAACCCGCAAACGGAACATCCACTCCTCGAATCGGGTTTCAAGCACACGTCTCAGCACCGAGAAAACGCGTGGTGGACACACCAAAATATCATATCACGAGGTACCGGGTTTTCAAAATAGCATATCTTTCCTTAAATAATTCCACGGTCCTCAAAAACAGAAATCACATGAAAATCCAATACCAATAGTAAAATCCAATGTGATGTACAATATAATCAATCCATGGCAGGTATATAAGGGAAAGACGCTTTTTAAAATAGTTTCCGTTTTTAAAGATGTCATGCGGCTCCCAACGTCCAGGAAATCATAGTCAATCACATGTATGGTGAACTACAGCAATAACACAACAGTATAATCATGGCAGTTCTACAGTGAGTGTGGCATGGCCATTACTAACGGTGTGTGTGTAGCATGTAAATAGTGCTCGTGCAACATAAACCGTTAGTAATAGTGTGGTGTTCTATCAGTTCTAGCATATATCAATAACACATAGCAGGGAAATGCAATATGAGATGACAGTCCATAGGTAAATGCAATATGTAATACTAAGATCCTATCAGCCCTGACGCATAACGCCATGCGGGCGATATCCCCGTAGATGTGAAATCTACTCACCGTGTCTCGCGCTAAGTGTATCCAACCACTTGCTTGCCCTTCTTCGCAGCGTCCGTCTCACTGGCCTGCGAACCTAGAATCACGTATACATATCACACATAAGCTTAAGTCACAAAACGCGACATTATAATCCAACAAGAAACCTGTGTCGCAAACCAATCGCGCGTGTGCGCGATACGCTAAAACGTGTAAACACGCGCCACGAAACTACCCCGACGCGCCGCGATACGCAGGACCCAAACCTACTCACGTATCACGCGTGTCGCGAAGGTTTAGAAAAACGGCAAAACAGGTATTTGGTCCCAGATTTTCCTACAGAATTGATCTTAAAAATATATATATACCAAAACACTACCCACAGTAGCAGACACCCACTGGACCAAACCCCAACCCAAACCCTACCCATCTGGCCGCAATTGGCGGCCAGAAAGAGGAAATTGGCGGCCTACTGTAGCTGTATGGGGGTCGGGTTTCACCTGGTGCGTCAGCTCTACTCCACTACACTACAGTCTTCCCAAAATCAATCTGCACTCACCGAGTTGATAGCAGTTCCAGAAAACTCACATTTTGCCCAAATACGACATTTTGCATCTAATATGAAATCTGGTGGTATTTTAGTGTAATAGGGGTTCGACTAAGTTACAATGGCCTCAACAGACCACAATCATCCTACTGAAACCAAATCTCGCCTCAATAGCACAAGGTTCACACTAAACACCCCATATCTCACTAAAACACACTAAAATCCTTTAACCGATGCAAAACTACACTAACTAGGCAAACTAGGGAAGCAAGATAGGAAATATACCTCACTCTCGACCCTAGGGAGCTGCAGGAAGGAGAAGAAGTGAAGGGAAGTCGCTGCACAGGGATCTGGGGCTGCTGCTGCTGCTCACTGCCTCTGCTGCTGCTGTTTGTGCTTGCTACTGCTGTTGTTGTTGCTGTGGAGTGTGCTGCTGTTGTTGCTGGTTCTGGAGCTGCTGCAGTTGCTGAAGGTAAGTGTGTGTGTGAGTGTGTTGGTGTGTTGTGAGAGTATATGAGAGTGTGTGAGAAAAACCCAAAAAGAAATGAGAGGCTACCTCAATCATCACACACAAAAGTCACCCCTCACTCTCTCTCACCTCATTAATGGCAAGCATGGCTTGAGCCATGATGCCCTCTCTCTCTCTCTCACAAGTCAACACTTAACCCTAAAATTCAAATTAAAGTAACCCTTTAGTTTAACTAATTAATTAAACCCATTTAAGAATCCAAAAGAATTAATCCTACAATTAACCCACCATGGTTAATAATTATTGTATTTACTTAATTTAAAAACCCTAGTTTACATGCACATGTGTGTGCAAGTTTAGGAAAATTTTGGAAAAATGTTTATTAAATTAGGAAAAATATTTAAAACAAAATTTGGTAAACTTTTTATTAAAAATCATTATTTAATTATAATTATACACTAACCCTTATCCTAAGGTGTTACAATCTCTCCCCCTTAAAGAAATTCGTCCCCGAATTTCAAAAATCTATCTAAGGTTACCTTCAAAAAGATGGGGGTACGTCTTCATCATCTCGCTTTCGGTCTCCCAAGTGATCTCTTCACGGTTCTGACCACGCCAAAGTACTTTAACTGATGGAATCTCCTTCGATCTCAATTTCTTCACTTGTCGATCCAAGATCATCACTGGCTGCTCTGCATAGGAAAGATCACGCTCAAGCTGGATCGTCGGATGCTGAATCGCGTGCGAAGGATCATGTAGATATCTGCGGAGCATCGAGACATGGAATACGGGGTGCACGTCTGGAAAGCTGGGCGGAAGGGCTAATCGGTAAGCTACTGCACCAACACGCTCGAGGATCTCGAAGGGGCCCACATATCGGGGGCTAAGCTTCCCCTTCTTCCCAAACCTCATCACACCTTTCATTGGGGAGACCCTCAAGAAAACATGATCACCAACAGAAAACTCAAGTCTGCGTCGTCGACGGTCTGCATAAGCCCTCTGCCTACTCTGCGCTGCTCTCATCCTATCGCGAATCAACTGGATCTTCGCGGTCGTCTCCTCGAGGATCTGGGGCCCTAAGATACTGCTCTCACTGAGCTCTGTCCAACAAGTAGGCGACCTACATTTCCTCCCATAAAGAGCCTCAAACGGTGCCATCTGAATAGTCTCCTGGTAGCTGTTATTGTAGGAAAACTCTACCAAGGGCAAATGATGATCCCAGCTACCTCCGAAATCTAGTACACAAGCTCTGAGCATGTCCTCGAGAGTCTGGATGGTCCGCTCTGACTGTCCGTCGGTCTGCGGATGAAATGCCGTGCTGAAACTCAAGCGAGTGCCCAAAGCCTCCTGAAGCCTCTGCCATAGTCTACTGGTAAACTGGGTGCCTCTGTCGGACACAATGCACGTCGGAACTCCGTGTAGTCGCACTATCTCGTCAATATAGATCTGGGCATACTGAGTAAATCCGAAAGTCGTCTTCACCGATAAGAAGTGAGCCGCTTTCGTCAAACGATCCACGATCACCCAGATGGAGTCATACCCCCTACTAGTCCTGGGTAGACCCACCACGAAATCCATCGAAATCTGTTCCCATTTCCACTCCGGAATGGGCAATGGCTGTAGCTCTCCCGCGGGCCTCTGGTGCTCAGCCTTGACTTGCTGACAAGTCAGGCATCTCGATACAAAATCTGCAATGTCCCTCTTCATTCCGTCCCACCAGTAAACATCTCTCATATCATGATACATCTTGGTGGAACCGGGATGTACGCTATACACCGATCGATGTGCCTCCTCAAGAATCTCACGCCTCAGTCCCTCAGCATCAGGTACGCACAGTCTGACTCCAAACCATAGTATCCCCTGATCATCGATCACGAACTCGGAAAATCGGTCTTGTCCCATCTGTGCCATGATCTCTGAACACCGGTCATCACTGAGCTGTGCCTCACGTATACGATCAATCAACTGTGGGCGTGCACGGACGTGCGCTATCTGTCCTCCAATCGGCGTGAACTCGAACTGTACTCGACTGTCGCATAATATCTGCCAATCCGCCGATGACTGCTCCTGCACTGCGCGCAAACATGATAAACTACTCCCGGGCCTCCTGCTCAAAGCATCCGCTACCACATTTGCCTTGCCCGGGTGATATAAGATCTCGCAGTCGTAATCCTTCACTAACTCCATCCATCGACGCTGTCGAAGGTTCAGGTCCCGCTGCTGGAATATGTATTTCAGACTCTTGTGATCCGTAAATATCTGGCACGACTCACCGTATAAGTAATGTCGCCAGATCTTAAGTGCGAAGACCACTGCTGCCATCTCCAAATCATGAGTGGGGTAGTTCTGCTCGTGCTTCTTCAATTGTCGCGAGGCATACGCGATCACCCTATCATGCTGCATCAGAACGCATCCCAATCCCACTCGAGAAGCATCACAAAAGACCACAAATCCGCCCGATCCAGAAGGTAAAGATAACACCGGTGCCGTCGTCAGCCGTGTCCGTAACTGCTGAAAATTGTGCTCGCACTCCTTCGTCCAATCGAAGGGAACTCCCTTCCGGGTCAACCCGGTTAACGGTGTAGCAATACGTGAGAAGTCCTGCACAAAACGCCTGTAGTAACCGGCCAATCCCAAAAAGCTGCGAATCTCCGTCACCGATGTGGGTCTGGGCCAACGCTGAACGGCCTCGATCTTCCTCGGGTCAACACATATACCGTCTCGTGAAATCACGTGACCCAAGAAGTCCACGCTGTCTAGCCAAAAAGCACACTTGAAGAATTTCGCATAAAGCTGGTGCTCCCTCAATGTCTGCAATGTAACCCGCAGGTGCTGCTCGTGCTCCTCACTACTCCGGGAATACACCAAGATATCGTCGATGAAGACTATGATGAACAGATCCAAATAAGGCCGGAAAATACGGTTCATCAAATCCATGAAGGCTGCTGGCGCATTGGTGAGTCCGAACGACATCACCAAAAACTCGTAATGGCCATAGCGCGTACGGAAAGCTGTCCGGGGAATGTCCTCCTGTCGAACTCGCAGCTGATGATAGCCCGATCGCAAATCGATCCAGGAAAAGTACCCTGCCCCCTGAAGCTGGTCGAACAAATCGTCGATACGCGGCAAAGGATACCTGTTCCGTACTGTCACCCTGTTCAGCTGGCGGTAGTCGATACAAAGACGCAAACTGCCATCCTTCTTCTTGACGAACAGGACTGGAGCACCCCAAGGAGAAACACTGGGTCGAATAAGTCCCTTGTCCAGCAAATCCTGTAACTGACCCTTCAGCTCACGAAGTTCCGCCGGGGCCATCCGATAGGGCGGTATAGAAATAGGCCCCGAACCAGGAACCAAATCAATACAGAAAGAAATGTCGCGCTCGGGCGGCAACCCAGGAAGCTCGTCAGGGAACACATCAGGAAACTCGCTAACTACCGGAACCTGATCCAATGGAACCTCCGTAGCGCGAGCATCGCGAACATAAGCGAGAAATCCCTGACATCCCTTCCTCAAAAGCTGTCCAGCGCGGAAAGAAGAAATCACACTGTGAGGGGCGGCACTACGGTCCCCCAACACAACAAAAATCGACTCACCGGGGAAACAGAATCTAACTGTCTTCTCACGGCAGTCCAAAGAAGCATAGCACGTGGCTAACCAATCCATGCCCAAAAGAACGTCGAAGTCCAACATCTCCAGAAGGATCAAGTCGACAGGCAACTCTCTCTCGCCAATACAGACGATACAGGATCGGAACACGTGCCTAGCAACAAATGACTCTCCCACAGGAGTAGTCACCACAAGCGGCTGATCAAGTAAGCCAGACTCTCTACCCAACCTCGGCACGAAGTGTGTGGATACGTATGAGTGTGTGGATCCGGGATCGAACAATACATGTGCATCAACCGAACATACAGGGAGGATACCTGAAACCACTGCATTGGACGCCTGCGCGTCCTGATGTGTCAAAGCAAAGACCCTCGCCTGTCCACCACCTGTAACTGACTGACCTCTGCCTCGGTCATCTCGTCCTCTCTGAGCAACTCCTCCACGCCCACGACCTCTCTGAGCATAAGTCTGGCGCGGAGCAACGGTAGGCACAGCGGGCAACGCCCTCTGGGGTGGTGAAGGTGGTAAGGTAACATGCGGTGCTGCCGCCTCCCTCCGGTGTGTCTCTGGACAATCTCGAACGAGGTGAAGTAGGCTGCCACATCTGTAGCAACCCCGCGGCGACTGCTGACCGTCCTGGGGATACGAACTAAACATCCGACCCCGTCCCGAATCTCTACTACCCCTCGTACCGGAATGATACCTGTCGCGGCGTCTGAATGACTGCCTCCGTGCGGAAATACTGGTACGAACTCTCTTCGGCTCTGGAAATACCGAAGTCTCAACAAGGTGCTCCTCGACCACTAGGGCTGCGTCTACAGCTGCTGCATAGGTCTCGTAGTGCTGCGCGCTGATCGCGAGGAACACTGGTGAAATCAAGCCTCGAACAAATCTCCGGACTCGCAACTCCTCGGTGGCCACTAGATGTGGGGCGTAGACTGCTAGCTCTGTAAACAGTACGTCATACTCTGCCACTGTCATCCCTGGCGTCTGGCGCAAAGACTCAAACCTGCGTGCTCGGGCATCTCTAACACTCCGGGGAAGGAAACGGGCCAGAAATATAGTCACGAACTCCGTCCAGGTCATAGGAGGAAGACCTGCTGCTCTGCCCTTCTCCACTGAATCACACCATTTCTGCGCAAGACCTTCCAGGCGAAAGCTCGCGAACTCAACCCATCTCGCATCTGCACATCTGAGGGAACGGCATATCCTGGCCATCCTGTCGATGAAAGACTGTGGGTCCTCGGCTGTATCGGTGCCTGTGAAAACTGGAGGCTTCAGCCTCATGAACTCTGATAGCGATACTGTAATCACCTCCGTGGCTGCAGGGGCAACTGGCTGTGCGGTAGGCACCATCGCGGTCTCTGGAACTGGTGGAGCTACCTCTGGTCGCTGCGCTCGAAGCGTCTCAACTAACGATCCTATCATCTGGCGCATCTCCTGCATACCAGCCCCTAACGATGCGATCTGCTCTGTCACGGCAGGAACAGCCTGCTCAGGTACGACCGGCGTACTGCCCGGATCAGTCCTCGTCTCGAACGAGTCAACACGAATCTCGGCCCTCGCGGCCGCTCTCTGTGCCCTCGTAGTCTTAGGCGGCATATTGGCTGAAAGAAAATTTGGATTCGATAAGAACACGGAAATCGAATCACAAGAATATAAGGAGGAATCAAATCAACAAGTCCTAAGGTCGCGTAAGCGGAGTACCGTGTCGTGAGTATGCCGCGGAACATACGCACGCTACGCTACCCTGCTGCAGCTACCTACTCCATCATACCAGGGTCATCCTACACTCCGAAGGTAAAACCTACGCTCTGATACCAACTTTGTCACGACCCGAGAATTCGACTCGTGACCGGCACTTAACCACGCAACGTCTACAGGCGCAACGCGGCTAAGTAAGCCGAACCCAGAAATCAAAACCAATAAATATAGAGTGATTTAAAACATTTTGTAAAAGCAATAGTAAATGTCTGAAAAACTTCCATTTATTTAGTAGAAATCCCTTTCAAGTTCAAAAGTTATGAGTTTTATAATTTTGGTAACATTTCCTCTTTAAAACATTAGCCCCGAAAGTCGGGTAAAAGTAAGGTGTGGCGGAAATAACAAGTGACGAGAATAAAGCATCACAATATGATATACGACGCCTTAGCGAAGAATACACAGTAAAACAAGGACAATATCATAAAAGATAAGACTGCATAAAGTAACGTCGGCTCACATGCGAGCTCGACACCAGAATATAAAATCATACATATCGTCCTCACAACTGTCTCTAAGTCAATACATAAGGTAGATGGAGAGTACTAGATACATCAATATACAACTGAAAGATAACAGATACCGTACAAAACCCACCTAAACAGCAAAAGGGCTACCTCTGCTCAAAAGGGGTATCTGTGCCAAAAGATGAGGAAACAGCCAGCCGTGACTACTCCCAAGGGCAACCTGCAAACACTGTGGCACAACGGGGGTGAGTTGCCAACTCGTGAATAGAGATAACATATAAAGGTGATCGCAGGCATGCACATATAGCGTGGCTCTACTAATGCCAGCAGATGATATCAATGCATGTCAACAGTGGATACAGTAGTAATGCATGTACTTTAACAGGTAAATGCCACAGGATGAGATGTATAGTAATCAATACTGAGTATGGGATAAATAATATCTACATGGACTATGTCAACATGGAAAGCAATGATCGGTGCCTCGAACTGCACCCAAATCCCACATATACTCAGACGCCGGCACACCCATCGGCCCTCAAATCCTGTATATCTCGGAGGAATCACGAGTGCCCAACATCGGCACCCAAAACATCATAAAATACTCGTGTCCAGCATCGACACGTAAATCCTCGAATATCGGGCGCCGTCAATCCGGACCGGCCCCACGGGGTCCACCTGCGGTATCGGCCCTCGGCCCCGGCAGTACGGATCCTCCCGCATCCATCACTCGACTCTGGTCAGTATCCTCCGGACAACTGCCAGGTCCAACAAATCACCGGTAGGTACTCGCCCGCCTCCAGACTCAATCGGCAAATCCCATCGATCATCTCGCCGAGGGGAACCATACCGGGCCCACCACGAACCCGCAAACGGAACATCCACTCCTCGAATCGGGTTTCAAGCACACGTCTCAGCACCGAGAAAACGCGTGGTGGACACATCAAAATATCATATCACGAGGTACCGGGTTTTCAAAATAGCATATCTTTCCTTAAATAATTCCACGGTCCTCAAAAACAGAAATCACATGAAAATCCAATACCAATAGTAAAATCCAATGTGAGGTACAATATAATCAATCCATGGCAGGTATATAAGGGAAAGCCGCTTTTTAAAATAGTTTCCGTTTTTAAAGATGTCATGCGGCTCCCAACGTCCAGGAAATCATAGTCAATCACATGTATGGTGAACTACAGCAATAACACAACAGTATAATCATGGCAGTTCTACAGTGAGTGTGGCATGGCCATTACTAACGGTGTGTGTGTAGCATGTAAATAGTGCTCGTGCAACATAAACCGTTAGTAATAGTGTGGTGTTCTATCAGTTCTAGCATATATCAATAACACATAGCAGGGAAATGCAATATGAGATGACAGTCCATAGGTAAATGCAATATGTAATACTAAGATCCTATCAGCCCTGACGCATAACGCCATGCGGGCGATATCCCCGTAGATGTGAAATCTACTCACCGTGTCTCGCGCTAAGTGTATCCAACCACTTGCTTGCCCTTCTTCGCAGCGTCCGTCTCACTGGCCTGCGAACCTAGAATCACGTATACATATCACACATAAGCTTAAGTCACAAAACGCGACATTATAATCCAACAAGAAACCTGTGTCGCAAACCAATCGCGCGTGTGCGCGATACGCTAAAACGTGTAAACACGCGCCACGAAACTACCCCGACGCGCCGCGATACGCAGGACCCAAACCTACTCACGTATCACGCGTGTCGCGAAGGTTTAGAAAAACGGCAAAACAGGTATTTGGTCCCAGATTTTCCTACAGAATTGATCTTAAAAATATATATATACCAAAACACTACCCACAGTAGCAGACACCCACTGGACCAAACCCCAACCCAAACCCTACCCATCTGGCCGCAATTGGCGGCCAGAAAGAGGAAATTGGCGGCCTACTGTAGCTGTATGGGGGTCGGGTTTCACCTGGTGCGTCAGCTCTACTCCACTACACTACAGTCTTCCCAAAATCAATCTGCACTCACCGAGTTGATAGCAGTTCCAGAAAACTCACATTTTGCCCAAATACGACATTTTGCATCTAATATGAAATCTGGTGGTATTTTAGTGTAATAGGGGTTCGACTAAGTTACAATGGCCTCAACAGACCACAATCATCCTACTGAAACCAAATCTCGCCTCAATAGCACAAGGTTCACACTAAACACCCCATATCTCACTAAAACACACTAAAATCCTTTAACCGATGCAAAACTACACTAACTAGGCAAACTAGGGAAGCAAGATAGGAAATATACCTCACTCTCGACCCTAGGGAGCTGCAGGAAGGAGAAGAAGTGAAGGGAAGTCGCTGCACAGGGATCTGGGGCTGCTGCTGCTGCTCACTGCCTCTGCTGCTGCTGTTTGTGCTTGCTACTGCTGCTGTTGTTGCTGTGGAGTGTGCTGCTGTTGTTGCTGGTTCTGGAGCTGCTGCAGTTGCTGAAGGTAAGTGTGTGTGTGAGTGTGTTGGTGTGTTGTGAGAGTATATGAGAGTGTGTGAGAAAAACCCAAAAAGAAATGAGAGGCTACCTCAATCATCACACACAAAAGTCACCCCTCACTCTCTTTCACCTCATTAATGGCAAGCATGGCTTGAGCCATGATGCCCTCTCTCTCTCTCTCACAAGTCAACACTTAACCCTAAAATTCAGATTAAAGTAACCCTTTAGTTTAACTAATTAATTAAACCCATTTAAGAATCCAAAAGAATTAATCCTACAATTAACCCACCATGGTTAATAATTATTGTATTTACTTAATTTAAAAACCCTAGTTTACATGCACATGTGTGTGCAAGTTTAGGAAAATTTTGGAAAAATGTTTATTAAATTAGGAAAAATATTTAAAACAAAATTTGGTAAACTTTTTATTAAAAATCATTATTTAATTATAATTATACACTAACCCTTATCCTAAGGTGTTACAATCCTATGGTTTGTTGGCCTTTGTCAAGGTCATAGGAGGTTAGGGGCAAAATATTATCGGGAATTTCAAGTGTTGAAATTTGCAATGAGATTGCATACCTTCTATGAGATAGTTGGATCCCGATACCCGCTGCGAGTAAGAGTTACTCCTGGGAGAGTTTTATACATTACAATTAGCCGATCAAGTAGGTGTCTAGAAAGGTGTTAACGAGGTTACGCCTCTGGGAAAACGAGGTTTACATTAATTAGGTTCGTGCGAAAGCACGGAGGACCTCCCTCAAAGTACCGACACTGGCCTGGCTGAAAGATTGGCGAACTTGTAGTGTGTAATTAATCCCGGCTAGTCTTTCCTTTTAGGGTTTGAAGGAAGATTTGATAAAAAGCAGTGGGAGCCATCCTGATTAGATAAAATAATAACCAATATATTCTTGCAAGAGCGCACGCTGAGTGTTTTCTTCTCTCTCTCTCCTGGTAGAGACCATATCACGCCTTAATCAAGATAATAATACGGATTATTGACCGAACCTACTTATTATACTGAGATGGGGAACGTTGGTCCCGTTCCAACTTATAATTGTTATAAGACAGAGCAGTAAATTGGGGAATACCAGATTTCCCGTGCCGCCCAAACGAAGAGAGTGCATGTTGATGCATCATCTTCAGGTGTGTTCATTATACAGAACTGTTTCTCAGTATCCTCCGCATCCTGGGTATATGATACCGGATAAGGATCCCAGATATGTAATCTGTTACATAGGGCTACAAAAGGGTAGAAAAACTGAGAACGGGTGATAAGTTTCATGAGACAGAAAACGGGGCAAGTGTTGCAGCCAAGTCTGTTGGTCACTGTCACCCTGTATTATAATACATTGATTCTGAACGAATGTTATTAGATACCGAACCTGATATACAAAATCATATCAGTCTCTTTATTAGTAAAGAAATGATAAAATTTTGTATTGTTGGATAATGTTATGAACATTTCCTATATCAAAAGTTGATCGGTTCAGGCACGTTATCTAAAAGCATTGATGTTCTAAATCAAACTACAGTTCTTAGTATACAGAACACACACAAGAGGAAGAGTTCAGAAATGAACGAATCCTTCTTGAGGCATTGTAGACTAGGTCATATCAATGCGACCCGACTAGCTGAAATTACATGTAGATGCATATTTAAATCAGTTTGAATTTACATCTTGTGAAACTTGCCAGTCATGTCACAGAGATAAGATGACCGTAGCTCCGTTTACTGGAAACAGAGAAAGAGTTAATGAACTCTTGGGACTGATACATGATGATGTATGTAAGGTCTCCAGTCTACACATGCCAGGACTGATTCTTTATACTTCATTATATTCTCTGATAATCTCTCAAGATTCAATCATATGTTCCTGTTGAAACATGAGTCCGAATCTTTTGAGATATTCACAGAATATGATTTAGAAGTAGAGAACCAAAATATGGGTATAAGTATTATGTCCTATGATGAGATCAAGGAGGAGAATACTTGAGCACGGAAATCCTGGACTATTCTAAAGGAGAATGAGATTCTCTCTCAGCATTACTCCTCTGTATACACCATAGCACGATGGTATATCGGGGCGGAGCAAACACACCCTATATAATAAGGTGTGCTCTATGATGAGTACTACTGAGTTACCTATTTCCTTTTGGGAGTTATGGACTTATGAAGTTGCATACCTATTGAATAGGGTTTCGATCAAATCAGTTGCCTACCAATTCATATGTGATATGGAAAGGTAAGAGCCCATATCTTAAGTTAGTTAAGATTTGGGGTTGTCCGGCCTATGTCTAAAAAGCAAAATCCGGACAAGCTCGAGGCAAGGTCCGTTATGTAGAACTGGAAGTGTTTCAGCTATACAAACTACAGCGGATGATTTGGTACAACCAAAGGATTCAGTAGATTCCAACGAACCTCAGCCTCTCCGCCGATCTAGTAGGGTTCCTCACCCACCTGAGAGATACTTCGGTTTCTCTATGACAGTGGGAGCGAGGAATGCATCATGAGATGATGACCCAACTAGCTTCGAGCTGGCCATCAGGAGTAAGACTCTGTAAGAATGGCTGGATGTTTATCGATCTGAGATGGAATCCTTATACACCAACAAAGTATGGACTTTGGTTGCTATATCTGAAGGGTTAAATCCCCATCAGGAGCAAGTATATCTTGAGAAGATTACTTGGTGTACTTGGAAAGGTTGAGACTTTCAAAGCTAGACTTGTTAAAGGTTTTCGTCATCAACCAGGCGTGGATAATGATGAAACCTTTTTCCAGTAACTATGCTTAAGTCCATCCAGATACTACGTACCATAACTACGATATCTGGTGGTTGGGTGTCATGACAGCTTTTCTAAATGATGTTTTAGAAGAGTGTGTCTATAAGTACACAGCCAGAGGGCCTCGTAGACAGTGGGATCAGCGGAAACGTGAGCAAGATGCTTTATAGGATTAAAGCAGGCATCGCGGAGTTGGAACATCTGTTTTGATGGATTAGTCAAAGAGTTTGACATCATAAAAATGGTAGATGAACCTTGTATAAACAAAAAGGTAGTAGGGAGTATGGTGAAAATCCTCGTAGAGTACGTGGATGACATACTCTTGATAGGGAAGGAGTTTCATATGCTGCGCTCGATCAATCTCCGCTTATCACAAGGATTCTCCAGATAGGATCAATGTGATACCTCCTCCATCCTGAGTTTTCATCTATGAGATAGATGTTATTTGGGTGTTAGTATACTCACTAGTTGTAGTGAGATGGTATCAATCGATCCTGGGGAGAATCACTGGAAGGGTTCCAGGGTGATAAAGACGACTGAATGTCAGTCGCAGGCATTGTCTTTACCCTCAGTAAAGGGACGGTATGTTGGAAGAGTTCCAAGCTAGATACCGTGGCATACTAGACGATAAAGGAAGGATACATCGCTACTTAAGATGCTACCAAAGAGGCTGTTTGGGTGTATATTGGTTCATGAGATGAACTATGTTCCTCCCATTGTGTGACAATGGAGTTGTGGCTTATGCCAAGGAACGCAGGTCCCATCAGTGATCCAGACATATTCTAAGGCAGTATCACTTGATCATGGAGATGGTTGATCTCTAAGGGATCGAGGTTAGGAGAGTAGACTCAGAGGACAACACGGCGGATCCACTCACGAAGGCCTATTCCCAGAGAGAGACTTTTATGGGATGGTTGAGTATGAGATACTACAACCACTGCTACAGATGGCCCTAGTGCAAGTGGGAGATTGTTAGTTATATGTATGCCCTAGAGGCCATTACTGTACATTGGATGTATATTGTAGTGGATGCTGGGACATATATAGGGAAGACTTTCTTGCTCGACATGATAGTATGCTATCTGGTTGCTCTTTACCTTAACGTGTATACTGATTGTCTCTCTGTTACATGTTGGTAAAGCCCTTAGGATGTGTACTTGACTACCTGGACTATGATACGGATCATACTAGTGGGGACATGGTAGTCCATAAGTACATCCTTCAAAGTCCCTAGTCGTGGGTGTATCAAGACGGGGCATCGATATACCAGAGTAGACTAGCGTGTACCTTCTCGACCCATACAGATGGGCGATGGATGATCCCATATCCATTGGTGTTTGACATCAGAGATGATATACGGGTGCTCAGTAGAGACTGGGTACACTGGACGGACTCGCCGAGAACTCCCAGATGGTATTATACCTCACGTCAGATGGCAGTTCTCTGGTGACACTGGTACAGAGTAGTCTGTTGACCCGAGATCGTCATAGAGTCTTGTGTGGTTCCCACTGTGCTTTGATTTCCATCTTACCACGTCCAAGAGGGCATGCAAAACGGTGGTTTTTGGGTACAGTCCCGAGTCACATGGAGGCAATGAGCGATAGGAGGGGATTCGTCTCTCCCGGTATAGGGAGTTGATGTTGCGCTGTGTTCGATTGGCTATAACAGGAAATCCCTGGCCAGGGTTGATGAGATATACTGGTAAGTGTTACCAGTAGTTTCTCGAATTGTTATAGACCTCATATCGACACGACTTATCGAGCTATTGGGGTCTGACGTTTACCACCCCTAGGCGAGATATGCGACATATCAGACGACGAGACCGGACTATACGGTAGTGTTACTGGTTGGATTCACTGGAGTGTGAGCGGGCTTGCTCGTTGATCTTCTGATCGCTCAATACCGGGGTGGCCGTTACGTTTAGCAGACCGCTTGCGGCTTGTGGGTGCTTGATATGATCATCATCTGCTGCCGGCGTATTGACGAGTCTTTAGAGTCCTACACAGAGGTTTCCTGGCTCAACCGAAACGAAATAGGAGCGCATATGAGATATGCGCGGGACCGAGAATAATGCGTGTATGTGATACCGTATTTCATTCTCGCGATGAATGTGTCGGATGGTTGTATGTGATATAACCTAGTTATCGAATCGAGGATTGATTCGATAAGCCGATACATTGGATACTAGTCGGTTATATGTGATATGACCGGATCGTTAAATCAAGTGTTGATTTAATGATTTAATGTATAATTATATATTTTATATATTACTTTGCATTAACTAGTATTGGTTCACTTTAAATGGATTTTCTCACTTGGATGTACAAGTTGTATATGTGATATACTTTTTGTGCAAATGATTGTATCATGTTTGATGATACATGTTTACTTGGTTAAGTGTAAAGAATGTACCATGGTTAAACTAATGGTTAGGGTTTTGTTTTTCCATTTACTTATTTATTCATTTATTTATCTATTTATTCTTTTTGGAAAATAATAAGCATAAAGAAGAATGGTGGCTTTCTTTGGATGCATGTTGAAGCTTCATGAAGCTTTGACTAAGTCCACCATTCTTGTCACTTGCTTAACCCTAACCATCATATCTAACCATGGTCTATTCTCTACACTAAACTAAGGTTAGTATTATGATAAGTATTCATTTTCCTTTTCATTTTAATAACTTATCATAATATTATTCTTCTTCTTCTTCATCTTCTTTCATGAAGAAAGCTTCACTTCATCAATGGTGATTGATGAAATCAAGTGAGAAATACAATTCTAAAGTCTACCCACTTCCTATTTTTTCATCCTCTACCTCTTTCCAAGTAGTAGAGTGTGTTTTCTTCACAAGTTTCGTGACTTGGTGAAGTTGGAGCTTGATCTAGCGATGCCTCGACGTAGATCATCTTCGGCACGTCGTCGATGACCTAGCCCGTCCATTCTCCGATGAAGCCGACGCAAGAGCCCGGATTTCGATTTGGATAGCGAGGAGACTTCATTGCGGAGCTATGGAGGTGGAGGACCGGATCTACAAAGGTTGTATTTCCGCACTTTTAGTTTATTTGTAAACTAGTTTCTTGTTTCGCCTAGACATCTAGCTAACGATCCGTAGTCTAGGGTTTCTCGGCACCGTAATTTTTGAAATTGGCATGGTTGATGCCTTGTGAGTCCTCCTTGGTGTGCTTAGGAACCCTACAGAGCGTGCCTCAAGCTTGTCTGCATGCTGCCCCCATGCTTTCAGATACTGAAGACAGGGTTTCTTCCCACTCCACATCTGATATGGTGTGGTAGGCACTGTTTTGGTTGGAACCTTGTTCAAAAGATATGCAGCTGATTCTAGCGCATAACCCCAGAAAGATCGCGGTAACTCAGCCTTACTCATCATGGAACGAACCATATCCAATAGGGTTCGATTCCTCCTTTCTGATACACCGTTGTGTTGTGGTGTGTATGGAGGAGTAAGCTGAGAGAGAATTCCATTCTCTTTTAAGTAACCCAGGAACTCGGCACTTAAGTATTCACCACCTCGATCAGATCTCAGTGTCTTTATACTCTTGCCTGTTTGGTTTTCTACTTCATTCCTGTATTCTTGGAATTTCTTAAAGGCCTCGGATTTATGCTTTATTAAGAAGACATGTACATAACTAGAGAAATCATCCGTAAAAGTAATGAAGTAGGAATAACCTCCTCTCGCATGTGTAGACATTGGGCCGCACACATCACAGTGTACGAGTCCTAAGAGCTCGCTTGCTCTTACTCCGTGTCTAGTGAACGGGGTCTTTGTCATATTTCCTATGAGACAAGATTCACAAGTAGCATAAGATTGATATTCGAACGGATTCAAATATCCTTCTCTATGTAACTTAGTCAACCTTTTCTCATTGATGTGACCTAGTCTACAATGCCATAAGAAAGCCTGATTTAATTCCGGAGACTTTCTTTTAAGTTTATTCTGGATATTGAAAACCTGAACTTGACTTAATACGTATATACCGTTATCTAATGTACCTGGCCCAATCAGAACTTGATTTAGGTGGATGTTAACTACATCGCTTATGAATGTAAAATCATATCCCTCTCTCGAAAGTGAGGACACTGATATGATATTACAAGTCATACTAGGTATATATAAACAGTTACGTAAAATCAATATATACCCACTTGTCAATCCTAGGCGATATTCTCCCACGGATTCAGCGTCCACGCTCATTCCGTTTGCAACTCTGAGAGACAAATCACCTACCTTCATAACTCTAAGGTTTCTCAAAGCATGTAATGAATTACAGATATGAGATCCTGCTCCGGTATCGAATACCCAGGAAGTAGAGTTAATTGACAAACAGTTCTCAATAACAAATATACTTGAGGCTGAATCCACAACATGCTTCGTATCCTGGCTACTGGCTTCTAAAGCCCTGCAATCTTTCTGTCTATGCCCAATCTATAACAATAGGAACGTTCCTCTTTCACTACATTCAGTCCCGAAACATTTGCCATTCTCTTTCCTTCTACTTCCCTGGTTTCCTTCAGGGTAGAAGGCTGAGACTGTAGAATCAAGTCAGTATCTGACTCGTTTCCCAACGTGGTCTCCAGGTCCTGGAGCTCATCAATACAGCTAGTCATTGTAAGGACGTTGTCCCCTACAGATGACCCGAAAGTCAACCTCGCTTGAATTAATTCGTTCGAGGTCTCATATCTTGTGATATGAGATTGCTCTCCATATAAATCTTTGTTATGGAGAAAGACGGAAACTGAGTCAATCTTCTCGTGCTGCTTCTGGTATACACCATCAACTGAAGCTAACACGAGGCATTTGGCTTTCGTTTTATCCTTTTCCCTTGTCTGGCGGATATCCATATCCGTGACGGTGGAAACTGGACCTGGGACGGCGGGATCTTGAGTAGTAATAGGGTGGTCCAGCTTGTTATAGGCAATGGACATCTGGACAGACTTTTGCCAGTCAAATAAGTCAGATTCAGTCAAATTGTTATCTAGATGTAACCTATGTGTGGTCACAAGGTCGCTGCAATGAGAGAAAAAGAAGAAAACACTTTAGCATGATGCTCTTGCAAGTTTAGATTGGTTTTTAATTTATCTAAACAGGATAGATCCCACTGTTTCTCGAATCCCTCCTCAAACCATAAAAGAAGAATTAGCCAGGACTATTCTTACCGTACAATTCTTGCTTAACCGTTCAGCCAGGTCAGTGTCGATACTTCGAGGGAGGTTTTCCAACGCTTTCGCGAAGTTCCTTAATTAAATAACCTCTTTTCTCTGGGGGCGTAGCCCCGCTGACACCTTTCTAGGCACCTACTTGGTTTATAGCATTGATCGTTAAGATACGAATCTCCTGATAAGTAGCATGTACTCACAGTAGGATCGGGATCCAAATATCATCGTATGATAATGTTGAAGGAATCCTACCAACATTCATCAAACTCCAAATGGTATGCAACACTAGCAAGTTTCAGTTTCTTTAGAAAACTCCCGATGTGGATTTTTGCCCCATGCTCTTATGACCTTGACGAAAGCCAACAAATCATAAGTCACATGTCAAGTTCTGCCCATCATTGTCTTGTTAATTTGAACCCACCCGTACATACCCTTGACGAAAGCCAACAAGGTAGTACGACTGTCCCAAACCAACCCATCTATCTATGCAACAAATGAATACCCCAGCAGCTACCAAGCACTATGCCTTGACGAAAGCCAACAAACATAGCTTAAATACTACTGACAATCCATAAGAAATGACGGAGGGCTACGACTGGTTTTGGTAAAACCGTGAACGTAGTGAACTTGATATAATCGAAGGAAACTGATAGCTTTTTAAAAGGAGTGGTTAAAGCTCCGTAATTAAAAATTCTGCTCTTTTAAAATAACCGAGTGGTTTCTTTTAAATTTGTTCCAACGATTAAACTATGGTTTATTTTCTTTTCATTATAATAATGCATCCCATCATTTATCCTATCATTGCAGAAAACAACGAAAATACCACGTCCTCTTATTCCATCCGCATTCGCCACGGGGTCCCGTCATCACCCGTTAGGTTACTTAACTAACGACAGAGCGGGGGCTGGGCTAGCGCGGGTGTAAAACATAAGTGACGTCTAATAGCTATCATATATAGATATTGTACATTCGTCAGACGCAATAATAAGCATTCCAGATCACAGATGAACTTTATTGCATATACTAGCAATCCGCATTTTGCTTTAAGCCTGCAATAAAAGACAGATTACACAGTTGTGATGAATAGCCATTACCCCAACCCTAGACCCCTACGGGTACGACAAACTACCCGCCAAGTACCCAAAGTGAAGCGGTCTCCCTCAACAACGTGAGTAGGCCACTAAACACTTCAACGTACCCGGTAGTTTGTGTACCCCGCCTTGGGTCTATCCTAGGAGCAAAAAACAATAAAAGAAATAATACAACGGTGGCTACAACCGCAACTTGGATGCGCCCCGCAAAAGAATATTACATCATATTACATTTACATCGAATGAATGAATATTAAACTCATCTCAAACCCCAGATAATCATCACAACATTCCAATCAAGTCCATATACACAAACAGTAAACATTACAGAAATATGCAACCCCCTGCCAACCGACATACTAGCAGTTAGGGGAGGTTTACGAACACATTAAACATTACAGATAAAAACCCAATTAGCAAATATCTTAGAACATCGATCGACAACCATTTTCCGTGTCTACCCCAATAGCAAGCCAGCACTGAAGTAACCTGGATAGAAACAGAACATACAGGAAACCAAAACACCAAACAATATGAATAACAGAGCAAATCTGAGTCAACTCGGCGTTGACTCGGCGGAGGATCCGCGGCCAAAAGCACCTTTTTGCCGCGGATCCGCGGCCGTCTTGCCGAGTTACGGGCTCGTATTTTCCCAGTATTCTTATATTTCCCTGCTGTGAATTTTAAGGCATATCAAATAATTTTTTTGACATTTTTAAAATTAACAGAAACTGTTGGGGGGTTAGGGTTTTGTTTTCGTGTTTTCCGTCGATCGAACTTCTAATTAGTTGCTAACAAGCTAGTAATGGTTTAGTTGGCTCCGATACCACTGTAAGTCCATGTCACGCACCCCACGAACTTGCGGGGAGGCGGAATATATGAAAAACGATCATCAAATCTTCGTAACACGGACTTGAGCGCATGAATCGTGTCTAAACCGTTACTAGCAAACTACGAGAGGTTTAACTACTCGGATTCGAAGTTATACCTCACGTTACTTGTCCTTCAGGTCCTCATATCTGTCCTCCACTCCTCGTAGGCTCCTTGGAACATCGGCACCTCAACGGCCTCCTCGAGTCAAAGACGATCCACCCGAGAGCTCCTACGCCAAGCTTGATCTCTAACTTGAGATAACTAGGTTGCTCAAAGTGCTAATCTAAGCTACCTAGGGGATATAGAGTGAGATTATGGATGTATTAGTCTAGCTAACCCTTGATCTCAACACATGAGAGGTTAGGGTTAGGGTTTGAAGAGGGTGAGCTTGAGGAGAGAGAAGGTGAGAATGTGAATCCTTTTGGATGAATGAAGTCATTTGTGTATATATGAAACATATGATAATATTTAGTAAATAACAAACAATGAATTATCACCATGTTTCATTAATGCACAAAGTGATTCATCACATGAGTCATATAAAACATTAAATGAATCATTAACTCAATATATGAATCACTACATGACTCATTAATCCAATTAATGCATATGCCACCTTAACCCCCAAGTCACCATGCTTCTAGAAGCTTCCCGGAAAATTACGAGAACGCCCCTCCAATCCGTGAAAACACGGAAAAACTTTAGACAGTATAAATCCAATAACCTGATACTAGAAACTAGCTTAAACCAAAGCCGACTAGTAAAAACTGTCCGAACGTCGTACGTGCGTAAACACATGTATGCATCCGAACCCTTTTCGTAAAACCATACGACCTCTATATCGTTTCGCCTGGAGCAGGGAAACCCTCTGTGTGGGACTCTAAAGACTCGACACTACGCTGGCAGTGGGTTTAACCACAGACCGCAAGCGGCACTAGCTGTACATAACGGTCCCCAGGTAGATGTCGATAAGAAGGCCGATGAGGAAACCCATCCGAACTCCTACTGAGCTTGATGTGACAATCTCCGTACAGTCCGGTCTGTTCGTCTAAGACTATCGCATATCGTGCCTAGGGGGCGGCAAGCGTCAGTCCTCTAATAGCGGTATAAGTCGTGTCGGAGTGTAGCCCATTACACCGTGAGAAAACTACTGGAACTTACCAGTAAATCTCGCTTGCCCTGGCCAGGGACTTTGCGTAATGGATCTCTGACACAGCGCGATATCAACTCCCAATACCGGGAGAGACGAATCCTGTCTAACCGCCACTGCCTCCAAGTGCTCGGGACTGCACCCAACTGCTACCTGTTTGCACGACTCCTTTGAGCCGTGGTAGGGTAGCAATCTAAGAACAGTGGGACACACTCGAGGCAAAGTAGCAGTGTCAAGTCTGCGGGCTATGCTGTACTCATGTCACCTGGGAACTGTTAACTGACAACGGGTATAATACCAACTAATCAGTTCCCCTGCGAGTCCTGTCCGGTGTACCTGTAACCTAACGAGCACCTGTATACTATCTCCAGTAAGACGTACTGATGGCTGTGGGACAGACCATCTCCCCAACTGGGATGAGAAGCGTACACACTTAGTCTACTCCGGAATATCGATGCCCTGTCTCGATAATCCTACGACTAGGGACAAGTATAGGATGTTGCTTATAGACTACCCAGCCCCCACTAGTGTGACTGCCATCACAACGCTGGTAATCAAGCAAAGATCCTATGGGCTCTACTAATATGTATAAGTGATACGTTACAAGAAACATATGCACATATTAAAGTAGACACAAACCAAGTAGCATACTACCATTTTTAGCAAGACTGTATATACAATTGTGAATATCCCAAGCTTCCATTAAGTAATATACATACAAGTATGATACAATAATGGCCCCTAGGGCATATACACTAACATATACATCATCATGTATCTGTCCCAAGAGTTCAGTAACTCTTTCTCTGTTTCCGATAAACGGAGTATTGGTCATTTTATCTTTGAGACAAGACTGGCAAGTATCATAAGATGAAAATTCGAACAGATTCTCATATTCATCCTTATGTAACTTAGCTGGCCGTGTTGCATTGATATGACCTAGTCTACTATGTCACAAGAAGGATTCGTTCATTTCTGAACTATTTCTCTTTTGTGTGTTCTATATACTCTGAACTGTGGTTTGATTTAGAACGTATATGCTATTATAAACATGCCTGATCCAATCAACTCTTGATTCAGGAAAATGTTCACAACATTATCCACCAATACAGAATTATATCCTTCTTTAACTCATTAAAGAAACCGATGTAATGTTGTATATCTAGTTCGGCTTGTAATAACATTCGTTCAGAATCAATGTATTAATACAAGGTGATATTTGCCAACTGATTTGGCTGCAACACTTGCATCATTCTCTACACTTAGAGACATATCACCCATTTCCAGTTCTCTACCTATCTATATCCCATGTAATATATTACATATGCGGGATCCTGATCCGGTATCACATACCCAGGATGTAGAGGATACTGAGAAACAGTTCTCGGTAATAAACACACCAGAAGAAGATGCATCAATATGTACTTTCTTCGAATGGGTGGCATGGGAATCCGGATATTCCCCTATTTCTTGCTCGGACTTATAACAATTATAAGATAGAGCGGAACCAACGTTCCCCATCTCAGTATAATAAGCAGGTTTGGTCAATGCATCCATATTATTATCTTGATTAAGGTGTGACATGGTTGCTACAAGAAGAGAGAGAGAGAAGAAAACACTTTGCGTGCACTCTTCCAAGATCAGATTGGTTATTATTTTGTCTAATCAGGACGGCTCCCATTGTTTTTATCAAATCTTCTTTCAAACCCTAAAAGGTAAGAGTAGCCGGGATTAATTACACCCTACAAGTTTGCCAATCTTTCGGCCAGGCCAGTGTCAGTACTTTGAGGGAGGTTCCTCGTGCTTTCGCATGGCCCTAATTAAAATAAACCTTATTTTCCCAGGGCGTAATCCCGTTAACACCTTTCTAGACACCTACTTGATCGGCTAATTGTAATGTGTAAAACTCTCCCAAGAGTAACTCTTACTCGCAGTGGGTATCGGGATCCAACTATCTCATAGAAGGTATACAATCTCATTGCAAATTTCAACACTTGAAATTCCCGATAATACTCTGCCCCTAGCATCCTATGACCTTGACAAAAGCCAACAAACCATAGTCCACTAGTCAAGTTCAACCCGTACATTTTATGATTGAATTAAACCCACGCGCACGACCCTTGACGAAAGCCAACAAAGTCGTACGACTACCCTAATCCAATCGCATCACATGCTTAAGAAGATAAGCACTAATCAGCTACCGCACACTACGCCTTGACGAAAGCCAACAAACGCAGCACGAATACTAAATACTACTTATCTGAAATGACGGAGGGCTACGACAGGTTTTTAAGAAAACCTTTTACGTAATGAACTTGATATCGTTGTAAAATCGTGTGAATTTTAAAAGGAGTGTTTTTGAGGCTTTTACTAGTTTAGCTAAAGAGGTCACTCCCGGTGAAGGGATCTCGACTCTTTCCTTATCGAATAAGGTGCAGGATATTTCACAAATATCACTATGCAAAGCAAAAACTATAGAAGCAATCAAAAGACAAACCGAGTGGGTTGTAGTATCTGCCAGTTTCCCTAAAGAGGTCACTCCCGGTGAAGGGATCTCGGCTCTTTCCTTATCGAATAAGGTGCTGGATATTCTACAAGGAATACCGCTATGCAAAGCAAGAACCAGAGCTACCGATTTTTAAAACAAGTTTCTACAATATCTTTTAGGTTTCTTTTATTTCATTAATCTCATTAATGAAGTCCCACCAAATTATGCTTCCCAAGCATCACTTAAGAAACGAAAGCAGCAATAGTTATTATATATCATATATATAATATAGGAATTCATCTCAGAACATATCAAGTGATCACATCACAAAATATCAGCAGCAGAAGAACACATATGAAATATTGGATATACTAGGAATTCCGTGTTTTAGATTAAGCCAGTATAAAACACAGATTCCACGATCACGATGAATAGCCAAACCCACATCCCTAGACCCCTACTAGAGCGGCAAGCAACCCTGCCAATCTAGAGTTAGGACCCGGTCTCAACTCCTTGAGATGGTCTCCCACTGGACTCTAGAACCCGGTTACTTGTGCTCTCCCCCTTGGGTCTGTCATAATGCGGAAAAGTAAATAATATACATCAATGGTGATATCATTCTCAACCCGGAAGTGCCCCAATAAAAGAATATTACATACAAGCTTTTACATGAATGAAAATAAAAAACTCTCATCTCACGCAAAAACCCCCGACTATTCAGAAAACGATGATCCAATATAAAATATCACAACAACACATAACATCACATGTCATCAACATAAGTAAATATGCGTATCCTAATTGTCGTTGATGTATAGCAATGAAACCGGCGATACACCACATATTACACTTACGGTCGCAGAAAAGAATGTGAAAAACTACAACAATTGGAATCCACAACCACCTTAGACATCATAAACCCAATGTATCACATACTTTAGATTTCATGCCCAACAAAATGAATTCCTTAGACATCACATGCCTAACAATTATAAACCCCGCATTTCAGTCTCGATATTGAAAACACTTTCCAATAACCGGTCGAGTAATTCAACAAGATTCCCGATAACCTGATCGAATGCACGTCGGAAACTTTAGTAGACGGCGGCACCCCCGATGCCGTCGACGAAATGCACTAACGCGGAACACCGCGGCCGCGAGCATCCGAACGGATGCTTTTGGCGATGGGGTTCTCCCACAGTCACTTGGTCGGGGCTATAGGGCGTGGCTATCTAGTAAGGTTACCCGGCGAGTATCCGCGTACACTACGTAATTGCAACGGACTTTTGATCATCATCAAAATTCCGTGGCAACCGATCAAATGAGACTAAACTGCTAGATTTATAAAATTCAAACCAGTTATCACATAACTATCTTTGTGGATTCCAAATATTGTATCACAATCATAAATAGCTAGACTAAGTTAAACTTTTCGATCGAATAAGCAAGCATCCAAAATTTCCCAACAAGCTCAACACTTGAGCGGAGTTCAAAAAGTACCCAGAAACTGCCACAGCTCCTATGAACCATTCGTAGAAGGGCCGACCCATGCCTCACTCATGTCGCTACGGAACTGCCGTAAACCGTAGGGTATTACTGTGGTTCCGCGATCCAAAAAGTCAAGTTTGGGTATCGTTCTACTAGAGGGTCCACAGAATCGCTTGCAAAATTTTCTGAAGATTTTAAACTCGGAAAAAATCCAACTCTTGGAAAATTTCAGCGAGGGAAAAATTGGGTTATTGATATCCGTTCGAACTTTTTAACGTCGTCTAAATAACCCGAATAGATGTTAGAATTATGATTACGAAACACTCTGAATTGCCTTTGCAGAAAGTTAACATCACATGCAAATTTAGCAAAAACTAGCAACACCTGAAACACCAAAACCCGGAGACTGGAACACACTAAAAAATTCAACCCTGGACTCCCTCAAAAAACCGAGCACACCGGTTTTACTTGATCTCTGGTCGGCCAAAATCCGAGGAAAGGGGTTCAATTTTGTACTGTGTTCATATTGTATCTCATACAACATTATGCAGTTGCTAAAAAAAATTTTAGAGGCCATTTAAAATTCGACAGAAACTGGATAATAGGGTTTCAAGTTTCGGTTTTGTAATCTAACAAAAATCATTTAAATCTCTAGCTTGGCTCTGATACCACTGTAGGGTTACTTAGCGCGGCAGCAAGGTTTCGGGAGGTATCGTCCATGTCGTTTTCAAATTTTTGCCGTTCTAAAGAACCCTAACCCTATAATCTTAACTAGAAATTTAAACAAAACTAGATGCAAACAACTTTGCAAACAAGTGAATGAGGAATACAACCTTTGTAGACCGGTCCTTCACTTCTAAAGCTCAGTGTAGTGGTCACTTCGCTCTAAGTAGTGAACTCCCGAACTCTAGTAAGGGTTCTCATGAATAAATGAACAACCTTGCTCAATGTCTTCGAGGCCGAAGATGATCTACGTCGAGGAGACTCAAGCTCATGCTATCTCTTCACTAATGGTAGATTAGTGAAGCAAACACCCTAAACTAAATGGCTAATATAATAGAGGATGATGAAGTTGGAAGTAGGCTCTCTTTAGATTTCTTTTTCTCACAATATTTCATCACCTTAGAATAAGCTAGCAAGCTTTTTCTCATGAGGAAGAAGATGAAGTGATCAAGAGAATAATGAACCCATGAGGTGAGAATAGCAACCATGGGTGAGTTACTAACTCATGTAGAGAATGAACCATGGTTAACAATAATGGTTAGGTTAATAAATATCTATAAGTAAAACAAAATTAGTGGACTTAGTCAATGGTTCTACGAGCTTGAACCATGTGACTAATTACCATCTAATTTGATTAACTTTAGATAAATAAAACCCAACATTATATTAAGCATGGTGTGAGTCTCATACACCCATGAAGCATGTAGCATCAAGCATGACACAAAATAATGTATATCACATATATACTATATGCACACAAGTGAGAAAAAGAAATGTTTAGTGAGAAAATATTAGTTAATGTAAGTTAATATATCAAATATATAATTATACATTAAATTATCTAATCAACACTTGATTTAATAATCCGGCTATATCATATACAACCGACTAATATCATACGAATCAACTTATCGAATCAACACTTGATCCGATAACCCGGCTATATCTCATATAACCGTCCGATATCACATATCACGATAATAGAATGTGGTATCACATACGCGCATTAATCTCGGTCCCGCACATATCACATATGTGCTCCTACTTCGTTTCGCATGAACCAGGAAACCTCTTTGTAGGACTCTAAAGACTCGTCAATACACCGACAGTAGGTGATGATCATATCAAACACCCACAAGCCGCAAGCGGTCTGCTAAACGTAACGGCCACCTGGGTATTGAGCGATTAGAAGATCAACAAGTAAGCATGCTCATACTCCTGCGAATCCAATCAGTAACACTACCGTACAGTCCGGTCACTTCGTCAGATATGTCGCATATCGCAGCCTGGGGGTGGTATAACGTCAGACCCCAATAGCCTGATAAGTCATGCCGATGCAAGGTCTATAACGGTTGAAGAAACTACTAATAACACTTACCAGTAAATATCAGCAACCCTGGCAAGGGATTTCCTGTTATGGCCAATCGAGGATAGCGCAACATCAACTCCCAATACCGGGAGAAAAGAATCCCCTCCTATCGCTCATTGCTTCCATGTGACTCGGGACTATACCCAAAACCCACTTTTTTGCACGATCTCCTGACCGTGGTATGGTGGAAATCAATGCACAGTGGGAATCACACAAGACTCTATGACGATATCGGGTCGACAGACTAACCTGTACCAGTGCCACCAGAGAACTGCTATCTGTGTTGGATATATGTATGCCCTAGAGGCCATTATGTGATAGTGGATGTATTTATACATGTATATATATATTCAGTGTACATTCTTGCTCGACATGATAGTATGCTATCTGGTTATTCTTTATCTGACATGTTGATTTGACCATGCTTTTATTCATTCATACATGTTGATAAAGCCCTGAGGATATTGACTTGACTACTGTGATTATGATAAAGATCATACTAGTGGGACATCAGTAGTTTATAAGCATATCCTAAAATGTCCCTAGTCGCAGGTGTATCGAGACAGGGCATAGATATACCAGAGTAGACTAGCGTATACGATACTTGTCCCATATGATGGGCGATGGATGTTTCCACATTCATCGATGTTTGACATCGAGATCGTATACGGGTGCTCAGTGGTGACTGGGTACACTGGACGGACTCGCCGAGAACTCCTATATGGAATTATATCTATCGTCAGATAGCAGTTCTCAGGTGACACTGGTGCAGGTTAGTCTGTAGACCCGAGATCGTCATAGAGTCTTGTGTGTTCTCCCACTGTACTTTGATTACCACCCTCCCACGGCTCTACTGAGTCGTGCAAACAGGTGGCCGTTGGGTACAGTCCCGAGACACACGAAGGCGATGAGTGATAGGAGGGGTTTCGTCTCTCCCAGTATTGGGAGTTGATGTTGTGCTGTGCTCGACTGGCTATATCAGTAAGTCTCTGGCCAGGGCTGTTGAGATTTGCTGATAAGTGTTATCAGTAGTTTCTCGATCTGTTATAGACCTTTCACCGGCACGACTTATTGAGTTATTGGGGTCGACGTTCCCATCCCTAGACTCGATATGCAGCATATCTGACGAAGAGACCAGACTGTACGGTAATGTTGCTGGTTGGCTCGACGGGACTTATAGCAGGTTCGCTTGTTTTCTTCTGATCGCTCAATACCCGGGTGGCCGTTACGTTTAGCTGACCGCTTGTGCCTTGGGGGTGCTTGATATGATCATCACCCACTGTCGGTGTATTGACGAGTCTTAGAGTCCCACAAAGGAGTTACCTAGTCCAGGCGAAACGTTGTGGTGCACATATGCGATATGTGCGTGGGCCCGGTTAAAATGCGCATATGAGATGCAGTATATTAATCGGGCGGCTTGCTTTTGGTCGGGTCGTATGTGATATGACCGGGTTGATAAATCAAGTGTTGATTTATCATTTAACCATTAGCTTCTCACTAGAAATCCTTTCTTGTCCTTTTTGGATGTATGCATGCATGTATGCATTCATTCTTGTTCATGCACATACGGATGTGCATGCACACATGCATACATACATCATTCTATCATGGTTGTATATACATAAAAAATGGTGGCAATATAAGACTCACACCTTGGATTTATATATGGATTATTACTTGTATTTATGTTAAAACAAAAAGAAAAGGAAAAGGATAATTCATGGTTTAGTTTCTACACTCTTCTTTGAACTAACCTTGCTCACCCACCTTTTGACCATGGGTTAACTTTCCTTTTGTGTTTTAACTCAAATACAATAATATCTTTATTATTTAACCATGGTTTGAGATGAAGAGTGGAAAATATATATACATATATTTTCTATTTTTCATTAGAGATTATCTTTTCTCTTGTTCTTAAAAAGCCATCATCTTCTTCCTCCTTTCTCTTTTGCTCTCTAGATTTTTCTAGTGAGCAAAACACTCATCAAGTTAGGATTTTGAAGTGAGAAAAGCAACCACAATACCATTCTACACTAGTATTGCCCACTTGTGAAGAGTGTTAGCTTCATTTTATTCTCTTGATCAAGTGAAGTTGTAAGCTTGGACAAAGAAGCTTCGGGTGGATCGTCGTGGACATTAGAAGACCTCAAGCGAACCCCTTTCCAACCCTCAAGTGGCCAAAGAGTCTAGCATAGGGAGCTACAAAGATTGTACTCTCAAAACCTTAGCCTTTGTTACTTATGATGTTGTTTATGTTATGAAACCCTAATTTTCTAGCAATGATTCTTTGTATGTTCACTTAGCACCTTAAAAATTTAATTTTGAGACATGTGATGCTTCCAAACCCTTCATAAGGTGCTAGGTAAACCTTACAATCTGACGATAGGTTTAATACCATCTAGGAGTTCTCGGCGAGTCCGTTCAGTGTACCCAGTCTCCACTGAGCACTCGTATACCTTCTCTGGTGTCAAACACCAATAGATGTGGGATCATCCATCGCCCATCATATGGGTCGAGAAGTGTATACGCTAGTATACTCTGGAGTATCGATGCCCTGTCTCGATACTCCTACGACTAGGAACATTTGAAGGATGTACTTATCGACTACCTCTGCCCCACTAGTATGATCTGCATCATAATCCTGGTAGTCAAGTACTCGTTCTAAGGGCTTTATCAACATTTAATAGAGAGACAATAAGTGTACATGTTAAGATAAAGTGCAACCAGATAGCTTACTATCATGTCGAGCAAGAAAGTACTCCCTATATATGTCCAAGCATCTACTACAATATACATCGCATGTACAGTAATGGCCTCTAAGGCATACATATAACTAACAATCTCCCACTTGTACTAAGGCCATCTGTTATAGTATCCAATACCTAACAATATAGCAGTGGTTGTAGTATCCCATACTCAACCATCCCATAGAAGTTTCTCTAGGGGTAAGGCCTTTGTGAGTGGATCCGCCGTGTTATCATTCGTGTTTACTCTCCTGACTTCGATCCCTTGGAGATCAGCCATCTCCCTGATCAGGTGATACTGTCCTCAGAATATGTCTGGAACGCTGATGGGACCTGCGTTCCTAGGCCAAAACCACAACTCCATTGTTGTCATAATAACAGTTATTGGACGCTCAATGGTAGGAACCATGTTCATCTCATGAACAAAAAATGCGCAGACAGCCACTTGGTAGTATCATTGGTAGCAACGTATTCAACCTTTATCGTCTAGTATGTCACGGTATCTAGCTTGGAACTCTTCCAACATACCGTCCCTCCACTAAGGGTAAAGACAATGCATGTGACTGACTTTCAGTCGACCTTATCACTCTGGAAGCTCGAACCAAGAACATTCATTTAGTGCTTTTCAAGTACTTAAGAATGTCCTCCACAGCTATCCAGTGATTCTCCTAAGATCCGATTGATTCCTGATCACTACACC
Source organism: Agapanthus africanus (assembly GCA_030015575.1). NCBI lineage: Eukaryota > Viridiplantae > Streptophyta > Magnoliopsida > Asparagales > Amaryllidaceae > Agapanthus > Agapanthus africanus. Next base: position 219,292,171 of record JASDDO010000006.1, read on the forward strand.
TACTCAGTTATCTGCATCTAGTCTGGTACATAACATCGCATACATGATAGAGCCCACATCTGAAGCATAGGGTATCCCTTGCATGCGATCTCTCTCTAAATCAGTCTCGGGAGACATCTTTTTGGAGAGAGTGATTCATGAGTAAGTGGACGAACCACCACACTTAGAATCTTCCATACTAAACCCCTTTAGTATGGTGTTAATATACCTGGATTTAGGACATTCCCAATATCTACATAGATCTATCATCATAGATCATTATCCACAAGATGTAGTAGGTATCATCCAGATCTTTCATAGAGAATCCTCATGATAAGAGGAGCTTGACCGAGTGTAGCATAAGAAACCATTTCCTATCAAGAGTATGTCATCTACGTACAATACGTGTAAGACAACCTTACTCTCTACTACCTTCTTGTATATACAAGGTTCATCTACCTTTTTGATGAAGTCAAACTCTTTGACTGTCACATCAAAACAGATGTTCTAACTCCGTGATGCTCTTATTGATCCTGATGGACTTAAGCATAGCTTTGAAAGTCTCAACTTTTCCATTTACACCAAGAATCTTCTCAAGATCCATTTGCTCCCGATGGGTTTTACCCCTTTAGGTGCAACATTCAATGTCATATTTTGTTGGTGGACATGGATTCCATCTTTAATCGCATAGCATCCAGCCTTTACACAGAGTCCCCACTCGTGATGGCATGCCTGAACGTAGTTGGGCCATCATATACCATGATGCAATCCTCGCTCTTACTGTCACCGAGAAGGCCGTAGTTTCTCTTAAGTGGATGAGGATGTTAGTGTATATGCCCTAGAGGCCATTACTGTATCATACTAGTTTGTATATTACTTAATGGAAACTTGGGATATTCACCTTGTATAGACAATCTTGCTCAAAATAGTAGTATGCTACTTGGTTTGTTTCTACTTTAAAGTGTACATGTGTTTCTTTTAGTATATCAACTATACACATTAGTGGAGCCCTTAGGATCTTTGCTTGATTACCAGCGTTGTGATGGCAGTCACACTCATGGGGGCTGGGTAATCCATAAGCACATCCTTATGTAGGTCCCTAGTCGTAGGACTATCGAGACAGGGCATCGATACTCCGGAGTAGACTAGCGTATGCGCTTCTCATCCCAGCATGGGAGACGGTCTGTCCCACAGCCGTCAGTACGTCGTACTTGAGATAGTAAGCGGGTGCTCATTAGGTTATGAGTATACTGGATAGGACTCGTCGGGAACTGTTGGTTGGTACTATACCTATCATCAGTTATCAGTTCCCAGGTGACATGAGTACAGCTTAGTCCGCTGACTTGACACTGTCACTTCGCCTCGAGTGTGTTCCCACTGTACTTAGATTACTACCCTACCACGGCTCAAAGGAGTCGTGCAAACAGGTAGTAGTTGGGTGCAGTCCCGAAGCACTTGGAGGCAGTGACGGTTAGACAGGATTCGTCTCTCCCGGTATTGGGGGTTGATATCGCGCTGTGTCTAGGAGAGCCATTACATAAAGTCTCTGGCCAGGGCAAGCGAGATATACTGGTAGGTTTCCAGTGTTATCTCAGGGTGTTCTGGGCTACACTCCGACACGACTTGTACCGCTATTAGGGGACCGACGTTTACCTCCCCCTAGGCCCGCCATGCAATATTCTCAGATGAACAGACCGGACTGTACGCAGATTGTCACATTCAGGCTCAGTAGGAGTTCAGATGGGTTTCACCTCGTCCGTCTTCTTATCGGCATCTACATGGGGGGACGTTACGCACAGCTAGTGCCGCTTGCGGTCTGTAGTTAAACCCACTGCCAGCGTAGTGTCGAGTCTTTAGAGTCCCACACAGAGAGCTATTCACTTTTAGGCAAAAGAGTAGAGGTCGCATGGTTTTGCGACAGGGTTCGGTCACATCCGTGCACTTGTGCACGTTTAGTGTCCGGGCAGTTATCACTAGCGGGCTTTGGTTTAAGCCAGATCCTAGTGTACGTTTTGGGATTGGTTTTATCTCGTTTGTATTCGTGTTCCTCGGAACGCGGATGCGGGTGTGTATGCATGGTTGACAGAGACAGAGGCAGAGGATTCTCATTAGGGTTGTTGACTGTTGACTTTTGCAAAACCCTAATGAGAATAAGAAATATGATTAATGATAATATTAATTAAGTATTATTGTGCCATGGTTGGGTTGAAAGGTTGACTTTGTTGACTTGTTGACTTAGTTGATCGGTTGACTAGGTTGGACTTGTTGACCATCATCATGACAATGGCTATCATTTCTTGGCATTGACCTTGGCTTGCTTGTTTGTTCACAAATTGCATTTAATGCATGAAATGATATTGCCATTTGATATGATAACAACCATCACATAATACTCAATTATTATTATTATGAGTTATGATTATTTTGGATTATGAGAGCAAGGGTGAGAAAAGTTTTGCTCATTCTATCATTCTCATTCTCTCTCATCCTCAAGCTCTCCCTCTTCCTCTTGCTCTCTCTCTAGTTCATGGTTCTATTGTCTCATGTGTTGAGAAGCAAGAACCATAGAGATAAAACCCAAAACACTTCTCTACTCATCCTAGTATACAAGGTCTAGCAAACCAAGTGTTCTAGTTTCCTCAAGATTGAGGTTGGAGCCAAAGGTAGAAGCTTTCAGGTGGATCCATCTTCGGCACAAGGAGACGACGAGGAGAGAACCATCCGGCCACCACAAGGAGTCGAAGAGAAGGAGTTCAAGTTAAGGTATAACCCCCTAACCGAGTAGGTAAAACTCCTAGTTAGATTGCTAGATAGTTGTTTAACAAAGATCCGTATTTTGAGTCCATGTTACCACCAAAGAAAAATCGTTTTTCACCATTTCCGCAACCCCAAAGAACCGGGGACGGGTAACGTGAACTTTGAGTTCCGTATTTTGAGTCCATGTTACCACCAAAGAAAAATCCGTATTATGGTTTTCTGGCTATTTTGAATTCCTTTTTGGGTTTTGTTCCTCGCCCTTTAGCGTTGTATATTATTATTGCTTGCGTGGTTGTGACCGTCGATTGACGAAGAGCTAGCTCCCGCTTGGGGATGCCTTTTATCATTTCATATATATTATTCTTGTTGTACCCCGTTTGGGGCCAGTTTTTACAAAGGAAACTCTGCCGAAATTTTCAAAAAAGACTACACATTTTTAAAAAGGCATTTCGGCTTAGTTATTTGAAAACTTTGATTTCAAACATGCTTTCTTTACTTATTAAAAACCAGTTCCTTTATTTACTCCATAAATGGTTTTAGATTTCTGGGCTTTTGGCTTACTTGGATCAAATGGAGTCCTATAGACTTCATAGGATTCAAGGGCCAGTCACGTGCTCTTTAGGGTCGTGAAAAAGTTGGTATCAAAGTGCTAGGTTAACCTTGGTTCGAGTCTAAGTTTGACTATGTGGAGCCTAGGGCGTCTATATATATACGGAACTTAGGCTTGACCTTACGGAACTTAGACTTAGTCGAGGGGGTATTAGACCCGAACTTTTGTCGCGTAGGATGACCCTTGGTTGATGGAGTAGGTGACTTCAGTAGAGTGACGTACCATGTGTATGTTCCGCGGCATACTTACGACACGCCACTCCGCTTAAGAAACCTTAGGATGTACACATTTTCGAGATCAGTGATTCTCTTCATATCCATGATTATACATCCATTTGAGATCCTCGATTCTATTAGTTCCATGATCATACTTTCATTGATGTTGTTCCTTTTTATGATCATGTATCCATTCTGGATCTGTTGTTTTCTTTCTTGCCATTGATCTGCTCTCTTCGATACTCGATTGAGGTTCTTGTCGCCATTGTTTGAGCGCAGTTTGAGCTGCTGCTAGTGTTACGGTCAGGGCGAGCTCGTCTGGTATGATGGCCGACCATTGTGTTTTCTGGTGACATGGGAACGTCTCGAGTTAGTATTGATAATTGTGACCTCTTGTGGAGGCGAGTGCTTGGTTTTACACCGGATGATCGGGCCATTGTTAGAGCTGCCAGTTGAGAGAGGACTGTTGATGTACAGCATACCTCAGAGATTATGATGTCGGCTACCGTGCAAACAGATGAACCAGCTGTTGCTGGGATTGATAGGAGGTTGCTTCCGGAGCTTACGAGCTGTGATCGCCGGAGCTTCCAGGAAGATATGAGACAGATGATAGCTAGTCTACCCCGATTTGAGAGACGAAGGTGATTCGTCTGATTTATGCGCCGGAGCAGGCCCAGTTGAGTTGAAGATTTCCAGTGTGGAGAGTCTTACTCAGATCTAGGGCATACCGATTTAGAGATGACCGCCAATGTATCGCCTTTCCTGGATGATTGAGGTGCTGTTCAGCGTACAGAAGAATAAGCCAGTTGTTGCTGCAAATGACGAGATATCGCCCAGATGATTGGAGCTACTGCAGCATGATGTATATACTTCGAGATATTATGGCGAGTCGCTAGTCACCCGAGGATGAATGACTAGGACATGTGGTTCGTTCGCTTACCTCGATACGAGGTCATCAGATAGATTGATTCCAGCTAAAGACGACTTCACGCAGGTTCGTTGAGAGTCGATAGATACGATCGAATGTCGGTAGCCCATTTTCCAAGTTTAAAGTATTCGAAAAGACATGCAAGTGAGTCTATAGACCCTTTAGAAGAATGAAACCCTAACTCGACATAATGACCGTGTGAAAGCCTTTGAACCTTAGGGTTTGCGGCAGTTCCGCGGCGCCATTAGTGAGGCCTGGGTTTGCCCTTCTACGGCTGGACCACTGATGCTGTGGTATGTACTCGATACTATTAAACTGTACCCAAGATGTTGATCTCTTGGGGGATTATGAGGTTCTGACGAGTCGATCGGATGGTTCGACATCATTCGGATATCATGTGATGGGACACACTGCTTGGGAGACTCCAGATACGAGCATAGCCGTTGGAGCACAGTCCGTGCAGCCACGATGAGACGAGTCCGAATCAGTCGAAATTGAGCAGAGTGAAGTAAAGAGTTCGCAAGAGATTTCGACGAGATGACTTCCCACTCCGCTGACATCAGAGGTGCGATACGCATGCAGAGGCATTGTGTACGGATATATCTTCCAGAAAGAGACGCGATGAGTATGCAGCCGTTCCGGAACAAGAATTATCTTCAGTAAAGGACGATGACTTCCGGGCAATTCGGCATAAAAGTGATATGAGAGAGACTTCGGATGGACCGTAGCTGAGAACATTGCAGTGCGCAGATAGACACACTGATGAGCTGTTGTTACTCCCCGTTAAGATTATGGTCGGACATGTCTACAGAGGCATTGGGATGCGACCAGCTTCCGAGTAAATGCTGTACTGAGAATGCAGATTGTCCAGAGAGCGAGAAGAGATTGTGTATGAGTACCAGCCTCCGTACAGTTCGGCTTAGGCGAGATTGGAAGAGACCTTAAGCAGGATTCCTTCCAGGGCACTGCTGCAATAAGGATTGCACCCAGGATAAGATATGTGATGTGTATTCGGAGTACGAGAGGTCGGTGCCAGTGACGTGCTGCTTAACGAGTGGTCGCGAGGAAAGACCGAGAGATGACCAGAGAAGTGCCAGAACGGAATCGTTTCCGTTAGCACACCTGACAGGGACGATAAGCCGATGGATTGCGAGATTGGTAATCCACAGAGAAGATAAGAACCCAGAGACAGAGGACGCCAAACCGTGAGCAAGAGACAAGTAGATATCTTGCGCTGCTAGCATTGGATGCACCGACACCTTCTCGACTGCGAAGGAGGATATACCGACGACGGTATTTATGATTTGTGATTTGATTATCACGTATCCGTCACCTTGGATTTCGGTATTTTGGGCGATCTTTTCGCGTGATTTAGTCTTGATGACCGAGTTCCATGATATTTGATTTTGTGGACCATGGTTGCACCTACTGGGTATTTATACCTTGCGCATAGTTATTACTCTTGAGGTATTGATTGTGATTTCGTGCCTATTTTATGCCGGTGATTTGATTTACGCTTCCAGCATAGTTTTCATGCACTTTAGTGCTTTGATTTGATGTTGTGCATATGTTACGCACACGATTTGATTTTTGCACTCAGTATAGCTTATATCTGCTTGTAGTGCATTGATATGTGTTTTGTGCATGCAGCTGCACACGTTTATGATTTTCTTTACACCTGGGTACACTTGGTATTGCTGCTTTCGCATTTGAGTTATTGCTGGGTATTTGTGCATGGGATGCACCAACTCTATACTTCGTGCGTTTGTCGCACCAGTTTTATGTTTCTTGCGTTTATCGCACCAGATTTATATTTTGTGCCTTTGTTGCACCGGATTTATATTTTGTGCACTACGGTTGCACCTGAATTCGATTTGATGTCATTCGATATGTCGATTTTGATTCTGATATTGATATTGATATTGATTTCTTGCACTCCGTGCATTTGGTTTGGATTTGCGCATGTTCGACGCTTGCTATTGGATCTCGTGATTTCGTGCATGTTGAGTGCGCAGGATTTAGCTTTTATTCGTGCATGATGGATGCACCGATTTGGATTTTTGCACATGTTGGGCGCATGTTTTGAGATACGATTTTTGTGCACACCAGATGCACTAAATCGGGATTCTTCAGGCATGTCAGATGCACCTGAGTTTGCTGCCAGGCACATACGTTGCCTATGACAGATGTTTCGTGCACACCCGTTGCACCTAGATGTTGTTTCGGTGCACATGTATGGCACATATATGGATTTTGATTTCCCTGCGCACCAGACGCACAGGGTATTCTTATGTACATTTTAGGATGGATTCCTTATGGAGCAGTACGTTTTTATGATATTTGCTATTTGTTTTAGTACTGAGCAGGACTAGTCAGAGGACAGTACCTAGATATATTTTGCATGCATTGATGGTTATCAAAGGGATTTCCAAAAAGAGAGCTATAGTCTCAGTATTTACCTACGTGTCTGATATGACACGAAACGTTTAAAACAAGGAAACCCTTCTAAATTGTTTCCAAAACATCGGAACATACATATTAAACAAAAGATATATACGTATATTGTTATTTTCTTATGATAGACGTCTGCCACTGTGCAGTGTTATGCGCATTGCACAGCGACTTTAAAAGATTTGGCATGCATTTCCTTTAGATAGTTACATGTATAGATTTGATATTTACATGTATAGTTCTGACTTATATCAGATTGGTTTTGCTTTGGATTTGGCTTTCGTGTCTTTACCATGACTCCGATGATTGCGGGATGCTTGACGGAGTTTAGATTTTGAGTTATCTGCTCATTACTCATGCGCATACATTGCGCTATGATGCGTTTTATGTATTGAAAATTTCGGAGCCCCGACGGCTTGGATTTTTACTGAAATGTTTTAGAATTTGGGGGTTTAAATTTAAATTCGGGGACCGAATTTCTTTAAGGAGGGAAGATTGTAACATTTCAAAAAAATAAAATATTTTTTTTGGGAATTTTTATAATTTAATATTATTTTAATGAATATTTTAATATTTCGGTATAATTAAATACAAATAAATGGGAAAATATTTTGGAAAAATTATGGAAAATTCTAAAATGGGGTATTTTATGGAATTATGCCATTTTTAAGTTTTTATGATTAGTTTGACACTAATTTAGTGCTAATCGCGATTAAAAATCGCTAATCGAATTTTTGGCATTTTTTGTGCAAAACATGCACATATCATTTTTGTGCTCTACACTTATGCATTTCTACCATGGCTTTTCATTTGGGTTTACTATTAGAGTGAGAAGGAAATTAGAGGGAAAAGAAAATGAGATTTGAAATAGAATAATGGTAGTAGTGGGTGAGAGAGGGAAAAGGGTTCCTTTGACCAAGACTTGGCCATTCTCTCATGTTTCCAACACTCATCTCTCCCCCCTTCTTTGGTTGCTGCTGCTGCCCTAGCTCCTCATTCCCTCCCCTCTTCACCTCCTCAAATCACCATGAAAACAAACTCAAAACCCTATCTTCATTTCACTAAAAAGGTGCACGAGCTCGAGACAAACACATCGGACCAAGAAAGCAAGGATTTTGGCCATTGGGGGAAACTCAAGAAAATTCTTGAGTTGCCAATTGAGGTATTTTTCTGGAACATTAGCTTAGTTTTTGCATTTATTATACCCCCATGCTAGATTAGAATCGATATCGTGTGATTTTGTGGATTTAAGAAAAACCTAGTTAGGGTTATGGGAATTTGAGAGTTGTAATGTGAAATTGAGCTCATTAGAGGCTGAACAAACACCCTATTGCTTAAATTAAGACCCAAACCTGAGACTTGAAACCCCAAAACACGGATTTAGAAACCCCCGACATCGGATAAATGTGTGATTTTAGAGGGTATTTTGGAATCTGGAGCAACCCGGGGACACCAGAAATGATTTTGGGATAACTGGGAGTCGTGCAGGCACCTAGGAAGCTACCATAGAGACCCGAGCCCCTAACTCCAACCCCAGGCCATAGATATATTCATTATGGCTGCAATTTGCGGCCAGAGCAGGGAAATTGGGTCCCAGATTTGGTCAATGGCTCCTTTTTCACTAAAATAGACCCCTCCTATATGCAGTTTTGGCTAATTGTCACCTGGGGAAAATCTGGGAGAATTTTGGTGTGTTTTAAGCTATGTTTTCCGTATTTTAAAATGCACTTTCTTGATATTTGGATTTGTATTGGGTTGTTGAGTGTTTGTACATCGACAACAGGGGTTGTTTGATTGATTTGCACGTTTAGGCCATAGGTTCTAACCTATAGATCATAGCGTATCGTTTTGGGTTTCGTATGCCGTTTTAGTCTTGAATTGGTTTTGATACGCATTTGTGATACGTTAATGTGTAGGTACCCCATGAAGACTTCGGGACAACAAGCAAAAGCGTGGTGACGTCGACGGATAAAGACGCAAGGTGAGTAGATTATATCTACGGGGGAAGTCGGGTGGATGGCGTATAGCACCCCCGCAGTCCGTGGTGATGTATACGAATACGTATACACACATATATTTATTATGTGTTGGTTAAGATTATTGATGGTAATAATGGATTATTGATGACAAGGATGTATTGGTTTAGTAGTGAGAAATCCTAGTGTAGGGGTTGCACACCCACATATACACGTACACATATACTTGCATACATTCTTTCTTTTATCTATGCGCATTTGGAAGTGTGTATATCTACACATGGGTATGGGACTATGTGTTCATATACAGGATTTGAGGATGATACGTGGGATTACGATGAGTCGATGAGATTTGATCTGAGGCCGTGAGATTCGGCGATATGACAGAGTTCGTATTTGAGATGCGACATGATGGTTTTAGCGGGCCTTTGGGCATGTGTTTTACCCCGCATTCATATTTATATAGATGGTATCGATGGTACTAGACTTAGACTTGTACCCTAGATTATGTGATATGATGGTAGTGATACCTGATATGTGATGAGATGAATGTGATATTGACCGTACCCAGCTATTGGGATGCCGTACGACGATTTACCGTACGAGCTTTATATTGATGTTAGATCCGCACTCATGACTCGAGGATGTTATATGATATACCGTAGCGTACGTGATACTATTGAGGCGACATCACCGACTATTGTATATATTTATATGTATATCGACTCAGATTTAGGTGGTTTCCATACCCCTCCCGATTGACTTGATAGTTGGGTCCGTACTTCGCATAGTAGGCGTTAGACTAGACCCGAGTCATACTTATTTCAAAACTAACGAATCGGGGATATTTTAAAGATAGGCAAAAGGGATTCTATGGACATTTTCAAATGTAGCATCTGTTCTTAAAACACCGTAGCCCTTATTTTACTAAAACCCCCTGATTCGTCTTATTTCAAAAGGCAAGGCTGCATGATATATTTATTGAGGTAGATTCTTTACTGTTGCGTTGATTATTCGATTGCGCATATTCATATTATTTGCATCGCATTACTTGTGCTTATTGCTATATTACCATCATGCTGTTAGGACACCAGCACCATTATCGATGATGCGTATGTTCCATGTATACTATTTGCCGGCTCACACACATCATCATCGATAATTGCCATGACACTACACTGTAGTACTGTTGCATTCCTGATATGATCCTTGCATGGCATATTAAACACTTATACCTGTACACATACATAGATGATTCTGACTTGATTAGAGATTTGAGGACCGCAAGATATTCTTTAAAAACTGATTCATTTTAAAAAGAGCGGTTTCCCTCGACATATGCACATTACTATTCCATGTTGCATGACTTACTGATATGCTTACCTTTTTTACATGTCGAATACATCATGTTTGATTATACGCATTGAGATATGTTGTTTCCATGATATTCCTGGATTTGGGAACCGTGGGTATTTCAAAAAGAGAATATGTAATTGTTTTAACAACCCGGTTACCCTTGATATGATATTTCAGTGCGTCCACCATGTGTTTTCTCGGTGCTGAGAGCGACATGTGAAACCCGATTCGAGGAGGCGGATGAGGACGATTGCCGGTACATGGTGGACCCGGTATGGTACCCCGGGGCGAGAACGGTTTCGCTGTGTAGTAGACGGTGAGCCTGGCAGAGGGACTACTACCTACCGGTGATTGGTTGGACCTGGCGGTTATCCGGAGGATACCGACCAGAGTCGATAGATGGATATGGGCGTACTGCTGGGGCCGAGGGCCGATTCCGCAGATGGAGCCCGTGGGCTGGTCCGGACTGACGGAGCCCGTTATATGAGGATTTACGTGCCGATGCTGGGCATAGTTTTCATGATGTTTTCGAGTGTCGATGCTGGACACTCCGGTTCCATGATTTTGACGTGTCGCGAGGGACACGGGTGGTTTATATCATCATATTTCCATGCATATGCTGATGATATTTACATGCATGATGGTTATTGTCATTGGGTGACGAGTGGATGGGATCCACGTACATGCAGATTGATTTCATTGATCATACCTCACATTTATGATATGCTATTACTTGAGGCACTGGCACGAGCACTTGGCACTACACTCATGTATAGAGATTACATTGCCAGTTTAGCATGCTTCAGACTTGTTCATATTGAGGTTTATATATATATCTGATTGTATTGACCTAGGATGGGTCATACATTCGATCTCTGCTTGTAGATATTTTCTATTCACGAGTTGGCAACTCACCCCTGTTGTGCCACAGTTCTTGCAGGTTTTTGCCGTACAGATTCCATAGCGGCATTTCTGGCACACTACTTCTATAGGGGTGACTTGCTTTGGTAGGTGGGTTCTTTTGTATCAGAACCGCCATTGTTCATGTATTATTCATTGTATCTAGAAATTCCATCAACCAAAACTTGTATATTGTTTCAGACTTAGAGAAAGTGATGTATTATTTTGACCTTAGAGTCGCGCTTGTAGTATTATGGTTTTCTGGCTATTTTGAGTTCTTTTTTCGGTTTAGATCCTCGCCCTTTGGCGTTGTATATTATTATTGCTTGCGTGGTTGTGACCGTCGATTGACGAAGAGTTAGCTCCCGCTTGGGGATGCCTTTTATCATTTCATATATATTATTCTTGTTGTACCCCGTTTGGGGCCAGTTTTTACAAAGGAAACTCTGCCGAAATTTTCAGAAAAGACTACACATTTTTAAAAAGGCATTTCGGATTAGTTATTTGAAAACTTTGATTTCAAACATGCTTTCTTTACTTATTAAAAACCAGTTCCTTTATTTACTCCTTAAATGGTTTTAGATTTCTGGGCTTTTGGCTTACTTCGATCAGATGGAGTCCTATAGACTTCATAGGATTCAAGGGCCAGTCACGTGCTCTTTCGGGTCGTGACACCAATGTGTTCATCTGTAATCTGGAATGGCTATCATTGCATGTGATGAATGTGTATATCTATATATGATATCTATTTAGGCGTTGCTTATGTTTTGCATCTGCGCTAGTCCAGCCCCCGCTCTGTCGTTAGTTAAGTAACCTAGAGGGTAATGACGGGGCCCCGTGGCGAATGCGGATGGCATAAGCGTACGTCATATTTTCGTTGTTTTCTGCAATGGTAGGATTAAATGATGGGGCGCATTAAATTAATGCAAGAAAATAAACCAAAGTTGAGTCGTTGGAACACTTTCAAAACCACTCGGTTTCTTTTCAAAAACAACTTTTAAACGCGGAGCTTAAGCCACTCCTTTTAAAATCTATCTCGTTCCATCGATTATATCAAGTTCACTACGTTCACGGTTTCGCCAAAACCATTCGTAGCCCTCCGTCGTTTCACATGGATAGTCAATAGTATTCAAGCTATGTTTGTTGGCCAAAGTCAAGGCATAGTGATTGGTAGCTATTGGGTATTCATGTGCATCATAGATAGATGTGTTGGTTTAGGACAGTCGTACTGCCTTGTTAGCCAAAGTCAAGGGTAGGTAGGGTGGGTTCAAATTTACCTGGAGAATGAAGGGTAGAACTTGACATGTGACTTATGATTTGTTGGCCAAAGTCAAGATCATAAGAGCATGGGGCAAAAATCCACATCGGGAGTTTCAAAAGAAACTGAAACTTGCTAGCGCTGCATACCATTTGGAGTGTGATGATTCTGGTAGAATTCCTTCAGTTTTGTCACGCGATGATATTTGGATCCCGATCCTACTGTGAGTATATGCTACTCCTCGGGAAATTTCTCACTTAACGATCAATGCTATAAACCAAGTAGGTGTCTAGAAAGGTGTTAGCGGGGCTACGCCCATAGGGAAAAGAGGTTATTTAATTAAGGAGCTTCGCGAAAGCGTTGGAAAACCTCCCTCGAAGTACCAACACTGGCCTGGCTGAACAGTTAAGCAAGTATTGTACGGTGAGATTGATCCCGACTAATTCTTCCTTTTTGGTTTGAGGAGGGATTCGAGAGACAGTGGGAGCCATCCTGTTTAGACAAATTAAAAACCACTCTAAACTTGCAAGAGCATCATGCTAAAGTGTTTCTTCTCTCTCTCTTAATTGCAGCGACCAAACATCATGACTGGACTTAAGTTACTACTAGATAAAAACATACCGACCGGGCCAAACTACAAAGATTGGCTCAGGAATGTCAAAATGGCAATCACTTATGACAAGTTGGGGTATCTCCTTACCACCAAAGCTCCCCCTGTCCCAGGTCCCAAAACCAGCGTCGCGCATAAGGAAATCCGTAAGACCTGGGAAATCGACTGCGCGAAGGCCAAGTGCCTCATGCTTGCCTCTATGGATAATGAACATCAGAGGAGGCACGAGAATATGGACCTTGAATCCATATTTCTCCATACAAAAGAACTGTATGGAGAGCAATCCCGTATCGCCAGATACGAAGTCTCGAAAAAGCTGTTTTCGGCGAGATTGGCCGTCGGATCATCGGTAGCGGAACACGTGCTTAAGATGATTGGCTTCATTGAGGAGATCACGGACCTTGGGACCATGTTAGAGAACGAGCTCTACACGGACTTGATTCTCCAGTCCCTTTCTTCCAATTACGCCCAGTTTATCCTGAACTTCAACTTGCAAGAAAAAGAAGTTGAACTTTCAGAACTCCTCAACATGCTGAGGAGTGCAGAGGGCACCCTACAGAAAGGTAGGGAAACATCCACTTTGTTTGTAGGAGGATCTTCCTCTTCTAGGTCCAAGGCGAAAGCCAAGGGAAAGAAGAAGAAAGCCCCCGCCAAACCAAGGGGCGGTGTTAGTAAAGTGGATATGAAGGGAAAGGCAAAGGCAACAAAGATAGCGGGAAAGCTTGTGGGGAAGGAAGAGTGCTTTTACTGTCACAAGAGTGGACACTGGAAAAAGGATTGCAGGGCTTGGAAGGCCAGAAACCAGGATCTGAAGCAAGTTGCGGCTTCAGCTTCAGGTGTCTATGTTATTGAAAATTGTCTATCAATAAACTCTACATCCTGGGTATTGGATACCAGATCAGGATCTCATATCTGTAATTCTTTACAGGCACTGAGAAGGCGTAGGGTTTTGAAGGCAGGTGATATGACCCTCAGAGTTGCAAACGGAGCTGGCATGGATGCTGAGTCCGTGGGGGACTATCACCTGGGAATGTCAGATGGACACATTTTGGTTTTGTGTGATTGTTATTTTGTACCCAATGCAACCTGTAATATCATATCTGTATCTTTATTATCTAAAGAAGGTTATGAATTTGCATTTGTAAGTAATGTTGTGAACATTCACCTTAATCAAGTTTTGATTGGGTCAGGTACATTAAGCAATGGTATATACGTATTAAACCAACCACAGATTTTCAATGTCCAGAATACACACAAAAGAAAGTCTCCGGAAACAAATCAGGCTTTCTTATGGCATTGTAGACTGGGTCACATCAATGAGAGAAGGTTGACGAAGTTACATACAGAAGGATATTTGGATCCGTTCGAATATCAATCATATGCAACTTGTCAATCCTGTCTCAAAGGAAAGATGACAAAGACTCCATTCACTGGACACGGAGTAAGAGCGAGCGAGCTCTTGGGACTCGTACACAGCGACGTGTGCGGTCCAATGTCTACACATGCGCGAAGCGGTTATTCTTACTTCATTACTTTTACGGATGACTTTTCAAGGTACGGATATGTCTTCTTAATGAAACATAAATCCGAAGCCTTTGGAAAATTCCAGGAATATAAGAATGAAGTAGAAAAACAAACCGGTAAAAGTATCAAGACACTGAGATCTGACCGAGGTGGTGAATACTTGAGTGCCGAGTTCCTGGATTACCTAAAAGAGAATGGAATTCTCTCTCAGCTTACTCCTCCATACACTCTGCAACATAACGATGTATTGGAGAGACGGAACCAGACCCTATTGGATATGGTACGTTCCATGATGAGTAACGCTGAGTTACCGCGATCATTCTGGGGATATGCACTAGAATCAGCTGCATACCTTTTGAACCGAGTTCCAACTAAGACTGTGCCTACCACACCATATCAGATGTGGTGTGGGAAGAAACCCTATCTTAAGCACATTAAGACATGGGGATGTACAGCTTTTATCAAAAAGTAGCATGCGGACAAACTCGAGGCACGCTCAGTACAGTGCAAGTTTGTGGGATATCCAAAGAACTCCAAGGGATAATTCTTCTATTGCGAAGAGGAACAAAAGGTTTTTGTTTCTCGTCATGCCCACTTCTTGGAAACTGAGTTTTTGGAAAATCAGATAAGTAGGAGCGCAATAGAACTGGAAGAAATTCCAGAACCACGAACTATTACTGAAAGTTTAGTAGAACCAGAGGGTTCGAAAGAACAGGACATTCCTACGCCGCTCCGCAGGAGTAGTAGGCAGTCTCATCCGTCCGAGAGATACTACGGTTTTCTCATAGACGGGGATAGAGAGGATTGCAACATTGATTATGATGAGCCGACTAGCTTCTAGCAGGCCATTCAGAGCGTTGACTCGGTAAAATGGCTGGATGCAATGCGGACCGAAATGGAGTCCATGTACACCAACAAAGTATGGACGTTGGACGTTGCTCCAGATGGGGTAAAACCCGTAGGATGCAAGTGGATCTTCAAAAGGAAGATTGGTGTAGATGGACAGGTTGAGACCTATAAGGCTAGACTTGTTGCAAAGGGTTTTCGTCAAAGACCTGGTTTGGACTATGACGAGACCTTTTCTCCAGTGGCTATGCTGAAATCCATTCAGATCCTTCTTGCCATTGATGCCTTCCACGATTATGAGATTTGGCAGATGGACGTAAAGACCGCTTTTCTAAATGGAAATTTAGAGGAGTGTGTCTATATGGACCATCCAGAGGGTTTCATTCAGAGTTGGAGCAGCGGAAAGGTGTGCAAATTGCTTAAGTCCATCTATGGACTAAAGCAGGCATCGCGGAGTTGGAACATCTGTTTTGATGAGACGGTCAAAGAATTTGGCTTTATCAAAAATCCAGATGAACCATGCATCTATAGTAGATTTGTAGCAAGAACTGTCATATTCCTCGTTTTGTACGTGGATGACATTCTCTTAATAGGAAATGACATTCCTATGCTACAATCTGTCAAAGGGTTCTTGTCACACAGGTTCTCCATGAAAGACCTGGGTGATGCCTCTTACATTCTGGGGATCCGGATCTATCGTGATAGATCCAAGAGGATATTAGGACTTTCACAGTCCAGGTACATCGACACCATACTGAGAAGATTCAGTATGGAAGATTCCAAGGGCGGTAATCTACCGGCTTGTCACGGGATCACCCTCTCCAAGGAGATGTCTCCCAAGACTGATTTGGAAAGGGATCGCATGTCTATTATACCCTACGCTTCTGTGGTAGGCTCTATAATGTATGCGATGTTGTGTACCAAACCAGATGTAGCTTATGCACTGAGTGTGGTAAGCCGGTATCAGTCAAACCCTGGGGAGAAGCATTGGATAGCGGTAAAGAACATTCTCAAGTACCTGAGAAGGACTAAGGAGATGTTCTTGGTGTATGGCGGAAAAGACCTCCAGATCGAGGCCTTTGCTGACTCCAGCTTCCAGAGTGACAAGGATGATTCCAAGTCCATGTAGGGTTATGTCTTTACCCTCAATGGAGGGGCGGTGTGTTGGAAGAGTTCCAAACAGGAAACCGTTGCAGACTCGACGATGGAAGCGGAATATGTCGCTGCTGCAGATGCCGTAAAAGAAGCCGTTTAGATAAGGAAGTTCTTCACAGAACTTCAGGTGGTTCCGTCCATTATTGATCCAATACCTCTGTATTGCGACAACAACGGGGCTATAGCTTTAGCGAAGGAACCCAGGTCACATCAGAAGTCCAGACACATCTTGAGGCGGTATCACCTGATCAGGGAGATCATGGGTTGCCAGGAGATCGAGGTTCGGAGAGTTGCTACGGAAGATAACACTGCTGATCCATTCACGAAGGCCTTACCCCAGACTCAGTTCTAGCGGCTGATCAAGATCTTCGATACGCCAGTACATGGCCTTAGTGCAAGTGGGAGATTGTTAGTGTATATGCCCTAAAGGCCATTACTGTATCATACTAGTTTGTATATTACCTAATGGAAGCTTGGGATATTCACCTTGTATAGATAATCTTGCTAAAAATAGTAGTATGCTACTTGGTTTGTTTCTACTTTAATGTGTACATGTGTTTCTTTTAGTACATCACCTATACACATTAGTGGAGCCCTTAGGATCTTTGCTTGATTACCAGCGTTGTGATGGAAGTCACACTCGTGGGGGCTGGGTAATCCACAAGCACATCGTTATGCAGGTCCCTAGTCGTCGGACTATCGAGACAGGGCATCGATGCTCCGGAGTAGACTAGCGTATGCGCTTCTCATCCCAGTAGGGGAGACGGTCTGTCCCACAGCCGTCAGTACGTCATACTTGAGATAGTATGCGGGTGCTCGTTAGGTTACGAGTACACTGGACAGGACTCGTCGGGAACTGTTGGTTGGTACTATACCTATCGTCAGTTATCAGTTCCCAGGTGACATGAGTACAGCTTAGTCCGCTGACTTGACACTGTCACTTCGCCTCGAGTGTGTTCCCACTGTACTTAGATTACTACCCTACCACGGCTCAAAGGAGTCGTGCAAACAGGTAGTAGTTGGGTGCAGTCCCGAAGTACTTGGAGGCAGTGGCGGTTAGACAGGATTCGTCTCTCCCGGTATTGGGGGTTGATATCGCGCTGTGTCTAGGAGAGCCATTACACAAAGTCCCTGGCCAGGGCAAGCGAGATATACTGGTAGGTTTCCAGTGTTATCTCAGGGTGTTCTGGGCTACACTCCGACACGACTTGTACCGCTATTAGGGGACTAACGTTTACCGCCCCCTAGGCCCGCCATGCGAAATTCTCAGACAAACAGACCGGACTGTACGCAGATTGTCACATTCAGGCTCAGTAGGAGTTCAGATGGGTTTCACCTCGTCCGTCTTCTTATCGGCATTTACCTGGTGGGCCGTTATGCACAGCTAGTGCCGTTTGCGGTCTGTGGTTAAACTCACTGCCAGCGTAGTGTCGAGTCTTTAGAGTCCTACACA